>CM040173.1:575000-2975000 GCA_022606695.1 Vaccinium macrocarpon
GAAAGAGACACAACTGCGGAAAGGGAGAAAAGTTGCTACGGAGAATCCATAGTCATTTGTGGTGATCTCCTGTAGCTTATTGACACCTAATTTCAACAAAATAACACCCCCCCTTCCACACCATCGCCACTAAACCATTCCAAACATCAGCAGCCTAAGAAGTACCAGGACCCCAATCTGTGCCGCTACATCAAACATTTCATCCACCACCATTGGCTCCAATAGATGCCCAAAGGATCTGCAGACCCCAGAAAACCTAGGGCTGAGGAAAAGAAATTGCACAATGCCGTTGAACAGACCAACTGGAATCATACGCCTTAAAACTAGTGATCGTGTGTGTGAAAGAAACAAATTCATGACCCCCTTGGCTCTCTCGTGATTCTTTTATGTGATCCTTCATATTATTGCAACACGTTGAGAATTCTCCTCCAGGGTGTTTTATTGTTGATTCACACTGTTTAATTTACGTGCAACTTTGAATTTATAAATCTTCAATAATTAAATGAATCATGCATTGAATACTCAATAAAATTTGTATTGAGAAATATGGTGAGTGAAATTTTGTAGATTTTGTTCCAATTCTTATTGTTCATTTTTCTATCTAAAAATAGGTTTTGAGTACTTATTTATTGACATTTCACTAATATAAATATGATTATAAACAATTTAAGCACAAAAAATAGTCAAAATTACTTGAGTCATAAAACTTATCTTTTACTCTATGAAATGTTTTCCCTTGTTGTGGAGTGGTTCTCGTATAAATTGTAACTGTGCGTATTAATTGGTTTAAGCTAGGTGTTCATATAGGATTCTCTACTATCACATCTTTGATCGCCTTATACTTAACATTGTTATTGGCCTGGTTTTGCAATATGTGTTATTGGAAATCAGGGTTCCTATAATGCCCCTGTGGTGTGTCTGGTGCCCAAATTTGAGTCCAAATTTAATGGTCCATATTTCAATTGTTATCATACATGTAAGATACTCCCTTTGTCCTTTTTTGATTGTCGACTATTCCATTTTAGGTTCTCCCTCAATAAGTTTATGTTTTTAAAAGTTAATAAGCAAAGTAAAGTTAAAAATTGATGTGAAAGACGTAATAATGATATTTGTTTAATAAGTTGCATTTACGAAGTAACACACTTAAAAAGAGGCAGAGGGATTACTTAATTTACATATAAAATATTTTGGGTTGTTATTGAGCATGCTTAGTTTATGTGGCGGCATCTAAATTTTTGATAATTTTAGTTCACTCTTATATCTCGTTAGGAAATTTTTGTATTGTTTCGGGCTTAGAAATAAAATTGCCTCTTGTTAAAAAAAAATTAAACTTATTTTTGTTCCACCTCTGCTAAAGGTGTTTTTGCAATAAATTAAATTTTTACGATTTTTTATATGATGTATTGCGAAAGAACGACCTGTCTTAATTTTCGGAAATTATTATTTTTTTGGTTAGTGGAACACCGCGTGCAAGTGTGAGTAGATACAGCGAAGGTTTTCTCCTCTCCTTGACCACAGATTCGTTCATCACACAATGAAAGACAAAAAAGTCATTTGCCGACGGTTTCCATATCGACGGCTGGCGATGCAACTGATGACGCATACTGACCAATCACAACCCTCCACCTGGATAACCCCATAAAGTCACGGGATACTCCCGGTTACCAATATAGCCTTCCAGCTGTCCTTCCACCGATCCCACTCCACTCCCTAAGCCCACAACACCGGCCCATCCGGTAACCCTCTGTACTACTAATAAGTTCGTTTTCCTTCGTTCCGTCACAGATTCCGTTCCCTTGGTAGAATGCGTACAAAATTGATGAAGCTGTAATTCCTTTGATTCCTCCGTCGGCGAGAACTCTGCCGTTTAATTTTCCGTCGAAGATATCAGGAATTTCAGCGCCGTGGTGGTGTTCGGGTGACCATTATAGGGCGAGTTGTTGATTTGAAAGGCGGCGAGTAATTGAATTGGAATCATGTTTTTGGTCGACTGGTTTTATGGGATTCTTGCATCTCTGGGTTTGTGGCAGAAAGAAGCCAAGATCTTGTTTTTAGGGCTTGATAATGCCGGGAAGACCACCTTGCTTCACATGTTGAAAGATGAGGTTTTTTCGCCCTCTCTCCCTCTCTCTCTGTGGTTACGTACGCACGTGTATACGATTCGTGAGATTAATATCAGTTATGAGGGCTCTATAAAAAATCCATGTTCAGTAATGCGTTTACAATTGTGGATTGATTAAGTCGAGTTTTGTTCTTCAAATAGTAGGAGCAGATGAGGGTTGGGAAATTCAAGGGACTGTTTTTCATCTTGCCCTTTTGATTGCGAACAATAAAACTAATTCAAGGCTATCTCGGTAGGTGTTAAATAAAGGGTTTGAAGTTTCAATTGCCTGTTAAAATTAGGACTTGGAAATTCAAGAGACTGTTTTGGGAATAAATTTTTAGAAAAGCTCTATGTGAGTATGTGGCTTATGAAACTAGTGGGGAATATGGATTAGAGGTATTTTTATTGAGATCCTTGTACTATACAATGCTTATTACAAGGATTTAAGTAGTGAGTTGTCATGTCGAATTATCGTGATATAGACTTATAGCTCGCAAACTCGATGTTGAAATCCATATGTAAACTATCCAATCCAGAATAGAGTTATTCCCATTGGATACTAATGTGTAATAGCTACGTTCAGAATTGAGCCCTATCTAAACGGATTTTTTATTTGTACTTTGAATTCAGCTTGGAATTGTCGGTGTTATTTTTAGTTAATATCAGAACATGAGAAAACGATGATTAATTTTTTATTGTTGTTCTGGGGGTGTGTGGCAGAGATTGGTTCAACATCAACCAACGCAATTTCCGACATCAGAGGAATTGAGTATAGGGAAAATTAAGTTCAAGGCTTTTGATCTGGGAGGGCATCAGATCGCTCGTCGAGTTTGGAAGGACTATTATGCCCAGGTGACTTCTTGTCTATATTCACGTATAAATACTCACTTATAAATGTATAGGCACAAAGAATGGATGCCACTGCTAGAAATGTTTTACTTGAGGTGCATAAATTTAGATGGAAGTTTTGACTTCTTCCTTCAGTTCTTTTTCCAATAGTCGTTTGCCGAGTTAAATTCTAGGCAGTTGATTTTACTCGGCGTGCATGTAAGGGAGATCTGAATTATTATCGAAGATTCTTAGCGCTAAGTCAACCTTGTCATTACCGTGTGAATTCTTTTTCGTAACTCCCAAATGGTCTAGTCTGCTGCCATCATTGCATGATGGTTCTTCCAGCTGTCATTTTTATTCTTCACTTTTATGTTTTTGGTATCCATGCATTTGTAGTTTTGCGTGTTGAAATAACTATCAAAAAGAAAAAAAATTCAAGATATATTTTAGTCGTCTTTTGTTCTTGACATTCTTAAGTTTTGCTGGTCTGGGCATTTTGGAGTTTTGGGGGCTGGAACTTTGTCTCCAGTATCTGTTAACAGGCTGTAATCCAACTGGAGTTTTGCGTGTTGATATACAAATGCCTGAATGTTTCTCCATCCTGTTATCGTCATTGGTGTTATTCTATTTCCCTCTCAAGACATGAAGTCTACATTACAAATCTATTTAACAGTATCAAACAAGGAAACTTTTTGGTTTTTAAGCAGCATTTCATTGTCCTCCTATGCAGGTGGATGCTGTGGTGTATCTTGTTGATGCTTACGACAAAGAAAGATTTGCCGAGTCCAAAAAGGAACTGGATGCCCTCCTCTCAGATGAGTCACTTGCAAATGTCCCCTTTCTTATACTTGGGAACAAGATTGATATACCTTATGCTGCCTCAGAAGATGAGTTGCGACATTACTTGGGTTTAACTGGCCTTACTACCGGTAAGGGTAAGGTTAACCTTGCTGACTCAAATGTTCGTCCTCTTGAGGTATTCATGTGCAGTATCGTGCGCAAGATGGGTTATGGCGAAGGCTTTAAATGGATGTCCCAGTACATCAAGTAGACATAATGGGAGACAAGACTGTGCAAAGCTATTTTCTATTGTTTGATGGCATGAATGGCAATTGGAATGTAGAATATACTCCATGCAGCCTCTATTAGTACCTTTTCCCATTTTGGTTTTCTGGTGTAGTATTAATACTTGCAACTTTTGTTTTCCTAGCAGCGAAAGGTTAAGTTATTTCTGTTTTTTTTTCCCCCTCTCCTTGTATTTGACACAGAATTGCAGATAAATAAATGGCGTGTTCTGTTGATTGTGATTGATTGGTGTAACATCTAAATTAATCCCCAGCAAATGGTTCCATCTTGACTCTTTCTCCAAGTGATGGTCGTTGCTCTAGTTACTTGAAATCGGCATGCCTTGAATTTTTGGATATTAAACTTTTCGAGTACTTATTGTTCGGATGCTAATTTACAATGAAAACCTTATCGCACTCCATGCTTGTAGTGTTAATACTTTCTTAAAAAAAAAAAACTGGAGATTCTTCTGGACCTGAGCTACTCTCAGTGAGTTTTTGCTATTTCTCTTCCCTCTTTCACGACACTAATCAATCCGACTGTGAATGTGGTTTAGCTATTAGGATTGATCTCTCCTCTCACGGATCAAGATTGGGGTTCTTTAGGCCCGTTAATGGCTTTCTCAGCTCAATTTTAGCAGCATTTGACGAGCCTTCGGAGTATTAGTTAGTTGGTCAGGTAAAGGCTGGCCAAGACTGTGATGCTTAGCTGGTCTTTTCGGATGATCAGCCACACTTGGGACTGAGTCACAGCCCGGACTCCAACAGACGCGGGGCAGCAGTGGAGAATCTTGGACAATGGGCAAACCCGGCCCGGACTCCAATGGTGGCAGCAGTGGAGAATCTTGGACAATGGGCGAATGCCCGAGCGTGAGTGAAGAAGGGCAATGCCGCTTGTAAAGCTCAAGGATGCTTGACTTGGATAACAGATGTGAGGTCACATGTCCAATCTTTAGCACGTGCTTGGAGTGGATTGTCTGTGCTGTATTTTTGCCACAAGGCACAATGGCTCATTCATGAAAAATCATTGGTGTTGCCCTAGTTCATTTTCCACCACATATTAATGCAAGATTCAAGTTGAGTGTGAAGGCATGGGGCATCACGTAGTGAGGCACCGTATAATCTCTCCTCATTAAGCAAATGAAATGATAATGTTGATTTGATAATCAAGTCAACTTTGTACAACGAACGCTACATGAAGGTGAACAGGAATGTAAGATTAATTAGATCTCTCCAAGATTATATGCTTGCAATGACATCTTTACCATCAATTTATGCCCCGAATTTGAAATTAAAGTAGGTATAATTTGGACAATATTGTTGCTCCATGATTTTAGATTGCATAAATGTGGAGATGTCTAATGCCATAAATCCCCTCCAAAACTACCAAATGATGCTAGGAATTCATCCTCCAATACTTGGGTTCAAGTCTCCATGGTCGTTTCATGGAGCTAAACATATTCATCAACGCTCGCAACATGCGGTGGAATCTTAGCTTTAGTTCCTACATATATGCATTGAGATTTCTACTGTATGATATCAAGAGTAATATTCTCCAACGGATATATGAAATAGCCTATCAGCAAATCCATTTTGCAAACCCAAAGTAAAACAAGGAATCCCCTCCAAACATAGGATAGGATAGGATTATATTAATGCATTTGGTTTGTTACGTCCTATCCAATATCAGAACATGGGAATTGAAATCAAAATTTTCATAGAGACAAGAAAGAAACTCTATTAATCTAGAAATGTACAAGATGCATATGATGTACCAAAACTAGAACTTTTCATTGGTGCAACAGTTATTGCCTATCAACCTAAGAAATTCTACAAATCACTAGCCCATATCTGTATCAGGAGACGAAAGTTCTTCATATTGCAGCTGCACAAAATAAGAAGTTATTAGGTGAAGTGATCAACATAGCGTATTGTGAAAAATTATTCCAGAATCAAAAGAGAGGGGGGAGAAAAATTACCCTCGCTTGATCACACGTTAGCTTCATCCTCCGATACTCTTGTTGCGCTTTTTTTGAACGGAACATCGCTTGGACCCGAACAACAGACCTCTCAATGCGCTCTTCAGCTTGTTTCCTACTGGCTTTGAAGAAATCCTCCTCCACATCACTTCCGTGCGGCTGATCTTCCACAACCTCAACAGGGCAAACCTGGAGCCCGCGGAAGCCTCTTCTCTTCATACGCCAGCGTAATAATGCTTTTTCAAGCACTCCAACTGACCAACAAATCTTTCGATAATGTTTCCGGACTTGGAAGCCTCGATAAACAGCCTGTATCAGATAAACGTGAGTATATGAGTCATCACTAGCAGAGAGATTGGGAGTGCAGGTGGCCAAGTAATCATCAAAATGCATTTTGCAAAACATAGACATCAATGTTTGGATTCAAATAGAGCTTACTTGAATTCTGATAGCATGGCGTCGCAAAATTGAGAAAGTCCTTCGGATCTTCCAAGTACGGAACCTATGTTGAATATGGACAGCAGCTGACATCTGTTTCATTGTCTCATAGTTCCGGAAGGCATGTTGGATCTTCATTGCAGCAATTATGTTACGAGCTTCATCCTCTGTATTGGAAAACTGGACTGCTTTTTCCCTTAGCTTAAATGAGTGCTCCCTGAATGCAGCCTGTATACGCGCTGCTGCATCGGCAGCTGTCCGATAAGCAGCCAGAGTGTCCTTCAGATACGACTCCTCTTCAGTGGGGTTCCCACCTTTCACCAAATCAGGTGGATTGTTTTGCAATGAGCCACTGACATTTCCAGCTATTGTCATATCCTTAAAGTGTCCCACTAAAGCCTTTTCTGCAAGATAAGCTGCTAAACCTTCGTGACCTTTTCTAGATGCAAGATCAGCTGCAGTGCATCCACCTCGATTTTCTGAATTTGGGTCTGTGACCAAGTTTGGCTTTGCTCCAGCAGACAGAAGAGCAGCAACCATTTTCTCCCTGAAAAGTAGAGATAGTCCATAGTTATCTTTCATCCACAGAAAAAGAAATCACAAATGTTAAGAATTATCCACAAACCTTCCACAATATGCAGCCCAATGAAGAGCAGTCCATCCAAATTTGTCCCGATAATCCAATGACAAGCCAGACCAGGCATATGGGCAGACAGCCCATGTATAATCTAAGATAGCACACAAATGGATTACTCCCTGACCTTGATCATCATGATCAGAAGTTCTACCCCCCTCAACTACTCTTTCCAATAGCCATTCATATAGTTTGTTCTTCAAAGTGAGTTCAAACAAGCTGTCCTTGGCTTGTTGAAAAGAAATTTGGTTACTTTCAATTGACTCCGTCGTATATGCCCAACCATCAACAATGTGGGAGGTTTTGTGGGCAAATGTTGAGGCTTCTTTGAGTGCATTTGGTGGTACTTGACTTGAAAAAATGCTAAGGCTCCTAGTGGTAGAAAAGAGCAAGTGAGCAAGCCTCATCTGAACTCTAAAATCCTCCCAATTCGCCCCATTATCCTCTGAACATATCATAGAGTTGCGAACCAAAGGCGCGCGATACTCAAAGGTCAGAACTTGGCTGATGGGATTGCAAGCATCCAAACTTAAATAAATATTCACTAATCCAGGGGTATGCGGTGAAACCAAACAGCGAACTACTCCAGACTGGATAATTTCTGCAGGACTACATTCATCTCCACAGACACAAAATATGTTGGATTTTGACAAATGTTGATGCCCTTCATGAAAGAATCCAGTGATGAGGATCTGCAACAACAATTACTGAAGGTCAGCGATTTCCTACAAATACTACAGAACACTCTTGTAGGACAAGTGAAGTTGTCAGGGGGCACCACTCATGTACAAAAGCAAGAGATGACAATAGATAAGGCGACCAAGGAGCCCAAAAAAAATTTCCACAAGAGCTCAAGCATCCACAAAGGGTAAAACAAAAGTAGAAAACAATAGAAAAACATTATATCTCAACAACAATAGCGATTATAATCTACAAGGTTCTTCCCAACCTCCCACCAGACCAGCCTTTTTCCTAGTAGCATCATGCTTAATTCTTTATCTACCTCCCACTGCTCGCTCCACCGAATCCTCAAAACAAAAGTAGCATCCATTTTAAGCATCATGTTTCATTTCACATAGACTGGAGTATTGGTAAGTAAGTGAAGTAATCAAATGGCAGCTTCACCTAATTCTCATGTCCAAGGCCACAAAGGCATAACTATTTAGCTACCAGATAACTTGTTTTAGCATAATAATGGTATTTATTAATAAGTGGCATTTTAGCATACTCCGATGGGTCCATGTCCAAGTATCCAACTAAAGATCTCAGGCAGCAGTCACATTAACTGATACACCATGATCTTCACTTGAGTGTCAAGTATCCTCCCATGAGCCAAGCTTGGATACAGACTAACCATCGAGGAAGGATCCATAACGAACAAGTTTCCCCCTCTATTTGTTGATTACCCTTAAATCATTGTACTGGATCCTCCCCCTTCTCCTCCTCCCGTTGTTACATGCTTACAACTAAACCCGGCTCCATGTGCAAGGGAGGGTGTTCACTTGAACACCCCCCAAATTTTTTTTGTTAGAATACATGTAATAATTTTAGTTTTTGTTTAGTTTAAGCCTTCTTTAACACCCAACTCAAAAATCTTTGAACACCCAATCCAAAAATATTTGAACACCCATTCCAAAAAATCAGTCCACAAATCAATCCAATGTAAACAACCAAATTACAACCCATAAAAAATAAATTAAAAAAAAATTCTCTTTCATATCAACAAAATAAGATCATATCTTTAAAAGATCTGTCAAAACCTATTCACCACAATTATTTTAAATACTCTTGTTTAACTCATTCAAGAAACTATAATATCTTATTCCGCTATAGAAGATTGCGCTTTGTCACACCACTATGCAAGACAAGAACTTTAAGATTTAAGAATTTTTTGGACCCAAAAAAAAAAAAATTTGGTTTCTCAATTTGCATAACAGAAAATCATTTTGGAATGGAAGGTACCTTTATTGACCGCAATATTTTTACTAGTATACGAAATGGTTAACTAAGATAGTAGAGTTGAGGTAATTTTTTAACACCCTACTACCAATTCCAGGAGCTGCCACTCACTAAACCACCTCTCATCCTCACCAATCCAGTCCCCATACCACTCCAAACCTTATGGTCTATGAAGCACCGACCACTTCTAGAGGTCGCCGTGTCCACGTATCGGACACGGGGACACGTATTGGACACGCCATGTGGCGTGTCCCTTAAATTAAATTATTTTTTGGAGGGGGACACTCGGGAGACACGGCATGGACGCACGTGTCCCACATATACACTCTGTTTGTGTATATGTATATATGTATATACGTATGGTATTGTGTTCTATATTTCCATTGTGGGTGTGTATCTTACATATATGTGTGTACCAGTATATATAATAGTTTATAACAATGAAGATATCCTACATATCAAAAGAAAAGTATATATATATATATATATATATATATATATACCCCAAACTTCTAGTCCACTCCTCCCGGAAACAAGAAAAAGTGTGTTTTTTTTGTTTTGCAAATTTTTTTTGGAAAATCCGAGCCGTCCAATGTTTTCAAAAAGTGTTTTCAAGGGTCCACGCGAGAAATCTTCAAAAAAAAAATACCGGGAAGGACTTGATCCAAGCAGTTTTCGCAAAAACTGTAAATATAAAAATTTTGCGAAAACTGCTTGGATCAAGCCCTTCCCGGTATTTTTTTTTGAAGATTTCTCGCGAGTACCCTTGAAAACACTTTCTGAACACATTGGACGGATCGGATCGTCAAAAAAATATTTGGATCGTGAGGTCCGGAAACGGGAAGATCGGACTAGAAGTGTTACCTATATATATATATATATATATATATATATATATATATATATAAACTGTTACTGCATCCATACATGCTTTATTTATATATATAATTAGTTATTTATTTATTTATTTATATTTGTTGTGTCCCCCGTCGTGTCCATGTCCATTTTTTAGAATTCACGTGTCCCGTGTCCGTATCTGTGTCAGTGTCCGTACTCGTGTCAATGTCCGTGCTACATAGCTTATGGTACATAAAACTGCCCCTCCTTAATTATAGATGTAACATCTTCTATGCCACGAAAAGTTAATAGTGAGATTCTGACTTTTGGTACCTGTTAAAAAATCCCAGAAAATGAACAGAGGGTAATATGTACGTCAAAACAAAAGGCTTGTCCTAGTGCACATGAAAATTGTGCTGGTATAACCAGATGAACAAACACTTATACAGTTATAGTAAAGAAGATGACCTTCGTTTCTTCAGTTGAAAAAGCCCATGCAGGAGAGACATCTGTAATATTGAAAAGTTGTCCTGAAACAAATGACCGAGGAAGATCCATTATTTGTGAGGTAGACAATTCATGACCAGCCTGAATCGAGGATTCTAGAATTGGATCATCTACAGATCCAGGAGAATCAGTCAGGATGTAGTTCATCCACCTTCCTAAGCTCTCTTGAGTGTTCAAACCATCCTTCGCCAGTATGTCTACAGTGCCACCAGTGCCCACTGTCACCAGTTCTGAAACCTCTCTTGGCAAATTGGAATTTGCGTCTCCTTCCATGTTCTGGAAGAAAGGACAATCCAATGTTTTCATCCCAATGGAGCTACTTCGGGCATCTGGCTCATAGAGACTCCTGAATGAACTGTCCTCAGGTAAGTTGCTGGCTGATGGGATGTAACCCTGCAAAGATGAAGCATTTCTTAAGTTATACTAGCTTACAACATCATCAATTTGTAGTAGCCTAGTAGGGGACGTAGTTGTCATAGCTGGAAAGCCTAGACTGCAATAAAAAGTAACTAATTTGAATTTATTATTGAGATTAGAGATTTTTTTAATTTTTTTTTTAATGGATAAGAAATTCAATAAGGACCAAACAAGCAAAAACTCAATTAAGCTGTGACAAAAATCCTAGGGGGGATTTGTCAGCTACAAAGCATGATGTTAAGGGGAGTTTGCTTTACAGATGCCCCCTGCCATGCCAAAAACAACAAAAACCCAATCCCTCTACTTCCTTTTCCCATGTGGGGGGCATAAAAAGGGCATCCTATCAACTTGTTCCGACCTAGGAAAATAAGCTCATGAGCTCGGTCTTGCTTCCCCGTCAAGAAATGAAAGAAGACTTCAATCTCTAAGTTTCACTCAGACAAAGCTCTTTTGGGTGTGAAGCAGTGTCAAACCAAAATACCCAACAAGCATTAGCTTTCCTTGAGAAGGGGGTGATCCAACCTCACCTTCCAGTATGACTACCTTGTTACGACTTCACTCCGGTCACTAGCCCTGTGGCATCCCTCTCTTACGGACAAAGTAACGACTTTGCACATTGCCAACTCCCATGGTGTGATGGGCTGTGGGTACAAGGCCGGGGAACAAATTCACCCCTCATGGCTGACCGGCAATTACTATCTGGGAGCTCCTAATACATCTAAACAAATTTAATCTAAAACATACGGTAAAAGTTGATGAATGGCTTGAAAAACTCTGCAGTTCCTTTCTCGCTGCCTGTCGTACAACATGGCATCCCAAGCAAGCTTTCTAAGTTTCTAACTGTGTGACACTTTGACATGTAGACAGCAACAAAGCCAAGCATTGCAGCTGGACGAGGAAAATTTCAGCCTCACTATGTCAAGCCGAACACATAATCAAATTTCCATCACCAGAGTGTACTAATAGATCAGAAATGCATCCCTAATAAAACTACTAATATTATTCTTCTCTTGATTGTTTTCTTGTCTTCTGTTCCAATACCCAAAAGCACCCAAAAGCACAAACAGTTTTGACTTAGATATCACCTCTCTTGTGTTTCCAAATAATCATCATAACCAATAGCTTAAGAGGCAAAACATTCTACCCTTTTAAGGGTTTCTTTTCAATTTCCCTAGTGACAAAAGGTTTCAAGACAGGCAGCCATTATGCAGAGAAGATCAGGATACTCCAGGTCTTCTATTCCTTTCCACAAGATATTAAAAATCTACATAAATATATTATAATCCTGAAGAGTTTATAGTTGCATAAGAATAAACAGGGAGATAACATAGGGGTGAGATCAATTTCGAATTAATGTCATGAGAGAGAGAGAGAGAGAAAGAGAGAGAGAGAGAGAGAGAAAGAGAGAGAGAGAGAAAGAGAGAGAGAGAGAGAGAGAGGGAGAGAGAGAGAGAGAGAGAGAGAGAGAGAGAGAGAGAGTTTCTGCGTACATTACTTGTGAATTCATCTGCTCTATACTGATTCTGCCGCTCAAAGCATGAAGGTTTTCCTGTCACGAATTTCAGAGATAAGAAGCATAGACAAAATAACAATCGCTATAAGGTACAAGGCCAACGGTTCCCCGAGAAGCTCCTAGCTGTACTACAAGAAGCATCAAGTCAACTACCTCTTTCAGGTGCACTCAACTTGTTGAGATCATCAGGCACCAAAAGCTCTTCCCAATCCAGTGTGTTGATCTCATGAAGTCTCATTTCGTGATTTATAATGGTAATATTATCACCAGGCTCTGTTAAATCGCCAAGAAGGAAGAATGAGAAACTAGTACAACAATTTTCTCAAGGGTGAAGAATATTAGCCATAATGATACGGATAATGATGTACGCATATTGGTAATTCGTGCAAATAGAAATACAAAACTTATTCTCTTTAAAGATTGAATTTAGTCTGAAAGTCACTTGTACTCCAGAATTTTTTTACAGTGGACGCAAAGACATAAGTTTTTTCACTTTATTTACTGAATAGAAGTTCCATATTGTTACCTAATTGTGCTTTCTCAGCAATGTAATTTGCTGCATCAGCCCCAGAATCAGTTTCCTCTGATAAGAGCCAAGAAGCAGAAGGGTCAGAGAGGGCTGAACTAGAATTTGAATTCACAGGAGTGCCAGGAGAACCCTGCAACTGAGTCATAATCAACCATTGCCCAGTTTATAGTTAGTACCAGTTGTTAACTCATGAAGTGGATGCCAAAACAAAAGACTTCATAATGTGATTTGGGAATCAACTAAGACTTATGGGTATCAAACGAAGAACTTGGAACTCACTTAACAAACAAGGTTAATGGACTTCTTCGTTGGCATAGAGCATGTAAAAGTAGCATATAGCCTAAGATAGAAGACCAAGGCATATGGCATGCAAAAATTTTACGAGTTAACTAAGTGGAAGTAGATGGAATCTTACTAAAGCATGGAAAGAGGCACATTCTCTGCACACACCGAGAATATATATAATCAAAAGAACTAGGGAATCTCACCAACAATAAGTGCATTTGTAAAGCCTGCCTAAGAAAAGAGATGACCACAAACTTTGCTTTCAAACAAAAGGAAAACTATTAGGCAAACTATGAAATTAGTTCCACTAGAACCTTTCAAGAATCAATGCAGTCAAACTAAAACAAACTAACAAAGAAAATACTCTAGAGTGTGCTTCCTCCCAACCACACATAGAATTGGTAAAAAACGAAAAGGAAACCAGATTTTCAGCTCATTTGTGGTATGGCGAATCCCATTAGCAAAAAGATAGTGGTCCCATCCTCAAGGCAAGTTACTAGCCTGTTGTGTGTGTCATACACTTTAACATGTGTCTTAAAGAATTGAGTGTTTTGAAGGTTTCAAATACCAGGAAACTAGTCTCCAACGATATGCGACATTGCAAAAGAGAGAAGAGAAACAATGTAACAAAACAATCTTATTGCATTAGAAAAGCTTAAGAGATTATAAGACTAATGAAGGGGTTACATAGGCTAACCCTAATAACCTAGCAAAACACTAATAACATAAAAAAGACTAAACTACCCCGAATATAAAAAATAAATAAAAATTAACTGAAACCCTAACAATTAACTAAAACTCTAAATCATACTTCACACCCCCCTCAAACTCATGATGCGAAGCCGGAGAGCATCGTGAGTTTGCCAAGGAGATACCAACTGCAAATCCACTGCTGCGAATGAACTACTGCGAATCAACTATTGCAAATCAACTGCTGCGAATCAACTACTGCAAATTATCTACTGTGAAGGTGTTGAGTGGTGCAAAACTAGAACATGCAAATAAGAAGAAGAACCGATGCCGAACAGATTCAAATAGGAGGAAAAACCAATGCTGAACAGATTTCAGCTACAGATTTTAGGGAACTACACCAAAGTGCAAAATCTAATTGCCAGACCAGATTTCAGAGAAGACATACCGCAGAGAGAGAGAGAGAGAGAGAGAGAGAGATGTGCAATCTGGAGATAATAGAGATATGCGATCAGCACTACTACTTAGGGTTTCAAATAGAGAGAAGGAGAGAGAGATGCTATCTGGTTATGAGAGAGAGAGATGCGAAAATAGAGGTTAGATTAACCTATTCCGGCTCTAATACCATGTGAATTGCAAAAGAGAGAAGAGAAACAATGTAATAAAACAATCTTATTGTATTAGAAAAGCTTGAGAGATTACAAGACTAATGAAGGGGTTATATAACCCTAATAATTTAGCAAAACACTAATATCATAAAAATGACTAAACAACCCCGAATATAAAAGATAAATAACAAATAACTGAAACCCAAACAGTTTAACTAAACCCTAACAATTAACTAAGGCCCTAAATCATACTTCACTAAACGTTACCAACTAACAAACTAATGCGGAAAATTTAGAAACACATTTTCATTTTGTTATAGTACAAGATTAATAATTCAAACCAAGAGTTCTGTAACAGCAAATGCCACTATTTAAAATCAATTTACTGATTAATTACTAGAAACATCTTTTAACTTGTGTAACTAATTTCCGACTGACAAAAATCCAAAAACTCAGAATATAAACCTCTAAATCAGCAAATGACACTTGTGTGCATGCTAGTAGTGTTTATGAAAGAATGGGATTTTAGCGTAAGATACCAACCTCTTGAGTTTCCCGGTAATGAACAAGGACAATATGTTCCAGCATCCTGGAACAAAATTCCGGGAAAAAAAAAAAAAAAGGAAGAGAAAACTTAGCAAACGCAACTTAGTTGACATGCCAAGCAATGACTGTAAATCACAAATAGGAAAGGGTGATTCGTGGAACCACGTAAGCTTTAGCCACTGCATACTTATCAAGAAGCCAGTAGCATCTGCGGACAAAGGTCGGGTTATCTTCACCATGAGCATAGTACACATGGATCCTTTCCTCATTACCAACCTGTACTTAAAAGGTGTTAGTTTGAATTTTACCCTACAAAGATAATTTGACAGAAAGAGACAATTGGGCCAAATTAATTTCAACACCGCATTTATCGTAAGATATACAAAAAGTATGCAGCTTTCTCATGGTACAAAGGTGTTTCAGAAACAGGAAGATACAACCATAACTTGTTTTCCCTTCACCTAGTGTGGGGGAACAGGAAAGAGACCTATATTTCCGGCTCTGGTATAAGTAACACTAAAATCACAAACAACCAAGACTTTCTCCTCCCAACTTTACGCTTGACTATAAGTAGAGAACTTATCTCAAAACTACAGCAATGGGTAGCTAGCATAAAGAACTATTTTAAGATAACTTTCAAGTCAAAATAAAATAATGTTAAAAGAACTAACAATTTTACATAGGACATTAAAATTCTGCAGAATATCAACCTCTTGAGTTTCAATACTAGCAGTTAGTGATATCAGCCTTGCTGCAAATTGCAATGTGTATTTTCCGGGTTCACCTTTTATTGGATTCAGTCAATCCTCAAATTATCTAACATAATATGTCACCTTGGACTTTCAGGCCACAAGTACAACATAATTTTGTTCCATGATTCCAACAATATATATATATCCCAATTTGATGAAACTTTTAAAATGGAGTCATTCCCATCATGGCTTAGTATACAGTCTGCTAGAATGAATGGGGAAATAGCAAAAGAAAACAAATATTAGACCACAAGAAATGCACATAAACAGAGCTTATTATGAATTCAAGACATTTACCAGTTTGAAGATCTTACTTTTAAGTGTTCATGAGCTTCTTTGACAGTCTTCCCATCCTTCTTTTTCTTCCAATTATGACCATCTCTCCGAAAGTTTCTGAGCTTTTTACGGTCAAACAAAACGATTGTACCACCTATGGATATGCAAGAAAAACAAGACTAGGTAGAATTGCATTCCACTTAGACGGATGATACGTCTCTAAGCTCAAAAGATTAAATATAGACCATGGGAGAGCCAGGTCCAGGTGTGTTAATCACTATTATATTCCTTTTCCGCAACACACACACAAGAAAAAAAAAAAAGGTACTTACTTTTTGGCAAGTTCACTGGCTTGACATTGATGCTGAAATACTTATAGTTACATAATATTGCATGAATCTCATTTGGCCTTAACCATCTTGCCTTGGCTTCGTTCATGATATTGCTAACATCCAAATCTGTCCGTTAAACCAGGATCATAATGAGCTATAAGCATGAAATATTATAGTTTATCAAAAGCAAAAGAAAATCTCTGATTTACTATGTCAAAAGCAAGTAATATCACGAAATAACAAATAAGTACAGCTGCAGAAATAAGGAGAGAGATGGGAAGTCTCAACCTAGTGCTTGGGACAGCGGCAGAAATCAATTGTGCAAGTCTGGTTTATAATATGCTCAAAGTTTTGCCTATATCAAAAGTCATCACGGCTTTCATTGGTACTTCAATGAAACTTTCATGGTCATCCCAATGTCAACCACATCCCTCCTAAAATGTTAAAAGATTGATGCTTTATGTTATGTTGACAGCCTGCCTAGCAGGAAAGAGAACCGGGGAGTCTACAGCTAGCTCATCATTGACATTCTACATCGTTCTATTGTAGAATTTTCAATCACATATGGTCTATCAAGGCTCAAATTTTCATGGTCATCACAATGGCAACTACAACACCTAAAGGTAAAAAATAAAAGGTCTCTTTTGAGCATGCCTAACACCGCAATGCTCCAATTTTGCCCTTCACTTAAGTCTGTAACATATGGAAGTAGATAAGAGCATCAGTTGTACTGTATCTCTTCAAGCGGATGTTGCTAGACATACATAACAACATTACTCATATAACTTGCAGTAGATGGGGGTATGGGCAGGGTAGGATTGGAAACAAACCTAACATTTGGCAATACATGCACAAAGTGGCTTCTCTAAGAAAGTTTTTAACAGTGATTTAGTGGCCCCTCATACCTCCAAGGAAGAACTCAACGGATGTTTTGCCATGGAACCATGCCCCAGAATCAAAGCTGGAAAGCAACAGAGAGGGCATGCTTAGAGACCCGATTCGGTTTTTGTTCTAATTACCTTACTTGGATTACCTAAACTTACATATTAGTGGGACATTAGAACATTGATACAGGTGTGTAACTAGAGTATGCCTACGCAGGCACGTCAGAAACACTTACATGCATTTTGTGTTCACAGTAATCGAAAAAAAAATGTTTTTAACTTATCTAGAAATGTACATCAAATCAAATGGCACTAAGGATAACCGTGAGATTTCCCTCTCCCATCATGTGAATGTTACCGGTGCTTCTGCCAATCAAAAAAAGGTTATAGTTTTTTTCTGTCTAGCATATATGACCTTCTTTCACTTCAACTATCATTGAAAATGGAATTTTACGATCCAGGCTTCTGAACATCCCATGATCCCATTATAAAACATATAAGGGCAAACCTCTGCGAAACCTATAGCTATCCCGTTATACTATAATTTATAATTGGACGATCCAACCTATTATCAAACAGTGCCCAAGTACTTGTCCAACATATAAAGTACAAGAAAAACACAGTCACAACACAACAGGACAAAACAAAACAAAAAATAATTTGAGATTCTGTATTTGACGTGCCTGCCATTGTACGAAATCCATGAGTTTCCCACCCCGCAAGTCGACCTTCTTGTACATTATCTTCCATTTGAAATCGTCAAAAAAACTTGACCGATCAATCCAAAATATCAAAATCTCCAACCTAGCACGAATCAACCAACGGAAACAATTTTGATTAAAAGAGCTTAATTGAGAGAGATGGCGGGTACCATCGAAAAACTAGATACGACCGCATCGATAAAGCTAGAGAGAGAACCGGGGGGGGGGCGAGAGAGAGAGAGAGAGAGAATTAAGTGCGTCGTGGGGCGGAGACGAACGTACCAATCGTTAAGGTCTCTGTCTGAAACTCTGAATTAACATCAACAATCAAAAATCGTAGAGGAGAGGAAAGGATTCGAAAGCTATTCTGCTTTCTTGTGGAAATATTTGGCCACTTTGGCTCCGCATTATGATTAACAGGTGAGTTACGACCGGGGTAGGCTGGGTCAAGGGTCCCGAATTACGATTGGGATTTTTTTTTTTTTTTTTATTTATGACCGGATGTTCGGGTCAGTTTGCGAACACCTCAATTAATTTTTAAGGCTTTGAAGATAATGACCTGGTATAACTCCAATGACTCCAAGAGTTTGCTAGTTAGGAAAATCGAACCTGTGATTTTAATTGGGAGCAAATTCCTAGGTTCTAATAGTAAGGCTTGTGTTTAGTTTGTAATTTACTATTTTTATTTTGATGATGTAAGCAGGTATAATAAGTAGGGAGGGATAAAGAGAGAAATGAGAAAAATGATGATATCAACAAAAACTAAAACTAAAACAAAATTCTAAACCGAACATAGCCAAGATCACTTTGATAAACTGATTGGCATGTTTCTGGGCAACAGTTGTGTGTGTTTGAGCTGCAAATGAATGGCGTTTGATGATTTTGATCAAATGCTGATTACCACAGAATTAGTAGTAGTATCAAGTAGTATGAAAATTTATATACTTAAAAGTACTTTTATGTCACACACAAATTCAGGTTGTTAGGATGTACATATATTTTTCTGCGTTCTGATTATCACTTTTGAGCTTATGGATATTTGGCAACTCGGCACTTGCATTCATAATTCATTCTTGCGTGATGCATAATGAAAATTGCAACACATGGAAACACAGGGGTGTTTGGGAGAAATGCGTAGAATACATTTTAAAAGAAGAGTAGTGTTTTAGAGATATGTACAAAACACATTTTGTAAATCTTTTTGTTAATCAAAATGAAAAAAGTGAAAACAAGAAGTCAAAAAATTCATCTCAACCTATTTTTCATTTCAGATGTAGATAATGAGTTCTGGGAGTTTCTCCTAAACATCCAAAATGAAAAAATGAGAATGTGAAAATAAATAAAAAAATTGTCTCTCAAACAGGCTCATAATCTGTAATGAGCAATGAAAGTGGTTAAAATTCTCATTTTTATCTGAAGGGATTGATTTGGTGGTTACGGTTCTAAATTTGGCTTGTTCTTTCTTAAGATTTCAACTCCAAAACTATTTTATGTGCTATCCACTCCACTAGCGTAAATACATAAAATAAAATAAAAAAATTTAGTCTGACTTTAACTAGGCCTCTGTTAGTAGATGGTGAAATTTGTCCTTAAAAATTAGTTAATGTGTACATAAATTGAACCACACACTTAGAGGGTGTTCTACTAATGATAGGCACGCAGTATTGTAGATATAAATGTCTAAATAAGGTAGTTTTAAACGTTATTATCTAATTTATTCCATATTTTTCACTTGATGCGTTGCTTTGGTATATTTTTGTATTTTTGTTAATTTTCAGGAAAATAAGGTTGTTTTAGCGCCAAGATTGGATTGCAGAGACTTGAAGGCCGTGATAGAGCTTGAGGGCATGGAAGGCTATTGGGACTAAGTATTGAAGTGGAATTCACGAGGAAGTGATCAGAATCACCGTGAGCGCTACTAGGAAAGCAATGGAGGGCTCAAGAGTGGCACAACAGAGCTTGAAAACTAAACAAAATGTTGGGGAGGGCTACACCAAAATTGGTGTAGCGCTACCTAGAGGCTTTAAGGGTCAACAGTCAAAGCCGAGGTCAACCGGTCCTAATTAGTTCGGTAGGGCTACACCAAAATTGGTGTAGCACTACCGAGGGTCTTAATTGGCTTTGAAACAGTGTCGTTTTTTGTCGTTGCGGGTCCAATTTCGATTTGTTTTAGGATTTTAATTGTAAATTAAAGGGGATTACTATAAAAACCTTGTTATAACTCAAAATTAGGGAAACACAATTCATAACTTACGTTTTTGTTTAACTTTTGGCTGTTGTGTTTGAGTTTTTTTACTGCAGATTCAAGTTTTAATCCAAATTCTTCAGGTTTTCCAACTTTAAATTCTTGTTCTTCCTTGGTGTTCGAATCTGTTCTCTTTCCGCAAATCTTTGGTATCGTATTTTATTTTTATTTCAATTGCTAAAATCATGCTTAGTTCTAAATATATGTTTACTACGTCCGTTGAAAGCATGAGTGAGTGATTTCGTAGAGTGCGGCTGTGGGGCGAAGGAGTCCCGTGGCTAGTTTAATTAATGTTTGTACCTCGGGTTCGAATCAATTAAATTTTTAAGCAATTTTAGAAGACGAAAACTCTTCTAACAAATAAAATTCAAGCATCGCCGGAAATCGAATGCGCACGAAAATTGGTGACAGATGTTGCACATTTGTTAGAGATCCTTTTTCCTATTCTAAAATCAATAAATTGAATAATTGTAGCTCGAGTAAACATTGGTTAGGCTAGTTGCGGACACTGAGTTCCCACGGCTATACTCTCCTTTTCAAATTCATATTTAGTTAATTTAGTTTGGTAATCGAGTTAGTAAATCAACCTCATTAAACAAAGGGTGGCTACCTAAGAGCCAAGATAAACTATGAACCCATCATCTTTGAGTCATGCACACGTTCGTCCGTCTCTGTGGTTCGACTCATCTACTTCCGGATATTATGTTACATCGGTCGAGAGTCCTACACTTGGGACGCGTCTTTATTTAAATCACTCGGTCGGTCAAACAACTAACAAAAAATAATTTTTTCAAAAAATTGAGATAGGTCATTCTCTTACAATACATTACTTAAAAAATCGTGAAAAATCAATTTATTCTAAAAACACATAATGAAACACCCCCTTAATTATTAGAAAGAAAAAAAAATCATTTTGGAATATCTTTTTGGGTCCGGAAGAAGACATATTTGCTCTATCTGGCTTTTTCCATGATTGTCACCTGCCAAGTAATCCAACCAAATCAATAGTTCCTCCGTCCCTATTCACTTTTTTCAGGTCTTTTGTAGGAGTAATTGAACTTATTAAATACTAGAAATTACCATTATACCTCTCTCGATTTTTACTTTAATTTTTAAAAATTATTCCACTTTTATTTATTAATTTTTCAAAAGAAAAAAATAATAATTGTATAAACTTTTACTCATTAATTTTTTTTAAATAGACATTTATTAAAGAACACTCACTATAGAGTTGTAGTGAACCTTATCCGGCAGTACATTTCGGAACTAACGACTCGAATTTACTCCAAATTTCTAATGATTCGAGCCGATCATTGTTTGAATTAAAAGCCAAGCGTTTACTTTCAAAATGAATGACCGAATGAACTCACTTCAACCGTATAGTGAGCCATTTACTATAAGGAACATGTACTTAGACATTGTGAGAAAGTTAAATAGGGATACCATTTGCATGACGCGTAGTTTTGACAATTCCAAACCTAGTGAGAATAGGCCAGTGTTACGCGGCTAAGGCATATCACTTTGCAATTTGCATTATCCTTTATTATTTTATTTTATTTTTGACATGCACTCTCCATTATCTAAATCACCTACTTATTTTACAATTATTTGAGCATAGACCATTAGGTAAGCAGTATTTGACTACATATTTGTACATCCTATACATATCAAAAGCAAGTCTACACGTTCTTTTCTAAAAGGATCATTTTATTCATAGTTTACTGGGCTCAATACTCGGAAATAAACATAAAAAAATAGTACATGTTTTCAAAGTTTTTTTTTTTTACAATTCTTAATACACATTTTTATACACTTTTTGTATTTTTCAATACACTTTTTAAATTTTAAAGGCAACTAAATTGGCTGTTTTTAGTATTTTTCCTTTAATAAAAACATTTCGGTACAATTTAGTCTTCACTTTCGGCTCTCGAAAAATCAAGGCGGCTGCTGCTCGAACTAACAAATGCCCGCAGTACCAGTGGTTGCATTTGAACCACCAAATCACGACAATGGGCCCCCAGTACCGGTGTTTGCATTTGGCACGGAAACCCACCCTCAAATCACCATCAAATCAGTGTAAAAATGCCATCTAGTAGTGCTCTAATAAATTTGGCAACCGAGAAATTGGTTTTGATAACTTCTACCCTATGGATCACCAGCAATATTTGCTTTGACTCTTCAAAAAAAAAAAAAAAATGTTTTGATATCATTGCATCAACACTTCTAGCTGTGAGTATCTCTTCCTGATGGAATCATTGCATCAACAATTCTAGAAATCCGCGTGGATACAAGGACACGCACGGAATAGAAGAAAATATGCATGGGAGAATGAGACACGTCACGTGGTGTGTTCAATAAATTTAAATAAAAGCTCTTGGGAGGACACGGCGAAGACCCGAGAGGGGCACGGCAAAGGTTATATTTGTAATATTTTTTTTTTGGCTAAATATGTATTACTTCAAATATTTTAAGTAAAAAATAAAATATGATGTATATACTATATACGATGCTTGTTCATATATAGTGAAGCTTCATGCTTATACATATAATTATATTTTCACTAGTATAAAATAAACATTATTTATTTTTACCGTGTTCCTTAGCATGTTCGTGCCCCATTTGTTTCAAACCCTATGTGTCCTGTGCTCATGTATGTATGCATGCTATACATCTTATTGTCATATTTTACGGGCGATACATACAGCGACGGATTCAAGTGGGGGCAAGTGCCCCCCACTCAAAACAAGAAAAACATTTTTATGGATATTATATATTTAACATAATGATGTAATATGATGCTATATTTAGTCTACTCATTTATATATATCTAAACAAATGTAGAATTAATTCAGTGCTTCATTTTTTCTCGGCTGGTTCATTTATAAATATTTTATGAGTTGTTTGTTAATCCCTGGGGCTTTTCTTGTCGTCGAGAATGGGGAGCCGATTTGGGTCCAATTTGGCTATGAGAAACTCTTCAAGGTATGCTTCAATTGTGGTTGCGTTGGGCACCTTCAGCACAAATGTCCCATTCCTTCTCTCTGGCAGGTCGTATAGTTCGAAACCACACCCATGAAGCTCAGTTTCTCCCTCACGGAGATTTTTGGATGGCAAAGGGCTGCCCTTTATACACTAGAGCCATCAAAGCTTTCAAGGATTCCAACAAGAACTGTACCTCCAGGATAGAAATACTATGGGCACAGGATGAACCAAGGCATGTTATCAAAACAGAAAGTGGCAATGGTGTTTCGACCACATACTTTGTGGGAAATCAAATCTCCTCCTCTTCAAATGATGCTAGCTCTGATCCATCAATGAACTCCATCGATGATACCATCTCCCTCAAAGAGCCAGACACTCCGAGCGGTCCGAATACGGCTCATGCAGCATATGAAGTTGATGTTGATGCTGCCGCAAATGGACTTAACAACTCCACAAATGAGCGTAGTGGTAGCAAATCTTTTGGGTTGGATGAGTCCTTTGAGAGGGCCCTCAACTAATAGGCCTTACTTCTAGTCCAGAAAAAATTGGTCTACACTATAAGAAAAGTGGGCCTAGTCTGGAGTCGACCCAACTAAAAAGGTCCACACTTGGCTTCATGGGCCATTTTGAATTTATGGGGGAATCTTCTGGTGTTAGTACTGGGCTAGGGGACCTTTGCTTTGGGCCTTTTGTGGAATCCCAAGAAGGCTTCAACAACATTATAGGATAGGTTGGGCCTTCTTCCATCAATTCTACTGCAAGTCCTGTTGCTCGATAGTTAATCCATTCTCCTACCAAAACTAATTCCACTTGTGACGATATGGAAACGCAGGCTTCTTTAGAGAAAACTTTGGACATCATTGTGAACTCAACTGGGGGTAATTTGGGCTTAAACAGTGAGCAGTTCTCCTCGGCACCCTCTTCGTTTAAAACTTGCAAAGATGTGGGCCTTCATTTTATCTTTGGTAAGCGCAAGCTCCTCTTTGAAACACAGGATAATTCTGCTGTTGGTGGTTCCCGCTCTCCCAAAAAATCCAGATCGGGCCATGACGATTGCTCCCATACCACTCTCCCCCCTCCGGATCCTGCTATCCCAGAGACTGGGTTCCCAAACTTGGGAAGCCCACCAGGTACCTCGAAAGCATGCTCCTCTCAAGTTGTTAACTTTAAATCTTCTTGCTGTCTTGCCTCTCTGCCACATAGTGTTGTTTCTAGTGATGCAGTTTGTCTTGATTCTCTTACCCCTGGATATTCTTGCACTATAGCTGTTGTGGCTGTTTTGGTTCAGCCAAGCCAGCAGCCATGATTCTTCTTAGTCGGAACTGTCGGGGACTTGGCCACCCCCTTTTAGTTCACACGCTTGGATGGTTGATCCAAGACCAACGGCCTAGTTTCCTTTTTGTGATGGAAACTAAATCCACCATTAGTTATGTCAATAGCTTACTACGTTACAAGTGTTTTACAAATTCTACGGGTTTTTATGTGAATGGTCTCAGTGGCGGTCTTTGGGTTGGCTGGAAACCTAGCATCTCTGTCACTATTATTCACCAATGCTGCAACCTTATTCTCCTCTCCATCACTGATGATTTCAACCTTTCCTGGCGATTAGCCCTTATCTTTGGAGCCCCACGCCTCTAGTTTCGTGCTTCTGTTTAGGATAACCTTTGTTCTTTATTGAATCAACATTCTGGTCCACTTTTGTGCATTGGGGACTTTAACCAAATCCTGGTTCCATTTGATAAAGTAGGTCCCTCCAGCTCCTACATTCCTGATGCTCTGAATTTTCAACTCCTATCTGATATGAACTAGTTGAGGTCCCGTCTGATGGTCCACATTTTACTTGGACAAACAACCGAAAAGGTAGTGATTGTTCCTTTGAAAGACTTGACCGTGCTTTTTCACAATGGTGTTTGGCTTTCTCTCGATCTCAATGTCTCCGTTACTAACCTCCCTATTCATGGCTCTGATCAAGCGACCATCTTGTTATTCACAAGCAAAGTTGGTGCTCTTAGGAAATGCCGCTTCAAATTTGAACTTTTCTAGACGGCATACAATGAATGTCATGCCATTGTTCACTCCACTTGGCAGAAAGAAGTCATTGGCTCTCCCCTTTTCAAAATAGCTAAAAAACTTTTCTCTATTCGTCAAAAATTGATTCAGTGGTCTAGAGAGGGCATTGACAACCTAGCCCATCGCATCTCAACGACCAGATCTTTCCTAAGTGATATTCAAACTGTTTTGCCTTCAAATCGAGATTTTGTTCAAGAGGCTGCTGTTAGAGCCCAGCTTGAAAGCTTACTCTCACAAGAAGAGGTCTATTGGGCACAACGAGCTAAGACTCATGCTCTTGCTCTTGGAGATAGGAACACCTCCTATTTTCATAAAAAGTCCAAGATCAGAAAGCAAGGCTCGTGCATTAAAGGCATTACTAGACCTAATGGCACATGGTCGAAAAATGAGCTCGAAGTCCATTCTATTTTTGTTGACCATTTTCGCAACATATATCAAGATCCAAACCCTACCCTAAGTATTGAGGATTAGGAAGGCTGGGATTCTTTTGACAAGCGACTCACGCAAGAAGACCTTAACTGGTTGAATAAGCCTTTTACTGCTCGTGAAATTGAAAGGGCGACTTTCCAAATAGGTGATACTAAGGCTCCTGGCCCGGATGGATTTTCAAGTGGCTTTTTCCATGCTTATTGGGATACCATTGGTCCCTCTATTACTTCAGCTGCGCTATCTTTCCTTAACTCAAGAAGAATGCTCAAAGAAATCAACTATACTCATATAGCCCTCATCCCCAAAATTCCTTTGCCTAAATCCCCAAGCGATTTCAGGCCCATTAGCCTCTGCAATGTCATGTATAAAATCATCTCGAAGACCCTGGCTAATAGGATGAAACACATTCTTCCTCACTACATCTCTCATTCTCAGAATGCCTTTGTATGAAGACGCGTGATCTCTGATAGCTCTCTCTTGCCGTGCGAATTTTCCAACCTCATTGCACACAATAAACAAGGTTCCAAATTCAAAGCAGCTTTAAAGTTGGACATGAGTAAAGCCTTTGATAAGGTCAACTTGCGCTTCCTTGCCCTTACTCTTCAAAAAATGGGCTTTCCGGATAAATGGCTTACGCTCCTACATCAATGCTACTCCACGGTTTCCTTCTTTCTTTTGGTCAATGGGGGTTTATCTGATAAGTTCTTCCCTCAACGTGGACTTCGTCAAGGCGACTCACTCTCTCCATACCTTTTCATCATATTCTTGGATACACTTTTCTGTGTGCTAAATAAGTAAGATGCAGAAGGTAAATGTAAGGGGTTGACGTTGTCCAAAAATGGTATCTCTTTCTCACATCTCTTCTTTGTTGATGATTGTCTCATCTTTTTCGAGCCTTTCTTGGATAGCTGTGGATTTCTCGATCAATCTCTTGAGAAGTTTAGTAGAGTTTCTAGCCAATGCATTAACCATAAAAAATCTTACATTATTTTTAGCCCCAGTACTCCCTCCGCCTTTACCAGGAGGTTCAAAAGCCTTTTTCATGTCCCCATTAACAACAATCTAGCTCCCTACTTAGGTCTTCCTCTCCACATTACTGTAGATAAAAGACTTTGTTTTAATTTCAATGTGGATGAGGCTTAAAAAGCTCTTTGCGGGATGGAAATCAGATCTCTCTCAAGCAGGCAAACTTTTGTTAATCAAATCAGTCTTATGTGGGCTTTCGCTCTACCTGTGCTCATCTTTCAAAATCCCATCCTTTATCTGTGATAAGCTCAATGTTATCTCGGCAAGCTTTTGGTGGAAAAATGGGGACCACAAACCTATCCATTGGCTTTCTTGGAGAAAGATTTGTGCCTACAAAAATGAAGGTGGCTTGGGTATTCGTGACATGAGACTCCTAAATCAAGCTCTCCTCGCCAAGCAATGTAGGTGGATTCTTAATAACCCATCACTTCTCACTTCTAAGATTCTCCTACCAAAATACTGCTCCAAGGTAGATCTTTTGCAGGTTAATCCCCATTCTAACTCCTCTTGGGCATGGAAAAGCATTTTGTATGGCCATGACCTCATTGTTGAGCACGTCTGTTGGACAGTTGGCAATGGCGAATCTATTAATTTGCTTCATGACAGATGGATCCCAAATTGGAATACGCCTCTCTTTCATCTTGTTGCTTATGCAGGCCTTGACGATTTATTTGTCTCCATCCTTATAGAGCACACTACTCACGGCTTGAAATGGAGCATTGAAAAAGTGCATGACATCATCCCTCCATTCCTAGTTTCAAGGGTTCTTGCTATCCCTCTTCCCCATGCTCCTTGCTCTGACCTTCGCATCTAGCCTTATACTCATTCTAAACAATATAGCACTAAGTCAGGTTACAGATCCCTCTATGATAAGTTGAACAATAACATCCCTATTGTTCCATGGCTCTATAAAGGACATAGCACTTGGAACATGGTTTGGAACCTGGGGATCCCAGAGCGTCTTAAAGTGTTCATCTAGAAATGTCTTTGAGGAATTCTTTCAGTACGTAGCGGTCTTCATTCCCGCATGCAACACATCCCCCAACTTAACCCCATCTGTAACACTGAGGAAGAGACCATTGCCCATTTATTTTGCCATTGCAACCGGTCTATCATGGTTTGGAATCTTAGTGACTTACCTCACTCATCTTTGGGTATCTCTTTACCCTTGGCTTTTAAGGATTGGTTTATGGATTGAATTGTCAACCTCCAACAAAAAAAAATCGAAACTATTTCTCTTCATCTCCATCCTTTGGGTGATATGGAAATATCGAAACCTTTGTGTCTTCTCAAATTTACAGTTTGATCCGCGAGCGGTCTTGGCCATGGCAAAGGATTCTTCCCAATGGTTTCATAGAAGCGCCTTATTGGCAAAATCAATCCCTCACAAAAGTATGTCCAAGGATGCCTCGTCACCTACTGCCCATCCCTCTGTGTTCACTATTAAACCTTGTCCTTCCCCCGCACCTCCCCTGAGGTCTTGCATGTTGCATGCTGATGGGGCTTGGAAAGAAAATAACTCATGGTGTGGATTGGACTTCATGACATCCTCTCTGAATGGGGTTCTTATCGACAAAAGGGCCGTATCCTCCTATAGCAACAGTCCTCTCCAATCCGAGCTACTAACTATCCAGGAAATTATTACTTGGACTATCAACAATAATTTTAATGCTATCCTTATTAATACTGATTGTTATATTGTTGTTATACAATTAGCCAGGCGACTTCAGGGCCACCTGTTTACATATAAAATTAACCAATCCAATAATTAATTGACACGTAATCAAAAGTGTCAAACGTTGGCAATTATCTGTTAATGAAGATACACTGGATTAATAAGACAAAATTGGGTAAATACGGTGTCGTATTATTTCTCAAATTGGAAAAGCAGTTATTGGCAGTTACAAGCCATTACTAAAATAAAGATTGGCTTCGAAGCCATAATATTAACTGCTAAACACACAAGCTCCACGTGAAAACTTGTGAAACAGGGCAATTGACAGTTAGAACACGTGGAATACTTCTGGAAGACAGTTATTTCCTTAACATGTTATCATTTGAGTTTGTTTAAACAAACGTGCAGATTTAAAGCTTCTGGAAGAAGAAAGAATTCAAATTCAGACGTGAAGGAAGAATAACTGCCAACTCCCAGAATGGAAGTTAGAGTTCGAAGCAAGCCAGATTCAAATTCATGGAGCGGGAAGTTCAAACTACAAGCAACGTCTATAAATAGAAGAAATTGAAGAGTAAAAAGGCCCCCGGGAAAATCTTCAACAAACAGCTATCAAAAAAACTGATGCTTGGTTTGTTCATTGGCAAAGTAGTTTAGGATTTCGAACTCAGTTCAAAGTAGATTATGATTTATCTCGATTGTTCTTGTAACAATCACCTCTATCTCGGTTGTTCTTGTAACAATCACCCGTTCGAAGTTTTGTTACTCTGTAATTGAAGTTGGAGACAATTTCGAAGTAAGTTTATCTTTGATTCATCAATCGAAGTGTCTTGTTTCTTTATTGTTCTTTGATTTTCTAAGTTTATTGGTTTGCATTTCTTCATTTATTAAGAAAAATCCTCTTAATTGAGGTAATTGAACCAATAAAACACGATCGCCTGATTAGATTTGGTTTTTCCAAAGTTAATCTAAGGGAGGAGATTGAAACTCTCTCTAACACGCTCGTACATAATCATTTTCCATTGTAAAAAAGTAAAAAGAACCAAACACCACCACATATAGACAAATTTTTGATTGACAGTCTCAACAAGAAGATCCAGTACCTTATTTTTTGTAAGATCTTGAAGGTTCCATGCCAGCAGGTTGTCAGAGCTCACTGGCTTGCCAATGAAGCTCTTTCTGTCTTCATTCCCCATCCGGATATAGGGGACGGAGGCTAGCTTCTTCCTGTTTTGTATTTGTTTGGCCTCTGTAGTTGTTGCAGTTCATTTTGTTTGTTGATATAGTTACCTTGAAACTGTATCCCCCAAGTATGCTGGTTTATCTAATGAAATCTTATCTCTTACTGTATTCTACGATAATGATTACTAATAAATTGCCCCGTAAATTATCCTTCCGGATAAATGGCACTCCACTCAAAACAAGGTTGTCGGTCAGCCGATTAGGATTATACAGCATATAGGAGTATATGCTACGTATAGAAAAAAAGAAACACAGAGAGAGAGAGAGAGAGAGAGAGAGAGACAGGAGGTAAGCAGAGATGGCGAGGGAGAGAGACATAGACGATCTGCCGAAGAACGCAGCCAACTACACAGCTTTGACACCCTTGTGGTTTCTGGAGAGGGCAGCTCTGGTGCATCCCAACCGCGATTCTGTTGTCCATGGATCTTTGCACTACACGTGGCTCCAGACCTACCAACGTTGCCGTCGATTGGCCTCCGCTCTTTCCAACCGCTCCATCGGCTTCGGTACCACGGTAATTTTATCGCTACCATCCCACTTTGAATTCTTCGTTTGTTGGCCTTCATGTAGCCGACCCACTGAATTGGAATTCAGATGGATTAGATCAACACGTACTATCATGATTTGATGAATTCATTGGAATTTAGTCGATTTACACCCCATAACGGAAAATTAAAGAAGATCAACGTAGGCTTTGTTTGGCATGCCTTCTTTTGTATTTTAAATTCCAATGTTAAGTTGGAATCGTAAGCAAAACTCTTTCGATTCAGCAAAACTTCTACTTTAAATTGCTAAATATGCCTTTACATACATGGTTACATGATATCCATGGAGAAGTGTTTTACAGTACTTTTATGCTTCTAGCTGGATCTTATTTAAAGTGTCCATGGGTTTTATTTAAAATGTGAGGTTTTCAATTGGTTTGGATTAATATCAAATTATTATCTGTAATTGGATAGAGGGGTCTGCAAATTTAAAATAGTTCGATCACTTAACTGAACAAAGTACACTGACTAAAAATTCCTTAAGAAGTGGCGGCTTTACCCGAATGTGCAAACCGGGTTTTATTGCTCGTCCCTCTCTACTACTGTCAAGGTTGAGAATGGTTAAGATGGCTTATCAATTGGCATTACGGCTTGAATTTGCTGAAGGTATGCAAGTTCATATGTATTCTGGAGGTAAATTACCAGAAACATGCTTGCCCGGAGCCGGTCGCCCGTATTCGTAATGCCGTGCCCATTTCCCGAGGCTAAGTAGTTTTGGTTCATTTTTGTTTTTGTGATGAAATCTTGTAAGTGTCGGATGGCTATCTATTGAATGAAATGTTGATCTGATCTTCAAGAAAGTTCTGCTTTGGAACAGCCATTCTTTCCATAACATGAGATGCGCATACTCGGAAACTGTGAACTTAGTGATTCAAATATCCTTTCTTTATACCTTTGTAACTTACTTCTATCTTCTGGTTTATACTGGCAGGTGGCCGTGATAGCACCAAATGTCCCAGCAATCTATGAAGCTCATTTTGGTGTTCCCATGGCTGGAGCTGTTATAAACCCTGTGAACATTCGACTAAACGCACAAACTGTTGCTTTTCTTTTAGAGCATTCATCAGCTGCCATTGTAATCGTGGATCAAGAGTTATTCCCCTTGGCAGAGGAAGCTTTGAAAATTTGGGCAAACAACACAAAAAGGAATTTCCGGTCTCCACTTTTGATTGTCATTGCCGATGAAAGCTGTGATCCAAATTCACTCAAGTATGCTTTAGGAAGAGGAGCATTTGAGTATGAGAAGTTTTTGGAAACCGGAGATCCCGAGTTTGCTTGGAAGCCACCAGAGGATGAATGGCATAGCATAGCATTGGGGTACACTTCTGGTACAACGTCCAGTCCTAAGGGGGTCGTTTTGCACCACCGAGGGGCATATCTCATGTCTTTGAGTTATGCTCTAGCATGGGGAATGAATGAAGGAGCTGTTTACCTTTGGACTCTACCCATGTTCCATTGCAATGGTTGGTGTTTCCCCTGGACACTTGCAGCTCTTTGCGGGACTAGCATATGTATTCGACAGGTAACTCTTTGCGGTTTTTTTTCACTTGATAACCCTCTTCAACTTTTCACGATTGTCCCACTAATGAAACTGTTGGTATATTGATTTTGAAATCAGCATTAAAGAGGAGGAAAACAATCCAAATGATCCATTTATTAGATGGAGTCAGTTACAACAGTGGATAATAATTGTTTATTTGTGTTGCATTTGAATACATATACTTGCGGTCTTTAAGCATGAGAAAGTAATTTGAAAGATACCAAAGATGATTGACCGTGCATCACTACAGAACTGAATTTGTTACTTGTTTGGTAACAATGGACCTTGGTTTGGAGACTGGACCACTATTACATTGTTGATCTGGCAATTCCCGTTAATCGGAGCAGGAGTTTGTTTATCCTACACTATTGGGTATAATCCATTGGATTCCACCTTAGCCCACCCACTTAGTCACCAGACAGAGAGCTTAAACGAGGTTGAAGTTTCATGGTTAATTTACTTCATGTTTAGGCAATTTTCTGAGTCATTCAATTCATTCAGCGAAACATTCACCCTTCTACTATCTAACTTATTGCTCACTTCAGTCCTTCATATTTACAGGTCACAGCTAAGGCAATTTATTCAGCCATAGCCAACCAAGGGGTGACCCATTTCTGTGCTGCACCCGTTGTGCTCAACTCAATAGTGAACGCTTCACCGGATGAAGCCATCCTCCCCCTTCCTCGCGTAGTCAATGTCATGACAGCTGGTGCAGCCCCACCTCCTTATCTACTATCCGCAATGTCCCGACTTGGGTTCCGTGTCACCCACACTTACGGCCTCTCAGAAACCTACGGCCCCTGCACTGTATGTGCATGGAAGCCCGAATGGGAACAACTTCCCGAAGAAACTCAAGCCCAACTCCATGCCCGCCAAGGTGTACGATACATTGCCTTGGAGGGTCTCGACATTGTCAACACCCAAAATATGAAGCCTGTGCCTGCTGATGGAACCACCGTCGGAGAGATTGTGTTGCGTGGGAATGCTGTGATGAAGGGATACTTGAAGAATCCCAAAGCAAATGCGAAGGCTTTTGCAAACGGGTGGTTTCACTCTGGGGATCTTGGCGTGAAGCATCCAGATGGTTATATAGAAGTGAAAGATAGGTCGAAGGACATCATCATATCTGGAGGCGAGAACATAAGTAGCGTGGAGATAGAAAATTTGCTACACGCACACCCGGAAGTTTTGGAGGCATCGGTGGTGGCGAGGCCAGATGAGAGGTGGGGAGAGTCGCCTTGTGCTTTCGTGACACTAAAGCCGGGGGTCGATAAGTCATCCGAACAGCGTTTAGTCGAAGATATAACAAAGTTTTGCCGTTCTAAGATGCCCGCCTATTGGGTTCCGAAATCCATAGTTTTTGGTCCTTTGCCGAGGACAGCTACTGGGAAGGTGCAGAAGAATTTGCTGAGGGCCAAGGCAAAAGAGATGGGGCCTGTCAAAATGAGTAGGTTATGATCAAATATTATAGTGGGGTGTGAGTAATAAGAGGCATCTTGTTGATGCTGCCATAATCTGAGTCCTTCGTTGGGTACTTGCTATGTCTTAAAATGATAGTGTGTGTGGAAGTATTTCCTGTTAACTATTACAGACAAATTTAGGTAGTTCATAATATATAAATGTAAATGTTGTATGTGAAAAAACTTTAAATTATCCAATAATGATGTTTGTCTTTCTGATTGTTTATTTATTTTTAATTTTTTGAGACAAATGTGAATCAATCCAATAGCCCTAAATGACTGGTTAAGCTCATTTTTTCCCATAAACAATAATAGTAGTATTAATTTAAATCATCAAAAGATTCAAAACGAACTATGTTAACTGTTCGGTAGAGCTACTTAAAGGATTCAAGGGAAATTTCTTTCTTTCATTTTTTTGCAAGTACAACATGAAACAGAGGCAAAACACACACACACACACACACACACACAGAAGAAGAAGAAGAAGAAGAAGAAACAACCCACTAAATCAGAGAACAAATATGCGAGGAATTTAATTTGAAAGTTTACTGAGCCAGTTCATGATTCGCACTATTTGACAATCTACCGGAAAACGAGGCCCGCCATTCAAAATTGAAAGAGTATACAGATCTCACATCCTTTATGAGTCGAGTGATCGACCAACGTGGACTACAAAAATAGTAGCATTTACCACAACCGTGCAATCTCCCTAGAATAACATGTAACCATTCTGCAACACTATCCCAGGTACGTTGCAGCTATGCGAGCTGCTTAGGCTTCGGCAACAAGTGTCTTAGGGGTGTTTTGGCTAAAAAGTAGATTATAGTTTTTTGGTTTTTTTTGTTTCGTCTTTATTCAATTTTTTTTTTTTTACATTTGTTACTTTTATGTCAAGATTTTGTAATTTCTGGAGAATCTAACAAGTATAAATTTATGATCAAACTAAATATTTTTTTTGAATAAAGCCGAAATACTTGGATTATTGACCAATAATCCAAGTATTTTGACTTTATTAAAAAAAATGAGTTTTGACCATAATTTTATACTTGTTAGATTTGTTTCAGCAAGAGGAATTCAGGAATCACAAAATCTTGATGCAAAACTAATAAATGCAAAAAAATTTTAAATAAGGACAAAACGAATAATCTAATAATCTGGATTATGGTTTTTAAGCCAAATCACCCCTTTGACTAGTACACAATAGTTTTTTTGTTTTCGTTTTTGATCGGCAATACACAATAGTTTACGTTCTAATACAATAATAAATTTAATTAGAATATGGTATAACAATATTATATAAATAATCAATATTAGTATATTTTTAGTTAATATTCGAAATGATATCATGGTTGGGTCCCCTTATTGAACTGGATCCCGATCCTTTTCAGTCTAACATTTGGGTTGGTCGAGACAATCGTTGTCTACATTGTACATTGGTAAAATCAATGATTCGAATTTTCTAAGAGTATCTCCACTCCTTACTCAAATTTGGTATGGAGCACTCCAAAGGAAAAAAGAAAATCTAGGGATAAATTTGAGTCAAAACCTCATTAATGGCATTGATATAAATTTGAAGGGGAGGAAATGACCTTCAAAATTTGATGTTATATTTGGTTCTCACCAAATATTGGTGAAGAATTTGAGTAATATCAAATATGGTGAAGGAGTGGAGTGAGATTTTTGGTACTTTTCAATCAAATTTGAGTTTGGTATAAGATTTGGGTAAGTAGTGGAGATGCTCTAATCAACTATTTGAACTATTGGTCAAAGTTGATTAGCAATTTCAAACTATTAATTGTAACAAATAAACTATTGATTAGCATATTCGAACTATTGATTGTAACAAAGGACAAAATTTGGTTATTAATTAGCAAAATTTGATTTCAGTGTTTAGTCCGAAAGTTACGTGAATTAGACTCGCGATATATTATTCCCTGCAAAAAAAAATTTCTCAATTTTTTTAAAAAAGGACTTTCAAAAGCTTTTTTTTTTTTTTTTGTATTTGAAAAAGTAATGTGGCAAGTTTTGATTATCCAAATTTAAAAAAATGATGGAGATCCACTGTTAAAACCGGTGTGAGACTTCACATTTTAACTGTAGCAACCTTTAAAATTAATAATAAAAAACTGATTTGAATACGTTTTGTTATCTAATTTCAATTAGGCCATTAAGATGCTTTTATAAGGTGTGTGAAGTATGAACGCGAGGTAATCTGGTTCATTGGACGTGTACTACGAACAAATGTGCGAGACTGGGCCCCCATTACCGGTGCTTGCGTTTGCTACAGAAAACCGGATTTGGGGTGGCTGCACATTGTATTTCTTATCATGACCATTCCCTGTTCGGCCCGTCCGGATTCTTTCCGGATGGGCCGATTTCACTTCGCGACGCACAAAGAATGAGCGTTTGGATCAGAAAGTCTAAGGTGAAATCACGGGCCCGGCCCATCCGGAAAGGCGGATTTCGGATGGTCAAGACATGCCAGCCCACCCCATCTAGAAAACCCACCACCAAAGTGCGCACAAAATTCCTGCGTTCGCATTTTTTTTTTGGCTCCAGCACTTCTAAAAATAGGTGTGAGCAAGGGGCACGCAAGGAATAAGGGAAAATATGAATGGGACGTGCTTACATAGCATGTCCAATAAATTTAAATTGAAGTTTTTAAGAGGACATGAAAAATACACAAGAGAGACACATATGTGACACACACAAGAGGCGTTAAATATGTAATTTTTAAAATTTCTTTTAAGTTAAATGTGTATTAATTACTTCAAATATTTTGAGTTAAAAAAATAGTGTGATGTATATATGATGATGCTTCTTCATATATATTGCTTGATTCTTATACATGTAACTATATTTTCACCAGTATAAAATAAATATTATTTTATTATTATTTATTTTTACTGCGTTTCTTAGTGTGTTCGTGTCCCATTTTTTTATAAACCTGTGTGTCTATTTATGCTATATATTTTATTGTCATGTTTAAATACCATGTGATGTGTGAGGAATGGATTAGTATACTGTGATTGACTGGACAGAAAGTGATTTGGCGAATTGAAAAAATTAGTTTTTTGATTTTGTTGGTTTTGTCTTTATTCAATTTTTTTTTGTATTTGTTAGTTTTTAGTTGATTTTTTGTGGTTTCTTGGTTTGTCTCGACGAGAATAATCTAAAATATATAAAATTAGGCATTAAACTTAAAGTTTTGTGAACAAAAGAAAAAAAAAATTGGATTATTTTGCGTCCTTATTCACAAAATTTTAAGTTTGACTAATAATTTTATACATTTTAGATTTCGCTCGTCGAGACAAGCTAAAAAACCACAAAAAATCTACCGAAAAACAACAAATACTAAATTTTTTTGAATAAAAACAAAATCAAAAAATCAAAAACCGTAATTTTTTCAATTCACTCAAACCAACCCGTAGCATGTTTACCGGTGGCGGCGACACACGGTATGCAAAACATCTAACCACAGGATTATTATTGAATGCCTATATATATGTGCAGCTAAATTAAGGTGCTGTGTAGAAACAAAAGTGAGAGCGAGAGCGAGAGAGAGAGAGAGAGAGAGAGGGGGAGGGAGGAAGAAGGTGAGCAGAGATGGTGGCGGAGAGAGACATTGACGATCTGCCAAAGAACGCAGCCAACTACACATCATTGACACCCTTGTGGTTTCTGGAGAGGGCAGCTCTGGTGCATCCCAACCGCAATTCTGTTATCCATGGATCTCTGCACTACACCTGGCTCCAGACCTACCAGCGTTGCCGTCGATTGGCCTCCGCTCTTTCCGACCGCTCCATCGGCTTCGGTTCCACGGTAATTTTATCGGCACCCTCCACTCTGATTTCTTCCTTTTTGTTGGCCTTCATTTGGATACTGAGTTTAAAACGAGCGAACGTGGGAGTCATAGAAGAAGAGAGTGAATTTTTCCAACAAAAAAGTTACACGCACAACAAATCCCATAAAAGGTCTGGTATGGTAAAGTTTCCTACAAATTAACCCAGAAAATTTGGATGAAATCCACCTGGTACACTACCGAGTGACTCACCCGTTAGATGCATTTTCTGGGTGAATTTATTAAATTTTTTTTATGTACCAAACACTATTTTAACACTCTCACTTAGGGGTGGCCCCAAATGTCGGCTCCACCATTATCTCACATAACACTCTCACATAAGGGTTGGTCCCACATGGGGCCACCTTATGTGAAAGTGTTGTGTGGATTTGTTCCCTTGACGTACAGAGCTCAATGGGAAAAAAAATTATGTAGCCGACCCAATTGATTGGGAGTTCGGACACAGGGCTCAGTTTGATTTGGTTTAGCTCAATTAGATAAACATGTACTATCATGATTTGATGAATTTATGGGAATTTACCACCTTTGAACTCCATAACGGAAAAGAAAGGCGATCAACGTTAGTTATGTAAAGGATTTGGCATTCCTTTGTTTGGCATGCCTAAAGAATTTGGCATTCCTTTTTTGGACTTTCATGTTTGTTATGTAAAGGATTAGAGTTTAAAGCAAACTCGTGCTTTCTTCATTTTTTCGCTTTGTAAGAGAGGCCCAATAATCTTAGGTTGGCTTCGTAAGCAAAACTCTTTCGATTCAGCAAAACTCCTACTTTTAATTGCCAAATATACCTTTAATTGAACGAAGTACGCGGGCAGAATGGCTTTTATTGCCCGTGCCTCTCAACTTACTTTTGTCAAAGTTGAGAATGTTTTATTATAGCCTTAACTACCATTTATGCATATCTAATTGATCAAGATGGCTTCTTTTAATTTGCAAGATGGCTTGAATTTGCTGAAAGTCTGTGTGTTCATTTATGTACTTGTGGTGCTAAATTACCTGGAAAATGCTTACTAAGTTCTGTTTTGGAGCCGCCATTCTTTCCAAAACATGAGACACGAATACTCGGAAACTGTAAACTTAGTGATTCAAATATCCTTTCTCTATACATTTCGTAGCTTGCTTATATCTTCTAATTTATTCTGGCAGGTGGCAGTAATAGCACCAAATGTCCCTGCAATCTATGAAGCTCATTTTGGTGTTCCCATGGCTGGAGCTGTTATAAACCCTGTGAACATTCGACTAAACGCACAAACTGTTGCTTTTCTTTTACAGCATTCATCAGCATCCGCTGTAATGGTGGACCGAGAGTTTTTCCCCTTGGCAGAGGAAGCTTTGAAAATTTGGGCAAACAACATGAAAAGCAATTTCCGGTCTCCACTTATGATTGTCATTGCCGATGAAAGCTGTAATCCAAATTCACTCAAGTATGCTTTAGGAAGAGGAGCATTTGAGTATGAGAAGTTTTTGGAAACCGGAGATCCCGAGTTTGCTTGGAAGCCCCCAGAGGATGAATGGAATAGCATATCATTGGGGTACACTTCTGGTACAACATCTAGTCCTAAGGGGGTCGTTTTGCACCACCGAGGAGCATATCTCATGTCTTTGAGTAATGCTCTAGCATGGGGAATGCATGAAGGAGCTATTGACCTTTGGACTCTACCCATGTTCCATTGCAATGGCTGGTGTTTCCCCTGGACCCTTGCAGCTCTCTGCGGGACTAGCATATGCCTTCGACTGGTAACTCTTCGCGTTTTTTTCACTTGATAACCCTCTTCAACTATACACAATTGTCCCAATAGTGAAACTGTTGGTATATTTATTTTGAAACCCGAATTAAATACAAGAGGAAAACTATCCAAATAATCCATTTTTTAGATGGAGTCGGTTACAACAGTGGATAAGAATATTTTTTATTTGTGCTGCACTCAAATACATGTACTTGTGTTCTTTAAGCATGAGAAAGTAATTTGAAAGATACCAAAGATGATTGACCAGTGCATCACTATAGAACTGAATTTGTTACTTGTTTGTTGACAATGGATCTTGGTTTGGAGTCTGGACCACTCTTACATTGTTTAACTGGCAAGTCGGGTATGCATTTGTTTTTTAAGTTTACTTGAAGTTGAAGTAGAATATTTTCCCGTTATTCGGAGCAGGAGTTTGTTTATCCTACACTATTGGCTAAATTCCATTGGATTCCTCCTTACCCCACCCTCTTAGTCACCAGACAGAGAGCTTAAACGAGGTTAAAGTTTCTTGGTTAATTTTGTTCAAGTTTAGGCAGTTTTCTAAGGCGGTCAATTCATTCAGTGGAACATGCATTCCTCTACTATCTAACTTGTTGCTCACTTGAGTCCTCGACATTTGCAGGTCACAGCTAAGGCAATTTATTCAGCCATAGCCAACCAAGGGGTGACCCATTTCTGCGCTGCACCTGTTGTGCTGAACTCAATAGTGCACGCTTCACCGGATGAAGCCATCCTCCCCCTTCCTCGCGTAGTCCATGTCATGACGGCCGGTGCAGCCCCACCTCCTTCTCTACTATCCACAGTGTCCCGACTTGGGTTCCGTGTCACCCACACTTACGGCCTCTCAGAAACCTATGGCCCCTCCACTGTATGTGCATGGAAGCCTGAATGGGACCAACTTCCCGAAGAATCTCAAGCCCGACTCCATGCCCGCCAAGGTGTACGATACATTGCCTTGGAGGGTCTCGATGTTGTCAACACTAAAAATATGAAGCCTGTGCCTGCTGATGGAACCACCGTCGGAGAGATTGTGATGCGTGGTAATGCTGTGATGAAGGGATACTTGAAGAATCCCAAAGCAAACGCAGAGGCTTTTGCAAACAGGTGGTTTCACTCTGGGGATCTTGGCGTGAAGCATCCAGATGGGTATATAGAGGTGAAAGATAGATCAAAGGACATTATCATATCTGGAGGCGAGAACATAAATAGTGTGGAGATAGAAAATGTGATATACTCACACCTGGAAGTTTTGGAGGCATCGGTGGTGGCGAGGCCGGATGAGAAGTGGGGCGAGTCGCCTTGTGCTTTTGTGACACTGAAGCCGGGCGTCGTTAAGTCAGCCGAACAGCGTTTGGCCGAAGATATAACAAAGTTTTGCCGGTCCAAGATGCCCGCCTATTGGGTTCCGAAATCCTTAGTTTTTGGTCCTTTGCCGAAGACGACTACTGGGAAGGTGCAGAAGAATCTGCTGAGGGCCAAGGCAAAAGAGATGGGACCTGTCAAAAGGAGTAGGTTATGATCAGATATTGTAGTGGGGTGTGAGTAATAAGAGGCATCTTGTTAATGCTGGTTGTTCCTCTCTCTCTCTTTTTAAATGCAGTTTGTGTAAATTTTACTCTTGAGACTTTCGTTCAGTGCATGTTACATGTCCTAAAATGAAAGTGTGTATAGAAGCATTTTCCATTAACTATTACAGAATTTAGGTGATTCATAATATATAATTGTACGTATGTTTGCCTTTCTGATCGTTTCTTTATTTTAATTTTTTTAGACAAATGTGAATCAATCCAATAGCCCTAAATGCCTGGTAAAGCTCATTTTTCCTCATAAACAATCTATGTATTAATGTTCAGCAGAGCTTCTTAAAGGATGCAAGGGGAGTTTCTTTTTTTTTTTTTTTTGTCCAAGTGCAACATGAAACAGAGACAAAACACAGAGAGAAACAAGAAGATGAAACAACCCACTAAATCAGAGAACAAATATACTGAGGAATTTAGTCTGAAAGTTTACTGAGCCATCTCATGATTCGCACTATTTGACGATCTACCGGAAAAAGAGGCTCGCCATTCAAAATTGAAACGGTATACGAATCTCACATTCTTTATGAGTTGAGGGATCGACCAACGAGAACTACACGACAAATCAAAAATAGCATTTACCACAACTTTGCAATCTCCCTAGAATAACATATAACCATTCTTCAACTTTACAGCTAATTGCGAGCTGTTTCGGCTTCCACAACAAGTGTCTTGGCAACTCAGTTATTAAAATTATAGTTGATTTTAGCAACTCAGTTACTAAAATTATTTTACTGGGTGTTAAAATCATAGTTTCTTTTAGTTAAAATCAACAATGATTTTAGCAAATATGAACTCATTTGCTAAAATTATGGTTGATTTTAGCAATTGAATTGCTAAAATCAAACAAAACTAATACACAATAGGTTCACATACTACTACAACAATAAATTTAATTAAAATATGGTAAAACAATATTATATAAATAATCAATATTATATCTCGTTATTTAATACTCAAAATGATATTATGGTTCAATTTATCTTATTGAATTGGGTCTGCTTATAGCATGTGCACAAAGACTCTCTCTATCCACTTCATTTGACTATTTTACCTCCCCAAATTACAAAATGTGGCATGCACTAGACTACGTAAAGTCAAAGGCATTTTATCTTTAGCGGTTGAGGCTAGGTAGTTTCAGCCAGACACTATTCACAAGCCTTTGGTTTTTTTAATATTTTTTTCTCTCTTTCTCTTTAGTCTCTCCCACTTACACACTCCTTCTATGGGGCCTACTACACATTATTTTTTAATATTTAATCGGGAGAGAGAGGAAAGTAAAGAGCATTGGTGGAGTGTGTGAAAAAAATATGAGTAGGTAAAATAGAAAATGTGCACTATTCATTAGCATTTTTTGCTAGTGATTGGTGCACTTGCTCTTATTGAATTGGGTCTTGATCCTCTTTAGTCTAACATTTGAGCTAGTCGAGACAATCCTTGTCTGGTAAAACCAATGATTCCAATTTACTAAACAACTGTTTGAACTATTGGTTAGGGTTGATTAGCAAATTCAAACTATTAATTGTAACAAATAAACTATTAATTAGCATATTTGAACTATTGAATGTAACAAAGGCCAAAAATTGGTTATTGGCAAGATTTGATCTCAGTGTTTAGCCCGAAAGTTACTTGAATTAGACTCGCAATATATTATTCTCTGCAAAAAAAAATTTTACTCAAAAAGTTTTTTTTAAGGGAGAGTTAATTAGGCATCATGTACAAAAAAAAATCATTATGATTGCATCCTATAAGATTTGAATACTTATGATTCCATCCTGAAATTTAAATAAACCCCAAAACACCCTCGGACCTAATTTTCCTAAAATTTCTCTCCTAATTTCCCTAATATTTCTCTCCTAATTTTTCTTATATTTTTCTCTCATAATCTTTCCTAATATATCTCAATCTCTCTCCTATCTTTTTCAATTTCTCTATTTCCTAATCTTTTAAAATACTATTTTAGTTTAGGATGGCAAATTAAAATTTTCTTTTTTTAAATACTATTTTTTTTTAAAAAAAAGACTTTCAAAAACTTTTTTTTAATTGGAAAAAGTGATGTGGCAAGTTTTGATTATCCAAATTTGAATAATTGATGGAGATCCATTGTTTTTTGTTATAGAAAAAAAACACCAATATGGGACTTTCGCATTCTAACCTTTAAGCAACCTTTAAATGAATAATAAAAAATTGACGTAAATATTTTTTGTTATCAAATTTCAATTAGGCCATTAAAGATGCTCGCCAGGTAAGCTGGTTCATTGCACGTGTACTACGAACAAATGTGCGAGACTGGGCCCCCATTACCGGTGTTTCCGTTTGCCACAGAAAACCCACCATCAAAAATTGATGTAAATATTTTTTGTTATCAAATTCCGGTGTTCGCATTTTTGTGCTCAGTTCCGGTTTTCACATTTGCTACAGAAATCCTACCACGTACCGAAGCACCAAATTCAGTGTAAAATTTGCCATCTAATGCCTAAATTTGGCCAAAGAGAAATTGGTCTTGATAACCTCTACCCGATGGAGCATCAACACTTCTAGAGATTAGTTAGTCTCCGAGTTGGCTCCAGCACTTCGAGAAATCGGTGTGGGTACGGGACACACGGGAATAAGGGAAATCGGTGTGGGCACTTTGAGAAATTGGTTTTTTTTTTTTTTTTGCATTTGTTAGTTTTACGTCAAGTTTTTGTGGTTTTCTGGATTTATCTCGTCGAGACGAATCCAAAGAGTATAAAATTATAATCAAAAGTAATAGTTTTTTTAATAAAACAAAAAATACATCAAAATAAACTAATTTTTTGGATTATTTTTTGTCTTTATTCACAAAATTTTAAATTTGGCTAACAATTTTATACTTTTTAAATTCCTTTCGTCGAGATAAGCCAAGAAAATACAAAAAATTGAGCGAAAATTAACAAATGCAATTTTTTTTTGAATAAAGACAAAACGAAAAAACCCAAAAAACTAATTTTTTTAATTTAACCAAATCATATATCTTGTTGTCATGTTTTAATACCATGTGATGTGTGAAGAATGCTACTGTGATTTACTGGACACAAATGTAGCATCTTTACCGGTGGTGGCGACACACGGTTTGCAAAACATGTAACCACAGCCAGGTGGGGAGAGTCACCTTGTGCTTTCGTGACACTAAAGCCGGGGGTAGATGAGTCAGCCGAACAGTGTTTGGCCGCAGATATAATGAAGTTTTGCCTGTCTAGGATGCCCGCCTATTGGCTTCCAAAATCGATAGTTTTTGGTCCTCTGCCGAAGATGGCAGCTGGGAAGGTGCAGAAGCATCTACTGAGGGACAAGGCAAAAAGAGAGGGGACCTGTCAAAAGAGTAGGATATGATCAGAGAATGTAGGGGTATGTGACAGTGTGAGTATAAGAGGCATCTTCAAAATGCTGGTTATTCTCTTAGCCACTCTGTTGTTGATTAAAATAAATAAAAAATTAGTAAGGTTTAAAAGAGTTTTTAGAGAGAGAAGTAGAAAGAGGATCTAAAAATGTATATTCTCCAACTTAATGAAATGAGTACTATGACCCTACTTATACACGTGCATTTGATGTACTAATACATCCACCGACTTGTATCTAAACTAACCATCCACTTGCATCTAACTAATCACCTGTAACTACTTGATACAAAATGTTCCAGTGCTACACATGCTACACAGTTACTGTTGCACCTGGTGATCTATGATCATAGTATTATAATGCCCCCTTAAGCTGATGGGGAGAGAAGATGGAACCAGAAGCTTGTCAGCTAGATAACGAAAGCGAGCGGGTAATAGAGGCTTGGTAAATAAATCAGCCAACTGATCAACAGTGGACACATGCTTGACAGAAATTTGATTGGCCATAACCTTCTCCCTGATGAAGTGATAGTCTACTTCGATATGCTTGGAACGAGCGTGAAAGACGGGGTTAGAGGCTAAGGCAATTGCAGACATGTTATCACACCACAAAGTAGAGGATGAAGGAATTGGAATATGGAAATCATGAAGAAGCATACGTAACCAAGTGACCTCCTGAGCAGCCTAAGCAAGAGCACCATATTCGGCCTCTGTGGAGGATCGCACGACAGTAGGTTGTTTCTTGGCTTGCCAAGAGACTAAATTAGGCCCCAGAAAAATACAGAACCCAGTAGTGGACTGACGATCAAGAGTGTTACCAGCCCAGTCAGCATCCGCAAAGCCATGAAGAGTAAAAGAGCCAAAAGTAAAGGGCAAACCATAAGAAAGAGTGTCTTTCAAATAGCGAAGGATGCGTTTCAGAGCAGAGAAGTCTGCTACAGTAGGATGTTGCATGCGTTGACAAGCAACGTTAACAGCCAAAGACAAATCAGGATGAGTAATGGTTAAGTACTGTAAGGCACCCATAAGACTTCTGTAGAAGGTAGGTTGAGAATAAGGAAAATCTGCATCTGTAGGGGCAGCAGATTTGGCTGCCATAGGAGAGTTATAAGGTTTGCAGTCTAGCATCCCAGCCTTGATAAGAATGTCAATGGCATACTGTTGTTGGGAAAGCAAAACACCAGAAGCAGTTGGAAGGACAGATATTCCCAAAAAATAAGACATTACCCAGTCCTTTCACGGCAAATGTAGAGTGCATGGCTTGTAATAGTTGTGCAATATAAACCGAGTCATTTCCAGTGAGAAGAATGTCATCAACATAGACAAGGAGCACTGTAATAGAAGTAGAGGTATGTCGTACAAACAGAGAAGAATCACAGTGACTCCCATGAAACCCTTGTGTGAGCAAAAAAGAGCTTAAGGTGGAGTACCATGCCCTGGGGGGCCTGTTTGAGACCATATAACGCCTTATGCAGTTTGCATACATGTGTTGGAGCATCAACAGAGATGAGACCAGGAGTTGGGCCATATATACATCTTCATGAAGCACATCATGTAAGAAGGCATTGGAGATGTCAAGTTGTTTGATAGTCCAATTAAAATGAAGAGCTAAGCAGAGAAGGACTCGGATAGTTGGCTGCTTGGCCACTGGACTGAAAGTCTCTTGATAATCGATGCCTTCTTCTTGCAGATAACCTTTTCGCTATTAAACGGGCCTTATGTCTTACCACAGTGCCATCTGAATTTAGTTTAACTTTAAACACCCACTTACAGCCAATAACATGTTGAGAAGGATGGGAAGGGACAAGTGACCAGGTCTTTTGCCCTTGAAGAGCCTTAAACTCATCAACCATAGCACCATACCAATGAGGAGCAGCTAATGCCTCCTTAACAGTGGTTGGTTCATTGTCAGAAATAGAAGAAAGAGACATAGAAAGACAGAGAGTATGTTTAGGTTTAGTGATACCAGATTTGGCTCTAGTAGTCATGGGGTGTTGATTGAGGGAAGAAGATGGAGAACAAGGGTGCAAAGGAGAGGACACATGATGAGTGTGATTTTCAGGTATAGAGGATGAAGGGAGCGAAGGAGGAGGAATAAGAGAGGAACTAGTTTGTTGAGATGTTACTGATGGAGATATATCAGGAGAGGACATGGTAGGAGGGTGATTTGTAGGAGTAAATGTAGGGAAAATAGGAATAGTAGAAGGAAGAAGAGAGGGATTATTTATTTGAGACATAGGTTGGGAAGAAGGAACTGCTGCATTGATAGAAGAAGAAGACCATAATTTTTTTTGTAAACTAGACAGAGAATGGGAGGAGGTAGTCAGTATAGAAGTTGAAAAAGGAAAGCATTGTTCATCAAAGATGACATGTCTAGAAAGATATACTCAATTGGTAACTGGATCCAAACACCTGTACCCTTTATAAGATGGATGATATCCCAGGAAAATGCAAGGAATAGAGCGAGGAGCCAATTTATGAGGTGTATAGGGTCTAAGCCAAGGATAGCACCTACAACCAAAGACCTTAAGAAAATTGAAATCTGGACCTTTGTTGAACAGTTTTTCAAAAGGTGTAAGATTGTGTAGCTTAGAACTAGGGAGTCTATTAATGAGGAAAATGGTAGTGGACATTGCATCAAACCAAAAATGAAGAGGAACACAAGATTGACGCAACAGGGCTATAATGGTTTCGATTATATGCTTGTGTTTTCGTTCAGCAACACCATTTTGAGAAGGAGTATGGGGACAACTAAGCTCATGTTTAATGCCATTTTCTTGAAGAAATGAGAAGAGCTTCTTACTATCATATTCACCCCCACCATCAGTTCGAAGAATTTTGAGTTTCATTGTAAATTGAGTTTCAACAAAGGCTTTGAAAGCTAAAAAGACAGAGTACACCTTACTTTTGTAGTGAAGAGGATATAACCAAGTAAAGCGACTGAAATCATCAATAAAAAGCACATAAAATCTGTATCCAGAAATTGAGGGTGCAAAAGGACCCCAAACATCACTATGTATTAATGCAAGAGGTTCATTGACACTAGAATTCGAATGAACAAATGGTAGCCGATGAGACTTGGCTACACAACAGTGACTACACAAGGAGTCATTATTCTTAACAGAAACAGGAAAATGAAATTTGTGCATCAGATGTGAGAACTTTTCAGTGGATGGATGGCCAAGCCGTTGAGGCCAAACAGAAGAAGAGGCAGTAGCAGAGAAGCAAGCTTTAGGTGGGACTGATGGTTGAATAGAAGAAGAAGAAACTTGATAGAGACCGTGAGCATGAGGTCCTCTAAAAAGTAGATGATTGGAAGCTTTGTCCTGAACAGAAAAAGAAGTAGCATCAAAGGAAACAATACAATTGTTATCCTTAGTCAATTGGTGAACAAAAAGTAGATTGGAAGAGATAGCAGGAACATGTAGTACATTATTGAGTAACAATGAACCATGAGGCGTAGGCAAAAGTCCTTTACCTGTATGGTGAATGGGCAGGCTAGAACCATTTCCCACTGTCACTTGATCGGAGCCATTGTATGGTTCATAGAAATTCAGTTGAGAGAGATCATTGGTAATGTGATTTGTTGCTCCAGAGTCAATATACCATGGTGTGGAAGGTGTTGATGTAGTAGCAGAAGTACCAGGCCTTGCTGCGACATAGGCCTTGTTATTTCCAAAAGTTGAAGAGCTACCACTGTGTGAAGAGAGATGTGAAGAACCAGAAGTCATTTGAGGTGCCTGATACTCAGCGTTACGATGTCAACATTCTAAAGCACTGTGATTTGCCTTTCCACAGATCTGACATATCACAACATCAGAAGATGTATTTGGCCTAAAATTCTTGCCATAGTTACCAGAATTTCGTCCTATGTTTGAGGAGTAATTAGAGTAATCACGTCCCTTTCCTTTCTGAAAACCACAAGAGTTTCCTCTGAAATTTGACGAAGAATAAGAGGAATTTTGTGGTTTATACTGAGATCCACTTCTATTCACAGAATATGCAACCACAGGTTCATTCCTTTGTTTATCTTATATCTTAGGCTCGATGTGTAGTGCTTCAACACATAGCAAAGACAAGAGTTCAGCCATGGAAATATCACCTGACCTATTTCGAATTGTGGTTTTGAAAGCATCGTATTCTGTTGGCAGACCGTTCAGCGTGTAAAGAACAAGATCTTCATCATCAGTTGTTGAAGATGCAAGAACCAATTGATCTGAGATATTTTTGATTTCTTGAAGATACTCTTCCATCGTACTAGTCTTTCTTACTCCAGAAAGCTTGTTTTTCAGATGATGCAAATGAGATCGGGAGAGAGTAGTGTATTTCTTTGCAAGAACAGTCCACAGTTCAAAGCTTGATCGACAATGAAGCACCGATGCATACACAGGTTGAGAAAGTGTTGCAGTAATACAACTCAAGAGATGTGAATCATAGAGACTCCACTTTTCATACTCCGGATTCTTGATCTATTTCTCATTCACTTCATCGAGTATAAATTCGAGAGGAGGAAGAATTGTTCCATCAACATACTCAACCAATCGAGTCGCATGGAGCAGATTATACAGCTGGCTCTTCCAGAGGTTGTAATGCTCGAATCAAGTTTGATCGTGATTAGAGAGTTTAGATTTGAGACGAGTAAGGAGAGATTTGGAGGAAGAATCATTGAAGAAGATGAAGCTGCCATCGTTAGGGTTAGGGTTTGTTTGAGATCGAAGCTTGTTGAAGCTTTGATGGCTCTGATACCATAAAAGAGTTTTTAGAGAGAGAAGTAGAAAGAGGATCTAAAAATGTATATTCTCCAACTTAATGAAATGAGTACTATGACCCTACTTATACACGTGCATTTGATGTACTAATACATCCACCGACTTGTATCTAAACTAACCATCCACTTGCATCTAACTAATCACCTATAACTACTTAATACAAAATGTTCCAGTGCTACACATTCTACACACTTACTATTGCACCTGGTGATCTATGGTCATAGTCTTATCAAGGTTAAACTTGTTTTTTGTTCCTATTAGTGTGTGTACGAGGATAAATCCGCGTAACCCTGGATCACGTGCTTCCTTGAATCAACCCTGGATCTGCGAGACAGAAAAAGGGTTAGAGCACCTTTGCCTCTCGTTGGCAAAGGCCCTCCGATGCCTAAGTTAGTATCACGTACTTGAGAGCTTAAATTATAATGCGTATGAAAGTAGGTTTTCACCGCGTACCTTTTGTCATGGTTATTGTCTTGTATTTATAGGTGTAGATGTCCTTCACTTTAGGCATCTCGTGCCACTATTTCCTATTCTCTTTAGGAGTCCTTTTCTCAATAGGACTTTCCTATCAAGGGACAGCTTCCTTATATTGCTAGATCTCGTCTAGCAGTAGTCTTTCTTTCCATATAGGATTCATTCCTATATGGGGTCTATTCCCATCCACATTAGGAATGTTCATGTCAATCCCTTATTTTTACGGGATTGCTCCTTTTGTGTAAGGTACGGCATAGAATGTGCGGAATGTTTCCGCGCCCTTCGTGGCGATTGCCCGAGCTTATTTCGGGTAACTGCGATACATAGTTGATTCATCGCGCCCGAGGCGGACTATGTATTCGGAAGCAGCTTGAGCTATCCGTGGCTCCCGGCTTGGCCATATAGGGGGCATCGCTGTGCGCTGCAGCAGGAGTTGGTATTACGATCGCGTTTACTTCAATTAGATTCACGACCCTATTCGCGGGTCAATCCCGCAGGATGTCGGCGTAGGGTACTTGAACCACTTTATGTGGTGTTGGTGCCCACATTGTCATATACCGTGGCGGTCATCTTGAACAACGATGCGCACGCATAATAGGGTAATTAGATTTTACCCTCTCCGGTGCTCCCCGACTCATTCTTCGCCCCGCTGCGTCGGTGCCGCGAGCTCAACGGCTCGGATGCTTTCTTACGCGGCTTTCCTCAGCGTGGGTAGTGGTGCGACCGTCGATAAATCGCGACGACCCTCCGGTGGCTCGGATAATCCCAAAGGGACGATTTTGCCGACGCTTTTTACGCGTGTCACATCCCACTTTTCATGGGGTTTTGGCGGGGTAATCATTATCCTTCCCCAAAACCCTTTTACTTTTGTAAAAATTTCTTATTCCTCTGTTTACCTTGTTTTCGACTGGAGCAGAGAAGAGAGAAGAATCCCCTTCCGCCATTAACGACGCTCAAGCCTTCTGCAACCGCAACACCTTTTCTCCGTTCCGTCACTTGGAAAATTCCCCTCCGTTCACGTCGGAGACCGTCCCACTAATCCTGTCCCCTTCCACGCGTAAGTGTATCATCTGGACTCCCATTTTCGTTTCATCTTCTTCGTGGGTCGTTCTGTGCCTGTTCTATTTTTCTGGGTTTCAACTTTCGAAACCCTAATTTTCTTAGCAAAATGGGTAGACATAGGGCTCTCCTAAGTACCCCGCATAAAATTCTAGAGTTTAGAAGTAAATGGAGATCCCTTCCGACATTCAATTCGGCTAGACAACCGGCCGGGATCACGAAAGAACATGGCCAGGATAACACCAAGATCCATATCCCCCTGATATTCATAGTCGAGGGGGGCCTTAGGCTCCCCCTACACCCCTTCTTCCGTGAGGTGTGCTCTAGATGCCACCTAAACCCCATGCAGCTGTGCCCTAATTTCGTTAGGGTAGTTATGGGCACAATAGCCCTAAATAGGCTACTGGGCCTTGAACTTGGTTGGTGGGACTTACACTACCTCTACAAACAGTAGTTCCAAGCGCCGATAATACCTATTACTTCAAAGCCGGGGACCCCAACCGGAAGCTTATCACCGGCCGCCAAATTCTTCCAGGGTGGGGGCAGATGACTATCTCAGTAGTCAGCGGGGCAACTGGGAGCTGAGGAGATGCGAGGGGCGACCATGGAAGCTGCATGCCCCACAACTCCCGGCGCAGGACTGCGTTAGTACCCTCGCACTGTATTTACTCTTTTTATTATTTTTTTTTTTTTTCTTTGGAAACTATAACTCCATTGTTTCTTCCTTTTATGTTGTTTTTCCATTTGTCGCAGTTAGACAACCTTAACCACGGTGGTCGTCTTGTCCACGGCAATCTCCACCGCGGAGGATATTGCTCGGCCCTTTACTTTGATTCGGCTTCCCCACCAACCCCCCGCTGGCCTCCTGGACGTCATGGCTCATTTGTTGTTGGATTACACCCCCACATATTGGGGTGGTGTCACAAAGAGGAGAAGGAGAACAAGACGCCCGCGGGCCACCACCTCCCCCGGGTTGCCATACACCCTCCGGGAGCCGGCGACCAATCGAACGTAAGCAGCCGAAGCTAGGAGAGGATCCCGACGTTCTCGAGCTCCAACCCGATCTTGAAAAGTCCAGTCACTTTCGCCCATATTCTAGAGATCCCCACACCATCCCAATCCTTACTTCGAAGTGACACGAGTAGAGCCAGCACATCCCAGAGTAGTCGAAGAAGGAAGAGAGGAAGGAAGAAGAAGGGCGAGGGAATTTGATTACCACATCCCAACCGTGAGATTGCCGAGCGAGCCTCCCAACTAGCGGTCGGGACGATTCAAGGGTTATTCCCTTCTCCAGATCGTGCGGAGATGCCTCTTCAACCAATCAACCTCCCGGATCGGCTGAACCCCGGTGGAGCCGTGCTCCCCGCTATCCCAACGATCCCAAACTCTCGACCCATCTTCCCCAACTCGCGATCATCAAAGGGAGAAGAGGCGGCCCGGGGAGCCCCCCCATCCAATCAACCCTTCTTGAGGAGGGAAGCCGGGGAGACATCGGTTTTCCCGTGATTGACTCCCTCCACCGGGTCCAACCACGGCCCGGCAGACTTTGCTGCGCCTGGGGATGGTACTCTCGTCCGATTGCCACCGACAAGATCTCGATCTACCGATGTGGCCTTCTATTGTGTCGAGCTGCCCCTTCTTCCCCGCGATATGGGAGGGAGAAAAGCAACTCGTCGCATGAAGTTCGATGAAGTCTATCTTCCACCCGCTACAAGGTAAGTTAATCTCCCCCGCTTCCTATTGTATCATGAATTGCTCTTTCAAACCTAAGTATTACTTTGTTCTCTACCCCGTGATTATGGCGTAAGGCCTCTCGTAGGCTTGGCAGGCAAAAGAGTCGAGTAAGCCGAGCCGGGCAAGTGAGCAAAAAAGGGTATGAGAGGGCTGAGAAAGAGAACGCCAAGATCCCAAATTCCTCAAGGAAGCTCGTGGTTGAAGTTAGGCTCGTGGGGAGAACGCCGACCAAGCAGAGATCGTAGAGTGAGGTCGAAGCTCAGCCCGCTAAATCAGCTATCCATCGTAGGCTGGCGCGTAGGGCGAGTATGACCGAAGCCGTCCCCGGAGAGGTCATCTTTAAAACTACAAGGCACAGATGCCTACTGCGGCAGATGTCAGTTCGGGGAGCGATACGGCGCTGCCTTGAAAAGTTTGGATGAAGTCTTCCCCATTGGATCAACATGGAGTCTGCCGGCCGGAAATGGCCGATCTTGGCGCCCACACCGATACTCAAACCCGGCCGGATCGAATCTCCCTCCCGACGGCCCGCCCCGGACTAAAGATCCCTCCTCGACCTCACGGGCTGCGAAGGAGAGAATATTGAGTGCTCTTTGGGAGGAAATGGTTCTAACCCCAATATTGCCACCGATCTTGTCGGCTGGGTGAAGAAGGCGATGCCCGGTTTACGTAGTTCCTTTCTTCCGACCTGCGTGGTCTTGACTTCTACCGGATGTGGCCCTACGAATCTTGTTTTTAGTTGTACTTTGACTTCTAAGTTTCGTTTTGAGATCTCTTTGCAATATTAGATTTACACATCTTAGTTTTTGCCTCCGCCAAGACGCCTAAGTTTCTTCATACTTAGGGATGTCCTACAATATTCATTTGCATATCTAAGTGTTTTCGCACTTAGAAATTTTCTTGCAATATTCGATTTGCATATCTAAGTGTTTTTCATACTTAGAAATTTTCTTGCAATATTCGATTTGCATATCTAAGTGTTTTCATACTTAGAAATTTTCTTGCAATATTAGATTTGCATATCTAAGTGTTTTCATACTTAGAAATTTTGTTGCAATATTATTTGCATATCTAAGTGTTTTAGGACTTAGAAATTTTGTTGCAATATTCGATTTGCATATCTAAGTGTTTTCGGACTTAGAAATTTTTGTGTAATATTCATATCCTCTTGCTCCCAATAGGAATCCAAATTGCGTAAGTAGAAATTTTGGTTCATATTAATCATGCTAGGAAAAAGTAAAATTTCATTAAAAAAAGAGCTGAATTTATAAAAAGAAATCTGAACAAGTAATCGTTGGTGATTTTATTCGTAATCCCAACTATGCACTAAAAACAAGTGTGAATTTATTCAGATTCACCAAAGAAAGGTCCGATTGTATTCGTGAATCGTGCCCACATGTTATTGAAAAATCTTCTAAGATTTTGGATGTTCCACGGCCGTGGAACTAGGTTTCCATCCGGATGGGCCATACCGGTAGGCCCCAATGCCAACCAATTCCCACCATCTTGTATGGGCCTTCCCAATTTGGTCCAAGCTTCCCATCGCTGGCTACCTTGGTGTTGGCCAAAACTTTCCTTAGGACTAGATCTCCCACTCAATTCCTTGGCCGACCTTCTTGTTGTAGCTCCTTCGCGCACCGCTCCCCGATAAGCCGCCAAGGTGATGAGTGCACGCTTCCCTCCTCTCCTCGCCAGTCGAGGTCGAAGCTTTCGTGAGGGCTTTATCATTGCCCCCTCGATTCGACGAAAGCGAAGTCCTAATGGTTGGCAAACCACTTCCAAAGGAATCACCGATTCGGCCCCATATGCAAGGCGGAATACTGGCCTCTCCCCGTAGATCGCCGTGGGGTGGTCCTGTGATGCCCAAAGCACTACCGGGAGTTCATCGTGCCACCTTCCCTTCTTTTTCCAATCTCTTCTTGAGGCTTTTTAATACCGCTTTTATTTGAGGCCTCTACCGTCTGTTACTTTTGTGGGTACGCAGGGGTCGAGTAGTAATTCCTGATGCCGTACTGGGCACAGAAGGCCTTGAATTTATTGCCGAACTGGGATCCGTTATCTGAGATAATGGAGTAGGGAACTCCAAACCTTGTGATTATCTTGTTCCACACAAATCTTTCCACCATTGCTTCGTGGATTTTTAAAAGAGCTTCCCCTCTATCCATTTTGTGAAATAGTCTGCAATTTCAATAAGTAGGAATTTTCGCTTTCCGCATTTGCCATAGGGAGGGGACCCACGATGTCCAATCCCCTTAATCGGGCAAATGGCCACCGGACTAGTTAAAGGTAAGAAATCCTCACCGGTGCTCTGATCAAAGGGGAGAACTTCTGACACTTTTCACAAGTTTTGACAAAGGCCTTCGCATCCTCCTGCATGTATGGCCACCAATACCCCTGGGATATTGCTCGGTGGGCTATAGACCTCCCACCAGTGTGCCCTCCGCAAGTCCCAGCATGAATTTCGTAAAGAAATTTCTGGACCAGGGCTGGGTGTACACATAATAGGTATGGACCAAGGAAAGACTTTCTCAAAGCTTACCTTCCGAGAGAGCCAAAAGCGCATGTGATTTGGTCTTGATTTTGTGTGCCTCCCTTGTGTCCTCCCGCAAGGTCCCATCTCGTAGGTATGCCACTATTGGGTCCATCCAACTTGGTCCCATCTCCGGTTTCCATCACGATCTCCACACAGATCGGCCAATGCTTGGTTCGCCCGAGATAGCTCCATCGTCACCATGCTTGGCGATATTCTGTTTTGACGGCCGAGCGAGGGCAAAGCCGCTGAGTCTCAGAGATGTGCATTTTGACCCGAAATGATCTGGCCGGATGTGGATCATTATGGAATTTATCGAGCAAATCCTTCATTTTTGCATCGAGTACGTGGCCATCTTCTCGCTTCTTAGTGGCGTATTCTCTCCGAAAGTGGTTAACAACTAACCGTGAGTCGCAAAATATTCTCAATTTGCTAACCTTGAGTTCTAGGGCACTTTTTAGTCCAAATGATCATCGAGCCAGATTCCGCCACATTGTTGGTGGCACTAAATCCTAGCCGTGGCTTTTGCTCCGAGCCAACCCTTCCGTGAGAAAAGCACAACTCCTGCGCCTGATCCTTTGTTGCGGTGAATTGGCCAACGTAAAGCTTCCATTCGTTAGATTCCGTGATCGCCACCTCCCTTGTTTGTTTGGGATTTCCAATTTGCTCCTTCTCGTGGAGTCTGGCGGTGGGGGTGCTACTGTCGGAGAAAACTCAAGAATCTAAGTCCGCTAAAATCGCCCTTTGATTCTTTGCCCTAGGTCGATAATCTAGGTCAAAACCGACTCGGTTCTATTGACCATTTGGAGATTCTTCCAGAGAAGTCCGCCTTCCCGAGTAAGGCCCTTAAGGGATATTCAAAGTGAGTATGGTGATGGGATGTTGTAAAGAAGTAATGTGGCACTTTCTTGATGCCACAATAAGGGCGATACCAACTTCTCCAATGGCAGGTAGCGCGGTCTCAAAGATCTAACAACGCTTTGCTCATTTAAGTAAACCGAGCCTCAAGCCCGCCCCTTTATTCGCAGTAAGGACCGAGGCCGACAAAGATGATCGAGCATCGCTAAGTATAGTACCAACCGCTCCCCAGCCTTTCCCGGAGTAGAGAGTAATGGCGGTGATGATAGGTAGCTTTTAACTCCCCGAAAGCTTGTTCCTCGCTCGGCCCCCCATTCATAGCCTTCTCTTCTTAAGTTGAAAAGAAAGGTCTACTTAGCCGACCAAGATTTACCGATGAAACGATTAAGAGCACGCCATTCTGGCCAATCTTTGGACCTCCTTCGTGGTCTTTGGGCTTTCAAGGGCTTGGCAGAGTCAAATTTGGTCAGGTTGGCTTCAATTCCCCTCTTAGTCACTAAGTGCCGAGAAACTTCCCCCCGAAATGAAGCAAGACACATTTTGAGGCGTTTAATTTTAGCTTGTATTTTCTCTCGAATGCTAAAAGTTACCTTCAAGTCACGAGGTGATCCGATTTCAAATTTTGCTTTTTGACCACCATGTCGTCGATGTAGACTTCCATAGTCTTGCCGAAATGATCCTTGAACATTTTAGTAACCCAACCTCGATAGGTTGCTCCAAAGATTCCTTAGCCCAAATGGCATAACTTTGTAACAGTAAAGGCCTCTTGGTGAAATGAAAGATGTTTTCTCCTGATCGGGCTCATACATGGCTATTTGATGGTATCCTCGGTACGCGTCAAGGAAACTCATCCTTTCATAGCCCGATGTGGCGCCTACTAGCCGATCGATCCGGGGGAGTGGAAAACCGTCTTTTGGGCATGCCTTGTTGAAGGCCGGTGAAATCCACAATGCATCTCCACTTTCCATTCTTCTTTTTACTAATTTGTGTTAGCCAACCAATGCGGATAGCTTACTACTCGTGATGGCGCGTGCGCTTCTAGTAGCCGTTCTACCTCTTCGATCACCGGTCTGCGTCTTTGTGGTGCCGACCTCCTTGCTTTTTGCACACAACCGCTTTGGCCGAGGGTCCACGTTCAAATGGTGACGGATGACTTGGGATCTATCGGGCATCTCTGGGGGTCCATGCAAACACATCAATGTGGCTTTTAAGAAAAGCGACGGATCTCTTTCCTCCCGCTCCGGAGATGGTCTCGCCGATCGGGAAATACCTCTCGCAGATCGTCTTCCGGACCGCGCACCTTCTTGATCCTTCTACCATCTTCTTGGTGGGATCGCCACCGACGCCTTCTAAAGTTGTTTGGTCCGGAACTTCATTTGTTTGTACCATTTCGGCTCTTGGGGATTTTTCGGGACCATGGTGAAGCATTGATCGACCACCTTCCGTTACCCTTGATGCACTCTATTCCATCGCCGGGGTATTTGATCTTACGGGTGGTAAGTGGAAGACAAGCCCTCATTTTATGCATCCATGTCCTTCCTATAATCGCGTTATAGGATGAAGGGATGTCCACCACAAGAAAATTGTCTTCAAGATATCGATCCCGCTTTCGGGACGGTAGTGTGACCTTTCCTACATGGCCACACCGTTTGTGAGCTAAAACCAACCAAGGGACAAGGCACTTTTGTAGTGAACCTATTGGCGGTTCCATCCTCTTGAAGGTGTTATAGTACATGATTTCGGTCGGCCGCCCCCCGGTCCACTAGTATTTTCTCCACGCCATAGTCCCCCCTATTCGTAGGGTGATAACTAACGCAGCGTCATTATGGGGTATCGTTACTCCATCCGTGTCATCGCCGGTGAAGGTGATCTGGGGTCCGGGGCTTCCCCTACCGGCCTCTTCATGCCGAAGCTTCATGACTGCTTTCCCCGCCCATCAATCCTTTGGACATGTCTTATCTCGTTGTTCAGATATCTGAACAACCAATCCATGTATCATATGGATTGTCCCCTTTGGCCCTTTCCCGTAGTCTATCTCTTCTACTAAATCAGCATCATTCTTGCTGTCAGCCAAGAACTCCTTCAGATGGCCCTCTGATACTTTCTCGTCCAAGAACTTCTTGTATTCCACGCAATCCTCGGTCATGTGCCCCCAATCCACGTGGTAGCCGCAATCTTGATTGGTGGGTAGCCCTTTTCTCCGGGTTCCCGTCATCTTTGGAGGTCTCCGAACCACCGCCGATTCTTGATCACATGCGGCATTTTGTATATTGGGATGTTGAAAGTAGTCATGATTTGAAGTATGACTTGGGGTCCGCTCGACTTTATCTTTCTTTTCTTTGGCGTAATCCTTCCTTCCCATCATGAAGTCCTTCTTGTATACCTTTGACTCCATCGTCTTCTTCTCGCAGGAGCGTGGTTTGTCCAACCACGATCTTGCCTCCAGCCTGCAGGATGTCGTCTTCTACCCGTGCGTGCTCCTGTATCCTCTCCATCAATTTGGCCACAGATTTGACTGGATGCATGGTAAGCGACTCTCGTAGCTTACTATGCATGGGCAAACTTTGTTTTGAGCGTTGCGGGCGTACTCCTCACTACAATTTTCAATTTCGTTGAAGGTTTCGATGGCGTTTTTGAGTATTGCCTTGAGTCTCTTAGTCCCTACTGTCTCATAGAGGTTAGCATTATCAAAGGTTTTGAGCCGCTTTCGGCTTGTGAAAGCGGCGGTGAACTCCTCTGCCGGTTGTGCCCAACATAGGATGGACCATACGGGGAGCTTATGGTACCAACTAAGTGCCACTTTCCCAATTTGGATGGGAACATTTTGCATAACGGTAGCGTCATCATTTCATGCATAAACATACCTTCTTTGGTAGTCTTTGGATGTGGGCCCCCCGGGATCGTCTTCTTGGTTTCATGGGGATGAATCTTTGAGTGTTTCACCTGCTTTCGGCGTTTTTCTGCACTTGCGTATCTAGTGGGCCAAAAGGTGACTTGGAGATCGACCTAGGGCCTCTTTAAATTTGTAGCTTTACCGATGCGGTTGTGTGGCCTCCACCATTTCGGTCGATTCGACCAGCGTCCCTCTTTTCTCATCTTGCGCGGGGATTAGCTTCGTTGGAACCCGGATCTTTCATATCGTCCCTGGCGTGCTTCCTCCTTTCTCTTTTTCATGAGGAAACACTCCGCTCTCTCCTTTTTTTTAGGTGGAGATTTTGTTACGGTCGATGGGCCAGCGTTGCGTGATGGTGGCCTTTCTTTTCACGATCATGTAAATGCGGATCTCGTCCGGCGTAGGTCTTTTCTTTCACGGGCTGCTTTTTAGGTCGAATCTCGTTCTCGTCGAGTGACCTCACGGGCGATTCCTCTCTCGCTCCTTTACATCTCAAGGCTATCTTCCCTTTCGCGATTCCTTTTAGTATGCGTGACCATCTTTTCTTTGGAGGGCTCCTTCCCAGCTCCGCGTCGGGTAGGGGGCTTCCCCACTCTCCGGTGGTGTTTTTTGGCGTCTTCTCCTTGGGGTACAGCGGAGTTTTAAGCGTGTGTCCTTAAATTTTGGGATCTGCAGGATCTCCCTAAGTTAAACCTCTTGGTTGATGGTTTTTTTCGGGCGCTCGAGAACCAAGGGAGCTTTGTCCACCTTTGTGCTCTTTTCGTAGTATACACAAGCGTGGTACCATCGTCTTCTACATCCCTTTGTTGTGGAGTGTACGTAGGGGCCCAATGTACCATGATTGATTTTTCTTTGTAGGGGATCAAGCTTTTACGCCCGCTTTCCCCACAGACGCGCCAATTGTATGCGAGGATAAATCCACAGAACCACGGATCGCGTGCTTCCTTGAATCAACCCCGGATCCGCGGGAGGCGAAAAAAGGGTTAAAGCACCTTTGCCTCTCGTTGGCAAAGGCCCTCCCATGCCTAAGTTAGTATCGCGTGCATCAGAGCTTAAATTATAATGCGTATGAAAGTAGGTTTTCACCGCTGTACCTTTTGTCATGGTTATTGCCTTGTATTTATAGGTGTAGATGTCCTTCACTTTAGGCATCTCGTGCCACTATTTCCTATTCTCTTTAGGAGTCCTTTTCTCAATAGGACTTTCCTATCAAGGGACTGACTTCCTTATTTGCTAGATCTCGTCTAGCGGTAGTCTTTCTTTCCATATAGGATTCATTCCTATATGGGGTCTATTCCCATCCACATTAGGAATGTTCATGTCAATCCCTTATTTTACGGGATTGCTCCTTTTCTCGTAAGGTACCGCTTATAGAATATTCTGGAATGTTTCACCGCCCTTCTCGTGGCGGTGCCGAGCTTACACGTAGCTCGGAGTAACTCGTACATAGTTCAGTTCATCACGCCGAGCTGGACTATGTATTCCAGAACGCTTGCCAAACTATATCCGTAGCTCCCACAGCTTAGCCATATCGGGGGCATCCCGCGTGCACTTACGCGAGTTAGTGCATTCCCGATCGCGTTTACTTCAATTCGATTCGACCCTATTCATGGTCAATCCGGTCGGCATAGGGACTACTTGAACTCCCTATGTGGTGCCGAGCTAATCGCCCTCTCGTGGCGGTCATCTTAGACACGTGCCTTACCTTATAATAGGGTAATTAGATTTTACCCTCTCCAGTGTGCATCATATTAATTTGTACTTTTGGTTTGTCTTAGTAGCATATTTTATGCTATTAATTCAGGTAATTCATTATGTATGTATGTATGAATATGATGTATGAGAAAAAGTTTTAGTTATCCAATAACAATGGTTGCATGGTTAAGTTTTTTTTTTTTTTTGAAGACAAATGTGAATCAATCCAATTGCCCTAAATGACTGGTTAAGCTCATTTTTTTCCATAAACAATCCATGTATTACTAATGTTTAATGTTCAAGACTCTATGAGTAAACAATACTAAAAATCATCAAAACGAACTATTGCTATTCGGTAGAGCTTCTTAAAGGATTCAAGGGAAGTTTCTTTTTCTTTTTTGCTAAGTACAACATGAAACAAAGACAAAACACAAAGATAAACAAGAAGAAGAAACAGCTCACTAAATGAGAGAAGAAATATATGAGGAAGCTGCAACTTGGACTAAGTGCGGGAGTTGGTTACATAACAATGTCCCTGAAAAATTTAGTTTGAAATCTCACTGAGCCATTTTATGAGAGCATCCTCATCTAGAGTATCAAATTTTAAACCAAATTTAACTTCAAAAACACTTTTTACAATTTAGCAAGTCACTTTTACAAAAGTTCACTGAATCAAGTTCTTTATTCTAACTTTACTGCATTAAACTATTCTTTCTTTCTACTCCTGCACCCCAAAAGTAATATTAAAAAAATGAACAGTGCGTGAATGATGCATGAACAGTGTGTGAATATTGCCCTGGTAAGTAAACAGTGTCACACCAAATTTGGTGTGATACTGTAGTAAAGTTAGAAGCTTAACCAATTTAATAAACCATTTGGTGAGTCTGATTTTAGCTTATTTTGAGATTTTGGCTATCTACTTTAACTTTGAGTCAAAAGTAGAGAGTCATATAAGGATCATCTGAGCCGCGCTATTTGATGATCTACTAGAAAACGAGGCTCGCCATGCAAAACTAAAAGAATATACAAATCTCTCATCATTTATGAACCGAGTGATAGACTAATGAGGCCTACACGAGAAATCAGAAAGGAGTAGCATTTAACACAACTTTCTAATCTCCCTCTAGAATAACATAAAACCATTCCTCAACACCACCCCGGGTACGTTGCAGCCATGCGAGCTACTTCGGCTTCTGCAACAAGTGCCTGGGACATATTAAGACAATAGCTTTACGTACTACGACAATAAAAAAATTTAATTATTTGTGGTATACCAATATTATACAGTAATCCCGCTATTTTAATACTCGAAATGATATCTGGGTTCAATTGATCTTATTGAATTGGGTCCCAATCTTTTCCAGTCTTACATTTTGACTAGTCGAGGTAATTATCATCTACACCATACATTGGTAAAATTGATTCAAATTTTCTAATTATCTATCTGAACTATAAGTTAGAATAAATTAGCTAATTCAAATCATTAATTACAACAATTCAAAATTATAACAAATGAACTGGGTAGACAAGGAGTTGTCTCCTCTACTCCATAAGTTGACCAAAGAGATCCATTTCCAATTGAATTTCAAAAATGATATATACTTTCTCTTTCCAGTCACTTCCAGTCACACTCTCCTTTCTTACATAGGGTGTGGGGCCTACACACGAATCTCATGTGAGCTTCACACCTCATGTGAGAGAAAAGGTAGCTGGGGAGTGTATGTATCACTGTTTATTAAATTTTCATCCTGCAATTGTACCTAGACACACCCATGCTCCAAATCACTCAAAAAATCCAACTACTACATATCAACTACCACGTTTTTTTTGTTGAGATCCCAACTACCCCGTTGGACCTACCAAACTTTCCCTTTGGCAAATGGTCATTAACATGAGAATTTGAGAGTATTTATTTACTGTTGGTCTTTATTTAATCAAAAATGCTAGAGTCACATATTTTGTGTCACACTCCCACTCACATAGAATATGGGATCTGTAAAGACCCGCAAAATTTTGTGTTAAATAAAATAAAAATGTGAAATATAATTATTTTTAGCTACATGAGTGATACTAGCTTAACTATTATGGTTGGGGGACTCGAATTAGTTCGATGGGGTTACTCTGGGTCACATCGTAATGCGTGTCCAACCTTTAAATTTTTTCTGGACGATTCTGAGCACATGGTGACATTGCCCACGATTTTCTAAGTTAGTAAAAATAGTTTGGTATTTTTCTGAAATCGAAACCTGAACAGTTTGTACACCGCACAGAGTAAGTTGTACTGTATTTTATCACCTCGTGCTTCGTGCCCCACCCCACACCTGTTTCCCCACCACTACACCTACTCCCATCACTTTCCCATTTTTTGTCTAGGGAAGAATAGAAATTAGAGGAGGAAAGAAGAAGAAGAGAGAAGAAGAAGAAGAAGAAAGAGGAGAAATAGAGAGAGAGAGATCGCCGGCTGCGACGTCCGATCACCTTCACCACCGCGTCCGACCACCATCTTGACCTCCCCACTTCACCTCTGCAAGTATAGCTTTCATCTCCCTCGTTTTTATCAACTTTTATCGAAAATTTTCGTGTATATATGCTGATATGAACAGTAGTTTTATCACAGGAGGCTGGATCTCGGTTTTTGGTTGATTTCTCCTTCTTAAACTGCTGATTAGGTTTTGTTTCCTTCATATGATTTAAAGCTAATTCAGAGAGATTTCTTTTGCCGCTGGAATCACTCAAATCCATCAAGTATTCGATTTACTATGAATTTTTGAAGTCGGGTCTGCAGATCTGGAAATTTTCTCTAAGACAGATTCGTGTAGCCTCTGTGTTTGCTTGTTTTCTCATCTTTAAAGTACGAATTAGACTTTGGTCCCTCTTGGAACTTGAAGTTTATTTCACTACGAAACATTTGGCACAAAAATCATTCAAAAACATTAAGAGCTTGATTTATGGTGATTTCTCAAAGTTAGACTGTTCAATTTCATCCGGTTTTCTGCAGACCTCTTTGTTTGTCGAATTTTTGTTATTTTTCCAGAACTGGTAAATTTACTAAAATTTTACTGTAAATACCCATACATGTCTACTATGTTGTGGTAAAGTTTCAGAAGTAAATTTGAAATATAGAAAATATGAAAAATGTTTGATTGAGCTGTGGTACTGAAATTCGCTGTGTTGACAGCATTGCCACATGTTACGAGAACGACTATATTTTTGTCTAGGAAGCTTGAAATTTCGATCCGCTTTTTGATTATGAAACTAGACTCGTATACCTTCCAAAGTATGTAAGGGTTGTATATTAACTCTTTCTAGAAAATAGCAGTTTTTTATTTGAAGTTGATGTATCGGCTGAAATTATGCGTGGAATGCGTCACAGACACATGAAAGCTTGAAGCTTGAGTTTCGGAAGTTCGGGTTTTGCTCAAAACCCAGTCAAGTAGGGATTTCTCTCCTCTCTCCATATATTTATGTGTTTAGATCATGAATCTCCAATTTCTAAACTTCGATTTTTGGATATATTGAAGTGTTGCGAAAATTTTTGTAGCTTTTGCCCATGAATTCAGGATTTTGGTGAAACTTCTAATTAAGGGTTGAATGTTTTATTATGTTAGAATGTTTATTCATATAAATCTTGAATCTAGTTGACTGATGGAGGAAAACCATGATTCGCGTAAAATTACGACTTATGGCTTGAATCGAAATTGGGGCTTTTGTGATACTTATGCTTATGCTTTGAATTACTTTTATAATAATAAAAATTGGATATTTAGAAGTACATTTGAGGTACGGATTGATGGAAATACTTATAGGTTTGACCCTTGGTAAAATTACGGAAATGCCTTGGCTGAATGAGTTCGGGTACGACTTGATAATTTAAGTTCTTGGTAGTGGAACTATTTGCGGGGTGTCTTGTGTTAAATCCTCTGGTTTCTTTCACTCCTTAATTGAGTTGTTATGTTCATGGTGTGGTTCGTTGTGTGCTATTTGTGTGTGTTGTTTGTTCTGTGTTATTTACTGTGTGCTGTTTGTTGTGGATTATTCCTTACATTCCTTAGTTGGTTTGATTATCTTCGTGGAGTAGGGAGTTGTGTGGTTACGTTGATAAACTAGTGTATTTGTGTGTTGATGGTGATATGGAAACATATGTGCATTGAGAGGTATGAGATTGAAATGGATGGACTTGGTATGAGAAGTAAATGGTTAAATGTCAAAGAATAGACTGGGAAATGCCGTGGTGATCCTAAGGGTGGTGTTGAAATTGAAATTTAAGAATAAAGAGTACTTTCGATGAGTTGGAGACTTTCAATGCGTAATTGTGTGTACATGGGGTTTGGCGTGCGCAAGTGTGTATGGGTGTGTGTGACGATACGTGTTTCTTTTTAAAGGAAGAAGAACTTTTAAAAATCAGACTTATGCATTGTAAGTTCACTCGCTTTCATTGTGCACCACATACATATATAGGGTTTGTGTAGAGATTTTTCTACTGGGCTAGTGTAGCTCAACCTATAAATTTTCAGGTGTTCGATGAGGAGCATGACGTGAAGTGCATTGGTTAATGTCTCTTATTGAAAACTTAGTATGTACTCTTTTGGGAGATGATCGTGTACTTTTATTAAAATTAGCATGGGTTTGTAACATTTTTTTTTTTTATAAAAAAAATCTCCTTTTGTGTGGAATAATGTAATCAATTTATTATTTTCATTCATGGTTTCCAATGGGATAAAAGAAGAAGATTTATGAAACGTGACACTTTATTTCTAAAAATGTTTACTTTTTATTGTTTAAAAATCGAGGGCGTGACAGGATCCACATATGAGGTCTCATATTCTGTCTGAGTGAAAAGTGTAGTTAGGTGTCAAACAAAGTCTATCTCTATCATTGTTCTTATTTAATTACTTGTATTTGTTTGCTTCCACATCATCTGCTTGTACAACTTTCTAGGAGGAGAGAGAGAGAGAGAGAGAGAGAGAGAGAGAGAGAGAGAGAGAGATGGTGTAGTCGAAGGTGAAGGAGACATACTACATATCTCATGGATCACCCACGCTTTCGATCGACGATTCGTTGCCGGCCAGGGGTTTCTTGAAATCCTTCAGGGAGACCGTATACGGCGGAGCTCAGAGACCACCACCCACCTCAATCCTCGTCATCTCCGGCCACTGGGAGACCGATTACCCCACCGTCAACGCCGTCTCCGGCACCTGCGACACCATCTTCGATTTCTATGGATTCCCCCAAGAGATGTATAAGGTACTACTTCCTTTTCTCGTATACCAAATTTTGGCATCTTTTTTTTAGTCATTTCGTGTATAAATTTAACGATTAGAATTGCTTAACTTTTTAGAGCTCGTCGAAAATAAGCTAAAAATCGAATCTATAGCATACCAATTAACACAAGATTAACTAACGGACTGCGTCGTTCTCCTTAACTCTGAACTTTTCTGTGTAACTTTTTGGACCCCTTTTTTTTTTTTTTTTGGGTTTTGCTTTTATTCAAAAAAAAAAAGCCTTTATTAAGTTTGCATCAAATTTTTGTGGATTGTTGATTTTATTTCACGAGAGTAATCGGAAAAGTATAAAATTGTGACCGGAACTCGAGTATTTTTTGAAAAAGACTAGAATCCTCACCGATTGAAGAAAAAGAACATACAAATCCTCGAAACTTTTTTTTTTTTGTCCTTTTCAAATTCGAGTTTCGGTCATAAATTTACACTTTTTCGATTCCTTTTGTAAATTTACACTTTTTCAATTCCTTTTGTAAATTTACATTTTTCCGATTCCTCTCATCGATACGAGTCACCAAACATAAAAAGTTTGACACAAAATTAATAAATGCAAAAAAAGAGAGAAGAAAATAAAGACGAAACCAAAAAATGCAATAAATAATAATAAAAAAGGTTATGGGAATGACAACTGAGAATTTTCTTCATTAATTTTCTCCGTCTCTAGAATTCTCTATGGAGTAGTATTTGTTGTTTGCTGACTTGTTCTAGTTGATGAATATGAAAATTCATGATTGTAATCCTGTACTATAAAGCCATCAGGGGTCTTGTTCAAAACATCTTGGTGAATGGATGTCAAAACGGAACAGTCAACAAATAACGAGTATGCAGATTTAAAGTCGGAACTAACTCAAAATCTGGAATGTTATTTGAACCCAAGTGCTGGACTGGTGAAACTGCAATTGACTAAAATTCAAATCTTCAAGTCTACACGATTTAATCTTATTTGCAGTAGTAAAGATAGAAGACCATTGTTTTATGTTTGCTATTGGATCTGAACCTCATATTCCTTTATTTCTTCTAATGCCAAAAGCTCAAGTATCTAGCTCGGGGAGCTCCACAATTGGCGACCAGGGTGAAAGAATTACTAATTGCATCTGGGTTTGAACGGGTGGGTGTGGATGAAAAGCGTGGGCTAGATCATGGAGCTTGGGTGCCACTCATGCTAATGTTCCCAGAGGCTGATATCCCAGTGTGCCAGCTTTCCGTCCAGACTAATAGGGATGGAACTCATCATTATAATCTGGGGAAGGCATTGGCCCCTCTCAAGGACGAAGGTGTCCTCATTATTGGTTCTGGTTCTGCCACACAACTTGAGGGCCTTACGGCACGAGGACGGCTCCGTTCCTTCTTGGGCTTTGGAGTTTGATACATGGCTCAAAGATGCCCTTCTCGATGGAAGGTAATATTAATATTAGTTTTATGTGTATGTAGCATTTTTTTTAATTTTTTATTTTATTTTCTATGCAAATGAGATGCCATGTCTGTGTGAAAAACATATCAACGAGAACGAATGAAGGCATACCTTCCTATTGATGGGAAAATGCGTAAGCGAAGATCGAGAATAGGAAATCCTAGTGGTTAATACACGAAAACTGGCCAAGTTGGGAGTTAAGAGGGACTCATCCATAGAAGTAAATTGAGAGCCTTTAATACTAACATCAAAACAAGCATGCAAATGTTGCATTGTTAGAATGATTACTTTTAATTTTTTAAATGTGCTCCACACATACTACCAATACATTAGTGACGCATCACATGATACCTAAAATGTGGTATCAAATTTGGTTACCAAAGTATTAGTTACACATATTTGATCAAGTACAAATAGGTAGGGCGTGGAATAGTGGAAAAGCCCTACAGTTCCTTTCTTGCTTCAAATAGTACACCATAGGTAGTGTTTCCTTGTCTGCTCAAATTAGTTCGTCTTTTGAGCAGTTTGGTTGATGGTGATTAAGTGCATGAAGCAGATGCAATTACAGTTTATCTTTTTGTCCTTACAGTTTGTGTCACATCAGATGATATTGTTAGTTATGTTAAGTTTCAATTTGATGTTTTATGAGTTAGTATTCAAACTTCTTAATGGATTTTTGCACTTAACCTCCTGGATTATATGATTCTGGATTTTAGTTGATCAGGGTGATTCTTGCTATCTTTTGTTGCCTCAAATGGCATGATGTGTTGTTTTCAAGCACATCTTAATAAGCCAAATCGTTGTTAGTCTTCTCAAATGCATGTTGTCATCTGCGTTCTTGTTGGAGGGAAGTAACATGTTCCAACAAATCACATAGTCAGGCTTTTGGATTTTATGTCATTTTTCCAAAGCTTGAATTTTATTAGTCATTTGGATACTTCTGTTTTTACCTAGTTTAAAACCTTTCACGAGTCAGTAAAAAGGAGAAAGGGCTCAATCAGACAATCACCAAGTATATGGTTTTGGCAACTTTGATTCGTGAAATGATTGATCAAGTTTGTTTAACCGTTCTAAATTTTGTTCTTGTTGTAGGTATGAAGATGTTAATCAATATGAAGAGAGAGCACCGCATGCCAAAGCGGCACACCCGTGGCCAGACCACTTTTATCCATTGCATATAGCCATTGGCGCCGCTGGAGAAAATTCAAAAGGTGAACTAATCCACCATAGCTGGCAGCTTGGAACGCTTTCCTATGCCTCCTACAAGTTCACAACAACTGAATGAGTCTAAACGCATCGCCACAGAAACGCATGAGCATAAATTTGTCAATTGTAATTTCCTTTGGTTTGTGGCTTGTTTGAACCATTATAGTAAAGAACATTTGTGCCCATGTAAGCGTGATTGTGTACTGAATTTCATTTGATGACCAGCTATAGTGTGTGTAAATATGTATTCACAATTTCACATGATGAAGGCGTATGACAAAATGGAAATCCGATGACCATAGAAATACAAATGTTATTTTGTTCACCCGCACTCTAGAATTCTTGCAAATTAATAAAGTCAAAGGGTTGATCGGAAATAGTTCACTTTTAAAATTGGGTCACCCTCTCTTTGTGTAATAGTAAAACCTTGTATTAACCACCAAAGGTGTGACTACTTTTGTAACGGAACTTTAAATATTGCTCACACCAGAATTCTCCTTTCTGTATTAAGAATACATAAATGTAATCAGAATATTACTTCCTTCGTTCCACATGTCCAAAACCACTATTCAATCCTTACATGGAGTATAATTTATTTTTTGATTTATATTACACAGTATTTTAAATAATAAAAAGTTATAGATTTGAAAATATAGATTGTTTTTTATATGTGTAAAATCTAAATGGTGATTTTCGACATCTTAGTGGACAGAGGGAGTGTATAACAAGTTTTTTTTTTTTTTTTTTTTATGTGAGCAAATAACACAATTGTATCTTGTTATTTAATACTCTCTCGGTTCCACAATTTTTTTTTCCGATATACCTCGACTAATCCTGGAGCTCTAGAGGTAATGAGTATTATCCCAAGTAGCCCCAAGAGATTGCTGACAAGAGAAATCGAACTTGAAACCTTAAATTTCTTACATCTTTCAATTCATAATGTTTTCTGCGATTGTCAAAATTCTTTTAATATAATTACCTGAAATCTATCAAATGAGATCTACATAGCTGATAAAAAATATTACAGCTTAAAAGATGTAGACAAATTTTATGAACTTTTTAAATTACCTATATCTTTTAATTAATAATATTTTATGTGATTTCAAAAGTTTATTTAATGAAATTAATTTAAATCTATCACGTATCAAGATCTTTATTTAAAAAAAAAACAAATTGAAAAATATAGATAATCTTTCTATGCAACTTATTTTTTGGACCAAATATCGAAAAAAAGTAGCTTGTACTTCACTAGTGGAGGGGCCCACCTCACAAAACTTAAGCTCCTTTCCGAACACGAATTCTTTGTTTTTAATTTGAAAATGCTCTCCAAGGAGCGAACACAAAATTCGTGTTTGAAAATGAGCTTAAGTTTTGTGAGGTGGGCCCCCCACTAGTAAAGTACACAAGCTACTTTTTTTTTGGTCTTTGGTCCGAAAACATGTCTTTTGGATCCATATGTTTACAACTATTTCAAAAAAACACACTTAAAACTTAAAAAATTGGGCCCATAGACTTGCACGTGGGCCCACAGATTCAAAAAAACTAAACAAGTCTGAAAAAATTGTTTTTTCACAATTTTTTATATGATATATTATAAGAGAATGATTTATCTCAATGTTTTTAAAAAATAATTTTTTATTAGTGAAACACTCGGCTGCAACTTCAAAACTCTTTTCAAAATATTTTGCTCAAAGCAGCAAACCGAACACATGTGCAACTTTTTTTGGACGGTGATCCGATTGAATCATCACAGACCTCACCCATGCTCCAAATCACTGAAAAAATATTAGTCCTCCTCAGTTGCAATCGGTGGAAACCACGGGGCATCGCCTACCAAACTTGGAGTTGGTAGGCGGTCGTTTACATGAGAAATTCAGGGTTGATTAGACTAGTATGTTTTGCGATCCCTCTTATTTATTTCTTCTTTTCTGCATCATTCCTTTGTAGGAGGGGTGAGAGTCAAGAGAGAGAGATGGCGCTGGCGAAGGTGAAGGAGACGTACTACATATCACATGGGTCACCCACGCTTGCCATCGACGATTCCTTGCCGACCAGGGGTTTCTTGAAATCCTTCAGGGACACCGTATACGGCGGGGTACAGAGACCACCACCCACCTCAATCCTCGTCATCTCCGGCCACTGGGAGACCGATTACCCAACAGTCAACGCCGTCTCCGGCACCTGCGACACCATCTACGATTTCTACGGCTTCCCCAAAGAGATGTATAAGGTACTTCCTTTTCTTGAATGTCCAATTTTGACTTTTTTAGTCATTTCCGGGTTCCTTACTAGGTGATTAGAAATTAGAATCACTTAAAAGCATCAATATACGGGGACTCAAATCCCCCTGAGAGTTAATTTGATGAGTGAAAGGCCAAAAAAGGCCCCCAAAATCAGCCCTCAACAAGTTATTCACCAGTTTGCAAAATTTTAACTTTGTTACCGTAAAGCATCAATTTTGAGTAGTCACTATTCACAAGTTAACCAATTGTTTATTATACTTTTGGGGGGTAAACTTGCCTCCCCCATACTCACCTCCCCATGCCAAAGCAATAATTTGTTTGGGAAACAATAGTTTATTTGGGAGTAAAATTAAAATAGAGAGTCTGATTTTGCGAATTTTTTAAAAAGTGACTTGTTAATTTATAAAAAGTATTTTTAAGGTTAATTTTGGTGTGTTTTTTGAGTTGCCTGATAAGGATGCGTTTTCTTTTTAGTAGAGCTCATCAAGAACAACAAACTTACAAACTTGCCTAAAATCAAATCCTAGGAGATCAATTAACGTAGGATTGTAACACATCTTGTGTCAGGTTATGCCAATATATTTTCCCCCCAAAACCTCAAGGGGTGGCGTGATGGTCCTAAGTTGGGGGTAGCTCCGTGTATCCAAGGTCTCCTTGCCAACTGCAATTCTTGGGGCACCTCACCCAATCCGTAAGCATGTGAAATGGCTGGGGGAGGGGCTAGGGAGAAGAGTCCAAGGAACACAGAACTGACAGAAGTTGCTCCGGGACACTTTGCATTACCTGAAGAAAGAGTCTTTTTTTCAAGATAAATCTGTTTTAAAATCAATTTATCTATATGTGATCACAATAACTTTTGACTTGATTGATTATGTTCCTTTGAACAGTAAACTTCTCATCATCGAATGGGATTGGGAGGGTAGCTGAAGCCCCTTTTTTGGTCTCCAAGTAACTCACTGATTAAGGATTTTCGTTAGTAGTTTTCTCGTGTCTCTCTAGAATTCGCTACACTATTCTCTTTTTATGACTGAAGTGTCTCAGCTAGCTTTTGCACACCTCGACTAAACCTTCCACCACCCGCTTGCAGGGAGCCCAATTAAAGCTAAGCAAAGCTCCATATGGACTGGTTCCAAACGAGTTGATAGCACCTGAGAGGTTTCGAACTTGAGACCTTAAGAGGGGAAAACCCCAAGTACCAAGTTTTGACCACCAGGCCAACCCTTGGGGATAAATTCTCTATTCTATTTCTTGTTTGATGACTTTTTTCTCAGGGCTAGGTGAGGTTTGGGTTCAGGTTAGGCTGGATGTTGACGTGGATCTTCCTCCCTTACCTTGCTTATCTTGCATTCATAAAAAGGATTATGGAGAGGGGATTGAAACTCTATCTTTAATCACTGATGTACTTATAAAATGGTGAAAATAGCAAGGACTCCTAACCTATATTAATTAGGGGCAGCTTCTCTCCGGTCCGGCACGGTTTTGTCCGGATTCTTGGAGCCCACTAGAGATTCCATTTTAATGATTTGTTGAGTTGGATGATTTGTTGATTTGTCTGTGCTTACATTTCTTTTTGAATGTGTGTGTTTTGGATGAATTTTTTTTCTGTTTGATAAACATTTAAATTCATGTGTGCAATACTGTACCGTAAAGTCTTCAAGGGAAAGTATCTCGGCGAATGGATTCCAAAAAAAGTATTAGTCGTTTGAAGTCTGAACTAACTCAAAATCGGGACTGTTATTTGTACCCAAGTGTGGGACAGGAAAACTGTAATCAATAAGTTTTAAGATTGACTGGAAAAAATTCAATATTCAAGTGTATACCATCAAAGTATATAGTTGTAAGGAAACATTGTTTTAAGTTATGTATGGGATCTGAACCTCATGTTCCATTATTTCTTCTGATACTGAAAGCTCAAGTATCCGGCACCGGGAGCTCCACAATTAGCGACAAGGGTGAAAGAGTTACTAATGGCATCCGGATTCCAACGGGTGAGTGTAGATAAAAAGCGCGGGCTAGACCATGGAGCTTGGGTGCCACTCATGCTCATGTTCCCAAATGCTGATATACCAGTCTGCCAGCTCTCCGTCCAGACTAATAGGGATGGAACATATCATTATAATCTGGGGAAGGCATTGGCTCCTCTCAAGGAGGAAGGTGTCCTTATTATTGGGTCTGGTTCAGCCACTCACAACCTGAGGGCCCTGCGACCGTCCGAAGATGGCTCCATTGCTTCTTGGGCTTTGGAGTTTGATACGTGGCTCAAAGACGCCCTTCTCAATGGAAGGTAATATTAGCTTTATGTACGGAGTGTTCTTTATTTCCGGGTAAATGAGATGTCATGTCCGTTTGAAGAACATATCCAAGGAGAACCAATGAAAGCATACCTTATTAGTTACAGGAGAACACAAAAGCAAAGAATGGGAAAAGAATATCCTAGTGGTTAATAGATGAAAATCCAATGATAGTCAATGAAGGCATACCTTCTTAGTTACAGGAAAACACAAAAGCAAAGTATGCGAATAGAATATCCTAGTGGTTAATGCACGAAAATTGGCCTATTTGGGAGTTAAGGGGGACTTGTCCACTGGCTTTACTTGTAACACCAAAATAATTGATCAAGAGCATAAGAGGTAGCGCTTTATTGATTTATATAGTAGACTGTTGTAGTGCTTCCTTGTCTGCTCTAACAAGTTTGTCTTTTGAGCAGTTTGGTTATACATGTGACAAAACCCATGGTGTCATTTGTAGATGTTGATTAAATAAATTAAGCAGATACACTTAGAATTTCCCTTTTTTGTTCTTTACAGTTTTGTGCCACCGGTTTGATTGCACATGATACTATGTTATGGCAGTTATGTTTCGATTAGATGCTTTATATGGTAGTGTTACGACCAACTTTGTTAGCCTCCTGGACTATAGGATTGTGAATTTGGTTGATCCAGTCGGTTCTTTCTCTCTTTTGTTTCTTCGAATGGCGCAACATGCTCCTTTCAAGCACATCCTTACCAAATTCAAATCATTGTTGGTCTTCTCGAATGCACGTCATTGTCTGCTTTCTGGTGGGAAGGAACTACCAGGTTTCAACACCATCATAAAGGAAGCTTTCCCACCTGCTGTCCATCCATAAGTGGGCTTCCCGAGTTAGAAAGATGAGGAAAATGGGCTCAATCACTAAGCATGGTTTTGGCACCTTTGATTCATGAAATAATTGATCAATTTCCATTTTTACTGTGTCACAACTCTTTGGGTCGTCTGACAACTTTATCCTCACGAGTGAACAACCTGCATCTACTCTCTTCTGTTTCCAAGTGCACTTTTTCATTTCTGTTGCTGTTTTCTTCCTCCTGTGTCTACCCTTTAAAATGGCCACCACAATAAGTTAATAAGCACATATGCTCCCAGCATATATCTAAATCGAGCTCTCTTTCAATGAGATGTTTGGTGTTCTTGAATTCGAACTTGTGGCGGCAGGCATTGCTAGCCCAATAGGCGGCTAAATGGCAGATATAGATTTCGGAACGGAAGTAGATGAAAGTTTCAATTGATTTCACAGTGAGTTAAAGCTTTTCAAGACGGAGTTGCTTCAATTACTAATGTACAATTTGGGGGCCACTTATAGTTTTTTTTTTTATTGAAATTGCACTGGAGCTATTGGGATTGAAGAGGCATGTTGTTCAATGTAAGTATTCATGCAAAGGCGTCACCAAGGGAAGCCTCACCTAACTGCAAGCGCAGGCGGGGGTGGAAAAGGGAAGAGAGAGCACTTGTTTGTCCTTGGCAAGGGTAGAAATGTCAGATAACTCAAATTGTTATGGCAGCATAAAAGAGACTCGCGTCATTATGGCTCCCTTTTATTTAACCGTTCTAAATTTTGTTCTTGTTATGTGAAGGGAAATTTCCAATTTTGATGTGATGTCTCTTTTGTTGTTACTTCTTGTAGATATGAAGATGTCAATCACTACGAAGAGAGAGCACCTCATGCAAAAGCAGCACACCCTTGGCCAGACCACTTCTATCCGCTGCATGTAGCCATTGGCGCTGCAGGTGAAAACGCCAAAGCTGAACTTATCCACCATAGCTGGGACCTTAGTGCACTTTCTTATGCCTCTTATAAGTTCACAACAACTGAATGAACCTTCATGCTTTGTGAAAGAAATGCATGATCATATATTTCCCAAATGTAATTTACTCCTTTAGTTTGTACCCTTTTTGAACCATAATAAGACCACATGTGCCCATGTAAACGTGCTTGTGTACTGAATTTTCACTTGAAGACATTACTAATATATGTGTGTTCACAATATGAATGTGTATGACTGACAAAAATAAAATAAAATTCCAGTGACTATAATTATGGTAAAAATATTTCTTCCTTCCAGTATATCTTGCTGCAATGATCTACTCCTTTTTCATGTCTCGGTTCCCATTCGGACTAAATGTAGTCATAGGACTGAGATGAACTCTCTCTCTACACTACATAGGATTAGCTATTTATTGCGTTCAAGGCTAATGTTTTTTTTGGATAACTGGATGTCCGGGCCAGGTTGCTCGCACCTCGACTAATTCCGGGCCTTGGAGGTAACATTAGCCTTGTAACTAATTCCGGCGTTCAAGGCTAATGTTTTTTGTCCATTGGCTGCTTTTGTTCAATAAAAAGAGCCTTACGGTAAAATTTCATCAAATAGTTTCCTCGATTAGAAGATTAATGGTTGCAATATAAACAATTTCTAGTTCATCACACTTCCAAACAACAATTACGAATCCTCTTAAGAAAAGTACACGGGCTATATAGTTAAAGCAGTCTTCATATTAACTAGTTAAGGCAATTTATTCAGCCATACATAGCCACCCAACTGACCCAAGGGGTGACCCATTTCTGTGCTACACTCGTTGTGCTCAACACAATATTAATGAATGCTTCACCAGATAAAGTCACCCTCCCCCTTCCTCGGCTTAGTCCATGTCATGATGGCCGGTGCAGCCCCACCCCCTTCTCTCCTATCCGCAATGTCCAGACTTGGTTTCCACATCACACACGCTTACGGCGTCTTAGAAACCTACGGCCCCTCCACTGTACGTGCAAGGAAGCCCGAACGGGACCGACTTCCTCAAGAAACTCAAGCCCGACTCCACGCCCGCCAAGGCATTCGATACATTGCTTTGGAGGGTCTTGATGTTGTCAACACCAAAAGCATGACGCCTGTGCTTGCTGATGGAACTACTACGGGCCGGGGAGATTGTGATGCTTGAAATGCTGTGATGAAGGGATACTTGAAGAATCCCAGAGCAAACGCGAATGAAGGGATACTTGAAGAATCCCAAAGCATAATGCGGAGGCTTTTGCAAACGGGTGGTTTCACTCGGGGGATCCAGGCATGAAGCATCCACATGGGTATATATATATAGAGAGAGATGATCTCGCAGTTTATTAATATTCGAAATGATATCCTGGTCCAATTTATCCGATTGAATTCGTCCTAAACTGTATATAGACACATCCATGATCCAAATTAGTGCGAATAGCCAATTACTTGGAGAAAAAGTCTACAACACCTCTTATAAAATATGTACTATCATATTGTCATAAAATATAATATGCAACATTTATAAGTGTTTTACAGTCCGTCTTTACTTGTTCAAATTTTTAATAAGAGAGAAAGTAGAGAGAGAGAGAGAGAGAGAGAGAGATGGTGCAGGCGAAGGTGAAGGAGACATACTACATATCTCATGGATCACCCACGCTATCCATTGACGATTCGTTGCCGGCCAGGGGTTTTTTGAAATCCTTCAGGGACACCGTATACGGCGGACCACAGAGACCACCACCCACCTCAATCCTTATCATCTCCGGCCACTGGGAGACTGATTACCCCACAGTCAACGCCGTCTCCGGCACTTGCGACACCATCTACGATTTCTATGGATTCCCCCGAGAGATGTATAAGGTATCCGTATACTCTGCTCCCTTTTCTTGGATGCCCAGTTTGGACTTTTTTTAGTACATTTTTTTTAGTCATTTCCGGTCTAAATTGAGGATCTAACCACTTTTTAGAACACGTCAACAACAACAAACATGCCACAAATGAAGTCCATAGGAGCTCATATCTCGTAATGAATTATGTTGACTTCTTTTTTTTCTTCAAAATAAATGTGTTTCAAAGCCATATGTAGTGGTATGCCATCAATAATATTAGTGGACAGAAGTAATTAACTACGTAATCAACGAGCTCGATTTAAACAATATCAACAATTTCGATCTTCAACTTGGGCTTGCATCATTCGCGGGTTTGGAGCTGAACCCCCTCCTTTTTCAATTAGTCCCCGGTCATGTGGTGTTGATGCCTCTCCATAGCCGCAGTAGCTAGGCTGCTGGGTTTGGGTTTTTGTCTTTCTAGGAGGATTTGTGTTTGTATACTTGTTTGGAGTGTTTGATTTTTCTTAATAAATTATTAATTACCCCAGAAAAAAGTAACTCTCTGATTAAGGGTTTTCGTCACAACCTACTACAATCCGCAAGTGTGAGGAAGGTTTGTGCATGAGCATAGAGTGAGGATTGAGAGTGTGAACACAGGGTATTTTTAATGAGTTGGATGGGTAAATTAGGCATAAAACGGAGAATCCTATGGTAACTCACACCAATAAAAATTCGCAACAACTACCCAAAAAAGAAAAAGAAAGATGAGTTACTAATTGAAAAAATGCTCAACTATTTTGGTGTGTACCGTACACTTTTGCTTGTGACTTCAACAAAAAAAAGTATGTAACTGATACTGATACCATAAAAATGCATAATGAACGAGCCAAAACTACTGGTGCACCATACACCAAAAACACTTGAACAAGCATCAAAAATATGCGTACCATTTTCCAAAATTACGTTTACCTTCTCCAAAACTACTGGTACCATATATTTCTAAGGTACACTACCCCTTCATAACTAACCAAAAACATCGTAACATACACCAAAATTATCCATAACATGTACCAAACATTCTATGTGTACCATAGCTTTCTCCAAAAAAGGAATGTATTAAAACACCTATAATTCCCTGTGAACATGATCCTAGCTCTTTTTTTTTTTTTGAGCGACCAATGAATGGATTTGTTGTGTTGTGATTCCTTCATTTGTATGTGTTTTTTGCATGAATGTTCGCTGGTATGTAATCCCATTCTGTAAAGCCACCAAGGGTCTTGTTCTAAACATCTCGGCTAATGGACTCAAAAAGTATGTCAACAGATAACAAATATTTAGAATTGAAGTCCTAACTAACTCATAATCTCCGAAATAGAATGTTGAGAATGTAAATAATAAAGTTGTTCCTCTCTCTAATACCTAAAGATGTTAGATGACTTGGTGGTCAATAATCTAATATGGTATCAGAGCAGCCAAGAGATTCTGAGTTCAAATCTCACAGCCTACCTAATGTTTAAAATTTACACATGTTTAATCTAATATGGTATCAGAGTAGGCTGGTTATGGATGAGTTGGGGGGTTGGGAATATAAATAATAAAGTTGCCCCTTCCTCTACCGGCTTAAGCTTTTAGATGAATTGGTGGTTAACAATCTAGTTACGGAGAGAAACTGTAATTCATAAGTTTTAAGATTGACTAGAAAAGTTCAAATATTCAAGTATGTACTTCTAATTTTATAGTTGTAAACAAGGAAACATTGTTTCAAGTTTGCTATGGGATCTGAACCTCATGTTCCATTATTTCTTCTGATACCAAAAGCTCAAGTATCTGGCCCCGGGAGCTCCACAATTAGCGACCAAGGTGAAAGAATTACTAACGGCATCCGGGTTCCAACGGGTGGGTGTGGATAAAAAGCGTGGGCTAGACCATGGAGCTTGGGTGCCACTCATGCTCATGTTCCCAGAAGCCGATATCCCAGTGTGCCAGCTCTCCGTCCAGACTAATAGGGATGGAACTTATCATTATAATCTGGGGAAGGCATTGGCACCTCTCAAGGAGGAAGGTGTCCTTATTATTGGTTCTGGTTCTGCTACTCACAACATGAGGGCCCTAAGGTCCAGAGATGACTCCATTGCTTCTGCGGCTTTGGAGTTTGATACGTGGCTCAAAGACGCTCTTCTCGATGGAAGGTAATATTAGCTTTGTGTACAGAATGTTTCTTCATCCCGGGTAAATGAAATGTTGATGTTCATGTGAAGAACATATCAACGAGAACCAATGAAGGCATACCTTCCCATTAGCAGGAAAACACAAAAGCTAAGAATGAGAATAGGAAATAAAACTGGCCAATTTGGAAGTTAGGGGGGACCGTGTAATGCTAACATCAAAACAAATTTTATCAGGTACATAAGAGGCAGGGCTGGAAAAAGCCCTACAGTTCCATTCTTGCTTTATATAGTACACCATTGATATTGTTTCGTTGTCTGCTCATATATGTTCACTTTTTGAGTAGTTTGGTTGCCACAAAACCATGGTATCATGCGTAGATGGTGATGAAGTGAATGAAGCATATACAGTTACAGTTCCCCTTTTGTTCCTTACAGTCATATCATCTCTTTGATTTCATATGATACTGTTTTATGTAAAGTTTCAATTAGACGATCTATGAGTTAGTGTTCCAACTTCGTTCTGGATTTTTTGCACTCAGCCTACTCGACTATAGGATTCTGGATTTTGGTTGATCAAGTTGGTTCTTTCTTTCGTTGCCTCAAATGGCACAAAGTGCTGCTTTCAAGCCCATCTTAACAAAATCCAAATCATTGTTAGTCTTCTCGAATGCATGTCGTCATCTTCTTTCTGGTGGAAGGGAACTAAAATATTTCCACAATGCAGTATAGGAAGGCTTTTCGATTTTATGCTGTTTTTCCAAATCTTGATGGCTTTTCGATTTTACATTGTTTTTCCAAATCTTGAATTCTATTAAATCGTATGGAAACCGGACTCATTTTTACCTAGTTTGAAACCGTGTTTCAAAGGAAGATGGTGTTGGAGAAGTGCACTTTTTGCCAAGGATTACCACCTGTTGTCCATCCATAAGTGGACTCTCAAGTCAGAAAGATAAGGAAAATGGGCTCAGTCACCAAGCATGGTTTTGGCAACTTCGATTCTTGAAATAATTGATCAATTTTGTTTAGCCGTTCTGAATTTTGTTCTTGTTACCGAGAGGGAAATTATTAATTCTGACTTCGTGGACATGATGTTTCTTTACTTTTTTTTGTTTTCTTGTTGTAGGTATGAAGATGTCAATCACTACGAAGAGAGAGCACCACATGCTAAAGTGGCACACCCATCGCCAGATCACTTGTATCCATTGCATGTAGCCATTGGCGCCTCTGGTGAAAATGCTAAAGCTGAACTAATCCACCATAGCTGGCAGCTTGGCGCATTTTCCTATGCCTCCTACAAGTTCACAACAACTGAATGAAGCTAAATACATTTCTGTATGAGAGTACGTAGTTGTCAATTGTAATTTCCTTCGGTTTGTGCCCTGTTTGAACCAAAAATAAGAGCATATTTGCTTGTGTAAGCATTTTTGTGTACTGTATTTTCTTTTGAAGCCTTGCTAGCGTGCACGTATGACAAACAGAAATTTCCAATTATTATAGAAATATGGCCCAATCACTATTGTTATTTGCCCATTGGCGGCGTTTGTTCAATAGTATCTCATCAAAGAATTTTCACAGAAATGTATCGAATCTCGATAATGGTTGCAAAATAGATTCATTAACTACTCTCATCAAGTTCCCAACTATAAACCCAATCCTCTTAAGGTTACGCGGGCTATATATTTAAATCAATCTTCATATTAACTAGGTGGTATTTCATGGGTTCTAAACTCAACGTACCATGCCTGAAAGCTACACTAATATGTAGTTGGGCCGCTTTCCTTTAGCTAATTATCTGTAGCTGGGCAGGTGCAGAAATATGCTTAGATGGGGAGAAAGATAGGGAGCACACAAATTAACTTCATCTTCTTCCACCTAAGCTTTACATATAAGAGTACAATGTTAATCAGGTCTCTTCCGAGGTCCTTCCAACGGAGGGTCCAGATTTCGGTGTCTGTAACGATATGATTTACATTATCACTAGAAATCATAGCACATTAGTTCGCGTCGTGACATTTTGGAGCTACACATAGTACACCCCAAATAAGAGTTGGACATGTATTGTATATATAGCATTTTCCATAGCATATTGGTGCGTGTCGTAACATTTTGGAGCTACACATAGTACACCCCAAATAAGAGTTGGACGTGTATTGTATATATATCATTTTCCTTATTAGGAACTTCCAGAATAACACTTGCCATGTGGTGCTCTCTATAAGCAAATATATAAAATATCCTCGCCGCCACATTATTTTGGTAAATTATTGTTTCTCAACCATCTAGGCCTTGTTCTCTTCCTTTTTTCTCCCATTTTTCAAAAATTCTTTTAAAAAGATTCCATCTTTTCAAAAAAAATCTTTCTCTACTCATTATCTCATTATTTTATTTTTCTCTCTATCTCTCTCTAATCATTATCTCATTATTCTCATTTTTTAAAACTCAACCAAACACTATCTCAAAAATTCTTCTCAAAAATTTCTTTTCAAAACCCGACGGGGTGGGCTGCCATGCGGCCAAAGCCGTCCGTTGCCGGATGGACGGCCCGTGATTTCACCTTAGCAACTTTTGCATCCCAACCGGCGGTCGAAGATGAAATCTGAGCCGCCCATCCGAAGAACGGACGGGCTGGATTGGATGTAATGAAAAGGCAGTCTTTGTGCAGCCACCCCAAATCCTCAAAACCCATCCAAACACAGCCTATGTGCCTACCGGAGGATTTGTAGTTACGTTTAGATGGTTGGTTGGGAACGTAGATGGTTGGTTGTGAACGAGGTATTCCGAAAATGCTGAATAATTTCTCATCGTTAACATGAGAAATCCAGAGTTTAACGGGTCCCTCTTTATTTATTTGTTTGTTTGTTTCCGTATTAGTCGTTTGTACGTCGTAGGGGAGAGAGAGAGAGAGAGAGAGAGAGAGAGATGGTGCAGGCGAAGGTGGAGGAGACATATTACATATCCCATGGATCACCCACGCTTGCCATCGACGATTCGTTGCCGGCCAGGGGTTTCTTGAAATCCTTCAGGGACACCGTATACGGCGGACCACAGAGACCACCACCCACCTCAATCCTCATCATCTCCGGCCACTGGGAGACCGATTACCCCACCGTCAATGCCATCTCCGGCACCTGCGACACCATCCACGATTTCTATGGATTCCCCCGAGAGATGTATAAGGTGTACTTCCTTTTCTTAGATGTAAATCACTTTTTAGAACACGTCAACAACACCAAACATGTCACAAATCAAAGTCCATAGGAGCTTATTTCTCGTAATTAATTATGTGTAACTTATTTTTCTCAAGATAAATCAAAGCCATATGTAATGGTATGCCATCAATATTATTGTCATAAGTAATTAACTATGTTTTCAACGAGCTCTAAACAATATTAACAATTTTGATCTTTGACTTGGGCATCCATCATGCGCGGGTTTGGAGCCAAAGCATGGAGTGAGGAGGGCGCTAGTAGGAGTTGTCACTCCCGCTACAATTTTAAAAAAAAAACTTTACTATTATCAAATTATATAGCCTGCCCCTTCTCCACAGATGTAGTCCGACCCCTGCTCAAAAGTCCCGGCTCTGTCCCTTTTTGGATCTGAACCACCTCCTTTTTCAATTAGTCTTCAAGTAACTCTCTGATTAAGAATTTTCATCATTAGTTTCTTCTCTGTGTCTCTAGAATTCTCTGTACTATTTCTTGTTTGCTGACTTGTTCAAGGGGACTAAGTGGTATGGGGCCAGGTTAATTAGGTAGGATTTTGACAATGGATCCTCCTCCCTTATCTTGCATTCATCAAAAGGATTGTGGGGAGGTGTATGAAACTCTTCTCCTTGATCATTGATTGACTTGTGAAATAGAGAATCCTGTTTTAGTTAGGGTCAGCTCTCAGTCACATAATTTGCTTGAGGGAGAGTGCAAAGTGCAAGTGCGAGCGTAAAAGCGTCTTTGAAACACATCCCAATCTACTAAAATCTGCAAGTGCAAGGAAGGTTTGTGCGTGAGAGTGAAGATTGAGGGCATGAACATGGGGCATTTTAAAAGATTATGTGACTAAGTCCATCTTGATTTTGTTCGGATCGTTGGAGCACACCACAGATCCCATTTTAATGAGTTGGATCTGTAAACTAGGCATTAAACGGAGAATCCTATGCTGACTCACACCAATAAAAATTCGTAACAAATACGGGAAAAAAAAACAGTAACCAACCGAAAGAAGGATTAACTATTTTGGGGTGTAATGTACACTTCTACTTGTGACTTCAATGAAAAAAGTACGTAACTGGTTACCGATACCATAAAAATGCACCGAATATATGCGTAGCATTCTCCAAAATTACTTTTACCTTCACCAAAACTACTTGTACCATATGTTTCCAAGGTACACTATCCTTTCATAACTAACCAAAAACATCGTAGCATACACCAAAATTATCCATAAGATATACCACACATTCTTCGTGTAATTGTAGCATGGCTTTCTCCAAAAAAAGGAATCTGTTAAAATACCTATAATCCCCTATGAACATGATCATAGCTAAATATGGATGGATTTATTTTTTATTTTTTATTTTTGATCGGCCAATGAATGGATTTGTTGTTGTGTTGTGATTCCTTCATTTGTATGTGCTTTTTGCATGAATGTTGTCTGGTTGATGAACATATCAATTCATGTATGTAATCCTGTTCTGTAAAACCCTCAATTAAGGGTCTTGTTTAAGCATCTCGGCGAATGGACTCCAAAAAATATGTCAACAGATAACATATTTAGATTTCAAGTCTGAACTAACTTAAAATCTCGGAAAGAGAATGTTGAGAATGTAAACAATAAAGTTGTCACTCTCTCTAACAGCTTAAACTTTTATCAGTTGGTGGTTAACAATCTAACAGGGGAAATCTATAATTCGTATGTTTAAGTATTGGCTGGAAAAAGTTCAAATAGTCATGTAACTTTTAGGTTTGCTATGGGATCTCAACCTCATGTTCCATTATTTCTTATGATACCAAAAGCTCAAGTATCCGGCGTCGGGAGCTCCACAATTAGCGACCAGGGTGAAAGAATTACTAGTGGCATCTGGGTTCCAACGGGTGGGTGTGGAAAAAAAGCGTGGGCTAGACCATGGAGCTTGGATGCCACTCATGCTCATGTTTCCAGAGGCTGATATCCCAGTCTGCCAGCTTTCCGTCCAGACTAATAGGGATGGAACTTATCATTATAATCTGGGGAAGGCATTGGCCTCTCTCAAGGAGGAAGGTGTCCTTATTATTGGTTCTGGTTCTGCCACACACAACTTGAGGGGCCTAAGGTCTAGAGATGGCTCCATTGCTTCTGCGGCTTTGGAGTTCGATACGTGGCTCAAAGACGCTCTTCTCGATGGAAGGTAATATTAGCTTTACGTATGGAAAGTTTTTTTTCCCGAGAAAATGAGATGTTGTTGATGTCCGTCTGAAGAACGTATCAACGAGAACCAATGAAGGCATACCTTCCCATTTGTAGTGAATGAAGCCTATACAGTTGCAGTTCCCCTTTTTGGTTCTTTAAAGTCGTGTCATCTCTTTACTAATTTATGACAGTTTTATGTCAAGTTTCAATTAGATGCTCTATGAGTTAGTATTCCAACTTCGTTCTTGATTTTGGCACTCAGCCTCCTCAACTGTAGGATTCTGGTCGTGTCTTTCTTTTGTTGCCTCAAATGGCATAAAGTGCTTCTTTCATGCACATCTTAACAAAATCCAAATCATTTGTTAGTCTTCTCGAATGCATGTTGTCATCTTCTTTCTGGTGAGAGGAACTAACATGTTTCAACAATATCGTATAGAAAGGCTTTTAGATTATGTGTCGTTTTTTCAAATCTTGAATTCTGTTAAATCGAACGGATACAGGACCCGTTTTTACCTTGTTTAAAACCGTGTTTCAAAGGAAGATGGTGTTGGAAAAGCACACTTTGTGCCAAAGATTACCACCTGCTATCCATCCATAAGTGGACTTCCCGAGTCAGAAAGATGAGGAAAAAGGGCTCCATCACCAAGCATGGTTTTGGCAACTTTGATTCTGGAGATGATTGATCAATTTTGTTTAACTATTCTAAATTTTGTTCTTGTTACAGTGAGGGAAATTACCAAATTTGACCTCGTGAACATGATGTTTCTTTACATTTTTTGTTTCTTTTTGTAGGTATGAAGATGTCAATCACTATGAAGAGAGAGTACCGCATGCTAAATTGGCACACCCAGCGCCAGACCACTTCTATCCATTGCATGTAGCTATTGGCGCCGCGGGTGAAAATGCAAAAGCTGAACTAATCCACCATAGCTGGCAGCTTGGCACATTTTCTTATGCCTCCTATAAGTTCACAACCACTGAATGAAAGTAAATACATAGCCACAAATGCATGAGAGTACGTATTTGTCAATTGTAATTTCCTTTGGTTTGTGCCCTGTTTGAACCATAAATAAGAGTATATTTGTCTTTTTAAGCATGCTTTTGTTCTGTATTTTCATTTGAAGACCTGCTAGTGTGCGTATATGACAGAGACAGAAATTCCAATTATCATAGAAATATGGTCCAATCACTGTTGTTATTTGCCCATTGGCTGCTTTTTTTCAATAGTATTTCATCAACGAATTTTCGCTGAAATGTATCAAATCTCGACAGTGGTTGCAATATAAAGGCATTCACGAGTTCATCAACTTCCAAATTATAAACCCAATCCTCTTTAAGAGAAGTACGCTGGCTACATAGTTAAATCAATCTTCATATTAATTAGGTGGTAGTTTCATGGGTTCTTAACTCAATGTACCATGCCGGACCGCTACATTACCTCAACAAATAACTCCACTTTCGTTGAGCTACTGTTCACTATCAATTAATTTTATATTCTTTTGTTAGAGCGATTTTCTCTCTCCCCCCTCTTTGGCCTCTCTCTCTCTCTCCACCCAGCGCGTGTGGTTCCACGGCGATCTAGGCCTCTCTCTTTCTCTCTCCACCCAACACATGTAGTTCGACGGCGATCCTAGATTGAAATAGCAGCAGCAGCAATAGGTGAAAAATGGGTCTGACAGTTGAAAACCCTTTGGTTCAGAAATGGAGAAATGGTTCAAATCAGAGAAGTAGCAGAAACGGACAAAAATCTAATCTCCACTCTTTTTTCTCCTTGTAGGCTACTCATATGTGTGTGTGCGCATGCGCGCAGGGATGGAGACTAAAAGAGGGTGGATGTAATACCTTTTTTTTCTTTTAAAAAAATTACGGAACACTTTGGATAAAAATTATTTCTTTCACTATGTTGTATTAAGTGACTTTTGAGGGCAACATAATGGGCAGGAGGTGGTCTTCACATGGGTGTAATTGATATTTGAGGGGTTTGGATTATTTATTAGGGACATGTGTCATCAACTTGGACTCCTTTCCACATGAGTCGGCTAATTCTTTAAAATGGGACTAGGGACATTTGGTGGAAAGGTGTGGGGGAGAGGGGAAAACCGGTTGGAAGTTCCGGGGAGAGAGGAAAAACAAAGGAGAAGGAAATGAGAGGAAGGCACGCCTATTTTGAGAGGTTAGCATGGGAGGAAGCGATGGTAAATTATGTAAGGAAAATTATGTAGGTATGGATGGAAGTGAAAATGCATTGTCAATAATGTTTTATGTTTTAACTTGATATTTTCTTTATTGTGGTGTTTGAGATCTGGGTCGTTACAGTGGAGATGACACGTGCCACTCTTGAGTCCAAAATAAAACTATTTTTGTATTGTATGGAACAGTTTTATTTTTTTAAACCTCGTGTATTAGTTTTGGTATTAAGCATATTCATAAGTGATTAATCGATGGGAATATGTAATTTATTGGGTATTAAGTGTATTGATAGATGAATCACATATGTAAATGTGTAACCTTTCGGCTACTAGAAATAATTAATCTTAGAACGCATGTATTTTTTTTATACTAATTAATCCCTCCGCCTGTAAAAATAGTCTACTTCTAGTTTTCAGATAAAAAAATAGAGCACTTCCGTGAAATTTTTTGTATATTTCTTGACACAAAATTGAAGAACTAATTGAAATTTTTTTTCTAAAAATTGCACGTCGATTTACAATAGACTATCTTTGAAGGATGGAGAGAGGAAAAATATTGATTTTGGATGCCACCTCCGAATCAGAATCCTGGCTCCGTCCATATATATATATATATATATATATATATATATATATATATATATATATATATATATACAGGTACTCTCTCGTCCGGGATCCCAGCCTAGAGGTTTTTTGGTGTTTTGAAGTTTTTAAAAGATGTTTTTGCATGATCTGAGCCGTCCAATGTGTTCAAAAGGTGTTTTCCAAGGTCCAAGTGGGAAATCTTCAAAATACTGGGAAGGGTTTGATCCAATCAGTTTTTCGCAAAAACTGTATATTTACATTTTTGCGAAAAACTGCTTGGATCAAGCCCTTCGCGATAATTTTTTTTTTGAAGATTTCTTGCTTAGACCTTGGAAAACACCTTTTGAACACATTGGACGGCTCGGATCATGAAAATTTGATTTGGAACTATGAGTTCCGGACTAGAGAGCTCATATATATATATAAGTTTCCATGAGGACCTAGGGGTATTTTCGACTTTCCGAACCAAAATTTGGCGATCCGAACTGTTCAATGTTTTTAAAACGTGTTTTATAAGAGCTCTGCGAAGAACCATTAAAAAAATGGGAAAAGCTTGATCCAGTTTTCAAAAAAAATTATACATATATTGATATTATATATTTAGCATAATTATATAATATAATGCTATGTTCAACATACACACTAATATATATCTCAAAAATAAAAATATAGAATTAATTTTGTGCTTCAACTTTTGTTGTTTGGTTCATTTATAATCATTGACTTATAAATTGTTTATTTATTTGAAGATTAATTTATCTTTTGATTTTCTTTATTTTTAATCATCGTGGAGAAATATTTTTAAAAAGGTAATCAATAAAACCATCTCGATGATTCTAAAAACTTGTCAATGTAAACCATACTCTAAGGCCTCATTTTGATTCGGGTATTAAGTACTTGGGATTGGACTATTTGTATCCAATCCCGCGTAGTCTTTTGTTTGGTTCCTGAAAAACCACATGGAATTGTTAATCCCAACACTATTTTAATCCAATACGTATGGTATTACACAGTACCGCGGGACAAAGGAACTCATCTCACGCATATGGAAGGTTGCCCAAATCTGGTACTCATCTCTCGCATATAGAAGGTTGCCCAAATCTGGTACTCATCTCTCTCTCTCTCTCTCTCTCTCTCTCTCTCTGTTACAAGCTCTTGAATAAGCTCCTCAAACACATCTCCACCACCACCGCCGTCGATGAACCTGGTGACAACTGGTTTGTCAAAATCATCGGAATGTAAAGGATGAAAACATAACTTTTCAAAATGAGCAGGATGTAAAGTTAAACGAGGTGGTAAAAGAGGATGATTATTTAATTACCTCTATTTTGTAAGAATTTAACATGCATGCCTTGATTTCATTCGACTTTTGTTCAAGAGACTTGTATTTTTTGATAATATAGTAAATATAAAATAAACACGTAATAGTTTTGAGGCAAAATTTAGTGAATTGAACCTGGTTTTGAGTGGGTGATGGGGCTTTAGTGCCTTTCCCACGCGTGCACTCAGGTTCGAGTCCCTCCAGTCACAATACATGTCCGTGGCTTTGGAGGGTCGCGTGTTGGGCCTCTACTACTTTGTGTGCTTTGGGTAGTCTTGTGGTGTGGACTTGTCCTCACCGGACAATAATTTATGGCTTTCGAACAGGACATTCCACGGCCAGTCGGGGAGCCCCTATGGTTATCTTGGGGAGTTCTTCTACTTGGCCGCCTCTCTCACCTTTTTGTTGTTCAAAAAAAAAAAAAACTGGTTTTGAGTAATTAGTTATTTAGTGATCCTGAGGCATTACCACTTGGCGGTCTAACATCATTCCCCGTCATTTTTCTTATATGCCTTCATCATCATATACTATTAGTCTTGAGTTGTGTAGTAGAATGGTCAATTGGTCATATAACACCATGCGATGGTGCCCCAAAAGTTCTCAACAATTTTTCGTATACAAAAGTGATGTAACAATTCATACTTAAAAAAAGAAAAAAAAAAACCCTCGAAGTCCAGTTTGGGCATGTGCCCACACTGGCTCTAAGGTGGCTGGGCCAAAAAAAAGCATCGTTCCAAGTTCAAAAATATTATCTGAATCATTTACTATGTAGAGTTTGACATGTGGAACAAACCTGTTAAAAAATCAAGTCTATCAGATGCTCTTCTTTGTCCAACGAAAAGCTTAATGCAGTCTACCATTTGTGTCTGACTTCGAATCCTATCTTAACAATCAATTTTTAATAATTTTAAATGTTTATTTGTAAAAAAAAAAGAGAAAAGATTCTATTGTAGAAATTTGGAACTACTACGTATTGATCCTCTGTTAAAGAAAACCTAAGGAGAGTTCATTGTTTTATATGGACTAAAATAGTCGTACGCATAAATTCTAATGTTGTTTAATTATGACAATATACAGAGCCCACTTGACGATTTAGACTAAGTCCTTAAATACATTAGGCCGGCCCGGTATAAAATGTCTAAAAAGTATAATAAACTACTTGGTTTTTTATTTGCTAAAATGGAAATCTCATAAAATCAAGTGGTTGATTTTAGCAAATGAAGTGGGGAAGTGATTTTATCCAGATTCATTGGAGATAAAATCACCTCCCCACTTCATTTGCTAAAATCAATCTCATTTTATCACATCTACCTCATTTTATCTTTCGGCAAACTAAGCCTAACATAATTTGTTAATTTATATATAGGGTTTGCTTCACATCCGGACATTTAATTTCCGCACCTCATGATTCAAATTTTTTTTTACGATCTAATCCGTCCAATATGTTCAGAAGGTGCTTTCAAGGGTGAACGTGAAAAATCTTCAAAAAAAATACCGGGAAGGGCTTGATCCAAGCAGTTTTTGCAAAAAATATATATTTACATTTTTTTGCGAAAACGGCTTGGATTAAGCCCTTTCTGATATTTTTTTTGAAGATTATCCGCGTGTATCCTAGAAAACACATTCTGAACACATTGGACGGATTGGATTTTCCAAAAAAAATTTGCAACATAAAAAAATCCCATTTTTTCCTTAAATCTGGAAGTGTGGATAAGAAGTTTGAGTTATATATATATATATATAAAAAAAAAATCCGGACCTCCACCTTCCCATTTTTTTTGAAAATCCGAACCGTTAGATGTGTTTAAAACGTGTTTTTAAGGTCCAACGCGAAGATTTGGCAACATAAAACACCCGGAAGGGCTTGATCAAAGCGTTTTTCATGAAAATGCTATTTGAATCGTTGAAATTTGGTCCGGAAAGTAAAGTCCGGACGGTAGGTCCGTAAATAGGTTTGAATAGGAAGGGTTTCTATATATATATATAGTCTCGTTCTCCTAAGGGATCCCGCATACAAAATTTGGTGCGGACCAACGCATTTTTCAACTTTTCAGATCAAATTTTGACGATCCGAACCGCTCAATGTTTTCAAAATGAATTTTTCAAGGTCCACGCGGAAAATCTTCAGAAAAAAATACTCTGAAGGGCTTGATCTAAACAGTTTTCGATAAAACTGTAAATATGTACAGTTTTATCAAAAACTGTTTAGATCAAGTCCTTTCGGGTATTTTTTTTTGAAGATTTTCCGCTTGGACCTTTAAAAATGCATTTAAAAAACATTGAGCGGTTTGGATCGTCAAAATTTGATCCGGAAAGGCCAAGTCCGCACCAAATTTTGGTGCGGGATCCCTTAGGAGAATATATATATATATTTACTTTTTTTTGTGGCACAGCGACCCTACATTTTCTATCTGAATAAAGAGCTGAAATTCCCCATCGAACCTTTTTAGACGATAGGGTTGCGGATATGGAAAGGTGCAGGTACGTGACTATCGGGGGGCCATGCTTGAGGAGACAGGAAGGTGTTTGGGCCCAGCTCAGCCCACATTACTCTCCGCGTTGGTCCACTTACTCGGCAACATATTGGCTTCTAGTTCACTTTCAGAGGGCCCACGGTTCCAATAAATGACACCACCACGTGTCTGTCCGATTTCTAATTTTTTTAAAGGAACAGTAGTGTTCCATACATACTCACCGATCACGGATCCGAAAACAAGTGACGCACGTGAGACCTATAACATTAAACGGCTACAAAGTCATTTCTGGTCGATTTGGTTCGGTTCGGTTGTCGCTGAGTGTATCGTTAATGGAGTATCTTCTTATCTAAAGTCCAATAGTCCAACTCTTCACGTTGGTTGCCGTTTGGTATATTGATTTTGACCAGCCGGAACATAATGTTTTAAGTGGTCCATTACAAAATTACAATAATCCTCAAATTGTTAGCCTTTTTTAGAAAAGGTCACAAAAATAGATAGAAAAGAAAAATATTTTCATGGACACAAAAGATTCTCCTACCGTCCTATTTAAAGATTCTAACTTTTTAAGGCAACGAAAGATTACATGAGAAAATATTTAACTTTTCAAAATTGCCATTAACCTTTCAAATTTAATTGATGTAGGTAGTAGTAATACACTTTAAACACAAGGGTAATAATGGATTTTTAAAAAGTTTACGTGGTTTGATTTCGAAAAGAGGACATTTTGAAACGTCCATAAATGAAATATGAGACTATCAGAATGAGATAGACTCAATAGTAAAATGGCAAAGAAATACAAAGTAATGACATGTTCTAGACTCAATAGTAAAATGGTAAAGAAATACAAAGTAATGACATGTTCTAACTTTTCTTCTTGAGTTCTTCACCTATTTTCAAATTGAAGTTCTTTTTAGCAAAGTTAGCAGATACTTAGAGCCTGTTTGGGAGACAATTTTTTCCATTTTCACATTTTCATATTTTGCATTTTGGATGTTTGGGAGAAACTCTCAGAATTCATTTTGAGAATGAGTAAAAATAGGTAGTAGCATTGGTTCACGCCCACTGCCAATCAATCCGTAAGAACCAAGGAAGGCCTGATCAAAGAGGAGCTTTTTGATTTCTCATTTTCACTTTTTTCATTTTGATTAACAAAAAGACTTACAAAATGTACTATGCACATATCTCCCAGACACTATTTCTATTTTAAAATGTATTCTACACATTTCTCCAAAATGCTCATACCAAATCCAAAAGACATTCTGATTATAATTCAAAAAGTCAAAAAATTAAAAATGAGGCTCCCAAACACTCCCTTAATTTCTTCCAAATTTCTCCTTATTACGTTATCTTTTGCAAGTACGGAATTGAATTTATACTATTTTTAAAAAAAAATATCACCATCAAAGATGAAGAATTCTTTCTTTGTTAGGATGTGTATTGTGTAGTACACTACTAAAGACGCGTGAAGGGCAATTATTCTTTTTCGGCCGCCTTGAAAGCATATCTTGTTTGTATCCCCACAAAAAAGATAAACCCTCCAAAACAATAAACAAAGTTTAAAATCATGCATTATTTAACGAATTTTGTTAACAAATTATAGTTTTTAAACATATTAATTAATTGAAAAGTTCGTGGACGATTGCAGCCTTTGTGGGAATCTGAAGCTGACATGGAAATTGAAGCTGACATAGTTTTGGGACACCACCCACTTTGTTAAAGTCATTGGAATGGAGAAAAGGTCCTCAAACAGAACAGGAACGCACTCCTCAGTCAGTCCTCCGGCCCTGTTGATAAATTAATAAAATATTTTGCCATGCTGTTCAAATACAGGATCCATAAGGATCAAATATAGATAAAGATCCAATACAAGACCAAGACAAAGGCAAAGTAAGCTGCCTACAACCTGGACAATACTCTAATTTGAGACGGACATGTTGCAAGTAGAAACTGAGTCATTACATTCCTGGAAAAACAGCTGCAATGATTACAACCACCACTCTTGGTGATCAACCAAATAGAAAAAAACATAACAAAAAGAAAAAATTATTCCCACCTCCCAACCCACCAGATCCGGGAAAACCAAACCGAGACCGAAACAAAAAAAAAAAAACACCTCACCCTTTATTTGCCACGCCGTCAGCCGCCTAACACCAGACCACCAAGCTCTGTCTTCACCTTGCCAGTCTGAAGCCCTGAAGCCGGATCAACACCTCTACTAGATACCAGCAAAAGGGATCAAAGCACCACGCCATCCAAAACTGAAACGCGAAGAACAGTGCCGAGGGGTGGAGGACACACCAAAGGGAGGGTAGAAAGAACCCCCACCCCAATCTGGCACTATTTGAGAGAAGAAGTTTCGATATATCCGTTAGGTGAAGGATAATATATATGTAATGATAAACAAATTCAAATACCAATACATATTACAAATGTCAAAATACCTTTAAGCTGTGTTTAGATGACCGAAATCTTAAGTAGGAATATGAATATGATTACCAAGAATCAAATTTCCAGGAATTTTCTTAGGTAGGAACAAAAATATGATTACAGGGAATCGAATTCCTAGGAATTTGATACCTGAAGGAATGGCGTTTCAGTGTTTGAATTAATTCAATAATTTTTCATGGGAATAATTATTTTGAAAATTTATTTGAAGTCAACATTTCATTTTCTTAATGAATGAGCTAGGAATATGAGATTCCTGTGGGATAAGGGAGGGATCAGATTCCCACTCAGTTTAGGAATGTGATTCCTGGTTGAATATGTCATTAGGAATCACATTCTTATTCCTGTTTCTGTCGAACGTTAGAATCAGAAAAGTTTGGCATCACATTCCTGTTTCTGTCTGTTCTAAACGTTAGAATCATGAGTAGAAGGCATCACATTCTCATTCCCTCTTGAGATTACTATCATCCAAATACAGCGTTACGGGTATCTATGCATTTTTTCTCAGATATTGATACACTCTTTATGCATTATCTTTCACTGTAAGGGTGGAGGTTGGCATTTTCCTTTTTCCTTTTTCCATTTCAATATTTTTTGCTTGTTATTTTTCCCTCTTAATTTTCCTCAACATTAATTATATGGGGTACCATGAATTTTGGTTCAAAGGTCTGACAATTTAGGCTTGGTTTTCCATTTGTTAAAATGAAAATCTCATAAAATCAAGTGGTTGATTTTAACAAATGAACTGGGGAGGTGATTTTATCTTCAATGAATCCAAAATCAATGAATCTGGACATATATGTCCACATTCATTGGAGATAAAATCACCTCCCCATTTCATTTGCTAAAATCACCGACTTGATTTTAGCAAATGGAAAACCAAGCCTTAATACAGGCAATATCTAGGGCTGCAAACAAACAAACTCCTCATGAGTGAGTGGTTTGTGGTTTGGCTTTTTAAGGTTCAATTCGTTTAGTAATTGGGCCGAACTGGAACTCGAATTTTAGGCTAGTTTAGTAAAAGAAAATGCTCACTAAAACTTGACTCATTTAAGGAAACTAGTTAAGAGTAAATTACCATGGCTTTGCTTGTTAAGGGCTCGGCTCCTTTACAAATGAGCCAAGCTCAACACTCGAGTTTTTAGCTCGTTTAATTGGAACTCGAACACTACAGAGCTCGGCTCAACTTATTTACACCCCTAACAATAACTAGGAAAAACTAGTACTTTAGCTAAATATAACGTTATTTACATGATTTACATTATTTACTTAATAAAATTTTTGTACTTCTTATCACTGCATGTAGATTATTTTTTCCGGGGTATAAGATCATCACGATAAGTTACTTGAGTAATTTAATTTTAATCAATTTCTTCATTCGTAATGAATTGAGGAGTATAAATTATAATTAAGGGCACTTGTCAAAAAAAAATATATAATTAAGGGCTAGAAAATATTTCAGATTAGACAATTTCTTTTAAAAAAACAGGAAAAATACAGTTCTTCGAGATGCCAAACATAAGTGCGAAGTTCAATGGATTGAATGCTGTTTTGGTAACTCAACACCCAATTGGCTGTTAAAAAGTTAACAACATCTGCAAAACGGAAATGTTTCAATGATTAAAGGCAATTGCGGATTAACGGATTTGATCTAGAATAGATACAAGTAAAATGTTGGCCAAACTTCACTTTAACCCCCATTGTTTAGTCAATGTGATGATTGCCCCAACCTTCACTTTATCACTTGCGTTTTAGCTCAATAAAGTGATGCAGGGTGCATGCAACAAATAGGTAGAAGTGAAGGAGCGACAGACGAGGACCAGGTAGAAATCTTAGAGAGAGGGAAAAAAACGATTTAGTGGCAAATCCATGAACTTGAAGATTACAACATGGAAGTTTTACCTTAAGAAATACTAGTCATTATTCAATATTTTAAAGTATCGTCACGTGGTACTTTAGGGCCCTCAGGCCTCAACTAGTACATGCCCATGTGAGGTCCATAACACTTAGTCCTATACTTTGCATGAATGTCTTGCAATCAAGACCTTTAGAGCTCTCGTAGTGTGGCGAGTTACTTGTACACTTTAAATATTTTTCATAATTCATATGACATCATCAAATGATACAACTTTTGGATAACAATTTCATAAGCAAGGATTCTTATGAATCTGAAGAATCAAATAGTTTTCTCTTTCTATATAAATTATCTACTCTTCACATAATGGCATACTTCAGTCTACAAATGAAACCAAATTACGTGGGAGTAAATAAAGGCTAGGGACTCAATTCGCAAGTGAACAAAGCTATAAGGGTTGCAATCGAAATTTCTCTAAACTGGTAGTCTGGTACGCATTGGCTGGCGTGGGGTTAGTTAAAGCTCACACATGAGCTGGATCCACACTCAACGGAGAGACCCACTCTCAATAAAATAAATAAATAAAATAAATAAAATAAAATAATTAGCATAAACGAGAAAAAACCACAAACATTTCCATAAAAAAACTTGTTCAAGCAGACACACCCATGTCTTCAATCTATCTAATATATATATAACAAGAGTATGTGCAAAACCACTTTCTCGCTTTCTAAAGAACAAATTCTCGATCAAACAACTGTCTTTTTTAGATCTATAGGTGCTTCCTTTGAAGTTCTTGCAGTTTCTTGAATTGGGTATTTGGGTATCCTGTCACTGCATGTTGTGCTTAACTGAAATCGATGTCGATGCCAAGCTGTAGTGTGTCTTATAATTCCGGCGATGGTGCGTCTTGGAACTCCGGCGATGGGGTTTCCGACCAGTTTCCGGTGGGTCTCCGGGTACTTGTTGTGGATGATGACCCCACTTGCCTCATGATCTTAGAGAAGATGCTTAGGAACTGCCTCTACCAAGGTATATCTGCGTATACATACACAAATCATTATATGGTTAGTTTTAAATAATAATCAATCTTTAACTAATTGGGTTTTTGTTGAGATTTGGATATTTGTGTTCTCTCAAGTTCTTTGTTTTTCATCAGTTTTTGGAGTTTCGAATTGAAAGTCCTGCTTTTTTCAAGATTATTATTCTTTGCTATGCTGATGCATGTCATATAGTTTATTATGTTGATGATTTATTCTGTTTCTTCTGTAAAAGCTCAAGTTTTTCTTTATGGATTAATATGACCAGTTTACCTAACCCACTGAGATTTGGGTGTAATATTACCTGATTTAGTACTTTGAGCTTTGCTTCTTTCTTTCAGTTCTGAAAATGGGTTAGGTTAAAAATTGCGGTTTGGTCTGACAACGCATCTTCTTTTTTGCACGTCCTAAGCATTTGAAGTAAATTAACTTGATTTAGGGGTCAATCTAAGGTTTTTTATTTGAGTTTTAGCTTAAACTTCGAGTTAGTTCAGCTTTGGAAATGGGTTCTGTTAACAATTGCAAATAGGTTGACAACATATCATCTTTTTGGAAATTCGTCTGCCATAGATGTAATTTAACTTGATTTAGGCGTCAATTGATATTCTTTTGGGTTCTGGGGTTGGTTTATTGAACTCTGATTATTACTATTAGTTATGCAAAATGGGTAGTGTTCAAAATTATGAATTGGTGACAACACATCTTCTTTTCGCAGTGTCTTATGCAATCCTGTTATTCAACATAAAGGGGTCAATTTTGAGGTTTTTCCCCGAACTTTGTTCAGTTTTGGAAAGGGGTCTTGGCAAATTAGTGTGACAGCAGATTTTCAGGTTTGGAAATTGATCATTTTCAAAACGGCAAATTGCTCTAACAGCACATCTTGGTTATGCATTCGAAGTTACTTAATTGATAAAGGGGTTAGTTTCACAGTCTTGGAGTTTTATGTAGAAAAGTTTAGTCTTTCCTTGTGCACTTGTGGGTAGACATACAGCTTCTTGCTATTCTTGCCGTCACGGAACTAGGGATACTTTTTAATTGCGTGACGTCTGATAATTGATTCAATTTTCTTGACGATTTCAGTTACCAAATGCAATCGAGCAGAGATGGCATTATCGCTACTACGTGAGAGGAAAAATGGTTTCGATATTGTTTTAAGTGATGTCCACATGCCGGACATGGATGGATTCAAACTCCTCGAGCACGTTGGGCTGGAGATGGATCTGCCTGTTATCAGTAAGCACCTTGTTTCAGTCATTTCGGTTTGTGTTTGTTGACATTCATTTAAAACTATGATAATTTTACTTTGCCATGTTGACTGGCTGGAACCTTGCACCTAAATATGAAAATGATGCCACTGTCCATCACACCATTTGTTTAGCGAAGCAGAAAAGAATGAACATTAGTAGGGAACAATCATTCCATCTTCACTCCATTGTACCAAACACTGACTAGTAGTGATGGGATTAGCAATACCACACCCAAGGTACTGCGTATCCCATCTGTTGTAGGATTGGTTGTCCAAGGGATATATATGTATTCTTTCCTCCCATTGTTGTAGTGAAATTAGGGTTGGTCATTTTCTCTGACCCATTCAAATCCGATCCAAACGGATCGGCAATATGGAGATTTGTTTGGAGATTGGATAGGATACGGGGATTTTTTTTGAAAATATTTGGGGATCGGGTAGAGGGTGGAGATAGACATGTCCCCGCCCCGAATCCACCCCGCTCTGTTCCCCGCCCCATCCCCGAATATAGGGGTTTATTCATGAGTTATGAAACTTTGGGTTCTCATTTAATTTTCTCCTAACACACTAAATTTTCTCCAAACACTTGTATTTCATTTTCAGATTGAGGCAACTCCATGTTTACTTGCCCCTGCAAATGGTTATTCATCCAAGACTTAAATACTCCTTTATGCTATCTTGCTTGTGTTTTCTTTAGTTTTCAAATTAGAAATCTAGTTGATACTTGATAGAACTTGAATTGAAGCTGGCAAACACCTATGCTTACACGTGAATACCGTGCCGTGCCTACCATACCAACAATAAACAAGCCGTGCCCGTGCCGGCCCATTCAAACCTCTACATGTAACTGGATTTTAAAATTTAATTTGTACCGGGATTCTAGATTTCTAGTAATCTATTTTTTTTAAAAAAAAATTGATTGGACCCCCGAACCGCGTGGGGATCCCCTTCCCCATTTGAAGTGGGGATGGAGGATGAAAATAAAGCCCCGTTGGAGATCGGGTAGGGGATGGATATGGAGAAGGGGTTTGGGGATTGGGGGTGGAGATAGTACTCTCCGGCCCCATGCCCATCCCCAAGTGAAATGCTATAATACGCTCCCACTGGATTTGTAATCAAATCCCATATCTAATCCAGCCAATGAAATGTGCACTTTTTGTTTTTGTATTCTGACATCTGTTTTTGTTCTTGTACAGTGATGTCAGCGGATGATAGTAAACAGGTTGTGATGAAAGGTGTCACTCATGGTGCATGTGATTATCTAATCAAACCCGTACGCATTGAGGCATTGAGGAACATATGGCAGCACGTTGTTCGGAAGAGGAAAGATGTGTGGAAGGATTTTGAGCAATCAGAAATTATAGAAGATGCTGAACGGAAACAAAAGCCATTAGAAGATACAGATTTCTCATCATCAGCAAATGAAGGAAGTTGTAGAAACTCGAAGAGGCAGAAGGAGGAGGATGAAGCAGAAGAGGATAGGGATGATACATCTACATTAAAGAAGCCACGGGTGGTTTGGTCAGTTGAGCTTCATCAACAGTTTGTGGCTGCTGTAAATCAACTTGGCATTGACAGTACGAGGCTTACACCATTTCTTTCTTCTTTTCTTTATCTGATCCTCAAAAAAATATTTCCAATGCATTAGTTGCTCGAGTTTTACTGTTTGGTCAATAGATTATAGTTGATGGTATTTCTGCACCATTCGGGGTCTGATAATTTAATATAAGAGTGCCGCTCTTAACTTGTGCATTTGTGTGTGCTTTCTCTCTCCTCTTGATAGGATTAGAGTCAGACCGAGAGGAGGTTAAATAGACCAAGTTGTACCTAAGCCGGTGGACTAGGGGTCTGGGACTAGTGCAGACAACTCCACCTAAGAATGAGTACAGAAACAGATCACAGCAATATATAATGTGTCACCCTTGAAGGACGGACATGTTTTAAGGAAAACAACGTGCACCACAAGCAATCCACCAATGTTCAAGAGTGCCCTTACAAAGTCAGGAAAAAAACTTACAAACCAACCTGTGCCTCTCTTGATTCTACTGCTTCAAACGTGTGGTTGTACTGAAAACACAACCAGAGATACTTTCAATGCAGTATCATGCAAAGCAGTCCTTTATACTTGTCGACAGATTATTATAATATGATGCAGGGGTGCAAATGATATTCCAAGAATCAAGTGCTGCTGAGCGTTCTTTCAGTGGGTCTCGCTGGAATTGCATTCTGTAGAAATCTGGAAAGCTTGAGCTGGTACCAAGCGGGGTTCTTTAAATCTTACTCCTCAGGCTTAGCAACCTTTGAGCGGGGTCCTCAGTTATTGTATTTTGAAGTAATCTCGACAATTGCTACGGACGAGATAGTAGGTTTAAGACCATGAGAGTACCTCCAATTGATAGAATTCCTTCGGAATTTCTCTCTAAGTCTAGAAAATTCTGAATTCTGGCACTAGGATGTGAAACCTTGAAACAACCTGAAAATGCCCTCATCACTATGGAAGTATAACCTAAATAGAACTCATAACTGTGGAAGTATCAAGTTTTTGGACAAAGTCCACCATTTGTGTGTAGGTCACTAGTTTGAGTTAATTGATATTAAGTGCTCTATCTTGGCTTATTTTCCCAGCAAGGTACCATTACTTGATACGAAATAAAAGCTGTGCTTGATTGCTGGAGTGGCGCAATACGGGTCTCCCAATAGCTAATTTGTGCAAAAAATAGATGGATGTTCTTCTGTTCCTGGCCTCCCGAAAACCACTAGCTTATATGCCACAGGAATTAGATCTAATGTTTGGATATTAACATACCACAATTGTACTTTTCTGTAAGTTAATCCCATGTAATTATTGGTAGAGCTGATTATGTAATTAGCTTGTACATCAAGCTGTTATTAATTCATATTTCCAGATTTTACTCATGTTTTAATATTGAATTACACAGAGGCTGTTCCTAAGAAAATCCTGGACTTGATGAATGTTCCTGGACTCAGTAGAGAAAATGTAGCTAGCCACCTTCAGGTATGGTGCTGCTTTTCTTAATGAAATATTGATCATTTGTTCCACTCTCATATCCTTTATGACATGTATGTAGCTGTTACATAATGGAAATCATTTATGGAGCACTCACAACTGCAGCCATTTGGTGCAGAAGTATCGCCTCTACCTTAAAAGGCTAAGTGCAGTATCGCCACACCATAGTGGACTCAATAACTCTTTTGTGGACTCGATATCTTCTCTCAATGGGCTTGATCTCCAAGCTCTTGCTGCCACCGGTCAACTCCCTGCACAAAGTATCGCTACACTCCAAGCTGCTGCAGCTCTAGGTAGGACCAGCACTAAATCTGGCATTTCCATACCATTCGTTGATCAAAGGAACCTTTTCAGCTTTGAAACCCCAAGACTAAGATTTGGGGAGGGCCTGCAGCCTCAGACAAGTAATAATAATAAGCAAATTAACTTACTTCATGGGATCCCAACAACAATGGAGCCGAGGCAACTTGCCGTTTTGCACCAATCACAACCAAGACCCCAAATATTGATGAATACTCAAGCCACGTTGCATGGAAGCCAGAGTAGCTCTTCACTATCGCAACTATCTCAACCACAATCAAGACCACAAACATTGAATGATGCTAATGGCAATCATCTTTCAAAGGGAATGGGAAGTGGGGGTTTTGCAAGGAATGAAGAAGTTGAAAAAAATGCTGGCGCTGCTGTTTACAATCGGGTATCCCAACCCACTTCAATGGTTGATTTCTCCATACCCCAGAAAGCTGATTTTCTTGGCAATAGCTTTCCACTGGGGAACAACTCGGGGGTTTCTAGTATCACATCAAAAGGGGTGCTCCAACAAGAGGTTAACTCAGAAATGAAAGGATCAAGAGGGTTCACTCCTAGTTATGATATTTTCAATGAGCTGCATCAGCAAAGATCCCATGATTGGGAGATAGGAAATGTAGGCCCCTCCTTTGACGCCTCCCAACGTGGAAACAGGCAAGGGAATATAAATGTTCCACCGTCAATTTTGGTCCATCAACAGAGGTTTTTTTCTTGCCAAAACGATGTAATGAATAGAAATACGTCTATCGGAAACTCCCCAAACCTTGGTCAACTACGTGATACACTTCTCATGAACAATCCGCAGATAGTTAAGGCTGAAAATCTTCCTGCAGCAAGCTTTCAGAATACTATATTTCCGGAGCAGTTTAATCAGGAGGACCTTATGAGTGCACTTCTCGAGCAGGTCTGTTTTCTGTCTCTCAATCCTTATAGAAAGCTTCTTTTTCAAGCTTGTCTATAAATTACAATTTTGAAGTATATATTAGCTCCTTAATTTACCTCAAAGTATCAAACCAAATTGAGCCTTCCCCAGCCAAGGGATAGACTTCAGTTAAATACAACAAACTCATTCTTTTTTTTTTTTCTTTTCCAACATGACATCCCCTGTCTAATTTACCTTAATATTACTAATGCAAATGTTTCTCCCGTCATCTTGCAGCAAGAGGGCATTGGACCGGTTATGAACGACTTTGCCTTTGATGGTTATTCCTTGGATAATCTTCCCATATAGCCAACGTGTCATGCTCTTGTTCTCCATAGTTGCAATTTCTGGTGTACATAGTTGATGCTATTGCTGGGAATTGAGCTCCTCTCTTTTCTGCCACCAAGCGGTTGGAATTCAGTGCCTGGCTAATTCAAGACACAGGATGTTGGGTTAATTTGTAGCGTCTTTGGTTATGAATAGTGCGCTCAGTCTAACGTTTAGGAATGGGGTAGATCGTTCATTTTAGATGGAAGATACCACTGCATGGTATGCGAAAAGGCATATGCATGGACAGTTTTGACTGCTTTTGTAGGTGATTATGAACTAGAAATTATTGCTCTCGTGAAAGCCTAGTAGGTGATTTGCAAATTTTTTCTTTGTGCTACGATGTTTTGCAGTTTATGGGGATGAGGTTCCAACTAATAATCTGCACTTTCTAACTCTTAGGGCCGTGAGTTGTTTTGGGAACTAGACGATTATGTACAGATTTAATTTGATTGATCAAGACATGAAGTCTTGGTTCCTATCCAATTTGCTTGCAAAACTTCCCTGTACTTAAAACTTCCCTGAGCTCTAGTGATAATCAGCTCTTTATATTTTGTGTTTTCTTCATGTTTCTGCTTGCTGCCTTTATGGGACTTCGAAATTTGGATAACGTTATGAGGATCCAATTACAAGAGACTGTTAATTAAAAAATGATATGTGCAAGAAAGATTTGCAGGGAATCACACAGGGAAGGCCCTACGGGGCTTAGTATGGATCCCAAACAGCTAATCTAAGCTGCTCAAAAATTTAAAAAACATATTTCAAGTGGGCTTGCGAAAAATCAGCTCCATTCGATATGTGTGGATACTTGATCCAAACTTTCATTTTTTAATGGCTCGGATGAAAAAAGAAAAAAATGAAAGTTTGGATCGAACATCTACACATATCGGATGAAGTTGATTTTTGGCGGGCCCACTCGAAATGCATTTCTTAAATTCTTGAGCGGTTCAGATTAGCCGTTTGAGATCTGTACTAGGCCCCACAGGGTCTTCGCTGCATAGTTCTCTGTAAATATTTTCTTTGCATATAGCATTGCTGCTGCTGTTAATTATTGACATAATCATCACTTGATCGGAAACCGTAAAAGCTATTTTCTTTTCGGGTGGCTTAAGACACTGAGTGAAAACCAAGCATGACTGTAACTGTGCATGCGTCAGAATGGAATGGAAGAGCAGCAGAACGGATTGGCAGTTGTGTTTTTTTTTTTCCCTGTTCCTGATTGAGCAAGGTTTTTTTTTTTTTTTTGTTTGATCTGTAGCAAGGTATTCTTGTTTTTTTTGTTTGAACTCAGCAAGGTGTTCTTGTTAGATCAAGGATTTTTCCACTCGTATAAATCACATTACCCAGTTCTCCACGTCGCGTTCAATCATGCCTGGGCGTCCTATTCATCACATACAACCGTGTCTCGAATGCTAAGAGAAACAAACTATCGAAGATAGATCCATAATTGTTGAAATTCAGGTTGAAATGTAAGCGGGAAGACTTGGTACCTAAACCCCCTGATGAAGAACAAAGTTCATTATCTAAAAAGCTTACTCTATTAAGATAGACCCCACAATATAAATCAAGCAAGGAGTTCGTAGGAAATCTATCCCCTTTGGGAGATAATCCTTTGAAATCATCTCCTCTCTCAAGGACGTACAACTTAGATAAATTAGAGCACAATTCGAGAAGGTTTAAGCTGAGATCGAAAACTGTTAGGAGTACCGGTCAGTCTCTTCCCATGCCTATGACTCAAGAGGAAGTTGGTGGCTCTGAGATAAGGTTGGAGGAAGAAATTTTAGCCGCAAAAACCATGGAGAAAATTCTTAACATTAACATACTTCCAGGGGATGAAGCAATCTTAAATGATATGATTGATGCTAATCTCAAAAGATCTCTATTTCGGCCAAGTAATGGAAGGTTTTCTATTGTGAGATAAGGTTCCTTTTGGATTTTGTTGGTGGATTGCAGTGGTGTCTTAGCGTGGCAAGGGTTGAAGTTGGTTTCCAGGTGTTTTTGAAGCTTTTTTGGGCTGTCGCGAGCATGCTTTTAGTGGCTGTTCTTCATGTGGCTCTTGCGGTGGTGGTTTTGGTTTTAGCTCCTTTGGGTATTTAGCTTTTGGTGGTTGTTTTGGTTCTGGCTCCTTTGGGTATATTCGCTTTGGGTGTTTAGCCTTGGTGATTGTTTTGGTCTTGGCTTTTTTGGGTGTTTACTTCTTTCTTTTTTTCATTCAACCTTGGTTGGATGTCCCCTCCCCCTCTCCCTTGTCGATGTACCCTCATCAAGTTTCTTTCATAAATCTTCTTTTGTTGATAAAAAAATATATATATAAATCAAGCTACCACACAATTCCAAATTCCAGTTCCAGACCATCTATGAGAAGTTGGGAACAAAAACCAGGGAACCAAAAGTGTACCAATTACCAAGCTAGAGGAAGGAAGAGTCTCTGGAACACAACTAAAAGAGTTCCCGTTACAATTTTCTATCTACAGAACAAAACCTGCAGTTCAACTCATAACAGAAGTTACACTGAAGAAAACAAATAACTTCCACATAATCCACAGAAAGAAGACGAATGGAGCAATATCAAAAAGAATATACTGATAAGCTTCTCAGCCCAATGCTGTATACACAAATACTTGACTCTATACTGTCATGACAATGATATAACATTTGGTAAAAGAAATGGAATTCTGATATTCCCCGACATAATCTACAGGGCAACTGGAACCAACAAAACCCAATTGAGCGTCAGAGCCTTCTGCATGGCCAAACTTGTGTTTTCTGGTAAAATCATGAGAGCCATACTTTCTATGGAGAGTCATCCAAGTTACTGAAGATTGTGTTACCACTGCATTAACAAGAAAGCTACTACGACTGCTAGGAGCACCGAAATGCCAATATTTGAGCCTTTCCTATTAGCATTACCTGACGGAAGTACTGTAGGAAGTGAGCATTCATCTCCATTGAAATACACTTTAGAGGGGAACCCATCCCCACCAGCCACATTGATACCTGGTGTAGTTTTCTTCGTAAATGAAATCACAGACTGTTGTTTACCAGGCACCCTAGGATCCCTCTGTGGGTTCTGTCCGGGCGTTTCTGCCACAAGATAGTTCAGCCCTGGAACCCCCTGCATGAATATCGTATTATTGTTGACGCCAAATGCAGTACCGTTAAAGGAATACACTTTTTCGAAACCGAGACCTGCTTTGTCCAATTCCACGGCAGTAAACCAATCGACGAATGGCACGCCGTCCCAATTGAAGATCGTGATCCTTGCGGTCCATCCTTTAGTGTAATCCGAGTACAAATGCCAATTGATGCTCACACCGCAGTTATCTCCACAGGGTAATGGGTTGGGCGTTGCAAAATGGTTGAGCTTGGCCCAAGCATTTGCGAGAGCCGTCCGATTATCAAAAGGTAAAAGAATTGCCTGAGCTGGAAGAAGACGAGCTGGAGCAGTAGTGCTACAAGTATTACTGGAAGGAGCAGGACACCCACAAGCACATGTGTTGCAAGGGATTACAGATTCGTTGTAATAAGCAGAAAATGAGACACAACATTTGGGCTTCACTCCCTTAGGCTCTGTGATATTGCAAACCACCTGCCAGCTGGCAAATGCAGATTTATCTGATGGGGACCCACTTGGGTCCGGGAACAGGCTAGGGCTCACCTGTACTGGGGGCCCACATTGGTAAGTCGGGTTAAGGGTGCCATTGATCTGCCAGTTCTGTGGTGGGTTGAGCTCAGAACGGTTGAGATCTGGCGGCATTTTGTATACGTTGATCTGGAAAACAGATTTGGATTTGCTGGGGTCCATTGAGGGAGGCAAGATTGTGCCGTTTCGGCAACAAAATGGTACCATTCCTAAGTTCGTGTTGTTGGCCAAATTTGGAGGGAGGTCGACTATAGTTGGCCTTCTTTCACAATTCAATACAGTTGAAAAGTCCAAACCCTGGTAGTATTGACCTTGTTGACCATAGATGCACTCTGTCGTATCAAGAACTTCCGGATAAGCACCTTTCATGGTATAAATGAACTCCTCTCTCATCCAATCCCAACTTAATTTCCAGTTATCAAGGCGGCCAAGGGGATTATTGTTCGAGATTGTGACCTGAGCCCAGTAATTTGATTCGTATGTACTGATCACATCATACATTATTGTAAGATCGCCATTTTGGCGTGGCAGAAATTCTCCAGCTGAGGTGATATTAGTTTTGAGGCTTGGGTCTACGGTACAGCATACTTGCATTTCCCTACTCCCTATAAGAAACACAAACCATAAATGTCACTAACAAAAGTTGTAACAGATACATTTACTACTTACCAAAAGAAAACAACACCTTTATCAACTTTAGAAGCCTACTTGCACAAAAACAGCACTACTATACCATGAATCGACAAGTCTGCAAAGGGACATTGCCATAGGCAGGGAAAAATAAATAAATAAATAAATAATAAAAAGAAGAGAAAACAAACATATGAACTCCAAAAGAAAGTATCCACTTTCTACCAGTTATGTATTCTCCAAATTCTAGAACTTATTTACAGAGGAAATGCGACGTTATCTAGGTTGTTTCAATGGTTGTGTCGAGATAAATTCACTAATTCCTTCGAAATGCGGATGACTCATTTCATTCTTTATGTTCTTGCTACTTTATGTTCTTTCTACCGTATGAAGAGCATTTCTCTATGCACTTTCTACCGCACTAAAATACTTATTCTGTTATTAGTATAGGACAGAACAAAATAAACCTCTTCATACACGAACACGATATCTGTAACCCAGAGTACTGGGTTAACATATAGAGTCAAAAGCCTAAAGCTGAGAATGTCCTAAGATATATCTGTCACACAGCTCCATTTCTATAGACCCTCATCAGTAACAAGGGACAAGAAAGATATATCTGAGTTTGGGATTCAAATCCTAATCCAACTCCCACCAGAATGGCAGAGTTTAAGTGGAGTCAAACCAACTTCAACCGGGCGATTAATAACAAAAATACTGCTAGTTTGAAATCCAATGTAAAATTCCACTCCATCTCCCACATATAGTATCGCCACATGAAATCAGGAAACATCAGAAGCCTAAAGCCGGAATGTCGTGTGTATAAGACAGAGATTTGATGTTTAGAAACACTGGATTCAAATTTCATGACTTCTCATATTCCATGATTTAACTTTCTGAATCATAAGAAAAGGAAAATAACATCAACACCAACCCCAGAGATCCGAACATCATGTTTAACTATTTCTGGTTTAAAATTCATAAGCATAGAGTCAAATACATAACGAATCCATCTTAAGATCCCACTTCCCAACTTCCTCTCAACAAAACCCCCTCTAGCATAAAAATTTTCACAATTCGCAGAACGCCATCTACATACAGAAACTACTACATAAAAGCATCAAATTAAATGGATCAGATGCATATCAGGGAACAACCAAAAACTAAACAAAATGCCATCTACAACCAAAATTATCTCTCCCAAAATGCCATCTAGAACTTCTCCAATTGTATACTATAGGTATGCCCTAAATATAGTCATCACAAAATTTCCGTTGACTTCTCACAAATACTCATCAACCAAAAAACAAGGGGAAAAAAAGGTCAAATTCCCAACAAGATGCAGATCGAATCAAACCCAACAACATACCCAAGTCCAACATATCAATTAATAATATCAAATCAAGAAACAAAGAAACAAAATTCTATACCTTGCATAGTGGGTGTAGGGCAAAGCCACCCATCATTAGCGAGCGTTATGTTGGCCGGCATAGGTACACTGGGTGACCCGACACCAAACTGGGTACCCACCAGATTAATCTGGGCCGACATCTGGGTCAAGTCACCAGCGGTATCGATAGCAGTCATCAGATCAGTGCTAGGGTACCCAGCAAAAACGGTGCCGTTTCCCACAGAGCCTGGTATACTATTCCCGTCAGCCAGCACAGCATTGGAAGCAGAGACCAAGTACTCGTCGTGTTGAAATCCCACAAATACCCTCCACGATTTCAGCTCTTGGAGGCCGTAGTTGAGTACGATTAAGGTGGACTTGAAGCTGTAGGGTTGTTGGGCAGGGTTGGTTAGGATCGGATGGAGCTTGGCTCCGCCTGTGTAGGAGTAGGAGAGGAATATGCCGTTGCAGGAGTCGGAAGAGGGAGATAGGGCGGCGGAGGTTGTTTGGGCGGTGGTGGTGGCGGAGAGGAGGCAGAGGAGGAGGGGGATTATGAGGAGACGGCGCTCCATGGATGTTTTCTCTCTCTTGATTTCAAAACTTTGAATGTAGAGAGAGAGAGAGAGAGGAGAGAGAGGCTATACATATAGAGAAAGGAGCAGAGAGAAGGGGAAACGCGGAGAGGGAAGGGAAAATGATGAGTAGAGTACAGCTAGTAGAAGCTGTAATTTTTTATTTCTAAAAAAAAACAAATTTTGTTTTTCGAAAATATTCATAGTAATTGAATTTGGCATTCCAATTCTTGAAATATTACCAAGTATCTCGAAAAATTATCTAGAAAGGCGAAAGTGAAATATTAATATTCAAGTGAATGGAAATCACTGATTTTACTTTCAAGGCACCTTTTCTGGAAACTATTGTTGTTCCATTTTTTTAATAACAACACTCCAATATTTGTCTTATATTATCAAAATTTGATATGCCAAAATCAGTTATGAGTAACTACACGCGCTACTATAGTGTGACACAGCAGAAAGTTCACATATCTAAGCATACATATGTTTGGAACTATTCAATGTAAGTGAGTCGACATTTAAGTTCTTTTCATGGCTACTCGTGTCTTAACTTGCGTTTATTTATTAACTGTTTGTTCAAAATTAATTTGTTACATAAACAAGCATAGCTTAAACAATTTTTTCAGGAAATGGCTACAATACATACTCCTTATTTGGGTGTATCATATTCACCTGTTGTATGTTTTAGATTGCGCCACCTTATCAGCAATTGTAACAATTTTTAGTTTTTCGTAACTTTTCAAGAATATGATTCGTAACATTTCCTATGATTCGTAACATTTTTGTGTGTTTCGTAACTTTCATAAAAGAATTTCGTAACTTTTACAAAATATTCGTAACTTTTACAGGGTGTGTACACACCCAAACAAGATTGTGTACTGTAGCCTTTTTCGTTTTTTCAACATGTTAAGTTTTCAAATCAAGTTTGAAGCTTGAATGAGTCACTACTTGGCTAATTCGGTGTAAGATGTAATATAAAAAATTTCAAGCTACTCGAGATCGGCTCATGTTTGACTGAGAAACAAACTAATAAGTTGTACAAGTTTACACATGCTTGTTAAAACAAGGAGTATTGAGTTCCCGACTCGTTTACCAGCGCAGTCTTGTGTGCGTCCATATCAAATTACTTTTAGTCGTATGTTTTTTCAAAGTGGCGGGTTTGACAGTTTGAGTGGGTCCACTCGTTCTCTGCCACCGAAAATTGTTTTAAATTTTGATTCGAGAGATTCACATGTGGAAAAGGTCCATTACTCCATTGGTTTGGTGGGGTGTGAATGGAGAATCTTTCATCCCTTCTCTCTCTCTCTCTCTCTCTCTCTCTCTCTCCCTCTCTCTCTCATTTGAAATTTTAAAATCTAACGGGCTGTACGTATGCAGTTTACATTTTCCTACAGTATTTGTTGGTGTCGAGTATTGACCGTGTCTCCAACAAAATCTTGTCAACAGACTCACACAAAATTGAGGGCTTAAGAGTCCTTCAACTAATCTTACGGATCAATTTAACTACTCTCTCTGTTCCTATTTGTTTGTTCATTACGAAAAGTCATGTCATTTTTCAAATAAAAAAATAAAATATTTTTGTGTATCATTTTTCAAAAAAATTTACACCAAATTAAAGTACTTATCGTGTACTTTAATTCGGTGAAAAAATTTAAAAATGATATAGAGAAGCACTTAATTTTTTGATTTGAAAAAAGACAAGAGAGAGAGGGTTGGACAAATAAATAGGAACGAAGAGAGTATTAGCAAGAGGCCAATTAAACTAAGAGCAAAATTTTGTAAGAAACTAGTCACAAAAGAGTTTTCATCACTGAGAGATTTTGAACCTTAGACTTTTTAAATATAAGAAACTAGAGTCCCATTCGGTTGGGCCTTTTGTAAACGTGTTTTAGGCAAAAAAACTCAAAAGTTGTGTTCGTTCCCGTGTTCAAAACTTAAGGCCTTGTTCGGAAAGGTCTCTAAAAAACGGTTTCACCTTTTTCGGTACAGGGGCCCACATGACAGAAACCCACTGTCTCTCTCCTCCCAATTTAAAGAAATTCTACCTTAGTTTATACCTTGTGGGGTCTACTTTGAATACCCACATAAATTATCCAATCCGTCTGTTAGTTCTAAAATTAATTTTTTAAGTCACTCCTAAAAAATTAGCTCATTCGAAAAATTATAAATAGTTGATCAGTCATCTAATTTTGATTAACAATTTAAGATCTTGAATTTTGACAAATGTTTGAAAGAAAGTTAGACAACTTGATGAAGTATTTAAAATTACATGATTGACTTTTTTTTTTTTTTCTGGATGACTCAAAAAATAATTTTGGAATTGATGGACAGCTTGGATCATTTCTGTGGATTTTTGAAGTGGACCCTATGAATACATCTCACACAAGGTATAAACTAGGGTAGAATTTCTTAAAATTGGGAGAGAGAAAAGTAGTATTTGTCATGTGGGCCCCTTTTCCCAAAAAGTAGAACCGGTTTTTAGAACCATTTCCAAACAAGGTGTAAGTTGTGAGATCAAACTATGAGTCTTGTTCGTTTGGGGGTTTTCTTCCAGTTTGATACTATTCCAGTTTTGATTACATCATTATTTTTTTCACTTTTTCTCTCTATCTCTCTTCACTTATTACACCTGCTTACATCATCAAAAAAAAACAAAACAAAACTACTCAACCGAACACAGCTGAGATCATTTCCTAGCTCCACATGCTTTCCCTGTCTCTTTTCACAAACATGTCCTCTATCTCTTTTACAAATAAGGCCCAGTTTTCTAAAAGATTTTAGAACCCAGGTGCTAAAATCATGATATTTCAAATTAAAAAATGAAATGGTTCCGTGTATCGTTTTTTCTATTTTTTTTTGCATCAAATTAAATTACTCCTTGTGTACTTAAGTTTGGTGCAAAAAAAATCGAAAAACGATATAAGGAACACTTCATTTTTTTATTTGAAAAATCATGATTTTAGCATCTGGATACTAAAATCTTTTGAAAAACTGGGCCTAAGACTAGTCGGTGCCATATTGGTGAAAAGAAAACTAGTCTTCTTTGTGAAAGAGATAAATGACATATTTGTGAAAAGAGACAGCAAAGGCATGTGGAGCTCCTAACTGTGGAAATGATCTCACAGTTTGATCTCACAACCTAAACCCTAAACCGTATTTCTTACCACCAGTGACTTACTAGACTGTCAGAGTGTCTTCCCGGATCACAACCGTCCGGGCTAAGCACTAACACTAGTGTTACTTGTGTAGGTCCTCTTCTTAGGCGAGCTCGCTAGGTTTCAGGTGAAGTTCCCCCATATCATAACCCTTCTCACCCGCTCCAAAAGGTTTAAAGAGGTTCATCGAAGAAGCAACCCCCACACAATTCATTTAAGCTTGCACGTACAATTTCCGCACCTTTGATTTGTTAAGTAAATTTCTATGCCTAATTAATCCAACTGAGGGGTGCTTTGGCAACAAAGCACAGAACTGATTTTTTGGTTGTCTTTATTCAATTTTTTTTGTGTGCATTTGTCAGTTTTGCATCAAGTTTTTGTGGTTTATGGATTCGTCTAAGTATAAAATTATGGTCAAAACTAATATTTTTTTAATAAAGCTAAAAATAAATCAGTTTATTGGTTTAATTTGAAATTTTTTTAGTTTCGACCATAATATTAAACTGTTTGGATTTCTCTTGTCGAGACGAATCCATAAACCACGAAAACTTGACGCAAAACTAACAAATGCAACAAAAAAAAATTGAATAAAGACAACAAAAAAAAAACCTAAAAATCACTTTTTACTTTTTTACCAAATCAACCCCGAGCTAGATAATCAATAGCAAAATGAGCGAAATAAGCAAAGAGTCCGTGTTAAATGCGGAACAAATTATATACTGCAACATGAGTATAACTCTTTCTTTTTTTTTTATATATAGAGAAAGAGTAAGAACATTATTAATCAAATCGAATTAGATCGTTCGGGTTTCTAACGGTGTTAAATACTTTTTTAATCGAAAATCATGAAGTACGTATACGTACTCAAGTAGGGTGAGTTTCTAAGTAATAAAGTCCGATAAAATCAACATTTGATAAAATCAACTTGTGATCAAGTTGATTTTATCGAATTTTGTCATTTGAAAAACTCACCTGAACTCAAGATGGATGAGTTTATAATTATAAGACTGAAATTTCATCTAAACGCTGTCATATATCCAAGCTAGAAGAGTGAGAAAATATAAAAAGAATAATAGAGTAATAGTCCACGTTTTTCAATAGTAATTAGTGGAGGGAATGGAGGAGAGGATAATAGATGGGTTTATAAAGTGTATCCAAGAAAAATGCTAACGTGTGTTTAATAAGCACATATTAAGTATATTGAAATGTGTATATTAAGTATAAATCTATACATAGAGTATTTTTCATCTTTATTCCTTTGAACACTTAACAAATTTTAAAAATGTGTCCAAGTTTCGACCTGAACACGAACCAAACTCGAATAGCTTGAATTCTTAGACATCATAAGTTGAACGCGCCGAGCAGTAATTTGTTTGAACTTGGTTCAAAATTTTAATGAGCTTTAGAAAGATGTTCAAACTTGATTAATTTGTTTCTATAATAACCCAATCTTCAATGAGCTTTTAACTAGCGAATAATAGCTCAAAACTCGAGCAATTTGGTTTGTTATCAATCCTAAACAGACATACAGAGGAAGAGGAAAAGAGATACTACTATTAAGGGGTGCTTTGGCAAAAAACTTTCAGACTCATTTTTGGTTTTTTGGTTTTGTTCTAGTTCAATTTTTTTTTTTTTTTGCATTTGTTAGTTTTGCTTCAAGTTTTCATGGTTTATTGATTCATCTCGACGAGACGAATCCAAAGAATATAAAATTATGGTCAAAACTAATATTTTTGTGAATAAAGCTGAAAATAAACCAGAATAAACCAATTTATTGGTTTAATTTTGGCTTTATTAAAAAAAATTAGTTTCAACCATAATTTTATACATAAAACCAAAAAAAAAGTATTTTCCTTTCTTTTTTTTTTTCCCAAATCACCCCTAACTTCCATTTAAAAATCTTACTCTCTCCATCCCAAAAAGTTTGTCCTACTTTTAAATTTCAACATTTTATGTACAATACACAATGTTACCCAAAACTTTTAACTTTTCAAGTTTATCTTTCATTAGTTAACTCTAATAACATATGAGTTAATCAAGTTTTGCATTTAAATTGTTTTTCGGAAAGCGGAAAATCTTGTCGCCAATGTAATCAGAGAACTTTTTCAAAATTTCAAAACGCACTTTAAAACTTTAAAATTTTCCATTATTCTTCTTTTGGTCTCGTTGTTTTGATTGTTAAAAGCATCTCAAGAGGAAAAAATGAAATTTACAAACTTTCATTTGTTGAAAATTTTAAATTGGCCCTATATTTTGGGATAGTAGAAAAAAAAGTTGGCCAAACTTTTTGAGACAGATGGAGTATTTTAATGGAAATGTTCTGCTACATACTATCACACGAATCATATCTATGTCTAATTTTCAAATAAATACTCAAAAGGATATGAAGAATATTTCATTTAGAGTTTTTTTTTTTTTTTTAAATCACTATGAAATTTAACATAGTATTAAGGGAACCTGGGGGGTTTTGTGCATCCCCATGCATAGCACCGCGCAGCGCAGCTCCATGATGCCGCCGCTCCGGTATTTTTTCTACGATCGGAGATGTTCACCGCGTAGACCTCGTTGAGTACTACAAGTGTGCCAAAAATCAACTTGATCGGATATCTTTTAGTGCTTCATCAAAACACAAATAACATGAAAAGTGATTTTGATCAAGTGTTTGTGTCTATTTGTGTTCCATTTGTTTACAAAGTATTTGTATTCTAATGACGTACTTAAAAGGTATCCGATCTAGTTGATATTTTATACACTTGTAGTACTCAACGAGGTCTACCCAGTGAACGTCTCCGATCATCGGAAAGAAAGATCTTACCAGTAGCCATATACATAGGACAAAGACGGTGTTGTGCATGGGATGCACAACCCCCTGGCCCAGTATTAATATGGGTCATTTGACTAACAAAAAATAGTTTTTCTCAAAAATCAAGACAGATAATTTTCTCACAATACATCAGATAAAAAATGTACCTAAACCGATGAATATCTCAAATCAAATCAAACCGATCAATTTTGATTAATTTTTATATAGGCTTTAAATTCAAAATAACTTAGTTTTAATTTGGTCGGCTTTATGTTTAAAAGATTTTGTGTGCTAAACAAAATCGAACATAGATGATGCATAGTTTTTTTTAAAAGATTTTAGAACCGGGTTCTTTTAAAAATCATGTGTTTTTAAGTAAATGAGTTGGTCTTAAAATAAAATTTTGAAATAAAAAAAAAGTGGTTCCAGTATATTTTTTTTGATTTTTTTTTCTTCACCAAATTAAAGTATTCGTCGTGTACTTTAATTCAGTGTAAAAAATTCAATAATTTACGCAGGCCGGCCACAAACCATTTTCACTTTTTTTTTTTACCTCTTCAAACTACATAAAGCTCTCCCATTTCATTTTCAAAACATCCTAGTATACATATCATGATTCACATGATTTAGGACATCCACTGGTCCACAATTCCACATGCCAATGAGATATCCATTTCCCCAGTCACCACGACACCACCTTTGTGTTGCCGTGTGACTCTCACGTCCAACAAAAACTACAAATCTACTACTACTACCATGTTTAATTAATGACAACACGGTAGCCCTTTTGAGGTTTCGTCGTGGCTACGCTTCGGTGCTAGAACATGCGTTTTGGGCTCTTCCACACGGTTATGTACTAGTATATGATTTATTTGAGATAATGTCTGGTACCATATTATAACTACAACCTTATAGTATTCTTGGTTGAAAAAATGTTGCGGACTAAGATGATTGTGAACAGATTCAAACATAAATATGTGTGTAACCGTTTGATGTTTGTGGACTTTACATTAATCAGTGACGGAGTTAGTATTTTTGCTCGAGGGGGGGCGACCCATGAACTACTCACTTATTATAGCATAAAAAGCTTTTGCTTTTCCGATATTAAACGGTTGCAGATTGAAATTATTCTAGCCCCTTGTATTAAAAGCATATGATTCATTTCGTTCTGTTTCTTAATGCGCGCTATAATAACCCACATGCTTATTTTTTAAATTAATTTAGGAAAAAAATTGTGAAATGAAAGTGTAGAGTAACTCATTTTTATTAAATCAAACCAAAATTATTAAGATCATGAAAAGCTATGACTTTAATAATAACAAGGGTTAATGACCTAGACACCCCTTCTACGTATATGTTTTCCCTCAAACACCCCCTACAAGAAAAAAAAATCTACGACGACACCCCCTCTAAGTAGCAAAATTGTCCCATCCCTACCTTCTATTATGCCTTGACCCCCCTACCGTTAAATTATGGTAAAAAATATGACATGATCTACCAAATATGCCTCTCTCTCTCTCTCTCTCTCTCTCTCTCTCTCTCTCTCTCTCTCTCGTCTCCTCCACCCCTACCAAATATGACCTCGCCTAGTCCAGACCAAGCTTCACAGCTCTTTCCCACGGCTGCTTGGTCTTCATCACCGTTCGAACCACCCCAACACCAACTACAACCTCTCTCATCGATGTCTGAGTCCCGCTGTCCTCCCTCGCCGTCATTCGGGCCACACCATCATCACCCACCACGGTTTCAGTTGCTATTTGGGCTTCGTGGCCTTCACCCGTCGCCGATTTGGCCTCACTGCCATTAGTTGCCGCTGTCTGGGTTTCACTGCCCCTCGATCTCCACTGTTGCTTGAACAACCCCATCATCATTTATTGTCCCATTCACCGCTATTTGGGCTTTGTCGCTGTCGTTTTCCGCTACCACCCGACTGGTGGTGTTGCTCGGGGGCCTAACTAGTCTAGTTAGACCATGGGTCTGAGATTTTGGTTTAGATTGGGGCTTCTCCACCCCAATACTACTGCCGTCTGCCTCAGTGGAGGCTATCTTGGGTTCAGTTTGGCCAGAATCAGCCATGGATGAAGGATTTCGGGAAGAAATTTCAGAGCAATTTGTGGGTTTGAAGAAGAAGCGGTATGGGTAAGAGAGAAGAGAGAAACCGAGTGGAGAGAGATGAAAAATCCTAGATTGCCTAGGTTTTATAATTTACTAGGTTATTTTATCTCAATAAAAACAATAACATCAATCAATTATAAACCAATCACAAACAAAAATCAATTAAACAGATGAACACCAGATATACATGGAAAACCCCGATTGATCGGGTCATTGTAGATCCGGATTTTTTGGCGCTGTCGATTAACAACCTGATTGATCTTTTTATCAATCGGTATGCTCTGAAAACTTGTTTCATACCACGGTCCACTGCCTGTGCTAAAATCAGAGTTACTCGATCGAGAAGCCGATTGATCGCATGATTGATCTTCCCGTTCCGAATGCCATCAACCGACTAAAAACACTAACACTCAAATTACATTACAAAGAGATTCTTTCTACTCTAATTCTATACATACTTCTACTTAAAAAATTACAACTCGATAATAAATATGTGTTTTGTCATATGGAATTGCCAAAAACAAGACGACTCCGGAATTTGGTTCTTACAAGAGAGAAAGGGATCAGGAAATAAGACATGAAAATGTTGGGAAAAGTTAGAGAAATTATTCTATGGTGCTTGAGCGCTTGATTGGAACTGGTATATACTAGATTTTTAATAAAAATGAGGAAGATGAACAGTAGTTTGGAGATTTGTTGGTGCCAATTGTTGAGGTGTCAATTGCTGAGATCTGATGAGAGAGAGGGAAAACAGAGGAGATTTGGAAAATGAGTTTGACAGATTTGTTAGTTTAGAGTATTTTGGAAAAAAAAAAGTATTAGTTTTTATCTTTGATTCTTGATTTTTCTTATACTATGTTGGTGGTGGTTACGGGGAAAATAAGAAATTCGGTGGGTTTGGTGGGGAGGAGATTGGTGGTTGGTTTTCTTGGAATGGGGAGCAGAGGAGAGGAGGGTAAAATGGTTCATTAACTCTTTTCGTTAACAGACTTAGAGGTCCAAAAGTTTAGATACTTAGAGGGGGTGTATCGTAGATTGTTTTCTTGTAGGTGGTGTTTAGGGGAAAACATATACGTACAGGGGTGTCCAGGTCATTAACCCTAATAACAATCAAAACTCAAACCTAGATATCATGTTCATAATTTTTTTAAAATTTTGGGAGGGGCTAGGGCCCCACCATAGCTCTGCTCTCGTCTACGTCTACTATATGACCAAACATAAATTTATAGGTAACTGTCTCATGTTTGTGGACTCTACATTTACTATGGCCTTGTTTGGTGTCACTTTTGTTTTCTGATTTCTGTTTTCAGAATTTTCACAATTTAAAAACAGGAATATTGTTTGTGTGTCACTTTCACTTTCAAATTCTACTTCTTACTTCTACTATTTATGAAATTTGGGAAAGTTGAAAATCTCAACTTTCACTTTCTGTTTTTGTTTTCTCATTCTCAGCCACCACCTCTAGCCACCACCCACCACCCACCATCACCGCCATCACCCACCACCACCTCTAGCCACCACCACAACCACCACCACCACTCACCACCTCACCACCCACCCACCACACCACCACCACCTCCAACCACCACCACCCACCACCTCCGCCACCACCATCACCGCCACCACCCACCACCATCACCGCCACCCATCGCCACCACCCCACCACCACGCACCACCACCACCACCACCACCCTAATCACCACCTCCAACCACCACCACGCACCACCACCACCACCCTAATCACCACCTCCAACCACCACCCACCACCCTAATCACCACCTCCAACCACCACTCACCAACACCCACCACCTCCGCCACCACGCACCACCACCACCACCACCCCCGCCACCACCCCACCACCACCACCTAATCACCACCTCCCCCAAAGACCCACCACCATCACCACCGCCACCCACCCCACCACCATCACCACCGCCACCCACCCACCCCACCACCACGCACCACCACCACCCACCATAACCACCACCACCACCACCCACCACCCTAATCACCACCTTCACCCACCACGCACCACCACCACCCACCACCTCCGGCCTCCCGCCGGCACACTTCCAACCAACTCATAATTATGTTCTTATTCTTTTTTTTTTGAAAATAATCTCACACAAACATATTTTTTGTTTTCACTTCCTTTTTACAAAAAACAGAAATTAGAAAACAAAAAACAAAAAACAAAAAACAGAAGTGTTACCAAACATAGCCTATGTGATTCATGTGTATTGGACACTTTTGGACACAAATATATCCAGATACCTCTCTCCATAGCTTTAAACCTACTTTTTTGGCTGTGGCCTACACCATATACCCTGTTTTTCCGTGTTAGCACATATTCAGAAGTTCAAAGGTTGGCATATGTGAGATGCACCTGATCCAGATGAATGTAGAAAAATTTCATAGAGAAAACGTGTAAAATTAAATGAGTGTGCATAAACTCTAGTAAATTCTCTTGAACAAGTCTAGAACCATGCCCAAAACACACACCCAATTGTGTATTTGGGTGCCCATTTTAGTTGTGGTTCTAGACTTTTTGATTATTATTAGTCCCCTTCAAATTGCGTATGTAGAAAGGAAGTTCGCAATTCTGTCATTCAGATGACAATTGTTGTTTTCAAAATATTATCTTAGCTATTAAAGATCGAAAAATAACTTACTTTGGGCCTACCTTCTTAGCCCATTTGGTTTTACCCTTTGGCTTTTGAGAGGGAGATATGGAGTCTGAGTTTATGGACAAACTTCGAATTACATTTGTTTGTTAACATACTAATTTTTCCATTAACCCCCGTGATGTATTTCGAATTGCAAAAAAAAAATAAAAATTCTTCTCCTAAAATCTCCATATGGGCTTCAGGTCAATTAGTACCAGCGAGTTTGGGCTATGTCTTGATTGTGGGCTTGATGTGTGGTGTTGAGATCAAACCCCCCAAATGATGCGTACACTCTGCATTGGGCTTTCGCAGATGATAATTTTTGCAAAAATGATTGTGACACAAATTTTGTGCCACAATCAACCACAACCCCACTCACATGGGGTGTGGGTCTTACATGGACCTCACGTGTGGGCCTCACACCTCATGTGAGTAGGGTTGTGGTTGGTTGTAATACAAAGCTTGTGTCACTATCATTATTCTAATTTTTGTGGCACCCAAATGGAACAGAATAATTATTGCAAACTTTCTGGAGTGTCAAATGGGGGCAGCAGGGCAGGTTTTTTCTTTTTGTAAAAATAACGTAGTGTAAAATTTAGCGACTTAATAATACTTTTTTGTTTGGTAAGTAAGAAATACTAAGGAATAATCCGGATTGTGAACATTGCGATTTCGTTTGTCAAGAACACCACATGTAAGAAATACAGTACTACTAAGGAGTAATCCGGATTGTGAACATTGCGATCTCATTTGTCAAGAGCACCACATAACGATACGGAGTATCATGTAATAATCCGCGAGTGCATTATAGTTTTATACTTATTCAACACTTCGAGTGGAATGCTGCTTTTCATATGCACACATCCTTCTATAAGTTTCCATATTTGGAACTCGTGAGTGAAAAAGGATATTGACGAGTACCTTTAATTGCTGTCCTTTTTGGGAGATACACCCCACTTGTGAGTAAATAAACTTGAGTTCAATTGGTGGCGTTCGACAACAACAATACTGTATGTGTCATCCGAATGGAAAAACCGAAAGGCACATAAAAAGGATAACTCATTCATTTTTCTGTTTCAAATTTGAGTCTGTTACGCAAACCGAGAAAAATATGATAGGAACAAAATTGATTCGGACACAATACTGAACACAACTCCTCACATATACATCGGTCTCACACACATTTATTTTGCGGGATCCAAGTGTATATGAGGAATTGTGTTAGAATATTGATGCACGTTTAACACTTTTAAAAACATTTTAACACATCAGAAACTGTATTTGTTTTTCTCTCATTCATCTCTTATTCACAAACTCAATGGCTTGTCATTAGCATTTTCCTTTTGGTTGATGAATAGTCACTTTAAATCAATTCAAACCAAAAACACGTTTTGTACTCTTTGTGTTTCCTCACGTAACCCCTATCTTAAATATGCATGCGAAACAATTAAATGTTCGATTGGACGTCTTTTGACAAGCTGCTTGTCTTTCTTCAGTTAGATGTTAGGTTTTCTTGATTTAGAACTCAGGTTTCCTAGTATCTAGTGTTTGCGGGCCTCTATAATTTTTGGATAATTTTTTTTTGTTTTAGTTTAATAATAGGATTTTTTGAAATTATTGTTATGGTGAACCCACCAATTGTCCTCACTCAGTGCCATCCTTGATTACCACCACAACAATTGACGTAGTTTTTGTTATTATCTTTCTCTCTCCCACATTGGTATTATATCCTAATCCAACTAGTGACCGCTAGTTTGTCAATGTAGGCCTTTAATCTAAATCCCAAATCCACCAAAATTTCCTCTTCTTCTCTCTCAAATGAAATGCTACGGTCGCACCCAACAAACGACACTCTAGCCACACCATCCCATGTTGCGTGCCACGTAGGCAAATGGCCCCACTGCTTCACTAACTAAAAAAAAATCAAAATGTCTCTCCCTCTTCCCTTCACCTCTCTCTCTCTCTCTCTCTCTCTCTCTCTCTCTTAAACCCACCTCCCTCCTCTCCACCTTTTCCCACCACCACCACCACCACCACCACCACCTCCTGCCCTCTTCCATCACCATGTGACAAAACCCCAACAACCACCACCAATCACAACCACCGTCATCTATCACCTTCACGCCACCACCACCCAACTCCACCACTAGTGGAAAACCACCACCAACATCCCACAACCACCTTATCAATGATAATAAACTTCATCACCAATCACCAGCATGAGCTACTACCACACCACAATAATATAACCACCACCTTCCACCCAAATTGCCATGAATCCAAAATTCAAAGAGCACCCAAACCCTAAATCCCACTTTCGTATTCCCAAAACCCCAAATTTGAAATGCAATTGATGGAACCTCAAACTCCTCAGTATTGACCACCCCCATAAAAAAATACCACCTCCACTGCCAATCAAAATTGCAAAGAAGGAAGTGGGGAGTATGGGTGAGAGAGTGGCAAGAACTTGACAAAGGACCGAAAGAAAGTTAATACTCCCTCCGTCCCAATTTCTTGGCCCCTTTTGGGGAAGTGAATTTTTAAGGGGTGGGAAAACTTTGTATTGACTTTTCTATTTTGCCCTTAAATTCAGTCAATATTACTGTGACCAAATTTGTGAGGCTAATTTATTATATGAAAGTCAAAACATATTCAATATGGATCTTATTTGATAGATATCAATTAGTTTTATTATACAAAATTTTCAAAATCATAAAAACCGTTATAAATTAAAAGATAATAGACTAGCCAATTAATATGGGAAAAATAATTTTTAAGGGTAAAATTGGAAAGTGATCCAATTTTGATGGATATTTTTGAAAGTAAGACAAATATTTTAGAACTTCCCAAAATAGAAAAAAAATGACCAATAAATTAAGACGGAGGGAGTAGGAGTGAGTGTGACGTAGGACTAGAGTTGGTGGTGGTAGAAAGAGGCAGAAAGAATAGAGGTAGGTTTTGGGGGTGAGACAAATTTGAATTTTTTTTAGTTAGTGGTGGGACCCATCCACCTATGTGACACTATACAAGATGATGTGGCTAGGTTGTGATTGGTTGGGCGTGGCTGATTGAGAACCACTTATTGTGCAATACCAATGAAAATTCCACAATTGACCAAGTTCGATTTTTTGGTGACGCCAAGAAAAGTAATTTATTGAAATCCTCTAATCCCAACTTGAAAGGTGACATTTTGATTGGGTTGGGAATGAAATTAGTCGATACATGCATAAAATAACTTTGATACTCTTGACCATCGAGAAAAAGGGGGAAATTTCTCAAGCCAAACAAAAGCAATGATAGATTAATACTGCAGTACTTTGCTATGCAGTTTTTTTTTTTTTGATAAGTTGCCATGCGATTCCATCAAACAAAATATCATGTCGATACCTGCACAATAATAACTCCCAATCAACTTGGGCTTAATCACCCATTCATACATTCCGCTTCTCTCTTGACATACATTTCTTCAGGTAAAAAAAGAGTACATTTCCCCTGAAGAAAATGACCAAAACTGAAACATAAAAGGGGTAACAAATGTAGAAATACAATAACTTTAATACTTATTAAAAGAAGTCATTAATGACATTCTTTTAATCTTCTTTTTTTCACTTCCTAATAATACTAAAAAAAAGACAGCAAAACTAAGCATAAACAGAGCCACAAGACAGAGCCATTAACAACACAGCCGCCTGCTCTTCTTCTCCCAGCTGCCGCCTCAGCTTCTCCACCGTCGATCTCTGCCACGCCATTTCTTTCCCCAACGCCAACAGCTTACTCTTAATCGATTCTCCCAATTTTCTGTTGTGATTACTAGTAGTATTTCCATTGCTTTTCTTCGATTTCTTATCCTCTGTTTTGTTCAGACCCAATAGCGCCCTTCTCCTCTTCCTGCTTCTGATCCCACACGCATTGCACAGTGACTGCTTCCACACACGCACAAAAAAAAACCCAGATCAAACGACCAAAATTAGTACACAAATCAAGCTACTAGAGACGCTAATGTTCAGCCATTCAAAAATCATTCAAATTTAACTAAAACACTAACTGCTCTACTTAAAGCTCGACAATCTTATTTCCTGAAATAGATTTCAAAATAAATAGTGATAAATAAGCTTAAACTTGTTTAGCAAACTTCGTTTTTTTTTTTTTTAATAACTCAGATATTCAGGCCAACCCACGTGCACCTTAAAAAACCTAATTTTTAAGGACCCATCACGCCGTCAAATAGCGGCGATCAATTAAACCCGGCACTATTTTGAACAACCGAATACTTGTACTGCTCAAAATCAGAACAAATCTTTGTGCAGATATGAGGGTATTGAAGATGAATCAGACCTTAGGGCCAGATGGGCCACCTCTCCAGAGGGGAGTCTTTGAAGTTCCACAATCAACACACGTCTTCATCTGGTTTCCTTCTGTCGAAACCCTGTCTGTTGATGTGCTGCTATTCATGTCATCCGACTCTGATCCCTGCATCAGATAAATAAAATCAAACTCTATTACAAAAACATACACTTGTAAGAATCGAAGATTACACAGCAGTGATGATCACTTACTTTATCACTCAGATCCACCATTTGAATAGCCTATTTTCCCAAATGGAATACCACCCAGATGAAATTAGTAGCTTAAGTGACTGACTATGGCAATACTCTGCTGAAAACAGAGGCTAAAAGTGACTCTGTAAACCCTGATCAGAAAGAACGGGGTCAAAATACCCAGAGAAAAGAAAAAACGATCCGATAGAGAAATGAAGCAGAGTACTCAGGTAGAGAGGGTTTCTTCTATATTTAGAGATAGAGACGGCAATGGGGTAGTGGGTAGCGGCGTGTGTGGGAATTGGATGAGACCGACGTACAGAGAGAGAGAGAGAGAGAGAGAGAACCGACAGATATCCACCCGTGGCCGATCCTGGAAAAAAGCCCTTTTGGTTTATAAACGAGTCGGGAAAACCCTAGAGTGGGGTGTGGCGAAATGACGAAAGTAGCCTTCCCACAAACCTTTTTGATAAGTGTACATCAGTTCACCCGCCAAAATGGGCATCTGAAATGAAAAACGGCGCGGCTGATTTTAATTTGATTTTTGGTCTGGGGGAGTTGAATTTGGTGTTGCAACTAGGGTTTTGGGAATCAGATCTGCACCGTTCATTCGGCTGTCCGATCAATGTTGGCAATCAGATCTTCACCCTCAGCCTGCCATTGATGGTTAGTCAAATTTCAAATTTCGAAACCAAATGATTGATACATAAATAGTACACTACTAAAGTGATTCAGATACAAATATGCTACTATTAGAAATCATTTGGAGATGTTCCACTAAGGTGGTTTTTTGAAAAAATTAGTTTTGTTACGATTTTTCATGTGATGTATTGTAAGAAAATGATCTGTCTCGATTTAAAAAAAATAGTTTTTTTGTTAATTGAACACCCCCTCAGTATTTACCCGTTTTTACATGTATGTTCGAGGCGGAAACAAGGTGCGTGCTGTCTGAGAATGGACAACATGCGTATTGATCTAATCTGGGCCATTTGTACTTGGAGATCTCTCTGAGAATGCACAACATGCATATTGATCCAATCTCGGCTGTTTGTACTTGTAGATCAACGTTGCAAATCACTCGAACCCAAATAGATTTGAACCATCCATTAATGAACTGATTTGTGTTGTTTATCACCAAGCACGGACAGCCCTGATCGGGTTAGCACGCATAATGTTCCTTCCTAGACAACATGCACCCCCTATCCGTTATGGAAACATGCATATCAAACCACTACAAAAATATTTGTTTTCAGTTATATCTATTTTCAAAGCCCTTCTTAGTATTTATACATGAACTAAAATTCACGAGAGCACTATCATAATCGAGAATTGCAAGCACGAGCGGACGATTCTACTAAAGAATATGTGACCGAGGGGGGATTAAGTGCCCCTAATGGTTGACTAAAAGGTTTCATACTTAGCGTCCATTTTGAATTCATAGAAATGGTTCAGATACTGTTAATAAAACTGAAAGGCAATACTCCCCTATAAATATCAATATGCAGCTTTTCAGATTGTTTATATACTTATGTTTGTTGGTATTGCTACAAGTGAAATAAATTATGCCAGAGAAGGAAAGACAAAATCTAAAATTAAAATGAAGATATAATGACAAACACTCCTACAACCGTTGGCAAATTAATTCAGTTGTTGTTTTAACCAATCTCAAGGTATGTTTTGCCACAATACTAGGGGTGCCGATGGTGTACGTATTGCATTTATGGAATTCATTTTGGAGTCTTACACAAATTATTGAACCTATTCATTAGTTGCCTCGCTATGCTAAAATAAGCTTTTCTTTTAAAAAACTAGATCTTGAATTTTAAATGAAAAGTTAGATTGCTAGACAGTTAATTAAGTAGTTCTATAATTACGATTATCTGATCAAGTTAACTTTTTATAAGGCCAGTTAGAAAATTATTTTAAATTGATAAACGGCTTGAATCAATTATACAAGGCTCATAATTGGGTTCGATGTTATGTGGAAGGAAAATGGGTTGGCGGCAAGCCATCCCTAGCCATGTTACCAAACACATTTGCGGCTAGGGTAATGCAGGTGAGTAACGTGTGTTTTTTGTTTTAGAAACGTTATTTCTCAAATTTCTTTTGAATATTCGTTATAGGTGCAGGTCTTACGTCCAGTGGCGTAGTCAGAAAATCTTATTAGTGTGGGCACAATTTTTTTTTTTGTAAGAAAAATCTAGTATTTTGTAAGAATCTAACAGGCATGCCTTGATTTTAATTCGATTTTTGTCCAAGAGACTTGTATTTTATGATAGTTAATATAATTTCGTAAACACGAAATAGTTTTGAGGCAAAAATTCAGTGAATTAAAGAAGGTTTGTGAGTAATTAGTTAGTTAGTGATCTTGAGGCATTGACACTTGCTGTCCTAACATCCTTCTACATCATTTTTTTATCCAAATTTATTATCGCATACTATTAGTTTTGAGTCTCACATAAATATTATCGGAGAATGGCCTTATAACACGATGTGGTGATACCCCAAGATCACTCAATAATTTTTTGTGTACAAAATTGATGTACAAATTAAAACTTAAAAATATTTTTCTAAACGAAAAAAAAAACATCAAAATCCAGTGTGGGCCTATGCCCACACTGCCCTAAGTGGCTCCACCACTGCTTACGTCAAATATTTTTGGGCAATATACGTATATTAGGTATAAGAGTAGAATTTTCTGCATCTCATTCTTATATAAGTTATTCGCGTTGTAGGTAAATCTGGACTGGGGCTGGGCAACGCTATTCTTTAAGTTATTGATGAAATTATGAGTACCGAAAAAGTATATCAAAATATCTATTGCATATTCACAATAGATGTGGGTCTTATATGCGTCCAATATTGATAGGGGACCCATAGTATAAAATAAGTTTTCGGTATATCTTTTTCGTGGGAAAGACTATTATACACATTCCTATTTCGGTATGTATTATACGCATTTCTATAAAAGTTACGAATCAATTACCACTTAATAAAAAAAGTTACGAGACATATCAAAATATTAGGAATCATAGAAAATATTACAAATTATATTGCTGAAAAGTTATGAAAAACTAACAACTATTACAATTGCAAATGAGGTGACATAATATGGAAAATACAATAGGTGCATAATATGGTACACATCTCTAAATAGTGTGTATTGTATCCATTCCTCTTTTCGTATACATTATATGTATGCAAGTCTCGTAGAATAGGTACTCTCTCCGTCCCATAAAATTTGATCACTACGAAACTACGTGTAATTTTTAAGTTAAAAAATAACATGCTTACGAAAATAATTTTTTAGTTAATATAGATCTTATTTGATAGATCTCATCGAGAACTTTCAATACAATGAAAAAAATTTAAAAATTATTTTGATAAATACATTATTTTTTAGTTTGAAAATTTAAGTAATTTCGTAGTGATCAAATTTTATGGGATGGAGGGAGTACAAGTTGTCAAAAAACACAGAAAAGAAAGCCGATTGAGTTGGAGGACTGATGATCACATAAATTGGTTGGGTGAGTGGTGGAGGATTACACAAGTAGCTCACTCAAAAACCACAAGAAAAGGATGAGATTTTCAGGGTTATGATCTTCTTAATGATCATTATGAATTACATGCAGCTTTTTGCCCACCATGCATATCTTATATAACAATTAACATGAGACAAAGAACAAGTAACATGCAAAAGAAGATTTATGAAAAGATCAATCATAAAATATGAGAGGATAGTGAAGGATACTTATCCAATTCACAAGGAGAGCCCCGTTATTGAGAGCAACTCCAACCACACTTCAGAAAATCCTATTGATCCGACTATTTTTTATTTTTGTTCTTCAAATTGGAAGACCATTTTTTATCCTCCATATGACAAACCATTCATTTTCCAACTTTAGAATATTACATTATGGTTATTTTTTTTAGTTATCATAAAATTATTATAATTAGAAAGAGATTCCCAGTACCTTTAAAATGAGACTAATTATTACGAGTAATATATTGAAATTTTTTCTTACAATATAAAAAATTGGGGGAAAAGTTGAAGTTTGGAGAGAAACAAAAAATGAAGAATTATGATTGGAGTTTATATGAATAGTTGTATTCTTCTAAATCTCTTTTGAGTTACATACTATATATATATGATCATAATCTCTTAAGGGATTACTTATTAAAATTTGGTGCAAACTTAGTCTTTCCAGATCAAATTTTGACGATCCGAACCGCTCAATATTTTTAAAAGGTGTTTTTAAGAGCCAACATGGAGATTCGGCAAAAAAAAAATACTCGGAAGGGCTTGATCCGAACAATTTTTGATATGTACAGTTTTACCAAAAATTGTTCGGATCAAGCCCTTCCGGGTATTTGTTTTTGAAGATTTCTTTCATGGACCTTGGAAAATGCATTTTAAAAACATTGAACGGTTCGGATCGTCAAAATTTGATCCGGAAAGTTGAAAAAAGGCTAAGTCCGCACCAAATTTTTAATAAGGGACCCATTAGGAGATCATGATATATATATATATATATATATATATATATATATTTGGACAGCTCTTTTGAGTTAAATATACTAGTTTGGTTCTTCGTAATTAATTTGAAAAATTGGATTGGAGATGCTCTCAAGTTTGTCATTGGATTGAGTTAACGTAGGTAAATGATTTTAACTCTATTTTTTTGATAATTGTACTTCAATTTTTTTGTCATTAAGTGAATTATTTCTCTTGAAGAGCAACTTTTATGTGTAAATTATTCACTTAATGACAAAAAATTGAATGCATATAAAAAATGAGGAGTGCGAAAATCATTTCACTAATAATAAATTGTGATTAATTTTAAGTGGTGCCCCCCTAACTGACCCAGTACCACTGGTTCACGGGGGAGTTCGATAGGACTCTAATGTGGACTCCGCATCAAAACCTCTCAAGTGGTTTGGTGGGTAAGATTTGAAATTTAAGAATTTGTTTCTCCTGAAGGAGTCGATGTGCTCTTAAATTAGTTTAAACACTTGAGTTATAAAAAAAAAAATACAATTTCTACAATTGATAGAGGGGGACGAAGGGCAATATTTTTACTCCCGAAACTTTCAAATATATATACCGTGAGGCTCTAATCCGGGATCCCGAATTAGAGCATTTTGAGTGTTTTTTTTATGTTGCAAATTGTTTTGGGAAAATCCGACCTGTCTAATGTGTTCAGAAGGTATTTTCAAAGGTCTAAGCGAGAAATTTTCAAAAAAATAAAATACTGAGAAGGACTTGATCCAAGCAGTTTTTCGCAAAACTGTATATTGCTTGGATCAAGTCTTTCCCGGATTTTTTTTTGAAGATTTCTGGCTTAGACCTTTGAAAACGCCTGTTGAACACATTGGACGACTCGGATCGTCAAAAAAATACTCGAATTATGGAGGTCCGGATATATATATATATATATATATATATATATATATATATAAAATTTAAAGAACACTCGCAAATACGTAGAAGATCTGAAGATCCCGTACCAAAACAAATGGGATATCGAGACAAAGATTTTGCCAGATATGATGGGGACAGTGTGCGAAAAGGACGGTTTTTTAGACCATTTTGTACAGTTATTAAGACCGCACAATAAAAGGGACCACTGCATTGAACTCACTGTTCAAAACACATTTTTTAACCGACGCATAGATGGTGTTTGATAGCCATTTCTCCATTTTTCATTTTTACATTTTTGAGTTTTGGATGTTTAGGAGACGTGGACAAAAATGACTTCCCCCTAAAACGAGTTTTCCATTTTAGATTTTAGAAAGGAGAAGTGATAAAGAGGTGGTGATGAGCTTTTCCACTTCTCATTTTTCACTTTTCTCATTTTCATTAACCAAAATACCCACAAAATATATTTTGGACATATCTCCCAAATACTACTTCTGTTACAAAATGCATTTTGCATATTTTTGCCAAACACTTATATCAAATTCAAAATACATTCTGACCATAATCTAAAAAGTCAAAAAGGCAAAAATTTGAAAATGAAAAACTGAAAGTGAGGCTCCCAAACACCGTCTAGTACTAATCTATACTACTCTTCCTTTTGCCTTTTTTCTCCCCTCAATTTGAGTACTAAATTGAGAAAATTCCTTCTCTTACTTTGGTAAGTTAAGAAACAGAAAATAAGCTAAACAGCGAGGGGAAAAAAGAACTTATCTTCTCTGTTTGGCCTACTCATTTTCAAGTTCTTATTTTTAAGTTGGGTGTTGGCTATCCAAATCCAAAACACATTTAGCCAAAATTCATTCTTAAAATTTGACATTTGAGGCAAGAAACGAAAATGAGCTCTGGAGGAGCTTTTCACAATAATTCACATTCTACGTCTCATTTTATTTTGCCCCTCAAATTAAAGATTACCATTCTACCCCCTTTTGAAATTTGTAAACTTAATTTGTGTGGCCTATAATTCAGTCTTTTCCTTTTTTACATGTTATTTAAATTTGTAAGCTTAATTTGTGCAATTTTTCAATTTTTATAGGCTTTGTTGGTTGTTTCCGGACATTGTGTAATCTTTTCTAAATGTATAATGCTGATTATGTATATTCTTAATTTGTGCAATGTTTAATGTTCAACATTTTTTGGATCAACTCTTTTTCTTTTTTAGCAATTACTTACATTGTACATACTCGAATTTTATTAAGTACAAAAAAATAATTATGTACTGGAGAATTTCAATTACCAAAAAAAAAGTACGAGGAAAAATTATTTTTCAAAAAAAAAATCTAAATTAGATGGGACAGGTTTACAAAAATATTTCCTAGTATGACTTTAAAAAATAGCTAAAAAAGATATTCATACACATTTTTAATACCATAACAAAGAAAGAAAGGCAAAATGGTAAACAACTAATTCATAATTCATTTTCATTATTATTCTCCCAAACACTACTCTTGTTGAGAAATGCATTCTCAACATTTCTCCTAAACACTCATAATAGATTCAAAATACATTATGATCATAATCTAAAAAGCTAAAAAATTAAAAAATAATAGGTGAAAATGAGTCTTCCTGACACTCCAAACTCAACCAAGAGTCTAAGAGACCCTTTGATAAAACGGAGTAGTATAGATTAGATTTTAACAAACCGTTAGGGATGAACAATGTCCTCACTTTCGTTGATCCGAGGGGTTCTTAGAATTAATATTAAAGTTACCTAGCAAGTGGAGCGGTAGTTTAATGGTAGGTACCAAATACTCTTATGCATTTAACTTGTCACGACCCAAATCTAGCAGATTTGAACGTCGTGACCGGCCAGTGAGTCTGTCCCACCAAAGGCCTCTACAGTCACAGTTTTTTTTAAAAAGAAAATAACTTAATATACGCGGAAGCAAATATAAATTATTACGGTCATTCATTCATTATGTTAACGACAACTTGGTTACATTTTTTCCTTATTCATTATACGACCTATTGTAAGCTAAATATTGATACTCGACCCGTCCTTCTATTCCTGACTACCTGAAAAGGGAAAATTGCAATATCATAAGCCACTGCTTGTGTGAGATTATGAATTATCAAAGTTACATGATCTACTATGGAATTTTAAACCAAACTTTTCATAAATGAAACATAAGTCATAGAATCAGCTTTTCGTGGCTTCAGCTATAATCAAGATCATGGCATGATCAGTTTTTCATGGCTTCAATTGTAACTGAAATTTGTAAACAAGCTTGTATATATCATAACATGCCATAAATATCTACGATATACCATCCGACGATTTCCGCCAGCTATGAGGGAGTGACCCCCAAATAACATCTTGAATTGATCAATTCAATTGGACACCTGGCTGTGCCCCTTTCCATTCCGCCCTTATAACACCGTTCCCACTGGTATCTTTAACGTCCTCCAAATTCAGGGACATCGTCCGGATGTATCATTAATACAATTTTCATATGCTGCAAAATATCATAATTCCATGGTATATTTGCTACAAAAGAATTTCGTATGTTAAAATAAACATTTTAATAAGCTGAAAACATAATTTTTAAGAAAAACTCATGTAACAGAGATAAATCATAACTCACCTTCCTTGAGTCTGAAATCTACCGTAAAATCTACTAAAATGTACTGGGTCCTAGAATAGCACAGCAATTGTTAGATTACTAAAATTGTGGTTAATTTATTTAATTATTCTACTATTTTTATTGAACCCAAGTGTGTTCTAATTAAATGAGCATGAGCTAAGGAAACCACAGTTTATAATTACCATGTTTCAAGGTGAACTCTTATTACCAAAATGAGACCGTGGGTTTGATAGAATTTTCTAATTACCAGGAACTAACTCTCCAATGGGTTATATTTTATTTTATTTTATTGCTTTTTTTCGCTCCCTTATTCATCATCTCAAGTGGAAAATTATTACAATGCTTAATGGAATATCCCTAAACGAACTTAAAGTTTGGGTTCAAGTTTGGTCCGACTATGAGGTGAGTGCTAGTAGCTCCTAAGTTGAACCTAACAACTATTATGTTGGGTAAATTTTATGAACCAAATTGACCCTGAGTTAAAATGATAAATATATTTTATTTATTTATTTATTATTTTCATCATTTTTTTCCCAAGCTCAAACTCTCCATTGACAATCGTGAATCAAGACTACAGGCTACAAAGAGTATATCTTCTTCTTCTAAAAATTTAACCCACCTATGCTTGTCATGGAGGTGCACGTGTGTGTAGGAGGTTGAGTTCATGGGTGTGTTTTATTTATTTATTTATTTTTATTTTTATTATTATTATTATTATTATTATTATTATTATTATTATTATTATTATTATTATTATTATTATTATTATTATTTTACCAATAAGCTTATTACCAAAAAAAGATCCTATTTAAAAGATGTCATGCCTACCTTCAAAAGTTCACCAATATAGTTATTGTCCATTTTACAAAATTTCGGTGTCAAAAGTTTCGAAATTAAGCGTAGCTTAAAATTGGTAAAATAACCTAAGCCAAACTCATAAATAAAGATGTCAAATAGGCTAAATTCAGTGGTCCTAAAAATTTATCAAAAAAAATTCAAGTGGTTAGTTATCAATTTACAAGTGCAGGTGTGTGACCGTGAGATGGAAACATATGAAGAGGGTGGACTCACCTAGCTGTTTCTCTTGTTTCCCTCATTCTCCTTTCTTTCTGTGAGGTGTCTGTGTGGCGTGAAGTGTGTGTGATGTGGTGTGCCTAATGCATAAGAGGAAAGTGCTATTTATACCATTAATATGGAGTGTGTCCAGAACCATCCTTATTAATTACATGCTCTCGTAATATCTTATATAATATGATAAGAATCTAATTAAGATCCAAGTGTATCTAATCTCATTCATTGTATCCACTAATTAATTAGATGCCACATCTCATGGGTTCCGGAAATCTCTTACTTGGTCCCCAAGTATAGTCGCTTTGCAGTGACTTGCGCTCCATTTTTGTGCCGCGACGCTGTTTGCAGGGCTAAAATAACAATCTTAAAAAAAAATCAAATGCCCAAAGAAAACACGATATTCTATTTTATAGGCTTTAAGTCACCTAAAACTACATTTCATAATCCTAACGGTCAGTAGGTCTCCTATAGTTAACTCTATTTTATAATTCTTTTTATTTTATTGTTTTTAAAAGTTGGGGTGTTACATGACTGGTGGTCAAAACTCATTAAATATAAACAACAACATTGACTCTTCCTGAGAAATTTTTTTTTTTTTAACAGATGTTGGAATTTGTGGCTCATATGGAGAGGTACTGATAAGTTCAAGTAAATGCCAGATGCGAAGCAGAGTGAGGGAAGTGAAGCAATCAAACGGAGCAGAGTGGAGAGAATTGATCACTGATTTTCCTGTTCCTCATCCTCCTCAAAAACCCTATACTCCTTTCTCTGCCTTTCCCATCTTGATAGGAAGTAAAGGGTTTTAGGAGTGAGTTGTTGAATTGAGTGGATGAGACGGTGTTTTAAAATCCTTTCGCATCTCATGATAATCAACTGAAGGAGTTTGTTACGCTATCATTGTCGGCCGGCGCTTCTTGGAAAGGGAGGTCACCCAATTACCCGAAGATTTGCCTACGACCTTGTTCGAACCAGCTAATGAACTTGTGGTTTGTTTCGATTTCTTGTCATAATCATCAAGATATTATTTCTTCTGTTTCACCTGTTATGGATTAATGACAAAAACCTGTTCAATCCTACAACACAAATGTCCCTATGGATCTTGGGAACAATGAATCACAGAAAAAGCAAGCAAATAAGTGCGCAATGAAAACAGGAAATAAAAGCAAGACACAAGATATATGTGGAAAACCTCAACGTGAGGAAAAACCACGGGAGCCACACCAGTCCACTATGAAATCGAATCAAGGAGTACAGGTCTTCTCACAATCTCTCTGAGATTGGTTTTCTCTCGCCTCTCTCTCTTTTTCACGCTTTGAAAAAGTGATTCACAAAAACTACCGCACACACAATCGGCCAAAAAACCCTAAAAAACATTTTTAAGGCTCTCGGTAGCGCTACAGGGAAACACTTGTAGCGCTACAAAACACTCTGTTCACAAATTAGGTCCTAGGTAGCGCTACCCCAATTCCTTGGTAGCGCTACCGCGTTGCTTATCTTCACTCCCAACATGACCTTCCTCCTCTTTCAAGATTGAAATTTGTCTTCAGATATCATTGGTGTTTTGTGGGATGATGATTCAGAGGAGGATCTGCATCAAGAACGCGAGTTGGAGGACATCAAGTTCAACTATGTATCAAAGGGGCTCATTGTGCATGGTGGAAATAGTTGTATAGCTGTGTAGTAACATATCCGTACTCGAACTGTTAAGAGGACTAAATGTTGCATAGAAACAAATGGAGGTTCTATTATGATATTAATTGGAATGAAAGGGAAGGTTTTGAAGTATATATAGTATTTGTTTTATTAAAAGGAGGTTCTGATAAGTTCATCTAGTTGCGAACTTGAGATCTGCATAGAGTTGATGATAGCCTTCTTTAACTCAAACTCCGTCACTAGTGCCTCGAACATGGCAGGATGATTGAGATTGAACCCCAAACCCTTCCTCCACACCACCATAGCTATCATCGCAGCCATAAAAAGTCTCTGGTGTAAAGCTTAACCACCTTGTTGACATTATCTTTGATTTCCTTGTTTTGGCCAAAACAAAAGGCAAATTACTCGTTCAGCACCTTTTAGTTGTTGAGCTCGAAAAACCGCTTTTCATACCCGTAGCCGTTTTGGTTTTGGAATTTTATAGTCATGAATCTCCACATGAGCTCCAAGTTATTGTTGAACCCGTTGAAGAGTCCCTCGCCCTTCTCGACGTTGATGTTGGCCCAGATAGCAACACAAGAAGGGGGAGGGGTGTGAATTGTGTATCTTGAAAAATAATGTAGAAATAAAAAAACTAAGTGCAACACCCAATTATAAAATTAAATCAATTCAAGCACGTATAATAATATATGACAAAAATAAATAGTAAATGAAAGAGAGAAATCAAACACAGTGATTTATCGTGGTTCGGTTTGCAACTTCACGGCCTAGTCCACTCCCCAAGTGTCCAACTCGGGATTTGCTGCACTATCTCCATTAGTAACACATTCTAGTTTCGCGGGTGCTAGAGAAACCGTTACAACGAGCAATATCCCCAATTGCTCCAACTATTTTAGACTCCGGTGTTAGTCATATCTAACTCAACTAGTTTTGACTCCGGTGCTAGTCACACCTATTCGAGTAATTTTTTCTCACACAAAAATTACCCAAAAAAGAGAACCTCTCACAAAGAGATATATATGGGGTCACATTCCCTTTTACAATAAAAGCTCACAAATTAAACACTCTCAAAAGTGTAGATAAAAATAATATAAAGTTCTGATTTTTTGTCTCAATAAATAACCAACTTTGAAGCTCAAATGATAGTGCTTTCTTCTTCCAAATGTCTTCCAACTTTTTTCTTCCTCAGCCTTGTTTATAGGCTTCAACAAGTGGCCGTTAGATGAAGATCTTAAGCTTTTTAAATTTGCAATTTGATTATGGCTTTAATAGAACAAATCTTGCCAACCAAAATCTTCCCTTTTCTACCCTAGCCGTTGAAACCCAAAGCTATTCTTTCCTTTTATTTGCCATCAATATGAAGTCAATCATTCCCTTTATATTAGTTAGCCATTGGATAGGAAATCACCCTTACTTCTTTTTATTCTCTATGGCATGGGCATGCTACTCCCTCATATTCCTTCTTCTACTGGCAAATCAATCTTCCACATGTCAAAGACAATATTTACTTCCTCAAAGAACAATTGTAGCCATTGAAAACTTGGGAGAAGATTTGTCCTTAATCTTCACCCCTTTAATTATATCTTGATTATTGGAGATAATGTTTTGGCGTAAAATCTCTCATTGTCTACATCAACCAATTCCTATAAAATACACAATGAATTCAAATAAGCACCACATATCACAATATCAATTATATTTCTAATTTAATAAAATATATTTTGTTATCATCAAAATCACTAAGGTTCTATTGAAACCTTTGGGCTAACAGTTGATGTTTACAGTTTTTTGTATGTCAACAGAGGGCATACAAACCTAGACTAGGAAATTATTCTCTTGATTGAAATTGGGGGCCTGAAGTTCTATATATAGAGACATGGGCCGTGCCAGAAAGTGCAATATTTATACAATGATCCATCTGTATTGTGTTTGAACACCCGTCAAATGTTTGGCATAATATTGTTGCTTGCACACCCTGGGTATGTTGTGCTCAATAGATAAATGATCTTAAATGATAACGTGTGAAAGCATCCAACTCAAAATCAATTGGCAATGAATGCAAAAACGGCTCATATAGTAGTTTTGAGTATTATTGTTTGTGTCGACAAGAGAAATTGGCAAAAGTAAAAAAATTTTGAGCCAAATTTAATTTTTTTGAATAAAGGAAAAAATAAACCAATTTTTTTCGTCTTTATTCACAAGAAATTCTAATTTCGGTCATAATTTTCCATTTTCTTTTTTTCTCATCAAGGTGAAACAATAATACACAAAGATTTAATGTGAAACTAAGAAACACAAATTTTTTTTGAATAGGTGCCAGGGAAATTTGGTCCTATTTTTAAAGCAGCTACTGGTTAGAAAGTCGAATTAACAACCCCTTTCTGGATTGGATCTCAAAAAATCTAATATCCAACTGAAATAGGTTTTGGCACGCCTTGGAGCACCCTTGTTGTAGTTGTTTTGTGGAAAATTCCGAAAGATCGAAGTAATAGAAAGAGCTTTGACAATGTTGATATTGCTAAGGCAGCTAGTTTCAAGGCTGCAGCCACATCCTATACCAGAGAAATCAGTGAGGCACTGAGGCCTTCAATTCTATTCTAACTGGTAGCATGAACGGAGCTAAACTATGGGGTGTTTCACTAAAATAAAAACAATTTTAAAAAAAACCAAGATATGCCATTCTCTCACAATATGACATATAAAAAACCGTAAAAAAACTAGTTTATTCTAAAAATACCCTTAGCGGAATACCCCTAATTGGTTTCCTCCTTGCAAAAGTGCTATTAAACTTAACTCGGACAAAATTCTTATTTTATAATTATTTTAGATGAAAATCGTACAAAAGTATTTAATTTAGACAGCTATGTCTTGTTGTTGGTCAAGGCATTTTTCAATGTCGTGATTTGGTTATTGGACAGGATACGATATATCCCTAGTGGCTATTGTCACGAAGTGTCGTAATTAACTTGGACATTGTTGTATCATATGGCATGAAGAAAAAAAAAATTGAGCGAAAGATTCTCTATCTGTTAGTATAGTAAACTCATGGCCGCATAATCTTGAAAGGGCGATGTATTTGGAAAATGTTCAACCTTCATTTTATCCCTTTGAAACTAAATTATTCCATCTCCCCCTTTCTCTGTCTGTGCTATTTGTTTCCCTCTCTAACGGAGGAGGTTGAATTTTTGGAGGAGATACAGAGAACCAAAGACCAAATGCAGAAGGGCCTCTCACAAGGGGAAAGAGCTTCATAATTTCTAAATGGCATCATTAGTTATGCCAAAGATCGACTTTCTTCTCCTCAATAAAATCTCGATGCTCCTGTCCCGATGAAACGGGCTTCAAATGGCAATCCAAAACGAGTGGGGTGGCCATGATTCCCTTAGTACATCTAAGCAACTTGCCTACGATATTGTCACTTGGTTCTCTCAATCCAAAGGTGATGAGGGTCTCTCTTCCTCATCTTGCTTCCTCATCATTTGTAGTTCTGAAATTGGAAAGCCACACACTTCCAAATTATCCCCAAAAATACAAAATATGGTGTGATGACAGTACTTCATTCATTCTAATGGAGGTGACATTCTACAACAATGAATATAGTGTAGCCTAAGATTTTTCTAGGAATATGTACAACTTGAGCTAGGAGTAGAGGTATTAATTTGGTAAGTTTATTATTTTGAGTTTTGCTTATGGCCTACTCAGATTCAGCAAAATTTCTTTAACTTGGGCATATCCATTGATGGAAATTGCGAGAGTGACGAAATGTGATTCCAAAAACACCTGAAGCTCACAAGGGATATCACTGCAGCTCACCGAGCAATTGATGACTATGCATGAAGAATACTTGCAAATTGCAAGGTATACATTAATCAATAAAAGAGCTGAACGGCAATCCAATCTCCTAAGCACAAGGTAAATTCCACATGATCTACGGGTACTACTAGTTTTTTTAAGAGACGTCAAGAATTTCCATTTTTGAAAACCATAATTTCAAAATACAATGCAACTTAAAAATTTTGGTTGGTTAGTGCTCACTTTTTACTCCCCTTAAACAACCCTTCATCCACTATTTCTTACAGACTTCCTCATAAGTTACCTATTTTCAACCTCTTCGTTTTTGGCATCTCAAGTCCATTTTCTTCCTGCACTACCTCAAGTCCTTTAGCTTTGTGTTCCATAATCTCATTTCCTTCCAACTTCTTCTGCTTGAGAAAATTGACCACTCCAGCAAGAGCAACATCAGCATCTTCACTCTTCATAAGTTCTTCTGCAACTTCAGCAGGGGTGACTTCTAAGTTTGCTATTAGGTCTTCTATCTCACCAAAGAGCATGTGGTGATCATGGATATCGAGGTAATTGGAAGCTAGGAGCCGGAATCCTTGACTAGTACAATAAGACATGTGTATGTGCATGTCCATCCGACCAGGGCGCAATAGAGCAGGGTCAAGCTTTTCCCTGTAGTTGGTAGTAAAAATGATGATTCGCTCATCCCCACAACTCGACCACAAACCATCTATAAAATTCAACAAACCTGAGGGTGTCAACTGTTGCATAGAAAATGACACAATTGAGTTAGTTTCATAAATTCATAAAATACAGCAAAGAAGAAGCGCAACCACGGTAGGTTTTTATTTATCTTGTGGCTACACTTTCAGACTGCGTCCACCAGGCTTATATTCAATTGGCTTTTAGACACATATAAAACCTTCGCTGAGTACGTGAGAGCATAGCCTATATGTGGTTACACAAGCAATGAAAAAGCTGTTAAAGTGAGTTCTTGCACGAATTGCTTCTGAATTCAGCATCACACAACCGAAAACAGGGTACGTTTTAGAGTAAATAACGAACCTTCCTGAGTGAATTTTCATATGGTTGCTCGTACCCTTTTTGCCGATCTTGCATCTCCATACTGCAATCGATAACTTCAATTACAATTATGGATCGACTGGTGGTGGACAAAAGTATCCTCCTGAGTTCCGAGTTGGAGTGCAAACTTGTAAGCTCCAAATCATACACATCAAATTTAAGGTAGTTTGCCATGGCAGCGATCAAGCTTGATTTACCGGTACCAGGAGGGCCATACAACAAGTAACCTCTCTTCCAAGCCTTACCTACCTTCTTGTAAAACTCCTTTCTCTTCAAAAACCTCTCCAAGTCATCAATTTTGGCCTTCTTTAACTTGGGGTCCATCGCTAAAGTATCAAACGTGGCTGGATGATCGAGATTGATTGAACCCCAAACCCCTCCTCCACCACCTCCACCATCATCGTGGCCGTAACGAGAACAGTCTCTAGTGTAAAGCTTAACCACCTTGTCGACGTTGTCCTTGATCTCCTTAGACTTGGCCAAAACAAAAGGCAAGTACTCGTTCAAAACTCTGTCCTTGAACTTTTTATCAAAGTTGAGCTCGAAAAACCGTTTTTCATTACCGGGGACGTTTTTGTTTTGGGGCTCCACAGACGTGAACCTCCACTTAAGCTCCACATTGTTATCAAACCTGTCTAGTATTTCCTCGCCCTTTTCAAGGCTAATGTTGAGATTCTTCTGTTTCAGAGTCTTGCCAACTTTGAATCGCTCGGTGTTGGGGTTGATCTTGGTGGCAAGATACAACTCGGCAGCGTCGAAAACTTGGTTGCGGCTGATCCCACCGTAACGCTCATCCACTATGATGGTTATCTGGTTCGAGACCGGTGCGAAGAAGCGGTGGAGTGCTGATTGGAGGTAGGTTCTCACCGGGCTCGGAACCAGATCGTTGGCCATTGTTCGGATCAGCATCATCGAGGCCGCATACGAGGCATACGTGGAGAATAGCGTCGACGCCGCCGACTGCATATCTCCTGCGGCAGACAACATCAACCGTTGCATTACTGGTTTTTTTTTTTTGGCGGATTGGTAACACGGTTGTTTGTTGTGACTCTATCTCTGTCATCATTTATATGTAGTAGAAAGGTGGTTAGGTTCCAGTTGAATGGTAGCTGAAGTTGGTTGGTCAGGCTTTGAATGTTCGTTGGTGATTGTTATAAATGGAGCGTACGTGATCAATGTGAGGTACGCATTGAACAGTTTGAATGACATCATCTTTTATATGTGTGATACGCACATAGACACTTGAGTTAATTCAAAAATAAAATTGTTTGTAAAGAATTGGGACAAGAGTTTCTATTGTATATATGATTCCGTCGCAATTTCTTCTCCATTTCAGTTATGTTTCACCATCTTCTTCTTCTACTAATTCTCCATAACCCATGCATCTATAACACCCTGCTTATCAATGGGTGAAAACATTAGGACTAGGATACGCGCGAAGAGAATTAATGAATAGAATCGATAGTCGATAGTTGTAGATAGCGTTCATACTTGGGTGTTATCTAGTATTCTATACGCAACTGCCAAGCTAAGCGTTTGCCACTAATTAAGATACTCCTCAAGTAATTATTCAGTAGTCTTTGGACCATACTGTTTACTGTTACGTGGTGTTTTATTGTCGAGTGATTTTATTCGAACCCAAACCAATTTTCTCTAGCTCCAATTTCTTTAATTATGCTCTCGTTTAAAATACATGTCATAGATTCATAATCGTAAGTTATTCCATAATCATACTTTCTTCTTTGTTTGAGCTGTTTTTGTTGTACAAAACGAACAAGTTTTCTGCTTTTCACTGATGTTATCCTTCCCCTTCTCATTGCCAAGGCCAAGTGCGCTTACAATTGATCAATTTCACCAGTAAGTTAACCAGGTTGGTGACATTTTGAAGTTACACACAATTGGTGAGCCAGAGGAACCAACCTCACTCCCAATAAATGGAAGCTTTGGTACCATCTCAACAAGACTAGAATCAGATGGGTAATGAAAAAGGTGGGAGTAGTTCGGAGTTTCAGGTGAAGTAAATTTTACACACAATTTTCTCAAAATACCCTTATCTTTGAAGGAGTTGTTCTCAAACGAGTCTTATTTCCCGGTTACATGCATCTGAACTCCAATGTACAAACGTAACATGATAAGAATAGGTGATGTCAATTACGTTCATTATAATTCTAATTGCTCAAATTTGTAACTATAATTTCTTGTAGATCAATCAAAATAGAAAAAAAGACGCGATGGGAATATTTCATTACACTATTTAATCTTGTGGAAAACTTGGTTGATCGTTATCTCACTCGAATTAAATTGTAGTGATAGAATGCTAACACAGTAGTTCCTTTTCTTTTGTACAAATGATTTCTCCTTTTTTTTAATTTGGTGTCTAACCACAGTAAGCGAATAGAGTCGTGAAGGTAGCAGTTACAGACGAGGTGTTGTAAAAAAAAAAAACAGAGAGAATTCTTTTAATGGTTACGGGTTGAGTCTCTTTTCCGTTCCAAATAGCCGTAGCTGAGACTTACGGTGGCTGTGGTCATAAAACCACAAAAGAGTTTGTGTACAATCACTGAATTAAGTATTTTGTACACTTTCTTTTTTGTGTAGATTTTTGTATTTGTAGATGGTTCAAGTAACAAAGTAAGTAGCGACTATAGTTGTGCCTGAGCATTCACCGATGAGTTTGGATTAATTTTGAAAAAAAACCTCGAATTCCCTACCATTAAATTATGAGCTCTGGCAATTTGCATAATGTTACTAAGGCCCATTTCAAAAGACAATTCAGAAAATAACAAGCCAATTGGGAAGTTCCAAACTGAGAGTTTTACCTTCTCAATCAGCTAAATCCACGCAAATTACCCACCAAATACTTGTCTCATTGTGAATTTTCTGGTTGAAGGCAGATTTGCTGTAACATGGTGCACACCATTTATGGGACAAATATTTTCTTTAAAATAGCAAACTCCATGACACATGTCAATGTGTTCTTGTGTTCCAGAATTTTTGAAGACACATCAATACATCATTAAATCCGAATTTCAGAAGACCAGAATTTCAACATACAATGCAACTTCAAAATTTTGGTTAATTAGCGCTCGCTTTTTTGCCCTTTAACAGCTCTTCCTCTACTATTTCTTATAGAATTCCTTCTCACGTTACCTATTTTCAACCTCTTTGTTTTTCGCACTTTAAGTTCATTTTCTTCCTGCAGTACCTGACGTCCATTAGCTTTGTCTGACTCAATCTCATTGCCTTCCATCTTCTTGCGTTTGAGAAAATTGACCACTCCTGAAAGAGCAATATTAGCATCCTCACTCTTCATAAGTTGTTCCGCAACTTCTGCAGGAGTGACCTTAACGTTTTCTATTAGGTCTTCTATCTCACCAAAGAGCATGTGGTGATTATGGATATCGAGGTAATTTGAAACTAGGAGCCTGAATCCTTGAACGGTACAATAAGACATGTGTATGTGCATGTCCATTCGACCGGGCCGCAATAAAGCAGGGTCAAGCCTGTCTTTGTAGTTGGTGGTGAAAATGATGATTCGCTCATCCCCACAGCTTGACCACAGACCATCTATGAAGTTCAACAAACCTGAGAGAGTCAACTGTAACATGAAAAATAACACAACTTCAATTGTGTTAGATTCATAAAATGGTGGATAAAATACGGCTTGACCACTTGTAGAATATAGGCCAATATGTGTTGGGGTCCACCCCTCTGTGGACCAGTAGGGCTAAGGCCCAAGTTAGGGATGGTTTAGCTTCCAAGGGAAGCCTTGTATCTCTTGTATATGTCTCTCTTTTTATTTCATTAAGTGGTGTGTGGCTTGTGAGGCGAACAAGAGAGTGAGGGAGAAAGACACACGAGTGACTGGTGAGGAGATCATTGTATTGTGAGATTAGGAGAGTGTGTGTCACCGCCATGGATTGTAGTCTCCTGATATAGTGAAATTTTTCCCCTTCCCGTTGAGTAGGCCCGTTCAATTGGCCGAACCATGTAAATTTTTGTGTCCAGTGATTGTGTGCTTGTTTACTGGTTTTGTGACTGAGGTGTTGACATTCTGACCCTACAATTTGAACGAATCCGGAGTTCATTTGTGGGTCTGAAGCTAATTGAAGGGTCACTTCAATTAAGTTGAGTCTTGAGACCACCCAACTAAATCAGTAAGGCCAAGACTTCACCTTAAAGGAAAACAGGGCTGCAGGTTAGAGAGAATAACGAACCTTACTGGGTTGACCATATGGCTGCTCAGTCCCTTTATTCCGATCTTGCATCTCCACACTGCAATCAATATCTTCAACTACAATTATGGATCTATTGGTTGTGGACACCAACATCCTCCTGAGTTCCGAGTTGGAGGGTAACTTCGTAAGCTCCAAATCATAGATGTCAAACTTAAGATAGTTTGCAATAGCTGCGATCAAGCTCGATTTACCAGTACCAGGAGGGCCATATAACAAGTAACCTCTCTTCCAAGCCTTGCCTACCTTCTTGTAAAACTCCTTCCTTTTCAGAAACCTATCCAAGTCTTCAATTATGGCTTTCTTTAACTCAGGGTTCATCGCTAATGTCTCGAACGTGGAAGGATGATCGAGATTGATTGAACCCCAAACCCCTCCTCCACCATAGCTATCATCTTCGCCATAAAAACCCTCTCTAGTGTAAAGCTTAACCACTTTGTCGACGTTGTCTTTGATTTCCTTTGCCTTAGCCAAAACAAAAGGCAAATACTCGTTCAAAACTCTGTCCTTGTATTTCTTGCTGAAGCTGAGCTCGAAGAAACGCTTCTCATACCCAAAGCCGTTTTGCTTTTCGGGCTCGACAGATGTAAATCTCCACTTGAGCTTCAGGGTATTGTCGAACCTGTCGATGATTTCCTCGCCCTTCTCGACACTGATGTTGAGACTCTTCTGTTTCTGAGTCTTGCCAACTTTGAAGCGCCCAGTGTCGGGGCTGATCTTGGTGCGTAGGTACACCTCGGCTGCATCGTAAACTTGGTTGCGACTGATCCCACCGTAGTACTCGTCCACTACGATGGTGATCTGGTCAGAGACCGGTGTGAAGAAGTAGTGGAGGGCTGATTGGAGGTAGGTTCGCACCGTTCTCGGAACAAGATCGTTGGCCATTGTTCGGATCAGCATCATCGAGCCCGCCAACGACGAGTATGCAGTGAACAGCGTGGACGCCGCCGACTGCATATCTTCTGCGGCAGACAACATCATCTGATGCATTACTGAATTTTTTTTTAGTGTGCCTCTATCCCTATCATCATCTGTATGTACATATATAAATAAATGGTTTGTGATTAGGTTACGCTAAAGGACTACGATGTAAAGGAGATGACGCAAAGGGATGAGCTCATCCAGGCGTAAAAAGCACGAAGAGAATACGAATACTTAATGGCATCTTTTAAGTGCTCAAAACAGTAAAGAAAAATACGTTCCACCAAAGAGAGAGATACGGCCAGACAGGTGATGGTAAATGATCAGTGAAGATAAACTTGCAGCACGAATGTAAAAAGAAGAATCTTCTCTCCCAAAATTTAGAGACTTTGAACCACAACCGTTGAAGTTGAAGGAGCTTTTCAAGGTATGAAATGATTAACTAATGGTAATTTACTACGTATTCTTGACATTATTTTTCTTTCTTAAGTTTCTAGATGTATGAACTATTATTAGTTTCGATCTTCGGGGTTGGCCCAATGGTTATGTAACGTTCATTTGGAGCGTGAGGTCTAGAGTTCGTCTTCTATGGACAGGAGTTTGACCCTTATAATAATTGAATAATACTTACTAACATGGAAAAAAATATAAATTTCGAAACTTAAAAATATGAGATGTAGCTTAATGATTAATCCAATAGAACCCTAAAACATGAAATTATCCGAAATTTTGCCCCTGTTTTACATCATAACGGTTCTATTCAAAATAATAATCTTGCCTTTCAAAAAAAATTAAAAATAACGGTTCTATTCAGATGTGGTTTCACTGATCAAAGAACTTGTGCCGACCCTGAATTTGTCCGAGTCTTGTTTTGAGTCTGAGGGGGTATCTGCCGCTAACAAGGCATGCTGACATGTATCATGACGTTCTCATGCTCGAACTTTCGAATTTTTGAAGATCAATCATGATATATGCTGGTCCTGAGTCAAGCTTCAATCAGGGCCAATACGTTTTTCTTTTGCTTTTCAAAGATGAAGCTGCTACATGTGTCTTGCTGGTCCCATATTCTTCCTTGATATAGAAGTTTTGATGCTTGTACTTTAATTTTGTTTGGCTCGTTGGTGGCCTCCTTTGGGCAAAAAACTAGTTTTTGATTTTTTGATTTGTCCTTATTTAATTTTTTTTTTTTTTTTTGCATTCGTTAGTTTTGAATGAAGATTTTGTGGTTTCTAGATTTCTCTCAACGAGATGAATCTAACAAGTACAAATTTATGGTCAAACCTGTTAACCCAAATATTTTCTGAGAAATATATTATTGATTTTGATGATAACAAACATATTTTATTAAATGAGAAATATAATTAAATTGTGATATTTGATACTTACTTGAATAATTGTGTATTTTGTTGGATTTGGTTGAGGTACACATAAAGAGAGGTTCTACACCAAATCACTACTCCAATAGCCAAGACTCAAATTTAAAGGAGAGAAGATGAAAGACAAATCTTACTCCTATATTTATTTTGGAAAGCTCCTCTTAATTTAAAATGGCCAGGAAGCTTTACAAGGGAAGTCGGCAATCGGGAATCACGTTATGGCTTCCTTATGAGTTCAAATGGCTAGTGCAATCTTTTGGTTCAATTAAGGCATCATGCAATGGCTCAATCATTTCCTGACTTGTGTTCCTGACTTGTGTCAAACGGCTAGTGAAGGAATGGAAGTTATTGGGGATTATATACAAGGGAAATTCAAACGGCTAGTGAAGTCAATCAAGGCAATTGAGAATCAAATTATGTCTGCCTAATGAAGTTTAATTAAACGGCTATTATGGTTGTTTGTATCAAGATATTTTAAGTTGGTGAAATTCAAAATTTGAATTGGGGCTAATAACGGACATTTTTCATGCATATAAAGTGAAGTCAAATTGATGGTGAGATACAGTGAGCTCCAACGGGAAAAAAAATTTATTTGTGCCATCTTTATCTTTCAACTCGAAGCTTCATCTTGCATATTCTACACTAGTTTGAGTGCTCTATATTTGAGCTATCATTGTAAAAGGGATTGTACACTCTTGTGAAAACTTATCTTTTGTGAGTGATTTTTGTGTGAGAAAAAATTACTCAGTTAGGTGTTAGTAGCACTAGAGTCAAAACTAGTTGGGTTAGGTGTGACTAACACCGGATTCAAAAAATAGTTGGGCGATTGAGGATATTGCTCGTTGTAAAGGTTTCTTTAGCACCCGCGAAGCTAGAAAGTGTTACTATTGGAGATAGTGCAGCAAAACTCGAGTTGGACACTTGGGGAGTGGACTAGGCCGTGAAGTTGCGAACCGAACCACGATAAATTTCTATGTTTGGTTTCTCTTTCGTTTCTACTCTTAACTTGCTGTCATACAATTATTGTTTGTGTGCTTGAACCTATTTAATTTTATTGGGTGTTGCAACTAGTTTATTTTATTCCGCATTATTTTTTAGATACACAATTCACCCCCCTCTTGTGTTGCTATCTCAGCCAACAAAATCAAATATTTTTTTGATTAAAGCCAAAATAGGTGAATCATTGGCCAATAATCCACCTATTTTGGTTTTATTAAAAAAAAAAATTCTTTCTTTGTTTTTATCTGGTCCCTAGGGCCATATAATTGTCAAGTCGTGAATGTCAACATAGTTGGAATGCTCATTTCTCTTTGTGATGCCTTTTCTCCTTTTGATAATTGTAATTCATAGGGTTCTGGCTACATTTTTTTTTATTTGAAGGGATTCGTAGTGGGTGGTTGTTGCATTTATTAATGCTTCCTTTTGATCTTCGTTTCTTTTTATTGCTTTATACCGTCACTCCATCATAATTTTAGTAAGACATGAATATGAAGAAGAAGGCAGAGCTCATAAAAAAAAAACTAGAATTGTATGTGTCGAACTCCAATTTTGCTCCTCTAACCAGCCCTTCTTCCTCTTTTTCATATGGATTTCGTCTGATGTTATCTATGTTCAACCTTTTTGTTCATGAACTTCAAGTTCATTTTCTTCCTCAATTTTATTGGCTTCCATCTTCTTGTGCTTGAGAAAATTGACCGCTCCCGCAGCTCTTCATAAGTTCTTCTGCAACTTCAGCAGGAGTGACATGTACAATTTTCATTAGGCCTTCTATCTCACCAAGAGCACATGGTGATCACGGATACCAAGGTAATTAGAAGCTAGGAGCTTGAATCCTTGATTGGTGGTGCAATAGGACATGTGTATGCACAGGTCCATGCGACCATAGGACCACAGATAGTAGCGTCAAACATATCTTTCTTGTTGGTCGTAAAAAACCATAATTCACTCATCCCCATAACTTGACCGCAAACCAAATATAAAGTTTAACAACACTGAGAGTGTCAAGTGCAGCATAAAAACAACGCATCTGAGGAGCTAGATTTTAAATAGGGCCGGCCCAGGACACAAGCCCACAAGGGCATTGCTTAGGGCCCCCAATTTTTGGCCCTATAATTGGGCCTCCAAATTTCTAGAATATAATAAATACAAATATTATAGTCATTTTGCAGAAAAATATTAGTTTAGCGGTAACACTCTCTAGCTAACAGGTCCAGTATTCGAATCATTCTACTCATGTTTTTTTGACACTAAGATATTCCGAATATGCACAAAAAATTGAATACTATTCCAGAAAGCAAGAATGGAACTCACAACCTTTTGTTCCAAAGATTGTGCATCTCCACTGCATAAAAGGCTCCATTATTAATATTCGCTTTAGGCCCTGAAAATCTCAGGGCCGGGCCTGATTTTAAAGAAACAATATAAAAACCACAATTTTTGTATTTCGAAAAACTAAAATTGCGTGGATGCAGGGACAAAGCCAAAGTTTCTCATCATGGGGCCAGACACATATCCATGAAGAATTTCAATTCTATTAAATGTATAAAAAATAAACTGTAGCATCCAAAATGGAAATAAGAACATAAAGAACCCAAATGTTGAAAAGATGGCAGAGGTTTTAATACCAAAAATCTTTTAAAAGGGACAAAAGTAAATAAAGCTTTAGGATTTTAGTGACAGCTAGCTTTGCGAAAAGCACAATGTTTTGTGGACGATGGAAGGTTTTGAGAATGAAGTAATTGCTGCAGGGAAATGCAACCTTTCTTAATCACCAGTCTTGCAAACCAACTCCGCAGGGATGAATCCGATTTTGTTTATTTACACTCAACAAACCACTGGGGGTGAATAATATCGTAACATTCATTTTGGGTTGGGATTCATATGATTAATAACTCAGTATCAATCCAGTGACGAACACAATCCCATCCCTTTCTTGGGTTTCAAAGCCAAAAACCAAGTAACGGTTTGTGTTCGTCCCAGAAGTTGGGCAATTCAGAACGTTATTACCATTTCTAAGTTGTAATGAGGTGTTAAAAGAATTGAAGGCAGCATGCAGGTCTCATACTTTTTGTGTCGAGATTTTTTGTTCCAATAAAATGTGTACAAGAAAATTGACAGGAGGCAAAGCAATTTTTCTATTTTTTTTTTTGGTAATCCAAAATTTTATTAAAGGCACTAACCAATACAAAACTTAAGAAGGCATACCTTCCACTTTACAAGAAGCTAAAAACTACAAAAGAACTAGAACCATAAGAAAAATAATAGGACTAAGCTGCCAAGAATGACAGAGAGCAGTAGCTACAAGAGAAGGCATAACATTGAGAAATTGGGAGCCTTTGATCCTAATGTCAAACATGATTTTCTGAAGAACAGAGGCAGGGGCCTTTGGATACCTTGAAACACCCTATAGTTCCTTTCTTGCCAAATATAATAGATCATGGCTGCCCAACCTAGTTTCCTTGTAATGCTAAGGAAACATTTGCCTCCAAACTTCCCTATAAGCTAACTTACTTCAGCATTCCAAGACTGAGGGATTTTTTATGTAACACCGAGAAGACATACTTGCTGCCATATGAATCTTGAAAAAGGACAACTAAAGAAGAGATGATTTAGATCCTCATTATGGAGATTACAAAGAGGGCAAAGAGGGCTAATATGGATACCACATTTGATTATTTTATCCTTGGTTCTTAGGCAACCCCTGAAAGCCAACCAAAAAATAAAGCAGTGTTGAGGAATGGACATGGGAAACCAAACCACATGACGCCGATGGACTTTAGGGGCCTGAGATCTTATTGCATTCCCGGTTGTTGGCCCAAATAGCAACACAAGAGGGGGTGAATTGTGAATCTCAAAAGATAATGCGGAATTAAATAATTAAATGCAACACCCAATAAAATTAAATAGATTCAAGCACAAATGAAATAATATATGACAGAAAATAAAGAGTAAGAGAAGAGAGAAATCAAACGTAAAGATTTATAGTGGTTTGGTCCGCAACTTCACGGCCTAGTCCACTTCCCAAGTGTCCTACCCGGGAATTGCTGCACTATCTCCAATAGTAACATTTTCTAGCTTCACGGGTGCTAGAGAAACCTTTACAACGAGCAATCTATCCCCAATTACTCCGACTAATTTTGACTCCGGTGCTAGTCACACCTGCCCAAGTAATTTTTTCTCACATAAAAATCACTCAAAAAAGATAACCTCTCACAAGGGGTCACACTCCCTTTTCTAATAAAATCTCACAAGTTAAACACTCTCAAAAGTGTAGATAAAAAAAATATGAAGCTCTATTTTTTTCTCTCAATAAATAACCAACTTTGAAGCTCAATTAATAGTCCTATCTTGTTCCAATTTTCTTCCCGTTTTATGCTGCAACGACAAGTCCTTTATTCTTTAAAAATGTGAACGTTGGAACCAATCAATCTATATTTGGAAAATGTAAATCAGCCACCCAATTCATTAGCCTTAATGAAGCATATCAAGTCAATACCCCTTTTTTGTTGAATTAGCCGTTTGAACCACGCTAGGCAGGAAATTTCTCCATTAGCCGCTTGAACATTGATTAGGTAGGCAATCACCATTTCCTTTTTATTATCCATGGCATGTGCATGCTGGCTACTCCCTTTTCTTCTTCCATTAGCAAATCAATCTTCCACATTTCAAAAATAATATTCACTGTAGCCAATAAAAAAACTAAGGAGAAGATTTGTCCTTAATCTCCATCCCTTCAATTGAAATCTTGACCATTGGAGATAGGATTTTGGTGTAGAATTATAATTCAACGAAATCCTACAAAATAAACAATTACTCAAATAAATATCAAAATATCATAACATTAATTATATTTCTCCTTTGATAAAATATATTTGTTATCATCAAAATCACTAAGGTTTTATAGAAACCTTTGGGCTAACACCGGTGGTAGCAACCTCGAAATCAAGGAATGGGAAATAGTCCACAGGATCTGATTTGGACCCAACTGATTAGGCTAAAAGTTGGGATAAAGAGCTGCTAGAAAAGGCCAAGATTCAAGACCATGCTGCACAACTATAGAGACCTTAGCATTACTAGGGAGACCTGAACTATCTATGGTTCTTGGACCAAAAGTAAGACTTAGAGGCTCTTGAGGCTTCCAATAGTCCTGCCAAAGGAAAGTGTTAGCACCATCACCAATAACATGTTTGATGAAGGGTCTAGCAACTGCCGTGAGGCTCAAGAGCTTCAGCCATGTCCAGGAGCAGGTAGAAGGTTTTTTTAAGGTCCAAAAGCACTTGTTCTTGAGGGGGCATATATATGGTTCCCAGAGGTATTTATACCGTGTAACAAATATGCCAAATGTGTCTGAGGAAAGAGGCACAATTCCACTCCTTTATTATTCTCTACCCAAACCTCTTTTTTTTGGCATACAAATAGAAGCGCAATCAACTTTATTAGAGTGACAGTAGGATTCAGTACCATTCCGCTGGAAGTTCCTCAAGATCTTTTCAATGTAAGAGCAAACAGACTTGGGGAGAGTGAAGTGCATGGTCCAATAGACCTAAGTGCTAAAGAGAACAGATTGAATTAGCTGCAGCCTTCCGGCATATGACAGGGACTTATTAGCCCAGCTCTAGACTTAAACCAAGATTTTAGAAATTAGAGAGCTGCAATTTCCACTGATAGCTTAGATGGGATTAAGGGGACGCCAAGGTATTTGACTGGGAGTGAGCCTAATTGAAAGCCCAGTAGAGAGCAAAGCATTTCCTTGGATTGAGGATCAATAGCATATATGTAGACTCTGGATTTACTGTTATTTGGATGTAGACCTGAATACTTGTGGAACTCCATTAAAGCTTTGGAGACAATTTGGGAGGAATGGTAATCAGGGCTGCACAAAATGAAGAGATCATCTGTAACAAATATGATTGATTCCCAAGTCCTTGCATCGAGGGTGGTATGGAAATTTCCCAGAGTCAATATAGTGCTGAATAGTGTTGAGAAAAGTTCCATAACCAAAATAAAGAGGTAGGGGGATAGGGGATCCCCTTGCCTTAACCTTTTGCACCAGGAAAAAAACCCTCAAGGCAGCCATTGATGGAGATAGAGTACTTAGGAGTTGTGATATGAGTAATTATCCAGTGTCTAAAAGTAGCAGGAAATTGGAAGGCTTCCAAGATGTCCAGGAAACAGAATCAAAGGCTTTCATGATATCAATTTTCATTGCACTTCTTGGAGGAGAGTTATTCCTGTGGTAATTTCTAACAAGCTCTTGTAAAAGGAGAATCTGATCAGAAATGGACCTTCTAGAAACAAATGCAGCTTGACAAGAGTTGAATTCACAGGCTTGAGTCTTGTAGTGAGAATTTTGGGTATAGTCTTGTAGATGACGTTGCAGCAAGATATTGGTCTGTACTCAGTCATGTTGCGAGGACTGGGAACTTTAGGAACCAAGGAAATAGAGGTAGTATTGAAGGCATCCAAAAGCTTCCCATTGGAGAAGAAATATTTAATGGCAGAGACGAAATCTGTCCCAACAATGTGCCAAGCTTTTTTAAAAAACAAGGAAGTATAGCCATCTGGCCCAGGGGCTTCATCATCAGCAATAGAGAGAAGTGCAGCCATGATTTCAGAGTCAGAAACAGCATAGCTAAGAGAAGTTACAGCTCAGAAAGGCATGGATGAATAAGATCTTGAACTTTACATAGGCCATTAGAAGAATACGGAGAGGCAATATGATGCATCCCTTTGAAATAGCTAACTACAATGGCGTTGACTTCACTATAATCATCATGCCGGATCCCTTCAGAATCATTAATAGAGAGAAGCTTATTTCTGGCCCTATGAATAGCAACTTATGAAAATAAGATATATTTTGATCCCCAAGCTTAATCCATTTAACCCTGGCCTTTTACTTATAGAAAGCTTCCTCGGCAAGAAGAAGATTAGTGTAGGAAGCAGAAGCCTCCTTTTTTTGCTGCCAAGAGAGAGGAAGGATGAGAGATAGTCTGTAATCTGCATTGCTAATTGAATGGATTCCAAATCATCCTTGGCCTTTAGAACCCTTTCTATATATACTATAATGAGCAGAATCTAAAGACTTCATATCCTGTTTAAGGAGTTTCAGAGCATTCAATGGCTCATGGTGTTTGATAAGTTATAAATGGATTCTGGTAACCAGAATAGTGTTCTTCGTTTTTCTGTTTTATGTCATCGAAGTGCCTTTGATAGTTTTATGATAATATGGGAGGGGAGAAACATGCAGATTCAAATGATGATGGAGGAGGACAAAGGTATGGTGGTTGCTTCCTCCATCTATTTGATTGGAAAACAAAATCTCGAAAAAAGATGTTCTCAAACAAATCTGATTTATCAGGTACATCTCAACTTCAATGAGTCATTTCTTTTAGATCAATGAAAATCGAAAAAGAGACGTGATGGGAATATTAAATATTCCATTACAGAGTTTAATCTAGTGAGAACTTGGTTAATCATTATCCCATTGGATTTGAATTGTAGTGATAGAATGCTAAGACTAGTTCTTTTTCTTTTGTAAAACTTTTAGCAGGTTCAAGTCTCAAAGGGAGTAGCCGGTAGCAATCAGCAGTCACAGATGAGTTTGGATTTCTTGTCAACATCCAATATCGAACTGTCAAACTGAGAGTTTGCATAATGTGACGGAGGCCCCTTTCAGAAAAGGCAACTCAGAAAACAACAAGCCATTTGAGAAGTTCAAAACTCAGAGTTTTACCTCCTAAATCGCTAAACCCACACTAAATACCCACCAAAAGCTTTCATCTCATAGTGAATATTCTCACTATTAACATTTGTGCAATTGCATACAGAAAGAACTTTGAATCGGGTTTTTCATTGTATCTAGAAGGCAGATTTGTTAGAACTTGGTGCACATCATTTGATGGGACAAATATATTATCTTTAGCCAGTGAACTCCACAATGGGTCTCTTACAGATCTTTTACAGAGACGTCATGAAGTTCCAATTTCTGAAAAGAATAATTTCAACATACAATGAAACTCCAAAATTTTGGTTAATGAGTGATCACTTTTTCCTTCTCTAAAAGCCCTTCCTCTACTATTTCTGATAAACTTCCTCCTAATGTTCCCTCTTTGTTTCTTGCACTTTCAAGTACATTTTCTTCCTGGAGTACCTCAAGTCCATTAGCTTTGTCTTCCTTAATCTCCTTGCCATCCGTCTTCTTGCACTTGAGAAAACTGACCACTCCTGCAAGAGCAACATCAACATCCTCACTCTTCATAAGTTCTTCTGCGACTTCAGCAGGAGTGACCTCTACCTTTTCCATTAGGTCTTCTATCTCACCAAAGAGCAGGTGATCATGGATATCGAGGTAATTGGAAGCTAGGAGCCTGAATCCTTGACCAGTACAATAAGACATGTGTATGTGCATGTCCATGCGACCAGGGCGCAATAGAGCAGGGTCAAGCCTTTCTTTGTAGTTGGTGGTAAAAATGATGATTCGCTCATCTCCACAACTCGACCATAGACCATCTATGAAGTTCAACATACCTGAGAGCGTCAACTGTAGTATAAAAAACAAAACAAGTTCAGTTGAGTTAGATTCATAAAGTATTGGAAAACAGAAGGCTTGATCCCTCTTATATTTTTTATTTTTATTTTATCTTTAGAATAAAAAAAAACAATTCAATGGAGTTAGATTCATAAAGTATTGGAAAAAAGAAGGCTTGATCCCTCTTAGATTTCTTTTATTATTTACAGAAAATTGGTGTAAAGGACAAATTTGGAGTCTTAAATGGTGTTTAGTCCAACTTAATTTATTTTAATACTTCCAATACATTGATAGAAAAATTTTGAGGGCTCAAGGACAAAACTAGACAAAAATACCCTTAATGAAGACATTACTCATGCGCGTGAACAGTGCGTTGAAAGCGACTGTGAACAGTGCGTTGAAAGCGACTTGCTCTCTCTCTCTCATCAGACAAAATGAAGTGTGGTTAATATCCAGCGGACAAAAACTACCCATTGAAAGCGACAGCTCTCTCTCTCATCAGACAAAATTGAAGGGTGGTTAATGTCCAGCGGACAAAATCGAATGGCAATGGGTATTACCCTTGAAAGCGACGGGTGTACCCGTCATTATCTTTCCCTCTCTCCAGCCAAATGCCTTTCAAATTGGGATTAGGTTTAATTTTGGGGTTCAATTTTAGGAGTTTTAGGCTCTTTGGGGTAGGGTATAATGGGTTTAGGCATTTTAGGTTTAGGCACTTAGGGTGCACTTTCCATTATAGGGTTTTAACTGTTTAGGCACTTTCATAGGGTACCCTAGTATTTTAAGTACTTTCATAGGGTACCCTAGAGTTTAGGTTTAAGGTTCACTTTCCAATTATAGGTTTTTAGTGGTTTAGGCACTTTCATAGGGTACCCTACGATTTTAGACACTTTCATAGGGTACCCTATTGTTTTAGGCACTTTCATAGGGTACCTTAAGGTTTTAGGCATTTTTATAGGGTACCCTAGGGTTTAAGTTTAGGCACTTTCATTAAGTTTGGGAGTTTAGGCACTTTCATTGGCTAGTGGGGGCATTTTTGGAAATGTGTAGGTGATTTGTCCTTTTGGCATTAAAAAAAAAGTTGATGTCCTTATTGAAGTAAAGACCTCTTTACTATGTCCTTCCCATTGCGGCTACTTTTACACTACATCCACAAGGATTATTAGCTTTTTTAAATGGTAAATATCATCCAGATACAATCAAACAAAACGACATTACAATTAGAACAAAACCAATTAAAATACAACTACAACCAAAAAATAAAAAAACAAAGACAAGTAAAGCCGAATGAAACAGGGCAGGTCAAAATAAATTACTAACCTTTTTGCGGGGATCATATGGCTGCTCCATCGCTGTCCGATCTTGCATCTCTGCACTGCAATCAATATCTTCAATTACAATGATGGATCGATTGGTGGTGGACACAAGTACGTCCCTGAGCTGGGAGTTGGAGTGCAAACTTGTAAGCTCCACATCATAGACATCAAATTTAAGATAGTTTGCCATGGCAGCGATCAAGCTCGATTTACCAGTGCCAGGAGGGCCATACAGCAAGTAACCTCTCTTCCAAGCCTTGCCTACCTTCTTGTAAAACTCCTTCCTCTTCAAAAACCTCTCCAAGTCATCAATTATGGCTTTCTTTAACCCCGGGTCCATTGCCAGCGTCTTGAACGTGGCAGGATGATCGAGATTGATTGAACCCCAACCATCATGGCTATCATCATCGCTGTAAGAACAGTTTCTAGTGTAAAGCTTAACAACCTTATCGACTTTGTCCTTGATGTCCTTAGACTTGGCCAGTACAAAAGGCAAATACTCGTTCAAAACCCGGTCCTTGAACTTCTTGTTGAAGCTGAGCTCGAAGAAACACTTCTCATCCCTGTAGCCGTTTTGGTTTTGGGGCTCGACAGATACGAATCTCCACTTGAGCTCGAAGTTATTGTCGAACCTGTCTATGATTTCGACACCCTTGTCGACGCTGATGTTGAGACTCTTCTGCTTTGGAGTCTTGCCAACTTTGAAGCGCTCGGTGTCAGGATTTATCTTGGTGCCAAGGTACACCTCAACAGCCTCGTAAACTTGGTTGCGGCTGATTCCACCGTAGTGCTTGTCCACTACGATGGTGATCTGTTTCGAGACTGGTGCGATATAGCGGAGTAGGGATTGGAGGTAAGTTCGCACCGGGCTCGGAACCAGATCGTTGGCCATCGACCGGATTAGCATCATCAAGGCTGCAAGCGAGGCGTACGCGGAGAACAGCGTCGACAAAGCCGACTGCATATCTCCTGTGGCAGAGAACATCATCTTATGCATGACTGATTTTTGCTCGATCATTTTTTTTTGTTGGCGGATTGGTAACACAGTTGTTTGTTGCGACTCTATCTCTGTCATCATTTATATGTAGTAGAAAGGTGGTTAGGTTCCAGTTGAATGACAGCTGAAGTTGGTTGGTCAGGCTTTGAATGTTCGTTGGTGATTGTTATAAATGGAGCGTACGTGATCAGTGTGAGGTACGCAGTGAACAGTTCAATGACATCATCACCAAAGATCATGGATATCGAGGTAATTGGAAGCTAGGAGCCTAAATCCTTGAACGGTACAATAAGACATGTGTATGTGCATGTCCATTCGACCAGGGTGTCATCACAGTGTCAAGTGTGTCTATGTAGTTGGTGATAAAAATAATAATTCGCTCATCCCCACAGCAGACCATCTATCTATGAAGTTTCACAAACGAGAGAGCGTCACCTATAGCATGAAAAATAGTACAACTTCAATTGAATTAGATTCATAAAATAGTGGGAAAAATAAGGCTTGACCACACGTAGAAAATAGGCCAATTTGTGTTGGGGTCCACCCTTATGTGGGCCGTTTGGGCTAAGGCCAAGGTTAGGACACGTTTGGTTTAGCTCTTCCAAGGGAAGCCTTGTATCTCCTGTATAAATCTCTCTTTGTAATTTTGTATTCATCAAGATCAAGTGGTGTGTGGCTTGTAAGTGTTCAATATATATATATATTGGACGGAGCGGATTTTGCCAAAACAATTGGCAACACAAAAAAAACACCCAAAATCTTCTAGTCCGGGATCCCGGACTAGAAGATTAGGATATATATATATATATATATATATATATATATATATATATATATAGAGTAGTGTTCTAGTTCGGGAGTCCCGGATCCGGGACTCCATGTTCCCGATATTTTTTTCACGATCCGAGCCGTCCAATGTGTTCAAAAGGTGTTTTCCAAGGCCTACGCGAGAAATCTTCAAAAAAAAATACTGGGAAGGGCTTGATTCAAGCAGTTTTCGCAAAAACTTTATATTTACAGTTTTTGCGAAAAACTACTTTGGATCAGCCCTTCCCTATTTTTTTTGAAGATTTCGTAGGACTTTGAAAACACCTTTGAACACATCGATGGCTCAATTTCCAAAAACAATGTTTAAAAAGCATCAAAACACCTAAAAAATGCTCCAAAGTCAGGAAAATTCGGGATCCCGGATCGGATCACCGTATATATATATATATATATATATATATATATATATATATATATATATATATATATATATATATAGGTTCCACTTCTAGTCCGGGATCCGGGACTCCATGATCCGATCATTTTTTTTGCGATTTAAAGCCGTCCAATATTTTGAGGAAAGCGATTTCAAGGGTCTACGAAATCTTGAAAAAAAATCTTGGAAAGGGCTTGATCAAGCAGTTTTCGCAAAAAATATATATTTACATTTTTTGCGAAAACTGCTTGGATCAAGCCCTTTCCGGTATTTTTTTTTGAAGATTTTTCGCGTGGACCCTTGAAATCACCTTCTGAAAACATTGGACAGCTCGGATTTTCCAAAAACAATTTGCAACACCAAAAAAACACGTTTTTTCTTATTTCCGGGAGTCCCGGATAAGAACATTCGCGTATATATATATATATATATATATATATATATATATATATATATATATATATATATATATATATATATATAGTGTGCCTCTATCCCGATCATCATCTGTATGTACATATAAAAATAAATGTGAGTGTGATTAGGATACGCTTGTGTGCTACGAACTACTACGGTGTAAAGAAGATGACGCAGAAGGGATGAGGTAATCCAGGCGTAAAGAGCACGAAAGAATATGAATACTGGGGGTGTTCTGTTAAAAAAAATCAGTTTAGTTTTAACCAAAAACTACTCCATTCTCCTAACAAAAAAATCACTTAATTCCACTACCCTAAAAAAAGCCAAAAAGCCAAAAAATACTATTTAGTGAAACAAGTTAATTTTTTTGGAAAACTAAAAACCAAAAAAATCAAAAAACTAGTTAGTGGAATAAGTTAGTTTTTTTTTTTTTGCAAAACTAAACATACAAAAAAAACTAGTTTAATGGAACAAGTTAGTGGAACAAGTTAGTTTTTTTGCAAAACTAAAAACCAAAAAACTAATTAGTGGAACAAATTAGTTTTTTTGGAAAACTAAAACATCTAAAAAAAACCAAAAAATAAAAAAACCCAAGTCAGTGGAACACCGAACATGGCCTAATGGCATCTTTTAAGTGCTCAGAACAGTAAAGAAAAACAGATTCAGCCAAAGAGAAAGAGACAGGTGATGGCAATAGGAACGGAAAGACGAATATCATCCCCCAAAATTTTGAGACTTTTGAATCACAACCGTTGAGGTAGAAGGAGCCTTTCAAGGTATGATATGTTTAACACACACCACTTTATTTCGTATTCGTGACACTATTTTTCTTTCTTAAGTTTCTAGATGTATCAACTATTAGTACCCTCTTGGGGGTTGACCCATTGGTACTGTTATTTTGTTTTGGTTCCTTGCCAACCGTACTTGGTTTGCTATCTTTGTTTTTATCCGGTCCTTAAGGGCATATGATTGTTAGGTATGTCAATATAGTTAGTTTCCCATTATGATTCATTTTCCCTCGATCCTTTCAATCTGAATTTGTAATTCATAGAGGAGAAAAACTTTTTCACAGCTCTTTTCCAAAAGGGGCCCTCCAACACTTCATTGCAACGATCTGAATTGGTAATCTTGTAGGGCCTGCAGAATAGTGCATATATGCAAAACATCAGCTTGATCTGATATCAATAGGTATGTCAAAAATTGAATTTTGGTGCAAAAGAACAAGGACTGGGATTATTTCTGAATACTTTGCGGGCCTTACAAAATGACCAGTTCAGATCGTTGCAATGAGGTATTGGTGGGACCTCCAAAAGGAGGCTTCCGTAATTTCTCCTTTTAGGAGGAACCGTAAAAAAGTTTCTCTCTTCGTAGAGACCTGGCTACATTTTTGTTTATTTGCTGGAATTGGTGTTGTGTGGTTGTTGCTAAGCTGTTAACCCCACAATAATTTTTGGAAGAGCATAAACCAATTCTCATAAGGTGCACACAGACACACACACACACACATAAACATGATAGGTGAGTTAAAATTTTTAAGTTTAGCAAATGGCTTCCTCACTAAAATCAATTGTTGATTTTATCAAATGGGAAACTCACCCTTAAGAAAATAAATGAGGCACACTATTTTTTTTGAAATTTCAACAGTTTGTGAGCTTGTTTCATACCCAAACAAATATATTCTGTCAGACGTGAATATGAAGAGGAAGGCAGAGCTCATGAAAAAACTAGAATGGTATGATTGAGTCGAACTCCAATTTTGCTCGTCTAGCAGGCCCTTCTTCCTCTTTTTCTTATGGATTTCCTTCTGATGCTATCTAATTTCAACCTTTTTGTTCATGAACTTCAAGTTTTATTTTCTTCCTCAATTTTATTGGCTTCCATCTTCTTGCACTTGAGAAAATTGACCACTCCTACAAGAGCAATATCGACATCCTCGCTCTTCATAAGTTCTTCTGCAACTTCATTAGTAGTGACATCTACAATTTCTATAAGGCCTTCTATCTCACCAAGAGCACGTAGTGATCACGGATACCAAGGTAATTAGAAGCTAGGAGCTTGAATCCTTGATTGGTGGTGCAATAGGACATGTGTATGCACAGGTCCATGCGACCATAGGACCACAGATAGTAGCGTCAAGCATATCTTTCTTGTTGGTTGTAATAACCAGAATTTGCTCATCCCTATAGCTTGACCACAAACCATCTATAAAGTTTAACAACCTTGAGAGAGTCAACTGCAGCATAAAAATAAAACTAAACAACATAAAAGGAACTAGATTTTAAAGAAACGATATGAAGGCTAAACCACAATTTTTTTATTTCGAAAAACTAAAATTGCGTGAATGCAGGGACAAAGCCGAAGTTTCTCATCATGGTGCTAAACACATATCCATGAAGAATTTCAATTGTATTCAATGTGTGTAGCATCCAAAATGGAACACAGAGAACCCAAATGTTGAAAAGATGGCAGAGGTTTGCTCTCAACAAACCACTGGGGATGAATAATGTCCTAAAATTCGTTGTGAGTTGGGATTCATATGATTAATAACCCAGCATAAATCCAGCTGCAGACATAACCCCAAACCTTTCTTGGGTTCCCAGTCAAAACCCAAGAAGGCTTGTGTTCGTCCCAGAAGTTGGGCAATTCATAATGTTATCATTATAATGTTATCACCATTTCTAGTGTTGTAATGAGGTGTTAAACGAATTGAAGGTAGTGCAGGTCTCATACTTTTGTGTTGAGACTTTTAGTTCGAATAAACCGTGTACCATTAAGTTGATATGTGGCAAAGCATTTTTTTTTTTTTTGGTAATCCGAAATTTTATTAAAGGCACAAACAAATACAAAACTTAAGAAAGCATACCTTCCACTTTACAAGAAGCTAAAAGCTACAAAGAACTAGAACCATAAGAAAAAAAAATACTAGGATTAAGCTGCCCAGAATGGCATAGAGCAGTAGCTACAGGGGAAGGCCTAACATTGAGAAATCAGGAGCGTTGCTACTAAGGAGGTGTTTGGGAGCCTACTTTTCAACTTTTCATTTTCAATTTTTTTGCTTTTTTGCTTTTTGGATTATGATCAAAATGTGTTTTGAATTTGTGAGTAATGTTTGGAAGAAATGTGTAGAATGCATTTTACAAGTGGAGAGTGTGAAAAGTAGTTCAATACCTATTTTTTACTTCTCTTCTCTAAAGTGAAAAACCAAGAACTCATTCTCCAAAAATGTGTTTTGGGGGATAGCTCCCAAACATCCAAAATGTGATAAGTAGAAATGGAAAATGGAAAAAATGAGTGGTCAAACACCCTCTAAAGTCAAACATGATTTTCTGAAGCATAGAGGCAGGGGCCTTTGGATACCTTGAAACGCCCTCTAGTTCCTTTAATGCTAGGGAAACATTTGCCTCCAAACTTCCCCATAAAGCCAACTTACTTCAACATTCCAAGACTGAGGGACTTTTGAGATACCGCTGAGAAGACATACTTCCTGCCATATGAACCTTGAAAAAGGAAAGCTAAAGAAGAGGTGATTTAGATCTCATTATGGAGATTACAAAGAGGGCAAAGAGGGCTAATAAGAATACCTCATTGGATGATTTTATCCTTGGTTCTTAGGCAACGCTTGACAGTCAACCAAAATATAAAGCAGTGTCGAGGAATGGATATGGAAAACCAAACCAGATGGTGCTAATATACTTTAGGGGCCTGAGATCTTATTTCATTCCTGGTAGCAGTAACCTTGGGGGTCAAGGAAGGGGAAATAGTGCCCAGGATCTGATTTGGACCCAACTGATTAGGTTTAAAGTCGGGATAAAAAGCTGCTAGAATGGCCCAAGATTCAAGACCATGCAGCACAACCATAGAGACCTTAGTATTAAGAGGGAAACCTGAATTAGCCATGGTTCTTGGACCAGAAGTAAGACTTAGGGGCCCTTTAGGCATCCAATTGTCATGCCAAAGGAAAGTGTGAACGCCATCACCTGTAACATGTTTGATGAAGGGCCTAGCAACTGCCGTAAGGCTCAAGAGCTTCCCCCATGTCCAGGAGTAGGTAGAAGTAATCAATCGAAGTATCATCCGAATTTCAACATTTTCATTCCTTGACTGAAGATTAAGTTGATTCCATCAGTAAAGGAAAATATCAAAATTTACAGGTAGAGCTTTGTTCAAATCTATAATTAGCACTCTGCCAATTCTCATACCAGTTCAATCTTTGTTATTTTGTGTCTCAATCTGTTCTTTAACTTGACAGTGAAAGCTTCCCATCCAAGAAAGATGAAAAGAAGGCAAGAGGTCGAGCTGGTCGATAACGACATAGATTTTTGTCTCTCAATTTGTTGTTTTGCGTCTATGCCAATTCTCATACCAATTTCGAACAGTCCAGGTCCCTGCAGATGAATAATTGCCACAACAATAACAACAAACTGTCATTCCACTACAAGAAAACTCCCATTTATGACAAAAAGAGGAACATAGTTCTAACAAACATCCAAAACTCAAAATACTGTGAAAAGCAATTCGTTTCCAATACCTCTTTGCCAAGACTAGCAGATGGAAGCATCTTGATACTTCCCATTATCATTGAAGCCTCATCGAATATATATTATTTGTCACTATTGTGTTAAACTGCAATTTTTTCATTTTAGTTTGAGTGATATGACAACCGATCTTCTCAGTGTGCTTGCAATTAGCCATAAATAGAGAAACATCAATTAAAACGGAAAATAAGTTTGAAAAGATGGAGCAGACCTGTTTTGGATAGGGAATAAGTTGCATTGCTTGGTATCAGGTGGATCACATGAGTTCAACATCAGGGGTACTCTAAGGCTATTGTCATTACTCTTTTCCTCCAAAGCATTGATGCCTGGCAAATATCACAGAAATAATCGTACTGTATTTACATCTTTAGCCTCTTTCATCTACCACCATTGTTACATGCAAGTTTCAAAGAAGAAACTGTTTAACTTAAGAATCAATACGTAGTTGCATTAGTTTCATTAAACTCTACTTGGCAGTTCGATCTCACAACCTCGCATTAGTCTCAGTTTAAAAGGAGGCGGAGGCACTATCATATGTGTAAACCAGTAAAAAAGTTTCATTCATATGGGAAAAAAACATTACAACATTGAAGTACCTCTGAGACATTTGCTTTAACTACAGTACAGATCAGAGTTTCCCACGCCACTTTCGAACAGTCTTAAATGCAATGAGCAATCCGACCAATCTGTCAAGATAAATTTTCAGATCAAGCACTCTCACGGCAAAAGTAGTAAACAAAAAAGTATTGATGACAAGGGGAAACACGCTTCTTCTGGTTTGATAGGAATTTTAAAATTTCAGTCAGAAGAGGATTGTCTAAATACACTTGTATTTTTTTGGTGGCACCACATGAAGACTTGTCAAGCTGTACCCAAAACTAAGTTCTGGTATAATTGGAAACAAGAAACCAAGGTGCCAAATTAAAGTTTATGCAAGTACACCACCTACACTTTTCAGCAAGCAAGGTGAATTTAATTTCAAGTATCCTATTGTTTTACCTTTCGGCTTCCATCTGTCCACACACAAAGGCGAAAAAAGTAAAGCATTACCTAGTAACTAGTATACTTGAAGGATAAAACTCCACACTTGAATTCCAAAGAGAATTAGAGAATTCACATGAAAGAGGAGATCAAATTAGATTAGACACTTAGAGAATTACCTCCTAGGTAGCATAGACCTCAGTGTTAAATCCAATCTGCTGTTTGTTTTCATTTGTTACAAAACACCTTGGTTTTCCAAAATAAATTCGTATTGTCAGTAAACAAAGGTAGCATCATGAATTCATGATTATGGAAACCAAAATTTTATTATATAGAAAAAAGAGACATGTAGAACGGCACCACGACTGAGACACAAGGTATACTAACCTCCTGTAAGCTCCCTCACAACCATGTGGTCAACACCTTCAGCAACCTCTTTCTTCAAAGTTGAAGCATTTACTAACTGGATCAGGTTAACATACAGAATAAGAATCTAAAACAGGTATATAATGTTGGGGAATTTCTTCCCACCCACAACGGAAGCGTAACAAAAAATAAAACACACACCAAAGGAACACGAGAAATTACGTGGTTCGGCTTCAATGCCTACCACAACGGGTGAAAGAGAGTAAACCACTATAACAATGACGAGTACAATGGTGAGATACAAATACACTCTTAGGTATTTTTCCCACACCTCTTTTCCTCACTGTTTTTCTACTCTCAAGCACACTCCTAATTTTTCTTACTTTTTTTTTTTTCACTCTTACACGCCACACAAGCACTACCCTTTTAATACAGATGTTGAAGGAGAGCTCTAGAATCTCACAATACTCCTGTGACCATCGGGTTCCCACAAATACAGTGCGTTGACCAAAACAAGCTCATTATGTCATATATGCAACCAAGACATTCAATGGCAGTGCATAATTCCAAGGGATACCACATGCAATCCCATTTTCCAAAGGACCCACATGAATAAAAGAACAAATACCAACATATAAAACATTCAAGCTAACATAGAAACATGTCCATAAATCCATATCTTCGTGAAATTCAATAAGATATTCTTGTACTATAGATAAAGCTACAAACTACAAGAAGGATAAATTTTGAGGTGCTTTTGTATGTACATAAAAGTAAACAGAAACGGACAAAATTTGACAAAAACATAAGAAGAATCTGTTTACTTCAGCATGTCTTGTTATACCAGGAGTTTATGATTTTGCTTCTCTATGCCACTTATGTGTTGTTCATGAAACGTGAATTCACTATTTGTAACTTTTGTATTGATTGATGGATTGGGAATGGAGGTAACGAAATGTACCTTCCTGGACGAACCAACGAACTGCAATACATAGTAGTACGTACCATAGCTTATAACGATTGTTTTCTGTTTTCCTTTCCCTTTTTGTGTGTGTGTGTGTGTGTGTGGCTAATAAGTGCTTAAATGATGACATAGGTGTGGCAAGAACTTGCAATTTGGTGTCATCATTTGATTTTGAAGCGAAGAGGCTTTCAACTAATGGGCCTTATTGTACCATTTCACTACCTCACGCAGGCAGTCAAAGCAACTTGGTGTACTCTCCTACGGGCCTAGGTAAAGAGATTCTGCCATCAACCAAACAGTTTGGAAACTGACTCGTGTTATCGTCTGCTTGTGGTTCAAGATGTTATTAGAAACATATAAAAAATTAAAAAAAAACTTATCCAAGCACTTTCAATACTCCATGGGAGTACATCTAAATCTAAAGAAAGGAAAATTGATAGTTTGGGGAATAAAGACATGCGTTAATAACAAGAATTGCCAAAGAAAAATTAAAATTCAAGCACCGACAGAAAATATTGAGCTAAATTGAAATAGGAAACATGAAATTATCAAATCGATTGCCTAATATGAATCGAACGCGATTCTGGAAAAAAATGAGGGATTTTTGTATATCTGAATCACGGCCATTTGAGAACTAAGATTTAGGGAATTATGGCATGGAGAGAGAGAGAAAGAATAGGGTGTTACCTGTAGGGGACAGTGTAGAGTCGCTGGTCGTCATCGTTTGAGACGGAGGCTTGTTGGGAAGTGTCGGAAGAATCTTCGGGGAGACTGTCCATATTAGAGAGAGAGAGAGAGAGAGAGAGACGAAGCTTGTAGAATACAAAATGGCGGAAGAGATTTTCACGAATGCAGATCATTTCTCCAGAGAGAGAGAGAGAGAGAATGGCGGATTTGCAGAGAAGCAAGTGGAGTTTTTTTGTGAGGAGGGTTCAAGGAGGGAAAATAAAAAATAAAAATGAGAGAGAAAGAAATATGGGCTGTCTAACAAAACGACGTCGTTTTGGATACATGACATAGGTTCAACATATGTCATGTACGCGAAACGACGTCGTTTGATGTTTGAAGCTTCTCCAACTTAATTTGTCACTCGAGATTTATTCGGAGAATATTAATCTGATCCAAAGTGTTCAACATTTAGAACTTCTCAATAAGATAAATCTTATTTATTATTACATAAAATTTAGTTCTTATTAGTACATGATCGGAGATAATTTGTATGATTTTATTTTTGTGAAAATAGATTTAGCCACATTTGATCCAAACCCTTTTATCTGATAATAGGTCAACTGCAAGCAGTTGAGTAATTGCTCGATTGTGATTCAAAGCATGATCATTTGTACGATCCAAAGAGTTCATATTGTAGATATTGTGAAGAAGATACACCATGTTAAGAATCATACCAATTGAGGATTGAATCGTACATGATCGAAGATGATTTAAGTGAAATTATTTTTCTGAAAATAGATTTGGCTACACTGGATCAAACTCATTTCAGCAACAAAACCTATAATAGAGTCTCCGATTAGCGCGAAATTGAAGCGAGCGCCCTTGCCAATAGCAATGACGACGATGCAGGTATGTCTATGTACTGTCTACGTACTGTCCATTCCATTGATATTTGTCATCACGCTTCGTATCAATTTCAAAAACCGTAATTAACTCATCACGCAAGTGTAAAAATAATTGAGTTTTGCTGTATACAAGAATTCGTGGTTGAATACATTTGACCTTCAATTTTCGTCTCCAATGATAAGTCTGTCAATTGATTTTTGAACACCAAGTGTTAAATTGCTCACCGCACTCTTAAAATCCAAGAAGTTTTTGAAATTTTCTTAGCTCTTTAATCTAGTGCTGAAATTTTTTCAATTTACGTATTGGGTTTTCGTTGATTTATCTTTGGATTCGTATTTCCTAAAATTTAGCTGCCCTTGGGTGGAAAGAAAATGAGGGATAAATCTTGAAAATTCTAGTGTTGTGGGAGTGGGACCTGGGGGAGGTGTCGTTGGATCGAGGAGTTTTGGGCGAATTTCGGATGATTAAAAGCAATTATCCTTTTAATTTTGATTTTTTATAATAAAAATCAAAACACATCTGCTTAACCGTCTCCAAAACTCGATCCAACGGTGAGGGTGTAATAAACGGGTAATTTCCGTGGGAGTGTATGTAGTTTTAGGTTTGATTTACTCCATTGGCCACACCAGGTAATTAGCCTATTTTACTTAGTTCCCCCCCATTTCTGTGGGAGTATGTAGTTTTAGGTTTGATTTATGCCCAGTTTTTCAAAAGATTTTAGCACCCAGGTGCTAAAATCAAGATTTTTCAAATAAAAAAATGAAATGGTTCTGAGTATTGTTTTTCGATTTTTTTTGCACCAAACTAAAGTACACAAGAAGTACTTTAATTTGGTGCGAAAAAAATCAAACAACGATACACGGAACTACTTTATTTTTTGATTTGAAATATCATGATTTTAGCATCTGAGTGCTAAAATCTTTTGGAAAACTGGGCCTAAAAACTCCATTAGTCAAACCAGGTAATCAGCCTATTTTACTTAGTAACTGAACTTTGGTAAACGCGAAGAGGACATGGTTGATCACTGATTTGGGGAGCCTGGAGTGAGTTCTTTGTAGGGAGCATCCAGTCCGTCCAAAAGTGTTTTGGGAGGTGGTTGATCCGGATATTCCCTATAGGATCCCCGGGTTCGGTTAACCACATGCCAGATTGTGGCTTATATCGGTAGGCTGCTATAGATTACAAAGTAGAATGCACCTCTTTCAATTGATAGACACTCTATAAAATAACTTTATGGTTCTTATTATTCGTACAAACTACATTTTGAGGAGCAAGTTGCCATATATTGCTGGAGAAAGTTATGTAGGTACCCTATGTTCGGATTCCCAAAGTTCTTTCTCTAGCCTAGTCTAAGGGAAAGGGAAGGGGGATGTGAGGATTTGAACCCAACTACATGAGGTGGAGCACCATTAGCCTGCTTTTGGATATATTTTGAACAAATGGAAAATGGACGATAGTCTAGATATAGATATCCAAAAGCTACTTATTCTAGTTCTATCACCAATCAAGAGCTTAGGATACCGTCACTATTCTCCGTTCTCACCTTTTTGTCCCACCCTTCTAGTGCTAAGGGGCTCATTTATTTTCACGAATTGTGGCGTGTGGTGTGCAGTGATAAGAGTTACCGATGGATTCAACTTGTGACTGGTGATAGAACTAGAAAGGTGGGAAGGAGGTTACAACAGTGAACGAGGGCAAGAGTCGGAAACTCTTAAACATTAAAGTCTCCGTATCAGCAGGATTTCTTTCGGGTAACCCTCCTAGGCTAAACGTTGTTAGTCGTCCAGCTAGTTAATGACATAACTGTTGTTGTTATATGCTTTTTTATTTGCAGGGTTCTACATCCCAGAGCTGGCAGATACCATCATCGATGGAAACAAATAGGCAAACCCTACCACAATGATCCAACTTAAGGGTATAAAGGTTCAAAAAATTGCTCCCCCCTCTCTCTCTCTCTCTCATGAATTTGAGAAAACCATTATAATATGGTGTCACATAACTAGTGCAACTAAATCACATGAACGAACATAACCATTTTCTTGACATATGTAATCTAGATAGGCAATGGGATGATGAACCTTGAAACGGATCAAAGCGGAAGATATGATTACTTTTGGAGCCATGCCTTGATCTCGGATGAAACTCGTCAGGAACTTATAGAGAACTGCCTTTCTTCTAACAACCCAAAATGCAATGAAACTAGAGGGCAAATCGACAATGAAATAGGTGAAATAGATCTATTCAACGTCTACTCCCCTAGAAACAGACCGAACTCTGTGGAGGTTTTGATCCATGTGAAGGCAATTATGTTCACACTTATCTGAACCTTCCTCGAGTACAGAAACCTTTACATGCCAATAGAACAGAATTGCCATATAAATGGGAAGCCTGCAGGTGTAGTATTTTTATTTTCTATTGTTTACTCTAGTTCTTTTAAATGTTTAAATCATCTTATGGATCGGAACAATTTCAAGAATGCATATGTAGTTGAAGATGATTACTCTGTGTGTGTGTGTGTGTGTTGTGCCTACTGCTTGGGAGGATAGGCCCTCAACCATGTTTCCAATATACAAGGCTCATTGCGTCTGGTGATCTTCGGATACTTCTATATTGGTAATTCAGCTCTTTTTCTCAATATTACTCAAACATTTCCAAGTTAAAGGCTAACAATGATCAATACTACAAAAATCAATTTGGATGTTTATTTAACTGAGAACAGAACTGGTGGAATATTTTTTGATCGACTAATTCCTTCCACGCCAAAATTGCACTCTTCTTATTAGTTTCCTTTGATTTCTAACTCTCTGGATCTTGTGAATATGTCATGGACAGTGGCGATGTGGATGCGGTGGTTTCAGTTTCTAGCACTAGATACTTAGTTGCTGCCTTAAGTTTTATAGCCTTGCAGCCTTGGTTAGATGATGCTGGAGAAGTATGCATCACTGATTTTAATTGTTTCTGTGCATTTTTTTTTTAATTTCTTGGAAGTTTTTTCAGATAATTACATATATTTTTTTACTTGTCCATCTACTGGTGTGGATTATTTTGTAGTTGGCAAGGATATAAGGTGATTTACGATGGGTTGACATTTGCAACAGTTGAGGCGCTGGTCATCAAGCTCCATAGTTTGGGCCAGTGAGAGCTCTGGCCCTATTCAAGAATTTCCTAGCTGGATGTTAGTACTTTGGAACTTCTACTGAAGTGGGATGCCATACATTTCTTAATCTTGTTGCTGCAATATTATTCTTGTAAAATAAGATAGAATGCTTGCAATCATTTTAAAGAAGTGAAAATTTGAGATTACTGTGTCAAAGACCGCTCCTTTTCTAGTAGAGATAAATGATGTTAGAGAGAGATTTTCACACTTCTTTTGAGTTCAAATATACGTAGTAGTACTCATCCGAGAATGGATCAAATTTTGTTCCTGTTCGTATTAACTGTGATCCTGTCTAATATGTATTCATGAAACATTGGGTATGACAAGTATTCACTATTACAAAAACAAACTGAACTGCTCGCTGCAGTTTATCATTCTCTCAATCCGCACCCTTCCATGGGTGTTGTCAATTCATTCTGTTAGGTTGCGGTTTGGGCGGTTTATATAGTATAAAACTATCCAAACAACCCAAATCGACCAAACTAGAACACCAATCCACCAAAATTCATATATTATGATCTGTATCCTCCATACAATACCTCAAACGGGTTTGCAGATAGTTCAGTTTGGACAATTTTGATTGGTTCGGTTGACCATCTTAATCTATTTCAAACCAACAATTTACCACCCCAAGTGATACTTCCCCGATGTTGCAACTTGTACAGTAGCATTACAGTGAAGTAACATCACAATCAAATGAGTAGTGGAGTAATAGCCATCCGTCACCTACTTTTTTTTAAATTCAAAATACAAAAATAGTAGCAATACATTGGGGAATTTACCCTCATCTGGTGACCTCCATAAACAGGCATTTGGAATCTCACCTACAAAAAAACCTAACAATTCCGACTGTCAAGTTTCAGTTTAAATAGTATCACTGCATTCTACAACATAGTACTACTATCAATTGAAGAATTGAGACGGAATTGGTGTTGGAAGTTTTACCTTCCTTCAATGAATGAATTCAGTAGTTGGAGAAAGAACAAAAAAAAAAACCCGTCTTCTTTCTCCTTACCTATTATTGGCCACGCCGCCACCTGTCGCTTGCGGGTGACCCACTCGCCGCATCCACTGTGCGATAACCAAATACACTGAATCAACTCCTCCGGCGGATGCCACCAAATGGGATCGAAGCCACCAAGGTCCAAAAGTCATTCACATGAAGAGTGGTGGAGGGGTGAGAAATGGGAGGGAAACACACTGTCTAAGGGGAAATCTGAGGGGGAAGAGAAGCAAAGGAGGAGGAGGGCCAGCCCCCACCCGGCCATCCCCTTCTACTTTTGACCCTAGTTGGCTGTAGCAATAGAGAGAGGAGGAGGGGTTAGAAATAGAGTAAAAGTACATAGAGATATAGGGGAATAGTGTATTCAAGTTGCTGAATCAAAGGCTATGATGATAACGGTATCAATTTTCATTGCACTTCTTGGAGGAGAGTTATTCACGAGCTCTTGCATGGGGCGAATCTGATTAGAAATGGACCTTCCAGAAACAAAAGCAGCTTGACGAGAGTTGACAAAAAGATGAATCACTTGTATTCCGAAATTTTGGATATTGTCTTGTAGATGACGTTGCAGCAGGATATTGGCCTGTACTCAGACATGTTGATAGGACTAAGAACTTTAGGAACCAGGAAATAGAGGTAGTACTGAAGGCATCCAAGCTTCCCAGTGGAGAAGAAATATTTAATTCAGAGATGAAATCTGTCCCAACAATGTGCTAAGCTTTTTTAAAAACAAGGAAGTATAGCCATCTGGCCCAGGGACTTTATCATCACCAATAGAGAAAAGTGCACCCTTGATTTTAGAGTCAGAAACAGCAGAGCTAAGAGATAGAAGTCGCAGCTCAGAAAGGCATGGATGATTAACCTCTAGAACTTTTCGAAGAGGCGGTACCAAGCATCCCTTTGAAATAGCTAACCACAATGTCCTTGACTTCACTATAATCATGCCGGACCCCCTGAGAATCATTAATGGAGAGAGGCTTATTTCTGGCCCCATGAATAGCAACTTCCTTCTGGAAATAAGATGTATTTTGATCCCCAAGTTTAATCCATTTAACCCTGGCCATTTGCTTATAGAAAGCTTCCTCTGCAAGAAGAAGATTAGTGTAGGCAAGAGAGACGAAGGATCAGTGAGAGTCTGCAATCTGCATTGGTAAGTGCTAACTGAATTACTACAATGAGCAGAATTTAAAGACTTCAGGTCTCCTTTAAGGAGTTTCAAAGCATTCAGTGGTTCATGGTGTTTGACTAAGTTATAAATGGACTTTGGTAACCAGAATAGCGTTCTTCTTCGTTTTTCTGTCTTTCTTCATCAAAGTGTGTTTGATACTATGATGAGAATATGAGACAGAAACATGGTTCAATGGATGGAGGAGGAGGACGAAGGGTATGGTGGTTGCTTCCTCCATCTATTTGATTGAAAAAAAAAATCTCGGAAAAAGTTGTTGTCTAACAAATCTAATTTATCGGGTACATCTCAACTTCAATTAGTCATTTCTTGTACATCAATGAGAATAGAAAAAGACAGGGATATTAAATATTCCATTACAGAGTTTAATCAGGTGGGAACTTGGTTAATCATTACCCTACTGGAATTGAATTGTAGTGCTAGATTGCTAAGATTAGTTCTTTTCTTCTTCTTTTTTTGTAAACTTGTGGCAGGTTCAAGCATCAAAGGGAGTAGTAATTGACTGTATATTGTTGTGCATCACCAGTCATAGATGAGTTTGGATTCCTTGCCAACATCCAATTTCGAACAATGAAAATGAGAAAGCCCCTTTCAGAAGGCAACTCAGAAAATAACTAGTCACTTGAGAAGTTTCAAAGTCCAACCAGAGAGTTTTACCTTCTAAATCTGATAAATCCACACTAATTAACCACCAAAAGCTTTTCTCGTAGTGAATATTCTGACTATAAGCGTTTGTGCAAATGCATCTCAATGTGTCCTTGCATTCCCCATTTTTTTGAGAGGAACAAGAATTTCAACATACAATGGAACTTAATTAGCGCTCCCATTTTCCTCCTTGAACAGCCCTTGCTCTCCCATTTCTAACAGAGTTAGTCCTAATGTAATCTATTTTCAACCTCTTTGTTTCTTGCACTTTCAAGTTCTTTGTCTTCCTGCAGTACCTCAAGTCCATTAACTTTGCCTTCCTTAGATCTCATTGCCGTCCATCTTCTTGCGCTTGAGAAAATTGGCCACTGCAGCAAGAGCAATATCAGCATCCTCACTCTTCATAAGTTCTTTGCAACTTCAGCAGGGGTGACCTCTACGTTTGCTATTAGGTCTTCTATCTGACCAAAGAGCATGTGGTGATCATGGTTATTGAGGTAATTGGAAGGTACGGGCCTGAACCCTTGACTAGTACAATAAGACATGTGCATGTGGATGTCCATCCGTCCACGGCGCAATAGAGCAAGGTCAAGCCTATCTTTGTAATTTGTGGTAAAAATGATGATTCGCTCATCCCTACAGCTCGACCACAGACCATTTGTAAAGTTCAATAAACCTGAGAGCGTTAACTATAGCATAAAACACAACAAATTCGTGATTTTGGGTTCCCGTGATACTGGGCACTACACTTGCGCAATGTTTTCAATTGTGACACTTTAAAATATTCATTTGCTATCTGAATCGTTCATTTTTTCAGAACATTGAGCATATTATAGGTGAAATGGAGTTGTTTTCCCAACCGATAAAATGTAGTGGTTTTCCTATAGATTTTAAGAGGATTTTATGAAAATTTCATAAAATCACTTTTACAATTTGTGTTGAGATTGGAGTGTCATAAAATGTAAGATTTTATGAAACAAAAATCTGTTGAAGAACGAAGCCTGACTTGCTCACCTTGACCTTCTCATGCTTCCCCAAGGAGAGATTTTTCAGCGCCCAGCGGGCACCATCCTACGTGGTGCCCAAGCAACAATCTTGGCCATCCAAAAAACTTTTGAACAGTCCACATTTAAAGAAAAAAGAGGAGTGAGAGAGGAGAGAGAGTGGGAGAAATTTGGACTGTCCAAAACACTTTCGGCCTGTCGAGATTTTGCCGCTAAGCACCACGTGGCATACCCACTCAGCACCCAAAACATTTTCCCCCTCAAGGCATATTTCTTTCTCTGAAGGAAATTTTGCATTAACATCAATTTCATCCTAGCAATCTTGGAATCACATGCATATGGGGCAGTGCAATACCACAAGCAGCCCTAGGCGGCCTTTCTCTCTCCACTTCGTAAACTGTTCCCCAACCATGGATTTTTTCCTACCTCCCATCCCAATTTTATATTTGGTGCTGGTTTCTCGGGTTTTCTAATGGGGGTAGGTTCTTAACAATATATTCAGATAAACTAAATGTATGATCAACAAAATTAAAGAAATTAACTCACAAACTATTCAGAAGTTAACTTGCAAACTATCCAGAAATTAACTCACAAATCACAATCTGTAGAAACAACGGAAACTAAAGTTGGCGATGGAATTATATAACATCACGTATTTATTATAAGATAAGATGAAAAAAGAGGAAATTAGCAAACTTCGCCATGCATCTAACCCTGAGAAGTTGAAATTAGGCTAGTAGTAGTTCCTGCATCCAAAATTCGTTTCTCTTTCCTAACCAGATCCATAAAATTAGCTTTTTTTCACAACAATCGACAAATAACAGATATTGACTACAGAAAGATCAACAGAATCAGGGCTGCAGAAACTAGTAATCAGGATTTCGAACTCACCCCTTGTAACTGAATCGAGAGACGAACACCAGAAAACGAGACCACTAGTCGGAGAAGCCAGAAGCACTGAGATCGTCGGATCGAGAATCGGATCAGAGCGCACGAATACTAAATTGATATGCAGAGAAGAAGAGCCCAGATTAGAAAACTCTGGAAGAGAGAATAGAGAATACTCTGGAAGGATCCAGAGTAGAAAACAACCAATGCTGCTGCTTTTGGACTACTAGTTTCCGCGACCCAATCATGATCTAGTTCACACTATTGACGAACAACCATTATTTATGGTTAGTTTGGGTGAATTGAAAAAATTAGGTTTTTGATTTTGTTCTTATTTAAATTTTTTTTGCATTTGTTTGTTTTTTTGTTGATTTTTGTGGTTTCTTCACTTGTCTCGACGAGTTTTTTAGATTATTTGTCGTATGTATTCACTAAACTTTAAATTTGACTAATAATTTTATTCTTTTTGGATTCCTCTCATCAAGATAAATCAAGAAACCACAAAAAATCGACCGAAAACTAACAAATGCAAATTTTTTTTTGAGTAAGGGCAAAACTAAAAAAACCAAAAAACCCAATTCACCCAAACCAGCCCTTAGTGGGCCAATAAAATCATTTTGCGGAGCCCATCAAATATTTATTTTAGTAAACTCATTTTACGGGACCCATCAAATATTTAGGTGTGATTTGGATAATTTAAAAAATTGGGTTTTTAGTTTTTTCGTTTTGTCCTTATTCAAATTTTTTTTTTGCATTTGTTAGTTTTTGTTCGACTTTTTGTGATTTTTTGAGTTGTTTCTACGAGAGATATCTAAAAAGTATAAAATTATTAGTCAAACTTAAAATTTTGTAAATAAAGATAAAAATAATCCAAAAAGATAGTTTATTTTTGGCTTTATTCCAAAAACTATTATTTTTTACCAAAATTTTATATTCTTTGAAATTCGTCCTCCAGAAACCACAAAATCTTGACGCAAAACTAACAAATGCAAAAAAAAAAAACTGAATAAAGACAACCAAAAAACCAGTTTTTTCAAATTAGTAATCTGAAACTTTTTTGTTTGAGTTCAATTAGAAAAGAGGAATATTCTAGAAGAGTCCAGATCAGAAAGCACATAATGCTGCTGCTTTTGGGCTACTAGTTTCTACGGCCCATCTCGTACTAGTTACAACCATCATTTTGTGGGCCAAAAAAATCATTTGGTGGGGCTCATCAAATATTTATTTCATTAATCTGAAATGTTTTTGTTGAGTTCGATGAGAAGAGGGCAATACTCTCGATGAATCTAGATCAAAAAGCAAGCAACGTTGCTACTTTTGGGCTACCTAGTTTCGACGGCCCATCTCGTACCAGTCCACACTATTGACGAACAACCATCATTTTGTGAGCCAAAAAAATCATTTTGTGGGGCCCATCAAATATTCATTTCAGTAATCTACAACGTTTTTGTTCAGTTCGTTGAAAGGAGAGTAACACTCTAAAAGAGTCCAAATTAGAAAGCAAGCAATGTTGTTGCTTTTGGGCTACCTAGTTTCGACGGCCCATCTCGTATCAGTTCACAATATTGATGAACAACCATCATTTTTGTGGGCCAAAAAAAACATTTTGCAGGGCCCATCAAATATTTTATTTCAGTACTCTAAAACATTTTTGTTGAGTTTGATGAGAGGAGAGGAACACTCTTGAAGAGTCCAAATCAAAAAGCTAGCAATGCCACTGCTTTTGGGCTACCTAGTTTCGACGACCCATCTTGTATCAATCCACAATATTGACGAACAACCATCATTTTGTGGGCAAAAAAAATCATTTTACCAGGCCCATCAAATATTTATTTTAGTAACCTAAAACGTTTTTGTTGAGTTAGATAAGAAGAGAGGAATACTCTAAAGGAGTCCAGATGCGAAAGTAAGCAATGTTGCTGCTTTTAGGCTACCTAGTTTCGACAACCCATCTCATATCAGTCCACAATATTGAAGAACAACCATCATTTTTGTGGGCCAAAAAAAATATTTGACAGGGCCCATCAAATATTTATTTTAGTAATCTAAAACATTTTTGTTGAGTTCGATGAGAAGAAAGGATTACTCTACAAGTGGCCAAATCAGAAAGCAAGCAATGATGCTGCTTTTGAGCTACCTAGTTTCGATAGCGCATCTCACATCAATCTAGACTAATGATGAACAACCATCATTTTGTGGGGAAATTTTTTTTTTTTTTTTTGCGAGACCCATCAAATTATTATTTTAGCAATCTGAAACGTTTTTGTTGAGTTCGATGAGAAGAGAGGAATACTCTAGAAAAGTATAGATTAGAAAGAAAGCAATGTTGCTGCTTTTGGGCTACCGAGTTTCGATGGCCCATCTCATATCAATACTCACTATTGATGAACAACCATCATTTTGTGGGGAAAAAAAAACATTTTTGTGGGTTCGATGAGAACATAGAAATACTCTAGATGCTTTTGGGCTACCTAGTTTCAACGGCCCATCTCGTACCAGTCCACTCTATTGACGAGCAACCATCATTTTGTGGGCCAAAAAAAAATCATTTTCTGGGGCGCATCAAATATTTATTTTAGTAATCTGAAATGTTTTTGTTGAGTTCGATGAGGAGAGGAATATTCTAAAAGAGTCCAGATCAAAAAGCAAGCAATGAGGTGTTGCTGCTTTTGGGCTACCTAGTTTCAATGGCCCATCTCGTATCAGTCCATACTATTGACGAACAACCATTATTTTGTGGGAAAAAAAAATCATTTTTTGAGGCCCATCAAATATTTTTTTTAGTAATTTGAAACATTTTTGTTGATTTTGATGAAAAGAGAGGAATACTCTAAAAGAGTCCATGTCAGAAAACAAGCAATGGTACGGCTTTTGGACTACCTAGTTTCAACGATCCATCTCGTATCAGTCTACACTATTGACGAACAACCATCACTGTGGGCCGAAAAAATCATTTTGCGGGGCCCAACAAATATTTGTTTTGGTAATCTGAAATGTTTTTGTTTTAGGGTAAAATAGGATAGCAACGTAAAAATTAACTTGATCAAATATCAATATATCTATAATTTTGAGAATTTTGATTCAATAAATAAACGGTTTGATTCTAGCAATTTACAGATATACATTTTTTCTTTTATAACTTGGTATCCATTCCAACGGGACAACAAGTACAAGGAACCTATCCTACATCTAATAGCCGAAGGCTTATCTCTGTATGAACTTACCCAATAAGGAATTGATAGCATGCTAGAGACATGTTAGGATTCCAACAACGCATCACACGCAACAAAGCAGTAAAATCAAGAGAAACACAACACACAAATATAAGTGGTTCGGCCAAATCCGACCTACATCCACGGGGAGGAGGGTTTCACTATAATCTGGAGAAAATCCGAGTCTTTTGTGTTACACACTCACCCTCTATCTTGTAGCATAATGTAGAGAGAGGCAGAGAGTGTGAGAGGGGGAGCCAGTTGTGGCTTCTCCCGGAGAGAGAGATACACGAGAGACTTGGTGAGGTTTCATCTATTGTGAGGGGGTGAGTGTACAGAATACAAAAGCTTGGATTTTCTCCGGGATTATAGTGGAAACCTTCCTCCCCCGGGGATGTAGGTCGGATTTCCTACGAACCACGATATTTGCGCTATTGGTTTCTCTTGATTTTATCACTTTTGTTATGTACAATGGTTATTTAATCCTAATACAAACTCCCCAGATGGGGACTAATTAAAACCAGACAAAAGTTATGTGTGGCTGGCCCATTATAAAAATTAATAGCACGTGGGGTGTCAGTCGAACCCTGGACCAAAGAGTTCCCAAGGCCCATGGACAAAACAGGCCTTATGTTTGCGTAGGACTTCGTCATGAGAAAAAGCATAGTTATTTTCAGCAAACTAAGGATCACTTCTTAGCTTGGTAAGCTTTCGCAAACCTTGATACCAAGCATTTGCAGTTATTCAAACATCCATCTGATGTAATAGACTACCATGCCACAATGCATAATTCAAGTTATTCAACAAAGAAAGATTGCTTGACGTATTCAATCATTCAAAGATCCTGTCATCAAAACCAATTGAACAAAACTAGATGACGACTTCAAATTTTGGAACCTGTCATTTAAAGATTTATTCGTAGAGAGAATTCTCGACTATCAAATGCATCTCATAAAATGCTGTCACGGGGATAGAATTGTCCACCCACAGCATAACCCTGAACTTCATATCCCAACTGAATTCACTTAACAGTAGAGTGAATTTTTACAATTGCTTTGTGGACCATAAAAGATACTGAAACAACACGAGTGATAAGCTAATGATTTCAACAATAAGCATCAATACTTGTCGAACAATTTGAGTAGATTGAAGTTAGCAATTGTCCAGTGACCGTGGTTGGGTGCATGATGCCAAAAGGGTTAAAACTTCAACGCACATCTTATGCATTTCAATGCACTTTCGCATAATTCTATAATTTTTGGCACATCCCATGTCCCAACAAACTTTTTGCATGTTAACCACCGTCCAAGGGGTTATGGTTAAAATTTTGTATTTACGCAAAAGAGAGTGAAAGAAAGACCACCATTTCTACAATTGTATTTGAACAAATTCTTGCCATCACTAGCGTGTTCTTTTTTTGGTAATAACTCAGCATCAATCTAGGAACGAACAAGCGTAGATATGTTTAATTTGGCAAAGAAATAATCACCCCTTGTGGAAGAAAAAATCCTAGTCATCGTCATCGCTACTACTTTGGGATTTTTCGTCTTCCTTCACCATAAAGAACATCATCGACATCATCATATTCGCTTTCATCCATCTGCAGATCATGTACAAAGCTCTGACCTTCATTTCGCCCAGCCTTGTCAATCTGTTTAAAGAAAGGTGTTCAATCTGAATATCCAAATGCATTCGTAGAACAAACTCAAATGACAGGAGAAGAAAATTACCTGAGCTGTTACAAGTTGCAAATGAACTTCTCCAATCATTTTAGCTCCTTATGTATCAAGTTCTACCCAACACAATACACTCTCTTTTTTCCCATGCATGTAAATCACATATCTAATTTCATCTCCGAACTATTTTAATTCTTTCATTATATAACCAAGAGACATGTCAAACTTTTTGTGGAACAAGTCAAAGAGAGGAGTGTAAAATTTTGCAACATGAAGTAACATAGGACAACTTGGAAACTTAATTCTAAACATCTTTTCTCTAGAGTCGTATGACGCTTCTTTTTCATTGTACCGCTTGTCGGAAACAACAATATCAAGTTGTGTTAAAGTGTTTCTTCAATTTGGCATTCAAGCTCTCACTTAGTTGCGTGCTTCTCATCCCTACATTGCAACGCTTTTTTTTGAACAACAAAGAATTTTGCTAATCTCGAAACAAGAACAAAGATTAAAAGGGAAGAAGGGACCCTTCATTGCAAGGCTACTTCATGTATACATGTGCCCACTTCTCTCTAAGCTCCCAAGTTTTCTCCATCCATGCATTATCCTTCAAGTTAAACATAAAAGTTCCGGACAAAGTTGTTAATATTATGAGAGAGAGAGAGAGAGAGAGAGAGAGAGAGAGAGAGAGAGAGAGAAAAGTGTATAGGGTGTTAACGAACCCAAACACAAAAGACTTTATTTATATTACGAGAGAGGTGAATACAATATATAGCTACCCAATGTGGGACAACTAACAATAAAGCTTCTTCTAACACTCCCCCTCAAGCTAGAGAATAAATATCACAAAATCCCAGCTTGTTATATAAAAACTCGAAACGGGATTTAAACAATGACTTAGTAAAAATATCGGCAATCTGAGCTCCCGTGGATACAAAAGGTGTAGCCAAATACCGTTGTCAATCTTCTCTCGAACGATATGACAATCTACCTCAATATGTTTGGTTCTTTCATGAAATACCGGGTTTGAGGCAATGTGTATCGCCGCCTGATTATCACAATACATAGGAATGGGTAACTGCACTCGAAATCCAAGCTCCTCAAGAAAGGATCTCAATCAAACAACCTCACATGTAGTATGAGCCATAGCACGGTACTCTGCCTCTGCACTAGACCTTGCAACAACGGTTTGCTTCTTCAAGCGCCTAAAGGAGCCCTTCAGGTGTAAGAGGAAGGTTCAGGAGCCTAAAGAGATGTGCTTCAGGTGCCTTAAGGATGGTTCAGGTGCCTAAAGGGAGTGCTTCAGATGCAAGAGGAAGGTTAAGGCGCATGGAATAGGTTTGACGGTTTCTTTTGGTTTCTGGTTTGAAAGTTTTTTGTAGGGTTTTGGATAGATTTCAATCATCCCTTCTAAGCTCTATAACGTGTTCGAAAGTTCATTTTCATCATCCGGAATGCTATGGATTTTCGTAGGCCCAAATTGGGGTGTCTATAATGAGCTTTAACCGAGTCAAGTCTCGAATAGTTTACGAACGGCTCAGTTCATTTACATTCTTGTGTAGGCGTAAACCCCCAGTTCTTTCTCTTCTTTCTTTTTTTTAGTTTAGTGACAATTCATCAAAACAATTGTCCAAGATTGCTAGATGGAGCACGTGATGGACATTAGGGCTGCCCAGTGGATTGCCCAATCCATCCAAGCCAAACGATCTGCAAACCCACTTGAGGTATGTTACGGATGGATGCGAATCCTAATATTTTTATTTTGGTGGATGCGGTGCGGTTTGGGTTAAATCAGCTTAACCCGCCCAATCTACCTTAAATCCTTCTTTGATCCATCAAATCCGCCCGATCCGCTCAATTCAAAACCGAACCGAACCATCTGTATATTACTCACGGATGGGTTGCGGATGCACAAAACAACAATCCGTCACAAGTGGATTGGATTGAAAACTGAACCGATCCGTGGACAACCCTAACGCACACAGTCTCAGTGGGTGTATCATTTTCTGGTAGAACAATGAGCTTTTCTCTCAAAATAATTTCAATATAGTTGGTGATTTGAAGTTGTGTTTAAAATTTGCAGCAACTCCGATGCGGAATCTCTTTGGAGTAACATTTACTTTGCTTATTGCTTAATACTCTCTCCGTTCGGATTTGTTTGTCCCTCGTTCTATTGTAACCAGATAAAAAATTAGTGATATCTTTAAATTGGTAAGTAAATATATGTCTAATATAGATCTTGTGTGATAGATCTCGATTAGTTTTATAAGACAGTATTTTTAAAATTACATAAAACATTCTAAATTATAAGATATAATCATTTGAAAAATGCACGAACTTCCAAAATGGATTAACAAATCCGGACGGAGGGAGTAATAAACAAATAAGACCTCGTAGTTAGAGTTTGTTCATGTCTAAGATCTCATGCTCTGTTCTGCTTGCAAACTCTTGGAGCTACCTCATACTAGGCGTAATTAGCGTGTGAAATGCTCTAGGAAAGACTATAGTGATTAATCTGAGGTGTACATAAATTAGCCTGGGATAATATTCTACATTATCCACACACACAAAAAAAAGTATATATACTTGGGGCATATTGCTAATTTGTTTATTCAACCAACTTTCAACAGTTCTTTTTTTTTTTTTTTTTTTATCACTTCAATAGTTCTCTTTCAAACATGCAAATAAGCGAAGTGAAGGATTTAACAAGATAATTGATATTCACATCCCCAAATTGATAACTACACCCATAAAAATCTTCATTAAAAGACAAGAAAGGGTGTGTGGCTATCAATTTGGGGCGTAGAAACCACTCCCCTTAAACAACTTTTGTTATTTTTATATAAATTTTGCTTTATTATTGGTAAATTGTAAACAATAAGAAAGCTCGTAAATGCCAAATATAATAGTGGCACAAATTTATAACATGAGAGCCAGGCCAATTTTATTTTGAATTAAAAAATTGATTTGGACATGTTGTTCCCGCTCCCGCGCCTATAAATATCGAGTTCCCCTTTCACAATTCAATTCGAAATTTGATCATTCTGTTTGTAGACGGGGAAAAAATGGTGAAGCAAATGCTGAAAGCCAGGACGATCTCTGAAAGCATCTCTCCACGACACAAGTTTCTCACTCCTCACTCCCCTTTCTCCCGGTTCTCTCTCTCTCTCTCTCTCTCTCTCTCTCTCTCTCTCTCTCCACCTACCTAGATTTTTGTTATCGGCAAAATTTTTTGAGTTGAAATGCGGAAAGAATCTGAAATTGACTTGAATGTCATACTCTTCACGCTATCAGTATTAGAAATTTAATCAGGAAATCGAGCTCAATTTGATAGGATTTGAATTCTCCTACATCAGTGAGTCGAAATTTGATGGAATGATCTGCTCTGTGTGCGTGTTTGTGTGTGTGCTTCTTTTCGCCGAGCTCTGTGTGTGTGTTTTTACTACATATAAGTATTCATGAGAAAATCATTTGAGATTGGCTTCAATTTCATAAGCTCCTCTCTATTGTACAGTCTGTATTGTAGAGGGGAAAAATCTGGACATACATCTTCCATACTTTATGAGATCAATAGTGCACCCTTCGTCGGAACCTTAGCACTGCAAGACAATAAATAGTTAGAGCACATTTGGCTCTCGTCGGCAAAGGCCCTCCGATGCTTAAGTCAGTATCTCATACTAGGAGGAAACCGTAAAACACATAAAGCATGTAAAACACAATTACCACGTACCTTTCTTCATGGGTATTGCCCCTCATTTATAGATGTGGGGTGCTTGTTGTCCACAAATCCTATTCTCATTAGAAGTCCTTTCCTATATGGGACTCGTTCCATATAGAAACACAATCTTTATTCTACAAGGATTTCTTTCCACATTAGGAATCCTTGTCATTATCGAAATCCTCTTTACATTAGGATTTACGCCTTATCATGTAAGAGGCTATTCTAGATCCTTCCAGAACAACCCACCACCCTATCTCGTAGGCGGTTAGCTCGGCAATATACTTGCCTATCCATATATGATGTTGCCGACCAGATACCTTGCTCGATAATGACCTCGTGCACCATCTCGTGGTGCTACCACCACCTCATGGTGCTATCCTATCTGCACACTTGGCCTATCCTGGTTGGGCATAACTTGGGGCACCACCATGTGGTCCCCCGATCTGAGCCACCCTCACGTGGTGTCCAGGCTGAGCACGTGGTTCGTACGTGCGTAGGTATTTTCCTATGTAATTGGATTTTACCCTCCATGTATTTCAAATTTGATGAGGAAATCTTATAAAATTTTACAGAATTTGAAATCTGTTGATCAATGAGCACCAGATGTTGGAGATTGACTTTTTTTTTTTCATTGATGATACTATATGGAGCTAAATTTGGTCTCCTTACTGGATCTGAGATATAACTTGAATTTTGAGTTGAAATACCAAAAGAATCTGAAATTGACTTGAATGTCATACGCTTCACGCTATCAGTATTACAAATTTAATCAGGAAATCGAGTTGAAATTGATAGGATTTGAATTTCACTACATTAGTATGCCAAAATTTGTTGTAATGATCTGCTCAATGTGGGTAGGGGTGTGTGTATGTGTGTGTGTTTCTTTTCGCTGAGAAGTGTGTATGTGTTTACGTACATACAAGTATTTATGAGAAAAGCATTTGAGATTGGCTTGAATTTTGTAAGCTCCTCTCTACGTACCTCAAATTTGATCAGGAAATCGAATAAAATTTTACAGCATTTGAAGTTCGTAGATCAATGAGCATAAGATGTTGGAGATTGACCTTTTTTTATCGTGATCGGTGATACTAGATGGAGCTAAATTTAATCTCCTTACTGGATCTGAGATATAACCTCATTTTACACTTAATTCTTATGTGAACTAGAATATACTTGTCAATCTTTACCACTAGATCACGTTCTGGACGTTCGTACGTTATATCCGCTAATATTGAGAATCGCATCATGAATTCAATGCATGTCAAACGAGTTAATTAAGACTATGCAGTTTTCCATTTTATGCTTTCTGTTGATATGGACTTTTAAAGGTCAAACTACTAAGCTCAAGTCAAATTGTAGTTTAGACTCACTTGTCAGAAGGTTTTCCATTTGCTCTAATTCAAAGCTGCTACTTATTTTCCTTTTACGTCTGCTCAGTTATTAAACTGACTATACCAAAACATCTGTGAACCAGCACTTGAGTCTTGGTAGTTCTCCTTGAATTTCATTAATCAGAACAGATTTCACAGTTTTCACCTTCCGTTGGTTTCGGACTTTGAACTTCAAATTGAAACTTGAGATCTAAACTTCCATTGGTAGCGAACTCCGTTGACTGTGTTCCAATTTGCTGCATGTATTGATCGGTGTTTTGTCTATTTTGTCTGCAAAGCTATGAGGAGGATCCATGGAACGAAATTGCAAAGCATTTGGATGGTAAATCTCTGGTGAAGCTCGCAGCAACATGCAGGTGGTTTTATCAAGTAATGATGGAGGAAAGCATATGGAAGTTTGCTTGTTTGCGAGATCTTCAGCTTCCTGATTGAGTTTGATTGTTCAGTTTCAAATGAAAGTAATTCTCAAGTTGGTGATTGTTTAATTTCATATGGAAGTCACCCTTGAACGTTCTGTCAGCCGGAGGAACAAATTGGTAAATTTCCCCGTGCATCCCCAACCAAGTCCAAGTGGTTATATGTAGGACTAGGGGTGTAACCGGTCCGGTTCGGTCCGGTTCTTGGGGTTTTTGGACTGAACCGGCAAAAACCGGTTCGGAGAAAGTATGGAATTGGAACCAATTTTTTAGAGATCAGTTCGGTTCCGGTTTGGTTTGTCTCGGTTTGGTCCGGTTCAAGAGTCGGTTCGGTTCAGAGAGAGGGAGAGAGCGAAATCTGCAACTCAACCACTCAGAACAACACACAAACACAGATCTGAACCAGAATCGAAAAAAGCATTACCCTAGTTATTGAAAGTTACACACAAACTCAGATTCACACATGCACAAACAAGATCTTGCATCAATTGGGGAAAAAAAACTGCAACTCAATGAGTCCATACATTTACACATCTGAATGAGAATCGCGAACCCTAGTTTTTTTTAATCATGAATTGCAAAACGCAGTGAGAGAGAGAAGAAGAACATTACATACATGATACATATGAAGAGAAAATGAATAGATCGGCTGCTTCGAATCGTCGATTGGAGAAGAGTACTCGAGACGAGAGAGAGACCTTCATCTACATGTTTTGTTTACGACCTTGGGGGGGGAAGAGAGAGAGAGAGAGAGAGAGAGAGAGAAGGAAAAAAGGCCATCTTAACTGACACAAATTTTAGTACAAAAAAAAAAGACTTCCTTTTGTCTTACGGCAGTCGAAATCGAAACCATTAGTTTCTTTGTTTTGCACATCTTAAAGACCTAAACCTTAAGTTGCTACAGAACAACAAATGAGGCACCAGAGCTTTAGAACATGAAGTTTATAGCGGAGGTTAGGGCGCCAAACATAGTACAAAAACAAATAACAACAGTGACAGCTGGATTCAACATGGTTCTTTTTAATCAGGAAAATAGCATATTCAGCCTCAAAGAAAAGAGAGTTAGTCAAGTATGCCCTTAGTCATATAATCCTTCAGTAGTACCCTCCACCCGCACTCTTAATTCTCGCTCTACACTTGCGCTCTCAATCCTCGAACTTGAGTATGTTGTAGTTTGATTTTTTTCCGAAGAGGCTTTCACCCTCGTGCTTGTACAAATAAAAAATACAGTACAAGATAAACACTTGGGTTTCAGTTTTGAACCATAAGATTGTAGATTTTAATGGAAATGAATACAAGTTTTGATTTAAATGTTTATGCAATTTTAAGTACATATTTCAACTTAAATGGATTGTCGTTTAAAAGCATAGGATTCGTTTGGTTCTTCAAACCTCAATCCATAAGAAATGGTTGGTCCTTCGTTTACCACAAAACCTAGTACATCAGGTATGGGCTCATCCCTAAATTTTCATACATTTCAGTAAATACAAAGAGGCATTGTGAAGAGAATAAACTTGTATTCAGCGCCTTGGGCCACGTTGTATCCAAGCAAATGCACAAAAGCACATGTCTTCGATCCCCTCAAATTGACATCGCTTGTTGACTCGTGAACCATCCTTCGAAACCTCGAAAGACTCCACAAACTCCCAAAGGCTGCCGGCACCAAATAGCTTGAGGTGATTGGCGGGAAAGATCATTCCGCCCGTTGTGCTAACAGTGTGCACGGTTCCCAGAAAATCTTGAAGCTGTTCAAGATTGCCGGTGTCGCCTTCATCATTAATTTTGAACAGAGCTACTTCATTCATATCTTGGTCAACTCGGAGTAGGTACAAACTCCCATTCTGCTCCACTAGGGAGTTGTACATCCACTGGAAATCCCCCTCCCCTTCTTCCTCTATAGGAATTGACCACTCCACCCCATTAGAGGAACAACAAAATATAAGCCCATTGGCTAGCCAGAAGAGTCTCCCCGGCATCACTCTCAAACAATCGATTAATGTTGTACCCGTGTCGGCAAGAATATCATACCAGAACCAGCCCCGTGCTGGCCTATATTCAGCAATGACAGCCCGGATGAAATTGAGTTGCAATATGATGGTCACATTAGCCTCATCCTCTAGACTCGTACTAAACCCTCCTTCAGCAAGAGAACCAATAGGCATGGCTAGGTCTCGTAGGCTTATAACACCCCTAGTGACGACGTTATAATAATACGTCTTTGTGTCTTTGTTGAGCAGTAACCATCCGTCCAAATTATAGGCGAGAAGTGCATACCCCGATAATGGCGTGTCTTCATATTCCACAACAATTGTTCTTTCTTCCGTCCTCATATTAAACTCCAGCCCTAATTGTTCGGTGAAAATCCATCGCTTCCTAGCTCGGAGTACAGAATATTCTCGGAGGACCAAAAACTGCAATATTTAACAATGAAACAAACATAGTTGTCGAAATCGTACGATTCGCGATTCGAATCGTACAATTCGGTTCGGTTCGGTTCGGTATGAAAACGATACGAAACGATACCTAGAATCGTATTTGAGGTAGAATCGTGTACAGAATCGAAGAATCGATTTGGGAATTGCAAGAATCGTGCGATTCGTACAATTCGAAACGATTCGGTAGAGTAAACCCAAAAACCAAAATAAGCTAAAATTAAGGGGGGTTTTGTTATTTTTAAAGCAATAGACAGGGAGGAAAGTGTTAGACGACAGAGATACTGTGATAGAAACCCATCGATTTGGGTTTTCGAACAGTCCTTCTCCAAAAAAGTTAGGTTTTACACACCTGGACTGTGGGGTTTCTACTGTCGGCTGTGCGGTTCCAAGTTTTCAACTGAAAGGAGGGCTCCACCATCACCAAACTACGTCGTCTTGATCATCGAACTGCAGAATCGAACTGAAGAAGAAGAAGTCGACGGACTTTTCTCTGTTCGTGTTTGTCGATTAACTCAGGTAATGACATCTCTAGTTCTGTACATATATATCCCATATAATATATAATATATAGCCACTATCTCGGTATCTCCTATATATATAATATATAAATGATATAATATATAATATATAAATGATATATATCTACTATCTCGGTATCTCATATATATAATATAATAATATATAACACATGCACACTATCTCAATGCTTATGTTTACTAATACTAGTTTACTAATACCACTATACCAGTATACTTGTCAATTTCTTGTGCGCCTGAATTTATTTTCTGTGCTATGTTTTTTTTTTTTTTTTCTCTGTGCTATGTTAGTTTGCTACTTTGCTGTGAAAATGGGAAAAAAGAAGAGTAAAGTGGAAGACCCTACATGGCAACATTGTGCACGTGTTACCGAAGCTAATCGAATGCAATTAATGTGCAATTACTGTGGTCAAGTGTATTGGGGTGGGGTAAATCGGATGAAAAATCACTTGGCGGGAACCCATAAAGAAGTAGTCCCGTGTTCTCAAGCCCCCAAGGAAGTTAAAGAATATTTTTTGGGACTAAAGGAGAAGGAAAAAGGAAAAGGTGCGGACATTGCGGAATGTTTCAATGAAGAAGAAGATGTGGGAGTTATTTCTAAAAGAAAGGGACCGATGGATGGTTATGTCATGAAAGGCAAGAAAACACAACTCACATTAAATGAAATGGTGAAGAAAAGGGAGCCCATTATTAGAGATATTTGTCGGTTTTTCTATAAGAATGCCATTGCTTTTAATTGTGTTAAATGCCCTACATTCAAAAAAATGGTAGCGTCAATTGGTGAATACAAGAGGGGGTTAAAACCCCCTACTTATCATGAGGCTAGGGTGTCCTACTTGAAGAAGGAGGTGGATCTTGTTAATGAGGGATTAGAGAAGTACAAAAAAGAATGGAAGAAAACCGGTTGCACATTGATGTCCGATGTGTGGAGCGATGGGAGGTATAGAAGCATTACAAATTTCCTTGTCAATAGTCCTAGCGGTACCGTTTTTCTCAAATCTATTGACACTTCCGGCATTTTCAAGAATGCGGAGAAGTTGTGTGACTTGTTTGACGAGATGGTGAATGAAATTGGGGAAGAAAATGTACTCCAAGTGGTGACCGATAGTGCATCGACTTATGTAAGTGCCAGAAAATTGCTAATGGAGAAAAGGACTAAATTGTTTTGGAACCCTTGTGTCGCACATTGCCTTGATTTAATGCTTAGTGACATGGGTGAGTTTAAGATTTTCAAAGATACCTTAGCAAAAGCAAAGGAAATCACCTTACTCATCTATCGGCATCAATGGGTACTTGACTTGTTTAGAAAATACACCAAGCAAAGGGAATTGACAAGGCCGGCAATTACTAGATTCGCTACCTCATATCTCACATTGAAAAGCATGCATGATAAAAAGACACAAATTCGAGCTATGTTTAGATCGAAAGAATGGCTTGCAAGTGAGTATGGTAGAAGTACGGTGGGAATTAGAGTGAAATGGATAGTAGAAAATGATGCAACATTTTGGCCTTCCATAAAATATTGCATGAATTGTGTTTTGCCTTTGGTGAAAGTATTGAGGCTTGTGGATGGTGATGCCAAGCCGGCGATGGGGTACATTTATGAGGCTATGGATAGGGCCAAAGAAGAAATTGTCAAAAAATTTGACCATGTCAAAATTAGGTATGACAAAATTTGGAATGTTGTTGATACGAGATGGAATTATCAACTCCATAGGCCTCTCCATGCCGCGGCTTACTTCCTTAATCCCAAGTAATTTATTTTTACTTGTGCATTATCAACTCCATAAACCCTCTTACGGTCTTGCCTAAAAGTTTGGTCATTTTTGTAGGTTTCAATATGACCCGAACTTCAACGCCGATCAAGAAGTAAAACATGGCTTGTGGACCACCATTGAGAGGATGTACCCGGATTTGGAAACAAGGTTGACCATTCATGCACAACTAGAGAAGTTTAAAAATGCGGAGGGTATGTTTGGCATGGAAATGGCCAAGGCCACAAGAGGCAAGACGCAACCCGGTAAATTTTAGCACTTGCACTTGTACATCTATACTTTCATTTCTAAATTTCTAATACTTATGAATTGTATTCTAATAAGATACCTTTTTAATAGCTATATGGTGGGAGAGTTTTGGAGAAGATTGCAAGGTGCTCCAAACTCTGGCCATAAGAGTGCTAAGTGGCACTTGTAGTGCAACGGGATGCGAAAGAAATTGGAGCATATTTGATGTTGTACACTCAAAAAGAAGGAATCGTTTGGAAACTCAAAGGATGAATGCATTGGTGTTTGTAAAATACAACATCAATCTTTAGTTGAGGCAAGAGAAGAGGCAACAAAGAGGTGACGCATATGATCCAATTTGTTTATCAGACATGGAATCCGACGATGAATGGATCACCGAGAAAGAAGATCCAGTATTACCCATAGATAATTCATGGATGGACATCGAAGAGTGCTTTAAAGATGATGGAACGGTTGGGAGAAAGAGAAAGAGAGGTATAAGATTTTTATCATATGATATTCAACTATTAATTTGTGTATGAGTACAATTTTACTTAACGAACTTCTTTGAATAGGGCCGAGAAACATAAATGCTTATGGCAAAAAACAAGGAAAAGGGAAAGCAAATGAGAGGGGTTATGTTGAAGTGCTTGATGATGATGAAGCCATTGAAGTGGAGGATGAAGAAGAAGAGGAAGAAGAGTTTGATGAACAGACTATGGTAGATGATGATGACGATGACGACGTGGAGGAGCTTGACCTTGAAGATGATTGAGAGATGACTAATAAAAAAACTATTTTTTGGAGCTTATAGTAGTTTAATTGGCTTTGAGACTTAGAAGTTTGAACTTTGAATGACCTTTTTTGATACAACTTGCTAGTTGCTACTTGCTTATAGCCTAGTACTACCCTTATTACTTTGGGCTAACGCCATTTAGCATATGAAATCTAGAAACTTATGGATCTTGTGTTGATTGTAAATTCATACATGACAATTCTCTTTTGCTATGTCAATGTTTATTGCCATTTTATGTAAAAAGTATTGATCACGGAGAGATTCGGACCCACATCCCTTGCTATAAACGCAACCACGCAAGTGTCTTGCCTATATTAGACCACATGATCATCAATTTATGTTATGAAACGATAGTTTTATTGATTCTAACTTAAAATCTACAATTTTTTATGCATTTTTAGAAAAAATGACCGAATCGGAGCGATTCACGATTCGATTCGATTCACGATTCACAACTGGGCCTTTTCGATTCTCGATTCGATTCAAGATTTGACAACTATGGAAACAAATAATATGCAAGGTGAGAAGCTAGAGTAATTTGGTCAAACAAATATGATATTTAAGAACTCGAATGAAACTAGAATGAAACAAATAATATGCAGGGTGAGAAGGTAGAGTCATTTGGTCAAACAAATATGATATTTAAGAATTCTTAAATATCATATTTGTTTGACCAAATGACTCTACCTTCTCACCCTCTTAAATATCATATTTGTTTGACCAAATGACTCTACCTTCTCACCCTGCATATTATTTGTTTCATTGTTAAATATTGCAGTTTTTGGTCCTCTGAGAATATTCTGTACTCCGAGCTAGGAAGCGATGGATTTTCACCGAACAATTAGNGGCTGGAGTTTCAGAAAAGTATTTAGTCATCAAGGCCTTCTCAAACTCGACCTTAGAGGTTTTTAATATGAGGACGGAAGAAAGAACAATTGTTGTGGAATATGAAGACACGCCATTATCGGGTATGCTTCTTCTCGCCTATAATTTGGACGGATGGTTACTGCTCAATAAAGACACAAAGACGTATTATTATAACGTCGTCACTAGGGGTGTTATAAGCCTACGAGACCTAGCCATGCCTATTGGTCCTCTTGCTGAAGGAGGGTTTAGTACGAGTCCAGAGGATGAGGCTACCATCATATTGCAACTCAATTTCATCCGGGCTGTCATTGCTGAATATAGGCCAGCACGGGGCTGGTTCTGGTATGATATTCTTGCCGACACGGGTACAACATTAATCGATTGTTTGAGAGTGATGCCGGGGAGACTCTTCTGGCTAGCCAATGGGCTTATATTTTGTTGTTCCTCTAATGGGGTGGAGTGGTCAATTCCTATAGAGGAAGAAGGGGAGGAGGATTTCTAGTGGATGTACAACTCCCTAGTGGAGCAGAATGGGAGTTTGTACCTACTCCGAGTTGACCAAGATATGAATGAAGTAGCTCTGTTCAAAATTAATGATGAAGGCGACACCGGCAATCTTGAACAGCTTCAAGATTTTCTGGGAACCGTGCACACTGTTAGCACAACGGGCGGAATGATCTTTCCCGCCAATCACCTCAAGCTATTTGGTGCCGGCAGCCTTTGGGAGTTTGTGGAGTCTTTCGAGGCTTCGAAGGATGGTTCACGAGTCAACAAGCGATGTCAATTTGAGGGGATCGAAGACATGTGCTTTTGTGCATTTGCTTGGATACAACGCGGCCCAAGGCGCTGAATACAAGTTTATTCTCTTCACAATGCCTCTTTGTATTTACTGAAATGTATGAAAATTTAGGGATGAGCCCATACCTGATGTACTAGGTTTTGTGGTAAACGAAGGACCAACCATTTCTTATGGATTGAGGTTTGAAGAACCAAACGAATCCTATGCTTTTAAACGACAATCCATTTAAGTTGAAATATGTACTTAAAATTGCATAAACATTTAAATCAAAACTTGTATTCATTTCCATTAAAATCTACAATCTTATGGTTCAAAACTGAAACCCAAGTGTTTATCTTGTACTGTATTTTTTATTTGTACAAGCACGAGGGTGAAAGCCTCTTCGGAAAAAAATCAAACTACAACATACTCAAGTTCGAGGATTGAGAGCGCAAGTGTAGAGCGAGAATTGAGAGTGCGGGTGGAGGGTACTACTGAAGGATTATATGATTAAGGGCATACTTGACTAACTCTCTTTTCTTTGAGGCTAAATATGCTATTTTCCTGATTAAAAAGAACCATGTTGAATCCAGCTGTCACTGTTGTTATTTGTTTTTGTACCATGTTTGGCGCCCTAACCTCCGCTATAAACTTCATGTTCTAAAGCTCTGGTGCCTCATTTGTTGTTCTGTAGCAACTTAAGGTTTAGGTCTTTAAGATGTGCAAAACAAAGAAACTAATGGTTTCGATTTCGACTGCCGTAAGACAAAAGGAAGTCTTTTTTTTGTACTAAAATTTGTGTCAGATAAGATGGCCTTTTTTCCCTCTCTCTCTCTCTCTCTCTCTCTCTCTCTCTCCCCCCCCAAGGTCGTAAACAAAACATGTAGATGAAGGTCTCTCTCTCGTCTCGAGTACTCTTCTCCAATCGACGATTCGAAGCAGCCGATCTATTCATTTTCTCTTCATATGTATCATGTATGTAACGTTCTTCTTCTCTCTCACTGCGTTTTGCAATTCATGATTAAAAAAAACTAGGGTTCGCGATTCTCATTCAGATGTGTAAATGTATGGACTCACTGAGTTGCAGTTTTTTTTCCCCAATTGATGCAAGATCTTGTTTGTGCATGTGTGAATCTGAGTTTGTGTGTAACTTTCAATAACTAGGGTAATGCTTTTTTCGATTCTGGTTCAGATCTGTGTTTGTGTGTTGTTCTGAGTGGTTGAGTTGCAGATTTCGCTCTCTCCCTCCCTCTCCCTCTCTCTGAACCGAACCGACTCTTGAACCGGACCAAACCGAGACAAACCAAACCGGAACCGAACTGATCTCTAAAAAATTGGTTCCAATTCCATACTTTCTCCGAACCGGTTTTTCCCGGTTCAGTCCAAAAACCCCAAGAACCGGACCGAACCGAACCGGTTACACCCCTACTGGAAGAAGTTCAGTGGCAAAAAAAAGTATATGGTCATAATAAAATCAAAATAGATATATTTTTCAAACTCAAGCAATGCTTTGTCATTCTTGTGACTGTTCTCACAAATAGAGTACAGAAAACATGGTAACCCGCCAATCATGGGAACACAACATCATTTGAATATGAGGAAGTTTGGCATTCATGACTTACAGTAGCTCGTACGTTTCGGTGTGGATACTGGATATCCCCTTTTTTGTTCTATCCTTCCTTGAGGGTCTTTTTAAATTATGAATAGAGTTTCTCATAAGTCAGCTACACATAACATGACCCTGTAAAAAGAAGTGAAAATATATAATCAAATCAAAAGTTTAAGTAAATAAGATTTCTAGAATAGTAGAAAAAAAAATTGGATTAGCAATGGTTGATTAGGCACCAATAGTAGCAAATCAAGTACATTTGAATCATGCAACCTGGCCAAGAATTGAAGCGTACTTGAGAGAGGTTTCAAATTTGGAATTCATTGAAACCTTTGGATCAACTAAATTGTTGCATATCAAGAAATGACACATACTATTTTACTCTTAGCACAACTAAACACCTACTTATATCCCTTGTACGGTTGTACCTTATTATTCTATCTACGCCATATATATATATATATATGGATTTTCTAGTCCACACTCCCGGATTTAAGGAAAAATGGGGTTTTTTTGTGTTGCAAATTTTTTTTGGAAAATCCAATCCGTCCAATGTATTCAGAAGGTGTTTTCTAGGGTCCAAGCGAGAAATCTTCAAAAAAAAAATACCGAGAAGGGCTTGATCCAAGCAGTTTTCGCAAAAACTGTATTTATATATTTTTGAGAAAACTACTTGGATCAAGCCCTTCCCGGTTTTTTTTTGAAAATTTTCCGCGACAGCCCTTGAAAACACCTTCTGAACACATTGGACGGATTGGATCTTCAAAAAAAAATTTGTATAAAAAGTCCGAAAATTAAAAGTCCAGATTAGAAGTTTACCCTATATATATATATATAGGATGGCGATCTACTAAGGACTCTCTCAAATATAAATTCTGTGCGGACCTCACCATTTTTCGACTTTCCGGATCAAATTTTGACGATCCGAACCGCTCAATGTTTTTAAAATGCATTTTCCAACGTCCACGCGAGAAATCTTCAAAAAAAAATACCCGGGTATTTTGTTTTAAAGATTTTCCGCGTGAACCCTTAAAAATGCATTTTAAAAATATTGAGCGGTTTGGATCGTCAAAATTTGATTCGGAATGGTGAAGTCCGCAAAGTGTTATCCTAAGAGAGTCCTTAGTAGATCATTATCCATATATGGACGACTATAAGCTTCTCTTTCAAGTAAGATACTTCCTTGTTATGTTATATAGATAGATGACTGTTGGCATTGCATTTAAGCTCATTTTCAAGAAATCTCTACCTAATCAAGGTTTCTTCAGAAGTTAGAGGATGACATTTAAGATACTCTTTGGATTGACATTTATTTTAGTCCCCTACTGTTTACATATAAAATTAACCAATCCAATGATTAATTGACACGTAACCAAAAGTGTCAAACGTTGGCAATTACAAGTCAATGAAGACACACTGGATTAATAAGATATAACGCACCAAATACGATGTCGTATTACGTCTCAATTTAGAAAGGTAGTTATTGACAGTTACAAGCCATTACTAAAATAGAGATTGGCCTCGAAGCCATGATATCAACTGCTGAACGCACAAGCTCCACGTGTAAACTCAAGAAACAAGGCGATTGGCAGTTAGAACACGTGGAATTCTTCTGGGAAGCAGTTATTTCCCTGAACACGTAATCATTTTAGTTTGCTTAAACAACCGTACAGATTCAAAATCAAAGCTTTTGGAGGAAGCATTAGAAAAATTCAAATTCAGACGTGAAGGAAGGAGTAACTGCCAACTCAAGGAGTGGAAGTTAGAGTTCGAAGCAAGCCAATGTTCAAATTCATTGAGCGGGAAGTTCGAATTGCAAGCAGCGTCTATAAATAGAAGAAATTGAAGAAGTTAAAGGCGCCCGGACAAATCTTCAACAAACAGCTATCAAAAAACTGATGCTTGGTTTGTTCATTGGCAAAGTAGTTTAGGATTTCGAACTCAGTTTGAAGTAGATTAGGAAGTAGATTAGGAAGTAGTTAGGATTAATTTTGATTTTCCTGTAACAATCACCCCTATCTCGATTGTTCCTGTAGCAATCAACCGTTCAAAGTTCTTGTATTTGAAGTGGAAGACAATTTCGAAGTAAGTTTATCTTTGATTTATTAATCGAAGTGTCTTGTTTCTTTTTTGTTCTTCGATTTCCTAAGTTTGTTGGTTTACATTTCTTCACTTGTTGAGAAAATCCTCTTAATTGAGGTAATTGAACCAATAAAACAAAATCGCCTGATTAGATTTGGTTTTTCCAAAGTTAATCTGAGGGAGGAGATTCAAACTCTCTCTGGCACGCTCGCACACAATTATTTTCCATTGCAAAGAAGTAAAAGAACCAAACACCTACAAAAAAAAAAAACCAGAATATAAGTCAAACTTCAAAACTATGGTTGAAATCGTGGCTTTTTTTAGAATCACATACACTCATCCACCATATAAAAGAAAAATAATTAATAACATTTGAATAGTTCTACCCCAACACATTTCAATACCAAAGTCCAAACAATAAAAAATCTGTGAACTCCAAGGAACTATGATCAAAAGCTTTACCTACTATATCAAGTATGTAGCTTAAGATGCAGCGCAAGGTGCTGTGACAAAAATTCAAGCCACCAAACTTTCAAAATTAAGCCTGAAAAAAAGAGAAGAAAAGGAAAGGTTTTAAGTTAAAACTTCTCAAATTGGAAATCCAATAACACAGAGTGTTTATTGGTGGGAATCTCTTTCATTGCACTACCTATTTTTTATGCCAATACACGTGGTCCCAAGGCTACCAAAAACTTCAGTCTACTCAAATGGGAAAAAGGTAAGCACATTCACCTGCATATTAATAGGGGAAAATGCTGTGTATCAAATCCAAAAAAGGCCAGGGGGAATCGGGGCTTAGGTATTTAGGTTCATAAATTGGGGGAGGCGTGATAATTTGAGAAGACTAAATAGGTTGTTTGAGCTGGCGTGAGCAGGCATAAAGGGGCTCTTGTGGTGGCTGTTTTGGATTCGACTCCCTTGAGTGTTTTTTTGTTTAGGCTGCATAGGGGTTTTGGGTCTTTTGTTTTGGATGTTTCCTTCTCCTTTCTTTTTTCTCTTTCATTCAACTTCGGTTGGATGTCCCATCCCCCTCCCCCTCTCGGTGTACCCTTATCGAGATTCTTTAATAAATCTTCTTTTAAAAAAACAAAAAAAAAACAACTAAAGCAGTACACATATATGAGTTGTGTGGAGCCTATTGAAAATACTTAACCAGCAAATGTAGAAGCCTTAACCCTTCCATCTCCTGTGCAAGCCAATACTCGCATTCTTAAATAGCTGAAGTAGACTCGGACCTACACTCTTTGTCCAATTTCTACCAAATTACAACCAAAATTGATCACCACAGAGTGTCGAGAATTTATGGAGATCAGCGAATCCATATTAAACCAATATTTATCACCACAAATGGTCATCAAAGAGAGTGAGGTTACCTGCATCGGTAGGTGGACGCATTTCTGATTGGAGTAACATTTCACTTAATCGCACCAAAGTTTCAGCCAAACAAATCGAGGTTACATTTCAAGTTCTGAAATCAATAATGGGAAAATAAGAGGAGAATGAGAGGCGTGTGAGAGACAAACATGTAAGGGTTAGGAAAAAGACAAACAAAGGAAACTTGAACTAACAAAGTGAACCAAATAAAATTAAGAATGGAAAACGACATTCTCTTTAGTTAGCAGAACTAAAAAAAACCTGTGAAAATTGGAAAAATCAAACTCAAATTATCATGCCAAAAAGCTAAAAAAAAAAAACTCCAGGAAACTAACCTGTTTGATGAAACCGATTATTCCCGATCTATATAGAGCCATCAAGTCATCATCCATCCGAGTACGGCTAGCTAGGGCTTTCGATGGCTAGAATTGTCGACTGTGGCTTGGACCAGAAAGAGGGAGGAGGTCGGTGGAAGATGAGGGCGAGGAAATAGAGAGAACAGATCTGGTGGAAGAGTAGGGTTACTCTGTTCATTTGGGAAAGGGTGTGAGAGAGTGAGAGAGAGAGAGAGAGAGATGAACTGCGAATTTTGATTCAAAATTTGAACCAAAGAGTCCAAAGACATGGCTTTCTTCGACTAAGGGGTAGTTTTTCATTTGTTAAAATGGAAATTTGCTAAAATTAACCACTTGATTTTAGTAAATGAAGTGGAATGTATGTCCAAATTCATTGTTGTTAAAATCTCATCTCCACTTCATTTGCTAAAATCTTCCACTTGATTTTAACAAATTCTCATTTTAGCAAATGAAAAACTACCCCTTAATTGAAAAAACTAGTGTTTTGGTTTTTTGATTTTATCCTTATTTAATTTTTGGATTACTTTTCGACTTTATTCACAAAACTTTAAATTTGGTTAATGATTTTATACTTTTTAGATTCCTCTCGTCGAGACAAGCCAAGAAACCATAAAAAATTAACCGAAAACAAACGAATACAAAAAAAATTTGAATAAGGACAAAATCAAAAAAATCAAAAAATTAGTTTTTTCAATTTAGCCAAACCAAGCCAATCTTGCTTGTCCATTTTCCAAAGGGTCTGGGACATCTGCCCTTAAGCATAAGAGGTATTTACGGAAATGCCACTCAAAAGTTAGTTTGTAAGAAGGATATTTTTGGACCCTTAGATTTAAGCGAATGGAGGGTGGAGATTTGTTTCGTGAAATTTTTTTTATTGAAAAGAATCTTTGTTATATATTAATATCCGGTCAAGTTAATTTTACGTTGATATCCTATTTTGCGGACCCTAAAACAAAAACGTTTTAGATTACTAAAATAAATATTTGATGGCCCCCGCAAAATGATCTTTTTGACCCACAAAATTATGGTTGTTCGTCAATAGTGTGGATTGATATGAGATTGGTCGTCGAAACTAGGTAGCCCAAAAGCAGCAGCAATGCTTGCTTTCTAATCTGGACTCATCTTGAGTATTCCTCTTTTCTCATCGAACTCCCCAAAAAGTTTTAGATTACTAAAATAAATATTTGATGGACCCTGCAAAATGTTTATTTTTAGCCCACCAAATGATGGTTGTTCGTCAACAGTGTGGACTGATCCGAGATGGGTTGTCAAAACTTGGTAGCCCAAATGCAGCAACATTCCATGCTTTCTGATCTGGACTCTTCTTAGGATTCCTCTCTTCTCATCGAACTCAACAAAAAAGTTTCAGATAGGGCTAAAACCAGTTCGGTTCGGTCCGGTTCAAAAGGAATTTTAACTGAACCGAGTAAAACCGGTTCAGAGAGAACAAAGAACCGAAACCGGTTCTAGAGTGGTCGGTTCGGTTCCGGTTCGGTTCTTCCGGTTCTACTCGGTTCAATGTTCGGTTCGGTTCTCGTGAGAGAGAGAAGAACACATCAACAAACAAACACACAAAAATACAGATCAACAAACACAAATGAACAGATCTGCACAATATACAAAATGAACAAATCTACACAATATACAAAATGAACAGATCTACACAACAACACATCAACAATGTCCTTGAGTTCAAAGAAGGGAAAAAAATACAAATCTACAAAAATTAACAATGGACCTACATATATATGCACATATATACACATAATCAGTTTTTTTGTAACCTCAATCGTCGGCGACAAGACTTTCAGCTTCAAATTTTGTAATCTATCCAAACAATGGTGTATGGACGGACTGCCTTCTTGATCGATCGACGGATGTTCTGCTATCTCAGACGACGAAACAGACTACAATGAGAGGAAGACTGGGGACAGATCGAGAGAGAACAGATCTGGACGACGGATGATGACTTGAGTCACTTGGCGGTGAGAAGTATGGACGGAGCGAGAGATATAAAAGGATAGGGGAGGGGAGAGAGAGAGAGAGATGAGTCTGGAAACTTTGAGAAGTGAGGAAATAATTCTCGTTGGCTGTAGATACATACTATATATATAAGGGAACCAATAATCCTAATAAATATAATTAGTTGCTTCCTTGTGATAAGTAACTTGTCCAGCCAAGATGGTAAATGAGGCCGATTCTACGCGTGTGGACTGGGGTTCGACTCCCAGTCCCTTCGATTTTTCGAGTAAGATTATTATATGGTATATATTTTACACATAATTTATAAAACCGGTTCGGTTCGGTTCGAACCGGTAGTAAAATTACATGAGCCGGTCCCTAAATTTTTAAATCTTTCGGAACCGAACAGAACCGGCTAAGTTTAAAAACCGAAAATTGAAACTGGTTCGGTTCGGTTCCTCCAATTTATTTGTTCAGCCCTAGTTTCAGATTGAGTAAATACTTGATGGGCCCCGCAAAATGAGTTTACTAAAATAAATATTCCATTTGATGAGCCCTGCAAAATGATTTATTTTCATGATACATGATGGGCCGTCGAAACTAGTGTAGTAGCCCAGTAGCTTTGGTTGTTTTCTAATCTGGACCCTTCCAGAGTATTCTCTTCTAATCGAACTCTCACTATATTGGCTCTTCTTCTCTGCATCTTAATTTAGGGTTAAGGTTGGTCTGGGTGAATTAAAAAAATTAGTTTTTTAGTTTTTTTATTTTGTTCTTATTATTTTTTATTTTGTATTTTTTTGGTTCTCTGTCGATTTTTTATGATTTTTTGGCTTGTCTCGACGAGACTAATCTAAAAAGTATAAAATTATTAGTCAAACTTAAAATTTTGTGAATAAAGACGAAAAATAATCCTTTTTTTATTATTTTTCGTCTTTATTGACAAAATTTTAAATTTGACTAATAATTTTATACTTTTTAGATTGCTCTCGTCGAGACAAGCCAAGAAACTACCGTACAAAAAATCGACCAAAACCAACAAATGCAAAAAAAAAAAAGGACAAAATAAAAAAACTAGTTTTTTTAATTTACCCAAACCACCTCTTAGTATTCGTGCGCTCTAATCCGCTTCTCGATCCGACGATCTCAATGCTTCTCGTTTCTCTGACTGGTGGTCTCGTTTTCTGGGGTTCGTCTCCCGATTCAGTTACAGGGGGTGAGTTCGAAATCCTGATTACTAGTTTCTGCAGCCCTGATTCTGTTGATCTTCATGTAGTCAATACCTGTTATTTGTCGATTTTTTTGAAAAAAAGCTAATTTTAAGGATCTGGTTTGGAAAGAGAAACGAATTTTGGATGCAGGAACTACTACTAGCTTATGTTCCACTTCTGAGGGTTAGATGCATGGTGAAGTTTGCTAGTAATTTCCTGTTTTTTCATCTTATCTGAGAAACGAATTTCGGCAAATTTTTTTGTGTGCCGAGTGGGTACACCACGTGGTGCCTAGACGCCTAGTGGCAATCTCGACAATCCGAAAGTGGTTGGGATAGTCCAAATTTCTCCCACTCTCTCTCCTCTCTCACTCCTCTTTTTTTTCTTTAAATGTGGACCGTCCAAAAGTTTTTGGACAACCAAGATTGCTGCTCGGGACACCATGTAGGATGGTGCCCGCTCGGCACTGAAAAATCTCTCCTTGGGGAAGCATGAGAAGGTCAAGGTGAGCAAGTCAATCTTTGTGTCAATTTTGGGCCTTTTTGTTTGATTGGAACTTTAGTGCTTTGGTTTTTAAATCTTTAAAATGGAGATTTCTTAAAAATCAGTGGGTGATTTTAGCAAATGAAATGGATGGAGTGCTAAAATCAAATAGGCCCCATGCTAAAAGACATTACTTTTTAGCATGGGGCCAGCTTGATTTTAAGACTATTCCACTTCATTTGCTAAAATCACACATTTAATTTTAGCAAATTTCCATTTTAGCAAATGGAAAACTACCCCTTAGAGCATCCACATTAGCATAACCAAAACCAAAAAGTTGCTAAAGTTAGCATTGTTTGTTTAAAAAAGTGCTCACATTGGAATAACCAAACTTAGCAACCTCTTAGCAACTAACCAAATTTTGTCACTTGGATAACCAAAAACTAAAGAACTTTTTGCCAATAACCAAATTTAATTAACCCCACATCTACCCAATCAAATACACCCACCATTACACAAAAAATGACAAAACCTTTATCTCCTCTCTTAACAATGTTTGAAAAAAAGTTTAATTTAAATTTTCTTTTCTTTTTCAAAAGTTTAATTTTAAAAAGCTGGTTTTTTTTCAAAAGTTTATTTTAAAAAACTTTTTTTTTCAAAAAGTTCATTTTAAAAAACTGTTTTTTTTTTCAAAAATTCCTATTAAAAACTGTTTTTTTCAAAAGTTCTTTTAAAAAAAACTGTTTTTTTTTCAAAAGTTCATTTTAAAAACTGTTTTTTTCAGAAGTTTATTTTTTAAAAATGTTTTTTTTCAAAATTTATTTTTAAAAACTGTTTTTTTAAAACCGTTTTGTACTTAAAGAAAATTCAAAATATTTTTTTAAAAAAATTTCAAAACTATTTTTTGTAGTTTGAAAAAGTAATGTGGCAAGTTTTGTTTATCATTTGAATAAGTGATAGAGGGTGTCCATTATTTTTGGTTATGGACAAAAAACACCAATGTGGGACTTGGCATTCTAAGCTTTTAAGAATTTAAAAATGGATAGCAAAACATGTGTAAGCAACTTTTGGTTATCCGATTTTTAATTAGGCAATTTGTGGATCTTTCTTAGATGCATGAAGAGGGGACAAGATCGGGGAATATTTAGGAAAAAATTATAAAATATTCAACAAACTGCATAACTAAGACAAAAATAAAATCAATCTTCATAACTGAATGAAACAAAAAGAGCTGAAATTTACGTAGAAGGTTTTTTTGTACAAAAATCTTTACTCATGCCTAGAGAAGCGCTTCACGCATGTATATTATAGAAATGTACTGTACGAGTTTTGTATTAAATATTATTGTAGTGATAGTAAGTAAATATAATGTTCATACTATTACTCTGTACTTCAGCAAATTGGGTGTGGCCGTGTGGGTGCGTCGTTTAGGGTTCTCTCTCTCTCTCTCTCTCTCTCTCTCTCTCTCTCTCTCTCTCTCTCTCGTTTTTCTTTTAGGCTTTGGTTTTTGTTGTCCATCTTTCATGGTAGGGGGTTGATGTCGATTTTTTAAGGGTTCGTTTGTTTCAGTTTGTGGGTGAGTCAGTGAGGGTGACATACAGAGGATCAATTGCGGGTTGGGGGTTTAGCAGCTTAAGGTTGGTGCTTTGAGTCTCAATTGAGGGGTTCTCGAGCGGGCATTTAGGGGTTTGATCTGAGCAGCGAAGATGGGGTTTTAGGGGAAGAGTGACATTGGCAGTTTAGGGGTTGTAGCATGTTGGATCCAAAGGTGTGGTTGAGGCATTTGTGGAGGAGGTGTTTGTGGCAGCGATTGGCGGTGGAGTTGGTTTTGTTGGCAATGTGCAGTTTGGGAACCGGTTTAGGGTATTGGCAACTGCGTGTTGTGGCAGCGGTTTTTTCATGCCGTGCAGAGGTCATCATCAGTGGATGGTTTGATTAAGGGATTCTTGGTGGTGGTCGTTAGTTGCTGTTAGGTTGGGGTTTGCCAGCGACAATGGTGTTTTTTTAGGGCGATCGGCTGGGTTGGAGCTGTTTCGTCTTGGGCAAGAGCAATTTTCATAGGTTGTTGGGTTTGCATTAATTGAGATTTGGGGAATGCAAGTTTTGGGGTTTTGGCAGCTGGGAACTGCTTTTGGGTGATGGGCTCTAGGTGTTTTGGGTTTTTGTAGATTTGGTGCGTCTTTTGTTGGTTTCTTGCCAACATTTTTGTTTTTTCCTTCTCTCCTCTCTCTTGTAATATTTCATTGTTATCAATGAATGAAATGTTACTTCTTTTGCTGATAAAAAAAATACCATCTAGTACGTACTAATTTTATCATCATTTGGCACTTTGGACCAATTGATTTGCAGAGTTTGTAATATGTGGTTGTAACCTATATGCTTAGCAATGAAGCAAGTGCAAGTACGGGTACGGCAATGCCGCATTATGGAAAATTTCTTTATTTAATTCTTTATGTATTTATATTTTTGGATAATTTTAGTATGCTTCATTATTTGTATAACAAGTATAACATATTTTACCAATAGAATCAAGGTAAAAGGGATCTCTGGAGTAATTTTTTTTTTTTTGATAAGTCTCAGGAGTAATGAAATAAAAGACGGGGTCTTAAAATTCTAGTTTTGCTTAATATCGAAATAAAATAACGCATTAGCAGTCAACAGATATAGTTCACACTCTTGATCATTTGTTCTCTACTTGACGATGAAGCTAAGCCACCGCAACCAGCAGCCTCTTCTCCGTCGATTGAAAACACCAACTGATCTCCCTTGGTGACACAGATTTGGCACACTCGTCTCAGTCTTTGACTCTCTCTTCTCGTTTTATGGGTTATCTCTCTCTCTCTCTCTATCTCTCTCTCTCTCTGTGTGTGTGTGCACGCTTAAAAAACGGACCCATTAAAGTGTTTCGAACCATTTTATGAGTGAAATTATGATATTTTACCCGGAGTTGCTCTCATTTTTATTCCTTTTTTTGTTACTATGAAATTACAGCTAAAAGGTCAAAACCCTACAAAAAGCCTGAAATGTACAAAAGGATCAAATTTCCTGATGACTCCCAAATTAAATTTTATGTTTTCGTTAAGAACAAAGCCTCAGGAGATAACTGACCTTTTGTCCAAGAGGAGCAAGGCCTTGATGGAGGTGTGGCGGTTTAAGAAAGCTTCGAGGTGTGACATGGCAAGCGAATTATGTCAATAGCATGGAGAAGACTATATCATGGCAACAATGCTACATACACTTCCGGGTTGCACATCCGGGTACACTTCCGGGTCAAAAACCTCCAAAACAACGTCGTTTTGGACGCGGGTCAAACTTAAAAAAAAAAAAAAACGTGAAAGTTGAATCTCTAAACCCCTGTTGTTATTTCTCCCATTCAGGAAGAGAAGTGTGAGAGGGAGAGAGAGAGAGCACGATCCCCACCACCACCTGCGGGCGACCACGATCCCCACCGCCCGCTACGCCATCAACCACAATCTCCACCTTCGGCGAGAGAAGATTGCTTCGAATCGGCCCGACGAACTTCGAATCGGCCAAATCTACAAAAATGCACTAATCACAATTGTATATTCTTGCTTGCTTTCTTGTACAATAGATTGTGTATAAATGTTTGGTATCAATCATTTAGAGGAACTTAAAATTAGGGGAATTTTTTTCTTTCCCAACAATTCAATTGATAGAAGAAGAAGAGGAAGAGGAGGAGGAGGAGGAAGAAGAAGAAGAAGAAGAAGAAGAAGAAGAAGAGAACAGAATAGAACTAACCTTTCGAATGGAAGAAATCAAAACCCTAGAGGGTTTGGTTTTCCTGGAACAATTCGGACTGATGGTGTTCGCCGAGCTTTGAGCAGTGGTCGGTCGGTTTTCGCAGGTGGAGTTGGAGCCGGTGGTGATGGTGTTCGCCGAGCTTTGAGGCGGTGGCGGTGTCGGCGAACCCAGTCGCTCTTCACTCTCTCTCTCTCTCTCTCTCTTTCTGTAACGACGAAGAAGAGGAGGTTTTTTTTAAGTTTGACCCGCCTCCAAAAACGACGTCGTTTTGGAGGTTTCTGACCCAGAAGTGTACCCGGGTGTGCAACCTGGAAGTGTATGTAGCATTATTCATATGGTGGTAGTGTAACCCTAACATAAAAAGTTGTGTGATTGATTAACAGATGCCCTTGTAGATTTTCTTCATGTCCATTTTTTTTGGCCACTTGGGGTTGATGTTATTTCTAGTTAGTCGTTATTGAAATCAATCTTTGTGGCCCATGTTGCATGGATTCATCATTTTGGCAATGTACCCATGTTGTTTCAACACTGGTGTGAGATATAGGTCCGACATGGCCATTTTAATTGGCAAGGATTGTATCGAAATATGAAGAAGGCATCCATTTCAAATTGGAAACATTGTTGAAATCTATATCTTGAGGGATGCTACAATGCACACCCCTCCTATATGAGATTTTGTGCCTTTAAATCTGAGTTTCGTATGAGATTTTGTGGTACCAAATATGAGAATTTGTGGCTCCAAATATGATATGACATATGGTATGCACCCATACGGATGGACGGCCGAGATTGCGTCACGTATGACGTGTGGGGATTTGTGCTACCTTTGACCATTGAGTATATGAGATTTTGTGACTCCAAATATGAGATTTTGTAGCACCAAATATGATATTTTTTGACTCAAAAAATGAGATTTTGTGGCACCAAATATGAGATTTTGTGGCTCCAAAATATGAGATTTTGTGGCACTAAATATGAGATTTTCTGGAAATATATGAGATTTAGTGACTCTAAATATGAGATTGTGGCACTGTAGCAGTTACTGTAGCAATCCGAATGGGTCCAAATATGAGATTGTGTGGCTCCAAATATGAGATTTTCTGGAAATATATGAGATTTTGTGATTATTCATATGAATGTGCATACCATATGCACTTCATATCTCCAGCCACAAAATCTCATATTTTGAGTCACAAAATCTCATACTCCCTCCGTCCCAATTTGTTTGCCCCTTTTGGGGAAGCGGGTTTTTAAGGGATGTGAAAACTTTGTATTGACTTTTTTATTTTGCCCATAAATCCAGTCAATATTACTGTGACCAAATTTGTGAGGCTAGTTTATTATATGAAAGTCAAAACATATTCAATATGGATCTTGTTTGATAGATATCAATTAATTTTATTATACAAAATTTTCAAAATCATAAAAATCATTATAAAATAAAAGATAATAGACTAGCCAATTAAGATGGAAAAAATACTTTTTAAGGGTAAAATTGGAAAGTGACCCAATTTTGATAGATGTTTTTAGAAGTGTGACAAATATTTTGGGACATCTCAAAATAGAAAGAATGACCAAGAAATTAGGACGGAGGGAGAATTAAATAAGTGCACATTGTAGCATGACTCCTATATCTTATCATTGTAGAACTATGAAGAAGAAGAAGATGACGACGAAAAAGGAGGGAGAATTATTGGGTCATATTTTTGGTATCAAAATTTTGTTTGTTCATCTCTTCCACCTTTTTTTTTTGCACGCTGTTTTGGATTAGTGTCACTAACTTTTTTCTCCCAAAGGGAGAAACTAGATTTGCTTGAGAATACTATGTTGAAGGAACTCACCAAAATGAACAGATCAGAAGCTAGAAAGATATGAAACATACTCAAGTCTCTCCAAAACACCCACAAACCCAGCCACAAAGGATGTTCATCTTAGCTATGTTGAAAGTGTGAAGAACAATATCAAGATGATAGGAACAAGAAGGAAGGCAACAATGGAGATACCAATATACTTGTTCCTTCTCATCCTTCCTGACATGTTAGTAAACAAAGTTTCAGCTTATCCTTCTTAACATCTTAGTACTATTTTCTTGTTACTCTAGCTAATGTGGTTGTCCACTCCGTGAAGCTGCAACAGGAAAAGGAAACCTGCAGATAAATACAAATTGTCACACATTATTGAAACAGACGTGAATGATATAGTGCACCTTATACACAACAGAATTCCAAATGGAGCTTAAGTAAGAGTAATCACAGATTGGACAAAAGCTGAAAAAGAGAACAAACATGTCTAAAAGGCAAAAAAAAAAAAAGAAAAGAAAAGAAAAAGGACTCCTGTGTTATTGAGCCCTTCTATTGGGACCGACGGGAATGTACCGATGGGGTACCGACGGCGTCGCCGACGCCGGTGTGGATCCCAAACGGCCAATCCGAGCCGTTGATCATTCTCAGAATCAAATTCCGAGTGGGCTAGCGCGGGAATTGAGGCAATCGGACGGCTTTATGAGCTCGATCCAAAATCACCCTATTTCATTTGAAATTTTTTGAATGAAATGGGGTGATTTTGGATCGAGCTCATACAGTACCGCCCCGATTGCCTCGATCTCGCGTTGGCCTACTCGAATTTGATTCTCGAGAACGACCATCAATGGCTCGGATCGGCCGTTGGGACATGCCGGCACCGGCGGCGGCGATTGCCGGTTCGTCGGTTTGCATTCCATCGGTACATTCCCGTCGGTCCCTTTAGATTTACTCTGTGTTATTTGTTCCGCAACATGTTAGTAAGTATGTATGTGTTTATGTTCAACTATATGATGCTAATGTACTTTTAATGATTCATAAGTCAAATCAATACCAATTGCAACAGTTTTGTAGACAAACAAACAGATATAATTGTTGAGATCTCATGATAGGAACAAAACAATAAAAACAGAAAAGATCTTTGATCCATCCCCCGCCCATACCCCCAATTATTGGGGACTAAATGGGTTATGTTATTGTTGTTGTGTGTTGTTGTATCCAAACACCGGAAAGGAGCATATCAGGCCAAAGGATACCGAAATCAGGTTTCTGCAATTCTCTGTAAAAGCCACTGATAAGTAGGCTTCCTTTAGAGGGCATGGAATCCACCCAATTTTGAATGCCCGGAGCTATTTGTGAGGACATAATAGTATCATCATAAAAGGGTAACATCGTTTACTTTCAGAGGAGTCAGCTCAGCAACCCTTAAGATTATTGGACACACAATTCTATCTTAGATGACTGGATATGACTCACAATTCACAATTACATGTGTTATAATCTATGAAAGAGAGAGAGAGAGAGAGAGGATTGATTAGGGCTTCAATGTCTTTGAGAGAGAGAGAGAGAGAGTAACGGCAGTTGCAGCCGCATAGGGTTTGAATGTTCTGACTTCTGAGACTTGTGAATGGTAATTGTATATATAGGTAAGTAACTTACAAGAATGTAATAAATATAATACTTATGCAATTGAAGGCCAAACAAGTGGTTAGCCTAGTGGTGATGGTGTAGGCTCTGAACACGCAAGGTCACGAGATCGATCCCCAGCTCTTTCATTTTGCAAGATATTTTGGAGGTATACACATATACTGGTTCAGTTCGGTTTGAACCAGGGTTAAAATCTCAAGAACTGGAAACCGAACTGGTTTCTAAAATTGTGAAATTCTCAGAACCGAGAACCGGACCGGTCTATTGAAGAACCGGTTCAGTCCTTCCGGTTCCTTTGTTCAGCCCTATCTTCCAGTACTTGGGTTTTGGTGGTTCTTTGTTCTACAACAACATTATTGAAACAAGTATTCCTTTTTCTTTTTCTTTTTTTCAAGAACACGAAGTTACCAAAAAAAAACAACATATGGCTGAATCATAACATACGTGATTCTTACTTAGCATTTTCAAAAAAGGTTGATGAATTGCTAGAGCTACACAAAATGAGAAGTATTGAATCAATCTGTGGTTTCTAATATAAAATGAAAACCTACAATTTGAATTTGCAAATTTCAATCTGCTGATCTGTGCGTCTGTATGGGGGAGAGAGACAAAATAGAGAGTTGTGTATCAAGGGAAGAATAACTTAGGAGCTAAGTGGGGGCACGCGATCCCATGTGCCCGAGTATGTCCACCACTGGTTGGGGGGAGGTATAATATTTACATCCCCTGATTTGTTTCCATGTTCATTTTTTGTTTCAATCTCTTTTCCTATTGATTTGTCTGAATCAATCATATCTGTAGATGAGAGGTTGCAAATGAGAAACTGTATGATAGTGCTAAGGGAAATCCATGCATGAGGATCACATGCAGTAATTTCCAGTTTCAATGCGGGAAGGTTGCGAGACATGGGGTCCTAGTATTGCTTGAGGGAGGTAAGAATTCATGATTTGATTGTGGTAAGTATTGGATATGGATTTGAATGGGTTGACTGGGTTTGAAAAGGGCCTGAATTTGAATTTGAGGAGGAATATGGTGAGAGATGGTTTCATGATTAATGGTGGTTTGACATGTTTATATGCACATTGTTTACATTTCAAATTAACACATCTACGATGACTCTTCCCAACCACGGGTAATCGGTTTTGGACCTTTAGTCATAATTTTATTATGTAATGAAACCCCTTTGGGTGATTTTGGGTTGTGTGTGTGTTTTTTTTAGTAGGAAGCAAGGTTGAGGGAAATGAACACTTCCCCCGGGGTGATTTTGGGTTGTGTTTTTTTTTTTTCCCCTTAGGAATTGAAATATGGCTATCATGTAATTGACCTTTCTTTCTTTGCAACGAAGTTACTAGAGCATCTCCATTTTTGCATGCTATATCACCAAGCAGGTCAAGTCACCTCGACATCGGTAACAATATTGTCCTGCATATTCTCTTTTAAAACTGAAAACAAAAGGATATGTCAATGAGCTCTTGATAAAGCTATCTATTTTATTGTCATTGGCTTTCTTTAATTTGTACACGTTAATCTTTATATAACTGAAAACAAAACGATATGTCAATGAGATGTTGATAATGCTATCCATTTTATTGTCATTTGCTTTCTTTCATTTGCCACTACTTAATTGGAATATTGATATTTGAAACTCTCTTTTTGCAGAGATGTTATTTTCCAATATTGGAATCATATTGTTGCAAGACAACACATGTAGCTTCATGGCGTGCATTCGTGGAAGGAGAATCTTCTGTCAAAGTATGTCAAGCATCCACTTACCAATAGGATGTTTGGCTGGGTATATGACCTACTTACCCCCTTTTATTTGTGGGGAAATCTGGAACCGTAATGAAATTAAATTAGTTTGATGCGGTACCTTTTGGAGCATTGGTTTTCTCCTTTCAGCACTTCGATGGAGTTTTTGTTTGCCTCTACCTTATGCTGTGTTTGGACATTGGCTTTCTTTTATCCGCTTTGTATCTTTTGTTGAGTTCTAATAGAATTTTATTGCCAATCAAAAAAAAATTGAGTGCAAATTACATCAACTAACTTTAGGCACGGGCAATTCCGTGTGTGTGTGTGTGTGTGTGTGTGTATATATATATAATTTTGAGAATTTTGATCAATAAATAAATGGTTTGATTCTAGCAATTTACATTGTAGGTGCGATTCTAGCACTGTTATTATATTTTTTTTAAAAAAGAAAGGAAAAGGGGATTGCTATGGACGGCCCAGAGGCGTCCGATTAATGGGCTCAACTTGCTATAGATTTTACAATACTTCCCTTCAATTTAAAGCGTAACAAATTTGAGCAAGTAACAAATGTTAAGCATCTACCTCGCATGTCCGGTTTGAAGCTCTTCGTCGTGTCTGGTTGAAAGCTCATCGCCTTAGAACTTTCGGTGATGATGGTTAGAGGTAGGGGTGAACAAAAAACCGACCGAATAGAACCGAGTACAAGAACCGAACCGAACCGGTTATATACATATATACTAAAAATTGTAAGAGGTGGGTTTTAAACCCACGACCAAACACAAGGAATGCATGGCATGTAACCACTTGGCCAACCCATTTTATTGTTTTAATTAAGGAAATAAAATTATTTATTAGTTTCTAGGATTCTCTTTCCTATATAATATATATTCCTTTCATTCCTAAATCATCACTAAATTTTCAGTTTGTCTCTCTCTCTACAACTCTCCAGAAACATCCCCAGTTCCCACCACCCCTCTCTCCCACTCTCACACCTCACCCCCCAGCAGCACTGCTATCTCCGGTGTTCATCGTCGACCGTCTTCCGTCGTAGATTCGTTCGTTGTCGTTATCATCGTCAATCCACCCGTCATCATTATCATCGTTTCTCTCTCTCTCTCTCTCGATATATGTGTAAACGTCTGTATATGTGGTACATATCTCTTTAAATCTGTATAATTGTAGATATGGTGTATATATATCAATGAATCAACATCTGTTCATTGATATGGTGTATAATCTGTATAATTGTAGATATGGTGTAAATGTATATATAAAAACCAAGATCTGTTCGTTTTTGGAGTTTTTCTGTTGTATACTGTGTTTTAGATTTGTAAAATCGTCTCATCTCTCTTCCCCCCTCACTCACGAGAACCGAACCGAACCGGAACCGAACCGACCTCTAAACAATCGGTTTCGGTTCTGTGTTCTGTCCGAACCGATTTTGTCCGGTTCACTCGAAATCACCCCTAAACCGAACCAAACCGAACCGGTTACACCCCTAGTTAGAGGATCATTGGCATTCGAGACTCAAGAGAGACCCCGTTTGGTCCTCTCTCTCCGTCTGTGGTGGTCAGTAATCAAGGCCGGCCTTAGGCCCAATCATCATTTAGTGCCCTATATATTTTTTTAATTAAACAACATATTGGAATAATTTGTCTAACGGAACATAAAATTTAACTATGTTTTTTGTTAGCCTTCAAATTCATTTTTAGGAACATTTTTTACGATCACCATTTAGTTCCCTATACATTTTTTCAACTAAACAACATAGTGGAATAATTTGTCTATCAGAACATAGAATTTCACTATGTTGTTTGTTAGCCTTCAAATTCATTTTTAGGAATATTTTTTACGCTATGTTTTTGGTTGTGTAGAAGTATTTATAGGCAAACACTTGCCTTCCAACCCATATTCTTCCGATGTGGGGCAAGTGCTCTTGTGTAAAGGAGGACAGTTGTTCTCAAATTCTTAGTCCTATATTGCCTATTCAAGGGAAACCAACTCAAAGAACAATATATAAATTGATAGCTCACCCCTCTACTCATTCTCAAATAATAATGGGTCAAACCATGACTCAACAGGTGAGTTTGACTTAACCTTGAGTCTCTTGAGCTTCTTGGCTCCAAAAAAATATTCCTATTGAAACCTAGTACCAAAATATTTTGGAGTGCCCCAAATTTTGACATATTTGGGAGTGCCAAGGGCGCAAGAAGGCTCAGGCCTCATAGGCCTAGGGCTTGGGCTGACCTTGTCAGTAATGGTGGTCACCACCGTTCCTTTAAGGGGAAAGCCATCTACAGTTCATATTTTATTTTTGTTTAGGGAAACGACGTCGTGTTCTTGGTTATGTTTGTTGGTTGCATGTGTAGCATTGTTGAAAATGAATCTTGTCATTGATGGTATCAACTTCAACCATTTGACTGTATTAACTTTAACCATTTTGCTTGTAGGACGGAACTATTCTCAAGTAAGTGCTGGACAATAAATCTTACGAGCCACGAAATCCAACCGAATCGAACAGTTTAGTCCTCGAATTTCTAAGAATCTGAACCGATTCGAGCCGTGCGCAACCCTACTCAAATCACATCATCTTCTCTTCTCCTCTCTCTCCAATATATAAGAGCACCCCCAATCCAAGTCTCTGACTTAGAAATCTAAATAAAGCTTTTATAATCAAGAAGTGACTCCTACTTAAATCTCTGTTTCTATCCGTTTTTCCAAAAAGGAACACACACACACTTCTCAGTTCTCCCCTCTCAAAATTCTCCAAGAGCTCGTTTGTTTAACCAGAAATAAAAGGATATGATATGAAATCCCTTGAAATATGGGTGAATCCTTGAGCTATTGCTCAGGATATCATTGGATGGAGAAACCCAAATCCCACGTAACAAACAGACCCTAATATAAGTAATATGGATCTCACTTTAAAGACTTCATGAATATTTGTTTATTACTAATAATTTGGTGATGATTAATTTTTAAAATGTAGAAGTTATTATTTTAATAGTAGAAAAGAAGGGAAAAAGAGAAATAGAAGTTGGATGGGCAAACTTATAATATAATTTTGATTTTCTATTGAGAAAAAACTATCATGAGTTTGTTGTTAGTTACAGCCGGGTCGGGTTGTTCATGGGGTTGGCGAAGTATTTTGTGGGGTAGGGACTCATTGATTAAAGGCCTCAAATGGGAGTTGGGTGATGGGCAAAACATTAAGGTTTTTGGGGATGGATGGATGGATCAATGAGATGGAGAACCCTTTCGTAGGTCGAGAAGTGATGGACTCTCTCAAGAAGCTAAAAGAGTGGGTTCTTTTAATAGACTGGAGGACGTTTTCGTGGCATGCTCCGTTATTGGAGGCCTTTTTCCCTTTGGAGGTGGCTCGGAAAATTCTATCTATGTATATTCCAAGTAGGGGTAGGCAGGATTGTACGTATTTTTTGGCCGTCTGTGAGAGGTATCTGAGTAGTGTGGCTTCGGAAGTTTGGAAGAGGATTTGGGCAATGGGTTTGCCGTCAAAGTACAGTTTTTTTATTTGGAAGGTTTTACATGGTGTATTGGTGGTTAAGGATGGGTTGAGGAGGAGGAGTATGATCAGTGATGGGCTTTGTAGCCTTTGTGGTGAGAATGAGGAAACGGTAGATCATTTGTTTTGTCAACATTTTTTGCTAGAAAGTTGTGGGGATTGTCTCATTTGAGATTGGGTTTTGAGGATAATGCACCAGGGGAGGGGTTAGTTGATTGGTTTATGGGGTGGTTGAAAAGTGCGAGTGAGGATATGGTCTCTTGGAAATGCAGAAAAGAAAACTATCGAGTACAGGACGGGGGCAATTAGAGTACTCTGGGGTCCTTTGGAATGTTATTTTTTTCATGGTTCTTAATCTACCTCTTCTCTATACATAAGCGAGGGGATTTTGTAGTGCTTTTACATATACATCTTCTATATAACTTTTAATCAAGCTCCTACTTAAACTATCAATTAAGATGATTTTTTACAAGAATGGTAACAAACAATGCTCTAAAAATGAATGACTCTAAGGCTCCATTTATTTCGAGGCAAAAAATATTTTACATAATTTCCGGTGTTTGGTTGGATCCATATCAGGTAAAACAATTTCCAGAGTAAAATTTTTTACCCCATCCAGCGTAAAACATTTTACTCTAAAAAATTCAGTAAGTTGTTTTTGCAAGACATGTGGCAAGCCTCACGTGTTCTCCAGTACCAACAAGAACTCTCTGCCTACGTGGAGATTAGTGGGAGCAAATGGGGGACTCCTTATATATTTGTTGTATGCAATTGGAAAAACACTTCAAAAGTAACGTTATTATATACTATTTATAAGCATCTACATACGATATACATAATTCTTACATAATTGATTCAAATTTATTTTTGTTTTCAAAAATATTTGTCAAGTATCAACCAAACACCGGAAAATAAAATGAACAAAAAATAGTTTCCACAAAATTATTTTACATTGTAAAACATTTTACGTCGAAACAAACGGAACCTAAAGATCTAAGTGAGCTTTGTTGGGGGGATTGATTAAAAAAAAAAGAGTTGGCATGCGCCCACACAAGGTGAATAAGTATTGATCACTTGGAGTGCAAAAAATACCAGTTCATAAAATGCTATTCTAAATTTGTTTGAGTAATACCAATTCATAGCAATATTTTCAAGGCCTTTTTTTTGGTAGAATATTAGCTTAGTCCTTCTATATTAAAAGGAAATCCCATTGTTTGGATTTCGCTTCAAAACCGTGTTTGTTAGTCACGGTTTTCTCTTTATTGTTCACGTATTGTTTGGATTTCGCTTGAAAACCGTGTTTTTTAGTCACGGTTCTCTCTTTATTGTTCATGTTTTTCTTGTAAGCCAATTGCTTCACGTTTCTTCTTTCCGTTTTTTGCACATGGGGGAGGTTCTCTTGTAAGCCCAATTGCTTCACGTTTCCTTTTTTGTTTTTGGCACATGTGGCCCAAGACCAATGGGAGACTCGCCGCCACAGCATCCATTTACTTCCCGTTTCTTTTCCCTTTTTGCATGAGGAACTTGGAAACAGTGAAGCCCGGTATGAGGAAGTATTTCCTCCTTTGGCGCTCAGATCTCTCTCATCCTTGCTCTCGCCGCCCAAACTTGCTTCCACTCTCATTGACGTAAATGTTCAGTCTTCAATTTTAATTTCATAAGTTTTGCAATTTGGTTGCTAAAGATAAGCATCTCAACTCCTACAAACAAATACAGCACTACCATTAAATGTCTAATATCCTGCAAATATGTCAAAGATCAGTACAAGTCTGCTGCATCATTCCAATCACACATATTTTGAGAGAGAGAGAGAGAGAGAGAGAGAGAGAGAGAGGGAGGGACCAAATTTGATGTTCATTCCAATCACATAATTCAAATTGAAATGTCACTTCATCTAACCTTTACTTTTACAATGAAATAGATAAATAACCAAATCACTACCAAAAATTCCTTACACATGAATGAAGAAATGAGGGCTGTACAACAATCTGCAGGTAGTAACGATGCAAGAATGCAAGCGGGCAAGGTTGAAGAAACATGTATCCTAAATATTTGCCTTATTTGAAAGAATCTGAGATAATTGTAGACGAGCTGAAAGAATTTGAGTTTTGGAGTTGGTAAAATTGTATCACAGAGTTGCAACCTCAGCATTGGAATTTAGGAAAGAGAAGCATGCGAACGAAGAAATTGAGGCTGAAGCCTCAAGGTCAGGGCAAGGCTCTGGAAACACAAACTGAGAAAAACCCAGAACATTTGAACATTCCCAAGAAGTAGAACTAGTGACTGCTAAAGAAATATTGGATAAACATATGGAAGTGAAAGGAGATTCTTGAATTCCGATGAATTTTCCAGCAATGCTGATATTTGAGCCTATCACATTTCGCAAAGTAATCTGATCCACAATGGGTAATGCATTTGGATCAAATTTTTCGTCTGGGTGGAACCCACTTTGGCCGGTTGCACTAAAAGCTGTTTCAACATTTCTCATCTCAACATCTGAAATAACAATTTCTTTGATATACCCACCTCTACCTTTGGTCGTTCTGAACTCAACTCCGCAATTTGAGTTGTATACGTAGAGGTGTTCCACGAGGACGTTGGAAATTCCTCCAGACATCTCACTTCCGAAAGCAAGAGCAGAACCAGAAAATGCTTGGAGGTATACTTGCTTGATGTGTACACTTGTTGTGGGCCTGCCATATGCTATTCCGTACTCATCCCAGCCACTCTTGAATGCAATAGCATCATACCCGGTGCTAATGTTACAGTTCTCTACGCATATATTGTCTGAAGAATCTGAAAGAATGTAGTTTTGGTTATATGAATTTCTCCTTGTAACTTGCTCACAGTTGGCCAAAGTTGACAACCCACAATGCCAAAAAAAAATGGCTCTCTCCTTCTTGACAAACATAGTTTGTTTAAATGATGCGGAGTTTTAACGAGATTCAGTTCTACAAGTAAATTTGTGCACGTGTATAAATTGGAGGGGTGAAAGAAAAGATTCACATAGATCCTTAGGCCATTCGCCAATCCCAACCATGAAATTCCTTTTTGTATCTAGAGCTAACACCCACAACCATGAAAAAAAAAAAAACCATGGAAACCACCCTGCACAACCACCCCAAACTCCCCAGAAAAGGGAAGAAGGCAAACACGAACCAAAATGTAAAATGTCACTTCTAAATACAGGAACCCACTTATGTAGAAGACATGCCTCATGCTAGCAAATAATCAATTCACAGGGGAAGAAAAGTACGAAGTGAATGTGTGGATCATCATATGTACCTGGAACTAGGCCAACGGTGTAAGGTGATCCTGGTGGAGCATACACGGAAATATTCTGAACTTGCACATTGCTGCATAAAATCCGCATAGTGTTTTCTATTAACTACTAATGCTTGTCAAGGTATAATCTAAATTTTTATTTAAAGACCAAATGAATTGTCATTGAAGGTTGGTCAACTCACCTGCAATATACTGGATGAATATTGAATGCAGGAGCATTCAGGAAAGTTAGGTTCGACACAACAATATTTTTGGAACCAGTAAATTCAACAAGATGAGGGCGGCTATAGTTCAAGGAATGTGAGCTGAACCATTCCCACCAAACTGAGCCTTGTCCGTCGATAGTTCCATTATCACCTAGTGCAATGGATATAAGAATGATCAGATGAGACAAGAAGGACAAGATAACCAGAAGAACCGTTCTTTAATCGCTAAACGAATTTGGAAACACAAGTTTGAGGGTATTCTACCTGTTACTACCACATCATGCAACAGATATCCATTTATTAAGCTTCTATATCTTCCTCCCGGAAGTTCTAGTCCCCGACCATAGGAAGGTAGTGGTTCCACAATTTCCCAGTGAGATGTGTCCTGTCAAGCAGCAGAATATGTAAAACCAATAGCTGGAAAAATCATCTCCAGCTACTGTTAACCTAATAAGCTCCGGTGTGAGTGAATAGGAACAATGGGATTTTTTATCTTATGGAAAAATAAAAGTTGACCTCAACTTAAAGCTCTTAAATGCACACTTGAAAGGAAGACCAAAAAAACTTAATCATATTTCCTGAATATGTATTCCCTCATATGTCAATGTTCTTTATGATGCAGAAATATTGGGAAACACAACACATAAGAAGAAAGATCAGAAATAGAATAAAACCTGAGATCCAAGAATGATGGCACCTCTTGCCAAGAAGAGTGTGAGATGGCTAGTAAGATTGAAACTTCCGGTAAGCCATTTTCCCGCCGGTACATACAGCTGAGCACCGCCCTTGTCAGCAAACGACTTGAGATAGAATATCGCATTCTGGAAAGCAAGGGTATTCAAAGTTTTCCCATCCCCAACTGCTCCAAACTCTAGGATGGATACACTATGTGGTCTTGGTTGTAGTGCAGGCTGATATTCACATTGTCTCTCGCTCCCTTTGACATTGATTTCAATAGCATTGCTCAAAGGGAGAAGCAAAAGCAATGCCGCCTAAATGAACAACGAAAAGATTCAAAATTCTTAGACAATATTGAAGAATTTTGGTTTGAAAGGAGAATGTAAACTCATTGGTGAGCAACTATTACATCTAAATCAAGTTTCATTTCCACCACATAGGACGCCAAATAAACCAGTGGTCAAAATTAAAATAAAATGAGAGGAAAGGAAGGAAAGAAAACTGACAGCAAAATTTGCAGTCAGAAAAAAAAGAAAAAAAGAAAGAAAGAAAGAAAGAAGAAGATAAGCAGTAAAACAGTAAATAGAAATGAAGGTACGAAACATCGACAAAACCATCAACATGTGTAGATTTATACACATGTAAGACTAACAGCAAATGACTGCTGTCTCAGCCCTTTTACCGGCAGCAAACAGGTTCCGCAAACTTCAAAAATTCATAGATGCATTAGGGCAGTAGTTTAGAACTCAGTAATGGTCGTTCCTTTGTGATGCTCATTCCAGCGTTTGATTTCGTCAAAATGCCATAACGGAATCATTATTCACCACTTCAGGGAATGGCTGTTCCATTAGAAAAAAAGGCCATACAGCATAAATGTAGGGGGACTCTTTTGTGGATTTATGACCACACCCACCTTAGATCCTAACGGCTATTTATTGGTTGTACCCAGCTTCTCCATAAAAGACAACCGGAGATAGGAAGCAGCAATTCGTGATGTTCACATCGGTCTAATAAAGATACCCATTATTGTTCTAAAGACTCTTCTTGCTTTATTTATTTCAAAAAGCTAAAGAACGAATATGTACAGAATAGAAAGATTCCAACCATCCAAGTAAAGAACGGTTACACGTGTCAACCGTTGCAGATAGATAAGGGAATTCAAGAGATTTTCGACAATAACTAGACAAAATCTTCATAAAATGCGACATTTTCTAAAAGCTGATTATGACGCATCTACATATACCAAGTGAACTGAAAAACGGGCTGAAAGCAAAAAACTGGAAATGAACTATTGGAACTTATCAACCTAAAAATGTGCATACGAAGTATGTTTTTCCATCATAAGGGAGTGCTACAATACTATGGCATGCACTCTCTCAACAACTTATAAGAATTCATTACATTTTCATAGAAATTCATACTACACTTAGCTTAAAAATTGACAACATCAAGAAAAAAACCTCAAACCTATGAACTTATATTTGATGTCATGGATTTACGTCAAAATTCATGGCTTACTAAACCAAACTTATTATTACTTTAATATTGATGTTGTGCATTTGAATGCAATCTTATGAAGTCAAGAGCAAGCATACTGTATACATCCAAATAAGGGTATGTATTGTACCATTTCCCTTAAACGTTTTTCATGATTTCAGAAGGCAAAAGGAGCCACTGATTAAAAGATATCTGGAAAATGCATTTCCTAGACCAATAACCTTGAGAAAATTAGTGTCAGTCAGGAAAAATGCACTAGATGGACGGCATTAACACTGGAAACCTTGGGCCACTGGAGGTTTGCCCAGTTGTCAACTTCATCGCCAGAATAAAAAACACTGGAACTTGAAACAATAAAAGGAAACTCTAAGAGTTCAAAACACCAAACTGAAAATTAGTAGCAACCCACAAAGGAAATCGCCCCTAGATCTCAAAAAACTGCTCCTTTATCGACAATTGACAGCACCACGCAGATATATATATATATATATATATATATATATATATATATATATATATATATATATATACACAGTAATTAAACCCTAGTAGAAACGGAAAGTCGGAAATCCATTCAAAACAAGAGATTCAAAGAGAACTCAATTTTTTTTCTTCAATTACCCAAATTCAAAAAGAATTCAATTTTCTTTCTTCAATTACTGAAATCAGAAAACCCAGATAGAAAAAAGAAACGTACTTACTAGCATCTTCATGAGTATTGGCCTGTGCATCAGCCACAGGGACAAGAGTGAACCCTGATGCCCAAACAAGGGCAACTGCATCAGAAGCAAAAAGGCAGAGTATAAAAAATAAAAAATAATAAAAACAGAGTAGCTTTCTGGGTTTTTATTAGAATACCACACAAAAATCTTATGCCTTTATGATATAAATGACAAGAAAATTAGTACATGGTAAGTGAGAGAGAGAGAGAGAGAGAGAGAGTACTGGTTTTAGTAATGCCAGCTTTTCACAAGGGAAGGTGAAAAAGGAGAATATGGTAATTAAAATACACAGTGATTACCCGAATGCTAATCATCAATTAAATACTCATCAATAACGTTCTGTCGCCGACCGACACCATTGTTTTGAATTTTTGTAACGGACCCATTAGAGAGAGAGTTTGGAGAGAGAGAGAGAGTTTGGAGAGAGAGAGGGAGAGGGAGCAGGTGGAAAACAAAATATAGTGCCAGTGTTTTCATGTTGTAGTGTAGGTTAGATCTGTCAAGAGGATGATTAGTGGGAGACAGAAAAGGATAATAGAATCACCATTTCGATACCCTTTAGCTGATCAGTGAATTCAACGAACCGAATAATGAGTAATCTAATTTTAAAGAGGTTTTTCTAATTTTAAGCACAAATAAAGATTAAAAAAAAAAAAAAACCATACATTCCTACAAATTTTTCACATGTTTCAATACACTTTCACATTTTTCACACATTTGAAATAATGACCAGACTTTAGAATTTGCCAATTTTAAAAATTTAAGAGTAAATTTTAAAAAGAAAAATTTGAAAGATGGTCCTTAATGTTTAAGAAGTGTATTGATTTGAAATGTATGAAAAATATATAAGAATGTGTGGAAAAAAAACACTGAAGTGAGTTTTTTTTTTTCCGTCTTTTCTTGCCTTACAAATTTTAATTTAGTCATTGAGAAGCAGTTTGGAATTTTTAAACACCGCAAGTCGTACGAATTCTGTGATAACTTCTTCAAATTTTATTTTGAAATTGAATGATTAACGAGCTCAAAAAAGCGTAAAATTTTATTTTTTTATGTAACAAACTTTAAATAATTGCACATATTTTAACCCGTTAGAACATGTGTGAACATTAAGTTCCATGTTGAAAAAATAGAAAAGGGATTTGACCTTGATACATAATTGGGTGACTCACCACTTACAAAAATGATTGTGACACAAACTTTGTGCCACAACCAACCACAACCCCACTCACATGGGGTGTGGGTCCCACATGTGCCCCACTTGCGGGCCCCACACCCCATGTGAGTGAGGTTGTGGTTGATTGTGGCACAAAGTTTGTGTCACTATCATTATTCCACCACTTATACAAATAAGTCATTAGAACTAGCTTAAGTTGGTTTTTTAGTTGATATATTATGAAAGAATGACATATCTTGTAAAACAATATAAGTCAGTTTTATAAAACATGTCATTAGCCTTTTAAGCGGATATGGATCCTTCAATGTATATTGGGCCAACATGATGCGGTGGACTCTCTGCCGTTACTCCCAAATCAAATTGGGCGGATGCACGCCATGGCGGAATCAATGCATCATACACCCACCCCACCCCCCACCCCCCAAGTGATAGCTAACGGTCTATGGCAAAACGCTTGGCGCACCATAAATGGGCTTGCACAGAGATTACTCTGTGGAGCGGGAAAAATCTAATTGTGCAGGTGTTGGGGTGTGCACGCTGCAATTTGATGTAGGCAAATGGAATACATATTGCACGTTGACTAGAGCATGACGGAAGTGAATGGGTGTGTTGGCTCTCAATAGAGTATGATGGATGGCTCTAAGTTGATGGAGTGTATATCAAGGTGACTCCAAATATAGCAAGATGGCTCGATGTTGAATTGAAGTAATGGATAGCTCTGAATCAACAGAGTAGTTGCGGAAAAAGCTTAATTTAGGAAATAGGGTCAAAGAATATTTAATCAAAATCAAGGGAGGAGTTTTGGATGCAAAGAAAAATAGAACAAGGCTCAATATATATGCGGTTCACACGTGAGGTGGAGATTTTTTTTTTCGTACTATGGAAACGTTTAGGTGGAGATTTGTTAGAACATGAGATAACATTCTCTCTGATATTGAAAAAAAATGGTTGGGTCTTATCATACAATTAGGTGATTCATCACTTACAAGAATTTGTCTTTTAATATAGGTCATTCAATGTATACTGGACTACGTGATGTGATGGATTCTCAGTCGTTGCTCTCCAGTCAAATTGGGCTTTGTGCAATCCATGAATCAATGCATCATATAAACTCTCAACATAACTTAACGTAATGACTAATGAGTTAACATAAAATAAAAACTTTTAACGGACGCTTGAACCCAAGTTGTTTAGTTATTTTTTATATTTGGTTCGATGGTCAGGAGTGTCAAGCCAGTTTATGCACATCTCAACAAAGGTCAAGTTTGGCCTAATAAGTCACATGACTTTTTTTTGTCTTCATTTGATTTTTTTGGGTTAATTATTTTTGGGTCAAGTTTTTTAGTGTATTGATTAGTCTCAACGAGAGGAATTGAAAAAATAAAATACTATGATCAAAACACTTAAATGCTTAAATAAAGACAAAAAGAAGCTGAAATATCTTCTTGTCTTTTTCTTTTCTTTTTTCTTTATTTTTGTCTTTATTCAAAAGATTGAGTTATAATCATAATTTTTTACTTCTCTGAATCCACTCTTCGAGATGAACCAATAATATACAAAGAATTGGCACACAAAAGGCTAATGAGAAAAAAAAAAAGGGGGACACAAGAAAATAAGTCAACCTGGTTCGGCAAGGTAGTCTAGCCAGGACTCAGGGCTGGCTTAGGAGTAAGTTCAGCAAGCTTCCGAGCTATGGCAACCAAAAAAATACAGTATTTGAACTAAAACAATTGTACAGTAATAAATATAAAATCCAAAAATATAACTATCTAACTATCTAACTATTTGGTCTATTGAAAAGACTTTCATTATTTAATCTTAAGGTGCATGGTTCAATACTCATAACTAACAATCCATTTAACTCTCATTTAAAAAAAAAAAACTCCTACCATGGTCTTTAACGGTAATATTGAGGCTTAGATTTTATTTGAGTGAATAGTGATCATATTCTATCGGCATACATACTCTTTTTTTTTTTTTTTAAAACCTTTTACATTCAGATATTTTTATTCTTTGAAATGATCTTGATTGGAATAATTAAAATATATATTAGATTGTATTTGAGAATATAAAACTTAATATTTTCAACTTTTGCATTCATATTTCTTTTAAATATTTAAATTGAACAATTTAAATATCAATTAAGAAAAAATATGTTATGGATATTATGTCTTTTCTGATTTTTTTTAGAGTCCCATTTATTTTTTAATTAATCATTCATGGATCTCGACGAGAGGAGTTTAAAAAAAGCAAAAAATAATTTACTAAAGAAAAAAACTGGTATTTTTGTTCTTAATGTTGTCCTATCTGAACCATTTTAAACTTTTTCACATTTGTATATATCGACGAAATCCATAATTAATCTAAAATATAATGGTCAAAATTTTTTTAAAAAATACAAAATGTGAGAAGAAGTTGTTTTATTTCATTCAAATTGTGTTAGTCAAAGCACAAGAGTCGGGATTACATTTTCATTTTGAATGTGTTTTGGATTTATATATATGTCTTTTTGTTTTTTATGATTTAATAGTATAAACCAAGTTTGGGGTCGAGCTTGGCCGACCCAAATATCAGGATCGGCACTACTGAGATTAGGGAATTCACAAAAAATTACTTGTGTGAGGAGCAACATAGGCGGCTCTAAATTGTGTTTAGGGTGTTCACTTGAATACTCTAAACAATTTTTTTTGCTTAGAATATATGTAATTTTTTGTACTTTTATTTAAGTTTTGTCCTTTTTGAACACCTAAGATAAAAAATATTTGAACACCCTCGCATAAATATTTGGACACATAACCCGAAAAATTGAACAACTAGACTGCAAAAAATCAGTTCACAAACCAATCCAATGCAAAAAACCTAATTAAAAGCTATAAGATCTTCAGTCTCCCATAGATGGTCAATTAAACAACTTAAACTCTTTTACATTTTATATTACATGTAATAATTTTATCTCGCGTTTATATTGTGAATATCCAATCTAAAAAATTCACAATTGAATATCTAATATATTAGCTCAAGCAAAGTGCATAATCTTAATGGCAGAAATTGAAAACAATAGAGAGAGCAAAAAGTATCTATTGGTATCAATATCGTGATCTGATTTTTCTTTGAGCAACAATCAATTCTATATCTCCAAAAATACGAGTATACGGAAAACAAAATCTGTGCCAACCTATTTGCCAGATAATTTCTTACAATAAAAACTAATCTATTAATGTGTCGGTTTAATTTTGCTTAGCCTAAAAAATAGAATTCATTGAGAACATGCAATTGTGACATATATCTTACATGTTTTCGTATTATTTGGTCTCATTATTCGAACTAATTAATGTATAAAAAATTATGTATATATGGCTGGTTAATAGAGTTAATGTATTTTTTAAACACCCTGTTTAAAATTCCTGGAGTCACAACTGAGGACAAACTCATCAATCACCTAGATTAAGTCCCTGGGCTTACTCTACTACAGCGTTCTCAAACTGAGTTTCCAATTTTCAATGGTATTTTATGTATTTTCACCCAATTCATTCTCCTCACATAGATCATAAAAAATATCATGAAAAAAAAGCCCTTACTTTTAGCTACAGGGAAGACTTTCAGGAACACTTACCCTCAGTGGAACAAGAACTGGGAGATTTTGGCATGTGGATATCTAAAACGTTTACATAGTGTTTAAAGGTGGAGTTCATTCAACCTCGTATGTATCCCCAAAAATACCCGAAAGTGAAATCAATAATTCAGATAAAAATCCAAGTGAATTTGAACCACTAATTTTACCTTCAAGATAATTTCCGACGCATCTAGCATTGCTCGAACTTTACTTAATGCCTGAGCCTCAGCCCCAACACCATAATACAACCAAAATGATAGGAACAATATATATATATATATATATATATATATATATATATATATATATATATATATATATGAGTCATGTTCTAGTCCGGGAGTCCCGGATCCGGGACTCCACCTTCCCGATATTTTTTTTTTTGATCGAAATAGGTCAATGTGTTCAAAAGGTGTTTTCAAGGTCCACGCTGCGAAATCTTCAAAAAAATACGGGAAGGGCTTGATCCAGCGATTTTTTTAAAAACTTTATATTTACGGTTTTTAAAAAAACTACTTGGATCAAGCCCTTCCCGTATTTTTTGAATATTTCTCGCGACCTTGGAAAACACCTTTGAACACATTATGACGATACTGAATTTCCCAAAAACAATGTTTAAAAGCATCAAAACACCGAAAAATGCTCCAGTCCGGGAAATCCGGGATCCCGGACCGGATCACCAGTGTATATATATATATATATATCATAAGAAACTTCTTGTATATATATATCTCATAAGAAACTTCTTGTATATATATATATATATATATATATATAACACTAGGTGTCCACGTCAGATATCGCTTGCTACGGGGGTGGTTTGGCTAAATAACGTGTTCGGATTATTTTTTTTATTTTCGTTCAATATGTTCGTGTATTTTGTTAGTTTTACATTTAATTTTTGTAGATTATTGGTTTGTTTCGACGAGAGGAATGTAAAAAGTAAAAAATTAAGCTCAAAAGTGAATTTTTTTAATAAAAAAATGTCCAATAATGTACTATTTTTGTCTTTATTAAAAAATTTTAATTTTCGAACTCAATTTTTTTACTTTTTAGATTCATCTCGTCAAAACGAACTAATAATTCCAAAAATATGACGAAATAAAAAATAGTTTGAGGCTGAGTTTTGCAATTGATTTTATGAGATAAAATCAAGTTTTGTTTAGAGGTGTAATAAAATCATATTATTATTTTTCCAAATGATAAAATTTACTTTTGATAAGGGTGTTTTTCCAAATACTTTTATGAGATAAAATTTCGTTTTGATAAAATCTAATTTTGCTAAAATCATTGAGGATTCTAAATTTTATTAAAACTACATTTTATCTCTTAAGATCAATTGAAAAACTAAGGTCCAGTTTTTTAAAAGATTTTAATACCCAGGTACTGAAATCATGATTTTTCAAATAAAAGAATGAAGTGATTTCGTGTATTGTTTTTTGATTTTTTTCGCAGCAAATTAAAGTACTCCTCGTGTATTTTAATTTGGTGAAAAAAATTAAAAAACGATACACGGAACCACTTTATTTTTTAATTAAAGATATCAAAATTTTAGCACCTGTAAAAAACTGAGATTGAATCAATTATTTTGCCAAGTTGCATAGTAGGTCTAAATTCGAGAGACTGATTGCAGCATGGAGACGGGGACAAAGAAAAGCTGCTAGCATGGGGTCGACCGCATGTGACAATTTGTGTACTTCTTTCTTTTTGCTTAGTTATGCACGCAATTCGATATTCCTGGCTCGCCATTTGATCTTGTACCACCAAAATTTCACTTCAAATTCTATTATTCCGATGTTATCAAAATAAACAAAATATTCCCCATTTGGAATAAAAATTACCATGTCACACATTCCTTATAAATCATGATAATTTGAATGCATTGTTCGATTTCCGCATGTGATAACAATTCTTGTAGTTTTCATGGCACATTATTTTCAGGAAGAAATTGAACTCGTTGGTTCTTTTACATTTACGGAAACTCTAATTTATCCGGACCGTTAATCTCAGATCATACAATTGAGAGAGCTCATTACACGCATGTAGTGAGTTCACTCGCTACAGAGCCTCCAATTCCTGGTTCTTTTAATTGTATTCACCACCTAACCAAATGTCGGTTACTTATAATTTAGAGGAGGCCAATAAAAAATTTTAAAATATGTCTTACTTGTAGATTAGCAGGTTTAAGTAACATAATCAGTAGAAATATCTTCTAACTTGGCATAATAAATGAAGGCTATTTTCCTCATAATTTTGCATAGTAGTAAAGAAAGTAAAGATGATCATGGTGCATCTTTTTTATGCAAAAAATGGAATGTGGCAAATAATTGTTGATTTTTGTTTTTCTGCACAAATCCAAATACCATGACAGTCTTGGTACCAAGTGGAGAGCTCATGAGAAGATCGATGAGACGGAGCACATGGTGGAACAGCCCCAAAAGAGGAATAAAATAATGGCGAGTAAAGACCGCATGTGAGAGATGACAGGTGTGGAGGGCCCACTAAAACCATGTGTAGTGTGCCAGGCTGGAGTCTCAATCAGTTTGACAGAATAGAAACAAGAAGAGTAGGGAGAGGAAGTGAAAGAGTGGGAGGAGTCTGTTGGTCCGGTTGGTAAGTGAATTTACTTCTTAAAAAAAAAGTTTCAAAGTTGGATGGGTATGGTATATGTGGTATGGTTTGGATTTTAGATAGAGAAAAAGAAGAGAGAGAGTGGTCGGGTAAGAGGAGAGAGAGAATCATTGTAGGTCATTTAAAACACGTTTGGACGACTTGGATCGTGCGTGGATACCATGTGACAATACCCACTCAGTACCCAATTATTTTCCTTAATTAAGGTTTGATTTTTTATTCAAATCAAGATAAAGTAATTTATTGTGTGTATTCTAGACTTGGTGGGCTCACTTTATTGTGTGTATTCTAGACTTGGTGGGCTGCCTAGACCGAAAAGCGAATCAGTTGAGGTGTGTGTTAATTAACCCGGACATTCATGACTTTGGGAAAAAAACAGAGTGTGTGAGGAGTTTGTGTGTCACCCCGTCATTCATGCTTCTTTGGTCCTACCCCGGTCCCAACTTCACACGCGTGACCGTGATCTCCATCATTCACCGCTGTCAATTTCTATCATTAACATATTTTAAGGTTGTGCTTTAGACGGGTTTAAGGTTGTGCTTTAGACGAATGAATGATTTATTAGTTGGACTTTGAATCGATCATCCATGTTGGCGCTGTGGAAAAAATTGTTGTGTGCTCCTCCGTTCAAAATTTGTGTGGCTCTCATCTCTAAGCATTTGGATGTCACGCAATGACGGACCGGGAGTGCAAGTGAGATGTTTAGCCTATCACTCCTCTCAATTTTTTTCTATCTATACTAATTTTTAGATTTTTTATAAAATTATTAAAAAATGATTCCAACAAACTAGGTCAAATTCATAAACATGTCCGCCACTGACGTCACTGATGTCAGATATTTTGTAGGAGTATGAGAAAGAAGCATTGCTTTTAAAACACACAAGCAGCATAGCATTTAATTGTGAGCCTATTGTTGAGTCCATCTGTGTCAACTGTCAACCCAGGTAGGAGTTATTAATTGACTTGAATATTCATGCAAAATTTTAATTAATTGTTTCAGTATATGCACATGATTAGATTGGTCTTTACGAAAAAAAAGAAAAAAAAAAAAGAGGCTCACCCGGTGCACGAGGTTTGGCAACTGCATGGTTTAGGGAAGGCTAGTGGTACCATGCAAACGGAGAAGTTGTTTTCGTGACTTGAACCCGTGACTACAATATCGCATTTGGTTGGGAAAAAAATTGTTCATCCTCATTAAAAGAGGATGAACAAAACCCTCACTTTGATTCTATGAATCCTACACCTTTAGATTAGTTTTCTCGTTGCATCGGAGCTAATAGCTACCCTACAATTAGATTGCTTATACCTTTTGAAAAAGGAATCAACCATTTATTTATTGATAGTCGATCAATTTGATTTAAACATTAATAATCGATTATTCGATAAGAGTTTGTCCTCTATGGGATCGTATGTACACATCTCACAAAAGCCAACCATTCCAAACCTTGGGGCTACTGAAGAGTTTGCTCGGTCATTAATGTCATGGCGCCAGAATTAGTTGAAGCACGCACAACCTTGCCTAGACATTCTTTTCTTAAAAAAATAATAATCAACTAAGTGCGTTTTACAAATAGAATTTATTATTGGCACTTGAAAATTGGAGAATCAATTTTAGTTTATTAGGAGACGTCCCCACTGCACCCTCAAATGATTTTGTTAATAATAAGAAAATTTAAGGAGATTAAATCGAACGTAGTTTTTATCATTAGAAGTAATTACAGTAATTTTTAAGTGTAAAGCGTTCCACTTCGTACCACTTAAGTGAGTAAACTGTATAATATAATGAATCAAGCATGTTTTGAAGAAGCATATGTGCAATAACACGCTGTGTCGGCCCTTTTTCGCACATCTTATCTGAGTTTCGACCAAGTTAATGCTGCTTTCGAGCAATCTTGTATGTAACAAAATAAACACATTTCATGAGTACATGATCCAATTATGACCCAAAAAGGCATATAATTCTACCATTCTTTCGACAATCATGATTGCCAAAAAAATACATCATTGGCGTTGCTCATTAACTTTTATCATCTCAAATTGAAGTGCATGTAAACTAACCCGAATGTAGCCAACAGAGAAATTCGTTACCAACTTGTATAATTTTTTTTTTTTATTCATCTGTCCGCCCACATGTCTACTAAACTCTTACCAATGAAGGCTTAATATTGTGGTAGGTGGAGAAAAATTTCAAACAATGGTTAGATATTTGTAACCCTTATCTCACACGGCACGGGATCTATGCCTTGATGAATTCATTTTCTACGAGAAGGCGTTACCAATAACCGTTTGTATATGGAGAAAAATTTGTGGTGGATGCATCATCTTGTTGTCTGAAAATTGAAATGGACCCACCCCATTGTTTGGATGCTACTCATATGTGTTCCTAATCTATCCAATAACATGTGTTCCATTCTTTCCGGCCTGTCTCATGTTGTCCGTATTGAGTTCGACAGCGAGGGAGACACCAATTTCCAACAATCAGTCCGTGGCCTATATATGCAAAAATAACCTCCCTATATTCAAGAATCATATGCGGATTATGTTTAAATCTATATCTGTATTTAATCTTTTATTTGGAAGTAGATATAACATAGTCTTGAATTCAACATGTCTTAAACTTTATAAATTAAACATACCCTTGTCTGCCAATGAGATAAAAGTGAACAAATCCTATAGATGAAAGCTTTAATTATGAACTCATATTTTTCTCTCTGTCACTCACTAACCTTTCAAGGTAACCCAATATGTTTTATTGATGGAAAAGTACGTGAATATGAACTGTGGATAATCTATCTTTTATAAAAAAGAGAAGAGGTCACAAATAACTCTTAAAGGACACCTATGATCTCTTTTATGTAGAGATCTTTTTATTTTTTTGTTATCTAAAATTCTCATTACGATGAATCTTATCTTCAGTTGACTTATGGAGTCCCGCGTATAACAAATATGCACAAAAGTGAAGATTACCACAATAATAGGTGAGTCTAACATTCTGTCGGCCTCTCTCTCCTGAGTGAAGATTTCAAATTTATCACAAGTGAGTTGAGTTTGTAAGTGCGTAAATTTTGACTTCAATTGAAACAAATGTTGGTAGATTATACTCCCGGATTGTATCTCCCGGATTAGTTGATCTATTGGGTTGGACATCAAATTATAATAAAAGTATTAATATTCCTATATCGAACAAAAAAAATGTAGATCAAAATAGCTAGAGAAAGTTTGAGAGCCAAGGATTTCACGCAAAAATAGACACACACATACACACACAAAAAATCCTATTTAAATAAGTTTTGGTGAAATTGTGTAAAAAGAGAAACGGGAAATAGAAGATCGGCCCGATCAGATGTGGGTTTCGGCTCATGTTGAGTTGTTGGGCCTCTGACCACTTCAGGTGGATCCTAGACAAAAATAAGAAAATCAAAAGGAGTCATGCCCGCTGAAACGTCGTCGTCTCCGTGTTGAACCAAGCCCATCCCCCAGAGAGCAGCGATGTGAAGAGAATGCCGAAAAGGGAAGTATCAGCCAACCTAAAGATATAGAAATCAAATTCGAAGGCAGAATTTCAATAATCGAGAAACCATCCTTGCAATTTCAATTCGAAGTTCGAGAAATCAGAGGCCATTGCCAATTGGAGAGAATCAGTTCCCAAAACAAAGCTATATAGTAGTATTTGCTTTCACCTTCCACTGGTCGTTGAATATTTTCACGTACGCATACATACATACCTTTTCTGTTTATTTGATGAAGATGGAATTTGAGAAATGGGTATTGTTAATTTGTAAGCCACTACCTGGTATTTGTCTTGGTTTTTTTTTGGGTGTAGTTCTTTTTTTCTTTTTTTTTTTAACATGTCAAGATATATAAAAGAAAAACTAAGACAAATCCCTGGACAGTACAGACTCAAAGTCGGGAGGACTACATCCCGAAGAAAGAACAAGATTCCTACCTATGCAATTTTTTGCTAACTAGTGAGCCACTCTATTACATTCTCTTCTACACCAACGAAAGGACCACTGCCTATTCTTAGCCCAAGTTCTAATGTCCTCCACAATTGTAGCAATACCCCATGGGCAGTCACCTTCATCATTCACCACATATCGAACTAGCTCTTTGCAATCAGATTTAAAGATAACTCCCTCAAGATTACTCTCTACTGCGACCACACATGCAATGCGCAAGGCCCAAGCTTCAATTGCAAGCGCAGAGTCAACCGTAACCTTACCACAACGCCGCCATTGAGCTGATCCACCACTGTCCCTAGCAACAATGCCAGAGGCAGCCAAGCTGCGGGGGTGAAGTGGGAACCTCCTGCCCCTTCTTGGTTGTAGTTCTTGTTCAAGCCTAGCATTGATTAACTATGCTGCTGTTAATTTGGTTATCGCTTGTCATCTTCCTCTCTAAATCGCGATTTTGCAGAAGCTAAATTGTTCGTAGTTTGCGTAACATATTCTCAAAGTTTAGTTCATTTCCATTAGTTTGCTTTATCAGATTTACGGCTTTTGCAGTATATGGTAGAAAGCTTGAGGCTCGTGTTTGGATGGAAGACACAAGTTTAATTTTCTATCTTTGATGTAATTTGTGTATCTTTTGTGTACCGAGTGTGCATTAGTAGGTGAGGCTGAGCTTGTTGCTGAGTGTTTGGTCACCTCACTTACACCTTGACTAATAACTAGAAGAAAAATCCCACAGTCCATTAGCGGGGTCCAATTAAAGTTGGGGCAAAGTCTCGTATGACTGGCCTCGCATGATTTGATAATACCTATGAGATTTCGAACCTAAGACCTAGGAGGGAGCCGATCCCTGAGTCCGAGGCCTTGACCACTGAAGACCTAGGATTTTAATCATAGCAGGACAAGTGAAGACCGGTTTAGTTTGGCCCAATTTTCACCCTATGGAGAAAAGGCTTTAAACTGGACAAGGGAGAAATGTGGACGAAAGGTCACAGGTTACTCCATAATACTTGAGTTTGCACTCCCACAATAGTTGAGTTTGCTGCTTTCCAAAAATGAGGAGTTTAATTTGACAATTTTTGATGGAGCTCGTGCTGTGTTTATGGTTCTGCAGTAGTTTGTGCAGCCCCTAATGGACGGTCTCGGGTTGATCTATGAATGGGCCAGAAGGGAGTCTAGGATCGAAAGAGGAAGTCATCTAAGTGGAAAGGCAAATGTAGTGATTTCCACTGATAAAGGCAGGAATGCACTCTTATGGAAAAGACGGGAAGGAGGACTAGTATATGATTGACTTGATTGAATCCTTACCAGAGAAGAGAGGGAATCATGACTGACAAATCATTTTTACTTAAAAGCAACCTAATAATGACAAAAAAGTATATCAGAGAGCTCTATACTCTGGTTTGGAATGGAAGGGGAATTTGTAAGCATTATGATTTTTTATTTTTTATTTTTTTGAAAGCGCATTATTATAGCAGCAATTTTCAGCTGACTTCTGTTTTGGAGTTTAATGTAGATGTTTAATGTCAAATTTAATTCTTCATAAAATAATTGTGTTTGTATCTAATGTGTTATTGTAGTAAGATGCAGAATGCTGGACTGCTGTACAAGAAATGACACGGACATCCATCTAGTATTGAATTCTTTGTTTACTGAGATTAATAAGATTTGAACTTAATTGATTCAGGTTAGGATCTAAATTCAAAGACTGGGTTGTCGCATTTCCTCTGGGTTTCATGACTTCCATCCTCAAGTGGTGAAACTGAAAGCTCTCCGGTTTCTTGTGAATCCCTCTGTCCTCTGGTGAGGGTAACCTGTGAAGCTGTAATCGGATGGATTGAAAATTGGGTGCTCTTTTCTTGTGTTGAAAATTGAGAATTCTTTCGTTGATGCTTTGGTAGCCCTCAAACAATTTTCTATCACCTTGATCTCTTCCGAAAATCTGGTTCTGAGATCTTTAAATCCTTGCTTGTTCTTTTGACTTGGTCTTTCTGTAGGAAGAAACACTCTGGTTGCTGCAGAATGATTGCTGCGAGCATTGCTTGTTGCATTTGGAGCTCTATTGCACTCAATGCAGCGGCTATTTTGTCTCTCCAGGTTAAATTCTGTTCTCTTTGCATCTCGAGAAAGGCATTCATAGGCCTGCCATAATCATCAGTTTTTTCTCACAATCTAAATACAGTAGTTTTTTGAGCTAGCAAAATTCCTTAGTGACAGCTTTTAAATCACGAGTGATTCTTGTGCCATTGTGTGGGTGTTGGTTTGAATGAGAACGAACATAAGATACGACCTGTCTTTGTACCCCGAACGAACTACGAAAATTCTTAGTGTAATTTCATTCCTTGACTAGGTTTTGGAGTGTCGAATCCCATATCGTTCTCATGATAAATACCAATGGTATATGCCCAATAATTTTACAGAATTTTGGCACGAATATAATCTGATGTTCTTCTGGTCTAATTTCAAACTAGATCATCATCACGAATCATAGTTTAAAAAATCAGCAGTATCTTGTTGTTCTTACCTATATTTCGGATTGAATTTGATTTTATCTGCATATTGATATAGGGATGACTAACCTAGCGAATGTAATCGTGAAGATCTTTACAAAAACTTACCTCTGACACAAGCTTGAACGCAACTTCGGCCTTCGGATGCTTGTTCTTGTCAGGATGAAGTTGTAAAGCTGCCCGAAAAACAAAACATACAAATGTAAATACTTTAAGTAGGTATGTATATGCCTGGATCCATCAAGAAATAAAAAAAAAAAAAAGTACCAAGTCTATGGTATTGCTTTCTAATCACATCCAGGCCGGCATTTTCTTCAACCTAGCAAAACCCGTTAACTTAAACAAATCAGAAACTCTGAAACTGTTGTGAAGTTTGAACAAAGAAACATTTTTGAACAACAAACATACTCGAAGAATTAGGTACCAGTCAATGAAAGGAGATCTACTTGGGTTGCCACCGTGCCGATGAGCGCACGCAATGGCACGCCTCGATATGTTGCAGATATCTGTAACTAACTGGGTTTTGAGATCCGGTTCTTCTCTCACAATTCCCATTTGTCACAGAGAGAGAGAGAGAGAGAGAGAGAGAGAGAGAGAGATGAACATATGTATATGGCTTTGGTGAGCGTAGGCTACGCTGATACTACTATGTTTTTGCTTTTAATGTGGGTGAAGCGGTTAAGAAAACAGAGGGGCAGCAAATGTGTTTTTAAAAGTGGATTAGTTGCTGAGAATGGAGGTTACCGTTTCTCTTTACGCGTGGCATTGCTTGATTGGCCCTCACACAGTCAAAGCTATCGAGCCCCTTCCTTTTTAAATTTTGTTTTGTTTTATTACAGTTTGACTTTCTCATGGGTTATGCGAATCCTTGTTTTTTTTTCATAACCAAATGTCCGGTCCTGCTTTCGCGTACATCGACTAATCATGGGAGACCAACTCTACCGTCTACTAGCAGAAGTCCAAATTAAAGCTAGAACAAAACTCAATAAGTACTAATCCCAATTGAGTAGATAACATTTAAAAGGTTTCAAACGTGTGATCTTATAAAGGAGCAAATTTTTAAATTTCAAGCTTTGAATAATAGGCCAATCCCTATGGGTTACGCGAAACATTGTCAGAGCATATTGGGGGAATCAAAACTTTAAATAATTTCTAAGTTATTGAAGAACTAATAGCATTTCTAAGGGGAGAAGCTATTTTTAATGCATGATATAAAATTTGCTTACCTATGTGGCTATTTGAATTAGCCATTTGAAGAAGTCCGGCCTAGGAAGATCTTCAAATAATTTTTCTTGTCTACTAATGGATGGATTTGAACTTTTATTACTTCTTTTGTTTCTTGCCAACTTGGAATATTTCTTTTCTCTTTTAATATTGATATTGATGAATCGAGTCGAAAACCCATCTCTCACTCTTCAAGTTTGAAATCATCGACGTCAAAGATAATTTTCCGACTTCTCTGTTGATTTGATTGAAATATATATATCTAGCTCATCTTTAGTATTCTTATTTTTCCAATGAAATGAAGTCTTTCGGATCTCTCTGTCTCTATACAGATATTAAAAGATAGATGGATACAAATCCAATTTGTCTAGAATTATATTATCAAAATTTCTAAAGTGACTGCTAATCAATTTGCAATTTAGACCAATTCAAAAATCTCAAAATTTCTTTCTTAGATATTAAATGAGAAGTGTGAAAATCTTTCCTATCTAGCTATATTGTAGAATATATTTCATTGAATAAATGTACTAAAATTCATCTCGTACATAATAATCTAATTTTCTCGGGCTTCAGATGAACAAGTGTTTTTGTAATTCTTTCGAAAATTTGCAGAGGAACCAACTTCATTTTATTTTCTTGGGGAGGTTACATCTCATTAAATTGGGTATGTAGTACCATTTTTAATCTGATGGGATGTTACTCGTGAACCTGTAAGTAGTATTCATGAAATACCCATTTTACGTGGGGTATGGACAGAAGAAATGTTGTAAACGAATACAGTATGAAATCCCAAAACACCTAATGCGCTGCACTATGCAATGCAGCATTCCAGCTGTCCAAACCAGATTTGCAGACACTTTTTTACCTGTCAAAATATGTTCCTACCAGTAAGAAAGCTTCAACGAATCTAAACCATTGATTTTCGAGATAGAGGGTTGTTATGTGTACTACACGGAGCAACGCACTAGGTGCACAACAGTAACCTGGGTTCCCCTATTTGACTAGACATGGGATGAAAAAAGAAAAGAAGAGAAAAGAGTATCGATGTGTAGAATAGTCTTGCAAAAAATGAACTTGGATATTCTTAACTTATTAGTGATCGAACCAAATTATCTTGCTGTGTATTTTAGCAGTGGTATTTTCTGTTCATTTATTAAAGACAAATGTGATTAGTTCACTAATTTGTAGTATTTTGGTGATTGTCTCACTAAGTTGCTGATATATGATTGCTTGATCTTTTGCAAGGTTTATTATATGTCTAGGTCTACAAAATGAACATATCGGATCAGGCCCCGGCCTAAATCCAATATTAAAGTTGGTTGAATTAAAGATGGCCTAATGGACAAATGACAAAAGCTGTTTGAATCACCAGAAATAAGAATGTTATTCCTTTGGCATTGAAGAAACTTGAATTTTTTTTTTTTTCAATCGGCAAAAAAGAAACTTGAAAATTTGAAGGATTTCAACTTTTTCTTACAAATGCACGACATACAAATATGTGGACCAAAAAATCACGAGAACTCGGATCCTCTTACTCAATCTTTCCTTTCCTGTACCCCACCGTTGGCACTTGGCAGGGCTGGCCATTAACTTATGCCCAATAGGCCACCGTCTTAGGTCCCAAAAACTGTGCACACATTACTACATTGTAATAAAACGGAAGGACTCTAAACTTATTTTTAGTACCCACAGCCCAATATACATGTCAGTTATTTTTTTTATTTTTGGGTACAAGGGCCAATTCTAAAACAGTAGCGGCCCAACTTTGGGACTCACATGGGAGGAAACACAAAAGCAACGTGGGCCCATCTTTTTCATGCATGTTTGCTGGGCACAGGATGAACGGGCAAGTCAAACTGTAAAATGGTATGGTGTAAAAAGAAACACAAATGACATAAAAACAGTTTAATTTAGTTTAGTTTTAGAGATAAGAGTAATGAGTGGAGAAAGATAGAGAGAGAAATGAGGGTAATAATTACAAAACAAAACTAAAATTAAAACTAAATTAAAACTGTGAAACGAAAAGGTTTTTATAATTCATCCAAATTTACCTTTTCGATTGAAAAGTCTTCCTCGTCATTTGTCAAAGCCCCATGGAAGAGTGTAGTAGACTAGTAGTAATTCAACGGCGAATAGTTGTATAGCAGTTATAACGTGGAGTAATTTGTGGGTGGGCATTTTTGACACATTTTTCCTTATAGAGTTTCTAGCTAATGCCCATGCCTAAAGGCATGGCTCAAACAATTAGCGTGCACTCGAACAATTAGCATGCACCTTAAAAACAAAATGTTTGGGGGGTTCAATTCATCCGTGAGGAACTATAGAAGAAATGACTTTATGCAGTGTAAATACAAACGCGATATGCATACTTAGAGTGCAAATCACTCACCTTTTCAGGATTTACGATGTTCGAGTCCTCTAAGGATCATATAGCACACTGTCAAGAAACAAAACCGTTGATTGTTAATCACTATAATTGTGGCCCACACCAAACTTATGTTTCTTAAAGGCGAGTTGCAGTTGATTGGTAACCTTTAATGAATGAAGCCCTTCCAAATGCTGAATCTGATCTTTTAATGGAAAAAACATATAAATGCTAAAGGAAAAGGTAAAAAGACAACACATTTAGTTCCATTGAATACAATTGAATCGTTTAGGGGTTGATAGAGATAGATTCTAAAGCTTCTTCCTTTTTCAAAGCACCAAAAAGGTTAATCCTACTTCTTGAGCTAAAATAGCTCTAGTCCTTGCAAATCTAAAGCAAACAATATATATCGTATCAGCAAAATACAAATAGAATCAACTCTAATTCGTTTTCAAAGATTAATAAATTCTTTGCTTAGCAAAAAAAAAATACAAATAGAATCAACTCTAATGAATATAAAAAAAGGATTAAAACCTCGAACCCTCACACATTATTTGATTTTTCTTTCATAAACAATTTTATTTCCTTTGATATTGTCACCTTGTCGGTACTGAAGTATTCTTACGTGATTGTATTGCCTTTCTTGCTAGAGAGAGAGAGAGAGAGAGAGAAGGGTGGGATTGGTGACTTACTGTTGCGGCCTATGGCCCTGTGAATCAATGTCCAGATGAGAAATTGGCGGGCGTAGGATACAAAACCACATTGATCTCCTCCACCCAAAGGCAACTCAGGTGGGTGAAAAGGAGATAAACTGGTAACAATTTTGTAATACACTTGGAAACTATAGGCTCTTCAATTAAAAACTTGGAGAGTGCACCTCAACTATTGGATTGAATCGATACCATTCTAAACAGAAAATGTTTCAATGGGCCCCACACTGCTGTGAAATGTATGAAAGATATATGGCATCATACAATGCAACAATGATCACTACATGCTTTTTGCTATCTATAAATTCAAAGGTCCCAGATGATGAACTTTGCAATCAATTCTTTGAACCTATAAAGCACTAGTGTTGGGTGCCACCCACTCGAGCAAATAATTTCCCATAGCAAAGTACACACAAAATAAACTTTGATTGTTGATAAAAAGATCAAAGTTCTTAAACTTGAAACAAACTACAACTAAAGTAGCCCAGCATACAGAAGCATAATATTGATTTGCAAAAGAAAAAAAAGGCATTGAGAGAGAGCCCAGTATTGATTTACCTGATAATTAACTGAAGAAAAACCTTTTCTGTTGCCACTAAAGTTCCACCCACTCGAGGAACTGATTTCCCACCGATGAAATACGAAAGAAAAAGACAGCATTCAGTAAATCAGAGTCCAAAGTCATGGAAAAAGAATCCCAATTCAATTATGCAATTGTGCAGTTATGCTGTCTAACGATGAGTGTGATCAATTATCCATTGATGCATTCAATTATTCAATTGCTATGGAAGTAATTCAGAGAGTGAGATCCACACTGCAATTGTCAAAAGATCATTATCACTAATCTAATTCAAAAGGTTTTTTTTTTTTGAAGAGCTGTACTTTAACCACCCTATAAACAATGGTGAAAATGTTCTTTGTTTCTCCAAGTTTTTTCGTTAGAATGCTCAGGTAAATTTGGGGTTGTAGGCTCCTTCTTTGCACATAACGTTTGGAAAGAGAAGCAAAATGCTCTGAATATGTACACAACTACACATATATGGAATTTTTTTTATTGATTTTATAATCAGAGACAACCACCAAAAATCGACGACTACCCACATATCCCAATCTTCCAATATGATTCTGGAAGATGCTCTATGGTCGTATGACTCCTTGGTTCCCAATTCAAAAAATAGTCAACAAAGTGTCAGATCATTTCCTATACCATGAACATGCAACAGAAAGAGAGCTTCCCCTGGCTGATTCTTTGTCTTTGCAAATAATATAACACTTTACAAATGAAGAAAATGTTCATGTACTTTATGAAGATTAAATTTCTTAACTTTTGGAAGGTTTTCAAGGTTGATGCTGAAATCAAACACAATTTATTAGTTAAATGAAAGCTTAGCCCTTTTCATTTCTTGAATTGTATCAACCAGCATATCGCTGAACCTTATACCTTTGTAGATAGTAGTTAACTCCACCAAAAGTATCCATGTTCTAACCCGAAATCCAAAGGAAGAAAAAGACCTTACTCCGAAACATAACATGACCGCTAGAACAAAGCTCCAAAGACGTACTAAACTATGTTACATGAACTCACATACAAACATAACATCAGTTTGTGAACCCTAAACATCCTCAGACACCACTCTCAAATGTGTGTGATTTGTGCAAGGCCAATAACAAAAAAACATGGTGAATGAAGGTCTTTCTTACATTCTAGCATTTGCAATTGTGCAATTATGCAATTATGCCGTACTACCATTTGTTGTCCTTTATGCAAAAAATGACTTGGTGTCCTTTACGCAAAAAATGACTTGAGTGAAGCATTTTATCGAACACATGGGATGCAGCAGTTGAAGCAACTCTAAATTGAAACAGGTGCGAAAGTTTTCCATTCCTAATCAGATAGAGAAACAGAGAAGAGAAAGGAACATGAAAAAGGTTAACACAGAGACTTACAGAATCTATGGATGTTCTAGGAGGGTGAGGACTGATTTCGCCTTCATCTATGGACGTCTGAGAGAGAGAGAGAGAGAGAGAGAGAGAGAGAGAGAGAGAGAGAGAGAGAGCGGGTGTTGCAGCAGTTGTTGAACGTGGTTTGTAACATTTGATTCTGAAGTCTGGGGGCTACTGGGCTATGATGTTGAGCGAGAAAATGTGGTAGAGAGAGACATGGGAGTTGGTGGAGGACGTGGGTGAGTGAGAGAGCCAGAGAGGGGAGAGAGAGTAGGCTTCAAGGTGGGTGTGGGGTGGCCATGTTTGGTTGCAAGTTTTTGGTTTAGTTTTGGTGATGTAAGCAGGTGTAATAAGTGGAGAGAGATAGAGAAAAAAATGAGGGAAATGATGATGTCTTCAAAACCAAAACTAAACCAAAACTTGCAACCGAACATGGCCAAAATAGTTCTCTTGCAACTCTGGCAACTGAGCCTTGAATGAAGATAAAAGGTCCAAAATATAGAGAATTCAAAATTTGAGTTTCTTTATTATATACTGTAGAAGATAGTTATTGGAGTTAAAAGAAATCAGACTTGTAATTAACGAACTATAGAAGGATAGTATAGGAGGATGAAAAATTAACACAATGACAAAAAAAGACACCAAATTGGTAGAATATTTTTTTTTTGTATGCTGGTTTGTAGCTGAATAAAAATACAGGGGCAAAGTGCAAAAACCACAGTCCAAGCATACGCTGCCGTTTCGTGAAGTACATTATTCTCATTCAAGCAAAACCTACGTAATTGGTTAAAAAAATTGAGGGCCCAAAGCCAATACTATGGCTAGGTTTGGCTAAAAAAACCAATTTAACCTTTTGTTTTATCTTTATTTGATTATTTTTTTTGCGTTTGTTAATTTTGCATCGATTTTTTTAGTATTATTGGTTTGTCTCGGCGAGACAAATCCAAAAAGGTAAAAGATTATGACTAGAACTTTCAATTTTTTGAATAAGATCAAAAAAAGTGTAAAAAAAACCGACTTTTTGGCTTATTTTTGTCTTTATTAAAAAAATTTAACCTTCGGTCATAATTTTTTTTACTTTTTGGATTCCTTTCGTGGAGACGAACTAATAATACTAAAAAAAAATCGATGCAAAACTAACAAACGCAAAAAAAAATCAAATAAAGACAAAAAAAAAAAAGAAGTTAAGCCAACTTATTTAGCCATAAGTAACCATACATCACACTTCCAATCCAAACTCCCGAATTTTTTTAAAATCCGAACCTCATTGATCCCAATCGAATTTCGATGATCTAACAGTTTTGTGAAAATTTGCTCGGATCAAGCCCTTCCCGGTATCGTTTGTTGCTGATTTCTCTCTTGGGTCCTAAAAAACACTTTTTTAACACGTTAGACGGTTCGAATCATCAAAATTCAATCGGAATTAATGAGATCCAAATTTTTTTAAAATTCAGGAGTTTGAACAGAAAGTGGACGGAGTAAATGTTACTAAAAACTTGGCCTCGTTTTTTTTTTTTGGTGTCCGTTTTTAAGCTCCCAAGAGTAAAAAACAGTCCAACTTTTTGGTTTCTCAAGTTTCTCACCTTTTTACGCGCCGCGCCCTATTCATTTCTCCCCAAAAAAATCCACTCCCCCAAAAAACCCCAACTCTACAACCTATCCATTACCTTTCCCAATTTCAAGCTCAAACCCCTCATCCGCCTCATGGAGATCTCTCTGCTCGCCGACACCGTCACTCTCCCTTCAATCCAAACCCTAGCCTACACCAATTCCTCCAACCTAACCCTCCAAATCTCCGCCTCACTTTGCCCGCCTCCCGTCAAATCGGCCTTGAAAACACTACCTCGAAGGGAGGTTCGGAAAAAGAGGCGCACGAGGCGTATTTCCCTCACGGCAGGCGGCGGCAGCGGTTATGATGACCTGGAAGACGGCGCCGAGATCCCCGCCGGTGCCGACGGCGGCTACGGTGATAGCGGTGGTTCGTTCCGTTGGGGCGGTGGGGCCGGTGGCGGGCGGGGGAATTCTGACGGGTTGGGATGGTCGGAGAACGAGGAGTCCAAGGATTGGCCGTTTGGTTCGGCTTTTCACGCTTTTTATGAGGTGATCTCTTGGATTACCCTCTCTAATTGCTTGCGCTTTGCTGTACATAAGGTTCTGTCGGGAGTGTAAAGGTTCCAATGAGATTTCGTGCCGTCTGCTGATTTTGTAATGCTATGGTGACTGCATTTGATGACGATGTTTTGATATACCTTGTGAGTTTTCTTTTACGCATTGGTGGAACGGACCGCACGTCATGTTTTCTTAGCAATGCAGAAACGACAACTCACGTAGTATTCTAGAAATGGTCACTAAAATGTGGTCACCGCATTGTGCTGCCGATTTGGTACTTTCTCATCTCGAATGCCCCATATAACTTTTGGATCCTCGTAAGTTGTAATTGGCTATTTGATGTAAACAATGTGTAATGTAGTAGTTTACTTCGCGAGTCATTATGATGTCATTTTGTGTATGTAGTTATGTACATATGTTCCTATGGATCCTAGTAACCTGTAATCTTGTTTGTTGGACTTTGTTCTACATTGTAATGCATTGCTTCGTAAGCTGTCTGTGAGATCGCATTGTCTATACTTGTACTTAAAGTAGTAGATTCTTGCTGTACTTATAGTAGTAGATTCTTGTGTATGTCCATGGTTGACTTGTTTATGATGCATGGTACATGGGTACTGATGAACACAGGAGTTAGCCATTCGAATACTTGTCATTAAGAGCTTCGAAGATAGTAGTAGTAGTTTTCATTCTACTACTACTGTTTTATAGCAAATTTCTTGATCCATAGGCATCAGTTCATCTTCTGAAATTGAATTTTGCAATTAATAGGAGGGTTACCCAACCATCTGAGTGTAAAACGATGAAACTGCTGTCTGCTTATACATTCAAGGCAGAACCTTGTTCACGTTGAGCTCTTCTTTCTTCATCAGCTTCCTAGGCTTCCTCAGTAAAGAGACGATCATATTTAGTCATTGCTTGTTGTTATCACTAATTACCATCAAAGACCGTGGAACACAAATGATTCTTCCATGTTGAAGATAAGGCCACATGAAAGATCATTAAGGACCCGCATAGGCATTTTTGCATAATTATTTGAGATTCTAGTATGGTCTAGTTTATCTTGAATGCAGCTTATGGTTCAGCCCCTTAGGAAACATCTCCTTGTCGACCTTCTCTGCACGCTGGATGCTCCTTCGTCAACCTTCTTGTTTTCATTTTTCATTCGAGTAGTGGTTTTATTAAGAATTTTACACCTCTGGTCTTTGGTCAAGTGATTATGAAAGTTCAAAAATCAACTGGAATTTTTTTTGCAAGATGTTCAGATGGTGTATTTTGGAAAGAGCACTTTGGTGCAGGAAGGTTATCTCATTGGAAAGTAAGAAGGAAAATACACTTGTAGTTGCAGTGTTTTGTGAGTAAGTGAGGTTTTGGGAGTTTGTTTCATTTAGGGGACATGCTATTATGGTTACAGTTTTACATATTTTTGGCATGATTGAGAATCGAGACAATGGATCTTTGTAGGGACATGGTGAAATGGGAAGAAAAGAGAAGTAGCTTTGGAACATCTGTGCTTCTTTAGATTGATGATTCGTATTTCCTACAGATTTCCTGTTTTAAGGCGATTCCTCTTTGCAAAACACGGTGGTTTTCCTTTGTTGTAGGAGAGGTTGCAGTGCTTGATTACATTGTATACCTTTGGATGAGTGGACATTGTTGTTGCTAGCCAATGAGAAGAGGAGTTTAATTGTTTCCCTAGTCATCGTCTTCGCATGCAGCTCACGGGGACCTGAACAATATCAGAATATGGGACCAAACTGCTCTTTTCTTTCCACTTTGTTTTGATTTGTTTTCGGAACGAAGACGTTGATTTCCTGGCTATGGTTGAAGGGTGAATTGGTTGAGTCATGATAGTCTTGTTGAATTGAATTAGTAAACTCATAGTACTGTTTTAAAACTTTGCGAGTAAATTTGATTTTGGTTAAGAAAAATAGAATTTGAAATCTGATTTTGCCTCTTTATTTCTCTTACTTGATTCTTGGTAGGGTGAAAAAAGACCTGGTCAAACCAACCCGAGAGCGAAAACCAGACCAAAATTGGTAGTTTGGTTTGGTTTTCATAAGTAACGGGTTCAGTCCAGTTCGACTTTTGAAAACCAGAAAAAAAAAAAAAAAAAAAAAGGGTTCGGTCCCTCTCTTCAGTTTCTAACCTGAATAGACTGAATTTTTGAAAGGTCCCTTCAATATAAAAACATCATTAATACATTATTCATGAAACACATCTTCGATATGAAGAAAAAAATATGCAACTTCTAACAACTTCTAATTTCAAATCCCAAATTTCCCCTTTTTTTCTCTACAGAAATTTTCATTTGCAGGTTCATAATCTCTCCTCAATCAAGAATCATCTACTTGCAAGGTGGTGGAACTTGTATCCCAGTGTATCGGACTTGAGCGTTTGCGCATGCAGAGGTGACCGGCCCACTGGACTTCAAATTGATGTTGTTGAATTTCAAGTCACAAGGAACCAATTTGCTGCACTCGAGATTGACTGCAACTGGTGAGGCTGTTGTTCCCCTTATGTTTTGGAATGTAACATCGCTGATCTTCACAAGAGAAGGCTGCACGTAAAATCATTTCCAAACACAAATTAGTCTCCCCATTTTTGCCTTTACAACGTGAGAAAAACTGTTTTCCCAAAAGTGTGTTTAAGAATAGATTCTGAAAACATTGATCAGACGTGTTTGTCCCTGAAAATAAAGACGAAACAGAACAGACTACGAATGCTGATTTGCTTTTAAGAATAGATTCTGATTTGCTTTTGTTGGAATAAAAACTAACCTTGGCGCTGGGGTCGCTATTGTAAAATTGGTCAATGATGATGGGATTCTGGACATTGTTCATGATAAGATTGTCGAACACTATTGCTGAAGCTTGGCTAGCACCTGACGCTGCAAATGTTTTGATCCTAGCGCCATTTGTTGTGCCCATAAAGGTGCAGTTTGTGACTAGGACTCCTCTCACGTCCATTTCGTTTGGCAACCTTCCAAGGCTTCCCACACTATCGTAAAAAAAAAAGAGTGCGGAAATCATTTTCCAATATATATGAGTACTTGCCTATCTATTTTTATGTAGTATGTCTTTTACCGAATAAATACCTAATTCCGTGTCCCGGGCCGCAGGTTACTTTTTTGACAGAGACATTCATAGCTCCCTGGCCGATAGAGATGCAATCGTCACCGGTGGCGATGCTGGTTCTTCCAATTTTGACAGTTTGAGATCTGCTAACGTGGATTCCATCAGTGTTTGGGCTCTCTGCAGGGGAATTAATGGTAACACGGTTTACCCTAATGTTTTGACTGTCCGATATGTGAATGTGAAATCCCATGGCGTTAACCAAATTGATCCACTGAATACGGGCATTCTTGACATTTTCCACATATAGAGCCTGTGGACAGGCCAACAAGCAAAACACAAGATTGAAATGCTAAAAACAAACAAAACACAAAATCGAAATGCTAAAAACAAACGAAACACAAAATCGAAATGCTAAAAACATGTAAAACCCGATTTTTCAATGCTGTGAGGATCCTGAATTATGCGTTATGTTAGAAGCTTACGGCAGGGAGATTGACGCAGTTTGGGTCCGTTTTGCAGTCATCGTACTTCCACATATTCTGACCTTGGCCATCGAAAGTCCCACCGCCGAAGATCCTCACTCCGTCTACCTGGCTGATCGTTATCCATCCCTTATCGGGGTAATTAGAAGGATCCGAGTCCGCTTTTACGGTCCCAATAACTTGTACTAATATGGGATTCGGGTTTTTGCATGGGCCACTGAATATGACTTCGGCCACCTTGAAAACCCCTTGTGGAATAACCACCCGAGCACTTGTAGTGTAGGAACAAGCTGCTACCCATGCTTTTATGAAAGCCTGCAAAATAGTATGCATGCAATGTAAATTAAAATAACATATCGGGTGTCTCAAATTAATTGGTTTATTGAGCCAGATATTGAGTTGTAAAAAAGGACACAATTATCTTTATGGCTATCATTTTGTGCACAAATTCTGTTACTGTTGCCCGACCCTGAGATTTTCACGGCCCTGAGCATTTTTTAAAATGAGGCCTCTCATATGCAATACATTTGTAAAAACAGGGTACACCTTGTGGTTCAATGGCACGACGAATGACAACCCTACCAAAGGTCGCGAGTTCCAGCCTTGACGCGATGACACCTTCATTTTGAGACAATTTTTTGTAAAAATAAAATGTCGAAAGGGGGAAAGGGATTGAACACACAACATCAAGCTTTGGACGCAGAGAACTTACCAACACGCTACAATCACCTACTACTAAAATGCTTGACATACATAATATTTATAACATTGAGCCGATAATTGTAGGTCCTAGGTGGCCGTCTTGTGGGCCTATGCCCAGGGCCAGTCTTGCAGTTTTCACAAAGTTTACCTGGGTGCTGTCACCTTTTCCTCCCGGCAAGGCACCAAATTGCATGACATTAAACTCTTTCCCTAACCCCGCACCAGGCCCGCCTCCTCTCAGGTCGACGCCTCCCCTCGGGACGCCACCACGACCACCCGTACCCTTGGCCTCGCAAGAGACCAGAGCTAAACACAACACAATCAAAACCCGAATTGTGATAGCTCCTTTCCCCATGCTGGCCATTGTAAATTTTCTGTTTACCGCAACCCCCTCAATAAAATTGGGCTGCAAATATTTTCTGTTACAAAGTAGAAGTTATAAAAGAGAAAGAGAGGTCTTGCAGATTTTTCTGTTTTGTGGGGTTGGAGCTAACTCTCTTTTATATGCACCGTTCTTTATGGCTGGTTCAAGTTATTAGCACAAATTTAATCCCCACCACTAATGCAAAAATGCGTTTTTCTGATTTTTTCTTTTTCTTGACCAAATGATTGCTCTGAATTACGTAATAATAGAATTTTTGTTGACTCTCTGTTTTTTTTTTTATACTTAATTTACCCTAGATTACCCTGGATTTCTGGGGTGGTGTTTTAAAATGGAAAGACTACTTTCCTATTTCATCCATCATTTTTTAATACACATTTTTGGTGAATAATGCGTCTAGCAGGAAAAAAGGGAAAATTTTAAAATAACCCCTGACCTTTCACCAAAATCACAGCCAGACACTTGACATTTAAAAAATGTCACATAAACACCTGTACAATTTTAAAAAACTCATCAATTAAACCCCTACCGGCACCCTTCGTTAAAAACCAGACAGAATTGGTGACATGGACTACATGTGGCTATTTGTTCTTCCACAAAATTTTAAAATAACCCCTGACTTTTCACCAAATCACACAAAGACCACCAACCTTTATAAAATGTCACACAAACACTTGTACTATTTAATAACTCATCAATTTCACCCTTGTCATCACCCTTTGTCTAAAAACTAACAAAATGGGTGACATGGACTACACATGGCCTTATTGGGGTTAAATGGATGAAATGTGGATGTGTGCATGGCATGTAGGAGCTCTCTCTCTCTCTCTCTCTCACACACACACACACACACACACACACACACACACAGAAAGGCCTCTAACCCTTTCTCATAATCCCTATTGGAACAACTCATCGGTTCAACTTCTTCTCCATCCTAAACCCTATCCCCAACCACTTTTGTTGTCGCACATACCTTCTATGCCCACCCGACTCCACCATCAGGATCTCTAGCAAGTATCCTCACAGAAGATTCACACTTGTCGCCTCGCCCCGTGTGTGGTAAGATGAGAGTTTGGTGCAAGTTATGGTGTGAGGCGTGCGAGTGGGGGTTCCACCTTGGTTGGGTTGGCATACTGGGGAGGGAGGCGGTGGCGGCAATTGAGGAAGAATAGTTGTGTGAAGATTGTTTGAGTAAAAGAATCGTGTATAGTCCATATCACTCATTCCATTAGTTTTTAGACAAAGGGTAACGGCATGGGTTAAATTGATGAGTTATTTAGTAGAACAAGTGTTCATGTGATATTTTGTAAAAATAAGGTGTCTCTAAGTAATTTGGTGAAAGGTTAGGGGTTATTTTGAAATTTCTTCGAGGAACAATTGGCCACGTGTGATCCACGTTATCCATTTTGTTAGTTTTTAGACGGGGGATGACGCAAGGGTTTAATTGATGAGTTTTTCAATAGTACAGGTGTTCATGTGACATTTCTTGAAGGTCAGATGTCTATGTGATTTTGATGAAAGGTCAGGTGTTATTTTAGAATTTCCAAAAAAAAAAAAAGTTAAAAAGAAAAAATGTGTGTGATTCCGGACCAGGTGACTCAATTTTATGTTTTGCAAAACTAAGAAATATACTTGCCATATCTTATTGATTTTGAAATTTTGTGAAGTCATAGGAAATATGACAGGGAATTAGTCAGTTTTTTTTTTTTTGTTTTTTAATAGCCAAACAACTTATGGCTTTAAAATATCAAAAATGATACATGTACAACAACTAGCTCCAACAAGTCTCCAACACACTCACATAGTGTGTGGAGTCCATACACACTTGAGTGTAAAATACACACACTTGAGTGTGAAATGTGTGTGGGTTCCACGTACTATATGAGTGTGATAGAGACTTTTTGTTGTACATGTATCATTGTTGTTTGTTAAAATATTACAGTTCCATGTATCACCAATTTCCAAACATAAAAGAAATCTCTAAAATTTACTTGAAACCCTCTACCTAAAAGTTGAAAATGAAATCTAAATTCTACATAGACAGTATCTTCCATTACAAATTAATCCTTGATTTGGGGGATAATTTATATGGAAAACCTATAAAACGAAATTGTATTACTTTGATATTCCTATACCAAATTGGAATTTTCAATATTCTTTACTCTATAGTAATTGCTGGTCAACGTGTCACTGGCTCACGTACTAAACTTGGAGAATTAATATAATCAAGTTAACATGGTAATGCTGCTATCTCAATCAAATTCAAAGACTGCAAGAATTGGAAATTTAGGATAGCCGTAATCATACAAATAATTTCTCCCCCGATTTTATGTTTTTAAAAAGGAAAACCATTGAAAATTACCTTAAGTGTGCTGTAACTGAGTCCAATTTTGTTTTCTCATTCAACACATTTGTACCTTTCTTTAATCGCTCAGTTGACACGTCCGTTAACAAACTGTGGCATCAAAGAGCTAAGTAAATGCATTCCATCAAATGATACCAGTACTATTGCTTTTGGATAACATCATTTAAAATCATTGACATACAATAAAGTAAACACAAATTTACAGCCAGGAATTTCATAAGAAAAAGAAAAAAAAAATGTTATGATTTCTAGCCAAAACACACATTTGGATTGAATATTTTTGGTGAGAAATGGAGAAAAAACTATAATTTGTTTTTTTGATTGGCTCTTCCCCCTCCTCACCGAATCTCTCCTAGGGCTCCAATTTATTATCTCATCCTTTCTCACTATCCAAAAGGGACAGTTAGTGCTTTTGTTTTTGTTTTGTTAAGATAGATGTACAATGTGCGCTTTTCCTTATTCTTTAAAAAACAAAAAATTGAAATTGAGTGGGACCATGTGACCCATTGCAAATCCGTCCTTGACTACAAGGTCCCCAGATTCCTCTCTAGATTGTGGGGTCAATCCTAGCTCTTCGTGTTTAATCGAATAGTTCATTTTGTCAGCTCGTCGTGTTATTATGGTTGCCGAAAATGAGATTTAATCAGACATCAAAATATACATGAATGAAACACATTTTTATTCAAGTAAATTCATTTGTTCCTGAAATCATATAAAAAAAGAACATATTTTGTTCATTTATGTCAATGTTCGAATAATCTCATTTTTGGCATGGACGATCAAGTCCCTAAGCCGAACAAATAACAATGTAAATGGCTTGAACCGGGTTGCATCGAGTGAGCACAACACCATGCTATGAATTGGGGTGGGACCGTGGGAGACATTGTTGAAGACTAGGTGAGTTACTCTGGTGTTATTCACAATTGGTTTAACTCATTAGTTGCAATTTTCAGTTATTCATACATTACATAAAGAGAAGGATGGTAGAGGGATAGTGCTACTCGTGCTATGCACGAGTGTTGTGCCTGTGGCTCTGAGAAAAGATTCGGTAACAAGCGGTCTCTCAATAATCTCTTCATTTTGATACCTATAAATTCTACATCAAAGAAAATACAACATGCACACTCGGTCAAGATCCAAGAAAAAATAGGACATCTAAAAGTATCTGTGAACCTCTTTCACATAAAGAACCCTGCCTTCCCTGTTAATCGGTAGAGCGCAAGTAACACGGAGGGATCTCCACGAATACCACGACAAATCCCAACTCGTTTCAGCAACCCTGCATCTTTGGCTGCCTTAAGGAGCTCCTCATCTCCAAAAACCTGAAAATATTGAAATCAAAATTGTAATCAAAGTTTAGTAATTTTTTATAGGTCGAGTTGGTTACCACGGAAGGTAATCCAAGATGTCTCCACAAAAAACTTCATTTTCTAATAGGGAGCTGATTTTGGGGCTCCCCTTTTTGATGCAAGCACTCCAAAATTTAATGGAGTTACAAAATTACCCTTTTCAAAATATAAAAGTTACTGGGGACACTCCATCCCAAAATTATCTTCTCATTTGCTTGAGGCACTCCTAACGGAAATATGAACCAAAGCCTCTCTCCATTGGCAGCAGATCCTCTGTCTGAAGCTGCCTGTCTGACACCTCTATCTCACACCCTTAGTGCTGCCATGTCACCCATATCTGCCCTCCATTAAACCAACCAACTCTGTTGACGGCATTGTTAAGTACTCAATGCAATTGTTACTCTTTTTTTTGGGTTTTGCAATATCCTTTGGATCAAAAAAATAAAGTATTTCCACATACAATTTTTTATTTTTGTTTGCACCAAATTAAAATTCTAGTAGAGATCTTTCTTTTGATGCGCAAAAATTTAGAAAATTATATACGGAAGTATTTTACATTGTTGGTTTATTGAGTTGGCTTTGTACTATCTTTCGGAAGTAAATCTACGCATAATTTTTTATTTTCTTTTGTAGCAAAATAAACTACAAAAGAGATTTTTAATTCGATTCAAAAAAAATTTAAAAAATTTATACGAAAGTACTTTACATTGCTGGCTTGTTGGGTTTAAATTATTTCGTACAAAAAATTTCAATTTTTTTATCCGAAAGATATTGCAAAGCCAACTCAACAAGCTAACAATGTAAAATACTTTCGTATACATTTTTTCAAAATTTTTTTGCACCAAATTAAAGATCTCTATTAGTAGTTTAATTCGGTGAAAAAGAAAAAAAAAATTCCCACGAAAGTACTTTATTTTTTTATCTGAAAGATATTGCAAAATTGCTCAACAAGCTAACAATGTAAAATACGGCCCAGATCTCTCTCTCTCTCTCTCTCTCTCCCTCCCCTTTCTCTCTCTTAATCCAGACCGTCCAAAAAGTGTTTTGGATGGTCGAGATATGCGCTTGGGCACCATGTAGGATGGTACCCGCTCGGCACTGAAAAACCCCTCGTTAACAAATGAGGAAAATGAGAAGAGTAATTTTTTTTTAGAGTGCCTGAAGTAAATTATAGAACTTGCAAAAGGATAGTTTTGGAAAACCATTGTAGCTTGGAGCCCATCCATCAATTTTTGGAGTGCGATTATCAATTCCCTTTCTAATATTTATCCGAATATTGAAGAATCAAGAAAATGCACTGTTGTTAAGCAGCCTTAAGGAGAAAAGTCCAATCATAAGATTATATCATGATTGCACCAATTAAAGAAGCAAATGAACTGTTATTATGAGATGACTCTCCACAATAGTAATCCAAATCAAAATCAAAATGAATATGTATCTTGCACTTCAAATAGGTGTCTGAGTTTGTATTCTTGTATTGTTTTCCCTGATAGGGTTAGTGCAATACAAATTAAAAGGGCACAATGTAACTAATACCTAGTTGTGCACAATTAGTGTATGATTTTAATTTCCAATATAAGTCGAAAGTAGCAGCCCTTATGTACTTTACCTTAGCTGCTTTGACAAGAGTAAGGGTCATCCCAGAAACACCATGGCACTGTTTAGCGGTAAAAAGGTTGAAATTTTTTCAACAAAGATGCATTATTTTTAAGTTCTCGTTTCACTCTTTTTGGGATGGAGGTAGTAGCATGTTTATAGACACACATCTAGATGTATATTTATAGATACGAAATTAAACATAAGTACATATCCTAATTTGAAAACACTCCACAAGTTGTATCTATAATGTAATTATCTATACATAGGATGAACACATAGGTCTATGTGGTCGGGTTCAGATTACTTGCCTGAGACTACGAATGAGGACAATAAGATATATGTTCCTACACGCGCGCACACACATATGAAAATTTTCATAAGCATATAGGGTGGGGTGCTAATATATTTTTGTCAAGAACTTTTTTAGATGAATAAGAACTCGTTGATATCTAGTAATAGTCGGCAATTGATATCTAGAAATTAAGCAAAAAGATTGAATCTTTTTCAACAAACATACGTTATAATTTAAGTTCACATTTCGCTCTTTTTGGACGGACGTACTAGTATGTTTTTACACACAAAGATATTTCTAGACATACATATGAAAACATACACAAGTATATAAAGTGGGTTTCAAATTACTTTCCTACGATACTTGTTACATATCCTAATTTGAAAACACTCCACAAATTGTGTGTGTATGAACTTATTTATACATATGAATATATACATGAGTCTACAAGGTGGGGTTCAAATTACTTGCCTGAGACTATGAATGAGCTCAATAATGTGTATGTTCCAACACACACACACGACAACATACCTATGAAAATGTCCACAAGTAAATAAGGTGGGGTACAAATGACTTGTTTGCGACTATGAATGAGATCAATGATGTGGTTCCAGACAAAAAAACGAAGTTGTATGGGACTCGAAACACTAAATTTAGGGCAACTGCCAAGAGCAACGGCATGATTACTGAAGACAATAAAGTTCCAAACTTGCAAAAAATTTCCTTCAATTTAGTAGAGGTTACTAAAGTATTGATGTTCTTGACAAAAAGCTTTACATTGCTGGTGCTCTGGTTGGAGGGTCTATCTGATGGACCACGTGGGCAGGTGGATCACAGCTCCCTATCAGTCCATCTGAACTTAATTTTTATCCCAATTTCTGGTTCCATTTATTGCTAAATGAATGAGATACATACACAAGCATCCATTGTGATTCGGAAGCAAACCTAACAGCGCCATCTTTTTCCCCCAAATTCTGTTTTTCATGTTCCTCAATCTTGGAACAGTTAATTTCTTGTGATGAAAACTTCTCATTAATTCTTAGATTTGAGGCATGATTTGACATCAACCCTTCACCTTCTTCTAGTCTGTGAATTCTTGTGGTCGGTTTACCCTCACAGTTAATTGATCGAACAGTTGGTCTACCTTCCCTTTTCTCCATTTCCAAACTAATCTTCTTTGTGGTAGTTACTAATGATGCATTAGTTGAATACTTCAATTAGTGGGGTTTTGATTGCCAAAGGGCAGTGACATACCTGAATTCTTGGATCTCCTTGCAAATTCGATAGTCATTTCTTGTAATTTGGCTAGACCCATTGCTTGACCATGGTGGAAGGATGAAAATGTGGAACACCTGCTTGAATTTCCTCTTTGAGTCCCCTTATGAAGCAAATCAACAAATCTTCTTCCAGTAAACCATTGGTTCTGTCAATCAGTTCTTTGAAGTTGACGCAATATCCTTGGACAGTGCTCCATTGCCTCAACTCTGCTACATCCTTTAAAATGGTCAACCGAACAGCTTCATTTTCTTGTTCTGGATTTACAAACTTGGAAACCAATTGATCATAGGAGTTTAGAAATAGCTCTCTTTCATCCCAAGATCCAATTTTTTCTTGGGAATTATCCAGGAGATTTGGACATTGGATCTTCAACTATCTGGTTCGTGTAGATTCTCACAGGTTGAGGATGGACCGCTCTGATACTACTGTCCACTGATAAGATGGGTGCTCGATTTTGAAGCGGGATGAAATTGAACCCCAATTTTTGTGCCAAACGAGAGAGAGAGAGAGAGAGAGAGAGAGAGAGAGAGAGAGAGAGAGAGAGAGAGAGAGACCTTCGTCGTGTATGGTTCGAACCTTGTCCGCGTGATTCGAAGCTCGTCGGAGTTCAAGAAGGAGGCCTCCTCCTTGCAGGAAGTGGAAGCGATTTCTTCGTCGGTGTGGTACGCGATGGTGATGGGGATCGTCGCCGGTGGTGTCTGTCTCTGTTCTCAGTTCTCTGTATCCAACGTTGAATTTTTTTTCCAGTTCAAAAAAAAACGTTGAATTTTTGGTTTTTTTATTTTTATTTTCCACATCATGACATATGTTCAACATATGTCATGCTACCAAAAACGATGCCGTTTTATTTGTAAGAACCCATGGGTACTAAAAAGACGATTTCTACTTATATCGATCATTATTTAATGATCCAAGACATTCTTCTCATAGAAATTATTATAAAACAAATGATGAAAGAATATCTTGTAAATAAAATACATTTTAGTACTTAATCTAAATGAATTTCTATTTCTTAAAATTGATTTGGATACATTGAATCATATCTCTTTCTATTGCAATAACTCTTAGGGGATTTTAAGTACGTTTTCTATCTATCTCAATGATATTTCAACGATCCGAAACATTCATATTGTAGAACGCAGATAAATGCAAATCATGTAAAAATTTCATGTTAATTGAAAATGAATTAGTATTTGATCTTAATGAATTTATGTTTGCTAAAATAAGTTTGGATGTACTGAATCAAAACCATAATAACCGATTTCAAGATAATCTCGCGTTTCCCTCTAACGACGTCGTTGACAGTGCAGTGAAGCTCTCTCCCTCCGATCAAAATCATTTCCGAAGAGGGTCGGCGCCGACGTCGATTTGATTTTGGATTTCTGAAGAAAGTTTTGAAGAAGATGGAAGGCTTCTCCCTGAGTTTGCCGACGACGAAGAACGTGAGTAATAACGATCTTAATTTTGCTCTGCTTTGACTCCTATCATGTCGGGTTTTGGGATACTAAGTTTGTCACCTGAAGAATTTCTCAACTTAAACATGTGAAGGTTTCAGCTTACTTTATATAGCTCCCGGAGGTCTCAGTTTCAAAACCACTTAGGTTCTATCAACTCCTTTGGCCAGTCCATACATAGCAAATCTTTGACTTTAAATGAGCCCTCCGCTAAATGGGCTCTCCGCTAGTAGACAGTGGGTTTGCTCTCCCAAGATTAGTCGAGGTACGCGAAAATTGGCCTGGACACTTGGTTATCAAAAAAAAAAAAATAGATACTTAATGTGAGAACTTTGAAACTGCTTTAAAAAAAATAGCTTTTTTGGCCTTCAAATCTGTTTAAATTGTGGCTCTATAGATTGTCACCGAGGCAGTTCACAGGGGAACCAACCATCTGGTTTACAAGCCTCACTTGAACTTTGTGCATAGCTATGGCGACCGGTTCCTTTTGGGTGATGTGGTTCAGTGGTTCAGTGGGACCTTAAAAGACATTGAGTTGCTGTTTTGCACCTTCTTTGTTTCATTTCTTGGTTGTTCTCGCAGGTTATGTGCTTGTTGGTTCGACTGATTTCTCAACTGTACACCTAGCTGGCTATTGGGCTTACTCCTTGTTTTTCTTATGCTTGTCTGATGGATCTTGACTGGAATATTTTCAGATTCATTTTCTTTCAAGCAACCTGTTTCGTTTCATTTTCTTTCAAGCAACATGTTTCGTTTCATTGTGTTGTTCTTGATGATCCGATATTCTACAACATTTGCCTTGGTTACTTCTATTCAATTTGATGGATTAGCTTACATATCATTTCATGGTTGATTTCAGCAAAAGACCTTTGAATTTGTTACAATGATTAAGTTTTTGGATGAGATGAAGGAAACCAAATACTCTCAAGCCTAGTGATAGATGTATAATGCTGAAAACTGCTTTTTTAATCCCTTAATCTATAGGTAGGAAATTTTGGAGTTTCCCGAGATTTGCAGGAGATTGTGCCAGTGGCCACTGAAGGTCTCATTCACGAGCAAGTCCTGAGCAGAAATCTGATATCACAGATTCCTTCAGCTCCATGATGTTTATGATCCTAACAAAGTATGCGCATCAATGTATAATTCTATGTTTTGTGTTAGCTAGACAGGCAATAATTCGAGTTTGAACACGTTTAATTTATGTTTGAACCTCGAACGGCTACGGCTTACTTATAACTCTTTTTTTTTTTTTAAATTTGGTCTTGGGAAGCTGTGCACACCGCCAATATGTTTGGCACCTCTTATGCTTTGTGCTTATTGGAGTCAGAAAAAAACACTTCGAAAATGCTTTAGAAAGCAGATGTTTCACAAGCTCCATTTTGATGCTTTATGGCTTTTGCTTTTTGCTTTTGGTATAATTCTAGTCCAACAAACACTGAATTCATGTGAAGGGACTTTTTTCAAATTAAATTATTCAGTTACATATTTTTATTCCCGAATGTATGTTCCTGGAGTGATCTCTGGTAATTTGTAGACAGCTCAAGCATGAACAAAAGCGTTGTTTGGAAGAGCTAGAATGCAACATTGTCGTGATGAAACACTCCCTGTAAAGGTTCTGCATCTAAACTTGGTTGGGTCACCAAAGAAAGGAGCTGAAGCAGCACGTCCATCGCAATCTGAACTAAATCAATCATCTAAGAGACAACTAGAGAAGAGAATGATGCTATGAATTCCATTCGGGGACCTGTTGTGAGTGCAAGTAGTTGTCTGGGGTTATTTACTGCAACTGAAGTTAGAACTTCATCAGTATCCAGCATCAAATCCTGGGGCTTCGCCATTTTTCCTTTCTGGAATAAATCTCAAGGAAATGGAACCATTTGGCACAAAAGAAACTCCGGATCTTGATGATTCAAGTTCCAATACGGACAATAAAACCTCATCTCCATTCTCATCAACTTAAAGGTTCCAATGATGGATGGTGGAAGAAAGCTCACAGATATCAAATTCTATTAGGGCTGAAACTTCCACAACAAGGGCTTGTTCGGAGAAATTTTCCAGACGTGATCGAGAAGCTCGATTTGGATTACCTCAGTGGAAATATGAGAGAAGCAGTTTCTCTGTCCAGCAATGCCCCTCTTGGGCCTCCTCCTTTGTGTTCGATATATGAACACAAGGTACCTGTCTTTGGAAAACCCCCAAGGTGGTTCACCTATTCTGAGCTGGAGATTGCTACTGGAGGATTTTCACAAGCTAACTTCTTGGCAGAAGGAGGGTTTGGATCTGTTCACAAAGGAGTCTTATCAGATGGTCGGACAGTTGCTGTCATGCAACACAAATTGGCAAGTTCTCACAGGGATCAAGAATTTTGCTCAGAAGTGGAACTTCTTAGTTGTGCTCATCACCAAAATGTTGTTATGCTGATTGGATTCTGTACTGAGGACAGGAGGAGGTTAACTCGGTCTTGTTCGGTTAGTAGGTTTAGTTTAGTTTTGATGATGTAAGCAGGTGTAATAAGTGGAGAGAGAGAGAAAGAAATGATGATGTAAGCAAAACTAAAACAAGGCCAAAACTGGCCCAAAACTCCCAAGGGAACACAGCCCTCGTATTTTTATTCATGTTTTCTGTAAGAAAACTTGTAGTAGCGATCTCACAACTAATTATTGGGAGTGTTATGGCCTTTGTTTGTCTAGCAGTGACTCCATGAATTTTGATCTGCTCTTTCCGTTGATCAAGCCGTTTCTGGTAAAGACTCAAGTTACTTAGCGATCTTTGGTTGATATAGATGTGACATGTTGCTACATGAGCTGACCAAACCTCCATCTAGGACTTGAGTCTTGACCTTTTTTATTGGTCCTTCAGTCGAAGCATTCATAGTTTTATCCCATTTAATCAGTTTAAGTTAAGCCGATTTATCTAAGCTGATCTCTGATTCTGGTTGGTTCAGGTCATCACCGAGATCCATTAGAATGGTCTGGACGCCAAAAGATAGCTGTGGGAACTTCCTCGGGGCTGCGGTATCCTCACGAAGAATGCAAAGGGGGTTGCATTGTCCACCGAGACTTGAGGCCTAACAACATCCTCATCACCGATGATTTTGAACTACTGGTACAAAAATTTGAGAACTTTCCACCGGCACCTAAATCATTATCCATTTACCTCTGTTGTATAATCAGAAAATTTGGATCTTTACCAAGCTTCCTTCCTGTTTTTGGAAAACTTGTTGCCTTCTTGAACCTCCTTCCATTTACCTCTATAGCTCTTGGCATAGTCCATGTGTCACCTCCACACTCACAGGCTCGCAAACTTCATTGCTTCCCTCTATGACTTCATAACATTATCACGCAATAGAAGTGCCCGTGTCTTGGTAGCTTTTTATTGCCTGCCCATGTCTTGGTAGCTTAGAATGATTTTTCCTCATTCTTTCCATCCGTTACGGACTAGACTACTTCCTCAACTAGTCCGGTCGTCGTTGTATACCTTGCTACGTTTGATTTTTAGATGTGGTCAGTTGTTTTGGACACATATAGTTTGGCAAAAACATCATTTTACGCGATCTTTCATCCCATGGCATATCAGGTGCCATTTTTTGGGTGCTGATTTTTACTCTTTTAAGTGTCTCCCTAAAGTACAGTTGGTTCATTATTCTGGTGCATTATTTCAGGTGCATTGGGGCTAGAATGAAATGATGTGGCATTCATGAAGTTGCGAGTTTTCATTGCGTATTCATTTTCCACTTGCTTAAATGGGCGAAAATATATACTGTCCATGTATCAAGCACGTTGGATCAGAAAAATCCATTTGTTGATTATTTAGGTCATTTAATCAATTACAGTCCCTCGTAATTTTCCACTGTTCATTTACTTTCTCTACTGATTTATACCCTCTTTTGGCAACATTTTTGGATGGCTTTAGTGCTTTGGTGCCATTTTAGTGACGGATTATGTATTTTTTTGATCTTAATGGTAATCTGTATTGCCGATCAAAAAAATTTAAAATCTGTTTTGTAACTCCAGCACAATCAGCAGCAGAAACTGCACCACAACAGCAGCAAATTTGCAGCCTCTCAATATGCCAAAAAGTTGAAAGCTAGGAAAGATGCTCTGAAGTTATGGAGCAAGGAAGAATATGGCCCTGAGCTACAACAGGAGGAAATGGTCATTAGCAGAAATCTGAAAGGTGAAATGTGGGAGTTGGGAAGGCAACTTTTGTGTATACTTTGGCGGTTATTTTTTTGCCGTTGGATACCATGAGCCTAATTAGATTTCTGGGGCATGCCATTAATTCTGTCTTGACGTCTGCTGCTACTGCTCAAAATTTTGATGCTGCTCAAATCTGCTTTCAGTCTTGGTTATTGGAGTTCCTCGTGTATTTTTCATTTCCTCTGTTGTGGCCATAACTTGATCTTGGCCTTTGGGTGTTTTTTTCCTCCCTTCTTTTGTTTCTATTTTGGTTAGGCTTTGTTGATTTCTTATCAACTTGCTCTTTTGGAGCTTGAGTGGCATATTATGGTAAAGCTTATACCATGCCTTCTTTGTTTTGTCCTTTTAATCTCTCGTATCTGTTGCATTTCCGAAGCTCCCCAAAAAATTAACACCCTCGCAACTTCAAATAGGAACAGAAACAACTTGAATACAGAAGCAAAAAACTCCCAAAGCCCTTGGCAATCAGCAGCACTGCATCACATATTCACTGATAAAATGGGTGCTCGAAATAGAAGCGGGATCAAATTGAACCCAATTTCTGTGCCAAACTAATTGAAACGAGGAGAGAGAGAGAGAGAGAGAGAGAGAGAGAGAGCGCACAGATTTGAGAGAGAGAAACCTTCGTTGTGTGTAGTTCGAACCTCGTCCGCGTGATTCGAAGCTCGTCGGAGTTCAAGAAGGAGGCCTCCTCCTCGCAGCAAGTGGAAGCGTCTTCTTCGTCGGTGTGGTACCCGATGGTGGTGGTGGTCGTCGCCGGTGGCGGCGGTCTTCACCGTCTTCTTCTCACACCCTCTCTGTTCTCTGTATCCAACGAAAATAATGTTACTGATAAAAATAAAAATAAACGAAAGTAATGTTGAATTTTTGGTTTTTTTATTTTTATTTTCCACGTCATGACATAGGTTGAACCTATGTCATGCCATCAAAAACGACGCCGTTTTAGTTCTAAGAACCCTTGGGTACTATAAGGACGATTTCTACTTATATCGACCACTATTTAATAATCCGAAACATTCTTCTCGTAGAAATTATTCTAACACAAATAATGTAAAAATATCTCGTAAATAAAAATACATTTTAGTACTTAATCTAAATGAATTTCTATTTCTTAAAATTGATTTGGATACATTGAATCATATCTCCTTCTATTACAATAACTCTTAAGGGTTTTTAATTACGTTTTCTATCTATCTCAATGATATTTCAATGATCCGAGATATTCATATTGTAGAACACGGGAAAATGCAAATCATCTAAGAATTTCATGTAAATTGATAATGAATTAGTAGTTGATCTTAATGGATTTATGTTTTTAAAAATAAGTTTGGATGTACTGAATCAAAACCATAATAACCGGTTCCATGGTAATCTGGCGTTTCCCCTTAGAAGTAGTACATAGAACCGACGTCATCGACCGAGCGGTGAAGCTCTCTCCCTCCGATCAGAATTAGCTCCGACAAGGGTCGACGCCGATGTCGATTTGATTTTCGATTTCAGAAGAAAGTTCAAGAAGAAGGAAGGCTTCTCCCTGAGTTTGCCGACGACGAAGAACGTTAGTAATTACGATCTTAATTTTCAGTTTTTTGGGGAAATTCCTTAAAATTTAGAGGTTGAGTTACTCAATAAAAGTTGTCTTTGTTAACTAATTTTGTAATTTGCAGTCTAAGTTTTATCTCTGTCTCTTTGTTTCTTGTGCATGTCTCATGTGTGTTGGTTAGCTTCTAATTTTTTCGTATGAAAGCCATCTGAAAAACAATTTTGAATGATATCGCATATGTCATACTTGTATTTGGGATACCGAGTTTGTCACCTGTAGAATGCTGGGTTGTGCAATTTCTTAACTTAAACATGTGAAGGTTTGGGCTCACGCCATGAGCTTTAGCTTATGATGAAGGGATTTTCAATGGTAATATACAAGATACTTAATATAAGATTAAATGAAACTGCTTTGAATTGTATGGAGTTAAGGTTAGATTTTGGCCTTTAAATCTGTTTAAATTGGGGCTCTATAGATTGTCGCCGAGGCAGTTCACGGGGGAACCATCCATCTGGTTTACAAGCCTCACTTGAACTTTGTGCATAGCTATGGCGACTGGTTCCTTTTGGGTGATGTGGTTCAGTGGGACCTCAAAAGACATTGAGTTGCTGTTTTGCACCTTCTTTGTTTCATTTCTTGGTTGTTCTCGCGGGTTATGTGCTTGTTGGTTCAATCGATTTCTCAATTGTAAGCCTAGCTGGCTACTGGGCTTGCTCCTTGTTTTTCTTATGCTTGTCTGATGGATCTTGACTAGAATATCTTCAGATTTGGTGTTTCATTCTTTTTCAAGCAACCTGTTCGTTTCATCGTGTTCTTCCTCTAACAAGATATGGAGGGTGTTGCTCTTGATGATCAGATATTCTACAACATTTGCTTTGTTTACGTTTATTCAATTTGATGGATTAACTTACATATCATTTTATGGTTGATTTCAGCAAAAGACCTTTGAAGTTGTTCTAATGATCAAATTTTTGGATGATATGAAGGAAACCAAGTACTCTCAAGTCTCAAGCTTCTTGATAGATGTATAATGCTGAAAAATGCTTTTCTACTCCCTTATTCTTCTTTTCTACTCCCTTAGATGTATAATTTGTAGACAACTCAAGCATGAACAACCCTGTATGGAAGAGCTAGAATGCAACATTGTCGTGATGAAACGCTCCCTGTAAAAGCTCTGCATCTAAACTTGGTTGGGTCACCAAAGAAGGGAGCTGAAGCAGCACGTCCATCACAATTTGAACTAAATCAATCATCTAAGGGACAACCTAGAGAAGAGAATGATGCTATGAATTCCATTCGGGGACCTGCCCTGACTCCAAGTAGTAGTCTGGAGCTATTTACTGCAACTGAAGTTGGAACTTCATCAGTATCCAGCTCAAATCCTGGGGCCTCGCCATTTTTCCAGCTCAAATCAGTATACAGATCAGAAAATGGAACCATTTGGCACAAAAGAAACTCCGGATCTCGATGATTCAAGGTCCTATACGGACAATAAAATCTCATCTCCATTCTCATCAACTTTAAGATTCCAATGATGGATGGTGGAAGAAAGCTCATAGAGATCAAATTCTATTGGGGCTGAAACTTCCACAACAAGGGCTTGTCCAAAGAAATTTTCCAGAATTGATCGAGAATCTCGATTTGGATTACAGAATTACAGATGTGACCTTGACTTCAGTGGAAATATGAGAGAAGCAGTTTCTCTGTCCAGAAATGACCCTCTTGGGCCTCCTCCTTTGTGTTCAATATATTCAATATACGAACACAAGGTACCCGTCTTTGGAAAACCCCCAAGGTGGTTCACCTATGCTGAGCTGGAGATTGCTACTGGAGGATTTTCACAAGCTAATTTCTTGGCAGAAGGTGGGTTTGGATTTGTCCAGAAAGGAGTCTTATCAGATGGTCAGACAGTTGCTGTCAAGCAACACAAATTGGCAAGTTCTCAGTGGGATCAAGAACTTTGCTCAGGAATGGAACTTCTTAGTTTGTGCTCAGCACCAAAATGTTGTTATGCTGATTGGATTCTGTATTGAGAACAGGAGAAGGTTGATGGTCTACGAATATATATGCACTGGGTCGCTGGATGATATGGTAACTAATTTGTTCCCAGCTTTGAAATGCTTGAGAGTTGAGGCTGTACTAATGAAAGCAATGTAATGCCATTATGAGTATAACTCCTCAATGCAGATTTTAAGTTAACTAGTATATTTATTCACGTTTTCTTTAAGAAAACTCGTCGTAGTAATCTCATAACTAATCATCGGGAATGTTCTGGTCTTTCTTTGTCCAGCGGTGACTCCATGAATTTTGATCTGCTCTTTCCGTTGATTGAACCGTGGACCAAGTGTACACTGGCCCAACTACTAACTTGAACTGGGCTAGCATGTATTAACAGCCCACTAGACCTACCTAAATGAACAAAATCTTGAACTAGCCAACTTCGATTGGGCTAGCAAGATGATATTTCAGTTATGCCTTAAAATGCATCCATAAATAAGGCTTATTATGTGTCTTGTTTTTAGCAACAAGGGAAAGTGTTCATAGGAATTCTAGACCAAGTTTGGATTTTTTTAGCTCTTTAATCGATTTAGCTTTGATTAAACTTTGATCGACTTATAATTTTAAAGAAGTTACTTGTTTTGCCTCATTGGGTATCAATCGGTCGGGCACAAACTATCTTAACCCTAAACTCTTTCGCAAGTGGGAGTTGAACCCACATCTCCTGGAAAATAAAAAAAATACCCTGCGAAAAACTTTGATCAACGTATAATTTTAAAGAAGTTACTTGTTATGCCTCATTGGGCGTCAAATTTCTAATACTCAGTCGTCGAATCCAATCGGACACAGAAAAAAGTTTCCAAAAATACATGAAACTTCAGGGATTAATTTTTTATCCCATACGTAAAGCAGGAACCAAATGAAGGATAAACGTGGGATTAGGTGCTCTTAGTCCAATTCCAAACACGTAATCCCATAATCAAACTAGGCCCAAATGAATTGCATACGTCAAACTGTCTAATGTAGTACGGACTATTGTGAAAATTTGAGAAAACATTGCAGTGGCTTATAAATCTTTTTTTTTATTTTTATAACAAGTAAATTGTGAATTCACTTGCAAGAAAATGCATGCTTTTTTTCAATTGTTTATGTTTAAATCAGGTTGAGCAAGGGATAGAATAGTTGTTGATTCAATGTATGAAATACGATTTTGGACGTAGGGATGGCAATGGGGAGAATTAGGGTTGGATTTGGCTATGTCCGCCTCCAATCTCTGAACCTCATACCTACCTCCGTCCCTGCCCCAATCCCCGGACGGGGAATAATCTCCACCCGCATCCCCTCTCCTAATAGGGATTGGGGATCCCTGGCCCAATCCGAAAGTTACCAAAAAAATTAAAATAAAATCTAGAAAAATACCCTTTAGACTTTACCAACATGTTTGATATCTAAACAACCAAATAATGAAAAATATGGTAACAATTTGCATTTTTTCACCAAAAGTCCCAACCAACCAAGTAAAATTACATAATAGTCAAGGATTCCAAATCTTGAATACTGGAATTACCAACTAAATTATGTTTGACTATGTTTAAGAATGTTAAGAATGAAGTGTATTTATTATAAACTAATAATATATATTTTGAGGAAACCCTAGCAATTGACAATAATCAAGGGGTCTAAATGTGAATTAACATATTAGATGTGTAATTAAAAAACGGGTTGGGGAATGGATTGGGGGTATGTGGAACCACCTCAAACCCAATCCCCGGTTTTATTTTTATTTTTTCCTCCAAATCCAACCCAATCCCCAAAACTCCAATCCATTCGGGGCGGGGACTGATCAGAGTGAATTGGATCGGCCGGAATTGTCATCCCTATTTGGACATGGTGCGTGGTTTACGAGAAATTATATTTGCATCTAATTTTGAGATTCTAGCTTTTCAGAATCCAAATTTTGAGGCAATTACCATAAGTTATGTAATAGATTCTCGGATTTCATAGATTTTGAAAAGTTAAAAAAAGGAATGGAATTTTGGAAATTCCAATCATGGGTTTGGTAGCTTATGGAGTTTTTTGGATTAGATGTTAGGTTTTAAGTTTCATAAAAGCTGTTTTTTCAGCTTTTGTAGTAAATAGTGCTAGTTTTTATTATATCTTAGGTTAAGTTCTTGGATTTTATCTAGATAAAAAAATCTAAGATTTTATCAAAGAGCTCCTTGAATAGATAAAATCAAAGGCTTGATTTTATCAGATTTTGATAAAATCCATTCAAGAACTTAGCCTTTAATCATAATTTAACAGTTATGATAAAAATATTAATCCGATTCTACTAAAATATTAAAATCTAGCATCTGCAGTAGAATCTACCATCTCTATTGACAACTATCGCAAACTTGCCCCATTCATTGTTCTAATGTTCTCAACAATAATTTTTGGTGGAAGAACAGAGTTTTCATTAACTTCAACAATTCGCTCCAAATCAAATTGAAGGGCTAAACCCTTTCCTACCTACATAAATGGCCTGTTTATTTGCCAAAATAAAAGCTGATTTTTTTTTTCTTAATTTGATTGAAAATTCTGATCGATCACTGCTTAATAGACCGTCAAGAAATGCATATAATGCATTTTTTCCCATTTTAGGAACACTTCCAAATTTTAAACGTCTGCTAGCAAAATTAACCGTGCTATGCACTGGCAGTGAATATCGTCTACGTGTTTTTACAAAAAGAAAAATCATTCGGTGAATCTTCAAGGTAAGATCCTTTGTGAGTGAGCCCACAATCGTAAACGAAACTTCTGCAAAATCTCGACCGCAAAACTTCATATTCTATATATAACAATTTATGTTCCACCACATCAAATTTGGGTCACTTCCAAATTTGGAAATCCAACCATTTTTCAATCTAAACCTCACAATAACCAACGGAATTACCTGTACTTACCCTAATTTTCCGATCTTATCTTTGTCCTATCTCTGTACTGTCCCTATATTACAGGCACGGGCATGCACTAATACTTATATATACAAACCGTCTCCCAAAGCTCCCAAACCAGAGCCCAAGGGGCAAAAACACAGACTCTGTTTCAAGAATACGAAAAAATAAAAATAAAGCCCCAAGTGCTCTGTTTCCATAGCCAAATTTATTTTCCTTTTCATTTTCTCACTTTTTTTTTTCTCTCTTAGAAAAAATTTATCAACGAACAAAACATGGCGATGGCGAAGAGGAATGTTGCTGTCTTCGGTGTTTGCGGCATCCTGGGCGTGGCAATGTTGGTGGCGGTGGCTGTAGGAGTCACCAGGAAGAGCAGCGACAACGCCCCCGCCGGGAGTGGCCAGGTATCCACGTCCACAAAGGCCGTGCAACAACTTTGCCAACCCACAGATTACAAGCAAACTTGCGAGACTGCCCTCACGAGCGCGGCCGTAAACACCTCCGATCCCAAACAACTCATCCAGTTGGCTTTCAATGTCACCGTGCGCCATATTGGTGAAGCCATCAAGAATTCTAGCCTCCTTCAGAAGGTAATGTTGTTGTACTGCGGAAATAATATCATTTCAAAATTACTTACCCCAAAAAAAAAAATCATTCCAAAATTATTTGCCCAAAAAAAAAAAAAACAAAATCATTCCAAAATTCCTATACAGAATCTTAAAAATACTGTGGCAATATAATTGCCAAATAAAAGTTTATACCGAAAATTCCACGTGATGATGCCATGCATGCATGCATTTTCAAAATTAAAAATTATTTCATTAAAAAAATTCTTATACAGAATATAATGTGACAGACTGAAAGGATCATTTTGAAATTAAAAAGTTTATAATCAAAATTTCGCGCGAGAATGCCATGCATGCATGCTTTTTTATAAAAAAAAATTTAATAGTATTTTCTTGTAAAATATAATTTTCAAGAATCTTATACGTACAAAGATCGTTAAATTCTTTTACTCCCTCCATCTCACCAAAAAAAAAAAAAATTATTCCAAAAGAATTCAAGATATTATTCATGAAAATATGGTATTTGTAATTCCAACCATTGTACGAAATTTTTAAAAAAGGACTAACAACTGAGGACGCGCTCAACAGGCCCAGGCCTCCAAGGATCCAATGATCCAAGACGCCCTGGAAAACTGCAAGGAGCTGCTGGAGTTCTCCATCAACGACCTCAAAAAATCCGTTGACGCCGTCGGATCCTTCGACGTCACAAAAGTCAACGAGTACGTGACGGACCTCAAAACCTGGCTCTCCGGTGCCATCACCTACCAACAAACTTGCCTCGAGGGCTTTGAAAACACCACCGGCGACAGCCGCGTAATCGGCGACCAGATGACGAAATACTTGCAACTCTCCGGAGAGCTCACCAGCAACGGCCTCGCCATCATCACCGAGCTTTCCCAAACCCTTTCTACCTTCAACGTCCAGGGCGCCACCGGTGGCAGCAGGAAACTCCTCTCCGATGAAATCTCGGGCGGGTTCCCGACGTGGGTGAGTGCCGGCCGGAGGGGGCTCCTTCAGGCGGCTACTGCGACCGTGAAGCCAAATGTGGTGGTGGCTCAAGATGGGTCGGGGAAATACAAGACTATAAGTGAAGCATTGCAAGACGTTCCTACAAATGGGAATAACACATTTGTGATTTATGTCAAGGCTGGTGTTTATAAGGAGTATGTGAATATCTCTAAGTATATGGACAACGTTTATTTGCTCGGAGATGGGCCCACAGCGACAAAGATCACCGGAAGTAGGAGCTATGTTGGTGGATACAATACCTACAAGACTTCAACTGTTTGTAAGTTATCACTCTTTTACATAACTAATCTCTCGGAAAATAGTCGATATGCATATAAATTGATCTGAACACCCCGAGTGATTGTAAAAACGAATTGGTTAGTTTTTATCAAGCACTTGAATAATTACGCGATGGCTACGCATATATACACAATACCATCTCTTCTCTTTTGACCTCGCAAGTAGCATTATATATATACTTATATAATAGTATATATTTCCTAATGAATATTAAAATACAAATGATTCGAGCTCCTGTTGTGTAAAAATTCTACGTCCACCGCTTGATGCCACTACTTATATTCGTTTTTATCTCAATGGATATGCAGCGGTTGATGGAGATCGTTTCATGGCCAAGGACATTGGATTTGAGAACACCGCAGGAGCAGCCAAGCACCAAGCCGTGGCACTCCGCGTATCGTCCGATCGGTCAGTCCTTTACAACTGCCAAATCGACGGCTACCAAGACACCCTCTACGCCCACGTCCACCGCCAATTCTACCGCGATTGTGTCATCTCCGGGACCGTCGACTTCATCTTCGGCAACGCCGCCGCGGTCTTCCAAAACTGCAAGATGTTGATCAGGAAGCCACTCGAAAACCAGAGCTGCATGGTCACTGCTCAGGGAAGAACCGACAAGCGTGGAGTCACAGGTATGTATTTAACTGACTCATCCTTCGTCTTGACGAGACAAATCGTTAAAAGAAATTTGTGGGTATGCAAAACAAGAAACTTAAAAGAATTTGTTAATGTGTGCCCTTAATGCACGTGATAATTAAATTCACTTATGTTAAAAATAGAAGAAGTAGTTTACATTGACTCACTTATTTTTCTTTGTTTCGATGAGAAATCTAAATTGGAAACACGGGTCATAAATAAACTACTTTTACTATTTTTAACATTAATTAAGAATTATAAAACCCTTTTATCAATGAATTTTTTTCTTTTTACAAATTATAAAACTCAGGGTCCTTTAGCAAAATAATCCAAATGAATTATTTTTGTTTTTATTCATTTTTTTCGTAGATTATTTGTTTGTGTTGACGAGTGATGGAAAAAAAGTTTGAATTGTTTCTTTTTTTTAGTTTGGTTAAAGTGCGTTCTTTTATGTTTTCATTTTGTTAAAAATAAATGAAAGATCAACTAGTTGTAATTTAATTTTTTATTCTATTGGAAATTGCCAACAGGAACTGTGCTCCAGAATTGCACTATCTCAGCTGCTCCAGAATACATCCCCGTCCAAGCAGAATTCAAGTCGTACCTGGGACGGCCATGGAAGAACTTCTCCAGGACCTTAGTCATGAACTCCCAAATCGACAATGTCATCGACCCCGCCGGATGGTCGGAATGGATAGGTGACGTCAACCTCAATACACTCTGGTACGCCGAGTTCAACAACAGAGGGCCCGGTGCCGTTACCACCAACAGAGTTACGTGGCCTGGCATTCAGAAGATTACTCCCCAAGTCGCCCAGACTTTCACCGCCTCTCAATTCATCGACGGAGATTCCTGGATTCCGTTAACCGGAGTTCCGTATGTCCCCGGCATGATCAATGCTTGATCGGGATTCCAGTACAGCTAGCATTGTTCCAATTCTTTTGATTTGTTTGTGGAATGGGAGATGAGATGATCATGTAAAAGTTGAGAGCTCATTGTGACAACATATATTGGAAAGGGAATTTACGTTCAATTTATTTATTTATAGAGAGTTGATTTTCACACTCTGTTTTTTTATTTGCATTCTTTTTCTTTTTCTTTTCATCAGAATTTACTATTACATTGCCCTGTTTTATTATGCCTGCTCAAAAAAAAAAAAAAAAAAACGGTGAACCGTAAAATTGGTCCGGACCAAATGAATCCGCACTTTTTGGATTGGAACCGTGAATTAATGGTTCGAGCACAAATTAAAAAAGTAGAGAACTGTAACTCGTTGGTCGATCCATAGATTTTTATGATGAAATTGTGGATTAACCAATCCGGATTGTGATATCATTATTATATATAAATAATGAATAATATAAATGTGTAACTTATTTTATTTTTACCTACCGTTATAAATATTTTTATCTATTTTAGTATTTTACTGTAATTTGATGTAGTGTATATCCATGTAAAATTTAGCGGGTAAAGTTTGATTCTGTGCTAAATGGGATAAAAAGTAACCTATTATACGTATACACACTAGTTTTAATGTAATGCATTTGATTTTAGAATATTATATCTGGATTGAATTGCATTTTCTGTAATGTAGAAACAAATATTGCACCTAGAACCTTAAAAATGTAAAATTTAATGCTTAATGATTTAATGTATTGCATTTGAATTTTTTGGTTCTTGTGTTTATTTATTCATTATTTTGTGTTTATTTTTTCTTGTTGGTTGTTATTCTTCTTAATAAATGTAATCTATGGATAAAACCGGAACCATCCGTGATTCGTGAATTGAATTGGAACCGGACCACGCAGGACTTTGGGTCCGAACATGAATTACATTGTTTAAAAATCATGACTCACCATTCCGTCCTCGGATTCCTAGGAGTTCAATCCGATCCTGACAGTGAGCTAACCTACTTTTTACAAGTTATTACCAGTATAGATATTTCTTAGCAAGTGGAGTGGTAGGTTGATAGCCTATTTATAGTTACGATGTCCTTCCATGTGTTAGACTAAGGACCCGATTGGATGCGAGATATGTTTTGGTTGGATTAAAAAGTAAGGGGATAAGATAGTAAGGGGTATTATCTAGTAAGAGTGGACCCACAGTAATGTGACATTTAGGAAGAGTGGATTAAATAGTACTATGTGGTTTGGATGAATTTGTGATAAAGGGGGATAAAGTTGGGTGGATGATTTAAAAACTTAATAAATAACTTATTTGCCCTTGTACAGTTATATTAGATTTTATGATAAAATAAATACATAAAAATAATACTAATTAAATTAATTATACTTTTCAATAAATAATTCCTTTTATTAGTTATATCTAAAATTAAAATATTTAGTTATTATTTTTTATTATGCATATTAATAATATTTCAAAGTTTAATTTTTTGCTTTTTTTTTTCCTTTCTAATTGTATGTTTTTAATAATTAACTAATTAGTAATTTTTATGGTATTCCCCAACAAGCCAACAATGTCAAATTTTTTATTTTTTTGTATCAAATTAAAGATCTCAATTTGAAGTTTAATTTGGTGAAAAAAAATTTAAAAAATTAATGTGAAAATACTTTATTTTTTTATCCGAAGAATATTGCAAAGCAAAGCAGCAATGTCAAATTCTAAAGTATAAAAAATTTCAAACTTTTTTGTATCAAATTAAAGATCTCAATTAGTAGTTTAATTTGGTACAAAAAAAGGTAAAAAAATTAATGTGAAAATACTTTATTTTTTTATTTGAAGGATATTGCAAAGCAAGACAACAATGCCAAATTCTAAAGTGTAAAATTTTTCAAATTTTTTTGTATCAAATTAAAGATCTAAATTAGTAGTTTAATTTGGTGCAAAAAAAGTAAAAAAAATTAATGTGAAAATACTTTATTTTTTTATCCGAATGATATTACAAAGCAAGCCAACAATGTCAAATTCTAAAGTATAAAATTTTTCAAATTTTTTTGTATCAAATTAAATATCTCAATTAGTAGTTTAATTTGGTGCAAACAAATTTTAAAACTTATGCACAAAAGTACTTCACTTTTTGATCTGAAGGAAATCGCAAGAGTTCGTAAAGCATTAAAATGCAATTCGGTTTTTTTTTTATTGCAACAGTGAACACACTGGGGTTAAGGGGAGGGGTATAAGGGAGGGTACGGGGGTAATTTCGCAGGGGGTATGAGGGGGTATAAATTAGTAATAGGGGAATGAGTGTTATTAATTAGTGATGGGGAAATGGTATAGAGGGGTATTAAAAGGGTGGGGGTACTCCTCAATCTAGGTTCCATTTTTTTTCCCAACCCAAGGATTAACCGGTGGGACCGGGATAAGGAGAGGGGGTATTAAGTTATAACCCCTCTAATGCTGCAGCCAATTGGGCTCTAAAGTTTTAAACGTTACCAAGAACAAACAACAATATTGACTTATGTTGAGAGGAAAAAGAAAAAGTACGAACCTAAATGCACTATAGAATAGAATTGTAGTGCGGCGTCCTAGCCATTTGTATGATTTGAGCAGTTGATTGTCAAGATGAAATCTGAGCCGTTAATTACTGAGATCAACGCACGGCCAAAAATGGGCTGACACTTTGTACGGTACAACCAACTAGGCCTAAAAAGGCCAATACTTCCCCTCCATTGGGCCTATCCAACAAATCCAGCTCCCAAGCCCATAACAAGCTCCACTTGCGGCTTGCCTCTTATAAGCGGGAAAACGGCCATCCAAAACTTTTGAACTCTCTCTCTCTCTCTCTCTCTCTCTCTCTCTCTCTCTCTCTCTCTCGTTTTGCTGGGTTTACATTTAACTGGCGAATTTCGATTTCTTGGGAATTCTAACCGTTGTATAAAAGATAGGGTTTTCCAGATGAGCTACGAGTAGAGCCGTAATGGACGGTACGACTGGCTCAATAGAAGATGAATAACAGCGGCGGTGGTAGAGAAGAAGGAAGCAACAGCGGTGGGCGATTCCACGGGGTGCAACCACTTCGTGACTTGGAATCCAACTGGGCCGTCGATCTCGCCAAGAATCTCGAAGAGTACCTCTTGAAGATTTGCTCTGGTGAAATTAACGGCGACGACCACGCCCACTTCTCCGTTAACTTCGCTGAGGGTTAGTATATTTGGGATATTTAGTGCTCGAATTCAATTTATAGAATTTTTTGTTTTGAATTTGAAGGTGTGAATCTCGTTGTCTGAGATTTGTACCCCTCGGGTTTTGGGGACTCGTGTACTTGAGGAATTCATCGAATTAGGGCAAAGCCAGAAACCCTCCTCAGAAGAAGGAAAAAAAAGAAAAGAAATTTTAGCTTGGTGTCTATTGCTCTAGGACTCATTTTCTCTAGGAATTTGTGAAATTAGGGCAAAACCATATACCCTCTTCAGAAGAAAGAAAGAAACAGAAAGCAAAAAATAAAGGAAGAGATTTTAGCTTTGTATATTTGAATGTTTGTAGCTGCTCTATTGCTTCAGAGTTAGGCCTAGTAATTACCCTCAGCAGATATAATTTTTAGTTGGTACTCCTGTAGTAACTGCCACTGGAAATATGAGGTCCTCAGGTCAGGGGCACACCTCTGACTGTTGCTATTGCTTCATTCAACTTATTAGCATGGTGAACTTCTTCTATCATCCTCTTTGTTTTCCAATTTCAATGCATCATTTTTCTAGTCTAGTAAATGTTAATTGGATTAATTTATATTAAAGATTTCATTTCAATTGAAATTTGGGAATTCATTGAGGATATTCGCTAACCATCCGTAACTCAATGGTTAAAAAGCGCCCAACTCATTGCTTGCAAGGTGCAACTTAGTAGATTCAATTCCTGCTGGATGCATGCTATTGGACCCTTTAATATCTTATTGAAATTAGCTTTGTATCTTAATCTGTCAATAATGTTTTTTAAATTATGGTATTGTATTGTGAATTTGTGATAAATGATAATGGCCCTGTTCGTTTCCTAGTTTAGTTTTAGTTTTGATGATATCATCATTTCCCTTTTTTCTCTCTTCTCTCTCCACTCATTACACCTGATGACATCATCAAAACTAAACTAAACTATCTAACTAAACACAACCAATATGTTCATATCGTACTTACATGAGAACAATATGAACTTGCATTTGTGCAAAACTAGATACCCTCTCCAGAAGAATGAAAAGAAGTAAAAAAATAAGAAATTTTAGCTTTTGGTGTATATTTGAGTGTGATTTTTTTTCCTCCTTTTTCTGGGCATGTATAGCTGCTCTATTGCTTCTTTAACTTTATCGACCATAATAAAATGGAAAGAAAAACGAATAATAGTTGCCGATGTATATGTGTGAGTGATTTTGTTTTTTTGTTGGGTATGTGTAGCTGCTCTACTACTTCAGGGTTCAATTCAGGTGTACAGTCGGAAGGTTGAATATCTTTACTCGCTGGTTTTACATGCTTTGGAGTTCGTTTCGCAGAAGAGGTTCGATTTTGCTGCATTGTTCTCTTTTCCTTATATTTGGATTGTAACTTCTTATTGCAATGGGCATAAATTTATTGGTTTTATACCAATATTGAATTGAATGTTAATGTTCCTTCTTAGAAAGCGGAGAAGTGTCAATACTTTCCAAGTTTTACAACTTACTCCATTTCATCTAGCCTCTTTAGGTGACTAATTGAAACATGGGTGAGTGATATAAGGAAATATTAGTATGCTTACGGGCAATAGTATGCACCCGTAGTGAGTGATATTAGAGCTATCTTCGATCTTGCATAATCCCTCTGTTGTTACTTTTAGGTCATATGGGTATTCTATGCTGCCATAATGGTGATCGACCTTTCTATGTTAATACAAGATATAGTTAATTATTGAGAAAATCCATCATTGGGTTCAATGGCTGGATAACGTAAAGAGTAACAGTCTTACCAGGCATATACTCAGATTATTTGTTTTAACAGGCAGACTGATCAACCGGATGGCGTATCAGCTGAACAAGAAGAAACTGGTTCTCATGCAGTGCCTGACGAAGAAGATGATCACTTTTGGGGTTTAGATGACATCCCAGGTAGCATGTTGTGGATTTTTGGCTAGGTAAAGAGTAACAGGCTTATAAAAGGTTTTTTAGGCTTAAGTTTGTTGTGTTGCAGTGGAAGCTAAGAACTCCTTAGATAGAACAACATGCAACGAAGCTCAAACAAATCACTTTGTGAAGCCTCCTGCAAATTTAGTTGTGCTTGAAGGTGATTGCTTAGATGCTACTGGTGATGGCAGTGAACTAGAGTCATATCTGGTACCTTTTGCTGTGTTCTCTTTTCTCTTTCTTGTGTTTTTGAGCAGTAAAATGTAAAGTCTTGAGGGTTTAGATTAGTTATTAGTTCCTTCTGGTTTGCAGTTAGCAACCAATGATCTTTACCGGGACTTCATTCTATTAGACCCATGTGATGCGGTTGCAGTTAATGATTATTTAAAGGATGACAAAGCTGGTAAATGGCAGAATGGTATTGGCAGAGGTAGCTCTCTGACCTCTAAATCTCGCAGGAGGTTCCAATCTCCCACTAGCCGATCTGGAGGAGCCCACAAGTCGGCTGCAAAGAATCAAGATGCTCATCTCAATCCATCTCCTGCACTTGATCATGGCTGCAAATTTAATGATCATAATATCGCAGATGATTGGGGCATTCCTGATAATGACATTGGTGGATTTGAAATGGATGGTGGATTTTCAGAACCTGGGGACTTGGATGATGAAGATGATCCATGGAAGCCGTTGAATCCCCATGAACGTGGGAATTTGAGAGTAAAACCTTTTAAAAAAGGTTGCCCAAGCTTTTGTTTCTTTTTTACATTTTCTTGTTGTTGATCTTCTTTGCTGTGCCCTCAATCGTGTTTAACTTCATTCTGCATCTGAGCAGTGAAATCTTTCAAAAGGCAGGGGAGTAATTCCACTAAGCGGATACCCATAACAGCACAGTTCCCTGTTGCAAGAATGCATGGTACCATTAGTGCAGAGCTGTTGGAAGTATGGGAAGCAAGGCGCCGTGCCTCAGAAAGAGAACAGGCCAAATCACCCCCTTTATATGAAAAGGTTGGTTTATCAAGTTTAATATTATCTCCTTAAATGGTATAGTCGAGCTGGTGTTAATGATGTCTGATGTTTTTTAATTACAGTTGAGACATTCACTTGTTCATGGAGGGTGTGAAACTTTTGATGCATTTAGTGACCCAAAGGAAAACATCGAAGACAATGAATTTGATGGCCATGATTTTGATCCAACTGATTTTGACATGCCAGAGACTGGATATGAGTATGAAGAAGTACCTCCTCAACCTGAACAGGTTAGCAAACCACTGATACGTTTATTTTAATGTGTTGCGCATCATGAGCTGGAACTGATGCCGTAAGTATCTACGTTAGATTGCTCATTAGTTGATGTTTACGCAGCCTGATGATGGAGGTGTTCGCTTTGACAATAACGAGTTTTGTGGAAATGAAGAACCAAGTTCACAAGCCAGCCTAGAAGATCTTTGTCGATCTCACCTTGTACGTTCAAATCTCTTTGACATTATTACAATTGATTGTTGTATTTTATGATGGAAAAATTGATCTCTTCCAAGTAGGTCCCCAACACCCACCATAGTATTTTATACTAAAAAACTCCTCTATGGACTTTTGCAAGCTTGAAAGTGTGAATTTCTCTCCATTTTGTTCTTGATTTGCTGTGCAATTTTCTGAAATTGCTCTCTCTCTCTCTCTCTCTCTCTCTCTCTCTCTCTCTCTCTCTCTCTCTCTCTCTCTCTCTCTCTCTCTCTCTCGGGAGGATTTGCGGATTTTGCGGAATGATATGAAATCCTGGACCTCATGGAGACACACAAATTATGTTCGATTGATCATATTTTGCTAGCTGTAACTGGTACTTCATATTTGAAATGACCACTGCATATTACTTGCATTGATATGTCAAACATGTATTGATATGCTTATTTAAACATAGAATAAAACAATTTATTTTTTTGTTAATGTCATTGAGAACAAGCCTAAAAACTATATGTTGTCTATTGGGATTGGCAAACAATGGAATGCTTGTCTTTTCATTAAGTTGGAATTTATTTCCGCCTAATGTAACCATTTTGGTTTGATTGTTTGCAGAGCATATAATTGATTGTAACCCGTTTTCCTGAATGTAGGATGCTCTCCTTGCTAGCATAGCTGAATCGGAAAAACAGACTGAATTGGCTGCTCGTGTCTCAACATGGAAGCAGAGAATTGAAACGAACTTGGAAGAGCAAGTGTGTTTCATCATTCTTCTGTTTTCACACATGCAAAACTGGACCATTTTGGATTTCAGGTTCATATAAGTTTTGAACCACTGTTAACCTTTCTTTGACAGGATTCACGCCCACCATTTGATATTCATGAATACGGTGACACAGTTTTAGAGAAGCTATCCATGGAAGCAGACATTGCAAGTACCATGTCATTTTCTGATGTTGTTAGGGGCCAAGAAAAACACGACGTTGCTCGAACATTTTCTGCTCTTCTGCAATTGGTAATTCGCATTTGATATTTGGCATGGTTTTGTGGGGAAACTAGGTTGGAGAATACCCTCTATTCATAGCTTCCATACAACTTCTATGATGGTTCTGTTATGCCCTGGTATGATTATAAACCATCTATTCTGGTGCAGTTCCTGTTTGCTGCAGTAGAACTCAAGTAAAAAAGTGCCCCCTCTCCCCTTTTTGGGTCATCAACTCTTTCAGCTTTAAAGTTATTTTTGGATCAGGCTTTTGAATGTTTAAAGTAGTTGTATCAGACACTCAACACTTGTGTGCAAAATGACATTGGATGTTGTAGTGTGCAAAGATATGAGTCTTTTTTTTGGGTAAATAGCAAAGATTATGAGTTTAATGAGAGTAAGTGAACAAGTAGCCCTTGATGGAGTTGAATTGAAAAAAAAAAATCATGTAGCCGACCCCAAGTGATTGGGGCTCAAGGCTTGGTTTGGTTTGGATTCACTTGGAAATTGGGAAGTAGATTTCGTAATCCAAGTTTACCATATGAGTATGCATTGAACTATGACATTATACATGATATTCTGGGATGGCACATTGTAAGACAATTTACCCTCGAATGTGCAAGTAGTATTTAAAACTATGAATAGCTTGCTGTGTTCCTGTCCTTGAAAGTGAGCGTTGCATAAATCAAACACTTAAACACGTACCTGAGTCCATGTATAATACGCGGAAATTGCAACAGAATCTGATTATTGTATTGTTTCTATTAAACCTTGTGAGAGCTGCATATGGTCAATTCCCTAATTTTGTAGTTATTGCTTGCTTTTAGGTTGAAATTAGTAATGGCCGTTGATTTTTACAGGTGAACAATGGAAGTGTCGACATACAAAGGGATGGAACTAGCAATGACCTCCTGTGTTACACTGCAGTCAATCCCTTTTATGTGAGGCTCCTTAGCCACGACAAGAAACACAAAGAAGTGCAGCTCCGGTCATCAAAAAAGAGAGCTAAATCTCCAACAATGAAAGGATGCATCAAAGGTGAAAGAGACAAGACACATTCGAGTTCCAAATTCCCACTAAAACTTGGAAAGTTCGGCAGCATCAGGTGCACCCCTGAAGGTAAGAGGAGACGAAGGTCTCGACTGGTTGAACCAATGGATTTGCATTCTGCAGGGTGACATTTGGAACTCAACAAACCATGTTGAATGGCTCAGCGATGAGAGAATGACCGGCCGTTGTAGTTGTGTTCGTACATGTAATATTTTTTTTCTAACTTATTAAGTGAAAGTGTTACATTAGGTAATTCTTTCATTTCTTACCTACCCTTGTATGCACTTTTTAACTCAAGAAGCTTTGTAATGAATACGAAATTCCGTTATCATACGAGCTTGCTTCTCGGACATGGAAACTGAAACCAGCTACTGGAGCTGTATTTATGTACCAATTTACTTGTAGGGGAGAAGCTCGGGGTTGTTTTGTGAAGTCAGGGTTGGTGGGCCTTGCCATAGTGGTTTGGGCCATGGAAGTCTTGCATGAGTTCAATTTTCCAAGCACTTTACACCAGTTCCCCTTCTTTTGACCATATTAAAAATGTAAAAAAGGTGTAAATAAAAAAATCAACAATGATTTGTAACCAAATAGAATCTTTAAAGGGGTAATTGTTCTAGGGTCTAAAAGTGTGGACTTATTGCGTCATTTAATCCATGTTAACGTTTTACAAGGTTTAAGGTCTATCAAATTTTTTTTTATAGAATTTAAGCACTTTCAAAGAGTACCTTAGAGTTTATGTTTTAGGGTACACTTTCATATTATAGAGTTTTAGTAGTTTAGGCACTTTTATAGGGTACCATAGGGTTTTAGGCACTTTCATAGAGTACTCTAGAATTTTAAGCACTTTCATAATGTACAAACTTTTTTTGAAACTTTCATAGATGTACAAACTTTTTTTGGTAAAAAAGAAAAGAAAAGATGTCAACGTTAAGACTAGATAGGTTATAAATTTATTTGATGGATTAATGAGGTTACAAATTCTTTGTCTAGGATTTTTGAACAAGTTGTCCATCTTTAAATTAGAAAAGTACCCGTGAAGTCAGATCTATTGACTACAACCATTTTATATTGCGTTTTTCAAATTTTGGTCTACCCGCTACCTTAGGGCAGTTTTTTTTGGGTTGAGTAGATACTATTTGAACACATGCTAAAGGTGATTATATTGACTCACCAAGCCCTACGGTATCTCCATTCAGATCAAGGAGAAACTGGAAAAAAAATTGTTCACCCTCACCAAAAGAGGGTGAATAAAACATTCATCTTGATTGGTTGAAATAGTGTGAGATCCACAAAAAAATGGTATGGATCCCACCACAAAGTGATGTCATACTTACCAAAGAGTGTATAGATTCCGTAGACTCCACACTATTTTAACCAATAAAGGTGAGGGTTTTGTTCACCCTCTTTTGGTGAGGGTGAACAAATTTTTTCTTAGGAGAAACCAAATATACAATTCTCTAGCTTTTATATATATATATATATATATATATATATATATATAACATTCTTTTAAGTATTAGGACTTGAATTTCTGAATAAAAAATTGAACGAATTAGATCAATTACTTACAAATACTCAATTCTTTCCTAACACCATTCAAGTAGTTATTTAAAATTTAGTATTAAATGGTTTAGATCGTTGTGTGGACCCCCTAAGTGGCCCCACATAGATATGAAGCCTAATTCTTGACTTGCTACCAAGAAGATATCGTTTTTGGGGGCTACAAGGTGCAGGGTTCCCTTGTCGCTCTAGAGACCTACGTCCGTTGGAGATAGGGCATAGATCTTATTGTATAGATGAGAGATAAGTCACAATGCATAAAACACACATCTGTGTCCGTATTTATGTCTCCGATCATTTGTGTCTGAACCGTTTTCTAAATTAATTTTTTTGATATGACTACACTCAATGAGGAGAAGACGGTAAAAAAGCCGGAGTCTTTTTTATGTTAATCAAATTGAGGGATTCTCTCAAGTCAACCAATGAAGACCCTCTGCCACACCCAACCAATGACGAAAACTAAAGAATCCTCATAAAAATTGACAGGGAAAAAGAACCATTAAAAATTAAACGTCAAAGATCATTTCAAAACCTTTGGGCGACTCCAATTTGCTCCGTCGAAGTTTTCGTAATATAAAAATTACTCTCTCCGTACTAATTTATTGTGTCTATTTTTTTTTTTTTGAATGTCTCAAACATTGTCTATATCTTTTAATTTATAATACTTTTTATATTCAATATTGATCTTGTTTGATATTGATCTCAATTAGTCTTGTTAAACAAAAATTTCGAAATCATAAAAAACAATATAGATTATGAGATATAGTCAATTTTTTGAGATGTTCAAAAAAGGAAACATGCACAATAAATTGGAACGGAGAGAGTAATCAATTAAGGTGGCACAACAAATTGGGACGGATGGAGTAATAATTAAGGTGCGCTTAAAGTGGTTCAAATCATCCGAGTATCACTAGACTTTCTAATTTTCATTGCACAACATTTTTCATTGCATCTATCTTACTGAATCGTAGCCATGTGGTCAAAGCTATTTTGTGGTCTTTTGATAATCAGGGGGTGTTCCACTAACAAAAAATTATTTTTTTCTAATAGCAAAATAGGTCATTCTCTCACAATATATCACATAAAAAACCGTGAGAACCCAATTTTTTCAAAAAAAAACTACCTTAGTGGAACACTCTCTCAGTATAAAATTCAGCAGACGCGTACTCCATTAATTCAAGAATCTAACAAACATTCAATAACTTTAAGACTTCCGAGTTTTACTTCCGGAACTTTAATTTTCTTCAATGAACCTAACTTGAGAAATGTGAATGGCAAGAATTAAGATTTACTCAAGCATCATGGTTAACTGATCCGGGACCGTATTGTGCTGTGTAGTGATCAATCTTAACCGTTAATCTCGGCAATCGATGGATTAGATTTGCCTAAGTATTCTTATCGGTAAAAATATTTTCTTACCGGTAAGAGTACACAAACATATCTAAATCATTAATTGCCGAAATAAACGACTCAGATGTTCACTACACGTTTGTAGTGAGTCCCGTGACATTTCAGCTCTCTGAGGTCACTTGGTCAATCAAAGGTTATGTGACTCGTCAATTTTAAATTCCAATTCTATACGTAATCTCAGCCATCAATAATGCCGTGTTCGTAATGCTTCCAAATTCTTAAACTAGTCCATTCAGTTTGCACTGCAATCCACAACCATCTTTTTTTTGGAGCTTTGAAAACTAACATGGGTCTCTACGTGTATTGCACGTAATTACAAAAAAGAGCATGAACTCAGTTGTTAATGGAGTACTTATTTAATTCGGTATTTGGCTATCAATAAAAATTAAAATCAAAGTTTAAAATTTTTTGGTTAAATAAACATGAGAGGTCAAATTTGTTAGTAATATTCTAATATATACTACTATCATATATTGTCATTGCTTATAACCGGGTGGTCGCTAGCAAAGATCGGTGTGATGATTAGATTATATGTGCGAATGTAGGAGTTTCCAATCTTTAGAGAGGCAATAAGTGCATAAAGAATTGTTCTAAGGACCATTATAGTTTTTTGTAACATCTCTAGTCCACCTCATATTTTCATAACACATCTAATCCATTGTTTTGAATTTTCTAAGGTGTAAGGTCCACTCTCTATTTTAAATAAACAAATATACACTCATATTGATTTTTAAACATAATACACCATCGCCGGATATTTGCCAGAAAGTCACCAGTGCCAGAAGTCTGACAGGAAAGTTCACCGGCGCCGGAAAAGTCGTTGGGAATTGGACTTTGCCGGAAAGTCATCGGCGCCGGAGAGTTCGCCGGAAAGTCACCGACATAGATAACCATATCAGGAATCAAAAGAGGTGGTTATCTGGTGATTCTAGATATGGGCCTATTGCTATAGGAAATAGATTGAAAAAGTCGTCAACGCAGATAACCAGATCTTGTGAGCCTAGATAACTACATCTGGTGATTCCAGATAAGGGCCAATTGCTATAAGGATTAGATTAAAAAAGTCATCAACGCAGATAACCACATCTTGTGAGCCTAGATAACCACATCAAGTGATTCCAAATATGGGGCCAGTTGCTATAAGGATCTGATTAGAAAAGTCGTTGTCACAGATAACCATATATTGTAGATAACCACTTCTTGAGAGCCCAGATAACCACATCGGGTGATTCCAGATATTGGGTCAGTTGCTACAGGGATCAAATTGAAAAAGCCATCAACCCAGATAACAACATCTTGTGAGCCCAGATAACCACATCTTCTAGATAACCACATTTGGCGATTCCAGATATGGGGCTAGTAACTATAGGGATCAAATTGGAAAAGTCGCCGGCATAGATAACCACATCTTGAAGATAACCACATCTTGTGAGCCTAGATAACCATATCTGGCGATTCCAGATATGGGGCAAGTTGTTATAGGGATCAGATTTGAAAAAGCCATCAACCCAGATAACCACATCTTGCGATCCCAGATAACCATATCTTGTAGATAACCACATCTATAAACTCCAGATATGGGGCTAGTTGCTATAGGGATCTGATTAAAAAAGTCGACGACACAGATAACCATATCTTGTGAGCCCAGATAATCACATCTGGTAGGGTTGAACAAAGAAACCGGGAGAACTGAACCGAACCGGTTATTTTTTTCGGTTCTTCAATTGTCCGGTTCGGTTCCGATTCGAGAATTATAAAAATTTTGAGAACCGGTTCGGTTCTCGGTTCCTGGAAATTTTCACCCCGGTTCGAACCGAACCGAACCAATATACAATTATATACATTCAAAAAAGGTTGGGAGGTGGGGATCGAACCCCGAATCTTGTGTGTAGAGTGCTAAAGACTTACCAACTTGGCCATCAACGTCTTTGTGTTTAAAAGGAAAACAAAATAATTTATTACGTACATAACATTCAATACTTAACCGCTTAGCTGGCCATCACTGTGGCTTCTAACAAGAGGTAAACAGAAACATTTGTTACTTCCTGAGATTCACTTTACCCCTTTCAAAATCCAAAAACACTAAATCGAATAATCGATCATCACTCATCGTCAGTAGATCAGGAGTGGCGTCTTCTCACTAAAAAATTCCAAGACTCTTTCATCTCTGTTTATTCTCCCCAAATGGCCAAACCCACTCAAAATCCCCAAAATCAAATACCATATTCGCTCTCATCTCTGTCTTTTCTCCAAACAGCTAAACCTAGTCAAAATCCCCAACTAACACAGCCGTCACAACGAAGCAGGCGATGACAACGGCGGTGGTCGCGATCTGTTAGCTGGTATAGTGGTATCTCTATTTCTCTCTTAGTCTAAGTCTCTCTCGATCTGTGTGTGCGTATATATGTATATGTATTTGTATGTATATGCATAGATCTATGTTTGTGTGTATTGTTACAATCTGCAGATTTCTCTCCCCCACTCTCTGAACCGAACCGACCCCCAAACCGGACCGAACCGGGACGAACCGAACCGAAACCGAACCGACTCTAAAAAATCGATTTCGGTTCCATTCTTTTCCAGAACCGGTTTTTTCCGGTTCACCCTAAAACGCCCAGGAACCGGACCGAACCGAACCGGTTATAGCCCTAACATCTGGTGATTCCAGATATGGGGCCAGTTGTTATAGGAATCAGATTGAAAAAGCCATCATCCCAGATAACCACATCTTGTGAGCTTAAATAACCACATCTTGTAGATAACCACATCAAGTGATTCTAGAGATGGTGCTAGTTGCTATAGGGATCAGATTGGAAAAGTTATCGATGCAGATAACCACATCTTGTGAGCCCAAATAACCACATCTTGTAGATAACCACATCTGATGATTGCAGATATGGAGCCAGTTGCTGTAGGGATTTGATTGGAAAAGTCACTGGCGCAGAGAACCACATCTTGTTATCCTAAATAACCACATCTTGTAGATAACCACATCTGGTGATTCCAAATATGGGGTCAGTTGCTATAGGGATAAAATTGGAAAAACCATCAACCTAGATAACCACATCTTGTGAGCCCACATAACCACTTCTTGTAGATAGCCACATATGGTGATTCTTGATATGGGGTAAGTTGTTATAAGGTACAACCTAGAATTTTAGGATATGGTACCCTAGGGTTTTAGGGTACCCTAGAATTTTAGGGTAGGATGCCCTAGGTGTTTAGGGTAGGGTACCCTAGAATTTTAGGATACCCTAAAATTTTAGGGTACCCTATGTTTTTAAGGTACCTTAGGATCTTAAGGTATCCTAAGAAGTGATGGTATTCTTGTAATTGGTACGTGTGAGTGGACTAGATGTGTTTGGATAAAATTAAGTGGACTAGAAGTGTTAGGAAATAGTTATAGTGGACTCAATATATATCTATTCTCCCTAAAATTTATTATTATCCTTGATGAGATTTGTCATCAAATTTCTTTATAGCTATGCTGACACCCAAAATATATACTTTTTAAAAACAGCACAACACAGATTTTGGTATTATTAATCTCATTATTACTAATCCAATAATATATTTGTGCGTATGATTCCATCAAACAAAAAGACTTAGTTCTAAAATAATCTAGGCTCAAATTGACCATGAAAACTTCCTTAACTTGTCGTATGGCAATATGATCTTACGGTGCATTTTATTAGCCTCTCAAACATTATGATCTAGTGTATGCTTCTGCCTGTGCCTAAAGGCACGACTTAAGCAATCAACGCACGTGTATGTACCCGTGCTCATGCCCATTCTTTATGGTCCTTCAAATTTTAGAGAGGGAAAAGGAGGGGAGGTAGTGAGAGAGAATGTGGTTTGAAATTTTGGGTGTGGTGGGCCGATGTAGGAAAATGAGAGAGAGAGAGTGTGTGTTGGCAAAGGGAGGGATAAAATGTAACTGAGACAAAAATCGCTCGCCGTTGTAATATAGATTGTACATTTTATTAGCCTCCCAAACATTATGTGAGTCACAGCAACAAAGTAATAACAAGGAGTTTCAACATTTATCATATATGTTAGGTCTGTGAAACTTGATTTGACTTGTCTGGTCAGGTTGCAAGGGCCAAGAACGCCTGTTCACGTTCTTTTTTTATTTATTTATTTTTCTATACATTGTGAAACTAATATAATTCGTGAATGTACTCAATTTCACAACAACAAAACTTTGTGAAAACTTCTACGTCTTTTCTATTTGTGTTAACTGTTAACATCAAAAATTGGCAACATCCCTTTTACCATTGTGCAGAATATGAGAAAGGTCGGTGCAACATTTCGCTCAAGATAAGATTTTGATCCCTTTGCTGGGCTTTCTCTTGTGCCACCACAACAGCTGCACTGATATTGGAAAAGTGGTGTGTGTAGCAAAGTTCACTGATATTTTCAAGTGTACCAATTACCAAAGCAAAGAACAGATGCGAACACAATAAACGATGGTATTATGTACTACATGTCAAATATTCCACGCCAAAACAAAGACTTCTGTCACGAAAAAATAAACCACCCTTTGGATAATTTCCAAGTGTCCTACACAAAAAATCAACGCCTTTCCATGCGCCACGTGTCAACAACATCCCTTAAAACCACAAGACATATTAGTCTGACAAGTCCTTGGAATGCTCTTTTATCCGTTTCCGACAAAGTTCGCCGCCGCCGCCGCCGCCGCGTGCCTTTTGACTCCTCAGCTGTCCAAAAAAAAAAAAAATACTACTATTCCAATCTTTGTCTCGGCGTTTGAACCCGGCTTCGCCCCTGAGTCGACTCGTCCTTCCCACACTCAACATCCAACTCAACCCCACCACTCGTTCCGACACCCGACGACGACGGCGAAATCCCACCTCCTATTGTGTTCAAGCTGAGTATTCTCTTCAACGACATCAACCGAGCCGCCATAGGAGATCTCAAACCCTGACTCGCGGGTGAACTCAGTCTCTCGTCCACCGACTCGTTCCTCCGCGGCACCTCAATCCTCACCCTCTCCAACTCAATCCCCTTCCTCCTAACCCCCAACTGTTGGGTTTGTGAACCATCCTGCGTTTGTTGGTTTGAACGATTTCTCGGTGAGACACCGTGTTCTCTGTCTTGACACGTGTCGCATAAACCAGAACTCGAACCGGGTGATGTTCTTCCTGCATCACTCGGTTCGCCGACGGAGATAACACAATCTCTCGATTCAACCACTGGTTCGACCGGAGAACGACACAGCGGGCACGTGGAGTGAGAGTGAAACCACATATCTATACACTCTAAGTGAAACCCATGATTACATTTAGGCAAGACACGGAGTTTATCGTTCTCTTCGAACTCGGATAAGCACACGGCGCATTCCACCACGTGGGGGAGGGTTTTGGGTGAGTAGAGAAAGACGGGAAGAGAAGCTAAGACGGTGGCATCGAGGCCGCGTGAGGCGGTGGAATTGGGATCGGAGTAGAAGACCAATTGGGTGCGGTTGCTGCGGCGGTTGCGGCGGCGAAGTTGGTGGAGACGCCGTGCGCGCTGGAGGTACCAGCGGGCGTAGATGTGGAGGCAGATCATGAGGACCACAACGGCGAATAGCATCACGATTGCGGCTAGCATTATTCGGCCGCTTAAGGCGTAGCCTCCCCTTGGTTGCACGCCGTTGACGAATTCGTCTGTTATACCGCTGTTGGTATTGGTTAATGCGGTTTCAGTCTGAGACATGATTATTTTAGAGAGAGAAGAAGAAGAAGTTGCTATGTGAGAGAGGAGAGAGAGGATTCGGGTATTTGAAGTGTGGCGTCTGTGAAATTGGGGGAAAGTTCATGAGAGTTTCTGAGAAGTTAGAGAGATTCTTTCTTATAGTGACCACTGACCAGCATTGCAGTGCAAAAGACGCCGAGTTTGACGCGGCATTATCGAAATGACGGAAATGACCTCTATAGATTTTAGGCAATTCTAATTTTAAGTATCCTTTCATCAAAAAAATAAATAAATTTAAGTATCCTATGAACTGTAAGACTGCTCACAGTCCAATTCTGGTTGGATCGGATTAATCTAAGCTTAGGAGTATTCCACTAACTCAGTTTTTGAAAAAAATTGGTGTTTTTTTTATGATTTTTTATGTGATGTGTTGTAAGAAAATGACTTATTTCGGTGTTTGAAAAAAATAATTTTTTGTTAGTAGAACACCCCCTTAATAAGGAGAAGATTTTGGGTGCAAATGGGGCACCACGTGGTGGCCTGCCACTACATCCGAGCCGTCCAAAAATGCAACGGACGGCTCGGATTGAAAGTCTTAGCACGATTTTAAAAACAAAAAAGAAAATGAAAAATGAGTTTCAATCCGAGCCGTCCGTTGCATTTTTGGACGCCTCGGATGCAGTGGCAGGGCACCACGTGTACCCTGCCCTACACGCACCCAAAAAATTTTCCTTAATAAGTGTTTCGATTTTTAAAAAATGCAATTCATGTCCAAATTAAAAAGTCTTCTGTTTTGGTTCCAATTTTGTCTATTTTTCATGGATCAGTTCTGATTTTACCCACAAATTACATTCCATATAAAAAATATGAATTATAAAGCAAAAAAAAAAATAAAAATTGAGAATAACAAGCAACCATAATACGACGCATAACATTATATAAAGCGTTACCTAAGAGCATCCGCATTAGCCTCTTCAAATTTTAGATCAAATTACATCTTCAAAAGTCACTTTATTACTTTTAGCTACCGCTTTTTAACTCCTCTTTGCATGGGACTCTACTCTATTCTAACTTATGGTCCATTAATATAATATTTTCTTCTTATTCTAATTATATATTAAAATGTTATTTAAATGACCATATTTACTCTAATATGTGAGCATTTTTAAATGAATGTTTTGCAAAAGGACAAAAAAATATTTTTTTATCATACAAATATTATGAGCGCAAAAAATAAAAATTTATAATGTGAAATTATTTTTTGAAAACACTCATACCAGTTACTGATATTCGATTGAGCTGGTTTTTGTAAGGGCGTGTTTACTTAATATTTTGAACGACCATAAAAAAAATCAGGTCAATAGGATATCGGTAGGGGTGTTTCCGAAATATCAAACTTAAAATAAAACACCACTTTATGGCTAAAAATGGAGTAAATTGTATTTTAAAATAGTAAAATAAAGTTTAACCTATGAACAGTGCCTCTTTTCTTGTAGAGAGGCACTGTAGCAAAGTTACAATGTTTGCAAAGTAGCTATGAAAGTGAAGAGGTTGATGTGGCTTGTTTAAATGATTTTGGCTCTTTAATTTGATTTAACTTGGGATTTGAAGAGTGAGATGCGGATGCTCTAATGCAATACTTTGGATTGGAATATGATTAAGCATTTACAGGAGACCATATTGATTGAAGGTTCCAAATCAGTTTCCAATACAGCAACAAAAACAAGAATCGGCTTCTACTTTCAAATGCAGTATGGCAATATACGTATAATTGGATATAAGAATGGCAATTTACCCCTAGGTTTTAGATGATTATACACTATATCACAGTAAGGTAAAACAATAAAATATTTAAAAATATTTTTAATAAGATTATTTTTTTGTGCCTGTGTATATTAACAAATATCTCAAGGTCCAATTCGGTTAATTCAGACTTTTTAAAATGAAAATCTGTATTCAGATAGCAAGTCATGGTTTTTAAAATTTTTTAATCCGTATCTGAACCATTAATCCACGTTCAATCTAAAGACGTACAGATCGGTTTAGTTCGGATCAATTTCAAGGTCAACCCACGTATAAAGATTCGTACACAGATGTATGTGAAATAGTTCGATGCACATGTACTCCCAGAGTAAAAGAGTTAGAGCTCATCCACATTAGCTGATTTTGGTTATATTTTTTCTGAGGATCAGTGTACGGGCATTTCGTAGTATTTTTTTTGTTGAAATAACCTTTATATTTTTTTTTATCGGATCACAGAATGTATATTTGTAGCCAATAATGGACCTAATCCTGTTCCTGTTGTCGGAGTGGTCTAGGTGAGTGGTTTGTTGGGTGAGGGTTTGTTGGTCTTTGTAGTTTTGAATTTTCGATGATTAATGGGAATTTACTAATGTTGCGTGTACACCATATTTGCGCACACTACATGTACACTATTCCATCTGGATCATCCGAACACTTTTTAGATGTTCTAGATTTGAAATATTTTATAATCGGTCATAAAACATTTCAGATCTAAAATGTTCAAAAAAAATTTGGACGGTATGAATAGAGTAGTGTATAAATGGTGTGCACATATGCGACGTAGGCATGGTTTTTTCCAATGGGAATTTGTGCTACTGGTTTTGAGTCAAATGCTATCTGCTCCTCTATCTCTCAAGAAAAGTGTGAAATAGTAGTCAAATTTGACGCGGGATTGAGGGCATGAATCAAGTGGCCCCCAAGAAACCGGTCTATAAAATATAGCCGATTTTTTGAAATGGGCAAAGATTGTTTATGAAAGCCACAGAAATGGCGGTTTTTTTTTTCCCAAATATTTAAAAAAAACTTGTAAAGAAAACAAAAATGCCAGAAAAACAAATCACTTTGTTCATTTCACATTTCTAAAAAAAATTCAAAAAGATTTTTTTCCCATCTCTTATTTCTTTAATCATTAATTATTTTTCGCTCTCTACTCATACCCCTCTCTCCAATCATTATTTTCATTTCTCTCCCTATCTCTCTCCAATTATTACACCTCTCTTTAATTATTACTTTTTATAAACACCCATCCAAACACTACCTCAAAAATATTTTTCAAAATATTCTTCTAAAAACTCTTAACCAATCATTCCGACACAAGATCGAACACAACTCCTCACGTACTTGTAGGTTCATACATATTTGTTACAGGACCCACGTCTATGTAAGAAGTTGTGATTGGTGTTGTGTTCGAACGATTGTGTTCCATCTCTTTCTCAATTAAAGTTGCAGTTGTGAGATAAAAAAAGATAGAAAAAAGAAGTTACTTATTTAACAGCAAAAGATATTTCACGCGACATATTATGTATGTACAAATTTTTCGTATAAAAAATGTAAAGTTCAAAACCAAATCCTTCTTCTACCTCTTTCATGTCCCAAACTACGTATTTTTTTCCTCTATACGTATTTTATGTAGAGAGAAAAATTTCCCTTTGCGCCCTCAACTAATGGAAATAAAATTTTGTTAAAATTAAAATTATTGTTGCATAAATAGTTAAATTAACCAGGTAACTATTGCGCAAAATGTGATTTGGTTGGATTTTGTCTCTCTTTCGTTAACTCTTGCACGCTTAAACTTATATTCTCCATTCATTTTATGCAAATTAATATATCTATATAATTAATCAGCCGCATATCTTTATAACGGAAGCGGGGGAGGTGTAGTGCACAGACAGCACAGTCATGCTATGCACCCCTCGGCCGTTGCATCGAGTTTTAGATGGCTCGAATACGTTCGGCAATTTTTCTTGAATTGTGATTTTTTTTACCGGTAAAAAATTAAAACACATCCAAGCCGTCCAAAACTTGATTCAACGGCCGAGGGGTGCACAAGACAACTGTGCACAACACCTCCCCGAGTCCCTTTATAACATATTGATGTCCCGAATCTAACAATTCAAAACATACTTCTAAAAATTCGGTCAATCTCAATCACATTAATCCATGTCTTACTTTCTCCTTTTTCTATTTTATTTAATGTTGTATTTTTTTGAACGGAATCATTATTGCACAAACTATACGTTCTGTTTTTTTTTTTTCCCTTAATAAATTTAGAATTAGTAATCGCAGATAAATCTACTTTTTCAGCATGATTTTTTCTGGGGTACATTGTGTCATCATAGAAGGTTTCCAGAAAATGTTACTTTGTGAAACTTCGAATAGGTAGGGTTAGATATGTATTACAGTAATTACTTGGACATATGTTAAAAACTGACAAAAGGTTCTTTAAATTCACTTTCTCAAATCGAATGGGCCGGGCTTTATTCGAAATGAATTTTGACATTCGGAATTTAGCAAGAATTTTGGGTTGGTTAAAAAATGAACAAAATTAGAATTGATATTTTTAGCTTGAGTTTACAACTTACAATTGACCATTTTTTTTTGGCTGACGCTCGAACTTTGGTCACCTTCGTAGGTCTTAAAGCATCCAATTCAAAACCAATTGGCAATGAGTGGAGAGGATGCCCAACTCATATACTAGACTCAAAGGTTAATTAACCAATGTGGAATAAGCTCTAACACTCCCCCGCACGTGTGACCCCTAACCCGCACGTGCAGAGTTAAATAACAGATCCAAAACATTGGGATCACAACGAAACAAAATACACTTATGGCACAAACAACGGGCAATAACCAAGAGAGTCTTGTCCAAAATCCTCCGAAGGCCTGACTCTGATATCATGTTAAAGTATCCAACTCAAAACCAATTGGCAATGAGTGGAGAGGCCGTTCAAGCTCGTATACTAGATTCGGAGAATTAACCAATGTGGAACAAGCTTTAAAAGTAGGAGTACCAAAAAATAATCGTTGAGCTACAACCCCTTGGGTAATTGACTTCATATACCGACATTCATTAGTTAACCATGAACTACGTCGGATGAAGGGTTTGTTGGGCCTTAAAATTGGGTCTAATAATTAAATTTAGGTTAGTGTTAACTAGTCAAGAGCTATGTATATATCTACTTTTTTTTTTTGATCCATTATGTATATATCTACTTGATGAAGCGGTTTTTAGCGCTCCTCGATGTATGGCCTTCAAAATGAACAAGACTAAGAACACTGGTATAGTGTTAGCCATCCAGCCTTTGTAAGCGGTTTTTAGCGCTCCTCGATGTATGGCCAATAATCCAAGTATTTTGGCTTTATTCTAACAATTTTGAGTTTTGACTATAATTTTGTGCTTGTTAAATTCGTCTCGTCGAGAGGAATCCAGAAACCACAAAATCTTGACGCAAAACTAACAAATGCAAATTTTTTTTGAATAAAGACAAAACAAATAATCCAATAATCCAGATTATGGATTATTACCCAAAACACCCCTTAATCTCTCTACCATAAATGTCACGTCACTGTGGGGTCACCCTCCATATTTATTACCCCCTACTATCTTATACCCCCTCCATATATAATACCCAGAAAATTAATCCGGCATCCAATTGGGCCGTTACGGTTACTCATCGAATATTTATTTCTTAATAAAATCTGTGGTGCATACCAGAGCTGGGCTCATATGGGTGGGCTGACCTTATGTAGTTGGTTTGGGCTTATCGCTACTCTCTCTCTCTCTGGTTAGAAAACTCGGAAGGATTGCAAATGTATCTACCGGTGGAAAGGGATGGAGGTTGCTGTTGTGCACGATTCTGACCATCTGTTATTTGGATGGACGATCCGGATTTCAAACAAAATAGAAGAATTATTCACGTGAATAGTTTGTTTTTAATCCGAACCGTTAAAAATACTTGTGGGGCGGCCTAGATTATACACAGCAGCTGAGCACAAGCCATGTCCTGGTGGAAGGACCAAAAGAAATATAAGTGCAGCAAATTTTGAAGCTCTATAAACTGGGCCCGAGGTTTCCAGCCATGTGATCTGAGTATATCATCCAATTCCTAAGTAACCCATAAACACAGAGAGTATCCTCAAATTGTCATAATGCATCCACTCGAAAAAGGAGTGCCACTGTTTCAGTCAATGAACACTGGTAAAGAACAAGATCACATTCTCCAATCACGTGATGCTTTTGCTCAGAAAGCCAATTAGTAATTCAAGAGGACATGAACCAATGAATTCAAGAGGAGATGGAGGTGATGATAGCAGATCTTTCTATTCGAATGTGGCAATGGCAGTTTTGATCTTCTTGTACATCTTTCTCACCAGATCAAGCTTCCTTCCTGTTTTATTTTCTGTCCAGTCTGTCTGTTACGGGTCCTACTTGATCCACAACAACGATAAGAATCATTCCGTCATCAAGTACAATAAAAAAAAAAGTTTAACTTGATCGGACATTGATAGCTCTATGAATAAAATAATGGATTTGTGCAATAAAAAATTAAAATTATTAACGTGATTAGAACAATGAAGACCGTGACTTGTGGTCTTTATAGAAAATTATAATTTTTATGTTTTCATGAATATCAATTTTTTAAATGTACATATTGATGTTTGATCAAGCTAATTTAAGTTAATTTATACAACTTGACGAGGTCTACGAAATGCATGATTTTGATTGTCCAAACTGTATCAAATTGGACGGAAAATAATATTGGATGGGAGTTTAATAATTTTTTAGAGCATCCACATTTGAACTCTCTAGAAATTGTTTGCTAAAATCGGGACCCAAAAAGTGAGTATTAGGAGTTTGTAAGGTAGAAAATGAAAAAGTGGATAGTTTGATATTTTTAGGGTGCTTTCATAGTTTTGGTTAAAGTAATAGGCCGATGTAAACATCACAAACTGTGTCCTGACAAAATCATGTCTAAAAAAGATAAAACACAAAAAAGAATAGCTACACAATAATGTAAATCTTCTACACGAATGTTGGTGTCATTGGCCAATGCATCCCCACACATGTCGCGTCCCATAAATCTTCTTCCTCTCCGTCTTCCTCTATTCCTTAATGGAAACAGGGTGTTCCTTTTCTCCTAAACGACATCGTTTTGCTACATTTCCAAAGCTTCAAAGAGTTTTGTTTACAGAGTTAATTTTAGAGTTCAATTTTAAGATATTTAGACTCTTTGTGGTAGAGTATAGTTGGTTTAAACACTTTGGGTTTAAGATTTAGGCATTGAGTTTAGGGTGTAGAAACTTTGGAAAATTCAATTTTGGGATTCAATTTTATGGAATGTAAGCTCTTTGTGGTAGAGTATAATTGGTTTAGACACTTGGATTTAAACACTTCGGGTTTAGGCACTTTGAATGTAGGGTTTATACACTTTGGGAAATTAACTCTTCAAATAAGGCTCTTGAAAGTTTTGAGGGCGTACCAAGAAAATAAACAAAACGAGGTCGTTTAAGAGAAAAAAAAAGAGAGAAAAAGAGGGGGAGAAAATAAACATACCCGGATCTATCTTTTTGGTCCCACAAAACCAATTTTGACGTACAAGATACAACTGAAAATTCATGTTAACTAGATAAAAGTCTTGGAAGCGCATCCGCTATCCCGAATTCTCCGTCTCAACTCTCTGTTTTGTTCATCCGAGCTGTTCATTCATATAATCAACAGCTTGGATTCCATTTCACCTCAAATAAATCTGAGCCAAACATGTTCATTTGCGACTCTAAATTTGTCCAAATAAACAGAACACAGAATTAAAACAAGATTTTCGAACCAGCAGATTCGCAACCGAAAGTCTTACAATAACGTTAGATGACAATAGTCAAATGGAGACGCTCTCACCAACTACCTGTCTTATCGTACGTTAATGCAGAAATTTCTATTCACTATGTTCACACTACTATCCAATTGGGGCACTTGCAAATATTTTTTAGGGTAATGATGAATACACACATTTTCTTACGAGGAAAATACGTGTCTGCAGAAATTATTTTATTATTTTTATTCTTTTCGAAGCATAAAACATGTAAGAGGGTACGGTTATAAGAAAATGAGGGGTGAGAATCATTTTCAACTTACATGTTTTTTTTTTATTTTTATTTTTGATGATTTTAAGATATCCGGCTTTGCTTATACACTTCTCAATTAATCAACAAGTGACAGAATAATCCTATTATCAGCAAGTGACAGAATAATCCTATTATCAGCTAATGTGGTATCATTTAAAGTCGGGTCAAAGAACCTTGATTAATTAGCCCAGGATAGTTTAATAACACCTAGAAAGTATTATAGATGACTTCCCGCTATATTTTTTTTGCCTTCCGCTTAATTAATGTCATAATACCACTTATTAATGCTGAATTAGTGAAAATTAGTCACATGTATCGATTAGTGAAAATTATTCAATTTAGTCTGTTTAGAGTATAAACTTTAGACAATATGCAACAATTACTCAGACAATCACCACTTGAAATACAAGCAATTTTTTTTTTTTTGTGTCAAAAGTTGAGAGATAGTATTCATCAAAGATTCTCATAGGGAAAGATTAGGAGTCCACAGATCGGACACTCCAACGACAACAGGTCACAGAAATACAACGAGAAACCATATGACCAAACCAACGGAACACACCAGACAAAATCCGGCCTAAAGCCGGACAAAACACAAAAGAAATGAGAAAAAAGATACACTCCCCTTCGGTCTTTGTATTTACAGCCCGATAGAATGACAAAAGAAGATAAAAAAAAAATGCTCACTTCTGTTTGCCTTTTTTTTTTTCCCACTAAACTTATACACATTTTTATATACATTTTATATATTATTTAAATTTTAATGACATCCCAATGGACTAAGGGCTCATTTGACAAATACTCATAATCCGGATTATTGGATTTTTCATTTTGTTTTTATTCAAATTTTTTTACACTTGTTAATTTTGCGTCAAGATTTTGTAGTTTCTGAATTTCTCTCAACGAGACGAATCTAATAAGTATAAAATTATGGTCAAAACTCAATTTTTTTTGAATAAATCCAAAATTAATCCAATAATCCAAGTATTTTCGGCTTCATTCAAAAAAATATTTGGTTTGACCATAAATTTATATTTTTTGGATTCGTCTCATCGAGAGGAATTCAGAAACCACAAAATCTTGACGCAAAACTAACAAATGCAAAAAAAATTGAATAAGTACAAAACCAAAAAACCGGATTAATTTATGAATTGAGAAATAATTTTCACACCCCTTTATCCCGAAACACTCTTTTTTTTTGGGTCATTATTCACTTTAAAATTACTAAATTACTCTTATCTCAAGAGTCAATTTTTTTTTTCATATAAAGCACTATTTAGTACTTTCAAGTGGGTAAAGGCCGAAAAAAAAGAAAAAGAAAAAAGAAGAGTGTTTAAAAATAAGAAAAAGTTGTGAAAATCATTTTTCGTTATCTCTGTCTTGCAAAATGCGTGTGCCATTATTTAATGTGTAGGGTACCGTTGGAGACTTGGAGTCAGAAAAAATCAAAAAATATGACCACATTTTCGAAGTGCTCCACTAACAAAAAATTATCTTTTTAAATACTGAGATAGATTATTCTCTCATAACACATTATATAAAAATTCATAAAAAAATTAATTTATTCAAAAAACTAGGTTAATAAAACACTCCATACTAGCTTCCAAAAGAGCTGATTAATGGCCCTATTCATGAGTTCACATTAAAACACCTCCCCACCTCTCTCTCTCTCTCTCTCTCTCTCTCTCCTCATTTTTCCTTTCTTTTCTTCAAAGAACTCTGCAGTCCTACTCAGAGCAAAAGAGCAAGTGATCTAGAGAGAGAGAATGTCTAGCAAGCCCCCCATCTTTCCCATTCCTGAGCCTCACCATTTCAGTGACTATGGCTTCGACCCCCAATTCGATTATTTTCAGGTAATGTATTCCTCCCTCTCTCTCTCTCTCTCTCTCTCTCTCTCTGTGTGTGTGTGTGTTGGGCTTGTGAAGCCCCCTTCGACTTAGGTTGCACTCCACTAACGATTTGGGGTTCCACTTGCCAGGTCAAGTCGTGGTGGCCTAGCAAATGGAAATCCCATAAAATCAATCTGTTAACTTAGCAAATGAGGAAAAGAAACCATCTGCTAAAATTAAAATAGCAAACGAAAATGGGTTGATTTTAGCAAATGGTTTCCTCACGAGAGCAATCAAATGCACTGAGCTGTGAATGTGAACCCGTAAAAAATTTGCATATTTCATTCTTATTTTCTAGTTTGATCATATTTCATTCTTATTTTGTGTTGTGTGTCTGTTGATTTGGCCGTATTCTCAACGCACATTACATTTCGAGCTTACTTAAAGACATATTTTGTTTAGGTGTTAGAGGAAGCGCGGAAGCACAAGCGGGAGACCACCACATCAAGATCCATAGACTCTCTCCACTTCAAGCTCCAAAAACCCATTTCCAAAGACGATTCCAACAGAAAGATCAAGAAGACCACCAAAAAGCGGTGGTGGAGGACCGCTCTCCTCTTCTTCCGGCGCAAGTGGGTCCACACCGACGCCGATCTTGACGACGCGTTTGGCGTTGTTCACCGTGGTCGGCCCCTCAGGGGATCTATTTCCGGCCCTGTGTACATAACTGAGAGCAGGAGTGGGTCCAGCTCGCCGTACTTGACTACCCGCCGGCCGTCTACCGGGCCGCTCGCAGGGACTCTAACGCCGACGAGGAAGGGTGAGGTGGAGATACCGTATATTAGTCTCAGGGAGCTTAACATGGACTCGTCACACAGGATCTCAGCCGCTACCATGCCCATTTATTTGGTCACATGATTAATCTTATTTTGGGAAAAAATTAAATGCCGATTTCCCATTTATTTGGTCGCACGATTAATCTTATTTTCAGAAAAAAATTCAATGCCGATTTCCCACCGTCGTCTCCCGAGTTTAAAGCTAGGGTATCAAATGGCGGTGCCGCATAGATGCTGAATGGTCTCCCCTTATATTGAGCTCTAGATTTTAGAGCTCAATTTTGAATAGCATTTTTGCTTTAAGTTATTTAAATCAAGCAAAACTTGCTATACAATTGGTTTCATTATTTTTATTAAGTACTCCTTCCACTTTCAAAATAAGTGTCACTTATTCTCTCTCTTGCTGTTTTTTTAAATTAAAATATTAAGTATTTTCGTAAATCGTGTTTCAAATATTTTGAAAAATGAAACGACTTTTCATAGGAAACGCGTATTTTGAAATGGAGGTAGTAATTTGGTGGATGTTTACTATAGGTTTTTTTTAGCTTTTCTTTTGTGTTTATTTGTTTCGTAAAGTGTGCAACTAATGGAAAATTGTGACTTCACTGTTCATCTTTCTTATCTTATCTCTCTCTTTCTTTTTTGTTGTTTCCCTTTTCCCAGGGAAGTGGACCGTACTCTGTAAAACATACTGGTCACTGCCCAAGTACCCTCCTTTCCAATTTGCATTTTAATTTAATTAGTCAGCATTTTTTTTTTCCCCCAAAAAAGTTGTTCCACTCCAAAACTAATCCGAAATAGAATACTCCATCCGTTCTAATTTCTTGATCCTTCTTTTTATTTTGAAATGTTCCAAAACATTTGTCTTACTTCTATAAACATCTATAAAAACTAGGTCACTTTTCAATTTTACCCTTTAAAAGTATTTTTTACATCTTAATTGCCTTGTCTATTACTCCATCTTTTTTTTTTATAACAGTTTTTATGATTTTGAAAATTTTGTATAATAAACTTAATTGATATTTATTAAACAATATCCATATTGAATATGTTTTGACTTTCATATAATTAGCTTCACAAATTTGGTCACAGTAATATTGACTGAATTTAGGGGCAAAATAGAAAAGCTAATACAAAATTTTTACACCTTTTAAAAATCCACTTTCCAAAAAGGGGCAAGAAATTGGGACGGAAGGGAGTAAATAATGATTGAAGGACAATCTGAGAAAACAAGAAGACATTTAAACAAGGATGGAAAGAGTATTGCAACAAAACAGAAAACAAGATGACGTTTTGTGGCCTTTAGCTGGTTAAGCACATTTTTTTTCTTTTGTCATTGGGCAAATAACAATATAATGGAGTCACTGCATGATTCTTAATAAGAAAATAAACATTTTAAAACCACTTTAGAAGTACTAAATCACATAATTTTACTTAGATATCTCGATGCTATGTAGCTAGCATTATTGGGAATTTAATTTTGTTCAGCTTCTCTAAAAGCGGGTGAACAAAATCATTCATTTCATTGGTTGAAAAAATGTGCAAGTCCCCCAAAAAATAATGTCATCCCACTAAAAAGTGATGTCATTCTTGCAAAAATATGTGCTGCGAGGTGGAATTTACACTATTTCAACCAACAAGAGGAAGGCTTTTGTTTACTCTCTTTTAGAGAATTGAACAAAATTGTACTCATTATAGGGTAACCAACTTTCATTATTGCAGTATGTAATTTTGAGGAGTTCTCCAGTAACTTATTATTACTTGGGATTGAAGACGTAGAAGAGACGATGCAGTAATCCTCTGGCTCTCAGCGATGATAATAGTCAGACTCGGCTCTGTGTTTCGCGAGGCCGTAGACCTATTCTCAATTTGAGGCCCTTTATATATATATATATATGTATATATAATTTTTTTATATATAAATTTTTTTTTCTACAAGAAAGGGCTCCAAAAACCGGGGGCCCCAGGCCCGGACCTCCTGAGCCTGCCCACAGGGCCGGGCCTGATAATAGTGTGTGACGTGACTGGACAATACTTATTAGCGAAAATGAATTAGTACCATATATAACTGCATTTCAATTTTTGTAAGAGAAAAAAAAAAAGTTAGTATTACGCAAAGCACTGGCGTCCAAATTAGGCAGCGGCGATAGCATATGCTTATGCCGCTATGCTGTCGTTTTCTCCTTGTACCACTTGAAACGTGATTGTGTCAGTTTGCCACTCACTAGTCTCCACAATATGGAGAGCGAGAGTGACAAGATTGACCAGTCTCCACAATACGTAGGCTGTAAATGAATACTAGTCATTTGTAAACTATTCCTAAACTTGTACCTAAATTTTACACTAGGACTAATCACAATATTAGTTGCAGTGTTGCAAAAATCATAAACGTCCACTCTCTCCATCCGTAAATAAATACTCCCTCCGTTTTAATTTTATGGTTCCTCGTTCTATCTTAACCGGATAAAAAGAAGATTATATCTTTCAATCAGTAATATATTTTATATGTAATATGGATCTTATTTGATAGATCTTGATTTAATCTAATAAATAAAGTGGTCAAAATCACCTTAAACATTATAGATTATAGGATATAACACTTTGAAAAGTGGCACAAATTCTCATAAGGGACTATAAAATTGGGACGGAGGGAGTATCTTTTATAGAAGGACGTGTAATTTTCAAGACTATAACTGATCACTATACTAGTTGTGACGTTGCGAAATTCATAAACAACCTACGTGTTAACTTGGTGGAATGAAGCCATCAGGTTCAGAGTTGGTGTTGTGCACTTGTGCACAGCATGCGTGTTGTGCACGATCCTCGCCATCCGTTTAGCGATCCAATAGTTCAGATTGAATCCGAGCCTTGTGACATCTAAGCCGTTCATTGAAAGTTTTAATCTGGGCAATTAGATCGCCGAACGGACGGCAAGGATCGTATACATCACGAATATTGTGCACGGTACACAACACCAACACCGGACCCGAAGCCATCACAATTCCACCGATGGACACATAAAGGACCATGTAGAAGTAGAATCCGCGACAAGCATGGTGCTTCACAATTGGATAAGTTACTTGACGATCAGAGCATTCAGGTGTGATTCATCTTTCATTGAAATTTCCGGCTTACTTTTTTGGGGGGGACAATTCCAAAACATTACATTTTTTATCTGTCTCACCGAGAACATTGCTTATACGTAGATGAGATGATATTTTTTCCAACTTTGATGTAGGTGTTTATACATTTCCAATTCATCTCATCGAGACAGATAAAATGGGCTATCATTTTTTTATCAAATCCGCTAAGAATAATGATAAAACCACCAAAAAGACAGCGGCAAAAAATTGACATTAAGTTCAGCCAAAAAGGACCTTAATAGACTATGATATGTGTTAAACAGAACGTAGGGAAATGTGATAATTTTTAGATTGCTACAATTTCTCTCAAAATTCGGAAAGAGGAAAAAAAATCATCTTTATAGTTGTGAGTTTACTGTTTCTTACTAATTTGACTCATGAATTTTTCATATGTCGAAGAGATTTATACTCTTTGAACTTGTCTCAATGGATTCCATTTTTTTAGTGTAATAGCTTCATTTTTTGATGCAATAATAATGAAATTTTCTTTGCCGATAAATTCATTTTTCAATGTCATGATAAAATGAATTGGTAGAAAATGTGGATTATACAAGTGTAATTGATACTTTTACTTTTAAAAATGAAATGCGAGTAATATTTTAAGGGATAATCGTTCGTTATATTTGTATTTGAAGACTTTGTAATTTGACTTTTTTGTTACTATATAATGATTAGTAGAATTTTATAGTGTCTTAACTTTGTTGTATTGTGATTGTTATTGAATTTTTTTTTAAGTGTTATACTCTTATGGCTCATTTTTTAGGCCAGACCTAGGGCATTTTAAACCCTTGAGCCGGCCCTAGTTCTCTGAAAAACTCTTTAATTGAAAGAATGAAAGAAAACTCTCGGTTGGCTTAATTTGTTGTGGTGTATGAAATGTGATTTGTTCATCAATGAAAAAAAAAAGTTAACGGTTTCTATCACAAATTTTGGATAAAAAATGTGATTTGTTCTTAGTAAAGAAGAAAAATGATAGTTGGAGGGGGAACGGAGTTCAATTGGTAGTTGAAAGGGGAAGTAAAAAAATAATTGATAGTTTAAGGGGCATGTAGATATTTTACCCATCTCTATCCGAACTAATTATATTCGGTATTTGTCATTGCATATTGACAGCAAATATTGAATATGATATCATAACTAAACATTAATGGCCTTGTTTGTTTCATAATTTTAATTTTGTTTTGCTTTGTTTCGTTTTGTAGTTATTACATCACTTCTCTCTTTACTCATTACACTTTTTTTCAAAAATAAACTAAATTAAAATTACAAAACGAAAAAGACCAATGTAATGTATATTTTCCAATGCGTTCTCTATAGTCAATCCTCCATTATTAAAGACGTTCCGAAAGCAAGCCAGCAAATGCCACAGTAGACAAACTACTGTAATTCTTAGAGAGAGAGAGAGAGAGAGAGAGAGAGAGAGAGTGATGGAGACGATAGAGCACAAGACAATCAGCGCCAACGGCATAAACATCCACATAGCAGAGAAAGGCCAAGGCCCACTTGTCCTCTTCCTCCACGGCTTCCCAGAGCTCTGGTACTCCTGGCGCCACCAAATCCTCTTCATGGCTGCCCACGGCTACCGCGCCGTGGCCCCCGACCTCCGCGGCTACGGCGACACCGCTGGAGCACCGCTCCACGACTCCACTAAATTCACAACCCTCCATCTCGTCGGAGACATCGTTGCCCTCCTTGATGCTATCGTGCCTGATGAAAAACAGGTGGGCGAATCGATCTCTGTCTCTATCTTGTTCTTTGACTTTTTTTCTATTTAACAATGGTCTGCAAAGTAATTTGGTATATTAACAATATACACATCACGTCTATAGCAATACAATTAGATTGCCATGAAACAGCGCCACCCCAAATTTAAATCCCAATTGATTTCACTTTGCACTTTGCAGGATATTTAGGATATTCAAATGGCTTAAATTTGATTGTTCGATCTACGAGTTTGTTTATGATAGTTGTTGATTGTACATTTATATATGTACTGCAGGTGTTTGTTGTTGGGCATGACTGGGGCGCGATTATTGCGTGGTTATTGTGCTTGTATAGGCCCGATAGAGTCAAGGCTCATGTGAGTTTGAGCGTCCATTTTATTCCCAGGAATCCTATGATGAGTACTATTACGAAGTTGCGAAAGTATTTCCCCGATGACCATTATATTTGCCGATTTCAGGTACTCTCGTCTCTCAAACACTGCATAGTCTGCATTAGATAAAGCATCCTCTAACAATACTGGCTATCACTCTCTATGATACTGCTTAATTGTGAAACAAACCACTCATTTACCAACCGGAGGGCATTCTGATGCCTAAGTTTCTCTCCAAACGTACTTAAAGGTAGAGATATAGGGCATGTATAACTGCGGATTATTCTTTAGAAGGATTAGAAATGTTGGGATTAATGATAGGAATAAATGGGACATTTAAATCTCTGAGATAATAAATGAGGTTGTACTTAGTACAAGATTAGTTGCAATAATGTTTGATTTGGGTAAGATAAATGATGAGATAAGGATGGGAGAATTAATTGTAATTATTGGATGAAGATGGAAATAATCTCAATGGTTCGGATTGGCTAATACCACTGCCTCAGGTGGTATTGGATAGTCCCATAGATAAGTTATTAAATGGCTAAATAATCTCTTTCTAGTCCAGTCTAATTTTAGTCCCAGGCAACAAATTTGGGACTAGCTAATCTTGAAGAACGTGTGACCCCACATGTTCCTTTGTACCATCGATGGAGGATTATAATCCCACCATGCTCCCTTCCACCATGGATGGGGGATTATAATGCTAGAAAAATATGTACATTTTTGTGATGAAAAGAATAATATGAAGGCAATAAGATCACAATGATGTGGGCTGGTTTTTCGAATTATAAGCCACAGTTTTTAGCGACTCGATTCGTAGAACGAAAAAGATCACACAAGGTCTCATCTCATCATTCCAAATGAGTTTAACGCCTTTTATACCGCTTGTGATTACTGCATTACCATATATCAAATATTCCAATTCTCTACAACTCCTACTTTTTTCTGATGATAAAAAATTCTCTGGTGCTCCTTGATTTGTGCATAGTTTCTCCATTGTTATATCATGAGCCCTGTTTCCGATGGTTTGACTGCTGAATTTAAATTGATGAAATTTGGATTCCCAATAGCTACTAGATCAAGTTCTGACGGTTTCACATGAAATTTAAGTTTGCTTCACGAAGACATAACTTTAGCCTGTTATTTATTGTGGTCCAAATTTGGACATATTCTTTTAGAATTGCTGGAGTATTATCTTCTTCAAATGACATAAGTTGGGATCAAATTTTATTATTGAAACTTTTCATAAGATGCAATTAAAATCTTATCGAAAAAATGTTGTAGGAACCCGGAGATATAGAAGCTGAATTTGCCCAGATTGGTGTCAGAGAGGTGGTCAGAAAATTTCTAACATATCGCGATCCTCGTGCATGGTCCTTACCTAAAGGAAAAGGATTTGGGAATTTTCCTGATACTCCAGTTTTGCCTTCTTGGTTATCAGAAGAAGATGTTGATTATTATACCAGCAAATTTCAACTGAGCGGCTTCACTGGAGGAATTAACTATTACCGTGCTTTGGATCTGTAAGCTGCCTTACATTCTTCTTGTTAACTTTGAAATTTTCAGTAATTTCTTAACCAAGATGAGAGTTTTTGGAATACAAACTTTCCTATCATCATGAGAAAGAGAATTGAATGAAAGTGTTTTGGGAATCTAATTTTCATTAGCCTTAGTTATCAAAAAAAAATTTTAGGACTTCACGTTTTTCAACTTTTCCCCACGCATAATTGTGCAGTTTAACTGAAAATGATTTAAGGGAATATATTTTCACCAGGAAATTGATTTGTTGGGACTAACATCTTCCCGAGACAACCAAACAACAAAAGAAGTTTTTTTCATCTGAATACTGTTTGTTGGGACTCACATCTTCCTGAGACAACCAAACAACAAAATAACAAAAAATTAACACCAGTGACACAAACACTTTTACACACACTTCACATTTGATTCAAGTCTTGCCTTAGACCACTTCTCCCGAACCCTCCCAAGATCTGCAAACCCATTTCTCACTTGTGATGTGAAGCAGCGTTTCTCTTTGACAAAGAGTTTTGTAAAGCAATCACATGAGGGGGTCCAAACGCACTTGAAATGAACATCATCTGTTAGAATTTCTTTTTTTCACTTGTTTCCCTTCCCTTATGCAATTTCTAAACAAAGAGGTTATTATCGTAGAATGATATGAACATTGGCTTCTGTTTTCTTGGTTCAAAGGTCTGTCTCAAATCCATCTGTTGCAGTGGTATTCTGGGATCAGCCACTTTGTGCATTTATTGCTAAATGTTAGGTCTATCTCCTATCCATCCCCCGCCCATACCCCCAATTATTGGGGACTAAATGGATTCTGTTATTGTTGTTGTTGTGAAATTCATGCTGTTGAGTTACCTATTCTCAAGAAGTTAAAGTTTGCAGCATTTTGGGGGTCCCCTCTGGAGTTGATCTATCTTTTTTGACAATTGTTGATATTCAACTAGGGAGTCGGTCAAATTTTTCTAGGACAATCCTTAGCTTTATGTTTTTCTTCATTTGATCATGATGAATTCGTGATTGATTGTAGCAAGTAGCGCTTGCATTTTTTGAGTGACACATTTTGATAGGGCTATACTATGGACTCTTTCTATTCTCAATCTACTAATGAAGTCTTTCTTATGCTAAAAAGAAGAAGAAAAAAAACAAAGCCAAAAGAGGTTGATTGAAAATTTTTACAATGCAGAAACTGGGAGCTCGCAGCACCCTGGACAGGGGCGCAAGTTAAAGTGCCAACAAAGTTTATAGTGGGCGACTTAGACTTGGCCTATAACTTCCCAGGGACCAAGGAATACATACACAGCGGCAGATTCAAGAAAGATGTGCCTCTGTTGGATGAAGTTATTGTCATGGAAGGTGTAGCGCACTTCATCAACCAAGAAAAGCCCGATGAGATCAACCAACACATTCTTCAGTACATCAAGAACTTTTGATTTACCCCTCCCATCCTTCGTTTTATGTGGCTCTTCGGAGTTTTCAAGGGATTTGTGAAGAAAAATGATGGGATTCTTCTTCATTTCACCTGAAAAGGCTACGTCACATGTGTTTTCTCTGCTGTTCCCAAATCCGTCCAAATTACGAGCTCTAGAAAGACCTTCACGTTGTGTCTCATGTAATAAGTTTCACAAGCTAGCTAGCTAGAGATCACAAACTTTTGGTGTGTGTCGGTTGGTGCCACTGCTGGTGTTTAGCTTCTATAAATTTCAGGTGAATTTGTTCCTAATCTCTTGTTTGGAATTTATGATTGGCAAAATGAGGAGTTTGCTGCTCCTAAAATTTCAAGTAACTTGGATCCTAATCGCTTGTTTGGAACATATGGAGGGCAAAAAAAAGTTTAGCTTCTCTCCACATCTGGTTTGGGATGAAATTTCAAGTAGATATTTGTCTTGACACAATTTTGTCTTTTAAAGTTTTGACTAAATTTACACTAGCAACTTTTAGTACTCTTAACAATAAATATATAGCTTCGAAGGCATCAATGATTTAACAAAATGAATGAATCAATCACTCTTTGAAGGACTGAGCTCCATTCTGGTATCCTAGCCTACAGTCTAGCTTCGTTTCAGTCATTTTTGGGATTTTCTTGAGCCCAAAACAATGATTGGAACCGTTCACTTTCTATGCCTTGTGGAGACATGGACTAGGTGGAAAATTAACTTGATCGAATACCGTTTGATATTGTTAATCAAAAAAAAAAAAATACCGTTTGATATAATTTCAAAAGATATTAATCATGTTGAGAAAAAAGTGTGCAACACTGGATTGCAAACCATTTTACACAATTATCTAATATATTTAATGGTTTCCGATCAAAGGTGATTTTCAAGGTGGTCGATGTTCCAAAAAGGATCTAATATATGAATAATTTTGATCATTGTTGTGGGCTAAAAAATGGCCCAGAAATTATTGAAACTGGACGGAACTGGAGGATAGGAAAATTGCACCAAAGATAAGTCCCTCTTTCAAAACTTGGAGTAGAATCCATATTTGGCAGGGCCTGCGGATGCATGGTCTTACCTAATTAGTGAATGATTCACCAAACAAAGTAAAGGATTCTAACACCCATGCCATATGGGCCCTACAATGACGCGGTGTCAACCAAATATCCATTCGTAGAGCATCTCCGAATCTTACCCAATTTACAACTCAATTTTGAGTAATAATGTGAGTAAAAGTTCCATTTAATATCAACATCTCTGGTCCTTAACTTAGATTTCTAATCCTGACCACCGTCCTTTACCACTCACTACCGCCAAAACTGCAGAAATCTCTCTCTCTCTCTCTCTCTCATTAATTTGATTCTCCCCCTTTTCCCCCCACCCCTCTCCCTCTCTCTCTCTCTAGCAACTATTCTCTCGCTCCCTCTCCTTTCAATCTCTTGTGCTCCTCTCTTTCTCTTAATATGTGCTTTTGTTTCTTTCTCTCTCTTGATATCCGACCACCCCACCACTACAAACTAAAAACTACAATCAGTGACCTTCGTAGCCTCTGGATCTGTACTCGCTACCCTTGCCGGAGTGGTCAACGGCGACGAAGAACTTACTTCAGTAGTGTACACCACCACAAAATTAGCCGTTGGAAATTTGAGAAAAGGTGTAGCGCACTTCAATTCCAAGTTACCAAAAACTACAAATGCAATTTTTTTTTAATAAAGACAAAACCCAAAAAATAAAAAAATTAATTTTTTGTATTTAACCAAAGGAGGCCTTAGACCTAAAAAGTAAAAGTAAGGAACCTGCTACTTGCACAACCCTTTTTGTACCGAAAATGCACCGACGGCTTCGAGACCCACTTTTGGATCCCACACGAGTGATCCGAACCGTTCATTATTCTTAAAACACTATTCCGATGGGGTCCACAAAAAATCAGCTCAATCGGACTGTTATAAGTGCTTGAACCAAATTCTCACCGTTTCAAACCAAAAGTTGGAATAGTATTTTAAGAATAATGAACGGTTCGAATCACTCGTGTGGAACCCAAAAGTGGGTCCCCGAAGCCGTGGGGTGCACTTTCGGTGAAAAAGGGTTGTGCAAGTAGGTTTTTCGAAAAGTAAGACCAAATTGGCTGAGGAAGTGCCAAGTCCAAAGATGGATTTATTAGAATATTTCGAGGTTTTCTGTATGAATTAAAAGACGGCTAATTCCAGGGTCCACAGGTGATATTGTGTCCATTTTTGTCTCATAGGGGTTCGCATCTCTTGGTTGAAAATTTATCTCCTCTCAACAAATTTATCTCAAAAAATTTATTTAAATTTTTTTGACTTGTTTCGTCATTTGTATTTTTTTTTTTGCATTTAATGGTTTTTTTAATTGAAGTTTCCATTTATTTTTTTTCTTTTTAAATGTATATAGTGTAGCTCTATTCAAAACCTACATTTTTTTTGGTTGAAATGTTAAAAAAAATGACAAAAAAGAAAAAGAAAACATAATAACTAATATGTTTAATTTTTTCATCTCCAAAACCGACAACCAAACAAGGTGTTTGCAATTTGCTCTTCATTAGTGGTAAATAAATATTTGTCTTGGCACATGGATCTTTTAAGTATTACCTTAAAGTTTGATCCCCAATCATGATTCAAATCATTCATCTCAATGAACATGTTCATCTAGCTGAACACGAAAAAAAAAAAAAAAAACTTATATGTGACAAAAATCAATGTGATCAAATATCGATATATATGCAAATGAGTTTCATATTTATTTGTAAATTGTAAGGGTTATTAGCTTTATAATAATACATTTGTCTTTCATTTTTCAAATGCAACTTGTTCACGTGTCTATCAAGCTTCAACTTCTTTTCTTGTGGACGTATTCTTTTTTACTTGTTCACTCCACAAATAACAAGGATCATAATTATGGACTGGACCCAAATGAGTCCACAAAATGAAAGTATATACCACCAATGAAGGAAGGGATACAAAGAGCCTAAGATCGCTTATCCCACAGCAGGGCATGTTCATTGCTCATGCATAGCCTTATCTTAGTCATGTAATCACTCAATAGGACTCTTCACTCCCGTTTCTAATCCATGTTCTTATAAAAAAAAAATAGGGTAAATTACACTGACCTCCCTTGAGGTTTCTGACTTGTACACTGACTACCCCTACTTTATTTGAAATAGCATTAACCTCCCCTGAGTTTTATATTTTAGTATCAAAAGCACCTTTCAACAGTACCGACGGCGCTGGAGACCCCCTTTTGGGTCCCCAATGATCGATCTGAGCCGTTCGTTCATTCCAAAATTGAATTCCGAGTGGGTCTACGTGAGAATCACCTCAATCGGACAGTCCTAAGTGCTCGATCCAAAATTTTTGAATGAAATGGGGTGATTTTGGATCGAGTACTTAGGATCAGCACCGGCCCTGGCCTAAAGCGGGAGGTGCGGCCGCTTTAGGCCCAAAAAATTAAGCAAAAATTAAGGGCCCACTCCAATATAAAAGATTTATATTATGTATATATCTTTTCCCAAAACACAGCAAAAGTTGCCTTCTGCCTCAGTGGTCACCGTGTGTTCCTAAGAACCAAGAAGACTGGGGTTCAATCCTTGGTCGGCTCCTCCTGGTAGAAAATTCTTTTTGCTTATTTTTCTATTTGTCTTTTATATTCTTTTTTCTTATTTTTCTATTAGATTAAAAATGATAAAGAATTCCCTTCTTGTTATGAATGTTACTTTCTTACAATTAAAGTTAACAATGTGATTAGTTTGAAAATGGTGGGACTTGTTATGTTGGATTCTTTTTGTTAGAATGGAATAAAAAAATTTAAAAGTTTGTTTTAGTTAAATTACGAAGTTAAAATACGATGTTTACTATTTTTTAAATATATTAGTCACCTCTATTAAATGTCTTGGGGGAAAAAAAACTAGGGCCCATTTATTCAAATTCGCTTTAGGCCTCTATAATCTCAGGGCCGGCCCTGCTTAGGATCGTCTGATTGAGGTGATTCCCACGTAGATCCACTCGGAATTCGATTCTAGAATGAATGGACGGCTCAGATCGATCGTTGGGTACCCATAAGGGGGTCCCCGACGCCGTCGGTACCGTTGAAGGGTATTTTTGATACTAAAATATAAAACTTAGGGGAGATCAGTGCTATTTCAGATAAAGTCAGGATGATCAGTATACAAGTCAGAAATCTCAAGGGAGGTCAGTGTAATTTACCCAAAAAAATAAAGTATATATATGCGTTTACTTTTGGCACACACACTTTAAAAAACTTACCAATTTTTATAAGCTCACCTATTAAGACCGCGGAACTTTTAATTATTGAATGATTCACAAAACAATAATTTTACCTTATTTTTAAAAACTTACCAATTTTTATAAGCTCACCTATTGAGACCGTTGAACTTTTAATTATTGAATGATTCACAAAACAATAATTTTACCTTATTTTTATTTAAACAAAGCCGACGGCCATTATTGCACTGAGATAATTCGATCGAGAGAGAGAGAGAGAGAGAGAGAGAGAGAGAGAGAGAGAGATGGAGACGATACAGCACAAGACGATCACAGCAAACGGGATAAACATCCACTTTGCAGAGAAAGGCCAAGGCCCACTTGTTCTCTTCCTCCACGGCTTCCCGGAGCTCTGGTACTCATGGCGCCACCAAATCCTCTTCATGGCTGCTAACGGCTACCGTGCGGTGGCGCCGGACCTCCGTGGCTACGGGGACACCACCGGAGCACCACTCGACGATTCCACTAAATTCACCAGCCTCCATGTGGTCGGAGACATCATTGCACTCCTCGATGCCATCGCGCCTGACAAAAAACAGGTACACTAGCCACTAAATCTATCTATTTACGTGTGGAATCTGTTGATGCAAAAATTGTATAGGTACCAACTATTTTTGCAATAATGTAAAGACAGATGGCTGTGTGGAGGCTTACTACGGTTCTTACACAAATAATTCGAGCCGTTAATAATTTTTTTTTAAAATAATTAGAGTAGCTTTATAAAAAAATCAGCTTGATTGGAAAATTGTGAGTGGTTGATCCAATCATCTAACATTTTATTTAGAATTCAGGATCTTAGATCATGAATGAAAAATTAGATGACTGGACAAAGTACTTGATGTTGGGGAAATTATACGAAATGGGAATTTCTGTAGAACAATAATTCTAAATAATATTTATCAAACTAATTAAGAAAATTAGATAAGTAGAGAAAGGATTAGAAAAGCCTGTGGGGTGGTCGAGGCACGCAAAATTGCGCTCTCCTTAGGAAAGATATACCCCCTTCTGCACGGGGTTGAATGACGCTCCTTCCCCAAGATACAATGACCTACGAGCCTCTTTCTGTGCAGCGAAGTAAACTCACGAACCAATTGTTTCCCGACACTCAAAATAATAGATGAAAGTAATCTTCAATATATAGCAAAAGAACCAACACAGGACTCTTAGATATTTAGCACTTAAGCACTACTTTGAAGATGAGAAAGTAAAATCTTTTAAGTGTATGTCGTATATAAATGAAGTAAGGTTAGTTAGGATTCTGATGGGTTGTAAAGAAAAGGAAACAAAGCACGTATTTATAAACTTAACTTCACGTTAGTTTGTTAGGATAAGTACTGATTATGTGGAGAGCAAATAGGGAGTAACCAACTAATCCTATTACATTGCAACTACTATAGAAGAAATAGGATAGTTGTTTTATTTTTGGAGAAAAATTAGGTGACCAAGTCAAGCAAAAAACTAACTCCATGTATCTCTTCAACATAATTATTTTACTCCAATAAAACATAAATTGTAAAATATTAAATTAGAACAACACTTGAATCCTATTTGGAACTTACCAATTTTTGATGGATGCTCTCGATACTGTTGCCATCAACTGTTCCCATACTGTAATTTAAAACTTTGATGCAAGGACATCCTGAATGGTTTGATGCACGTGAACTTTGTGAAATAACGAACTTACGTGCATCAACACATCTCTATGTGGTAATTCCAGGGAAAATTTTAATTGTTCTTTGAATTTTGTAAAGATTGTTGTTGATGGGACACATATATATGCACTGCAGGTGTTTTTAGTTGCGCATGACTGGGGGGCGATTATCGCGTGGCATTTGTGCTTGTACAGGCCTGATAGAATCAAGGCTTATGCGAGTTTGAGTGTACATTTTAATCCCAGGAATCCTATGATAAAGCCTGTTGATATGTTTCGACGGTTGTTTGGCTATGACCATTACATTTGCAGATTTCAGGTTCTCTCTTGCTACAGCCTCCAAATTCTGCATTAGATTGAGCATATGATCTAACAATCTGTTTTTACACTTCTTGAATCTTGATTGCCAAATTTTGACAAGGCTTCTATCTAGCCCTTTAAATGCAGCCAGTAAATAGCATTTTCATGGACTTTTTGAACCGAAAAATCTTGTCAGAATGATCTTATGAGAAACTCAAGAACCGAAAAAAATCTATCGGTCTGTTTCTAATTCAAGAACTGAAAAATCTTATGAGAATGATGATTTTAAAAGAACTTGGTCCGTAAAATCTTGCTTCTTTTTTTATTTAATCAGTACTTGCTAGGTTTGTGCACAGTTTCTTCATTATTGTACACTAACCCTGTTTTCAATTGTTTTGACTGCTGAATGAAGAATAGATGAAAGTTAAATTCCCATTAGCTACCGCATCTAGTTCAGATTATTTCAGATGAATTTTTTTTCAAAGTGGTCCTAATTTGGACATGTTCTTGGAGAATTTGAGGGAGTTTGGCTTGAAAATTTAAAGTCTTTTTCGCAATCACTTCAAGGGATTTTAAAGCTTGAAATTTTTAGAACCGAAATAGTTATGTGTCCATTGCGTTTTCTGGACAATTTATAACCTCGGACAATATACAGTTCTGCTGCAGAACATAAATTAGGACTTGAATTCGTTGTGTTTGTGACTTTCAACTGTATACCTCCCTTGAAGCGACTAAGGTTTTATAAATAACACGACACGAGTACAAATCTATCGCCTGTTTGCTTAAGATGCCTTGATAATATAATGTAAATCAGGTTATCTTGCCTTCTTGGTTATCAGAAGAAGATGTTGATTATTAAGCAAATTTGAAAAGAACGGCTTCATTGGAGGAATTTACTACTTTATAGCTTTCGATGCAAAAAAATATTCATTGACAACGTCAGAAGATATATGGTTGTCTGTCCTGCAGACAACACAATATGGTTTTTATTTCTTTGTGTTTTTTTGAGTTGCAACTGTTTACTTCCCTTGAATTTGTTAATAAGGAAATCAACAAGAAGCCATTTGTTAGCTTTTTTACATGACATGGGTAGAGGTTCAAACTTATCGACAGTTTGCTTAAGATGCCATTTAATCCAATCTAAACAATGTTGTAGGGACCTGGAGATATAGAAGCTGAATTTGCCCAGATTGGTGTTAGAGAGGTGGTCAAAAAAATCCTAACGTACCGCCATCCGGGTGCATTTTATTTCCCTAAAGGAAAAGGATTTGAGAATTTTCCTGATATTCCAGTTTTGCCTTCTTGGTTATCAGAAGTAGATGTTGATTATTATACCAGCAAATTTGAAAAGAATGGCTCTTCACCGGAGGAATTAACTACTACAGAGCTCTCAATCTGTAAGTTACTGAACAAGTTTTTTTTGGATTTTGAAGTTCTTGGCAAAGTCTTTAAGGTGATGATTTCTTGGAAGGAGAACTTTCCCACCAATATGGAGAAATTCATCTAATTTCAAGGATACTGTCTGCAGCTTGTATCAAACTAATCTTCAAAGAGGAGAAAGCAAAGAAAGAGGGAAGAAAATGAAAGGAAAATTCAAAATGAGGACAAAAATTATTACTGTACTTGTTGCCTTGACTCCGAATTTTTTTTTTAGTGTCGAGCGGGTACTTGCTGTCACTGTCACGTGGTGCCTGCCGGCTCATCCGGGCCGTCCATCCGTGTTTTGGACGGCCTAAACCTGTTGAGATTTTTCGGTGGCATTTTTTTGTAATTTGAGGGGTAAATTTACCCCCCAACAAATCTGGCCGTCCAAAACACTGATGGATAGCTTGATAAGCCGAGGGGCAACACGTGACAGTGCCAACTGGTGTGTGCTCCACATTGAAAAATTTCTCGAGAACTACAAAGAAAGAAGGGAAAGAAAGCCAAATTAAAGGAGGTTATTGCCATTCTCTAGATATCTTTACCTTACTGCCCTTGCTCATTGCAGAAATTGGGAACTCACGGCACCCTGGACAGAGGCCCAAGTCAAAGTGCCAACGAAATTCGTAGTGGGTGATTTAGACCTGGTCTATAACATCCCTGGCGCCAAGGAATACATACATGGTGGCGGTTTCAAGAAGTACGTGCCTCTGCTGGATGAAGTTGTCGTCATGGAAGGCGTAGCACACTTCATCAACCAAGAAAAGCCTGACGAGATCAACCAACACATTCTCGAGTTCATCAAAAACTTCTGATTTTACCTTTCGTTTTGATTAGTTTTGCCATCACAGTGCCTCTCAAATCCAAATCCCACATGTTTTGTTTCATGCAATAAGAATTTGAAGGCCAAACAGATCACGAACAAATTTGTACTTTTCTGTGGGGTCAGATGAATTGTTATAAGAAGTAATGATTTGGCTTCTATACGGCACAATGGGGATGCTTTATTGTTTACCACTATTTACCATTCTTTGTTATTTACTATCGTTCCTTTGATCGTCTGCCTATAAAAATGCGTTCTTACCGGTACGAAAGCTCTTTGACCGGTAAACGTTCATACACTTTTACCGAAAAAAGTGTTTTTTACCGGTAAAAGAGCACTTTTAGGCAAGTGGTAGAATTTTCCATTTACTATTGTTTGTTATTTCTATGGCTGGATCGATATAAGATTTCGAATGACTCATCTAGTGAAATCAAATATTATGATTTTAGGCCTATAAATTAAACACTAACGTTAGTATAACTGTTTTTTTTGTTGTTGGGTAAGTTAACTTTCCATTAAAAGCAAACAAACCAGATACAAGGAAGAACCAACAAAAACATAACCTAGCCAAGAAGCACCTAGCTAGCTAACTGAAAAACAAAGCAACAAGAAGCAAAACATCCTGGCTTACATGGAGTGAAAAATCCTAGAGCTAAGGCTCCAAGTATGAGTAGGGCCAAACCTGGGCTAAGGCCTAAGAGGCCAGTGTCTTAGGCCTCCAAAAATATCCAAAAACTAGGGCCCTCAATATTTTTTTGGTACCCACTACCCAATATATAAGCCCTATATTTTTCATGTATATAGGGCCTTTTTTAAAAACCAAATCAGCCATTTTTCCACCTAAGATTCAGAGGCCCACAAGCCCATCTAAACAAAACGTAAAAGAGAATGAAAGTGGGGGACTGCTGCTGTCTGCGGGGACCACTTGAAAATATATATTTTACTTTTAATGTTGAGGGACCATGAATGAAAAACCTGGACTTCCTAATTTGTTATCAGTTCTATCCTTCAGATTCCTCCAAGAGCATAAGCAAGCCCGGACTTGATTGATAAGACTACCTAGGGTAGAAGCAGGCAAGTAACAGCCTTGAAAGATCCGCAAATTTCTCTTTCCAAATTGAGTAAATGGTAGCCGCCAAAGACACTTTTTAAGCTCTACGAGAACAAGAGTCCCCGCCCTATGAGCACAAACCCGAGCTATCTCCCCAGCCAAACCAAGATTCCATCCATGGTCACAACAAAAATATTTAGCCAATCAAATCTGAAAGTGTGTTTAGAATCTTGTTTGGCAGCAAGGGTGATATCTAATACGAATTGCTTAGGCATTTTTTCCCTTCAATCCCCAATTAAGGTTCAGGTACACTGACAATGAACAAGATTGTTTGGTGCTTCCTTTATGAGTAAATGAGTAAGTCAATATGAATTCACTCTAAACTACGCTCCACAATAACATTTTTTCCCAAGCCAAAAGGGTAGATGAGGGGGCAACCAGGTATAACGACCCTGTCTTAATGTGACTACAAGTACTTTAGATTCTCAGGGGATTTTGGAAGAGAACAAAGAGCCATAACAACTATCACTTTACCAAAGACTCGTGGTTGTGGACCACAACCGGGCTTCGTAGGAGGACCAAGTTTGAGAGGACATCGTTAACACGACTTCCTCCTGTCATTGGAGGAATTTCAGTTATTCTAAAAAAACTATTTTTCTTGCAAAATCAGACCATTTGATTTGTAATATACATATCTTGGGCTAATTTGAAGAAATTTAATGTTTGATTTCCAGGCTCCTCATCATTAGGATAGAATCAAATTCTTGGATTTTTTTAAAATTTTTTTTGGAACTGAAATTCTTCGATCTGATTCTTGGAATTGGAAAATGCACAAAAAAGTCATTTTCTTACCTAATCCTAAACTGAAACCACTTGTCACCGTCAGATTGGTCATTGGTGTTGTTTTTAATTATTTTGACAGCTGGCATAAAAGCATTCGCTTTTGTTAGCGGGTGGCGTTATGTACAGGTTGTTGTAGGTTTGGCCCACATATGGGTCCATATATTTATCTCTTTGAATATTTTATGTGACTAAAAATAAATAGTTGCTCTTTCTTTTTCATCCTCTCCAGTCTCCTCTCCTATTAGACCTCATTTGGCTAATTTGAAAAAATTAATTTTTTGGTTTTTTTGGTTTTGTTCTTATTCAATTTTTTTTTTCATTTGTTAGTTTTAGGTCGATTTTTTGTGATTTCTTGGCTTGCCTTGACAAGAAAAATCTAAAAAGTATAAAAAAAATTGTACTTATGATCTTGGAAAATACTTGGAAATCCCTCTTTTGCATTCTAGAGTTAGTAAGCAACACTTTAATCACATTATTGAGAAAATGCATAAGAGGTTGTCTCAATGGAAATCCAATAACTTGACTCTCACAGGTAGAGCCACTTTGATCCAATTTGTCACTTTCTACAATTCCTAGCTACACGATGCAAACAGTAGAACTTCCCATTTCTGTGTGTAATAGAATTGATAGAATTAATAGGAATTTTCTTTGGGGGGATACGGACACTAAGAAAAAAATTCATCTTGTGAATTGGAATCAGGTGTGCAAAAGCAAAGACAAAGGGGGTCTGGGTTTAAAAAAGGCTAGGATGCAAAACTTAGCTCTTTTATCCAAGTTAAGCTGACAAATGGCTATTAACTCTAATAAGCTGTGGGCCACTGTCCTTAGAGATAAATACCTTCAAACTATTCATTCTCTGTTTTACGGCCCGACTTTTCTTTTCCTAATAGTTATTTTTCACATAAACATTTAGCTTTTATTGTCGGGTCCTATTTAATTATTTTTACGGGCATTATTGACATTGTTGTAGTTTTAATGGTATAAGCCTACTTTTAGTAGATTTACTAGATTATATTTATTGGGTCATTTTTTTTTATTACAAGTCTGTATGTTACTATTAATACTCTAATTAATTAGTAAACTATAGTTTAGGGAGACGTGAGTAGTGGGTAGTTTAAAGAGTTTTACTAGACAAATATTCATAAGTTGATTAGGATTTCAATTTAAGAGAACGGTTGGAGAGAGAGAGAGAGAGAGAGAGAGAGAGAGAGAGAGAGAGCAGCTGAAAAAGGGGTTTCAAGTTGGTTCTCAATACTCATGTTCTCTTCTTCCACTGTGGTACATAGAACATACAAGCTAATTTTATTATTTTCATTGCTTTGGATTGGGTCCGCTTGATAGAAGGGAAGAGTGTCTTGGGTTACCAATTCTTTTTGGGTGAGATGAATTGGGTTTAATGTTTATGGAGTAAATAGGAAGAGAGAACGAGAGTGTGTGCCGTGTGCGCGATGTGGTGTGCGGTGGTGCTACTGACGTGTTCACTGGGGTATTGCTAGAATGAACAACGATACATTCATTCATTTTCATCCACTTTCCTCTTCCCCCTCTCACACGCCAAATGGACTCCATCACACGGACCCACTTTTAACCCAGGGCATGTGGTATGAGAGGGGTATGGAGTGGATTTTATGAATGAAGTGTATCATTTTTGTTGCTAGAATGGAATTATTGGTAGGGCTTGGTTATTATTGGCATGCTGTCCATTAGTTGTCCATGTGCGGACAAAATATATTTGGGAGAGGTTAAAAATGGAGAGCAGGTGATATACCAAGGGAAACAGATTGTTGGAGTTGGAAATTAAAGTATGGGGTTTTGATAATTTTGGTGGCTCCTAGTTTATGATTAGGCATAGTCTCGGCACTTTGATAGTATAAAGTAGGATATTCTAGCTCTCATGATCACTGTTATAATATTTATTCGAGTAGTTAGTTAATTCATATTTTCTATTTCTGTACAGGTTAGTCTCTTTTTGCGTGTTCAAGATGCATTACTTTTGGACTTAGGGGAGTGATTAAGTATGTTACGTACTTTCGAAACTTTCCTGTATCCCTTAAATTATTTGTTGAAGAATTTAGAAGTGCTAATTGGAAACGCGAATTTATTTATATTTGGTTCTTTAAATTTGCACGCGATAAAAGTACTCTTTTTGGTGATAACTTTATGGATATTGTTGGAAACTTTTATTATTGGAAGTCTAGGGAAATTATTCCTTTGTATAGGTGACCCTGGCCACTAGGGAAGAGACCTAGGTTTGGTCGGTGTCCCTTTTGCTCAACGGCTGTCTTTTCGCCAGATCAACTTAGGGAAGAGTACCATGGGCTGCTAACACTTGGTGACTTTAAGTTTGATATTGGATCCAATCTTGAGATTATTATTTGTTGGCCATGGTACTATTTGGTTGTGGTTCCCCATTGTTATTGGATATCATTTTGTGATCACCATTAAGATTTATTATTGTTTTAATCTTACATTGTGTGTGCCAAATTATGATGATATGATAATTTAATTTAATTCCTACTTTAGAACTTTTTTTAATATACATGTTTGTCATTCACTGAGCTTGTCAGCTGACGGATTTATTCCAACATCATTTTCAGGCAAATTAAGTTGATAGGTGAGGAGTCTTGGAAGCGTCGTGGGGATTTATTGTGTCAACCTCCATAGGATGTTGCATTCTAGTTTGTAATTTTATTAACGCTTATGCATTTTGCAAAACCTTTTGATAGAAATCGAAAATCCATTTTCTATTGGTGATATATTCTTATCATCATGGTTTATGGGATGGTTGTGCCCTATGGACATGATTTGGACCTATTTGGCTTTGGTTGGTTTGATAAAAAAAGAAAGGATAATTTGATGTCCGATGACTTTATTTTATTTTAGGCTGCGTGTTTCACGAGTTGAGGCCTTGTGGTTCACGGCCGGTCACTTCTCATTTTGGGGTGTGACATTCTCCAATTGGCCTTTAAATAAAGTTGATTCACATATTTGGAAAGGCATTGTTCATACCAGACATTACATTGCCAAAGGGACTAAATGGACCATTGGAGATGGCAATACTGTAGATCTTTGGAAGGATTGGTGGTGTGGATCCAACCCTCTGGAACATAGCTATCCTGGACCTCATATTGATTCCGGAATGAAAGTTAAAGAGATAATTGATAGGAATGGTGCTTGGGATCTTTCTAAGATTGGGCATTTATTATCTCAACAAACTATGGAGGAAATATGTAGTATCCAGCTACCTCATTTGTCTGATCTTTGTGATAAACCCTTTTGGTCTGAATCTAGTAATGGTATTTTTTCTGCTGCTGCTGCCTATAATTTTTTTAACAAAGAGGAAACAAATAAAAAAGGTTGGGAATTAATGGATATGGAAGCCCAAAATACCACAGAAACTTAAAGGTTTTATTTGGCTTATTTTGTATGATCGCTTACCTACTAATCATCTGAGAGGTCATAGAAATATCATTACTGATGGTGGTTGTCCGAGATGCGATTCTAGTTCTGAAGACTTAAATCATCTTTTTCGTAATTGCATCAAAGCTAAGGAAATCTGGAATTGTTTTCATAATTGTCATTGGTACGGGAGTAGACTTGATTGTCCTGTCAAAAGATTGGATTGTTTCTAATCTTAAATTAAAGGGTAAATCTCATATTGGTAATGGTATTCCCTGTAAACTTCTCTTTGTTATCATTATTTGGCAAATATGGAAAGATCGCAATGGGAAAAGCTTTGACAATGTTGAGGCAAATGTTAATGTTAATGTTAATAACAGGAATATCATCGCCTATCTATCTAAAATTTCTGAGGCTTTCAAGTCCCCTCTGTACAATGGTAGTTCCCATTTTGCTCTTATACGTTGGTTTCCTCCTTCTACAATTGGGGTGAAATTAAACACTGATGGCTGTCGATAAGAGAGTACAGGCAAAGCAGGATTCAGAGGAATTTTTAGAGATCATAAAGGAATTTGGGTACTGGGCTACTACGGCAAGTTAAGCTGCAATTCAAGCCTTCAAACTGAACTTTGTAGTATCTATAGAGGCCTAACAATCATGCTTGAGAAAGGTATCCAAAATGTCAACATAGAATCTGATTCCCAAGAGGTGGTGAACCTGATAAATGATGGTCCGACGGAGAATCATCCACACCAAGTTCTAATCACAGATTCCAAAATCCTTCTTGACCGCACTCGTGCTAACCTAACTCATATCTACTAGGAAGCCAACCAAAGTCCTAATCACCTCGCCAGATTGGGAGCTGAACAAGTAGAAGACCTCGTTGTCACAGACAAGGATGGAGCTAGAGGGGACAAGTGATGGCGGCCGCCACTACAAAGTTTTCAAAAAATGCAATCACTATGTAGAAAATAAATTTTTATCCCTGAATTATATAGACTCGCCACGACTAGATTTTTTTAAGCTTTCATCCTCATAATGCAATTTGTCTTTTTACTTTTTAAGTATAGATATTTTCGCCACCACAAAAATAAAATCTTGGCTCCGTCTCTGGTCACAGAGGAATCCCCTCAATTTGTTCGCCATTTCGTAATTGAGGATGTCCAGGGCTCTGGCTGCTATAGGGATTAGTTTATGTTCTGTTATTTGTTTTCTATGTTTGCTTCTGTTGTAAGACTTTCCTTGCTCTAGTTCTATGAATTCCGTTGCACGGGAAAAAAAATAATGATCTTTTAAAGAGTAAATGTATGGAAGAAAAGTATGACAAGTGTAATTATTATGTTCTTTTCTTTTCGAATCAAAAAATTATTATGTTCTCCTTATTAGTTGGAAAACTTAAAAGGTACTAGCAAATTGGGATGGATGAATATTTGTTTGGGCTTAGCTTTGATCATCGTATCCTTGCCTCATTCCATTCCACCAATGGCAATCTAAGATGGAGTTAGTAGAGGCAGTCTCTCATGCGAGAAAAAAAAAACCTCTAGTATTACTTAGAGAATTTTTTTCTTTTCTAAAATGCTATAAACTTTCCCTTACAAAATATTTTGAAACATGAGATAATGAAATTTCTGATTCCTTCGTGAATAACAACACTGAGTACTCCAAATTTCAAGATACGGACATAACGAAAAAAAAAACATTTTGTGTACGTACGAAATGAATGGTGTACGTAACCCTGTACATAGAAGAAGAAAACAAAACGTACAAGAAGACAAAAATCACATCATTGATAACTACAAAATGAATGGTGTGGGTGTGTACGTGGCACCCAATTTTTATGCTACTGTTCATATTTGCCCAATTTTTATGCTATTGTTCAAATAAAGAAGTTTTTTCTTAAAAATAAAAAATAAAAAATTCTAGGATTCCATTACTTTATGAGACTAATGCTAGCAAGAGGGCAAGATCTGAACCCGTATTCCATCTCTAGCCTTAATGATCATTTTGAAATCACGGCTACTTCTAAATTAACACGCATTATCATTGTCATATTTTTTCTTCTCTTTTGACCTTTCAAAGTATTATCATAATTTTGACATTTTAAAAGTATTATCATAATGTAGTTAATTTCAAAAGTAAGGTAACAAAAGTAAACTCATCACTTTTTGTCTATCATTTTTAAACGGGACAATAATTTTGGGACAATAAAAACTGAAAATTGGGATTTAAAAAAAAAATGGAGATGGAGGAAGTAAATGCTAGCAACATGGGCACTTATATTCCCTCCATCCCTAATCTTTGGTCTCAAACAACATTTTTTGTTGTTCTAAATTTTTGTCTCAATTCAAAACTAAGGGGCATTAATTAACTAATGAAATTCCACCTTTACCCATTTTTTTAGTAGTAGATGTAACGATGACGTTTATTTATCGAGTAAACGGATTAGGGATGAAAGAAAAATTATCACAAGTGTAATTACTATGTTCTCTCTTTTTTTTTTTGGATCAAAAAATTATTATGTTCTCCTAATTAGTTGAAAATCCTAAAATAAACTAATAAATTGGGACGGAGGGGTATTTGTTTGGACGTAGTGTTGACTATGGTATCCTCATATGATTCCATTCCACCAATGACAAGTCTAGGAATAAAGTTAGAGGGGGTCAATAGGAGCAGGCGTCTTTGCAAAAAAAAAAAAACTTCTAGTATCATATAGGGAAAAAAAATCCCAAAAAAATCATGTTTGCTCGCCTCTACATAATCCTTCGGAAAAAAAATTCGCCCTTTGTGAAATTCCTGACTCGTTCCCGGAATTGGCATCACTCCAAATTCCAAGATATCGACATAAGGGGAAAAAAAACGTTTGTGTACGTAAGAAATGAATGGTGTGCGAAACCCTGTACATGGAAGAAGAAAACAAAACGTACAAGAAGACAAAAATCACATCATTGATAACTACAAAATGAATGGTGTGGGTGTGTACGTGGCACCTATATGGCACTAGCAGTTAGCTCCTCCGCTACGCTACGCCACTCCTCTCTCTCTTATTTATTTATTTTTTATTCAACGGATGTTCAGACTAGTTTAATTGCACATAAACTAATTTCTTCCACGGTCCGATCAAGGAATTGAAAAGTTAGGTCATCCTTGTCTTGCCATAAACTAGAAAATTAAAAAAAAAAATTAATTTCTTATAACTCTAACTCAATAATTATATTCTGATCAATAATGCGGAAAGCAAACTAACCAACCAAACAAACTCTTCGGCCTCTCTCTTCTATTTATTCATGGATTCACCCAACCAAACTCTCTGCCTTATCCACCACTCATCGCCACAGCTAGAGAGAGAGAGAGAGAGAGAGAGAGAGAGAGAGAAGGATGGGAGAGAGATAATGGTGGGATTAAGCGTTGTGTTAGACACAACAAAGCTTGGTAGTAACAAGAATCAAACCAAAGCTCAAGTTATAAACAAAGCCGATATGATCAAATCCTCAGCTCCCTCTTCCACTCAACCCTCACCTCAACCACCCCATCCTTTCTCTCAATGGAAGTCTCCGTCGTCGGATGGTCAAGTCACGGCGGCCGTGGCCGGTGCCCGTGGTAGTTTTCTCGATCAGTGTTTTCTCTGCAAACAGAAAATTTTGCTCGGGAAAGACATCTTCATGTACAAGTAAGTTATTTCTTTATTGGTTATTATGTTAACTTCAATATTAGGGCCTGTTTGGAAAGGAAAGAAAATGTTTGAGAGAAGTGAGGAGGAAAACCTTCTAGTTTATTTGTTTTTTTTCCTCAAACCAAACAAGGGAAAATAATTTTTCCTTCATTTCTTTTCTTTTCCAGCTTGTTTTCTGTTTGGTTTAAGAGTTAAAACTATGATTAGAATACGGTTTGGTAATTTCATTTTAATATTCGTGTATACATCAATCAAAACATTCGTCACTTCATTTATACGTGCAGAAAGCATTTCGGTATTTCCTTTTCTTTTTTTTTTTCCCTGAAAAGATAGATTATCCTTAATATTTGCTCTTTCTTTGGGCTAGCGAACTTATCAAACTACTCAAGTTCAAGTCCCTATTCATATTTCAAACTTAAGAGCTTGTATACAGTCGCGATTTCGTTAAGCTTTTAAATGAATCTCGAATAAATTATTTCTTGACTCGTTTAGAGTATAGTTCATTTGAGATTGACTTGCCTCAAATATATTTAAATATATTTTTGTAACTTGCTAAAATTTCAAATTAAAATTAAACAACTTATTATATTTCACTCAAACTTTCCTTTTCATATTTTACACTTTACTAGCTTAAGTATTTTGTTCGAATCCGGCTTTGGTCTTCAAATTAAGCGATACGCATTTTATTCTCTCAAACATATATTCATATTTTCCATTTTGGTCCTTTTGGTATCTTCTGCCAATTTCTCTTAGCGTACCATGATGGCAATTTTGTCCGAGCCAAATATCATGTCAGAGATCGGAGTCTGGGAGTTATTAGTCCAATCCGCCCATTTACCATCCCTAGCCACATCACACTTTGGTGTTTGGAAGTTGGATCATTGTCGAAAATTGAAATCGGACCAAATTAAAACCGATTCAATAGATGGAAACATTGATAGAATTAAACATTTTTTTTATAGACAAAAGTAACATTTTATTAGAGAAGGGAACCAATGGTTGGACAATACACCAGTGGGTAAAGCCCAAAACACTATGGACCTAAAATGCGCAGATAAAACAATGAAATGCATACATGTGGGCCGAATTAAACATTACAGACTGATTTGTGAAAGGACTATACTTTCATGAAGCAAAATGCATCTTAATCTTTTTTTCTTGGGGAAATGATTTTCATGTTCACCTTTTTAAAATCAATGCACACTCCCTTTTTTGTATTTATCATGAATTTACAATGTTGTCATTGGATGTGGGTAAGATGCTCATTGAAAAAGGGCAACATAGTAACTTCATGTGGATAAAGAAAAGAAAAAAGGGGTGTGGATCGTAGACAAGAGAGCGTGAAAATCACTTTCTTTTTTTCCTATATATTTACTCTTTACTTAATTGGTTGATGATTTTACCATACTGGGTTTGTGATACAGAGGAGATAGAGCATTTTGTAGCGAGGAGTGCAGGTGCCAGCATATATTCATGGACGACAACTTCTTCCCATTGCCTGCCATCAAACAACCACAACCACCCACTTCATCCTCCTCTCCATCTCCCTCTTCTCCCAATAAAAAAACGGCCAAAAATAGGGCAAACCGGGTTGCGTACTGAGTTTGAAGACCTTTTTCCAATTTTGCCCTCTCCACATGCTGTAATGACTAGGATATCTGCTTGCTATTTTGGCTTTTGATACACTGTTCTGTTGAAATTTCAGCCAACCTTATTGCAGGGTATGTTAGGTATTTTGTATAGATATGATTTGTGCAAAACCGGATTAATTATGTCGTTAGCGTTTATCACTCTACGAAACTTGACAACCCTCATAATACAGGTTTAAACAAGTTGATTGGTTGGTAGATTGTGTATATTTGAGTGAATTTCAATGAACTAGAGCATTATGCTCTTTAAGCTTTGTTAGTTTGTGATTTGAGCTAAACTTAGAAAATCTTTAATCGCATCGAGCTGAAGTAACTTGTATTTGCGAAATGATAACGTAAAAACTATTTTTGCATGTTAATACTATATCTCGATGTATAAAAGCCTTGTTTATATATGATATAAGGTTTTTCTGTATACAAGTTTTGGCGTTAACATTTACCCTTGTGTTTTGTACTATAATAACATTCGTCAAGTTCAAAGAAATTAATCTGTTCAAATTTAATTCGCCTGGATCATTTTTGGTCAATTTCTTCTGGTGTAAGAGATAATCATCTTTTGTAGATGAGACGTCATAAACATTCCAAATCATTTCGATGGACATCACAACTCCTCCCTAAGAAAGGGACATTTTTGCCTTAAAAATATCAAGACTCAATAATGCATTTTAATGATGCATGCTTGTCTGGGTCTATACGGAATGCCTTAAAATGCAATCAAGACTCGATAATTACTTTTTGGGGTTCTATCATCAACTCATAAGACGACATAAGAGCCTTGTCAAGTTGTCATTGGAAAGTTGAGAGACAGATTCATGCAACAAATCATGAAATTTAAAACCTCTCAACCAAAATGTTCAAATTTGAATCACATTCCATTTCTCAAGTTGTACTTTTTGAACTTTTTTATTTTTTAGTAAGTTATGATACTTCAAAAGTAAGCAGACAGTTATTAATTAGTACTTTAGTTTTCGTACCTGTGCATAATTTGGGATAATTAACAACCAAAACTCCAAGAAAAGAACGAAAATGAATTGTGAAGAAATGGAGAATCCAATGACTAAATCAATCTACTATACAGAAATGTAAGAGAGAGAAGAAGAGAAGAATGAATTTTATCATTTTTGTAAATCAAGAATCTGCTCTTCGTTCATTGAGCCCCAAAAGATCAACTTATTTGTTCTCTCAACTGTGTAACTACCAGTTAATAGAAGCACCTACAAAACATCCAAAACCATCACAAACTTAACAGAAAGAAATCAACTAAACAGAAAGATAACAAAAGGCTAACATCTCTAATTGATCCCCTTCATACTCCCTTGCAAACTCATGGGGCGAGGACGAACCATGAGTTTGGTGGTAAGAAAGAGAAATCGAGCAGCAAATAATGACTTGGTGAACACATCAGTCACTTAAGCTTCACTACTAACAACTAAGAGATAGTACTTTTAACCTTGAAAGGAGGGAATATGGGCAGGTCCCAAAACATCAATATGAAGTAATTCAAAAGGTCTACAAGTTACAGAAGTAGACACGGGAAATGCAAGTTTATGACTCTTTGCACTATTACAACTATAGCAATCAATATGTAAGGGTTTTCTCACAGGTAAATGAAATTGAGAAACAAGTGATTCAAACAAAGAAACACCAGGATGTCCAAGCCTTTGATGCCAAAATAAAGCATTTGAAGACTGACCAAGTAGAGCTATAGAGGAAACATAACTAGTAGAGGGAGAGATTGGATAGAGACCTTAGAGACATGGACCCTTGTGAAGCACTTGGTTCATAAGTAGATCCTGAATAACAAAACCATTAGAATAAAAGATTATCCTACAAGAGTTTTCTTTGGCAAACTGATATACAGAGACCAGATTATAAGAAATTGAGGGTACATGAAGAAGATTTAACAAAGAAAAGGTACCAAAAGGAGTGGGTAGCAAGGCTTTACCAAAGTGAGCAATGGGCAGTGTTCCCATTACCAACCATAACGTACACCTGTACCTCCTATATATGGCTGCTGAGTAGAGAGATTTGATAAGTCATTTGCAACATGAGATGTTGTCCCACTATTAAAGAACCAAGAACTCCAAGGTGAAGTCACTGCTGAAGAAGATCCTTGCATCATTGGCGTCATGCTCTGAGTAAAATTGGCTTTTGGAAACTTCTGAGATTGAGAAAAGCTGTAAGTTTGCATGCCTCTTGATTGAGGAAAACCTTGAGAAAGAGGTTGACCAATGGGCTGTGACGTTACTTGATATTGTGTGGCACCATATGGCATAGAGAAACCTTGCTTAGATGGTGTTCTTGATGCAAGAAATGTTGGTCTTGACTGGAATTGTGGTTGTCCATATGACTGAAACTGTGGTTGACCATATGATGATGATACATGTGATCTTTGAAATGGTTGGTACCCCAGATTTTGTCTATAGTAACATGTAGCTGTTGTGTGATTAGTTCTGAAACATATTTAACAAGCCCTTGTGTTCCATTGTTGAACCTGTGCTCCTTTGTAACCTCTTCCACGACCATTACCTCTGTTTCTATTAGACTGATAGGAATTATAGTATCGTTGTTAAGACTGTACAAATTGATTAGTATGATATCCTAATTGTGATGTACTTGAAGACATAACATTGCCTTGTGTAGTGTTGACTGCACCTTGTATCCCAATTGGTTGTGTTGCAACAAGAATGGCTGTATTATCAGGTTTAGAAACAGATTTGGTTTGAGCCTTTTGAAGTATCATATCTTTTGCCTTTAGAATTGAAGTTAGCGCTTCAAATTTCATTTCTCCTCCTCTTATTCTTGTTGTACTTTTTATAGAATCAAACTCACTAGGTAGACCATTTAAGGCATAGAAAATCAAATCTTCCTCATCAATCGGTGAGCCATTAGCTGAAAGTTTTTGTGCATAATCTGTTATTTCATCCAAATACTCTTGCATAGTGGATGATTTGGTAATATTAAATGATAGGCGCGCAATATTGTAAGTATAAGCGCCTAAGTAGGGGGAGTTAGCGCGTTAGACGTGCGGTTTAATGTTTAGTTTCCGTTTAATGCGTGCACAATGGTATTCTTGGTATTCCTGTAAGTTTTTCAGGTATAATGGCTTTTGTCTTGTGTGGGTGTGCATGGCTTGAAGTGGAGGCGCGGGAAACGAGTCTTGGAAGTTGGATTTTGAAAGTACAAGCTGAATGAGTTCAGTATCGATACCCTTCATGTCACTATCGATACCAATCAGTTAAAAGGGTGCAATTTCGTTCCAGAAGGTTTAGTATCGATACCTACGTCTTACGCAGTCAACGCTCCAGTCAAGGGATTCGGTATCGATACTAGTATCAGGGGTATTGATACCGAATGGTTACAGGCAAGGCTAAACGATGGCGTTTTGATGTATTTTTGGGCGACTACTATATAAACGTTTTCTTGTCATTAATTTAGGGTCGAACTTTTGATTAATTTTCTGCAACTTTGGAGTTTTGTAAAACCCTAGGCAAGTTACTCTTCCATTGTTTTCTTTCGGATTAAGTTTACGGCTTCAGATTCTGTTCAGATTTCAGTGCTAGTTCGATATAATGAGTATTTTTCCCCTGTTTAATCTATTGATGCATAGTTTTAGGGTTTATGTTTTTGTGTTCGTGTTTATTGTCATGCTAGCGTAAATCTCTAGATGTGGCCATGGGGTGAATAGCACGCTGTGGCCGGTGCCGTATTCGTTCACCCAATTTTGCATGGTCATTTGGAAATCTTCATATTGAGATTTCTAAGAACGGCCGAGCTCTGTCATTGTCGGAACCCACACGAACGGGGAAAGGGTCAAGCAACTCATTCTTCGTGCCGTATGGGATAACGCAAACAGTGTCTCGCCCCCGGGAGAGAAAATCCTAATATGGAGCGATAATGTTTGAGGAACGGAAGGGGTGAAAGGGTTCGGGACCGGCTACGTGTGTTAGGATCCCGATGGTCGCGTCTACTTTTAACTACTTACTTAAAGCCAGAATTTCTCCTTAGGTCATCATAGTTAATCACTCAATCAACCGGAAGGGTGGCTACCTAAGAGCCAATTCAAACTAGTGCCCCGTTTTCTAGGATTGAACACCGACTCCGTCTCTGAGGATTCAACTCCGAACTTCCGGATATTGTGCTACGTCGGGTTATTAGTTTTGCGCTTGGGACTGTTATTTACTATACTAAGAATTTGACAAGCATTAAATAGCCTTTGTCTTAAATCATGAACATGTGACCTTGATAAAGAACTAAACCGATTAGACAGGGTTGTCCAAACTTCATACACATGTTCTAACCTTAAAAGATGAGTCTGGATAGAAGGAGACACTGTAGCAGTAATACATGCCAGAAGATGCCCGTTGATCATTGTCCATTTTATATATTTAGGATTAGAAACCTTGTTTTGACTGGAATCTAGGGTTTTTGGACATGGCATAGCAGTAGTCCCATCGATAAACCCTAGATAACCGTTTGCATTCAAGGCATTTCGCACTTGATTCTTCCATAACATATAGTTATGTGCATTTAATTTGATCATAATAAAGTTTGAGACAAGAAATACCAGAGTTGTTGGCATTGTTACCTTTGATCCACTCGTTGTAGTTTGTGCAGCCATTTGATTAACAAATCAACAAATAATCGTCTTGATAACTCTTTCGGGCTAAGAGATTGATCGAAGCCCTAGAATCGAATTTATGTACAACGTGAGTTTGGAAGCTCTGATACCATGAAGAAATGTAGAATCCAATGACTAAATCAATCTACTGTACAGAAATGTAAAAGAGAGAAGAAGAGAAGAATGAATTTTATCATTTTTGTAAATCAAGAATCTACTCTCCGTTCATTGAGCCCCAAAAGATCAACTTATCTGTTGTCTCAACTGTGTAATTACTAGTTAACAGAAGCACCTAGAAAACATCCAAAATCATCACAAACTTAACAGAAAGAAATCAACGAAACAGAAAGATAACGGAAGGCTAACAACTCTAATTGATCCCCTTCATAAACTGTTAAAATGCAGTTCCTAGTATTGCTCAACAATGTTTAAACGATTATATATTGAGCACATTTTACATCGCGCGAGTCACATTGAAACCTGCACAAGAAAACTAGCAAACGGAAATGGCTAATGCAATGTGTGATCAAATTAAAGTTACTCATACAAATTTTTCTTTAGTATTGAATTAGGACAAGGTTTGATTGATCAGTAGATCGCCTATAGACCTCAATTAATTGATTGAACAAGACGCACGAGTAATGATAGTAAAAAAAAATAGAGAGACAACAGATGGCAATCTTTGTTGTTTCTCCTACATCATGGGAGTCAATCAAGAAACACATTTTTACTAAGCTCAATGAATCTATAGATGAATGCAAACCAGTGGCGACACTAGTAGACCAGTGAGGGCACAGGCCCTCATTGGATTTTCGTGTGTTTTTTTTTTTGGGTAGAAAAATATATTAGTAGAGGTTTTATTAGTATATCACATTTTTTCTAGAAAAAATTATTGAGTGCTCTTGGAGTGCAATCACATGCTATAACGCCATCCTCCTGCACATATATATTTATATGAGATTCAAGACTAAGGCAATTTTGGTAGTATCTAAGTACAAAATAGTGGCTCTCTCTCTTTCTCTCTGAAAATCCTAGCCGTCACTAATATTACTCTTTCTCCTTCCCTTCCCCCCTTAAGGTTTTAATACCCTCGCATGGTAGTGGGAGGGGAGGACGTATATTTATTTTCTCCGTTCATTCTTCTTTTTTTTGTCTCTCAAGATCAACGACGTGTCACTTGATCTAAGAGGGTTATGTCTCTCGCTTTGTGAGAGTTGTTAGTTTCGTCTTTGGACGAATTTTCGTCTGCAGATTGGGTACTTTCAGGCATGGTTTCTTTACAATGATATCTGTACAAACGGTGTTCTTACCCTATATGATATCGTTGGCAGGGCAATTCATGGTGGCTTTAAAGATCTGTAATTTTGGAGTTCATTGGTGCGAGTATGCTTGGCTGAAGTTCGTCTGATCGTTTGGGTATTCTTTGTTTTTCATCTTTAACAAGCAATAAGTCTTTTTAGAGATGCTGATTCTAGGTATGAATCTTGTAAGTGCCGCTGTTTGCGTCAGACCCAGGTTATTAATAACGTACTTAATACTGTACCGGCCGGTACGTACCAGTTTTCTATAAAAACAGTACCAAAGACCCTCAATATCGTACCGTGTTCAATACCGGGAATACCGGCCGGTACTGGAAAATACCGGGCAAATACCAGACAGAACAAAACTGTCACCATATTTCAGTCATAACTTTTTACTCTGAACTCCGATCAAGACAAGTTATATATCAAAATTTAAGAGAATTTCAAGATCTACAACATTGTAGTTACACTTTTTTTTATTTTGGTATCGGTGTGACCCAAAAACTATGATTTCTGAATAGGGAGATTATAAAAAAACAGGGTATGTTTTTTAAAAACGGTTTGTGATGCATGGGTTCAACTTCTATCACTACCAAATATCAAATACAACAAGTATGTACTAAATATACATAGATTAAGTGGATTTAAGAAAATGAGATTGAAAATGTAATATTTTGTGACAAATTTTGTGTCTCTTGAACCCTCTCTCTCAATATATATATATATAGTTGCGGCAAATCCAATATAGTACCCAGTATTGACCGGTACCGTACCAATAGGAAAACCGGTACTCGTGCCGATACGGTATTCAGAACTTTGCGTCAGACCATGTCCTAGGTTGTGGTGAAACACATCGATTGTCTTGTGCGTTTCTTGTTCTCTATTAAGATGATTAGTTTGGCTTTGTCCAAGATCTTTGAAATGAATTCCGTTTTTGTAAGTGCCATTGGGCGTTCATTAATATAATTTTCTCATTTCCGTGTTAAAAAAAAAAGACTAAATATTTGAGTTTCACCTATACATGTGAGGATGAAGGAAGATAAAAAAAAAAAAGAGTTAAGGAGATGGGTGTTAGGGCACAACGCGATAATGCCTCAGGGCCACTAAATAATTAATTACGTACTGCAAGCTTCAATTCAATTCACTGAATTTTTGCCTCAAAACTATAACGTGTTTATATAATTATATAATTATAATTATATAAGTACTATATTGTCATAAAATGTAAGTAAAGTGAGGCGCCTTTTACATTCTCTTTAATTTTTCTTTCTCTTCTTATAAAATCTATCAATAACTCATCTCTTCTTTGTGCGGAAGATAATGTGATAGTTAAGCACTATTCAAATAGGAATATATCTTGAATTTTTTTTTTTTCAAAATCAAGGCATGTTAGATTCTTAAAAGAAGATAGATTTTTTTCTTAAAAACAACAAAAATATTGACATTTTTGAATTGTGTCCTCACTAGTGTAATTTTTTGGCTAAGTCAATGAATGTAACTAAACTTACAAAGACAGTACTTGTGGGTAAGGCTGTTTACAAGTTGCATGCATGTTTATATGTACCTTTAGGAAGGATAATGATCTATTGAGGGAGTCCTTAGGATAATTCCGTGCGGACCTCATCATTCTGGATCAAATTTTGACGATCCGAACCGCTCAATATTTTTAAAATGCATTTTTAAGGGTCCATGCGGAAAATCTTCAAAAAAAAATACCCAGAAGGGCTTGATCGGATCAGTTTTTGTCAAAAACGCTATATATAGGTGTAGCCTCGTAATTCTAACTTTTTTTTTCTCTTACATCAAATTTTACAATTTTTACAAAAAAAGAAGAAGAAGAGAGAACGCATAGGTAAATTTTTTATAATTATAGAGAAGAAAAATGAATCGAGTTAGAGATTTAGATTTAGAGAAAGAAAAAGAAACCTAAAAAAGTAAAAATAATAATAATAAAACTATCAATGCAAGCAGTGGACTTAAGTAGTTATTAATACTCTTGTTTTTATTACCAAAATGAACTAAAAATTTTAAAAAATAATAAGTTTGAGTCAAAGAAAAGAAAGTTTTAAGAAAAAAATAAATAATTTAGTTACATTTTCTCACATTTCCAAATTTTTATGCGATATAAACTCAAAAAAGGAAAAGAAATAAAGTAAAATTTGAATTTAAGGGCATTAACGGCATTTCACAATCAAAGTTAACACCGTTAGTCATTTTTTAACGGCAGGGGAGGTATTTGCCAATTACTTTTAAAGTAGGGGAGGGCAGTGAAATTTCAAAAACATCAGGGGAGGTCTCTGTATTTGTCAGAAACCTTAGGGGAGGTAAGTGAAATTTACCCCAAAAAAAATGTTACTTTTATAAATAAAAAAAATCATAACTTTTATAGGAATGTGTATCATATACACTCAAATAAAGGGTGTGTATTGTTGTCTGTTCATGTTCGCCTTAATAGGTTAAGACTATCCACCTTTCTAACGATATTCCTTTCTTTCTTTTTAACATCGTAGGAAACTTTCTAAGAGTATAGACGTCCATCAAAGTAGTTTCATATAGAACCCAATAACCAATTAGGAGATCTAGCTTCTTGAGTACGAATACTAGAACCTCACAAACCTGAAATTGTCAATATATGTACAACTCTCATACTCTATTTGCCAATCTACGAATAAAAAAACATCACAAATATATCATAAACCGATCAACTCCTCCACAAATATCTTCGATGACAACTTCAGTTCCGTATGACAAGACCTTTTGCTATCTAGTATTTGAATCAATTGTTGCGAGTCCCCTTCTTTTGGATTGGAATCCAAATCGAATCCAAATCCAACAATGTAGCAAGTTGTAAGACGTTCTTACACAACATGGCCTTGGCACACAAAACGACAACACCCTCCCGAATCGATCGGAAAACCGATCCAACAATCTCGTTATTCACTAGACAACCATCGCTGCCAAAGGACCATCACCACAACTATTTTTGAAATCCGAAAACGACACTTCAATGATGAAGGAGAAGCCGAAAGAAAAGAAAAAGAAGGAAATGGAAATGGAAAAATTATAAGAATAGGAATTGGTGATTTTCTAAATTATGATGTTTTATGTTTTAAAATTTGACCGTGAATCCTAAAAAATTAGAAATGCACGAATTCAATTTTCTTTTCAAATAACAAAAGATATTTAAAACAAACTGGGTATTACGCTAAAAAATTGTAGGGTTTGTTTGGAACCTAAAAAGAGGAAAAAAATATTCAAAATATTGTTTTATGGGCACATGCAAAACATCAACTTTTTCAACTATGATCAATTTTCCTCTCCAAATTTGCCGGGAAACTCCCGAATAAATAGATGAAGTCTTTACCTAAACATCTGAATGAGTTTGTTTTTCACAAGGACTATTAGAAACAGTTTAAAAGAAATTGAACGATTCTGAATATTTGCGTAAGACTTTGAAATTTGCCTCACAGGTTCACACAAGGTGGTGGACCCGTAGTTTTTTTTCCCCCCAAACAGGGCATAAGGAATGTCAAATTGTAAACTCTCTGTAGTGTGAATATTGTCAGGATCGTCACCCCAGAATCAGTTCAGTCATGAAAAGGGAAATTACATCATTTTATTTTATGTCTCCGAGCCAGAAATCTTTTCTGGGATATGCATATTTTTTTTGGTTATTTTTGTCATTTTACCCCACATGAGTATATCTTGTTGTCTTTATGTTGTATTCCTTACCCCACGAATAAATTACTTGCCCCAAATATGATGAAAATTTGCATGTAACTTCGTAAGGAACCATTAAAATGAAACGAAGGGACTAAATATTGTAGATTCTTGAATCCTCTAACGATAAATCTTGCATCCACTCCTGCTTGTATAACATACGTTCATGCTTGTTTTTCTAATGTAACAAACTGAGAGTTTTTTTTTTTTTGCCCTCCCCAAACAGAGCCTATGGAATGTCAACTCTTTTTTGTAGTGTGAATGTCCAGAGCGTCACCTTGAAATCAACTCATTCATAAAAAAGAAAAACACATCATTGATTTTAAGTCCCTGTTCATAGCATAAGTTCATGCTATTTTTTCTTATGTTCTGAACAAAGTGATCAATACTTCATTCGTCCCACTTTGATTAGTCAAGTTCAGTCTCCAATGAAATTTATAAATTGTTTATATATTTCAATCTACAATATTTTTAAAGATTCAAAATTTTTTATATAATAAAACTAATTGAGATCTATCATATGAAATCTATATTGCACATGAAATTTATTATAAATTAAAAGATATTAACAATTTAAAAATTGTATTGAAGACGGAACAAGACTATCAAAATGAGATGAAAGGAGTAGTTTTCTTTTTTTTGTTTCCAAACAGAGCGCAAGGAATGTCAACTCTTTTTAGTGTGCAAGTTACCAGAGGATTGTCAGTTCGTCACCCCAGAATCAACTCAGTCATAAATCGTGAAAATGTCGTCCCAAACTGAAGAACTAACCGCGGCGCAATTTTTACCAGTTCCATTTTCTACAGAGAGGCGGCAGCTCAATTTCTAGAGAGAGAAAGCAATGGAGATCAACCCGAAGGGAAAAACAGTGATGGAGGTCGGAGCTGATGGTGTGGCTGTCATCACCATCGTCAACCCTCCTGTCAATTCTCTCTCCGTCGATGGTACTCTCTCTTTAATTGATCTTTCCGTTGTCTGTGAAGATCACTCCATATATATTTATACGGTTACATGTATCATTCCTTCATTCTTACCTTCATGTTATATGGACTTCGATTTCGTTCCCATTCCTTTGGATTTTTGTCATTGTTAAATTTAATTTTTGCTATTTGTTGGAACTTTTGGCTTATATGGAGAGGTATCAAGAGGTTGTAGTAAATGCCAAATGCAAAGCGGAGCGAGGGAAGCAAAGCGACTGAACGGAGCAGAGCAAAAATAGAGTAGGCGTATATATATTCGCTATCGTAAAACTCTAGACAACTTTAGACAACTTTAATTGAATAACAAACTCACTCTCGCTCTTGTGGAAGTACCCAGTTTTTGGGGAACCACGTAAAATCCTGTGTCGATTTCTTTGTTGTTTTCGTATTCCATTATTGTGTGTCATTGGTTGCGCTAGCACTATTAAACCCGAGGGGTTTGCCTGTGTTGAGTTTGGGCACCCCAAACTATACACTTGTATCGAATATTCTCATTTTTATTCAATACAAAATTACACAAGTACATTATTTGTACGCAAGACACCACTCAAGACACTTCACTTTGACACTTATTCACACTTGAGTATCACTCACACACCTCAAAAATGAGCTCCCACGTCCTATTTATAGACTGCATAGAACATTCTAGACTAGAACTCCTAGAGATAATACAAGAAGATTCTAAACAAATGTGGAGAATGAGGAATGATTGTGAAGAATCTAGAAGCTTCAAGTACCGGAACTTTCCGGTAGAATCTGTATGTATTCGGCAAAATCCAGAGGCTTCCATTGTAATCCGGAAGGTTTCAGAGGAACCCGGAACTTTCTAGTGGAGTTCGGAACATTCCAGCGAGATCCGAAACATTCCGGAAAAACCCAGAGATTTCCGGAATCATTCGGAGAGGCGGTGATGACTTCAACAGCCTGGTGGTCACAATGCCTCGACCTCAAGTTCAAAACCTAAGAGGTGCTATCAATTCTTTTGGGCCAATCTATGTGGGCTTTGTCTCGGCTTCTAATTGGCCACCATTGGTGAACGGTGGTATTCGTCTTCTGGGATTGAGGAGCACGTAGGTGCCTAGGCACCTTGGTTAAAAATTGATTTTGTATAAGCTTCCTGATCCATTGTTACAGTAAGCTTCTTCCTAAGGGTTTTTAGTGCTCAATGCCTAATTTAGAGATTGTGTCCTTAATAGTACGACGACAGCAACAATCACAATACGAGAAATCCATTGGCCTTTTTTTTGCTTGCCTTCTAATTCTATTGTGGGTTGAAGTCAAAGTCGAAGTCTGGGGACTAATCGTAAGGAGTCCTACTCCTAAATTGGGCCTTTTTATTTTATTGTAGGTCTTATATTGGGCTTTTAGGCCTTATGGATCAATTGTAAAAGTTAATTTATTGTCTGTTTTATTTTGGGCCTTTCGGCCAAATGAACTTTTTTGTTTAGCTTTTTTTAAAAATTAGATTGGGCCTTTTTGTTTTTCCTATTGGACTATAAAGACTCCTACTAAGCCCAATAGTAAAAATTATGGGGGTGCCCCCTTTTTTTGGATTTCTTGGATGGATGCCCAAGGCCTAGGCCTCTTGGGACTTGGGCTTGGGCCGGCCTTGCTTCTCCACACTATTGTACCAATTTTGCATAGAGTGTAAAAACTAATATTGGCGAAATTGTGCCCTTATTGTTTGTGATAGTCCTGCATAATTCGTATGATTCTGAGGTAATTGCTCTTACCTGTTAAAGATTTGCGGGATATCCTGCACTTGGGATTTTGTTGGTTCAATGCCTTGGTGGTCAAAGTGAGCTATTGGGATTTTAAAGGAATAGCAAGAGGAGGAGTGGAATAGGTAAACGAGGGAAATGCTCGGTTGTTTAGCATGTAAAATTTCTCTCTGCATCAAGTGCTGAAACCAAGAGGCAAATAATGTCTAACACAAATAATTTCAATCAGTTGACAATTATGTAGCTATCGTAGGAAGTGCGTGATATTTTTTAGGATTCTTTACCCCAATATTACTCTGCCACATGAGTTATCTCGTAAATTATTTTGTAGTTTTTCATCTATCGAATTACTTCTTTGTTGAGAAGTTTTTTATTTGAGTTAAGGCCTCAGAGGTCTTCCATGGTTCCATTATCGGACTTTATGCGTCTTTGGTTATAGCTGGAAAAATTTCTTGATTTATCGTTTCACGCATGTAAAAGGGTGTATTTTACATTGCCAGCTCTATGGAAGTTTTTACTATATTGAGATTTTGTTAGGGTCTACTTAAAGTAGTTTTGGATAACAAAAAACCAAAAGTTTGTTCTCTCCAGGTCTTGCGAAAAAAATGGATTTTAAAATTTCTAGCTAAAACAGTCAATTTTGTTGGCTTTCTTGTTCTAAAAACGCTGTGCACTTGTACGTATAACTTTCTTCGTTGTCTTAATAAGGACATTGCATGACACTTCCCTATGCGTTCAAGATGTATGATTAATCCAACCTTTTTTCTTTCGGTGCATAGCTATTGGATTTCTATTGGTTTGTGCCGGATAACTCCTCTTTCTTATTCAATTTCTAATTGTTTCTTTGTGTTTTGTTTTGTCAGTATTACAGAGCTTGAAAGACAGTTACGATGAAGCCTTACATAGAGACGATGTGAAGGCAATTGTTCTTACTGGTACATATGGAGAGATGATTGCCTATTATTTTGTTCTAGATGTTGAGAATTGAGATATGATGTCAATTTTCTCTGTTACCGGAGCAGGTGCTAAAGGAAAGTTTTGTGGTGGTGTTGATATAGCTGCTTTTGTTGGACTTCAAGGGGGAAAGAGTATGTGCATTGGCATCTGTTTATCATATTTTTGTTGTATGCTAAAATTTCTGTTTGTTCACAGTTCCACAACCGAAACTGGGTTATTTATCGGTAGAGATTCTTACTGACACAGTGGAAGGTATACTGCTGGCTTTCATGTTTTCATCATTATTCACCACTCTTGTATTTTATAATTAAGAAGATGAGAAGTGTGTTTGTTTGCTTGCTTTTTTAAAATTTTTTTTTATTGATTCTCTTTTTCTCAGCTGCAAGGAAACCTTCAGTTGCTGCTATTGATGGTCTCACCTTAGGTGGAGGCTTAGAGGTTGCAATGGTATGACTGCTACAACTTTGGACTAGTGACTGTTCTCTTATATTCCTCTAAATGATAGGGTGCATTTGCTTTGCCAGGTTTGCCATGCACGCATTTCCACTTCTAGTGCCCAACTAGGCTTGCCTGAACTTCAGCTAGGGATAATCCCTGGATTTGGAGGTAAGGCTCGATTTAAATGCTATCCTTCATTGAGCAGGAAGTTGGAATAGGTGAATCTGCTCAACCAGTCTCTAAAGTTCTTTGTGTTCACATGGTCAACTTGTACTCATCTACTGTATTTTCTTCTGACTTACCTTGAAAGCCGGAAAAGAAGGAATGAAAGGCCACAACTAGAGATATGTTCTTGTACTGTGGTTTCGATTTCCTTGGATTGTGTTCTAAACCACATTTTCTATGTCCTGTACTGTTTTCTAAGAAGATGCATTTGTGTTCCGTCATATTACACGTAAATGCTGTTGCTATGATGTCATAGTGTTGACTATTGAGTCTACTTCAACTTATTTTCTTGTTTGTTAACTCATGCTCCTAATTTATCTTAGGTACACAGCGGCTTCCACGCCTTGTTGGTGTCGCTAAGGCCCTTGAAATGATGCTGGTATGCAGTGCTTGATTTGCTTTATCTTACTTACCCAAGTGAGTAGTGTTGTACTAGCTGTAATCTGATTACAGTATTTTGCTGTGTGTGTGTGTGTGTGATAGATGTCAAAACCAGTTAATGGGGAGGAAGCTCACAGTTTGGGACTAGTGGATGCCATAGCCTCGCCACATGAATTGGTAAGCACTGCACGTCTCTGGGCCCTTGATATTTTGGAGCGTAGAAGACCTTGGGTTGCTAGCCTTCACAGAACTGATAAGATAGAGTCTCTTGGTGAGGCAAGGGAAATACTTAAGTTTGCTAGAGCTCAGGCGCGGAAACAAGCTCCCAATCTTGACCATCCAATAGTTTGCATTGATGTTATTGAAGCTGGTATAGTTTCTGGTCCCCGTGCTGGGCTTTGGAAGGTTCTGAACTCCCTCAGTTCTCTTTCGCTTTCTTCAGAATTACTGGTAGCATGCAGTAATTTAATGTGATATTGGCAGGAAGCTGAAGTGAGCCAAGGAATTATACATACAGAAACGTGCAAGAACTTGATCCACTTCTTCTTTGCTCAACGTGGAACCTCAAGGGTATGGCAAATTTAGAATTTTCACAATTGATGCCACTTTTTTTTGTATTTTAAGTTGGAAATAGTGTAAGTAATATGTTTATCTTTTGATAGATGACACCGAATGTCCAGTACTTCACTTAGAAATGAGGTTTAACATTATGACTTGTATCACACTCCTGCTGATGCATTTCTTGAATCTGAGGTGTTTGTTATTTAATTATGGAAATATCCACTTAATTAATGTTTTCAAAATTCTAAAATCAGCCCATTGGGCTGTCATTAAGGTTGAGAAGTGTATTGAAATATGTGAAAAGTGTATAAAAGTATGTGAAAGTGTATTGAAAAGTGTAAAAAGTACACTAGAGTGTTTTTTTTTTTTTTTGCCTTTTTACTTGCTTATTGTATGCCAGTGGGCTATCAATAGAAGGATCATTAATGTTTTTAGACTCTTTTGAGTCTTTAATTAATGTGGGTTGTGGGCCTGTTGGGAAAATTTGGAACTGGCTTCTTTATTTTGAAATTCATGGAAGAAGAGATTTGTTCGTTTGGTTTGTTGATTCATGGCAAAAAGAAGTTGTCCTTGGTCTGATCCTGCTACTTGAATTTGCTTATTTTGCGTGTAAGAAGGAAGATGAATGCTGCTGCCCAACGAACCATTAAAGGAATTATGTTTAGTGCCTGGTACATGATAGTGTTGAAACAAACTTGTAATTTTGGTTATTTACACTTAAAGAAAATCAATATTTCCAACTTGATTCTGAGTTTTGGAACATATGTTTATGATTGTGAATACATATTGAAAGAGATTAAGAACTTCTACAGGAGCTTAACATATTGTTCTCAATAGTATGTGCCAAATAAAAAGATATCATTGGTTGGTTTTACCCTGCATATTTTAGTAAAAAGCTATCATAGATTATGTCACAGTTTAGATTTGCCCCCCTCTTTTTTCTTGGTTTGATGGACAGAACAAATATGTTAGTGTCTTTGCATTACCTAAGGTGACAGGGCTAAAATTCTCTGTTTTAATTTCCCATGACCCTGTGCTTGCAATGCTGAACAGGTTCCCGGAATCACTGATCGGGGTGTAATGCCAAGAAGAATTAATAAGGTAGCTATTCTAGGTGGTGGATTAATGGGCTCTGGGATAGCAACAGCATTGATTCTTGGTAACTATCCTGTAGTCCTGAAAGAGGTGAATGAGAAATTCCTGCAGGCTGGCATAGATAGAGTTGGAGGTGAGGCCAAAGTTTTGTGTTTTGATTGCATTTTGTGCTTAAGTTCTTCAAACTTGCGATTCTCTATGTATGGTTTCTGAATCCAAATGGTTATTCCTGTTATTCAGCCAATTTGCGAAGCCGTGTTAAGAAAGGGAAAATGACTCAAGAAAAGTTTGAAAAAACTCTCTCTCTTCTCAATGGTGTCCTTGACTATGAAAGCTTTAGAGATGTAGACATGGTCATAGAGGTAAGCAAAATGTCGTTACTTCAGTTTTTCAGTGTTCAATTTCCTTTTTTTCCCAAAGTTTTGTAGTTTGTTCTTGATGGTTGAAACAGGCTGTTTTTTTTTTTTTTTTTTTTCCTTCAGAAAATGAGAATGTCTCTTTAAAAAGCAACAAATATTTGCTGGTTTAGTTTGTCAGTGTTTGGTTTCTATGTTTTTTTTCCTCAAGTTCATTTTTTTTGTGGTTTTTTTGCCCCAAACAGGCTGTTATTGAGAATGTCTCTTTAAAACAACAAATTTTTGCTGATCTTGAAAAATACTGTCCGCCGCACTGCGTACTTGCAAGTAACACTTCCACAATTGACTTAAACCTGATTGGCGAGAAGACCAGGTCACGCGATCGGATTATTGGGGCACATTTCTTCAGGCAATTTCTGGTTTGTCATTTTCACTGTTCTTTTGGTAACTTCATGGGATTAAACCAATGGTGTTTTCTTGTGACAGCCCAGCTCACGTAATGCCACTTCTGGAAATTGTTCGAACTGAGAAGACATCTCCACAAGCAATTGTCGACTTACTCGATGTTGGAAAAAATATAAAGAAAACCCCAGTCGTAGTTGGGAATTGCACTGGCTTTGCTGTTAACAGGATGTTCTTCCCCTACACAATGGCTGCCATTTTGCTTGTCGAACGTGGTGCAGATGTCTATCAGATTGATAGGGCAATCACCAAATTTGGAATGCCTATGGGTCCATTCAGGTACGCAAATATGGTGTAACTTCTTTGAACCTGGTTTTTTAATTTGCCGAATGTGTTACACTGAACTGGCTTCAAATCCATGCACAGATTGTGTGATCTGGTTGGTTTCGGAGTTGCGGTTGCAACTGGTGCACAATATGTTCAGAATTTTACTGAAAGAACGTATAAATCAATGCTAATTCCAATCATGCAGGAGGAGAAGAGAGCAGGTAGAATTCTCTGTCGCTTGATACTTTTATGGGTGATTAATGTTTCCTGTTACTTTATTTCTTGGGCTTCTATTTAGATCATGAATGCCTTTGGACTCCCATGGCACTTTGGTTCAGGTGAAACTACTCGCAAAGGATTCTACATTTACAATGATAAACGCAAGGCCAGCCCTGATCCAGAGTTAAAGAAATTTATTCAGAAGGCAAGGGAGATTTCCGGTGTTGATGTTGACCCTAAGGTCTCTCTCTCTCTCTCTCTCTCTCCTTTTGATTCGTTGGTATTGTTAGAAATAATCGATTTTTATTATGTTCTTATTACAAAATTGATTTCTGAATAACTAAATTAAAACATCTTTTTTATCCAATCACTCACACTGTCACACATGTTTAGCCCTAAAAAAATCATCTTCTAATAATTCCTTTGGCACCAAAATAATGCATGTGTACAAGAGAGACATTTGCCTGACCCAATATCATTTTAATGTGTCCCAAGTAGACCCCTTTTTATATCTTTTGTCTCATACTGCCATTGGACTTATTCATGTTCACATTTTTTCTTTTATACTTAATGGTCCAAATATTTTATGCTTGTTAAATTCCATTGGCCCAATATGGCCTTGAAATTATCCCTTCAAATTCTAGCTCCTGGACTAAATGTACTATCAAAACCACGTGGTCCATTTTTTGAATGTCTAGTAAACTATGGTAGTCAAGCCAATTTACCCAGTGGTCAGCAGTTATGGTTCTCAACTGTTGGAGAGATTATCACCACACGTGTGCAATGAACGAATACGTAAAACAGTAAAGAAATCAACACAGCGATATACGTGGTTCCCCAAAACCGGGTACGTCCACGGGAGCACACAGAAAAGTCGTTTTATTGATGAGCACCAACTAGGGTTTTACAATATAGAGTATTTATATGCGTTTCCAACTCCTATTCCAACCCTAACTCGCAATATAGCCTGAATACCTATATTGCCCTTGTTAACACCGTTCACGGCCGACTTAAGCCGCTCGGTATCGATACAGGAAAAACCCTGTATCGATACCCGCATCTCGTTTCAAGCATTTACTTGTCATCCCGGTATCGTCTGGTAAAACCCCCTCAGATCGATACGGCCTCCCCAAACTGCCTCCCACCTTGCTTCATCGATCCGGGAACTTCTCGGTACCTCTCATACACTTCATATGAGCCACACGTTCCAACAATCTCCACCTTGGCGAATACCCTTGCCCATTCAGGAGATAACCACCAATCCAACAAGTCTTGGGAGGACGCCTCCTTTCTAACATCTGGAGACATTAACCAAGTCCAAGCAATGCTCGAACTTGTTCACAGTCACAATCTTTGTTAACATGTCAGCTGCATTCTCAGAAGTGTGGACCTTTTCCAATATCAAATCACCCGAAGCAATCAACTCTCTCACCTTGTGAAATCTAACGTCAATATGCTTGGTCCTCGCATGATATACCTTGTGCTTCACCAAATAAATGGCACTCTAATTGTCACAGTGCAACCGCACTCCACCTTGATCTATGCCCAGTTCTTTCACCAAACCCTTCAACCACAACGCTTCCTTAGTTTGCCTCGATCCACCGCCATGTATTCAGACTCAGTAGTAGATAGAGCAACCAGAGGTTGAACCATGGATCTCCAACAAATAGGCCCACCCGCAAGTGTAAACACATAACTTGTAGTAGACCTCTTGTCATCCATACCCCCAGCATAATCCGCATCCACAAACCCTACAACTGAAACCTGATCCTGCTTTGCAAACATAATCCCACGGCCTACAGTACCCCTCAAGTATCTGAACATCCACTTGACTACCTTCCAATGATCTCTGCCTGGATTGGCCATGTACTTGCTGATTGTGCTAACCGCGTGTGCTAAATCGGGTCTAGTACATACCATTGCATACATCAAGCAACCAACTGCGCTGGCATAAGGCACCTTTGACATATCCTGAATCTCTTCATCAGACTTTGGACACTGTGCTGTAGACAACCTGAAATGACTCGCCAAAGGTGAGCTAACAGGCTTAGCACTATCCATGCTGAACCTTTCCAACACTTTCATCACATAATCCTTTTGAGATAACCACAGCATCCCTGCTGACCTATCCCTGCGAATCTCCATCCCAAGTATTTTCCTAGCAGCACCCAAGTCCTTCATGTTAAACTCTTTGCCCAACAAAGATTTCAACCTGTTCACCTCAACCATACTTTTCGCAGCAATAAGCATATCGTCCACATAAAGTAGTAAGAAAATATATGAACCATCATCAAGACTCTTAACATAGACACAACAATCATACTCACAGCGTGTGAACCCAATCCGAATCATGTAGGAGTCAAACCTCTTATACCATTGTCTTGGAGACTGTTTCAGCCCATAAAGCGACTTCTTCAACCTACAAACAAGGTGCTCAGTCCCTGGCTGCATGAATCTCTCAGGCTGCTCCATGTAAATAACCTCCTCCAAATCACCATGGAGGAATGCCGTTTTTACATCCAGTTGCTCTAACTCCATATCATAGCTAGCCACCAATGCCAAGAGAATCCGGATGGAAGTGTGCCTCACCACTGGAGAAAAGACCTAATCATAATCAATCCCCTTCCTCTGCGAGTATCCCTTTGCTACCAATCGAGCCTTGAACTTTTCCTTTTCCTTTTCAGACGCAACTTCTTTCTTCTTATAAACCCACTTGCAACCCACTGTCTTCTTCCCTTGAGGCAATTCTTTCAGCTCCCAAGTCTTGTTCTTATGCAATGACTCCATCTCCTCCACCATGGCTTCCATCCATCTGTCCTTTTCAGGAGTAGTAATGGCCTCCTGAAAAGTAGACAAATCCCCACTGGTAGTGACAATGCATAAGCAACCATATCCTCAAACCCATACCTCTCTGGCGGCTTGATAACACGTTTGGGTCTCCCTGTGGCTATGCTCTCCTGCTGCTCCTTCTGCTGTTGATCAAGCTGTTCCTTTGGTTGAGAACCACCTGTGTCTCCACCTATATTTGTGTCACCACCTGTGTCAGAATCGCCCAGCTCAATCTGTATACCCCGCTACTTGCTACTTTCCCGTGACTCAGATTTCTGTACGCCTTGATGTGCCTTGACCATTGAATCCTCATCAAATACCACATCTCTACTGATCACCAGCTTTTTTGCTTCCGGATCCCAAAGCTTGTACCCTTTAACCCCTTTTTCATACCCAATAAAGATACACTGTTTGGACATTGTATCAAGCTTTGACCTCTCATTGCCGGGAACATGAACATAGGCTGGACACCCAAAGATTCTCAAGACTGAGTAGTCAACCTCTCTGTCTGTCCACACCTCTTCCGCTACCTTTCCGTTCAAAACAATACTAGGCGACCTGTTTATCACAAACACTGCCATGCTCACTTATATACGCGGAAGCGTTTTTGGAAGCCCCGCATTAAGTCGATACACGTGCTCTTTCGCTATGGTTACGTTTCATCCTTTACGCCACCCCATTACTGCTGCGGTGTCTTTCGGAAGCGGTCGGTGTCATTTGAATCCCATGCTCCTCACAAAACCTCGGAAAGTCTCCATCCTTGTACTCTGTCCCATTATAAATGGGAGGCACTTTAATTCGCTTCGGTCGATTTTCCATACGCTTTCCACATTTTGAATGTTGCATAAACCTCAGACTTGTGTCGCAAGAAGTAAACCCAGACTTTCCTCGAATAATCATCGATAAAGGTCACGAAATACAGAGACCCTCCTTTCGAGGCTACTCTCACCGGCCCCAAACATCTGAATGAATATAGTCAAGAATGCCCTTCGTTCTGTGAGTAGCATTCCTAAACTGCACCTTACACTGCTTCCCCAGAACATAGAATCTATAGAACCCCACTTTGCACGATTTCACCCCTTTCAGCAGATTCCTCTTATGTAGCTCTAACATCCCACGTTCCCCCATATGCCCCAACCGCATATGCCAAAGAATGGTATCATCGGTAAGATCAACCCAGATTGTGGTGGCGGCGACTCCTCCTCCTACAACTGTACTCCTTGTCAGCTTGTAAATATTGCCAGGAACTTTGGAACCCTTCATTATCACCATGGCATCCTTCGTCTCCTTCATCACTCCACCTTCTGTTTTATACCCACAGCCATTGGAGTCTAAAGTTCCCAACGAAATTAAATTCTTCCTCAACTCTGGAACATGTCTTACATCACCCAAGGTTCTCACAACACCATCAAACATTCTAATCTTAATTGTGCCTATTCCTATGACTTTACACGATGCATCATTACCCATAAGAACATTACCTCAATCCACTGACCTGTAGATGTCAAACCACTCCCTGTTGGGAGACATGTAATAAGAGCATGCTGAATCCAGAATCCATGAGTCTGCCAAGTGATCCGGATTGGCAGAGACTGAAAGCATATCACCATCTTCAGAATCATCCTGCTCTACCACGTTCGCAGAATTCGACGGTCCATCTTTCCTATCCCCTGCCTTTCCCTGTTTCTTCTTCCAGTTCCCTCATTTGCCCTTCTGCGGACAATTTTTCTTGAAGTGACCCGGTTCATGACACCTGTAACACTTCAACTCAAAACCTGCCTTCGATTTTGATCTCCCACGCTCAACAGATTTTCCCCTCTCCAACTTTCTGCCACGTTCCTCATACCCCTTAACCATCAATACTTCACCTGTCATCAGGCTTCGATCACAGAACCTTCACGATTATAGGCGAAGCGGCTGCGGTAACTTCCTCCAGTTCTAGGGTTTCTTTCCCCCAAAGTAGAGTAGTAACGAGATTATCCAGAGAACCCAGTAGAGAGGATAGCAACATCAGAGCCTGATCTTCCTCTTCGAATGTTACTTCAATCCTCAGCGGATCCTCCTGTCGATTGAGCGTGTTGATATCTTTGAATTAGAGTGAGAACCCTCGACCATCTTGGCCCGAATAACTTTTTGCCGAAAGCAGTTTATTAGTCAAGGACCCGACATATACATTCTTGACCGTCAAACCCGGCCCGGAATGCGTCGCCAATCCGCGTGATACATAACTTAAAATGCAAGAACCGGACAAAAATCGTACTCACGGCCTTTGCACGCGGATCTTCCCAATCATCGTCGGACATACGCTCGATTTCTTGGGCCTCAGCTCGACACCCGACAAACCTGGCGCACCCGTGAGATCCTTTACCCTCTGTTGCCCGCGGTCCGAAATTACGGTCCGTCGAACTTTACAACATCACCCCGACCGGATGTATTCTCCACCATTGTTCTTAGGTGTGATTCAATCGCGTGAATAACCCGCGCTCTGATACCACTTGTTGGAGAGATTATCACCACACGTGTGCAATGAACGAATACGTAAAACAGTAAAGAAATCAACACAGCGATATACGTGGTTCCCCAAAACCGGGTACGTCCACGGGAGCACACAAAAAAGTCGTTTATTGATGAGCACCAATTAGGGTTTTACAATAGAGAGTATTTATACGCGTTTCCAACTCCTATTCCAACCCTAACTCGCAATATAGCCTGAATACCTATATTGCCCTTGTTAACACCGTTCACGGCCGACTTAAAAGCTTGCAGATCGATATTGTGGAAAACCCTCAGACGATACCCGTATCTTCTCGTTTCAGCTACTTGTCATCCAGGTATCGTCTGGTGTAAACCCTCAGATCGATCTGGGCCCCAAACTGCCTCCCACCTTGCTTCATTGATCCGGGAACTTCTCGGTACCTCTCATACACTTCATGTGAGCCACACGTTCGCGCAATTATTACAATAATTGGTCTCTCAAGGCTCTGAAGATTGTTCCTCCAATAGAAGTGTTCACTTCTGATCATCGAAGATTTTGGCCCTTCTACAACATTTAAATCATTTGAGCTATATAAAAGGCAGACCTTTTTGGAGAAGATAGCAAGAAGAAAAACTTAAGAGAAATAGCACTACAAAGCAATATTTCTGGCACTTCATTTTCAAATTATCACTTTGAGAGAAAATTTGTTATATTCACTCTTTGAGAGCACTTTCACTTTACAAAATTCTTTTCAATTGTTGTACTGAGAGTTGGCAATAACTCTCAGTGAGTTTGTACAGTACTGGGTTCTGTGCTGTGAGAGGTTTTTAGAGTTTTGTAGAAAAACTCGAGCAGTTTGGCTAAGTCCTTAGGAAAGTTAGTGTTGCAGTTATAAAGATTAATCGGCACCAAAAGTTGGTTGGTTGATTTGTTAAACAGCAACTCTTCAGGCTAGTGGACTAGGCTGAGTAGTGGATAAAACTCAGACCGAACCACTATATATCTCTGTGTAATATCTCTCTCCCTTAACTCCTTATTGTTGTTGTGCAATTATTTTTTATTTGCTCTATTAATTTTTCTCATTCAGTTAATAATTTTCAAATTGGGTATTATTGTTAGCAACCCTATTCACCCCCCTCTAGGTTGCCTTTTGGGTAACAGTATTTGATTCCTTGTGAGTTTGGGAGACAGGGGATTCGTACTTCACCTACATTGCCAATGTAGGGATTCGTGGTGAGATCTTATACCGCATGGTGTAAGGGTTCGTGTTTGGTTTGTCTAAAAATGACAGCCTTTTAGCACCAACAAGCTCACTTGTTTGTCCCTCGCAAAATTGTGGTGCATTAATAATTCTAATATTTTTGAGTACTGAATGACAGTAAATGTCAGATTTCTGTGTGATTTTACAGTTTTTTACATGCTTGCTTGTCCGTTATTTGTGATTTTGTTGTCTGAGTTTGTGCAAATGAACTTGGGTACAGCTGATGAATTTATCCGATAAGGACATTGTGGAGATGACATTCTTCCCTGTGGTGAATGAGGCATGCAGAGTCCTTACTGAAGGAATCGCAATCAAAGCTGCAGACCTTGACGTTGCTGCAGTCATGGGCATGGGATTCCCGCCTTATAGGTTTGTGCGTACTTTGAAGGGCATTTCCCATGTACCTCAACTTTGTGTTCTAACAAACTTGGGGTAATCTTTGACTAGGGGAGGGATCATGTTCTGGGCGGACTCTCTTGGATCAGCATATATTTGCTCTAGGTTGGAAGAATGGTCTAATATGTATGGAGGATTCTTCAAACCTTGTGCTTACATGGCTGAAAGAGCTGCCAAGGGGGCTCCTTTGGTGAGAATTCTGACAATTGGCTTTGCTTTTTAAGTTTTAGATGGATGAAGTGATTGTCGATAGGCTATGCGTAATTAGTGACAGCTAATGATCTACCAAAATCATCTATGACCATGGAACTCAAAACAACATGTGGAGTTCATTTTTTTCCTCAGGAAGACACTGGCTGTTCCACAGCTTGTCCTGACCATCCCCAATTTTTTTTTTCTTATTAATACATGTAAAAATTTCAAATTAGTTCCTCCTTTAAAGACCCAGCCCAAATATGAATGAGCATCCAGTCCAAAATGAAATGAACACCCACCCAAAAAATTAGTTCGCAAATCAATGAACTTTGAACAACCTGAATTTCAACCCAATAATCCATTACAGCCCAATCATAGCGGCTCCACATATAAGAAATGGTAGTCAATTGAATTTTTTATTTTGTTGTTATATGACACAGTAATTTTATCTCAGATTTGTTTTGAACACTTAGTCCTATACTTTAAGAATCAACCATCAATTCAGGTTATTTTACGATAAAACACCTGATGCATTAGGTCAAAACAAGGTACACATCTCAATGACAAATATTAGATAAATAGAGAGAGAAAAAAATATCTTGTGGTATATTTATTGTGCAACTTCTTTTAGAACGACAATCAACTCTTTCTCCAAAAACAAGAGTAGATATGTTTAAAAAGATCCGTGTGAATCTATTCGCCACATGATTTCCTAGAAAAGAATCCTTATTAGTGTACTTATCATATGTTTGATCTTGCTTGGCTCAAAATATAACAATTCGTCGAGAACAACTCCGAACATTTTTTTTTATTTTTTTGGTCGCATTATTGACACTAGTATATGAATTATTTTGAAAATATGACTGATTGGTAGAGATAGTAGAGTTAAGATAATTTTTGAATATCCTGTTAACAATTCCTACAGCCACCACTGGAGGAAGAGTTGAACTTTGTAGGGTTTGTGTTGGGGAAAAAGTTTCTGGATGTTGTGAGGGAGTACAAGTACTAATTGCAGTCTGCTCCTTGGTAGTGTGGAGTCCATCATTGGTATTTTGTAATGTAATTTTCCCCCCTTCTTTTTCCAATCGTTAATGTGGGTTTACGAGGTTCCATAGATATAAGTTCATGATGCATAATTATGCAGAAACTTGGGTACGATATATGCTTCCTAGTTCCTAGCTAAATGTCCAACAAAAAATGTTAGACATGGGGCACACAATCCAACATTTGCCATAAGCTACAAGCCTCTAAACACTCCTCTCGTCTATAATTTTCTGTTTATTCTCAAATGCTTCTCCCCTCCACAGAAGGATGAACTGGACATTGGATTCAGTGGGTAAATAATTGACTGAAGGAAGATTCTGGTAGTGAGCTGAAGGGTTCATGAATTTACTGGTTTACTAGTATGCTAACTGACTCGTGAATGCCTCTTCTCCTGATATTCTTTAACTTATTAACCTTTGGACCTTATCTTTGCAGAGTTCTCCAGAAGTTCAAGCAAAATCTCGCCTATAAAGTTTATTTTCCAGTTACTCATAAGTCATAATCCGAGGTGATTTGGTTATGTATATTACTTTTTTATCTTTTGCTGTTTCTTTTCCCTTTCTTTCATGATGCTGGAGTCAAGAGTTGAGAGAGTTAAACAATGCATGCAATGTGATGGATGATAAAGAATTTTGAGAATAATGTTGAACTTCATCTTCAAATGAATTTTTTTTATCATTCTCGAATATGGGATGAATGTCATTGTTTGCGATTGTTAATGAGCTTTTTTTTTTTTTTTTTGTTGAAAATCTTAATGAAAAATGGTTTGTAATACAAAAGTTGTTATTTCTTGATTATCTTCTGAGGTGGTTAAAAAGAAGCTTTTGTTGCTTAACCCCCATGCAATTTCCGTGTTAATTTCTATCGACAAGTATGATATTTTTTTTTGTTCATCATGGCGTTCGGTTTTCTGTAAGGCCACTTATTTTACCATATTTCTGCAATTAGTTATTTCTTCAACATTATAAAGCTGAAGTCAGTTGTAACAAATGGTTGAAGTACAAAGGCCAAACATTTCAAACGTTAGAGCCATTGGAGGGTTTGTCCGGTCCTTAACTTCAAGGTTACGGAATTATTTGAGGTGTGCTCAAGCTGACTTGTACATCTAGCTATTCAAAAGAGAAAAAAAAGGTCTAAGTACTGCCTGTAAAAGACTCAAATTTCGGATATTTCATACTACCAAGAATTAACTCGCACATCCTGATCTCAATAATTGAATTTGGGGAGCAAACCCACCGGCCAGCCTAACCCACCCTCAGTCTACTACAATTACTTGCATAGTTGCATGTGCCAACGGTAGCTCTTATTGCTATTTAATTTCTGGGCCATAAATGTCTATCAGCTCAAACAGTATACCTGATTCAAGTTGAAGACAGAAAATATTTATGATGTAAACGTGTGCCTGATGCTTAAATAAATGAAGGCAAACTGAAGGTTAAACTATGGCCGGATCAAACAGAAAAATCCATTGATTTCGCAATGGTAAGGGCGCATTGTTACTGCTATGGAACTAAATTGATATCCAGTTAAATAAATTGTTTGTACCTACAGTTGCAGACATTACACAATGTCGGGTGTGGAGGTGCCTCCTTTATATATTTTTTTATAACTATGTGTTTGGGCCAATTTACATTTAGATCGATTTAATACCGGTGAATTACTCCCTTTGTCCACTTGCAGGGTGTATCTGGTATTGTGCCCAGTTGGGGTTAAGTCTTTTAAGTCGTGGTGCAGAGATTTGAGTAAGAATTACTTAAAGGTGATGGCTAGCCTCTTCTTGCAGATATGTTGTACTATGCTTTAAATGTTAGTTGTGCATTGAGATCAATTTTAGTCGTCATATGTAGGTTTTCAATTCTTTTTTTCTTTCAAATTACAGGTTAAGAAGTGTCTGAATCAATTTACATATAATTCGATGAATTCTTTATATGACCTAGTCGCAAGCCATCTATACCGGAACTATAGAATTCACTGGAGAAACTCTTTCAACCTGGCCCAAAGGATTATACATATGGTTAGAGTTGAATTAGAGACTTATATTTGTAAGGTGCATATTTCTATCCTGTCCATTAGCTGATCTAACCCTTCAGATTAATACATAGACATCAATAATAATTGAGTGAATGGGATGGTTGAAGGTTCTTGGGTGTCCTCAAATATTTTCTGATTCTTGTGCCATCATATATTTCTGTACGTCCCTTTGTCTCAGTATATGACCTTATCTTGTACTATTGTCTATGCATGCTTATGATTTTCCATGAGGGTAAATCTTTTGCCATAGGCCCATAGCATTTTTGTAGGCCCATAACAGACCGTATATGTTTCTTTGTCTTGAAGCTTTTGTAGGAGGTGCTGAATTGTAGCATAGATCATAATAATTTTATAAAATGCTTGCACACATTCATATCGAAGTGGAAGCCGCACGCCAGCACATGTGCAAATTTAGTGTGTTCCATTCTGCTAAGGAGCTTTAGGCTTTTTGGATTTTTTTAATTAAAGTATTATGAGAGGATGACCTACCTTAAATGTACAGTACGCCAAATAGGTAAAAAAAAAAAGAACTCTTTGCGGAATGGGACCTTAGTTCATGTGGTTGTACCAAAGTTGATACAGTATAATAGTACTAAACATGTGGCCTAAACTTCTTTCGAATTTTTTGGGAATGTCTTTTGATAGTTTTAACATAAGTAACTTTTAGGGAAAATTGCTCTAAAATGATAGTAGGGGCAATTTAATGTAAAAATATGGGTACTTTTCCGGAAATCGCTCCCAACATGAAAAGGAAAATTTTAATTGCACATACATGGTACCAATTTTGGTGTGAACCGAAATACCTTGTCTTAAAAAAAACCCGGCCTAAACCAACCCCTCACTCTCCCTCCTCCAACGCCAGTGTTGCATCATTCATAGAATGTGGTTACACTCTTCAAAAAATTAATTACACCCGAGTTGGTTCAAACAAGGTTGCAGTGTGTTGTCAAGTCACATTTTCTGAAAATATATTTTTCTCCTTGCACCGTTCCTACGTCTGTGTTGCATCATTCATGCAATGTGGTTGCACTCTTCAAAAAATTAATTGCACCTGAGTTGGTTCAAACGGGGTTGTAATGCGTTGTCAGGTCACACTTTCTGGAAATATATTTTTCTCCTTGCACCGTTCCTACGCCTGTGTTGCACCATTCATGCAATATGGTTGGACTCTTCAAAAAATTAATTGCACTCAAGTTGGTCCAAACGGGGTTGCAGTTGTTGTCAGGTCACACTTTCTGGAAATATATTCTTCTCCTTGCACCGTTCCTACGTCTGTGTTGCACCATTCATGCAATATGGTTGGACTCTTCAAAAAATTAATTGCACTCAAGTTGGTCCAAATGGGGTTGCAGTTGTTGTCAGGTCACATTTTCTGGAAATATATTTTTCTCCTTGCACTGTTCCTACGTCTGTGTTGCACCATTCATGGAATGTGGTTGCACTCTTCAAAAAATTAATTACACCTGAGTTAGTTCAAACGGGATTGCAGTGTGTTGTCAAGTCACACTTTTTGAAAATATATTCTTTTTCTTGCATTGTTCCTACATCTGTGTTGCACTCATAGAATGTTGTTGCACTCTTCAAAAAATTAATTGCACTCAAGTTGGTTCTTGAGAATGAAAAAGAAATGCATCTTCGTTGAGATATTTAACCAAACACCTTGTGTGTGTGATAAGTTTCATTTTTATTATGATAACCTAGTCCCAAGAGGATGTGCCCTGACAAAGGTTCACCCTTGAGATCATAGAATCATGTGTGTGGCTTAAAATGACTTGCAAAAACATTAAAATTAAGGCTTGGTTTTCCAAAAGCTAAAATGGACATATGTCCGGGTTCATTGGAGATTTTATCACCTTCCCATTTCATTTGCTAAAATCACCCCCTTGATTTTAGCAAATGTCCATTTTAGCTTTTGGAAAACCAACGCAGTAGTCAAAGCAGTAAAGAATATCAAGTGCAAAGGTGAATCTTCCTCGATCTCTTCTCTCCGTCCAACCTTCAAACAATTGTTTGAACCCTAATTTTTGTTGTTGCAAAAATCCCAACTTCAACAAATTGAAACAACTTGAGAGAGAGAGAGAGAGATATATACCTTAGTCGAAGTTGGACGGTCTGGCTCGAAGTTGGACGGAGACGAAAAGATGGAGGAAGAAATCGCCAGAAAAGGGAGAAAGAAGGTTTGGGTGTTTTTTTTGGGAAATCATATAAGTGAAGGGTATTTGTGTCAAATCCTATTTGTCTTTCCATGTATGTGCAAATGTTTTCCTTCTTGCCATGTTTTTCTAATTCCGAAAAAGTACACCATGTCTATGGAATTAGTTGCCATACTTCCATTTTAAGGTATCCCTATCAGTCTTGCTACTTTGGCTTTGGAGCTAAACTACCAAGTAGAAGTACAAGAAATGCAAGAAAATCAGCCTCGCCACTTCCTTGGGTCAAAATATAATTGCTACAGTACCTTTACTTCCCTAGCGAGGCACTATTCATGGGTTAGCTTTTGCCTTTTGTTTTTTTTTTTTTTATTGTTTTCTTTGGTTGTTTTTCCCGTGTTTTGTGAGGGCGAGAGGGCAACAGGAGACAGCGAGAGAGGGAGGAGACCATGGGTTGCTGACACGCATACTTACCTATACCTTTCCCTTGACAGGGACAACTCTAGACGTGGGGAGTTTAGTTTTTTAGGAGAAAATAAATTTTTTTAATAGATTTGAGGGGGAATAGTTTAATGTAGTAAAGTTTGGATATATAGTCTGATTTTTTTTGATAAAGTGGCTTGCTAAATTTTAAAATGTTTTTTGTGGTTAAATTTGGTGTGTTTTTTTTGGCTGATGAGGATGCTCTTAGAGCAATTTCCCCTACCTTTTACTATATTGGGATATAGCGGTAACTTTTACATCACATCAAAAAGACCCCCCAAAAAAAAAAAAAAAAAAAAAGTGTCTTTGCCCAATAGATTGATTTTTTCTGGTTTTTTTCTTGATGGACTTTTTCAATTTTGATTTATATTTTTATTCATTTTCTATCTCTCTCTTCAAACCAAAAAAAATGTTTTTTTTTTTTGGGAAAGATAAAAACTTCATTAATCCTGGAAAGAGCACAAGACTAATAGGGCCAAGAAATGGCAACAAGCAAAGTTACCAATCCGAGACCCAAACCCAAGTGGACAAAGCCCACCAAAAGGCCTAAAGCTCAACATCCGTGGGTCAAAATCCAGGTACAACAATAAGCAGAAAAGACACCCCATCAGTCAAAACCCAAATAAAACCTTAAAAACAAAAGACCGAAAACACAAAAATGGGCCAAGCCCAAATATAACACACCAACCCTAGTTGCAGCAAATAACCTCCCGCAGTTACGCCACCAGTTCCCAGGAGATCACGCCTCCACATCGCGTTAAGCACACCAGATTGATCCCAAAGACAAACCTGTCTGGAGAAACACCACCACCGACCGCTTGAACACCACAACGCCGTTAGGAAAAACCAAAAACACCCATGAGTGAGATTAGCGAAAGTACAAAGCGAAAGGCCGGCGGTAGCCAGATCCGAGGGAGAGAGTGAGGCCGAAACAAGTAGATCAAGATAGCTGACGATGGACAGATCTAGGCGATCCATGCCACCGTAAAGTGGCTGAATGCCGTAGCCCAAGCCCGCTGGGAAAGAAAGCTCCAACCTCTCACCAAACCAAAGCGCGACATTGTAAGCCTCTCAAACCATCAACCACGCCAGCCGCCAAGATCAAGCAAAAAAAGTCGATTGTCACTATTGTAGCCAACAACCACCACCGGGGAGAAGGAAAGTCGGGTTGGGTTTTTATTTGTTTTAGAGAGAGAACATTTGATAGAAGAGAGAGAGAGAGAGAGAGAGAGAGAGAGCGCCTTTACCCATTAACTCTTTACCCCGAACCAAACAATGTGATGTAAATATTATACTCATTGAAGTAAAATTAAGAGAAAACAATAGAAAAAATCATGAAAAAAAATTCCGGGAAAAGTTGGGCTATAGGGCAACTCTATCTTGCATTCACTATGTCCCAACATCTGATTATGATGAATACATGGGAGTGGATTTCTACCCTCCCCTATTTGATGCAAACATTTCCTTTAGGGATGGCAATCTCGGTCGACCCGCCCTTATCCAACCCATCCCCTACCCATTCGGGAAGGGGATTTCGGAGATTTTTTCAGGGATCAGGTAGGGGATGAAGATTATTTTTTTAAAAAAATTTGGGGATTGGGTAGGGGATGGTATTGTCAGTCCCCTACCCGATCCCTTCCTCGTTCCTCGCCCCTCGCATCCCCGTTCACACACACACACGCACACACATATTTATTATATTATAAGTTTTCAAAGATGTGATGATGATGTTTGTGAGTTGAATTATAATAATAAACGTGGGATGAGTTATATGATTGTAATATTAATGTTAGTGAACTTATGAACTTACGTAAAATTTCTAATTAAAGTTTTTTTTTTTTGAAATGTTTGTGTTCGGTTGTCGTTATGGTGATAAAATTAGTAAGAAACAAAAAAGATTTTTAGGCAGTTTTTATACAAATCATATATCACTTTCACTCATTTTCTAACATTTTTGGATCCTTGATTCCCCGTGGAGATCCCCGTTCCCCGCATTGGGGCGGGGATGGAGGTAAAAATAAAATTCCCGGTGGAGATCGGGGAGAGGATGAGGATTGATATAGGTTCAGGGATCGGGATGGACCTAGCGGTATCCACCCCCTACTCTCCCCATTGCCATCCCTGTGTATGTGTTGGGGGGGGGGAGGGGGTTGTGTTTTAACTGAATTTACAAAACATTTAATTTGTGAAAAATGTATGCTTTGTAAATTCAACTGCTAAAAAGACAAAAAAAAAAAGGGTCTTTGCATCAATTATCAATTTCTTTAGAGGGGATGGATTTGTGGATTATTCAGAATCTCGGATTCCAATTTTAGTAGCTCTACAATACATCGGCCATTAAAAAAAAGAAAAAGAAAAAGACAAATAGGTCCCACATTTTCTTATTGCCACGTATGCTTTGGATGCAAATGCAATCATATGGAATTGCTATAAAGGTGTATCGAAGGAGAACGAATATCTAAAAAACGACATGGTATTATTAAAATGCATGTTTGTTTGCCTATGCAAACGTGTTAGTGTCCATTAGCTGGGCTGCTGGTGGAAATCTGGAATGATAAAGGAAGGGTGCATGAGTTTCTACCTTTGAAAGAATCGAGCTTGGTCCATTTATTAAACGACCTCACATTAACAAGTTGAACTTTTTTTAATTGAGCCTAAAACAATTCAATCAGCTCAATCGATTTGTTTGCAGTCCTAATAATAACGACCTTCTCTTTGCCAAAGGATGGTATGTTTGCTAAGCTGAAAAAAAAAAAAGTCTATTCAATGTGATGTTTAAAATGACATGTCTCAGGCGATGTAGAATACAATGTCCATGCAGAAACCTTCTTCTTGTTGCTTTTATTCTTTGAAAACCCCGTAAAAAATTAATTAATTGCACAGGTCTGGCAATTAGTTGTCCCTTTGGACAACGCAGAGTTGCAGGTCAGAGATTCCTTCCTGCAAAGGATCGGAGGAGTGAGAGAGAAATTTACAGTGGATGGGCATCGCAGAGAGGAGAGAGAGAGAGAGAGAGGCCAGCTCTTCTATTACTCCGATTGTTTGATGGGTTAAATTGATCACAGTTCCACTCTTTTAGTCAGGCGATAAGAAAGTAGTATTCCCTCCTTACTATTTTTATAGTCACGGTTAACATTTTTTGTTGTTCCAAAAAAATTATCTCACTTCAAAATTAAATAGATAATTGTTAATAAATTTTCTCTTATACCCTTATATTTTGAAATTAAAAAAATAAATAAATAAGAAAGTGTAATGATTGAAGGGTAAAATAAGAAAAACATGTTGTCAAAAGTACAATGATTATGTATCCTTATTATAGAATTCCTAATAGAGACTATAAAATTAGGACGGAGAGAATATGTTTTTCGTAATTTTTTTGGTCTATATCTGGATTTTTTATTGAACTGAGATGGAGATTAGACAAGATTGCACGTACGTTGGACCGGGAACTCCTTCGGTTGTTTGATAGGTTAAATTGTCCAAAGTTCAATTTTTTTAGTTAAGTCGCAAGAACATAATTTTTTATGAATTTCTTAGTTCGCGTATGAACTTTCAACCGATCTAAAATGGAGATTAGGCAAGATTACATGTAAACTGGACCAGAAACTCCTTTAGTGGAACCAAAAAAGATGTAGAGATAGGTCTGGTGCAGAATTTTTTTATAGGTGGTGGGTTTTGGTTTTTGCTTGTCTTTGTCTTATTTCATTCAATTATAAGTAATGTAAGCAAGTCAGGCTTCCACGTGCTCCTGCGGACTCTTTTCCCAGTTTCCTACAACCGCCTCCACCAGCTTCCTTCAATGCAACGCCCAGTCTAAATTACATCATTTCCCCCCTGTAGTGTAGTAGTACTTGTTTTATTGAAATTTCACTTGGTCCTCATAGTTTTGAACTTGTTTTATTGAATTTCCACTTGGCCCTCAATAAATATGTGAAAGGATCATTTGAGCAACGAGAAATAAGGTATTGAATTTGACTCGTGTGTCATCCAATAAGTTTAGTTTTAAAAATGTTCTTACTTCCATCCACTAGGAAAAACTAATTTTGGAGATTACCTTTTCTTTTTTATGCTAGAAATTCCGCCTAGAAAAGGTCACATTTATTCTCAATTATTCATACTTATAGGCCCAAAGCCTAAGACAATAATCATGGAATTGCAAAAGGGAAGGCTCCCAATTGAGAGGGTAAAATAGAAAAAATCGAACCAAAAGTGGTACATCGCTGAAATCAACCACTACCTTTATTATGCATTTTGGGTATGATATTGAATATTTGAAACAAGTTATCAATTGTGTGACACATATGCCAAGTCATTTTCTACAAAATACAATCATATAAACTGCCTATATCAAATATACCAACTCGTTTTCCGAAAGATTTGGACACAAGCCACTAAGAAATTCTTCCCTCTTTCATAAAGAGTATTACAACAAAAGGACTACATTGAAACAGCGACAAAGTACAAGATCCAAATTGACAAAGTCGAAACTAAAATCCCAAATAAAGTCCTGCAAGAACCACAGGGACCAATAGTATAGTTTCCCCAATAATACATGTTTGGTACACCTCTCCCTTTCATTTCATTTCCAACCCTTTGACCATTTGCTTCCCATCTCTCTCTCTCTCTCTCTCTCTCTCTCTCTCTCTCCTCTGATACTGCAGCGCTGTAGTCTACCAATGCTGTAATTTCCTTTGACCATCTTCTCCTCCTCCCTCTATCTCTGTGCAATACTGCTTGGACCCATTCGAAGAACAAGAGCCACTCCCGAGAGGTATTGTGCAAAGGGGTATGCGAGCCATTGCATTTCCTTCAAAAACCTCACTTGGGTCATTGATTTTCTCCAGTTTTTACCTCCTGGTGGGCTTCAAAAATGGTGATGGAAGCAGTAATAGAAGACATGGGTGAAGGCACAATGCAATGCTTAGACCATCCATACAAAGGCCACACCCAAGGTGGGATCTGCGCCTTCTGCCTCCAAGAAAAGCTGGGCAAACTCGTCTCCTCCTCTTTCCCCATAGCCGTCTTCCCTTCCGCTTCTTCATCTCCCTCTCCTTCTTTCAGATCTGACTCCACTCTATCTGTTCGACAAAATGCCTCAACCAACTCCTCCTCCTCCATCACCATCACCACAAATCCCTACCATCAATATCATAATAACTCAAGGCGGTCTAGAATACCCTTTTTCGCTTCTTCCCAGAAGAAGGATAATAATAATACCCAAAATGACCCTGTTGTTTTCAAGAGAAGCAAGTCCACCTCCACTCAAGGTAGGTTGCATTTCATGGACTCGGACAGTGAATTTAATAGCCCGAGGAAAAGGGGTTTCTGGTCATTTCTTCGCCATAACAGTAACAAGAATAGCAAAGAGATCTGCTATTCTTCATGCACATCAACAAGTATGAGGGGTTTTCCTCAGTTATCGAGGGAAACCCCTCAGAGGATAGAGGAGGTGGAGGAAACTTCGATGGATAGTCCAAATCATGCTAGGGTTTCCAGATCCAGATCCGTTGGGTGTGGGAGCAGGAGCTTTTCCGGCGACTTCTTCGAGCGGATCTCAACTGGGTTTGGCGACTGCACGCTGCGGCGCGTCGAGTCTCAGCGGGAAGGAAAGCCTAGGGCCACCCCTGGCCGCCGCCGCCGCCACGGCGGAGGACAGGATATTATCAAAGAGAGAGTGAAGTGTGGTGGGATTTTCAGTGGCTTTATGATTACCTCATCTTCCTCTTCGTCGTCTTCGTCCTCTTACTGGGTTTCATCTTCTTCAGCTGAGGCGGCGGCGACACCGGCGGCGGCGCATCTGTCTCATGGGAGGAGTAAGAGTTGGGGTTGGGCATTTGCTAGTCCAATAAGGGGTTTCAGTAAGCCTCCTTCTGTGAAGAGAGAAGGTTCCAAGAACAGTTCCACTGCTACCCCTAACCTTAATGCCATTCCTTCACTCTTGACTGTCTAATTAGCTTTATAGTGCACATTATCCCCTCTCCATCTCTCTCCATCTCTATATATAGAGTATGTTTCTTGTGATTGTCTATGTTGTCACTACTGTTTGGTAAGTTGGTTCTTTGAAAAGTTTGTATTATTCTTGTCAATTGGTTTGGCTGAAATCTTGGAGTCCAAAAATTCCCAAGTGCGGTTTTCAATTGTTTTGCATGAAGAGGTAACTTTGGATGGTGAGAAAGGGAGAGAAGAGAGAGGGGATCCCTTTCTCACCAAATCTCACCATTTTTTGTGAGATTGGGTGAGAACGGGGAAAGGTCCAATCAAAACATTTTATTTCTGTACTTTTATCCCCAATTCTCACGAAAATGCCCGATCCAAATGAGCTTTTTGGTTGGAAACCGTAGTCCTTACTTTTTTCTCCATCCGAAGGGGCCTGGCTAAAGCTATGTTTGTCTATCCTTGTTTAGAAAAATGGGGGAAAAAATGTGAGACATTTTATTCCTTCAAATCACTTTTAGGTCTTGTAATTTGGTTTATAGGAATTGTTTGGTGGCCCTGAATTGTAAGTTTTGTTGTGTTCATTTGTGGTTTGTAACTTGATATTATTGGGTAAGAGATCCTTTTACATTCCATTGTTAAATGAGTTTCCACTTTGCATGTCGCAAAAAGGTGTCTTGATTGATGATTTACACACGTATCTCCATGTATTGAATGGTCCCATATCTTTTGATTAGTGATATGATGTCTGACTTTTGTGCATTAGATTTACAAACTTTTTCTTTTTGGGCTCAACCATTAGCTTGCAAACTTGTAGTGACTTTTTGTGCACAAGATGGTGATTTTGGGGCATAGATGCCTTTTGATGTCTCAGTCCCAGGAGTTTAGTAGTATCTGTGCCCCCTTTCTAGCTGGCTAAACTACTATAAAGAAATGACTTGTTTTATACTTGTTATTTGCTTTGTGAGATGCCCCTTTACCGAATGAATAGTGTCACATCTTATTCTGGCTGTGAGTCTATCAAAACTCTCCTTTGCAAGTGGTCTAGTTATCGCGTGTTTCCGGAGCACCTATACCACTCTATTACCACACATTGTTGTGGGGTTCACAACTAAGTTTATATGAACTCCATGTAAATGTGCGGTGCTGAAGTGACCTGGAGCATCACGTGACTATAGATACTCAGTGGAAGACAGAATTGGGATTGTTTCCTAAAGCTTGGTAGGCCCTCCATAGAGCTGTTTATGTGATGCAAAATGGGCTTAACTATGGTCTTATTCATATATCCTTCATTTTGTATGTTTCGATGTGAACGTAATGCATGTAAATATAGATCAATTAGAGATCAATATACATTTCAAGAAATCATGTCTTGAGAACAATTGACTGTTAGAGATAATTACATCCAAGTTTTTACTAATGTTTGGTAATGCTGAAAATTTCAAAATAAAAAGTTCAGATTGTGAAATAGGACTCTGGAGTTTTCAATTTTTGTTTGTCTTTTTTATATTAGCAATGGGTGTATGATCTGGATAGCAGTCAAGTATTCAATAGCCCTACTGAACTGGTATCTCATTACTCTCCACATCCTCCACTCAACAATTCGACTTGATTTTTGAGCAAACATTCATGTCAAAAATCATGTTGATCATGCAAGTTATTAACCTGTTTATTTTGCCCAGGACAAATGTAATATGTTCATCAACGTGGAACTCGTACAAGGAGATTACATTTTGATCGATCTTACATATTGTGTGAACGTAAGCAAGCGAAAACGGGAACATGAACGTGTAATTGTCTTTCAAAAGTACTAAAATTCACGAGAACGAAAGCGTAAACCAAAAATTGAGAGTGGGAGTGCGCGTGTCCGAAGGATCATCTAAGGTGGGAAGTGGGAACTCATAACGCACCCACCAATCCCCAACAAACGCCATAAACTAGGAAACATTGCAAATCACCGGCTGGGCACGTGCAGGAATCATGGCTCAGCTAATTATATTTGCTTAAGCTAATAATTTCCCGCAAGAAAGGAGGAGAACAATTAATCCCTCCAAGTTTCAGTCAAACCCCCCTGCACATGTTTAGTGGTGGTGGCCCCACAGACCTACTTCATGCAAATGAACTTCAACAAAGATTCCAAGTCTTTTTTTTTTTTAATGAAGAGTATTGAACTAATCTCTCTCGCCGCCCCCATAGCTCTTTCCACGCGTTTGCATGAGGTGAGATGGCCTCAAAGACAAATTATTGTTTAGGAAAATCGACAATGCGACCCTGGGATTGTGTAAGTCGTGTCGAGGTAAATCGATTGCGACAAACCCCATGGGTCATCAAGATTCCAACTCAATGTTATTAGTTCCTTTTCTAGTATTTTAATTAAGAATTCAGGGACCCTGAAGTGCAGGGGTGTATTACAGGGTTATAGTGTGACATCTGAGTTTTCCATCTTGCAATCAATGGTCCGGATTTTGTCTTGACCCGTGTAGGATCAAGTGTCCATTAACTAATCTAGCCGAAGGGCTTTTTGGAAGCTGCCTCAAAAAAAAATATTCAGCTAAAATCTGTTGTCTGAAATATGAGATCGGACCTAAAAAAAATTATATGAGATCTCTAAAGGTGAGGACAAGAGATTAGTGATTTTAATAATTGTTTTTTCTTCACTTTTCATAGTTGGTTACTAATAAGATCTTGCATTTGTGGAATAAATTCAGTTTCAATCTGGATGCAAAGGAATTTGACATTTTAAATCGTCAGACCTTGGGATAATAAGGAACTCTACGATGTCAATGCAGATTTTACCGTATTACACGTTAAAAACCCAGTTGTTGGTTTGTTGGTCCAAGTGTCAAACAACGAATTTTTTACTTCGGTGTCTTGAGATTTTTGGGTGCCGTTCCACTGAGGAGATTTTTAGGAGTAAGACATCATTCTATTTACATACACCAGCCAAAAAGTCAAAGTTAGTGGAACGACATTTTTTAGGAAAACAAGCTAAATAGCCATCGTTAGACTTGCTACCGGGTGAAAGTAGCCGAGGAATAAGTTCTCAAACAACTTTGGATTTGATAAAAATACAAACTAACTGAGATTTTGGCAATAGTACAAGATCAACAAAATGAGGAATTGGGGTGCCTGTAGTGACTAGTGAGTAATCACGGCTATCGATTTCTAACAATGAAGCTAGTAAGCCAGCTGGCTAAAGTCTGACAAGTGGCTCTTGCCGTGCCCTTGTTTTGGCATCATCCCGAGATCTAAAAGGTGATCTAGTTTATTGATCTTGTAGACCTTGATGCTCACAATAGCCCTGTAAAATACAAGTCAAATAGGCAGCTTACAAATATCCAAGTGGTATTCTGTTTACTTGTTGAAGAAAAATTCATTCATTTACTACTGAGTTTTCAATGTTATGTCAACTTCATTTTTTTTTTAAGAGAGACTCCTGTAATGTAAGCGTCAAGGTTACAAAGTGTAACTATTCATATCACATTTTAGAGCTCGAGACGATGTCTAAATCCAGGGGCGGACCTAGGGAGTGCCAGGGAGGGTTTTGGCCCCTACAAAACCCACAAGGTTCTTACTAATAGTAGTATATTTTTAATATATTTTCAATTTTTCTGTATATTTGCTATGGAGTGATCCTCTCTCAACACCAATCTTGTGTGCACTGCTGCCTGAATCGATGGCACGGCCCGAAGGCACAGCAGGCCCCCCTTGTATACACGAAGTCATGAAAGAGACTCATGATGACACAAAGGACAAAATAGCAAAAAGACATGAAAGGTGAAAAGGGTGTTTGGAGAAAGACTGTAATAATAGTCCCAAGGGTAAATTACACTGACCTCCCCTAAGTTTACTGACATTTTCACTGACCTCCCCTCTGGTTTTGAAAATTACATTAACCTCCCTTACTTTACAAACTAGTATGCACATACTTCCATTGCCGTTAAAATTGACTTAACGGTGTTAACTTTGAGTGCTAGAAGACTATTTTACCCTTCATCACAAACAATTTATGTTACATTATCATTACATATTTTATGTTAACACATATTGATGAAAAAGAGTAAGATATTAAATTAGACAAACCTTAAAACAGAATACACTATATGTTAAAAAAGAGGGCTGAAAAGTATTTAAATAAATTAAAAGGAAAAAATACACTATATATATATATTTAAACAAGGGATTAAAATTATTTAATTATCTAAAAATTATTTAAGGTTTTTCCAATTTAATATCTTACTTTTTTTCGTCAATATGTGTTAACATAAAATATGTAATGATAATGTAACATAAATTGTTTGTGATGAAGGGTATAATAGTCTTATAGCACTCAAAGTTAACACCGTTAAGTCAATTTTAACGATAAGGGAGGTATGTGTATATTAGTTTGTAAAGTAAGGGAGGTTAACGTAATTTTCAAAACCAAAGGAGAGGTCAATGAAAATGTCAATAAACTTAGAGGAGGTCAGTGTAATTTACCCTAGTCCCAATGCGGCTCAAAAGGACATCAACCAAACTTGGTGCCCACCACAAGACACACATATGGACAAACACACTGTTATAGTATTATATGGGGTGGACCCTTTTTGCATTAGGTGGAGAAACTGTTCCACCTCATTTGAAAGTGATAAGTCTTTTTGATAAAGGGAGATTTGGATTCACTTGAAACTGAAAAAGGGCTTCTTCTTTAAGGGCCGGCAATGGCTTTTCATTGTCACCGTTAAGGTGCTTCACATTGGTGTAGAAATAGGATCTTTCCTTTTGGTCTAGTTGTTTAGTGCTATCAGAGCACAGACACGTGATGCTTTTAAACACTTCAACATCAGACACTCTTGTGAGGTACATGACTAAGTGTGTAGACTTTACATAAATGTGTAATGCTAGAATGATCAAAAGCATCACGTGACTGTGCTTCTCGGACTACTGAATCATTACTCTCAGGGCTAGCCCTGGAGTAAGCCCCGCAAGCCTCCAGGCTTGGGCAACCCCAGGATAGGTCCAAAAACAAATTTTTAAAAAAATTTCTCCGAGTTTGTATAAATATTAAAAGGCTTCCATTTGCTATGGAAAGTGGCTTGATGCCTTCTTGGCACTGGGCTTACTATTTTCCTTTTTATTTTTGTTATTTATGTCTCATGTTTTTTTCCCTTCCTAGTCTACATTTTGATGAAAAATCACAACAAAAAAAAAAAACAATGTTTTTGTTATTTATAAATTTTGCATTTAACAAAAACAACAATAATGTAGAAGGGATAATTACGTTTTTACATTTGGTTAAAACAAATTCCCAATGGTGAAAAATTAACAAAACATGAGTGAGCTAACATGCTAAAATATTGTTTCTACACAAATCATAGTAAAATATTGAAGCAAAATTTCTTATTTTATTCAAAATAAACTCTTACAGACATATCTTTCTAAGTTGGAGTTCATAAAAGCTTACTTTTTTATGTATCGAGATCGTGCTAATCATAAAGCATTGTTACCGGGCTTATAATTTGATTGTAAATTCTTTGAAGTAGTTCAAGGTAAAATACCATGTAACCTTGATTTTTTTTTTTCTTCCTAACTTGGATGTCTTCTTTTTTTTTTTTTTTTTGTGACTTAATAATAAGTGAACAACAAAATTTAAGGTCAAGCTTGGGCAACTCAAATATCGGGGTCTACCCTCATTGCTCTTTAGCCGTAGTGATGTAGAGAGCTGAATGCCCATCCAACTTTTACTTGTCCTCATGTTTTCAAGGAGGGAACATGTACTTTCATTTCCTAAGGCCCTGTTTGGATGTTGGATTACAAGAAAGAGAACAAAGGTAAAGGATTACTTCACAGATCTACTCAGCAAGCAGTGTTACATGGTCTAAGCTAAGCCAGTGAAACGAAAAGGCTGTGCTCATCACTATTTAGTACACTGGTTTTATATGTACCTGGTAATATGTCATATGCTATGTTAGGAGCAAACATCACAAAAAAAAAATGACAAAAAAAAATTATCGCGCCACATTTCAATCAGTTATTTGAGAAGCCGGATTCTTAAAATCAATCGTCATCTTCATCTTCATCTTCACCGCTATCTTCTTCACCACTAAGCTCCTCGTTGTCATTACTTAGCTTACGCATTTGTTCAACGAGCAATCTCTTTTTCCTTTCACTCACCTACGTACGTCACAAATTAAATATAAAGGTAGTGCTTTTATTGAATATTTGGGTAAAATGAAGATGAAAAAGTAAAGAAAGCAAATTTAAAGTTTGGAATCCAATAACAGAAATTCGACACTCACTACTCTGCAGGGTGCCTTCTTCAGAATAAGTTTCCCCTTGTGACGCTGTATTTCTTCACTGCAGGCTGCAATTCCTTGATTAAGGACTGATATCCCTTGTTCCTGCACCAGTAAAATTCAAAGAAATCAATCTTCATAAGAAAATTGACATCTTCCTTCTTTGTAGTTCCATTTATTCCCCATTCCAGATTAATAGTGTTTTGGCTTTTCACGTTTTACGAGATAAATCATTCTCCTAACATACAAGTGAACTAGTTAATTAATTTACAAAAAGCCAGGCAGTTTTGACAACATTTCAATGTTAACAAGAGTTCGTTCTAATTAGATGTAAACCTACATACTCCTTCTGTCTCATTTTCTTAGCCCATGATTTTATTTTTCATTGTCCCAAAATATGGGTTCATTTTAACTTTTCAATAGGCATAATTGGGTCAATTTCCTTTTTTCTCCTTTCTTTTGAAGTCACCATCAACATTGAAACATTTTATTTGACTTCATTAAATTCTTTTAGTTCGTAATGATGTTGTTCCTTGAATAATTAGATGAGACATTTACCAGTTGCTCTAGTTTTGGAGGGTTAGTTACCACACGCTCCACCAAAAACTTCAAAAAAGCACCATTTAATCCAGCACGCCACCCATGTGCGCAGGAACAACAAAACACGACTCACCCCATGTGCCGTCCCGTCAGTCCCCTGTTCCCATCCCGTCAGTAAACTGTGATTTGTTTTTTTACTTTTAATTTTAAAACCTCAAATCTTATAAATGTGTCTAAACCATTAAAAACCTTATAATAAGAAAGTAAACCCTAAACCTAAACCTTAGGGTACTCTATGAAAGTGTCTAAAACCAAACTTTAAGATACTCTATGAAAGTACTTAAACCACTAAAAACCCTATAATAGAAAAGTACACTTTATGTGTCTAAACCCAAAAAAGAGTGATTGACTTTAATGGAGTTAGTGATAATTAAAAAAAATTATTGGAGTTAGTAATAAATATTTGTTTTTTGTACCGGTCCGTAATAATTCTTAATTAGGTTTCCAAAAAGCCCAAATATTGTAGGATGGAGGGAGTACTTCACAACAACGGTGACACTCCGTTCTAATACAAACGACGACTCTCAATTTGCCGAATACGATATTTTTCCAATTACCTTGTCAAGAGTCTGAATAGTAAGAGAATACAATGGACAAGCAACAACGCTAATTTTAACAGGGTAGTCCTTAGTGCTAGCAGCTTCGGCTTTTCGCATGGCTCCCTTCATTAGAAATGAAAAATCGAAACAGGTAAGTACATATTAGCAACTTGGAATAACCATTATAAGTTGAGTATAGGTTTGGGAGAAATATATCACCTAAAATAGGGAAAAAATTTCAGTGCCGGTACCTTATGGCGCATTCGAGTCGTCCATTTGTGTTTTGGATGACCGAGAGTGTGCTGGTGGCATTTTTGTATATTTGAGGGGGTGTTTTTAACCCAAGAGATCTGGACTGTCTAAAATACGAATGGATGGTTTGGATGCGCAATTGGGTACCACGTCAGCCATACCTTACCAGCACTGAAAAATTTCTCAATAAAATAGACATGGGCAAAGGCAGGGCTATAATAAGACCTTATGGCTCATTTGGATGATGTATTGGTTTGAGAGAGATTAAATAGTAGGGGTATAAAATAGTCAAGGGTTAAATAAGAAGGGTGAACCCACGTTGATGTGACAGTTCTGAATGGGGGATTAAATAGTCTATAATTTGGATGATGGATAAAAAGGTGGATAAGGAGGGTGGATGATATAAAAAATCGTCAAAAGACTATTTCGCCCTTAGTAATGCATGTATTAAATTATGTATTTAAATAATTATATAAATATTGAAATTAATTAAATTTGATATACTTTTCAATAATTGTTAATTATTATACTTAATAAATAAAAATTAAGCTATAGTATACACACACACATATATATACACATATGTGTGTCTAAAGATATTTTTAGGGCTCCCACGAGAAATCAGCAAAAAAAATACCCAGAAGGGCTTGATCCGAACAGTTTTTCACAAAACTGTGACGGTTCAGATCATCAAAATTCGATCAGAATCAATGAGGTTTGGATTTTTTTAAATCCAGGAATTTGAATTGGAAGTGTGGTGTATATATATATACTAGTATTACGGGCTCGTGCATAGCACAAGTGTGATGCCCGTGTGTTGGTTTTTGTCATGTTATATGCTTTAAAATGTGCTGACATGGAGGATGTTTTTATAGTGTACGTGATGTTAAAATGGCTGTGGTGGGAGACATGTTAGGGAATGGTTTTCATCTTGGTTCAGTTTAGTAATCTTTGGCATTTGATGGTTCTGGGGTGCTTTGGGTAAAAAACTAAAAACCAAAAAACCAAAAAATAATCCACATATTTTGGCTTTATTTAAAAAAATTGAGTTTTGATCATAATTTTATACTTGCTAGATTCGTCTCGTCGAGAGGAATTCAGAAACCACAAAATCTTGATGGAAAACAAATGAATGCAAAAAAAAAAAAAAAATATTGAATAAGGACAAAAGTGGTTTTTTAGTTTTTGGCTTTTGATTTTTTACCAAAATCACCCCCTCTGTATTATTGGGTTGGTTGATTGGAATTTTAGTAGAAATGGTCATACACAGACATGGGATATTGAAGCGAAGGTCTGTGCAGAATTCCGAAAAACCAGAACTATTCAGCATTCCAAGGCAAATGACAAATCAACAATAATCAAATGAGATCATGCTTGAATCGGAAATCCTACAAACCTCACAAAAAATCTATGGTATTTGATGTAATTTTCCGAATTATTTTAACACCACAAATTCACGAGACTGTGGGACATTGGAGTGTTACATAGCACTACGTAATTGTGCTCCAAAAATACTAATTATAGCGTAAATCCCAAGTAAAAGTATAGACAGTCGCAAAAGGGCACCTTCCTTTTTAAGGACAAAATTCAGCTAATAAACCACGAATTGTATTGTTATCAATAAAAATTTATGTTTTGCCGTGCAAAAAAAAAAATTTATGTTTGCCTAAATTTTAAAAAAAACAAACAAACGAGTATCTCACTTGATCATGCACGTTTCTGTGAATAAATTAAGATAGACTGCAATAAATAATAAATTATTCGGGTTCAAATATAGAAATCTTATGCCCATATGATTCATATGAATAGCTCGGGCTTACCTAATTCCTTCTTAAAGAAAATACATGGTAGAACTTACTATCATACAAAATAAAAATAATTCATGAAAGTAACAGAAAGTCACACTTGAGATCATTGTATCAAGCGTAAATTGAATTCAAAACTGATCCAGCAGATCTACCCAGGTTAACTGTTCTCGTTGTTCGTCGGCACCGGAGACATTTTGGTTCGACAAAAGCCTCACAACACCGAGTGAACCGGTGAGAAGACGATTCTGATCACAGCGCAAACTAACCACTGCAACGAAGTCGTCTGAACCTCACTGTCAAAGTCGAAGTCGCCGTCGACCGGAATCTCGCTGTTGAAACGGAGTCGTTGCGAATCTCGCCGTCAAATTCGAACTCGCCGGAAAATCGAGCAAAACCAAGATTTAGAATTGATTTCGGTTTTGCCTAGGCATTTACAGAATCTTGATTGGATGTCTTCTTTGCAGAGAGAGAGAGAGAGAGGGAAGCGTAATAGGAAAGGCAGAGAGAGAGAGAGAGAGAGAGAGTTTCACACAAACAGTACAACAAACAACTGCACAATACAAAATGACTGAAATGCCTTTACACAAACAAACAAAATAGTTTACAGAAAAGGACATCAGTGGAAATACATGTACAGTCGGGAAACCCATGTAATGTAATTTTGTAAATCACCCAAAACTCACGGAAAGACTGAAATGCCTACGCTAGCCACCCAAAATCACAACAAAACCATCAGACAAATTTCCAATTGAGGGGTAAATCTGTCCCAAATTGCCAAATGACCATGTCAATTTTGAAAAAACCCTCTCATATAGGGCTTCCTTCGGTATGGATATAATTTGAGGTATAATAATAATTCTTTTTAGAGTATGTACTCAAATGTGTGCTACACTATATAATTTTTCCTCCCCTTTCTTGTAAACATCGAAATCATTTTACTCCTGATATTGATATACACCTTTCTCTCTCTCTCTCAAGTCTCAACAGTGCTTTTCCTCTCTCTCTCTCTCTCTCTCAACAAATATTTCTCTCCTGATATACACCAAACAGTCTACCACCGCCGATCCAACAACTATTCGAAATCCTCTCTCACTCGTCGATAATGGCAATCGGAGCTCTAACAAACAGATTCTGGGTCTAAGAAGGTAAAAAAAAATTATAATTTTTCTGGGTTTTTCTGTTCTTAATCCGAATTTTATTTTTAAAATACTTTTTTTTTTTTTGCAAAATTTGGGTTGAATCTTGTTAATAGTGGTGTTTTGTGCTTGTGTGGAGGTGTTCCAAGAGGGGTAGCCTAGTAATTTGGTCCCGGATGAGAAGCCGGACTAAACATAAGCACCCTCGCTTATGTTTAGCCTGGGGGAAAGGGGATGAGGGGAGGCCAGATGATTAAGTCAAGGAGGGTTTTGGTGTTCCCAAACAAGGGTATAAGGTGGGACCGGGATGAAGAGGGGGAGGATGATTTAGTCGGGAGTCAAAAACCGCATCCAAAAGGGCTCTTAATGTGAAGAACACCATCAAACTCCAAACATGTCATCTCAATAAAGGCCGAAATCTTCAAAGGATGAGGAGTCATTCTTCTCCTAATGTTTTTCACCAAAGCATCTTTCCTCTCGCATACACATGAGGCCTACACTCATAATTGTGTGTGGGCCACACATGTATGTGAGGGGTTGTAAATAATTGGAGCCAAAATGATTGTACATGTAACCGGAACTAACTTAGTAACCTATCAAATGCAAAAGTTGCAAAACCGGTATCATAACCGGTAAAAAGAAGGCAAACAAAATACCATGTTCGCTTTCCAGTTTAGTTTTAGTTTTAATGACATCATCATTTCCCTAATTTCTCTCTCTATCTCTTTTCACTCATTACACCTGATGACATTATCAAAACTAAATTAAACTATCTAACCAAACACAACTCTCGTAATCGAGATTCAGATTACCTTCTGTTCATTAGGACCGATTTCATGGCCATATTTTCGGCGTAAACTGTAAAGGCCATCCAAATTGGATGTAAAGATCCTGCAACAAATGACTAGCATTCAGCGGTACCCATCCGGTTAATAAAGAGCAGACAAATCATCAATTGGAGTGAGAAATGCACTTGAGTGGCAGGTGTATCCAAGCTTTACAATGGCGAATATTTTGGGTATTGAGAGGATAGCACATGGTACTCGTGCGGTACATATGGACCGTTAAAAAATGTAACCGACGGGCCAGAATGAAACACAAAAAAAAAATTATAAAAAAAAGAAAAAGAAAAAGTGTGTTTCTATTGCCCTAGATAATCAACTTTTACATTCACTTTCCACTATTGACCTGGATAAATATATCATCATTAAACTTTATCCACTAACTTTTCAAAAAAAAATCTAGTTTTAAGGGCAAAATAGAAAATGTACCAACTTTTACCTACTAATTTCTTAACATTACACTCATTTAGAAATAATCCAAAATAAAATACACTACTCCTTTTAAGGACCGGAGGAAGGGAGGACTACTTACATCTTCCCTACTTGCCTGTCCTTGGACAAGCCCAAATAAAATAGGGATTTTGCCATTTTCAATGAATTGACTAGACAGAACTTGGCCCAAGGCAATTCTAGCCGACTAAAATGGGCTTTTTCAATGGCCTTGTCTCGAAAGATTCGAGTAGACAGAACTGGGCCCTAAATTGTGCTTGAGCTTATCTTAAAAGACTGGGCCCCAACTCAGGTCTCGTGGGCCAATCACAGGGTGGATTTACATACTAATTCCAGCACCAGTTTTTTTTTTTTTTTTTTTCTCGCCATTCTTAATCTATTACAGGGGGATATGACTCAATTCCGCGATGCAATGTGGAGCTTCCAAGAACTCTGCCGCATGAGCTAATCACCACTTGTAAGATAATAGTTCATTTGTTTTAATAAACATTTCGAATCATCTAATTCATTTGGTATCTACTTCACTCAAAAGAGTCTTTTTGTTGTGTCTAATTCATTTGGGTTCCACATATCAAACTCATATTTTTAATATTTCAATCTCCTTAGTTAACTATATCGGTCGGTTCCATCATCAACTACTTTATGCGAAACCGTAAAAAATAAAATAAAAGAAATAGTGGGTTTAATAATTTCATACATATCATTGTCAATTAACTAAATATAATGCAATTACGGTATTCTTAGACACCGTGGCTTATTTTAATTTCAGTAGCTAGTAACTCTTGATAATAATAATAAAAAAAGGGATATTCCTATCTAGGATTACATTGACTGCCAGATCATTCGAGCCCATTTACTTGCGGAGATCAAGTCAATCGGACGTCCCTAATCACCCAATTTCGTTCAATACCCTCAAAATTTGATTTTGAGATGAATGAACGGCTCAGATCGGTTGTGTGAGACCCAAAAGCGGGTCCCGGAGACCCATACATCTGTCCCCGTCGTTTTACCGAGATCATTCATTGGAGTATTCTTAAACACTTTGGCTTATTTTAATTTCAATCGCAAGTAACTCTTGATATAAAAAGTTTGGGTATTCCTATCAAGGATTACATTGAATGCCATATCATTACTCCCTCCGTCCCTTTTTAAATGTGTTACTTGGGATTCTGTGCCATTTTCAATGGCTTATAACTTTTAATGTGAACCTCAAAACATATGCATTATGGATCTTGTTTGATAGATCTTAATTATTTCTATTATACAAAATTTTCAAAATCATAAAAGCTATTATAAATTAAAAGTTATAAGCCGTTGAAAATGGCACAGAATCCCAAGTAACACATTTAAAAAGGGACGGAGGGAGTAATTGCCAAATGAATGATCTGGCAACAATCTAACACTACCTTATGTTTTTTACTCGAGCAATGCTACATGCACTAACTAGTGTACCAACTATTACACTAAATGCACACGTGACATTACTACATCAATGCACTATTCAATACATTGATAGATTTATCCACTAAAAGAGTGTCACATAGATAGTTAGTGTAATTGTGGTACACTAGTTAGACTTACTTTGCCAAAAGATAAAATGAGGTGGAGGTGATACAATGTGGTTGATTTTAGGAAATGAAGTGGGAGGTGATTTTATCTCCAATCTAATTCGTTGGAGATAAAATCACCTCCTCACTTCATTTGATATATGTCCAGATTCATTGGAGATAAAATCACCTTTCCACTTCATTTGCTAAAGTCAATTACTTGATTTTATGAGATTTTCATTTTAGCAAGTGAAAAACCAAGCCTTTAGTAGTTAGTATCTGTAGCATTTCCCTTTTTTACTCACCACATAAGTTACTTGAGTATATGGGTGAAAATTGGTTGGTTCGTTTCAGTTTTTGGGGTATCCGGAACCGAACGGATCGGTTCGGGGTGATTTTGCTGGGAACCAATCCCGACCGAAAAAAACAACTGACTGATTGGTTCAGAGTGGTTCGTTTTTTCGATTTTTTCGGACCGGCATTTAGATTGAGATGGATGGCTAGGATTTGTTATTTTTGGCGGGTCAAAATCATTTTTTTTTTTGGTTTTCGGTCCAAATAGGGGTGGTTTCGGGGTATTTTGGTCCAAATTGACATGGTTTCGATTCAGTTCAGTCCAAACCAATTTCTAGGAAACCAAGACCGAACCGATAATTTTTCGATTCGATTCAATTCGGTCCAAAATCAACCGACACAACTTTTTCCCGACAAAAAACTGAACCGATCGGTAGATTTTTTTCAATTTTTTCGATTTTTCTTTCACGCCTACTGGAAGAGAAGGGATTCGAACCCCCGACACCGTGGTTCATAGCCATGTGCTCTAATCCTCTGAGCTACAGGCCCCACCCCATCTCCACTGGATCTGTTCCCGGGAGTAGCCTCAAAAAAGGGAAACTTTCCTCCCCTCAGCCATTTCGGGTTAAGAAGATGTGAAAGCGCGTTTCTCTCTATAAGAACGGTGCGTTCTGAGGTGGGAAGTGGGAGAGAAGGGATGTCATGATTGGGGTTTTGAATAAGATGACCTCTTCATTTTTTTTTTCATTTTAACTTATAGAAAAGATGATTTTCTATATGGAGGTCTTGCTCATTAAATGAAATGGATCCTACTTTTACAATATCTATTTTAGTATTATACTCCCTCTGTCCCTTTTTAAATGTGTTACTTGGGATTCTGTGCCATTTTCAACGGCTTATAACTTTTAATTTATAATAGCTTTTATGATTTTGAAAATTTTTTATAATAGAAATAATTAAGATCTATCAAACAAGATCCATAATGCATATGTTTTGAGGTTCACATTAAAAGTTATAAGCCGTTGAAAATGGCACAGAATTCCAAGTAACACATTTAAAAAGGGACGGAGGGAGTATTGTTTAGGTACCACAATAAGGACATTGTCGTCACTCTTCTGGCGTCGGTGGTGTGTTGTGGTGTTGAGACTGTCACAAAAAGCAGATGTAGACAAAATAATTTAGGTGGTTGGGGAAGATGATTTTCTTATATGGAGGCTTTGTAGCTTTAGGGTGTTTTTTAAGAGAGTTTAGGCGGCTGGGGAAGATGATAATTTTCTTAAACGGAGGCTTTACAGCTTTAAGGTGTTTCCAGAATTAATTAAAAAGTGGGGATTATATTTGTCTTTTGGCACGAGAAAACTCAACTGGCGCTTATATATACTTTAATAGTGTTAACAAATAAGACATGTGCGTTTTAGGATGAAAACCTACAAGCTATGTTCAATGACTTGAATATAATTACTGAAAATCAATTTTATTTGATTAGAAATAGGAATTTCATTGTAGTGTTTGAATTAGTTTAGTAACTTATGCAAGAACAATTAATTTGAAAATTTATGAAAGTCAAAATTTTCTTTTTTAATGATTGAGAGTTAGGAATCTTATATTACCATGGGATAAGGAAGCGATCCGACTCTCACTTAGTTTAGAAATGTGATTTCTGATTGAATATGTCATCAGAAATTGCATTCATATTCCTTGTGGCATTAAACATTGAAATCATGAAAGTATGACATCACATTCTTGTTCCTATCTTTTCCAAACGTTAGAATCATGGAATAAGACATCACATTCTCATTTATCATCAGGATTTCCACCGTCCAAACTAAGTCTGTTTTATCCCCAATTCGAATTTAGGACCCATTTAATTGATTCTAGTTTTCATAGATTGATAGGGTATTTTCCTTGGAATCGTACAATTATAGAAATAAGTAGAACAAGTTTAATTTTTCTAATTTGGGTTGATTCCATATTTGCTTAATCAATAAGAATTAGTCATTGCAATAAATTTCAATGGATCACAACATATCTTTCGTACTCCAATTTATGAGATTCAGCTTCTTATTTTGCCAATATCTCTTTCCAACGCTGTGGATCCGGGTGAGTTTACCCACCTTTGGATAAATAGACTTTCTTTTTTTGGGTACTTCGGAAATAGACTTTCAACTATTCCAATAGGTGATCTTTCCTTATTTAGGCCTAATTTGGCCTCATATTGGTTTTTGGATTATTGATTTTTTCGTTTCGTTTTTGTTCAATTTTTTTTGCATTTGTTCATTTCGCGTCAAGATTTTGTGGTTTATGGATTCCTCTCGACGAGACGAATCTAACGAGTATAAAATAATCCACCTATTTTGGCTTTATTCAAAAAAAATTGAATTTTGACCACAATATTATACTCGTTAGATTCGTCTCGTCGAGAGGAATCCATAAACCACAAAATCTTGACGCGAAACGAACAAATGCAAAAAAAAATAAACAAAAACGAAACGAAAAAACCAATAATCCAAAAATCACTTTTAGGCCAAATTAGGCCTTAGGAAAAGCAAAATTGAAAATAGTGTATATGCAAGTGATTGGCTGAATAATTAAACTAACCTTAATAAATTACAATCAAAACATCCGAAAAGGAACAAGATACTTATTATTTTTGCTTTACCGACAACGTAAGTGACAAGCAGGAAAAATTCAGGTGTCGTACCACCCCGGGCAAGTGCTTTCCGTCCAAATGTGGGCAGGGTTCGAGTCTTACCCAGACTAGTACTTACTGAACCTGTCATGGTCGGGCCGTAGTGGCGATTCAATCACCCAAAGGTTCCCAATCTATTGTTGGGTCCAATTAGTGTTTCAGCTAGCTATAGGGTAATTCCTTTGTCATAAAAAAAAAATTACTTCTTTTGTCCCAAATTATTGGTCATACTTTGAAAATTTAAGTTTTTATGAATTATACCACAAAAAAAAAGTACACACTTTTCTTTGTTAACTTTTGAGACGGAGGTAGTAAAAAATAGGTGTCCTAAATTATTAGGTACGAACTACCCACTTTTGGTTATCAAAAAACGACCCACTTAAATAAAGTATCCTAGTGTACTAATAGTATTTGTGACTGCTGGCATCACACCTGTATCATATTTTGGTTAGCCGTTTAATAATCGCAGAGCATTATTTTTCAAGTTGGTTATTTGGTATGAGTTGTCCCAGATTGAGTTCTTAAACTCCAAATTTTTTATTTGTCAATATTATTTGGAAAAGCGAAAACTAACCTAAATAGAGAGGGACTTTGTTTTGGGTACTAGAGGTTTTTCCCTCAAACACTGGTTTTCGAAACTTTTAAATGAACATAGTTTATAGGATTTATTTGTTTTGAGTTCTAGCTAGAGTTTTTTTTTTTTTTTTTTCCCCTCTGAAAAACCGTTCTCGAAACTTTAAATTTAAATAAACGTAATATGATATTCTTATAGAGATAATTTTTGTAGTTTCTCATTTGAGGTTAAAATCCTTTGATGTTGAGATGGTGATGAATAATGCTCTTGGATATTCTTTTTTGGTTGGCTTTCCCAAAAGCATAAGAAAGTCACAAATTAGGGGTATCTCTCTCAAATAAATAAGGCTTGGTGTAGTTCTTATCTGGGAGAAAAATCCTCATATATTAGTTGATTGTGTTATGCTGCCTTCAAAATGAGAAGTTTTTGGGTGCCGGACAAGCACCACGTGGCTGTGCCCAAGCACTCATCTCTGTCGTCCAAAGTACTTTTAGACAGTTCAGATTTTAAAAACAAAATAGGGGAGAGAAGGAAGAAATCGAGGCTGTCGAAAACAATTTTGGAAGGCCGAAATGGGTGCTCGGCACGGCTAGCACCCAAAAAAATTTCCTACTAAGTTTCCCACTCATTTATTTTTGGGTCAAAGTGCACATATCAATATGAATGACATCTCACCTAATGACTTAAATTTGAAAAAGAGAGGAAATTATCAAACCAATAGACCACACTACTGTCATTACTTAGACAACTATATGCACAATATAATTTGACATGAACCCTGCATTATACAAAATATCCGTAACGTTCTCACATAAATTCATCATTTTAATTTGTAACTAAATTCACAATGTTTTCATGTGAATATCATGAACATCAATCTTGAGTTCATAATATTGTAAGGCATCAATTGTTCCTTCACGTAACGATTTTTTCTACTAACTTCTAGAATTTTATTTTTACGTAAATGGTAATTGAATTGTGAAGAATTCTTCATTACTTGTGCGATATGGCATGCCAAACAAAGATTACAATACACCATGACCAGAATCGCACCGTTTCAATTCAGTAGTGTAAACTTAATTGATACAAAAATTCAAACTAAAAAAACTATCAAAAAAGATTACATAAGAGCCGGTCAAATCCAAACAAATACTCCTACATGACTTCTTGTTTATTCGATTATTAATTATTCTTCAGTTTTGGTGTTTATCAATTTCCTTGTGATTGAGGGCCACATCTCTGAGCTCTGCTGTGTCAATCGCAGCCGCACGATCATCTGGCCTGTAGTATCCGGTGACCGGGTCTGGACCCCACGAAGTGCTGGTGGTGGGCCCAGATTGCTCACGAATCACAACTTTCTCTTCCACTTGATCACGAGTAGAAGACGTAGACCCTTTCTTACCACCACCCCCAGCCTCCTCACCTCCCCGTGACACAGCCGCCGCCGCTGCCGCTGCCGCTGTGGTGTACCCTACAACTCGCCTGGTTTTTTTCCCATCAAAGAAATAAATTAATAAGGAAAATGCTAACCAAGGTCTTAACGGCAGCAGATAACGACTAAAAAATGTATGGATATTTGAAAAAAAACACAATATGTGAATGTATATTAACATGGGCGAAATACATATTGAAATTTTTTTGACATTATAATACGCATAATATTCAGTCTGGTGGTTAGCAAGACCTAAGTATAATTAGGAGAAAAATCACTAATAAACAGAAATTTAAAATTGAGATGAGGCAGGTAAGTGGTGTAAAACAAAACGATGTCGGAGTCATGAGTCATTGAATTTGCAGGCTGGCCTATATAGTTAATTGGGTGCTTTTTATTCTAAATTCACACGAAAGCGAAAAGATTACAGGGATTCACCCAATCAGAAAAATATGACACTAGAATTATTAAGATCGCAAGAGTAAAATAGAATTCAGTACATGATATATTCTGTGTAGAAATTTGATCACGACTCAGGTATGGCATAGAATCATTTGTGCTAAAATTTTATACTTAAACTAAATATATACTCCCTCCGTTCCAAAATGCTTGTCTTTTTTTTTTGCTGTCACAAAATAAAGGTAGGAAAGTTAAGATGTTTTTAACAATCAAAACAATAAGACCAAAATAAGTATAATTGAAAAGTTTTAGTTCGCTCAAAATTTTGAAAGAATTATCTAATTAAACTTGCGGCAAGACTTTTCGTTTTTTGAAAAATAAATTGAATTCAAAACTTGATTAACTCTTAGTTTATTAGAATCAAGTACTGAATAGCAAACTAAAAAATTACAAGTTTTTGGTACGGTTGGGTGTTGTGCATAAAATGTTCAAATATAAAAATAGGACAAACATTCCAAGACGGAATATATGTGTCTGTGTGTATATACGTACGTACGTATGTATACTCACCGGTTGATGGAGAGCCGGGAAATAGCATAGGCAAGGGGAGTAGCAAGAAGCTTGGCGTTGGAGAGAGAGGAAGCCATTGTTAGATTCTTTCGGCAACAACAGCAAAGGTGTTTATTTGTGTATATACAGGTGTATATATATATAACCCCAAGGGGTTGACGTAGTGGTTAAAGGATGAGACTTAGCGGTTTTTTTCTCTTTTAAGGTTTCAGGTTTGAAACCTCTTAGGTGCTATCAACTCCGTTGGGGCCAGTTCATACAGAGCTTTGTTCTGACTTTAAATGGGGCCCTGCAAATGGACGATGAAATTGATCTCCCAGAATTAATTGAGGTGTGTAAAAAGTGGCCTGGACACCTAGTTATAAAATAACTATAAGAAAGAGACATTAAAATGAACAGGTAGGACTGGACAGGGGTGTGGGTGTGGGGGTGTGTGCGTGCTGGAAACAAGTAAGAAAAGGGGAGCATATTGACCGACTTATCACATAAAATTAGAGACTTTAAGAGGGAAAGAGTGTCAAAGTGGTGGTGACAATTTAACTCACATAATTCACGTCCGTGAAGAGGGGAAGCGAGCGTGAAAGAGATTTTGAAACACGTGACACATCTCAAACTACTAAAATTTGTGAGAGCGAGAATTGGGAGAGATAACACAGATCATTTTGAAGGGATTCGGGTAAGCTCACTACACCCTTGGAGTGAGCAAATATGGCCGTCCATTCGGCGATTAATGGTCCCGATTATATGTAATTATCCTACTACGAGACTTATCTTTTATGTAAGATAATTCAGAATGTTAATTACCGAACAAAAGACCATAATCACTCACTACAGACCCCGATTATGTGATCACTAAGGTCACAATTTCTACTATTTTGAGTCACTAATCATATTCGCGTGCATGGTACAGTTAAGAAGCTAGTATGTTTTATTCACCTATCTAAAAAGTGAGTGACTATCAATTACTGTATGGAGCCTAGTTTCAATTCAAATTATCGGAGCTATTCATTTTATAGTATTTGATGTCTTAGCATTCAGCAAAGAAATTAACTCAATCCCGTTTTTCCGTATAGGTCACTTGTTTTAGTTCAAATTTTTTGGGATAGAATTTTAGGCAAAGAATTGAATGGTTAGATCAAACACACTTCAAAAAAATCAAAATCTAGTAAAGATTTTGTCTTTTTGTAATAGACACGTTTGTGTAAGTCATATATATACCTATCATATAACATAACTAATCCAGATATAGGTCACGATTTGGTTATTGGACAAAAAAGAGAACGGTCTAGTTAACGTGTGGCCACTTGCTAGAGGATAATACACACAAAATGGAAAATAGTCAAAATTTTAATGCAGAATTCATAAATATCAATACACATTGGTAGATATGTATGCACTTTATACGGAAAACAATACACTTTTTTTGTTATTCTTCACAACCCAATAGTACGTCTTTAGCTAGCATTTTCCAAAGAGATTAACTTCTTTAAGGATGATCTGCAAGCGAAGAGGAGGTTGCACCGAGTAAATCTCCTCTATTATCCCAAGATTTAACGGCTTGGATCAATTCTCTCTCTCTCTCCCCTTATTAAAAGCATCTTGGAAAAAAACACACATTATCCCAGCCGTTGGATCTCAGAACAGACGGCGAGGATTTGATTGGTATAAAACCCCTCTTCACTAATCATCCGTAAAAAAAAAAAAAAAATTACTCTCTTTTCCAAAAGAGAAATGCTGTTAACACCTTTCACAAATATCAATACACTTTACAGATATGTAATGCACTTTTTACGGAAATCGATATACACTTATTTGTTATTCTCTCTATAGCCCAATGGAATGTCTTTAGTTAGCATTTTCCAAAAGAGAAAGGTTATTAACATAACAATATACGCATGTTTATGCGGCATTGTATCATTGGACAATGTTACATGACATTTCATCCATTGCCCAATAATACAGTGTCAGCTCAACATATTGTGCATATTGTTGTGTAAAATGTAACGTTAGCAACACTCCTTGATAGAAAAAAATCAAAGATACAGAGGAAAAAAAAAAAGAAGAACAACTTGCAACTTGTAAGTATACACGACTTAATTATTAATGGAAACCCGTGTGCCATGGAGCAAAAAAAAGTCAGATAAGCTTCAGGAACCAAATTCATTATACAGGGTCACTGTCCAATAGTAATATAATCTTGGAACGTTTAAATAATTTTTCAGATTTTCAAGAAGAAAAACTAAAGCGATCACCAATGAAAGCGAGGAGCCTAATTTTTGTTGGTTGGATTCGCTCATTCATCGATCCCCATTTTCCACATTGTTAATTGTTTTTTATTTTTAACAGGGAAAAAAAATAATACTCTATTTAATTAGTGTAACAGAATAGTACAAGAGGAGGAAATAAATAAGATAAATGTAGTTGTTAAGTCACCAACCTTGAGAAAAATTATCCCACAATATTTCCACATCAAACTACCACTACACGCAGGGGCGGTCCCAAGGATGCAAGGGTGGACTCGGTCATGCACAACTCCAAATATCTTCACGTATTATATAGTAATTTTGTGGTTAATTAAGAAAAATAATATGGAATTGCTCTATAAGTCTCTTGAGTAAAAAAAAATCTTAAAATTCTATATCTGAAGTAAAATTCCTAAAATTTCAAGTTATCAATCGTATTTAGGTTGCGTGAATAGAATTAAACGATAGTTGTGCACATGCATACAATATTGTCTATTTGTCGGACCTCAGAAGTAGTGATCTATACTTGTAAAATATAAATTTTAGTCTTTATATAAAAATACACGTGATTCGGGTCTCTATTAGACACAAATTCTGCGTCCGCCTATGCAGGGCCGGCCCTGTGGGCAGACTGGGTGGCCCAGGACTGGGGCCCACAAAAAATAGTCAATTTTTGGGGCCCCAATTAGGTATTTATATGTTCATAACAAGTAATAAATATATAATGTTGCATTACAAAAAATAGAAAAGCATTTGGCATAGTGGAAAAGTTTGTGTTTTTCTTAGTAAATGTCAGGGTTCAATTCCCAGGGGTCTTTCTTTTCCTTTTTCTACATTTTCTTCCTTTTTCTTTTTTCTTACCATAGTCAGTTTCTACATTATCTTCCTTTTTTTTCCCTTTACACTACATCCTTATTGTTTGTTGACTTCTTTTAAAAAAAATTGCCGGTGTAGTAATTAGGGAAAATAAATAAATAAAACACTTCGTGCGTATTCATAAAATGTTCACATTGCCCATTTCAATTGATTTTCTAATTCTTGCAATAAGAATAGACAATTATGACTGAAAACTATTTTTTATTAACATGAAGACATGAATAACAAAAAAGACAAAATATGAAACACGGTATTTGTCATTTGAAATAAATCTTGGTTCTTTAATTTTTTTCTCTAGAAAAACATAGGGTCCTGGTTTACATTATCGTCTGGGGCCACAAAAATCTCAGGGCCGGGCCTGCGCCTATGACTACATCGTAATACCCCAAATAGTAAATTCTTCATGCGATTACTCCTACCTCTTCTTTGAGCTCTAAAAATATTCGAACGATCCGAAAACCAAAAATGACCCTTTGACTTTAACGTCTTTCTTGCCCTTAACGTTTTGTGGTTGTGTCAACTCCCAAACCTCTTCCAGTTCCTTATCTGGCTCCACCCCTTGGATTGGTTGATCTCTTCCTTTGGTCATCTAACAATTTAAGGGGTGTTTCATTAACAATCTAAAAACCAAAACCAAAACATGTCATTCTTTAACAATACATCATATAAAAAACTGTGAAAAATCAGTTTATTCTAAATACACCATTAGTGGAACACCTCCGGTATGATCGATTGACACATATATGAGAACCAAAAGTTTAGGTCTGATTTGAAAGTAATTAGTAAAATCAACACACAAACAAGATTTCAATTGAATGCATTTTGTTACATGGCAGTATGTGTAGCCCCTGCAAAGGCCGTTTACAATTCATTGCCAAATCAGATCATACATACTGTAATACATAATAAGCAGCTAGGCATCCGAAAAAGAAGTACATGGAGACACACGAAAAGACAACACATGAGTAATGCTGTGGCCAATGGGTAACTATACATTCAGCACTTCAGCAGCAATGCTCTCTCCTCCGATGTGATGGCGGGACCCACCATTTTCATGTAAGAGGACCGAGCTTTGCTTCTAAAGTATTGAATTATTTGTCCCGATGGACTTTATTGTTACAAACATATTATAGGTACGCTTTCCCAAACAATTATTGCGAATAAGTTTTAGAGGGTAGAAAGGAAATGGAATCCGGTCGGAATAATGTTGGTGATGTTGAGGAGGCCGACAAGGGTGTTTCCGATGAGTTGTAGGGTGGAGAGGAGTCCACCGACGGATGGGAGTGTGGCGTCGCAGGTGGAGAGTGGGGTCTTGACTACTAAGTTACAGCCCGAGAGAAGAGTGGAAAGAAGAAATTGAAGGGGGTCCAAGAGTATGGAAAAGAGTCCGGATCCATTTGTAGTTGCACTGGACACTACATTTCCAGATCCACACTGCAACTGCACCAGTGCATCTGCGTGAAAAATGTTGTGCATAATTAGTACCGAAAAGCAAAAATAGCAATTTTTTTCATATATATTTTGATATTTATAGCGAAATCTAGCGTTTTAACACTTCCAAAATCTTGATAACTTTCAGTTAACCCCTCCAAATTTCGATCGGTGCTATCATAATTCCTTGGAACTCTAAATAATTTTGTGTTTGACCCCCTGTTTGGGAATCCTGCGCCCGTCACTGTTTACTGCGTCAATTTTTCAGTTGCATAACATTACTTCTCTTTGCTATCTTACGCTTTTGTGCATTTTGTCGAAGGAAATAGTTCACATAGAATTCCATTCTAGAAAATTTCCGACTGACATTTAAACAACTTTGCTTTAGCTCCACACCTGGATCTGGATCAACTACACAAACACTTACCCACGGATGCGGGGTTGCTACTTTGCAGTCTTTGCACAGCAGCTGTTGCGCATAATCGCAGCCGTCCACAAGTGTTTTTAACGGTTCGGATTGAAAAGAAATTGTTTGCGCGAACAATTCGTCTTTGTTGTTTGAAATCTAGGTCATTCATCCAAATAACGGATGGCTGCGATTGTGCGCAACAGGTGCTGCGCAGAGGTTGCACAGGAACAACCCCGAATCCCTTACCCACACAGTTTTGTGGGTCCCAATGCAGTGTGCAGTGTGTTTGGGACCCACAGCATGAGTATGTTTGTGTAAGTACCGGCGGACTCAAGATTTGTGCGCAAGGCCAAACTATATGTATTCCTAGTTCTACAATGATAACAAGAAGAATATTACATAAATATATATTGTTATATATTTGTTTGTCAAATGAATAGATTAGATTGTGTGTATACAGTTGCCGGGTAATTTTATACACGTGACAAAAAATGATTGGTAACTTAGAATTTTAAGGATTTTTTTGACCCACGGTAGTTATAGGGGCCAATCCCATAGAATTTTTCTAAATTAACATTAAAAACTAGTACATGTACATAACAATATTTAGAGCGGTGTAGGGGCCAGACACCCACTGGCATCCCCATGTGTCCTCTGAGTAAGTGTTTGCGTATGTAAGTGGTTTTTTAGAATTTTGTTTATACTCGATCCATAACTCATGTATGAGAAATAGTATAAGGAAATACAAGAAATATGCTATATATGAAGAACGTGCTTGTATGATAAAATTCCTGAATTTCGTGGAGATGGTTGGAAGTCTAGGGGTGACTTGTTACTTGGGAAAACTGGGGCTGTAGTACTGGCATTGAGAGAGCAACGAAGGGTGCCATCGATGCGGATCAAGCCTAGTAGACCACTGATGAGTCCAAGCTGGGCTTTGGCCACTGGGGCCGCAGCCATGGCAGCAAAAATCAAGGAAACAAAGAGGAGGGATTTGAAGGCCATAGCTAATAGCTTTCTGGTGAGTGATGAGGGTTTACAAGAATCCCTATGAGGGTTGCTTGAGCAAAGTACTGATGCAGGACTGGTACACTACAATGCTGCCTATTTATAGAGGAAATAAGAGGCCATGTTGCTGCCGGTATATTTGACATGGAAAAATAATACAGATTTATATTTCTTTTGTCTCTTTTTAAAGACAAGTGTTCGCGATGTTATACTAATGGCACCGTAATTTAGGTTACCATGGATGTGTCACGGATTCGATTTAACATATTCACATGAAGAACGAGTACATATTAGATCAGTCGTGTATAACATGAATTTATGTGTCATAATGTTTCCATTACCAATTGGCGTAATGCCTCTATTTACATTGACATGGTCGACGAAGTTGAAAATCAGTAAGATGGAGCCTGCAATCCATCTAGATAATACGAAAGTGTCAAACTACATTAGGGTTTGAGTTATTAGTGGAGAGGATCTCTATTGTACTAAGATCACTTGTTTCATACCCAGTCAATGTGGGACAAAAATATATTTACATGATGGTAATTTGAGCTGATTACGGTAGAACCGGTCTTCGAAATATCAAGCGTGAGGTATTGGAAACCACTCCAACTCAATCAATATCAACAAGTCGTGACCAGTTAGGTTTGGTTGATTTTGACATTAGACTCGTAGTTAGAGGCTCATTCTCAAAAGAGAAAATGTATTTTTCTATCAAGTATGAGAGAATGCATGCAATAAATTGTTTTTGGATTGTTGCACCAATGAAATTTATGGTATCTTTGGTGTGGAAAATAATTTTAATTTGGAGCAACTGAATCGACAGTATTAAATCCAGCATCGGCTAGCTGTATGGGATAGGAATTGATACTTATCAGGTTTAGGCTCATGAACATGCGATTTTCAACTCATTATGCTATCGTCTTATAATGATATCGGAGAGCCAAAAAATAGATATCGATCAAGATATATCTGAATCGATATGATCTAGATCACCGAGACCTTTCTATTTTTTCACACGCCGCGTCTTGCCATTTCTATTTGCATTCCCGATCAACATCTCAGTATATGTCATTGCTCATCACCATGCACGCCACCATTTGTGGGCTTAACCCTAAAAGTAAACCCTATTCCAACCCCTAAGCTCAATTGGCACATGCTTCCCCTAGCTAGCCCCATTTTGAATGCTCTTCTGTCTTGGTTCTCTCTCGTGAGCAATTTGAGATATTTATTTGGTCCAAGTTGCTGCAACTTTCTAAAAATCTCTCCAAGGATTTTGTCATCCGTTCAACATTTTATTCTTACGCACACCTTCGCTAGGGCGGCAAATGAGGGGAGTTCTTGTCATGTACAAATTTCGCAAAGATGCCTTCAAGCTTTGATAATAGCCGGGACAAAGCATCGTATGGACTTTCTTCAAAAGATTTGATTGCACCTACGATGTTCCGAACATGAGACCTAGAAGGGAGTAAACGTCAAATCGTTGCAGGCTTTAACCGTCAAGGCGAGCCAATTGTGGTAAAAAAAAACTAGACAATGATGATTGATGGAATGATGGTTAGGATCATTTGATTAGCATGATCCCCGTAGCTCCAAATGCAAGCATTACTTGGAGCTCTTAATTCGATGTTGCAGGTTGCTCTGTTGTCATAAGATTTATTTAAATGTGACTGTTTGTACTTTGTATGTTTGATCTTAAAACATCATTCGAGTATCAAAAAAACTCGAGCAGCTTGATTTTCTTGTTGAGTGTTGAACTCGGGTTGTTTATATAAACAATGGATCTCAAGTTGAGTTCGAATAGCTTAGTTCGTTTTACAATCATAACTCTAACTGCATCATTAGAGCATCACTAGTAGCATACTCAAACACAAAAATACTCAAAGATGAGTATTTTGATACACAAAAGAGGCTCACCATGATATTTGGATAAATACTCAAAGTTAACAACATTTGTTACAAATACTCAACTTTTGTCATTTGTATACTCAAAACTACCAACATTTCTCAATAACCAAATTGTGGGGACTACACCCTATCAAAAGTAACAACATTTTCTCCCTATTTTTCAAATACTTAATTCAAAACTCAATTTTTTTGCACTCTCTAAAAAATTGAAATTATCAATTTTTAATCTTTACCAAAATATGTTCAAGATTGATCTCATTTTAAACTTATTGTGAATATCTTTTAAATGGTACTAATATTATAAAAAATATATATGTACAAATTTAAAATTGTGCCCATTTTATGAATAAAAACAGTGTGAATAGTACTTTTTTATTATAGACACAATGAACCATTGTAGAAGGATAGATACTCAAACTTATAAACTCATGAAATGAATACTCAAAATGTGATGTGACAATATTTGAGTATCCGTATTTGAGTATACCACTAGTGATGCTCTTATAGAGTATCTCGGTCGAGTAGAAACAAACTTGAAAATTGAAATCCAAGCTAAGGGAACTAGCATCGTTAATAGTTTCTGGACCATACCAAATGGAAACAAGGCATGCTTTTGACATTTACAGCAGTGGTTTCATACTTGGATTCAACCCTTTCAACTGGCCAAAAATTTGATGACAAACAGAAACCAAAATATGTGGCTGCTAATTTTAGTATATGAAAATGGTCCAATGAAGTGGACTTGACTGCTTGATCAGGCAACTCAAGAACAAAACAAAAAATCTGAATCCAATGACTAGTCATTTGTTGAACTGATCAAAAGAGGTGTGGGTGCCAATTTTGTGCCACCATGCAAATTGGCATATTGAGAAAGGAAAAACAAGCTTAAAATTGGCCCACGCTAGTGAATGATCCTATTAGTGCTTCTTCTCTTTTATCGGCAATGGTACATTAGTTTCAGAGGAAGTATTCAAGATGCACACAAAACTGGTTTGTACACCCCAACTTGGAGGGGAGAGAGAGAGAGAGAGAGAGAGAGAGAGAGAGAGAGAGTTAAACATTGAGAAGGAAAAAACCAGGCATCAGGAGATGTAGGTAGTAGGGATGGAAATTTCGTCCGACCCCGCTATATGCGCTCCAATCCCCGTCCCGAACACATCAGCAAATTGAGGATTGTGTAGGATATGAAGATTTTTTTAAAAAAAATATTTGGAGATCGAGTAAGTGGCGGGGACAAACGTATCCGCACCCTGAATCTATTCCCCATCCGATCCCTGGCCCACCCCGTCTCCGAATCCCTGATATATAAACGTATTGTTACTTGTACTTTTTAGGGTTTAATATCTACATGCCCCTTAAACTATCAAATTTTTTTTTACTCACCCTTCAACTACCAATTGAACTCCCTTCCCCCTTCAACTATTATTTTCTTCTTTATTAAGGACAAATCATGTTTTCCATCCACTTGATAGACGGAAAAGTTAGTCTCAAGGCTATATTAGTCTTTTTATCGATTCCGTATAGCTCAAAAGGAGAGTCCAAGTGAAAGGATCTCTAAAAGAGCAACCAAACTAGCGAATTACATGTACGAAAACCGGACTAGCCAACACAAGCAAACCTGCAATAAGACACAGGAGGCAAATAATTGTTTTGTAATAAGCACATCCAAATTTTCAATAAATGAAATGGAAGCCACACTTGTTTGCTGGAAAGGCTTTTCATATTAATGGCCTCAGGTAACAAAGAGTGTGAATTCAACCTAGTTTTTTTTTTTTTTATAGTTTTTTTGCTCATGGAAAATAAACAAGGTTCAAGCTAACCTAATATATAAATAAGAAAGCGCTAACCTTCATATATAAGAAAGCAGAATCAAAATAAGAGTTGCAACATGATGACCCACTAGCACCCCAAAATCAGAGCACCTCGTCTCCCGGAAAATTAGAGCAAATATAGAGTATGCGTAGAACCTTGCGGTAATCATATAAACTCCTTTCAATTTCAACCCGGATATCCCGGAAAAGTGGGTTTTTTTAAATAAAAATGTGTTGCTCAATACTTACAAGACAATTTTCTTCCGGTAGGAGCCCTCAAAATCCATACCATCCTTAAAACCTTAGATTTGGTGACTAACGGAGTTGAAAACCCTTCAGCTAATCTCTGAGAGAGAGAGAGAGACCAATCAGACTCTTCTCGTTTATGTTGTACACCTTCACCCTTCTTCTTCTTTTGAGTTTTGACACACATGACACATACATACATGTCTATTCTATAGCTTTGGTTGAAAATTTCCATAGTACCCCCTCTCTTTTTTCATCAGTTCAAAAAAAAAAAGTTAACGGTTTCCGACACAAATTTTGGATGGAAAGCATGATTTGTCCTTAGTAAAGAAGAAAATCGTGGTTGAAGGGGAAGGGAGTTCAATTGATAGTTGAAGGAGGAATAAAAAATGTTTTAATAGTTTAAGGGGCAAATAGATATTTAACCCTACTTAAAAGGGTTATCACAGTATCACTTCTCGGCACACTACAGAACAAGTTAATAACAAAGGTAAAGAGACCCTTTTCACTCCTTTTGAACTGGATGATTCAAGGGAAGAATAAGGGTTTTCAGGCCATGGACCAGGTGGAGTTTTTCTAATGAGGCTTGGCAAATTTAGGAGCACAAATGTTGTTGATGGAGGAGAGCGAAAAGAGGCCAGAAAAAAGAGTGGATTTAAAAAAATCTTTTTTTATTTTTATTTTTTTATTTTAGATAGAACCTTGAATCCCCTCGGGGATCCCTGTTCTCTGTTTGGGGCAGAGGTGGAAGGTAAAAACAAATCCCCGTCGGAGATCCGGGCAGGGACGGGGATGGGGATGGGGATGGGGAAGGAGATCGGAGATCAAGGACAGGATATCCTGCCTCGATCGCCCCGATTGCCAACACTAGTTGACAGTGCCCTTATGCAAAGTCACATTAGACCACCCGAAACCGTAAACCCTTATCCATAGAAAGTAACCCGTAAGACTAAGACCCATCCATGGAGAGAGAAAGCACATTAACCTTGACCGATTGTTTTAACTTGAAATCTAAACATCTTTTAATAACTCAGTATCTGGTCCAATAGACCAAAACACTCGTATTTTTGAACTGTTAGACGGGTTGTCTCCGTAGCTTAACGTTTGGCAATTAGGCGATACAAGAAAACAAGAACGAAGTTTTGAAATGCAACCAAAAAGAGTAAGAGAACTACCCATTACAAAATCCCTCTCGTTCAGCAAAGAAGAGGCTGCGACAGTTATGTTTTCCATGGTCACAGACTTGCAAGAGAAGAACAAGATAAACCCTAAATCCATAGACATCTTAATCACAAACAGTAGCGCGTACTCTCCCACACCGTCTCTCAGGGCAATGGTGGTCAATGAATTCCGAATGAGAAGAAATATCCTGAGCTTCAACCTCTCCGGGATGGGATGTAGTGCCAGTACAGTATCAGTTGGTCTAGCCAAGGATTTATTGAAAGTTCACCGGAACTCCCTTGCCCTGATAGTGAGCAGTGAAAGTTCACCGGTAAGAACCACTCGATGTTGATAACAAATTGTTTGTTTCGAATGGGAGGCGCTGCGATTCTATTGTCCAGTAAAGAACAAGACAAGAAGATTGCCAAATATGAACTTCAACATCTTGTTCGAATTAGCAGGGCGCAAGACGATCAATCTTATGCTTGTATTTTTCAAGATGAGGACAGAGAACAGAAAACAGGGATATCCATATCAAAGAGCATCATGAATGTTGCTGCGGTAGCACTAAAAGCAAACATGGCTTCATTGGGGCCTCTGGTTTTGCCATTTACGGAGCAACTTCGATATGGGTTATCAATTATTTGGAAGAAGACGGGATTTGTAGGGAGAAGAAAATTTTTCACGCCGAATTTCAAGAGGGTTTTCGACCATTACAGCATACACCCGGGAGGAAAAGCTGTCCTCACAATTGAGAAAGGTCTGAAACTTAGGGAGGAGGAAATGGAGGTGTCGAAAATGACACTTCATAGGTTTGGAAATACATCGTCTTCTTCAATTTGGTATTAACTTAGCTACACCAAAGCCAAAGGGAGGATGAAAAGCAGTAGAAGAGTATTCCAAATTGCCCTTGGAGGTGGGTTCAAGAGCAATAGTGCTGTGGAAATGCTTCACACTAATAAGCCCGAGAAAGGCAATGCTTGGAGTAATAGGATAGATTCATATCCTGTAGATATACCTGATATTCTGGAGATCGATTAAATGAGAATGGAATCGCCAGCTTATCTAACAGAAATTAGCTTTCTTTCTTTCTACTCCTGTCAAATAGGAAATCTCTCACAAATTTGAAATACATCATGTAGAATATGAAATAATAGATGGAAGTCTGAAACAGATATGAATTACAATCAGAAACTTGTAGTGATACGGTAACGAGAAATTCAATGCTCGAGATACAACTAAAGAATCCGCCCAAGTTCCACCATACTGCAAAAATTTTTAAGTCCAAACAACCACCATCGTTCCGATAATAGAAAAAACCCACCACCACCATCACAAATAATTCATAAAGCATCAAAAACCAACATTGTTTTCTTCTCCATCTCACAAAAAATTGCATCCAACACTCTCTACTCTCCCACATTTTCTAATCCAATTCTCTCCACGTATTTCTCTCCCTTACGGGTTTCAACTGTATGTCAAATTCAATCAAATAGGGCAAGGGGGAACCTCAAGTGTGATACCAGCTTGAATCTGACCCCACCCAATCAGACGCCAGTGCTTCTCGACTCGCCTGCTGAGAGCTATTTTCTCGCCTCTGCTGGTGCAAACCGGAGAAGTGAGTTGCAGTTTCGCCAAATCATTTCTTACAGCAACAACTCTAGCACCGGTTGACATTGAACCTATGTTCAACATAAGGATCTCTGCCTTTGCTAGCTTTGAAACCTTTCCCTGCTTCTCAGTGCCCTTTGTCCGCACGCCCAGGAGCCTTCTCAACAAGAAAAAATTCACCTGAGAGATAAAAGCGGAGTGTCATGCACAATAGTCCAATCGATGCAGAAGAAAGCAATCATGATGGAAGTATCAATAGATGTGGCAATCAAAAGTAGTTGCAAGAAGTGAATGTAAAACAGGAAACAAAAATGAGCAACAAAGTCCATCGATAATAAAGACATGGCATTATTTCTCAATGTACTAGCCCAGAGAAGCATGACAAATCTAGGCTCTGGCTTAAACTACAGGTAGTTTCCCTAGCCATAAAAAATACTGAGAATCAACAGTTCCAAAAGAAGATGACTAGTAATACTAGGAGAGAGAGGCTTAGAAATAAAATAAAAAAAATTGTGAATTGGTAGGGGTTGCACTAGTTGAGGATAAGTTGAGAGAAAATAGGATAATGTCGTTTAGCCATAAAATACAGAGACCAAAAGATGCAATAGCAAAAACAAACAATAACATTATTGTGAGTGGAAATTTTAGGGGGAGGGGAGGCCTAATTGGCATTAGTCGGCTGTGGTTTGGTTAACTGTTACATAACTACGCAACAAATTTCGAAGGATTTATTTACCTCTAGTTCAACAAAAACTTCAGGGAGTGACCCAACCTCACCAAGAACCTGACCAACCAACCTATCAGCACGTGTTAAAGTGGGGTCCATAGTTGTGCCGACCCCAATGAGACCTCCAGGTACAGCAAATTGTAGTTCATTCTGCTCTGCATATAATGAAACTATCCTGGAGTATATGGGTGTGCATTTAATGTTGCCGCTCTCATCTTTAACAACAATGCCAGGACGAACCTCAATGAATTGATTTACCTTCAAAACACCCTGCACAAAACAAAAAATATCAGATACCATCGTACCAATATAATCGAGATGCCAAATTCCTTTATTTGTCTTCCCAAAATACTCCAGCTTAATATGCTGAGGAAAAGTAACTTATTTATGCTCCGAGTCCAAAGCCCAATGAGAATAACTCATACATGCAAATAAATCTCTTTTTTCCCCGGTAATGGTTTGGATCCGGGTGCCTGTAGTGAGTGAGCTCACTACATGCGTGTAGCGAGCTCTCTCACCCATCCGATCCGAGATCAACAGTCCGGATCGTCTTACACTTTAAAATAATGGTTTGCAAATCTAATGAACAAGTCACGGCTAAAAAGAGATGAATATCTTGTAAACCCACATACAGGCCACATAATTGAGAAAACATCACCAATGGCAATCAGAGCACTATTGCAGGTTTGCATTTATTTTGGGACAGAAATGCAAGCCTCTTATATATATCGGAGAAGATGACAAGCAAAAAAGATACCATGTGAATATCTTTAACCTCTCAGAAACCAATAAAAGTTACTGCATGGAAAGACCAAACAAGCATGTCCCAACCCAGAGCATGGATAACGATTCTTAGCGTATTCTCACTTGGGGTTCCTAAGAAATAACAAGAAAATATAAATCTGAAGGGAAGAAACATACTTTAAGAATACTTCCACCAGCAACACCGCCTCTAATTTCATCAACCTCAAACCCGGGTTTATTGACATCAAAAGACCGAATTACAATCATATTAGGCGGTGAGATGAAGTTTCTCTCTGGAATGGGAATCTTCTTCACAATATACTCGCACACAACATCAATATTATACTTAAGCTGCGCAGAAACTGGGATCACTGGGGCACCATCAGCGACTGTCCCCTGGTATGAAAAGTCCAGAGATACATTTTATCAGAGTAAATCAACAAACCAGGAGTGGAAAAAAACAATTTCAAGTAGCCCAAAACAACGGACCTCAATGAATTTCTGGATTGCTTCATGCTGGTTGATAGCAACATTTTCCTGAATGAGATCAACCTTATTTTGGAGAATTATTATATGTTGAAGCCGCATTATTTCAACAGCAGCCAAGTGCTCAGAAGTTTGAGGTTGGGGACAACTTTCATTGGCAGCTATAAGAAGTAATGCTCCATCCATAATTGCTGCTCCGTTAAGCATTGTAGCCATTAGAATATCATGACCCTGTAAAGAAAAAGAAACCAAAACACATCAGACCACAGCAGATAAATATCAGCACACAAAGCTCATAACAGAGCAATTTTGCCTCCTATAATTCCTCTTTCCTTTCTCTTGGGCATCTCACTTGGAATGCAATCTCTCTCTACTAATATCTTCCAACTCCGCAACAGAGTGTTATGAAAATTTTCGCCAGTCTAACAATTACGATACTTCAGCTACGTTATAATTACCAACCGTTCGATTAAGTTTTTACAATCATATACATGTATATGTGTATATACATGGAAATAAAGAGCACTCCCAAAAAATCAGCTTAGAAACTTACCGGGCAATCAACAAATGATACATGCCTCAGCAATTTCATTCTACAATTCTCGAACCCCAGCACATCACACATTGGACTGTCTTCTTTACCACTTCCATATGCCCTGCACGAAGCTAATTATATAGAGATTGTATGCCAACGAAATGCCAAAATGAAGTAAGCCCACAGCATTCAGCGATACCTACTTGTAGCACATGGGGCGAGGACAACGTTCCTCTTCACATTTGTATATTTTCGCATTTGCATATCCAAGCTTAATAGTAATGTTGCGCTCCAGCTCATTTTTAAAGCGTACAGTCTGCAAAATTTGACAAATTGTAAGGACCCACAACTTTTAATGCGCAAAATTTGAACCAATAATTGAAAATCACTTGGCAGCATCAACTTCTTGGTTAATGTATTTTGCCTTGTTTGAGATATGAGGATATAACAAGCAAGGCTCTTCAATTGAATAATATGGTCAGGGAAGCTGTACATACAGATTCACCTATTTGATGAAGGCTCCCTCAACTGGGAATTGAGTAATGACTGACCTAAAAGATGTGTGGTACAGACATGCAGCTAATTTATACATTAAAAAATGCCAAGCCAGCCATGCGGTTTCTCACCCTTGAGGCAAGGGATCATCCAATTAAGTGGGAATGTGACAGCATAAAAAAAGCCAATAGCAGCTAGAGCCTAGATGTAACATCTTTCAAATACACTTTCCACATTTAAGAGAAAGCTGACAAGCAATCAACTCAACTTACAATGCAGTTTCAACTACTTCCGCCCAGGCAAACATTAACAAACCAATCTAAAAGATCCACATATTCACTCGAATTATATCACTGTTACAGGTTTACTTCAGTGTCCTGTTTGTTACTCCGTACTGACAAGAATGAACCCAAAAAATCAAACAAAACGATTACCAAATGTATATTTGAAATTAAACATAGACAACGCAAATGCTAAAAAGTGGACTGAACCACAAGCTCAAACAAAAATACGCCTGCAAAAGTAAAACTCATTTCCAAGCTAAGTCCCCTACTGTGCGTGCTCGTGCGCATGCGTGAGTGGGAGCACGAGTGCAAGCATGAAAGCTTCTTTCAAAAACTACTAAAATTAGCAAGAGAGAAGATTGAGAGCACAAACACAGAGCGAGCCCTAGAGTACAAACGGAGAGCCCTAGAGTACAAACGGAGAGCCCTTCAAAAGGATTATGTGACTAAGCCTCCAAGTGAATGAAATTTCAGAGAACAGACTGCAGTACAGACACAAGATGACAAAACAAGTAATTACCTGAACACCAGATATTGCTTTTACAACTGTTGATTTTCCATGAGCCACATGACCAATGGTACCTGGAAAATAAGTAATGACAGAACAGCATTCAACCTTGGTGCTAAAACATTTTATGGTCAACTAACTGGATTTTAATGAAGAGAATAAGAACTGCAAATTTCAACCGATACAAGATCAAAACAGTCAGAGTTACACAAGTCATGAGATTACCAATATTTATTGTTGCCTGACGTGAAATGACTTCTGGTGAGAGTGGATGTAGCTGTGTCACATCCAGCTTGCTCAAATCCTGCTCCATCAACCCTTTTCGAGACATCTTGCCCAGCAAATCGTGCTGCAATAGACTAAAATGGTATTCGCTACCCTCAGCATGCAGAAAGGACAGGAATTGGGAGTTCAGAAAGACACAGAACATCAAATTTAAAATCCATCACTTTGGCAGAAAAGGTGCTTTGTTAACAGCAGTACGGGTAGCAAGAAGGTTACAACAAAACCCGCAGACATGCTTGTCTCGGTGGATTTTCTTTTCAACACCTTCACCATGTATGAGAAGCCCCAAAATCACCCATTTCCTATGTAGCATGGACACAGATACATACCAGACAAAGGGAATCTTCAAAACATGGGGACACGGACATGGTGCAGGACACGGCAATATAGATAATATTTCCACGCTTAAGTATATCATATATATGTATGTAGCACTTTATTTAGACAATATTTTGGCATAAATCTGACCTCATATATCAACCTACAGCAATAAATCCATAGTTCACCCCAGCTGGTAGCAAAAAGATCCAATACAGAGGCATCATATTCGCCCATTTTACAACCCTAAGGCCTTGTTTGATTGGTGGACTAAAACATGTGGGATTGATAGTCCTGGGATTAATAGTCCTGGACTATTTGTCCTGAGACTAATTTAGTACTGAATCTCACACAATTGACAATCCCCTGTTTGATTCATACAGGATTAACATTGGGATATCCCATGTTTTGGTCAATCCCATGTTTGGTTCCCTAAACAACATTCGGGATTAATTTCAAGACTCTCTCCCATTTGTGTAAGGGCAAATTCTTTTCTTCCAAGAATTTATGGTGCACCAATTTTTTTTTTCTTTCACCATAGTGGGGCTCGAAACAAAATCAAGTGTTTTTTTATGTGTGTTTTTTTTTTACGAAATTACCCTTTAACCATAGTGGGGCTAGAAATAAAATCGAGTGTTTTTTTTTTACCATTATACAGCCACAAAAGAACTGAGAAAAGAAGAGTTCACATTCAGATAGATGGACAAAATTACAAATGGAAAATATATATACACGTGTCCAAATGGAAAATATATATACACGTGTTCAAACGGAAAATATGTAGAAGCTATCAGAAAACCATGAAAGGCAACTCCTCGAGCAAGACGAGATCCATGAAAACATTGTTATCAAAAAATGCATCATATCCAGTTACATAAACCACCCCAAATTGTTGGATCCTCCAAATTTAAGTGGATGAGGAGCTTACCAATTAGAAAATTCACTTCCCCAATCACTGGACTATCTGCCCGGTTACGGTAAAACCCTGTTTGGAAGGTGTTTTTCCCAACAATCATAACCACAAATTAAACATAGCCTAGCAAATAGCAGTACGAAGTAAACAGCAGCAGCAAAGAAGAAAACAGCATGAAGTAAACAGCAGCAGCAAAAAATCCCCAGTAGACAACACAAAATGAAAGGGGTATAAGTATACAAAGTTATAACCCAGAATTGGCAGAGCCTAGCAATCAACATTCAAATCAGTTTCTTACAAACTGCACATCAGTGACAAAATATACAAACCTCCAGCAATCAACACTCAAATCAGAGTGGATGAACCTATGGAAATGTTCATGTTCATGTTCATGTTTTTGATATGGTGTCCTGCGGAATGTGTGAAATACAACAATCAGAGGTTTTTTATTCAACCTACGGAAATACTATCAGAGTTTTTTCTTTTTGGATGGTGTGATTCAACAACTCCTCTGAACAAACAACTCTGAAACAAACAACAACTCTGAAAAAACCCATCTCAATTAGAAACCCATCCATAACCGAATGTAAAAAACACAAAAATTTCGAGTGTCTCCTTGAGTCAATTGGAGAAAACGAGAGAGAGAGAGAGAGAGAGAGAGACGAGTAACTGCAGCAGATATGGGTTAGAGAGAGAGGGAGCGGTCGCAGAATTGAGAGAGAGAGAGAGAGAGAGAGAGAGAGAGAGAGAGAAAGAGACGATGTTAGGTTTGAGAACATGTCATGGAAAAAATAGTCCCATCCCACCCTCCTAATCCCCGAATCAACGAGGCCTAAAACCCTAGTTTTTGGCGTCAATATACAGCAACTTCCCAAAAACGCCAGTAGTTAAACAGTATGTAATTCTTTCCAATCTGAACTAAAACATGGGCAAATCAAACATTCGAGAATCAAATAAACAAAACAAGCATATCAAATCGCACAAAATAGCTACAAAATGGGGTAATATACATGCATACGTGAACATATATACAAGAAAACGAACAGTCTAGAGAGAGAGAAAAGTAATCACCGGTTTCCACTATCTAGGGCAGCCGACGGCAACAGTCGAATGCTTTGCGATAGCAGAGAAACGAGAAGAGAGAGAGAGTCTAAAATGTATCTGCTTCAGTCTAGGGATACTGATATTATAGTAGTAGTAGTTATTTACTGGAGTACTAACTTGCAATAACCTCCCTTTAGTTTGCTGTAATATCACGGACCCCCCATATTTCCCATCATCTCAATCTCCTACCATGTTTTGGCAAATTTTTTTTATTGTTGTAAGTTGAAATCGGCGGTTAGTTTTATCGACATTTCAATTTTCAGAAACCGAAAACCGATTATATATTTTCAAAAAACCATTAGGTTCGGTTTGGTTCGATCGGTATGGGCTTAACTGGGCAAAAAATAAAAAATCTAATAGCCCCTTTTCAAGCAAAACTTAAAACCAAATCTCTTTCAAAACCAACCAATATTGCCAAAATTTGTATGGTTCAGTCTGTCCGGTCGGTTTTTTTGGTAATACTTTCACCCTAGTAATAGCCACTGCTTAATTATCACTTAATTACTCTCATTTAAGGTCTCAAAATGGTATTTTAGTAATTGCTTGGTTTATGAAACTTTTTTTTTGAACCAGGTTTATGAAACTTTAGAGTTTGTACCACTTGTGTTGACATGTTTCTTTTAGTTAATAGTCTTGATTTTTATATGTAGGCCAAGTCAAATCTTTTGGTTTTACACGTTTTTTGTTTTTAGTTTGCTTTATCGTTTTTAATATCTTGGAAAATTCTCATTTCCTTGTGGATGTCCAAATAGGCTCATGGACTTGAGATTAATCTCGTTTGTTAAAACTATTTGGTCCCGTATAGTTTCTGTGTCAACACCCCACCATAACGTATTTACGTTTGAACTTTATTGTCGTTGAGTTTGGATTCAGTTTACAGGATGCCAAGCCTCAAAGTTTGAGACTTCTTTTTTCTGAACATCTTCAAACAGTGAGACATCACCAACCTGAATTTACGAACTCCAGAGAAACTTCAATAGATTCAGAAAATATTAAGCAATACACAATTCCATTCATCACCACAAAATCTGAAGCGAAATCAGTCAATAAACTTTAAGGTCATCCTCATTGAACTTACGGAAAAAAAAAAGTTGGGAATTTCACCATTTTGCGAGTACATGAGAGCACAATAAAATCATAATTCCTTAAAATGGAAACTACAACCCACAATAAATCCTTGGATAACAAAGAAGATCCAAACTACTTAATTATCCACCATAAAGTTGAGTAATTTTATGAGAAATCAAAACTGTTGTTGATCTCAGACTGTCTATAGATTATAAATGTGATTACTAGCAAGGTAGTTGGGACAAACGATTTTAGCAATCCGTTCATCTACGTTTAATGTCAGTACTGGCCGCCTCAATCTTTATGCGCATTTCCATCCAAATCCAGAAATTTAGCAACACGCTCTTCCTTTGCTCCCGTCCTGTGGTCATAATACTCAACAACAGCAGCTCCAGCCAATGCAGCAAGCGTCAGTGCTTGTGCGTGCAACCTGTTTTCCCAAAAGCAAAAACAGCTGTTACATTCATGATGCAGCTGTCCGAATACTGGAAATGCATACAATTGAAAGGGCTACTCAAACAATAGATAACTAGCTGAAGATGAAAACGATGAAATCAAAAGGTAGCCTTTTGTTAGCAAGTAAACAAGAAGGGAAAAAGAAATTAAATCCATCTATAATATGGGTGGAAGTCTCAGAACTGATCTTTGACACCCACGTATGCAAGCCTTGGAGGGCAACCAACACCCATATCTAAAACAAGTAACCTTTTGCAATTATACCAGTAGTATGGCCTAAAATAGCAGTAGCAGCTTGCTCTTTGTTGTTTTAGAAGAAGCTTTCAACACTGTCTTTTCCTATAGTACCACCATGGGTCCATGTCACAACTCAAGTGGCTGTTGTGATAATTCCGTGAAAGTACATCCAAACAACCAAAAGCATGACATGTCCTTAATCAAGGTGGGGATTATGGTAACATCTCCAAGAATCATAATCATAGGCAATACTCTCATACCACATTTTAGAAAAACTTTTTTAACTCTACACCTAACAAGTATTTCAGAGATGCCGAACACTGGAGAGTTCTCATCCTAACAGCACCATGCACACAAGCATTATTACTACCTCGGGCACTAGAAAGGCTGGATTCAGTCCCTGGATCATCATGCAAGTACGATATATGGAAACGAACTATTTACAACCGGCTATAAACATAGACCATTGTCCACTAGCCGAATCAACCAAACGACTAACTAGCCAAACCTTGTTCTAATAGATTACTTGCCCTAAATTTATCATGTCTCCTTATCCACGTCTTTTGCAAAATTACGATTGCTTTAAAATAAACGGAAGTGTGCTGACATTATTCACTCTTCATAAACCTTCAGATAAGAGACTTGACGGCACCTAAGAATTCCTATTGACAAAACCCAAATTGAATATTCATGTTGTTGCTACTGATATCCGATTCTTATCAGATGATATCATGAAACGCTGGAAAAAATTCAGCATCCAACCTTTGATTCTAAGGCTATATAACTCAGAACTCTATAAGAAAATTTAAATTACCTTGTAAACGTGAATAACATTAAACTAGTTCTCATCAGGGTGGAAAATTTTCAGCATCTGACCTTTTTCTACTCAGGTTTGGGGCTATTTTTTGGGTCTGAATAATGTTGACAGGAGGGTTTTGACTTTTGAGTCTATCAGTGGAAAAAGTTGGGCCTGTCTTCGTAAGGCTGGCAACTCTTTGGAGCATACTGTGTATCAGTTGTCTTTGGCCGCTTCCCTTTACTGGATCTAGAGCCAAAGAAATTCTCATGTTTTCCAGCATCAAAGCAAGGATTTCAGAGGCTTGATTAGTCAGATTGAGGAGGATGTTAGGACCTGTATGGTCTCTTGGAGGGGAATCAAGAATTGTGAATCTAACAAGTTTCTGGCCATCAGATGAAATCCTAATCACTGAGTCGTATGCTGTAGTTGCTACTTGTATTCTTTTGTGTTTCTGTTGGTCTGTTAGCTAGGTGGTAAAGTCTGTTTTGTTTTGGCTTAGGCCTGTTGTTCCCTTAGTTGTAGCTTATGTGAATTCACAGATTACCACACACACACACACACAAAAAACACAATAAACTAGTTTGAGGCAGGTTAGAGACGTAGAGTTATTTCCTATTGTCCTTTCTGATAAGCAAGGATATAGTTTTCTCACAAGAAGTGTTTATATATGTATTTCACAGATAAGGATTCATAGAGTGACATTCTAAAAATTAAGTCCTCAGGAACATAAGGTACCAATTAATAACGGATTTAGAACATAGATGCTGCACTTTGATTCAAGCGATCTAAGATCATATATACAGGCTACAGCAATGCTACAAACACATATTGATGTGTATTGATAAGGACATGTGTCTGCAACCATCTGATGCATGTGGGTCAAAACGGTATATGCGGGACCAAGACACATCTAATGGTTCCAAGTACCTAGGTGTCATGATCTGTGCACTCCCATCTGTGTATGTATCATCATTACCATACATAAAAGCAAATTCATCAACAGAACTGCCATAAGACTAAGTTGATCAATTAGATCACTTTGACAATCACTTTGACAATCCCAAACAAGGACAGAAACCAATCCGAGATGTGTGTACATGAAAGGGATAACGAAATCTCCGTTTGGTGCCCACAAACTTTCAACAAAGATAAGTGGGCAAAATATCCCACATTAACTAAGTATAGGCTTGGCCTTGGGCTCTTTGGGCACTTATGCATATAAGCTCTTTGGGCATTTATGCATACAAACTTTCGACGAAGATAAGTAGCAAAATATCCCACATTAAATAAGTATAGGCTTGGCCTTGGGCTCTTTGGGCACTTATGCATGTAAGCTCTTGGGCAACTTTCCTTGGAAGCCGGTTTTCAAGGGTGAGTTCTACCCATGAATTTATATCATTTGGTATCAAAGCTTTCCACCATGTTTTAATTCACCCCATGGAGGGGCGACCTATAGGGTGGATTAAAATACTTAAAAGCACTGAATACTAATATGTGAGCGGAGACGCCAAAAAAAGGAAGGGCTACCATCGGGTCAGTGTTGATAGAGCGAGCTGCCATGGGTCACTTGCAGAGTGTGGTGGTATGTTACAATCTTATGTATGTAAGCTCTTCGGCACCCTCTCTTTGTAAGCTGGTTTTCAAAGGTGAGTGCTACCATGAGTATGTAACTATTAGCGTTTGTATCAAATAGATGCATTATCATTTAGATGCATCAAAACATCTCCATCATTTTCCTTACACCAAGTATAATAATAATCTTGGAAAAGGGTAAGCATTTTGATATGCGAATTAAGCACGTCGTACCTCGCATGAATGAGTTTAACGCTGGTTTTCATGTTAGGTTGGGACCAATTGTAGGCGATCGAACCCGCAATCCCGCTTAGCCACAAACATCCTCCAAGAAAGGAAAAATTCAAACCAAAACCCATCAAAACCAAATCCAGAAGCCGAAAATTCATACACGCAAAGAAGCATTTATAGGATGCATCCCAAAAAAGAATGATGAGAGAGAGAGAGAGAGAGAGAGAGAGAGATTACCAACGGTGCGAAGCTTGTGATCGACGACCCATTCCCTGATAGATTGAAACTTGTCCTGCGCTTCACCCATTTCCTTCTTCAATTGCTTCTGTCGGAGAAATTGTTGCTTTTTGCCTAACCAGCAAACGTAATGGTTTTCGTTTTGGTTTGCGGGAGTATAGGCCGCCAACTGTTGGGTGTTCGCTTCACCCCCAAATCGTGTCTATTTGGGGTCGGTTTGTGTTTTTTTTTTTTCCCCTAATTGACTGGTCCGGTTAACTTTTACACCCCTCAACGGACTAATCTCAGGGTTTATATACGCCCTCACGCACATTATTTGGGGTCTATTTGTCTAATTTGTTTCTAAATTCTAATAGTATCTTTTTTTTAATCTCAATTTCTTTAATGTTTATTATTTTTGTCACACAGAAAAACAAAAAAAAAATGATGAAAACATATATATTTGGAGAAGAAAAACCCAAAATTTAACCAAAAAATACATGAATGTTGAGGAAAACAGGTTGATGGAGGGTGGTCAATAGTGGAAAGAATAGTCCATTGCTCCAGCTTCAAAATCACTCTCTTCTTCTTCTTCTTCTTTTTGACGAAATTCAGTATTATTAATGTAGTTAGTGAAGTTTGAACCCTTATCAAATGTATGAGATTATATGGTTCTTAATACTACTTCACTTGAAAGAAAAAAAAAAACCCATTTACTTTTTTTGATTGGTTGTTGCGTGTAGCTTATTTTTTCTAATTTCGCCAACTTATCACTAACAAAAGCAGTTTATTTGAGATTAAGCTATAAACAGATGAACCGACGACTTCACCACCGCTCCTTAAAGAGAACTAGCAGGTTTTGGCACCCGCAAATGCAGCAGGAGAAGCAAGGTCGGCCGCCCAATTTACATTGATATGGTTGAAATAATTGCAAACTCGATACATAATTCTGTAGAGCATACGCATTTGATGGAGGTACATGTATGCTTGTGCAATTGGACTAAAGATTGATGGTATGAGATGGGGTCATTTTAAGTAAATAAGCTAGTTCAAAATTAAAATTATGGATTCTAACATACTCAAAACAAAACAAAAAAACAAAAAAAGAGTTAACACAAAAAGAAAAAAATAACAAAGAGGAGCAAAACTTGTAGCCAGATTACTCGATTAGGAAATCCATTTCACAATTGGTCGAATATATCATCGATGGCTCCTGGTAATATACCAAGACATCATCAAAGCTTAATAAACAACAAAACATACAGAAAATCTAATTGCATCTTACTGTAGAATTGAGTTAGCTTCACTGCAATCATCAAACCAACTAGGCATCGAATCCTCTTCGGAGAATTTGCACTATATATACTACAAGAAAACCAAAAGCTGTAATGCAATCGGGGTACCGACAAAAACCCTCCTTGACACCATCTTGGCTGACCTCGGAAGATATGTTGCTCCAGAATTAGAAGGCAGAAGCCCCAGGTCACCTCTGGGCAACTGAACCCCACTATATTCCCAATTATACTGACCACTGTTTTGATTCCAGGCTAATCCTCGTATTATATCACAGCCATCATATTATGCCATAGAAATTGAGTATCTGGAACCCTAGACACAAACCCTGCTTAATCAGAAAAATCAAATATGAGTTTGGATCAGAGGAAGCAGATATGCAAGAGCAATCCCTACACCCCAAATTGAATGTGCACATAGTCAATTGTAGAACAAGAGATGTATACGAAGTCTAAACCTGCTAAAACAACAGAATTTGTACATCCAAGTTCCAGTAGGAGATCAACTAGATGCCAAAAATATATGGTAGAGCATCTTATAGATTTCTACATCCAAAGAAGAATGGGTTTGAAATTGTGGAAATTGCAGCAGTACTTGATAGAAGAAGGCGAATCGATTACTTCGGGTTAGTTTCAGTGAGAAGGTAGACTTTTGGCTGTAGCTACTTCCACTTCAAATTCAAAGCACTTTATTATATTGGCTACATGAGGCCTTCTAAACATCTATTGATTCTCATTACTCATCACAATCTAAGAATATCTTGAGAGAGTGGATAGGGTTGCGAAGAATAAGGAACTATGGGCTATGTAGCACCAAATGGACATGCGAATCAACACGACACCAAAAATTCCAAAAAATTGGAGGACCCCACAGGTTGGGGATATGTTCTATAAAATATTTATTTTTTTAGTTGTATGAATAAAAATAGGGGGACCACTGTTTCAATGGTATTCTGTGAGCAACCACTTTGTGCATTTATTGCCAAAGGTTAGGTTTGTCTCCAATCTATCTGTTTCAGTGGTATTCTGGGAGCAGCCACTTTGTGCATTTATTGCCAAAGGTTAGGTCTGTCTCCTATCCATCCCCCGCCCATACCCCCAATTATTGGGGACTAAATGGGTTATGTTATTGTTGTTGTTGTAGTTGTATGAATAAAAAAGGCTCTAATTATAAGGGAATTACAAGGGTCCGTTTTTAGGAAGGACATAGTAAAGGGGTCTTTATTACAACAAGGACATCAACTTTTTCCTTAATGCCAAGAGGACAAACCACCTACACATTCCAAAAATGCCCCCACTAGCCAATAAAAGTGTCTAAACCCCCAAATCTAATGAAAGTGCCTAAACCTAAACCTTAGGGTACCAATGAAAGTGCCTAAACCACTAAAACCCTATAATTAGAAAGTGCACCCAAAACCTAAACCCTAGGGTACCCTATGAAAGTGTCTAAACCTAAATCCTAGGGTACCCTATGAAAGTGCTGAAACCACTAAAACCCTATAATTCGAAAGTGCACCCTAAGTGCCTAAACCAAAAATGCCTAAACTCACTATATCATATCCCAAAGAGACTAAACTCCTTCAAATTGAACCCTAAAATTGAACCCAACCCCAAAATTAAAGAGAGAAAAAATTAATTTTGTCCCACCCATGCGTGTGTGTGTGTGTGTGTGTGTGAGAGAGAGAGAGAGAGAGAGAGAGAAAGAAAGAGAGACTAACGGGTAGGGTGGGTTAATTGCCGGCATTGCACAGAAGAGGCGCGGAGAGAGAGTTCCTTAAGGGTATTTTTGTCTAATGTTGTCCTTGAGCCCTAAAAAAATTTCCATCAATGTATTGGAAGCATTAAAATAAGTTTAACTGGACTAAACACCATTTAAAACTCCAAACTTGGCCTTTAGACCAACAACAATAACAAATATAACAAAACCCATTAAGTCCCCAATAATTGGGGGTATGGGCGGAGGATAGATAAGAGACAGACCTAACCTTTGGCAATAAATGCACAAAGTGGCTGCTCCCAGAATACCACTGAAACAGATGGATTGGAGACAGACTTAACCTTTGGCAATGAATGCACAAAGTGGCTGCTCACAGAATACCACTGAAACAGTGGTCCCCCTATACCGTCGCGTTTGCTGAAGAATCATGCCCTCAAATCAAAGCAAAAAGGCATTAGAGAGGGCAGACCCAAGAATCATTTTGATTTATGTGCACATTATCATGCTTCTTTCATTCAGCATCCAGAGCATTGGCGTTGCACAAAAACTTGGCCTTTAGACCAATTTTCTGTAATTATAAATATGCAACACAGTAACGGCATATAGACCTTGAATCTTATGTATCAATACGTCACTCATGAAAGTATTAAAAAAAAAAATCACCATCTATGTGTACCCATAATTAATAAAGTAATAAACCATCACATGTCACACAAAAAAGAAAGACTTCTCCAAGCTTTAACAAGTGTGTACTATATTGTTTAACACCCCCGACATGTATTGCGAGTGTCCTGAGAGTATCATAAGCATTTTTTAAAGTGTCCCCGGAGTGTCTGAACCAATAATGTTGGAAAAATAGGACACTTTGGATTTGAGTGTCAGACATGTGTCCGGAGAGTGTCAGTGTCCAACACCTGTACGTGCCTCCGACTACATAGACAATGGGATGACAGAAGGACAACTCAAACACTGAGTGAGGAAGAACATAGTTTGTTAGCTGTCAGTTACCATTTTATATCATACTCTTGCAACGATTTAAAATATATATATATATATACACACACACACACTCACTCAATGAGGTGAAAGGAAAAAAGGTAATCTTCAAACCGAAAAGGACATGAATCAATACTCTAAATTCCATAATATAACTCTGAATATGCAGACCATGTCTTGAAAACATTCTCTGACTTCTGATTTGAATCAGGAAATCTTATCGTTCATAAACAAGAAAAACACGACCTTTTAACCTTGTTAGACACAGAAAACAAACTTCAAGTTAAGGCAGTGCACAAGGTCTCTTGTAGGAGGTTTCACTAGAGTGGGCAATAATGGGATCACCAAGTAGTAAAGATGAAGAGAAGTGCGTATTCAATATTCTTCATTATGTCTCTACTTTTGCCGAAAGAAAGATAACTTCTTCCAGTCTATTTATCAAGTTTTTCTGTAGGCAATTGCTAAACCTAAACAACTCAACATATCGACAAACAAATACACCACCGGAAACTGCCACTAATTACTTAATTCTAACATGAAGTCATCTGGAAATATCTATGATTTTGCTTGTTGCTGGCATCTGGCCCTTTAAAAATATTCCCCACCCATACCCCCAATTATTGGGGATTAAATGGGTTATGTTATTGTTGTTGTTGTTGTATTGTTTTATCAGAATAAACGATCAGAATAAACGAAACAGGAAACATGGATTGAAACCTTATAATCCTGGACTCACCAGGAAAAATAACTGAACACAGATAGTGGAACTATGAAAGAGAACACTGATAGCCAAAACGTAACATTCGACTCACATGAACTGCTAACCTAACATTTTAGCACAGATCACCTACAACTAGATTCCAAACAAAAACGCAAAGCAGGGCAAGAAACTCAAACAAAATTCTTGATGTAAAAGTAGAGGGACTCTCCAGCTGACCTTCATGCTTTGCCAAAGTCCTGAAGTTTCTTGCAATGAGGAGTAGGCATGTTCCTGCTCCATTGACGCCTCTGGAGTTCTACATGGCAATAACGACCAAGCAGATTTTTGTAATCCCTAATCACATAATTCTCAATATTATCTCGATCAGGGCTTCCAACTGGAAAGTTATCATCAAACTCCAGCGATTTAACATAAAACTCCACTCCATGTTTCTCAGTAGTCTTGTGGAACTGATACGAATGGTTCTTCTGAAAAGAATAATTAGGCTCAGAAAAGGCTAGACAAGCAAGCAAGAATATCAACAAAAACGGTAACAACTGAAGAAGAATTGTCAGATTAGGTCCCCCTCCACCAAAATCTTCCTGATGTTGATAGGTAGTCCTCCTAGTCCTATAAACACGAGCCTCCCGAAACACGTCTGTTTGTCCAAAGAACGACCTGAATATCTCATCAGAATCAAAATCCTCGTGGAAAAAATCGTTGCCAGTTCTTCTCCTCCTGACATTATGCTGCTGGTTATACTCAAATTCCTCAACCAAACCCGCCTGGTCGTACTTTGTCCTGGAGTCATCATTGCTTAAACACTTGAATGCCTTACTAACTTTCTTAAAAGCCTCCTCCGAACCAGGGGACTTGTTCTTGTCCGGATGAACCTTCAACGACAGTTTCCTATACGCCTTCCTAATCTCCTCCACTGAACAACTCTTTTCTAGACTAAGTATTTCATAGTAATCCTTGCTTCTCTTAATTTTCATAATCAACCGAACCTTCTCTTCCATATAATTACACTCCCCAGTTGAACCCTCGTCAACGTTGGCCGCAACTGGCACATTCTTAGCACTGTCATTATTCGAAGGCACGAAAGATTCTGAATCTAAACTTTCACACGCAGTTAAAAGATCATCAACCGATAAATTATGGTCAAGCCGTCGCGCAATTCCAATGAATTTTACAGCGCGGTCTTTATCGCGGGACGCAATTGCCTCCTTGGCTATGCCAATGCATCTTAAAGCTTCGTCCTTGTTACTATCCATAGCGGGCGTGTGTTTGCGATATCCGATACCTATTGATACAACGGTAGCCTCAAATTCTGCTGCAGGTTATAGATTTTCAATTTTAGTAGAAGTAGATAAATTTGTTTAAAATTTACAATAGATGTGAGATTATAGTTACGGTGTAGTTAAAATTGATACTGTTTACTGCAAAGGATGAAAATATGGTTGCAAAATGATAATAATCTGAAAAAATTGATCCTAAAAGCACCCCAAGATCAGCTTATTTCCTACAAAAAAATTTTATCCCCTTTTTCAGCTCCTGGGAATCCATAGAATCCAGAAATTTGTTGAAAATAATTTTTTAAAAACCCTCGCAACAGATTTTTAAAAGTACAAAAATATGATATTTACCCAAATTAATCCCTGTAACTCAATTCCAAGCTTCAGAGACTAACGCCAATCTCAGCAAAAAAAAAAAAAGCATCGGACTTTGGTATAAGAATGTCGGATTATGGGTTGTAAATGAGAATTGGGATCGCCTAAAACAGAAAAATCAATGTAAATTAGGTTTCAGCAGTGTAAGGGGTTCGTGTATGCGAATTAGCAGATAGATCGTAGTGGAAAACTTCCAAGAATTGCAGCAAATTCGGGCTACAAATACGTACATGCATTTTGAAATATTGGAGAGATGAACAAATACTATAGCTGAAGGATTACCTGATTCGGGAATTGAATCCGGACGAGAGAGAGAAGAAGAAACTAGCATTGCAGGGAATGAGAGATGAGAAAGAGGGAGAGAAGTAGAAAACAATTGTGGTAAATTACATTGCTTACCCCACATCTATGGATAATCACTTTGACTTCCGGTATAAACCAATGTAGATTGTAGGCAGTTTTTTTCGTTTTTAGCTAAAAGCCAATTTTCCATTAAAAGTTCTTAAAGCTAAATTGTTAAAAGTCAATTTGTTTTCCACAAATTAAAAATTAAGTTCCTAAAAGCCAATTTTCTCTCGCTCACTCCTTTTGCTAAAAACAAGTTACTAAAATCACTTTGGTGCTTTGCAGCAAAGCTTTTAACAAACGGGAAACTCACGCGTAATAGTAAATAATATGACTATGTAAGTAACGATGTTTTCCTATTTGATCATAGATTACCACATTTCAAATACTAATGCATTGCCAAAAACAAACATGATGGGAGAGTGTGGTAGATTTATTATAAAAATATTCTCTGTATTTTGAAAATGAAAAACTATTATTGTTGCAAACTACAACCCAATATCATGATCTGACGCTGTAGATGTTATTTTGTTTATATGCTTATGTTACGTTAAAAAAATGCTTTATTTTATAATATAAAATAGAGCATTGTAGATTTATTTTAAGAATATTCTCTCTGTCATTTGAAAACGAAAAACTATTATTGTTGCAAACTACAACCCAACATCATGATCACTATAGATGGTATTTTATTTATATGTTTATATGTTATGTTAAAAAGAAAGAAAGAAAAACGCTCTATTTTATAATATAAATGGCCATGATTGTCACTTTGTTTATGTCTAGGCATTTTGTAAAAAAATGTTCTATTTTATAATATCTATATAATAAAATAGCTCGGTTTTTTAATGTTATACATAAATCTATAAATCTCAACCATCTATTTTATTATCTAAATCAATGAGCACAAATCTAGGCCACTCATTCGGAGGAGAATTCATCCAATAGCTCTCATCCAATGACTAAAACAAGAATTTACGGAATGTATCAAAAGGATTTATGACTCAATTGGGTACGTAATTGTTATATATTCACTTGACATGTTATTTGAGTGAACATTATTTTTTTTTTCAAATGTGATTGAGTACTGTCGTTGGAGTCATTGGTTCCTAGATCAATTGAACTAGTTAACAATAACAACGGGTTATTGGTTTTGGTTGCGATCAAATTACGTGGTTGCGCGACAAGTGTTTTACTCACCCAAGGACCACGTCGAAGCTATGATGAAATTATATTGATTGAGTTGTACCTTCAGGCACGGCCACGCGCTAGTAGATATAGATCTTAGAACATATTAAAAGGAAAATGCCTGGTTGGGTCGTTTGTTCTCAATATTTTTCAAATGTTTTGCTGTTTTGGGAGCAAGTGTACCCTTTCATTGTTTCAAGTCTCACCCCACCAGTCCACCACCACAACCGATTCTTTTGTGCACAAATTCCAATTTTTTTAAATTCCAATTTTTTTAAATTCCAATTTTTTTTAATCCAAGCACTTGAGTGACCCTATTTTTCTTTTTCTTTTTCCTCCAGAGGAAGCAGAAACTGATCTGAATCAGACCCTCGTAGTTTCCAAATATCATACTAACCACAGCTGCAACTGTCAACTATGACTATGATGAAGAAAAATGCACAAGAAATCGTTGATGTACTTTTCACTCAAATTGTAGCTACTGCGATTATAATTCTGTAGAAATGAAAAAGTCAAATTATAATCTGGTATGCCAAAGTTAGTCAGGTGACATGCATAGCTTGGCGAACAATCACATTCGATAGCGTTGGGACGCATGTACATTTAGGCTCTGATGCAAATTTGAATTTAACCATGGTGTGTAATTTGACTTCATCAGAAATTGTCTTCTTATTTCCGTTGCACCAAAAAAAATTAATTGTTCTAAACTAAGAAGGATGTTGCTACATTTACAATAGAACAGACTAAACAAAGAAAAATGGAATTACAAAGTTCCATACTGCCTCTAATAGGATGTAATATGATCAATTCTCTTCATCAGAGTCAAAACACTGTCTCCTCCTCAAAGATTCAAGTACAGCAGCAGGGTTACAACCCCTAAGCTTAGGCACACTCATGGCACTTAGTGGTGGTGTTAAACCACCATTGTTTACTTCCCTAAGCACTGACCGAGCCGTTGCTGCAGCCACATTATCCGCGACAGCCGTTGCCACTTTTGAAGTACCACTTCTCAACTTCTCCTGGACCTTTGTATTCTGTACACTTCTTTCAATCGTAACCTTGGAAATACGCGGTGAACGAAAAACGCTTTCTCTTTGAACACTTGCAATGGCTTCAGCAGCAGTGGATTTGGCCTTAAGCGATTCGTACTTTTGCATGTCGTAAGTAAGCTCTTTCTGAAGCTGCTTATCGGCTACCAGTATTTCATCAATCTCATTCTTGTAGTCCTTGAGAAGGATTCGGAGGCATTCCATTAGGGATCCTGTCAAGGGGCTGTTTTTGCTTTCCAAAAGCCGCTTCAGCTCTATGAATATGGGGATGGTGTTTTGGATAAGCCCTTTTTTGACTGCTTGTGTTATAACTCTTCCTCTAGCAGCAGCTGCAGCTGTTCCTCCTCCAGTATCTCCACCTTCTTCATCTACGTCTCCTGAGTCAGACGATGATCCTCCTCGGGTAAATGGAATTCGGATTTCTTTGCATGCAAGAATTTGAAAAGCATCCTGTTGTTGCCACATTCAACAGCGTAGTTTACGTGAAAGATGCATAACATAGAGGACATGAACCGATATTTATATCTTTCGTGACTTATTTCCTTCTCTGGAAATTGCAAACTATCAAAATAGAGAAAAGTGCATAGCATGAAGCAGGATGGGCCATTTTAAGTGAATTTTCAATGCTTCAGGCCTACCGTAAATTCACATCATACACTACCAAGTAAAATGATGCAGCAACCTCTTCCACCACATGGTACCATTGCAAAGGTAACAACTGTAGCAACTGCAGAGGAGTTTAACTGCTTCAATGGGGTTGGTTATGACGCCCTACATTCAGATAAACTGGCATGGACATAAAGATATAGCTCTATATACAAAGGTAGTACCTGCAAAACTGCTTGTCCAGTAGCATCTTCTGTATTCAGCATACCATCAGATGCAGAAGCAAGGATCTCTGCGCATACTTTGGCAAAAGTGGCTAAAAGGTGTTCTGGAGCCATTTGTTTCAGCAAAGAAACATAGATGTGCATTCTTTTAGTCCTAGGCTTCTCATCGTTACCTCTGGAAAAGGAAGATTTAGACCACTCTATGTCGTTGTCATGTCAACTAGGTAATGGTAATCTTTACGTGTACCAAACTCTTCTGTTTGCTTGTCATTTTGCATGAAGTTTTGCTTTCAGAAACTGTTTTGAAAGCAGAAAACCATAATCCTTTTCTTATGGAACTCAAATAACATGGGGAACAATTTTGGACAGTTTGAAAACATCTTTTGGTGTTTTTCTAAAATTAGTTGTTTTCAAGTACTCCAAAAAATTAGTTTCGGGAATGATTGACCAAATAATTTTTACTTTGGTAGCAAATGAAAACAGAAAACAAAACAATACCAATTGGCCCTCACATACCTAATAGAGAAAAGCCTGCTCTCGGATCTTGAACTCTGGGATCTACCATGTCCACTATGGGCATCGCAGTCATTCAGAACAAAAATGGCTTCAACAAAACTATTATAAGCTAGAAGTGGTGCCTTGGCTGCAAACATGTGACGAATAAAACAGACTTAAATCATAAGTTTGAACAAATTGTGCGAAGTGATGGCCGTGTGAAACCATAACAACCTTTTAAGATATTCCCAAAGAGAAAATCAGCTTGTTGTCTTATTCTTTCAGATTCATCAACCAGGGATAGCAGAAACCGTAGGAAAAGTACTCCTCTCCACTTCACATAGTCTCTCTAAGTATGAGTCGGAAGTTAAAAAAAGTCAGTTCACGAATATTTCATCTCAAAATGAAAAGAATAAATTTTGTAAGTGACAAAACAATGAACCTGTAATAATCTTGAGAGTAGTATAAATGTCTGCCTCCTCACAAGCTCACATGGATCACGGAGACACTTTGTGATCTTTGATATGTAACTGTTTACTTCACAAATAGCTAGTGAGAATTAAGAAGCATAATCCAGAACCACTTTTAGTTAACCCAAGGAAAAAAAAAAAAAAGGGGCTCTCACCAGTCAACTAGAGCAGTGTATCGTATGCAGAAATCTGCCATCATTACAATGATATTATTGCGAAGGGCAGCACAATCACTCTTTTCAAGCTCCTATATCATCACAAGCAGAGAGAAATTGCGGATTCAGAAACTGAGTAGGGTATTTCATCATCAGAAAACAACTTGAGAAACTTAATATGAAACAAAGCTAATGCCAGGAAGCTGGTTATGCTGCCAAATTTCATTGGGAATTATTTGGAAAGAAAATATTTAAGTAATCAAAATTAAAGACAGCGAAATCAGGTCATGTGAACAATTCGAAGAAATAAATATCACAATCACATGGCCAAAAAATGGTGAATTCCAACTCCTGCAAGGTTATGTTTAAGCATGTGGATTTCACATAAAGAGATTTAATGTTCAATTTATACAAAAATACAAGATCTTTAGTTCCAAGTAGCTTGTGAAGCAAAGCTAAAGTGCAAGATGGATTAGAGGTGGAAGTGATGCATTTTTAGGGAGCCTCGCAGAGCTACATGAAAGATTTCACATTACCCCGATTAGATGATGTAAACTTCCGCAACTAGTTTTGGGATAGTTTCATTGAATAATAATGTCAAATATTTCAATCAAAACAGCATCTATGCCAACAGAGCCTAAGATTTGTGCTTCTGCAAAACTAGTTTCATAACACATATTGGTTAAGTACGGTGACTCAAAAGTCATACCTGCACGAATAATGGAATATAACGTTTTGCAAGTTTCCCATCTGCAAGGCATATCTTCCCCATTGTTAGCCAAGCTTGAATATACAAAGAAGGCGCTGTCTGTTTGATGGAACCCACTGGGCGTGGTAACTTATTCAATTTTAGGTCAGAACTCCCGGAAGTAATAATGGTGTGTAAAACTGGAATAATGGCTTTCAAATCAGCTGAAGGACAAATTATCACCAAGGACCCAATAGTATAAGTTGCAATAATTGCTTGTGATAACAATCTGGATATGGTTTCTGCTACTGCTTTCTTGCCCGTCTTAATCCCACTTGTGGGCGGAGTAAGAAAGCCAATGTCCTTATAGCCTTCTGAATCCTTCGACATGAACAAGTCCAAAACCCGGGAAGCTTTGGATAGAAGTTGGTTTACCCATTTCTTAACAAGACCATCAGCTTCTTCAGTAGTCAAAGCCTTCTGCTTGCACAATGTTCTGAGTCCTTTCACATGAGCATTAACCTGCCGTCAAATATATCAGTGGTCACATAGTGACAAACAAAAATTAATTGCAAAAGTAGGACACAAATGCTACTTTTGGATAGGGATTAAAAATTTTTGACCATGTAAATTCTTCTTTGCATGGAATGGTCTCCTCTTAAAGGAAATATGCATTCCCATTTTAAGTCATGTAGTTAATTTGCACATCTTTCGTGCATTTGTATTCCACAAAAAGAAGGATATGAAGAACCTAACTGTTTCCTTCCTAAAGGATACAAATCTATGCTTCATAATTTAAGTGACAGCCAAAAAGGTACACGTAATAGGATCACCTTGTCCATTATTTTGAATCATTTATGATTAACATGCTGGAGATAGAAAACACACTGTTAGGAGTTCCTTACTTGGAAGTGTACCATTTGCTATTTTATTAAAAATGCAATGAATGGATCTTGTTTTGTTTCCCAGTTGAAAACAGATGTCTTGAGCAATCAGAGAAGCACTGTGATAAACAGATTTGATCTTGCCTGACTCAATACTATTCAGGCTTTGGAACGACAAGCAGATGTAAAAAGTGAGTCTTAATGTTAAGTAGTTTGGTTGTAAGTAGGGAGCTGGAGCACCAGAATAATGAGCACTGTGGCAAAATAAATAGGAGCTCGCACGTGTACTATCATTTATTATGGTAGAAACCAAATACAGACCCCTAGATAAAGCCTGTCAAGTTCTTCTTTCATATGAGAATTTTTAGTTAAACACAAGTACAACACCTAAACTTACGAGATGATAACTTGAGCTTGATTTCTGGCAGTGAAACAATTCACACGTAATTGTGTATATTAGGTCATCCAATGTACCTACTAATAAATAAGCTTTTCAAGTAGAAGTGGACACACATGGACTAGGAAGACAGAGTCACGGATACAGATACGGATGAGGAATTGATGCATATAGCAGTACAAACTTCTCAGCTTCTTTTCAATCAGAAACTCCCCCCTAACCTCAAGTCTCCAACTTCGACATGTAAAACAGAACAGGGTTGCAATCATGAACGGCAATTCTCAAACAATGGGGGTAAAGAAAAAAAGAGAATATTCATACATAGCTATCATTCATATATCCTTTGGACCATATGTAACCCCATACCAACATGGATTCTGTAATGACTAATAGATGATCTTTCTTTTTGAAAAGGAATAGATGATCCTTCAAAAGACACTACAAAGCACAAGTGACAATATTTGACCAATACCTCTGCAGAATGCATGGTAAAGTCCTCAATTCGTGTAAGCAATTCATGAGCTAAATCTGCTGCAGGTTCAGGAGGCAGCTCTGCAGAAACATTAGAGATTGTTTGCAAAAGGAAGACACGATCTCCTGCCCAAGTTACAGAATCAGACTCATTGGTACCCACAACATCTTCATCAGAAAATCCCTGTTGAAAAGGGCTCCTAACCTCGCCATCTGGTTCATGCTTGTCAATGAGTTTCCAATGATGATGGAGGAACTCCCAATCCACTGCTTTAGAAAGGAATGCCGAAACCTCTGATAGAAGCAGCCAAGCACCAGGAGGAGCTGTCCACTTCTCTATCTGCATTGACTGACTCAGCCATAGGGACTCAGATGTCCTTATGATATTCTGCAGAGCACTAGCAATTTTGGGCTTGAGCCGTTTCTTCTTTCCCAGGCTTACACAGATCTTTTTCACCCAAGATGTTACCTCCCCATTACAAATCTCCTTCAATAGACCTAAGACTCCTTCAGGGAATACAAACTCAAGCTCCCTTTCAAAACTTTTTGCCTTCAAAGTTGAATCACTGAAAAATGATTTGCTACTTGGGAAATTAGAATGCCCAGCTCTGGTCACCCGGTCCAAGACCAGTTCTAGAAACAAGTTCTCACATTCTTCTTGAATACTTGATTCATTATCAGTTATCAACCGTGGAATGCAATGTAGCCACTCTTTAGTCACGCTGTCATTGGAGAATGTTCTGAAGGCCTGCAAAGCCAATGCAGAGTTGCATCAGTTAAACAGTAACTTGCAAACAGATGCTAGCTAAAAGAAGATCTGGGAGTGGAAGATTGATCACAGACAAACAAATATGCATAGACAGAGGAAGCCAATCTTCAGTGCCCAAAATTTTTACTACGACTTATCATTACAAAAAGTTTGACATAAAGTAGTTTATGAAGTGTTTCTGACTGAATTTACTTCAAAATCAACGCAAAAATCCACCTCTTTGTCTAAACAGAAAGCTCATCAGGTTGGAAGTGTTCAACTTGTCTAATTAAGTTGCTTGTACAATGTTGTCATTCATTTCGAAAGTCAGTGTGTATAACCAGGACTATCTCAATCTGGTAACACAAGTCAAACATTCCTAACTGATCAAATAGACATCATGTAAATTTAGAACTTTCTATCATTGTAATAGGTTGGTGGTTTCTTGCACTTACACAGCTCATGTGGTGTTGAAAAGAATTGCAGCACGAATGTGACAAAAGAAATGCACAAGATTTGTTGCAAAATGTGAGGTCTTTTCTAGTGAAAAAGATAAGTAAGGCTAAGAAACAAAAGACAAATACAGGGAATAACTTAACCTCGGAGAGAGCTGAAACAGCTGCTTTACGTATGCTAACAAGCGGATCTGAACAAGCCATGCCCATTGTCTTCAGCACATCTTCATCAAAGCCCCCACCCAGAAGAGCTATCAATTTCGAAATCAGAACAAGTGCAGCTTTTCTCACAGCTGCCTTCTCATCCGTGCACCTTTTCCTCAGTAGTTCATTCATCCCCATACCACTACACTTCATTACTCCCTTCAACACTTCCTTACTCCTATCATCACCTGATAAAAACCCCACCAAATGAGCCACATTTGTCAGAGCCCGAGCCCGTATCCCTGCAACTGCATCTGAACACCGCTGAACCAAAACCTCTAAACACCTCAACCCCCAAGAATTCTCAACCCCAGTTTCCGAATTCACCCCCAGAGGGTCTCTACAAGACATCATTAGCATTGGAACAAGATCCACGGCCAAGAGCCTGAGCTGGGCCTTTCCTTGAGTCATCTTCACTACATACTCGACAACCCCGATTTGATCCTCATATTCCATTGCTCTCACAATCTCCATTATCGCTTCCACAGCAGAAGCCCTTCCCTCAGCCTTCTCAGGCGCCTTATGAACTAAATACTTTGGCAAATTCACAATTGCCTTCTTGATTTCACCTGAATCCTTCGCCATACCCATCATTTTATTCACCACAAACCCAACTCCAAAGGCCCGGGCTTGAGATTTATGCAAAAGAATCGACCTCGACAATGACTTCAACACCTCAGCTGCACTAACTGTTTGATCCCCGTGCTCAGGACTCAATACTTCACTCAAAATCCGCGAGCACAAATTGCATAACTTACTAAAATTGCCTGAATTTCCATCCAATTCAACTGCCATTACTGGAATTTCAGCCATGGTTTGAATCAAAGACTTCAAACTATCAGGGAACCGATCCAAATGAATTAAACCCAAAACAAGTTCTAACCTTTCGAGTATGCAAAACAATACCCTCACGTCAAATTCACTCCTTTCACTCTCTTCCTCTCCTCCGTGTTCTTCACCATTTCGAGCCCGATCAAATGAACCCCCAGACCAGCCACCACTCTTCTTCTTTCGAGCCTGCTTCTTGGGAGGGATAAAGATCGGGTTTTTAAAAGACCGGCGAATAGAGCGAAGGAGAGAGAGAAAAGCCATGGGAGTAAAGAGGGTGAAAACAGGGGAATTAGGGGCGAGGAGGAGGGAAAGGTAGACTTTTGAGGCTAATAAGGAGAGGTGGTTGGGACCGGAGTCGAGTGCGTATGTGATTGGAGGGAGGAGAGAGAGAGTAGAGAGGTTCTTGGAAGATAGCTCTTCGTAGAGGGTTTCGATGTCTTGATTGTCTAGTAGGGTTTGGAGGTCAGATAGGGTTTGTTGAGAAATTGGGGCTTGGGAGGAGAGATTGTGGTGGGTTTGAAGCTCCGAGATGATTCGGCATATGGTTTCGTCCATTGTTGGGGTTTGGAGGTCGCCGCTTGCCCTGCAACTCTCTCTCTCTCTCTCTCTCTCTCTCTCTCTCTCTCTCTCTCTCTCGTTCCATAAAAAGCTTCAAAATTTTGAATTTCCCGCTTGAACAAAATTTGCTTTGAGGTAAATTGGAGTATCTTAGAATTAGGGTTTTTGGGTAAAAAACTAAAAATCGATTTTTTAAAAATACCATTTTTTCTTTATTCTTTTTTTTTTTTTTTGCATTCGTTAGTTTTGCATCAAGATTTTATGGTTTTTGAATTTGGCTTTATTCAACAAAATTTGAGTTTTGACCATAATTTTATACTCGTTAAATTCGTCTCGTCGACATAAATTCAAAAACCATAAAATCTTGATGCAAAACTAATGAATGCAAAAAAAAAATTGAACAAAGACAAAATGGTTTTTTAAAAAATCGATTTTTGGTTTTTTACCCAAACTAGGCCTTAGTAAATCATCCCCACCCTTTTTTAGAGTTATGTTTTCATCTCTAAATTCAAAAAAATCCTATATTGCCCTTATATACATAAGCTAGGGAAATATATGACTGTTTTTTAAGAGGGTGTTTGGGAGAACTTTTTAACTTTTCATTTTTGGGTTTTTGGATTTTTAGCTTTTTGGATTATGGCCAGAATGAGTTTTGAATCTGGGAGAAGTGTTTGGGAGAAATATGCAGAATGCATTTTGCAAAAGTAATAGTGTTTGGGAGAAAAATGATGAGAATGAGTTATGGATTAGTTTTTACCAATTTACCCTTGTTTGTTAAAACTATGCCAATAGTTAACTTGTTAACACGAAAATTACCAATTAAAATTACCCACCAGTCATATTACCAGTTACCAATTAAAACTAACCACAGTTAACTTGTTAACAGTTAACACATAAAGTTAAATCATTAACAATTAAAAAAAGAAAAAGGAAAATCATTTAACTTGTTAAATTATTAACCCACCGGCCCATTACATTACCAAACCCACAGACCTCTCTCTCTCTCTCTCTCTCTCTCTCTCTCTCTCTCTCTCTCTCCCCCTGACCCCTCTCTTATCCTCTGTCATTTTGACAAAGCCTTACAGGTGCACGGCGGCGATGATGACCGGCCAAAGCCGAAGAAGATGGCAAAGAAGATGATCTACCGCATGACTTTTAAGCTTAGTTCAGATCGGTAATGGCAATGATCTCCCTCTTTTCTTTCTTATTTTTTGGTATTTTTGGATACCTAATTGTAAACCCATTTGGTGAGAATTTTTGAGCGAAATCAGTTGGAATATGAGGGGATCTGGGTTGGGGTGGGGGGTAGAGAGGTAAAAACAAGGGTTCACGGGAAAATCAAAAACGAAAATGTAAAACGAGAATGAGAAAAGGAACCTTTGAGCTGTTTTTGGTTTTTTGCCTCTAATGTCGAAAATGGAGAATGAGTTCTGGAGAATGAGTTCTCAGAAACAAACAGCCAAACAGCCAGAACTGGAAAACGAAAATGTGAAAATTCAATAAATAGGCGCCCAAACAGGCCCTAAATGTTCAGGGGTCCTCCCCCTTAATTTCGGGATTAGGGGATAAATCTCAATCCCATGAATCAAGCCCACACTCTTTTCCTTTAAAACCTATGCGTGTGAAAGGAAATCTGTAATGCTAGTTTTGAGACAAATTCTTCTAGATTTGGGTTCGAAACCGACATCCCAAATCATCCTCCAATTTCTTCAGCCGAATTTTGGGAGAATTTCGTCCCCTCATAGTCTTCAAATTTCTTTCACTCCATCCGTTGTCCAATGATATCATCGCCCCTAAAGCCATCGATCACTGCAATCCTTGATCACCGTCTACCTCCACCGCCTTCTGAAACTTGTCTGTCATCTATTGACTTGCTTCACTTCTTGAAAAAGGCATACTCGAACTTGAACGACAGTCTATAATGGCTTGATTTTGTAAGTTTTTCTGATTATACCATCTTTCGAGGATGATTATACAATAGTGTTGGTCTATTGCTTGTGATGAACATGGTTATGTGTTTTTTCCATGTTTGATTGATTTATGAGTTTTTCACAATTAGAGAGAGAAGGGTGCATACGCAGCCATGGTGAAACGATAATCAGAAAATTAAGGCAAGATCATGTGCTTGATAAGCCCCAAATGTTGTATATATCTGGGCTTATCTCGCTTTTTGTGATCACACACACATGTTTTTTGTTCCTTTATACGATTGGTTTTTGCGCGAGTTGTGTTTTTGATGAGTTTCAGAAAATCGGAGCTAAAAGGTGTGTTCAAAGCTCCAAATAATCCCCGGTTGTATCCGGAAGTACCCAAGGTCCCACAATGCCATGGAGGACAATCGCCGAAGCTTAGAAGTCGATTCAAGAAGCTTTGAAAGGTTCAAGGAAGGCCCGGAATAAAATAATAAGAAATTTGGAGTTATGAGCCACGAGAAAATGACCATATGATAGAAAAAGACTCATTACTTTCAAGATACAAAGGCCATGAATATGAGGTCAATTGGGTTGGAAAGTAGACTCATAGAGCTTTTCAACGGTTCAAGAATCGCCTCATTCCGAGTTCGGACGAAGCCGGGGTGTGCCTGCAAAGTTAGGTCAAAAATCTGTTTGACTTGTCTATTTTGGATCGATCCAAAGGGAGGTTGGATTGATCCAACTTCATCAAAATTTCACCAAAGCCTAGATCAATCCAAAGAAGGTTTGGATCGATCCAACTTCATCAATTCTTCAACAGACCACTTTGGATTGATCCAAAAAAGGGTTGGATCGATCCAAACTCATTTATGGCGATTTTTGACAAATTTTAGGCTGCTTTAATGTCTTCTATTTATGAAAACTTTTCACTTATAGTATGTTTTCGGGATGTTTAGCCAATGTAAAGGGCTTTTAGTAGAAATACCCTCCTCTCTCCCTACTTCTTCTCTTTCCTCCTTAGTTAGTTTTCTAGTAAAAACTCCATAGCTTGTTAAGCTTTATCTCTCTAGAATAATCAAGTAAGTCTTCATTTTCCTTTAATTTCTTGTTGTTTATTGTTGTAGTTACTCATTGGATCTCTATATAAATCAAGTTTGTTTACGTTTTTATCGGTTAAATCGTATTCTCCATTTTCTAGTCATTTCCTTCTTAAACTCAAGTTAGTAATTGTTGTTTGTGATTTTCTCAAGAGTTAATGTGGTAGGAAAACCTAAGATTAAAATCGGTTTTTGAGTTTATTAAGCATGTTTTTAGTTTTCTTCCATTTTCTAGACATGTTAACTAGTGTAATGTGTGATTAGTTTTATAGACTTAGTCATGGGGTGATTAGCACTCCATGACTTGAGATTAATCCATCAATCTCATGTTAAGGCATACATTGCTTGTTTATCAAATATTTGGGGCTTCATTTTTATGTACCAAAGTTTGAGTTTGTTAATCCCTTTGATCACACGTAGCCGAGGGTTTAACTATTTGGCACGTGTGATGCTTTGGGCGATGTCAACTCAACCGTTTGCACCAAATGAACTGAAAACCCCTGATCTTTGGTAAACACATTTTTCTTGTAAATGGTTTAAAATCTAAATCTTCCGTTCGGAGTCATTTAACGATGCCCCGAGACGGTTATCAAGAGGGGATGGATTAGCCTAAGTCATCGTCGTTAAATACCCCTAGACTTTGCCTTAGTTTAATTTGTTATTTTTAATCTTCCGAGTCATTCACGAAGTTAAGTGAATTCTACCCTCAAATCACAAGCCAAGTTTGTTGCTTCAAGACTATACATTTACTCGCAAGACAACTCTCATGCCAGGTGCATTCAATCCATGTGGATTCAACCCGGTCTTAGCTGTTATTATGCTACAGCAGACCTAGCCCTACGCTTGGGGCAACACCATCTATGATACAATCTAAGGTCGCAAGCAATGCTCTTTTATTTTCTTTAATTCTTGTTCCCTTTTATATGATCCGAATTTTCCTCTTCATTTTTCCCTGTACAAGTACATTCCCTACGACATTCAGTTCGTCATTCTCTATTTTTTTTTTCATTGAATGCAGCAATTGATATTCCACTCGAATCCCGCTAAATGGTTGAGTTTGCTTAAAAAGGATCCCAAAAGCTCATGGCTATTGGAAGATATTGTGAACATACATTATTTTACCATGATTGAAGAGTTAACAAAATTTACCACATTTTCTTTTATTTATTTGATTTTTACCACAAAAATTTTTCTGTACTAATTTTTGCCATGGTCTAATTTACCATTGCTTAGTGTATAAATTTTCCGTTGTGAACAAGGAAGGGTAATCAAGCGGATGATTATCTGATAGGTGCCGAAAAGCACCCATTGAACCTCATTAACTTATACTTTGTTAGGCGAATTCAGTTGTTATTTGATTAGCGTTGGTTGGTTAATAGTGTTACAGGCTCCGGGTGCTCGAAGAGTTGAAAAACATGCTTTGGAGTGGTTAGAAACGGCAAGGATGGGAAGAGGAGCAAAAGAGGATCAAATGGCCAAAATTTGGGACCATGGTCTAGACCATGCAAATCCCCGTCCGGACCAAGGTCCTCGTGAGCTACTGAGAAACCTACTGCATTGGTCGTCCGGACCAGGGAATCCCCGTCCGGACCATGGCAACGGGAATTTACTTTTTTATTTCAAGTTTTGTGTAATTTGAGGGCCCTAGGTATAAATACTATAACCTAACATTGTTTTAGGGTTCCCACTATTGGAGAGAGGCTACTTTTGAGAGAGAAACCGAGTGTTCTTCATGTTCTTCAAGCAACCTTCGAATCAAAGGATGTCGATCATCTCCATGGCAGGCTAAACCCCTTCCTAGGGGGAGGATGAAGCTCTACACCAAGTAACCATTACATTTTGTGTAGGTTAAGAGTTTTTAATCGAATCAGATTATATGTTCAGAACTTGATTTCACAGGATTAATGGAATCACGATTTTATTCTTTCAATCTGTTGTGTATTTTTGTACCGATTTTCAAATACCCGTTCATATAATTGCTTATAACGTTGTGTTTGAAGCTCTGAGATAGGCTATGCTTGCAAGACGGATCGTGCCGCGAAAGTGAGACGGTCTGTGCCGTGGGATAGTTTATGCCTTTTACCAATCACAAATATTTTCTCGACGATTATCGATAGGGATTGCAAGCTCTAGCGATAAGCCCTTGTGATTCGATTATGAACCTAACCTAGGCAAAAATCGTGGTTATGAGGATGGAGTGGATTCTAAACCCTAGATCCCTTCTCCATAAATCTAAATCATTTTTAATCATTGTGTTTTTCAGTTCAGCAATTTCACAACCAATCAAACATTTGTTTACCAAATTAAATTAGGAGTTAATTGGAAATAACGCAATTCAGCCAATTTGTCCCTGTGGATCGACACTCGGACTTAACCACTATTCTTCGGAGTAGAAGTTAATTCCAGGTTTTTAAATATTTATTTTTGACTCGGCACGACACGGTCGTTATCTAAGCCCTTTAAGTACCAACTTTTTGTACAATGCCATCTTTGAATTTAATTTTTTTGCTTGATTATCCATAATTTTACCACTCATTCGTAACAATGAAATCTTTTTTGTTATCTCCCTAAACAGATGTGATCGAATACCATTAAATTAAGAAATAGTTGAATCTCACTAAATTAGGAAGTTTGTTTAATCCCACTAAATTAGGGGAAAATATGATGTTTTTTTTACCATGTTTACCATGCCTTATGTGATATTTTTTTCACCATGCCTTCTATAAGAAAGCCGCTACGCGAACCTACGTAAATAAAAAGTACATACAAGAAGAGCGTACATATTCTTTGTCTATAAAGGCCTGTGCAGCGACTATAGTATCCTAGAATTTTTACCGTGAACATTAAGTAAGGCTTCCTTGTTTACCATAAATTTTGACATTTTTTTTTTACCATGATTCAAGATATTAATTCAATAATTATTACCATGTTTACAAGTCGTTAGGTGATTTTTTACCGTAAAACTAGAATTTGTTTTGATGTTTTTACCATGATTTATGATAATTTTTTATTTTTACCATAAAATGTCAATAATCCTTGAAATAGGTTGAAAACAAGTATTTTATCATGATCGTGTACTAATTTACCATGTTACTTTTTTCATTCTTTACCATAATAATTGGTAGAGGTTGAGGCGTATGTTTTCACCATGATTGGAGTTGTTAAACCAAAGCTAACTAGTTGTCACAATTTACCTTTGACATATATTTTATCACAATTCAATTTTGCAAGTTTTTCAATTTTACCACGTTCATTCTATTGGGTCTGATTTTTCACCATGATTTTTATTCTCCTTTCATTCTTTACCGTAATGACTAATTATGCGGAGTTAATTTTACCATGACAACCGTTATTGTACATTTTTAGCATAATAAATTGTGATATATCTGTGGTTGAATATATTCACCATGTTTTTAGGATGCCAATGCTTATATATAATATTCAAGATCAGACGAAATATGGGATAACATTATATCCCACCACTTTTTCAAAAATTCTTAAATTTTGGTGCTTAAAAGACTAATATTTGGAAACAATATCATACCCTCAATTTTGAATGTCTCCGTTTTAAATAATTCCTTAATTTTAGGCATGAGAATCATCCACCATTTTCAAAATTTCCTTGATTTTAGGCAATACCATTATCCAACATTTCAAGAATTCCTTGATTTTAGGTAACAAAATCATCTGCAATTCAAAATTCCTTGATTTTAGGGAAGAGAATCAAGCAAAAAAAAATTTCCACAGTCCCCAACAAAAAGTAACTGCTATTTTTGGCAATCCTTACAGGTAGGTGTGTATATATATAAAAAGAAAGGATAATAGTGGCAAATCACATTAAAAGAGGATGAAAACATAACTCCGTAAAATAAGGGGATGAAAATCTAAATAGTGTCCAAAAAACAAATGAATATTTAATTACCTCAGGTAAAATTACAGAACATCAATGTTGGCCTGAGATTTACATGTAGTTATAACCCTAGGCCTTGTTTGTTATGGGAGGATATGGGGTCGGGATTTGGAGTGGGTCCCAAAATCCATTGTTTGGTAACATTATTTGGGATGAGATTTGTTTTCCCCAGCCAATTAATATCCCCATCCGTACGGGATATAAAATCCCATTGGGGGGATTTGGATGGGATTTTCCCATTTTAGTGCAAAAAACCGGATATCCCGAGCACTATCCCGTCGAACACAAACAACGGATATGAATTTTTTCCATCCATTGTTATCCTGAGCAATATTCCAAGGATTTCATATCCCATCCATATCGCATGGGATTTCATATCTCATCCATTTATTTCCGGCCAAACAAACGAGGCCTTATAGTTTTGGAAACTAGACCTACCTTGCCAAAGGTTTTCTGTCATCTAACCCTTGTAGTTTAGGAAAATAGACTCAATGGGGTGTTCCACTAATAGAAAACAATTTTTTCAAGACAGATTATTCTCTCACAATACATCACATAAAAAATCATTAGAGCTAGTTTATTATAAAAACACTTGATAGGTGCGCAATTGTTCACATTAGCGCCCCTTAATCTATCCTTGTTAAGTCCATTTATTTTGTTACTTAGAGTATAATGCATTTTTTGTGTGTTTTTGTAGATATTCGGAGGCCTTGATAAAATAAAAAAATGAAGTCCAATTTAACTCGACGTTGGAGCAAAGCCCGTGGTCAAATAACATCAAGTGATGGATCAAGCATGTCAAGGAATTGGACCTTAGACATTGTTTGGATGCAATTTTAAGCCCCTGACTAAATATACCCCCTTCCTCTCATTCGTCCTCCATGCCATATCCACTGTTTGACAACACTTTTCTCCACCTTGCTTCGATCATTTGCCTACAGGGGGGGTACTTATGTTTAATCTGGGCCGTTGGGAGCTCGTGGAATGACTTGGCTGCCCTCGATCCCCTCTTTTTTGTTGTCTCTGGAGCCCTAAATCTAACATGCGAAGAGAGAGGAAAAGGGTTGTGGTGATTTCGGCAATTTGCTGATTGTCACCAGTGTGGGTTGAATCGATTATCACCCACCACTCTGACGACTACACGACCTAACTCCGGCAACTCCATGACCTAACTCTGGCAGGTATGGGTCGGATCTGACAAATGTATGGATTTTCTGTAACGGATCATTTTTTTTTAAAATATATTTATATTTATGAATATAAATATAAATAGTTATAGGGTTAATTATCCTCACAATGAGATAATTATCTTGTTGAGGGATATGTATTTACATGCATATATATTAGTGTGTAAAAATATATATTTATATTTTTAAAACCCATCCTAATTATCCTAACCTAACTACCCTATCATTATCTAATTCTACTCTCCCATTTCCCTTAAACTTTTCCTCCATCATTATCTCTAATCTACTATATTTAAACTAATTAGTACTCCTAATTCAATCCCTCACTGTCTCGTCAATCTCTCAATCCCCAGATTTTTCTCCGGAGTCGTGATTCTTCAATCTTACCGTTTCGTTTGTGCGTGCTAAATTTGTCGGAGGAAAGGTAGGGAATTCTAAACCTAACCATTACTTTAGTTACTGTTCTTATAGTTAGTATGTATGGGGATAAGTGTAGAAAATTTATACACCGAAAACTAGATCATTATCGAATGGGTAGTGAAAGTTTAACGTTGAAAAATCGGGTTTTCTGGGTACTGTATTCTGTTCGTCATTTTCGGGTCTTTTCCAAGTCGATTTGGGAAAATCTCAAAACTGAAAAGTTGTAGATCTTGAAAAGTTAAGCAACTTTGATATAGAACTTGTCTCGATCTGAGTTACGTAGAATTTTATACGATTTTTCAAAGTTTCTGCTGTAGTGTAATACGAGACAGATTGCAGACTATTTTTCAAATCCAATTTCGACCTCTTTAAGGAAGGATTTAGAACCCAAGTAAAACACAGAATCTGTTTGTAACGTAAAGATTAATGTGTTTGTAAAATCTCGTGATTTATGGAGTTAATTTGCTATTTTTAGTAGATTGATAATGTTTTGTTTTACATGTTACGTTAATTATCTATTTTTGTGATTATTTTATTTTTGTCGTTATGTTGGACTTATGTGATTAATGACCCACGTGATGCATGAACCCAATTTTTAAGTACTTATTGATCGAAATGTTAAAGTTTAAAAATGACTGGATTTAATCACGATATTTGGGGTTGGGACGTGTCCGGTATGGGTCTTGAGCCATGCGCAGTTTATACTTTTAGGTAGCTTTGCTGTGTGATCGGGCGCCGGAAGTATACTGTGGGTGGGAACCGATGCCGGATAGAGATTGATCAACGGGTGATCAATCGTGGGCTGTGCGCAGTATACCCCGAGGTGACTTTGTTGTGTGATCGAGCACTTGAGGTGTACTGTGGATGGAAGCCTATGACAGAAAAGTGTGTTCAAGTCGAAATGAGATCAATAGAATTTTGTGAATTCTTTGTGTTGAGGAATGATGTGAAAAATTGAGTACTTCATATGAAATAAAATTTTGGTTATGTGTGTAATTGTTGCATGAGTAAATTTAGTAAATGGGTGGCTTAGGGTGCCCTGCTGAGTGTAATTTTACCACTCACGGTGCTACTTTTTGTGGCCCTAGTGTCCCCAACGCCAGGTACAAAAGAAGATGAGGAGCCGCCTGCTGATTATGAGGCGATGAAGCAGCTAGATGGGAATCAAGTGGCGGACCCATGACTTTATCAGTAGAATTAGCTAGGTGACTCTGTTATTTTATTTCCATTGGGTTTTCTTTGAATAAATGTTTAAGTTTCTCAGACAATGTTCTGATTCAATTTATTTCAGTTGTAATAAGCTAGTTATTCTTAATTTTCGTATAAAAAAAAATTCTTTGGATTTTTTTTTATGAAGTTGGAATTTTATTTAAATAATTTTACAATTTATTTATTAACGTACTCAATTTTCGAGGGGTTACATTTTCTGTGTTGTAAGTTGATTTTTACCCCAAACCCTAACTATTTCCCCCTATTTTTTGTACATTTTATTTATGAAAACTTTCTATTGTGCTGAACAACAGAAGGTGAGCACATATTGAAGGACAACCAACATACCTAGATCCGAGACACATGAGAAATCTATTGAAATTTCGGTTCTGAGTTCTGAAAAACATACGGATATTTATTTTCATTTCATTTCTAGTCAGGCATTTCTTTTGGTTTCTACTGCCTACACTTTGATCCTGATCATACAATCAGAGTATCATAAAGTGTTTTTTCCTAATAACATATCCATTTCAATCGCCATGTTCTGCGTTCGTTATTAAATAGCCTCAAGGCTAATTGATTCGACGAACGTAAGGATTCTCAAACATGAGTTATAGGCCTTAACAAATAGGGACAACCTGATTGAGTTGATATTCATGTATACAAGTCCTCTGTGGGGGCCGAATATATTGAAGGTCAAACAATGATGATATAGGTTGGTACCGAAGGTACTGACCTTCCGTCTACAAGTGCCGATGGTAAGCGTTTGGCTGTGAAATATTTCATTTGGTGCCGACGGTATACCAAGGGCCCAGTTGTGGCCAAATAATATGGGATGTCTTCGAATCAGGATGAGGGATAGTCGGACTAAGCACTATATGGGCTGGGCGGTTAGACCCCGGCCCAAGAATTTGTTCAAACGGGTTGGTATGGCAGTTACAAGGGCACGTGCCGAGGGACACGTGGCATTGAGTGGGTGGCTTCTAGAAGTTTCTAGATGGCCACGTGGCTTCCTGCAATAAGCCGAGCCGCGTGACTGCATGACGAGACGGGTGACATCACATGACTTGGAGGGCAAGTACAAATGAAACTATAAATACCAAGGGATAAACCCTAGAGGTACACACACGAAACTCAGATCCAATATACTTGGTACTCTCTCTTTCTGTAGACTGACTTGATCGTCGGAGTGTCCTTGGGCAAGAGGCCCAAGTGACACTAACCGCTGCTCTTTGGTGCAGGGTTGATTAGCAGAAGGTACGAGTAATTCCAAGAAGGTCGGAATCTTCACACCACATCCTCTGTCTTTGGAGCAACAACTGCTTTAATTAAGAGAATTCAACAAATAACCAATATGATACGTAACACCCAATATGTAGAACCTTTATAAAGCAACATAAGAAACAATGCTAAAGCTCCCTTTCATTATGCAACATTGTTTGACCCTTAGTCTATTGGTTTGAGCCGGCTTCAAAATCTATAGCTTTAAAAAGATGAGCATGGTATTTTGAAGAAAAAAATTACCAACCTAGATGTCGATTATACATTTTAATACCTTTAATTGTAGGATGACACGATTAAACAACACACAGCTAACAAGAAAACAACAAGAAGAGGCATTTGTAGCATTACAAAGTTTTATTACCACTGCACTAGGTGTGTTTTGCCTGTACTTCTTCGTCACAAGTTTTATAAGGAGGCTCAGCTGCACTTGTCTCTGAATCCCAAGTGGATGGTTCTCTTTGTAGGCTTGATCACAGATAGGGAAGAGGGGAAAAACGCATTTGTAAAGTAATCAATTCTTCGTGTCTTGCAGAAGCTGAAGCGCGCTTTTAGATTTCTCTCTTTTTAGTTTTCCTTCTTGTAAACGTTCTTGTAGAGTGTAGTTGCTAAAATATTTTTGGAGTTTAATTCTTTCTTCATTGAGGCACTTTGGTTCTTTTGTGGTGTTTGACACTGTGATATATAACATACACGTGTGTATATGTACACTCGTATATTCAAATTCTGGATCCCTTGCGTTTATTTTCTCTTTTTTTTTTTTGGCTGATACAAATTAGTTGCTATAAGGCCATTTTATTATACATTTTGGGAGGAATTTTCGATAGACTTGTTTTGGCAGATTAGTTTCACATGGGACTTTGGATTAGTAAGCACTCCTATTCTTTTTGTAATGTCACCTAGATTAATTTGTCTCAACAGAACGCTTCGGAGCCTTGAGTTCAGCTCTTGCTCTATGAGCCTTGAGTTCAGCTCTTGCTCTATGAAACAATTGTGTGGAACCAAATTTTGAGTAGACCGTGTGGAACAAATTTGGGTACTTATAACTAATATATAAAATTATAAGTTAAAAATAAAATAAAAATTCGTTTTTTAATATAATAAATATTACAATTAAGTATAATAACTTAAATGTTGAATATTATATGAAATTATGTAATTTTGGTATTTATATCCACAACCGAAGGCCATATGAATGAGCGGATGTTTCAATTTCGTGTTGGGCCATTTTTGGCCAATTTGGACGATTTTAACCCTTGATTGTATTTGCCCTCTGTTGGTTTTTTGATAGTTTATGCAAATTGTGTTGTCCTTGAGAGTCTTTTTTCATTTGCTAACACCCTTCCCAAACTTTTCCCTTATTACCCGATGTATCCCCTCCTCATTTTTTACGCTAGAGAGAGAGAGAGAGAGCGTGGAGAGAAGAAGAAGGCCATCCGGCCAGCGTGCGCCATCATCGCCCTCCACCACCGGCGTGGACCTTCAGGGATTGGTTCAGGGTTCAGGGTTTTGTTTTCTAGGGTTCTTCTTCTTCTTCCTCTGCGATTTCTAGCGTACGGAAGGGTTGGCGGCTAACAGCCCATTAATTTGGGTTCATGACGCTTCTACCATGGAATCGTGATCTCTCTCTGCTCAACTTCTATCATCTTTCTCCACCAAAAGGTCCCTCTCTGCTCTCTCTTTGTTTCAATTTGGATGAAATTCGGGTTATGATTTCGAATTCGTGAAACCCTAATATGTGTTCGATTTGGAATTTGTGAAACCCTAATTCGTAAATTGCATCTTAATAGCTTCAATTGATTGAATGAAAATGTGGGTTTTGTTCCTTTGCAGAGGAAATTAATGGGTCTGATAAGATGCATATCAATTTACTTCAAAATGCAGTTTGAAGGCTCGAAGTTTTTTTTTTTTTTTTTTTATTTTTATCAGGTGAAGGCTCGAAGTTGCAATCAGTATCTGAAGGTTAGTCTGTTTCTGATCCATTATAAATTCCTCCGTAAAATCATCTTACTTGATTTTGTTTTACGTCTGTTATGTTGGGTTACATATAAGTGTATACGATCCATACATATACACAGGGTTTTCATTTGTGGACGAAGAACGACAGTTGAGCGAGGGTAAGTGTTGGAGACTCAAGAGTGAGGACGGACTCGCAGATCTGAAAAAATCCTCTTGTTCTTCAAACCCACTGTAAGTTCTCTCTCTCTCTCTCTCTCTCTCTCTCTCTCTATACACTTGTGTTTTTATCTTTCAAAAAGAAAAGCATGATTGACGTTGAGAGAGGGAGGAGAGAGAGGAATAGAGATACATACGGTATCATACATTATAGAGGCAGAAAGAGTGAAGAGAGAGAGGGAGGGGTAAGGTATTCTCATGGATCAGGATTTTCTTTCTATTCATAGAAAACTGTGTAGGTTTTTGTCTGTATCTGTATGTCTTGATTATTTCACGTTGAAATTAGTTTTTCGTTTGTGCGTTGATTAGGAAAATCGGTCCAAAATCTAGCAAAATGGGTTTGATTTCGGGGATTCTAATGGGGACGGTGGTCGGGATCGCATTAATGGCAGGTTGGCATCACATGATGAGATACAGGAGCAACAAACGCATCGCAAAGGTAGATAAATGCTCGTTCAGTGATTTTGGTTATTTAATTGTGAGATTTTGTTCCTGCACTTGTCAAATTTTGTTCCAGCACTTGTCAAATTTTGTTCCATTTGTGATTGTAGGGTTACTATCTAATGAGAGCTAGGTTTACTAGGGCTTTATGTATTGTCAGTCTTATTGGTAACAAGCGTTGTTTTTGCGATTGTTAGTTGTTACTATCATATTTGATCAGGCAGTTCCAATTGGCAATAGCTGTACAAAGCATGTGTGAAACGGAAGGCTTTTATGAGTACACACAGTTTAGTATTTATTGGCACTATGGCATTTTTTGATTACCTTGCCGAGTTGATGCTATAGTGCAAACCTAACTTTTTGGCATAGTATGCACAAAAGGAAAGTCCTCATGCTCGAAGCCATATAGCCTAGACGGTTAGTAAGCTGATTTTAAATTAACCTTTGCGCCCCTCAACGCCTGTTATTTATTGGGAAGCAAGGGTACATCAAAGCTAAAGATACAGACCCACAGGCTTATAAGATGAGTAAGAATAACCCACTAATACCCATAACAAATAAAGAGGGACCTAGAAATACAAGAGGCTTAAAAGATTAGACGCTCCAAAATAATCTCTATTGACTGATGGTAAAAGTTTTATCTGATCTGTTATAAGGTCTTGGAACTCTTGGGAAAAAGTTCCGACTCCGTTCTCATTGACTGGAATATCCAATGTGAGTATGTATACACATTAAGTGGTTAAGCAGTTAGCAAAGGATTTTATGGATCAACATTACTAAATACAACAGAGGTTAAAAATAGGTTTATCTTCGTACAGAAACCTCATCAGAATTATGAACACTTGATTAAAAATGTAGCTGATAATTTTTATTAGTGCCTTATAATTAGTGTCTTATAGGGGCTACTTGATTACTGAATAATGCTACTGTTCAAACAATATGCTTAATCCCTCCTCTCTGCTGTTTTTTCATTTGTCTGACAGGCTGTTGATATTAAACTTCTTGGGTCCCTTAGTAGAGATGATTTGAAGAAAATTTGTGGAGACAATTTCCCCGAATGGATTTCTTTTCCAGTTTATGAACAGGTTGGGGTGCTCCCAAGTTGTAAATTACTACTTTTCCCCTTTGTTTTAACCTTTTTTTATGCAACTTGTAGGCCACATCTTGTTAAAGCTACCATTAGTATTATGTTTTTATACTTTTGGAATATTACACAATCAAAGTTAATTTTTCCTATTATAGCCAGCTTTGAGTAATGTTTAGATTGCTTCTGAAATGCAACCAACTCGTGGTATTGTGGTGCTTGAAAGCTAAAAGTTTGTAATTTGCCGAAAATAATGATTTTTAGGATATGTGTAATATATCTGCCAGAAGTAGTAGAGAAATGTAAGTGTATTACTATTATTATTGTTTGTTCTATCAGATGATTTGCATACAGCATGTCTGCCATCACTCATTGAGCATGAGACTGCATTTGTCCACTTCATGTGCAAGTTTTCAACTCCAACTGGACTTTGAAGTTCTCGAAGATCTTTCTCTGCAATCAATCTATCTTTTCCATTTGCTAGACACTCAACAATCTCCTCCGCAACCTGATTGAAAGCTTCAATACATAACTTAAGTTCATATCCACCTGCTTTTGCTGATGTTTTTTACTCCATGTTCATTTTATATTATTTCGCCTCCAATTAGTTTCGCTTATTACATCTCAATACTTATCAACTTTAGATAAATACTGATCAACTTCATATGCTAACATAGCATATCATCTAAATATTTATGTAAACTACATACATAATACAAAATGCAAACCAAAAAAATGAAAATTCTCACGGGCGTCACTTTCGTGCAACGCACGACGTCATTAACCTAGTAATTATATAAATACATAATCTAATATATGCAATACCAAGGGCAAAAAAGTCTATTTACATAATTTTACATCATCCATCCTCATTATTATCCCTCCATTTAATCATCTATCTAAACCATGAACTATTTTATCCACACTTTTTAATCCTTCATCTAAATCATGAACTATTTAATCACCCATTCGTAATTGTCACATCAATGTGGATCCACCATTCTTATTTAATGACCCCTACTATTTTATCCCTAACTATTTTAATCTCTCTTAAACTAATATGGCATCCAAACAAGGCCTTAATTCCATACTCTCACGGTACACGTGGTAATGGAATTCATGGGCCAAAATAATTGTTCACAAATTGAGTTTGACCAAGGGTTGGCCCACAAGAAGAAATAGGCTTCCTGATGCAATTGTTGGTGGCCTTGGCCTTATTAGAATATAAAAGATGAGGTCGGCTAGGGCAATGGGAGGAGTTTTGCAAACTAACGGCCCGTTTAGATGACGTATTAATTTGAGAGGGATTAAATAGTCAGGGAGATAAAATAGTAGAGTTGATTAAATAAGAAAAGTGGGTCCACAGTTAAGGTGAGAGAATTAACTAGTATATAGTTTAGATAAGGGATAAAAAAATGAGGGATAATGTAAATCATGTCAAATGACTTTCTTGCCCTTTATATGCCCATAATCTATTATGAATTAAATTAATTATATAACGTCAAAACTAATTAATTTTTTATACTTAACAAAAATTAAGCTAAAATAAGTCCTTCTAATAATTTTTTATACAAATTAAAATCATTAAATATTCGAAATATTCAATTCTCAAAAGGTTTTTTTTTTTTTTTGGTGGTAAAAACGTGTAAAAGAGAAATCCAAATATTGGGAACAAGTGTGCATCAGCGCATGTGTACTAGATAATTGACCATCACCATCCTCTTCCCCTTGAAAATATCGACAGCCTCCTCTTAAAAGAGGCATCACTTTCCTTTTTACCATTTTTTTCTAAATCCAAAAAAATATAAAATAAAGGACAAGTGGCCACTTGTTTAACCTATGATACCCATTACCTGTACCCATCAGTTCATCACCAGTCTCTTCTTTATCTTATTTCTTCTTCTTTTTTCTTCTTGTTTTCTTCTTTCTTCTTCCTTGTTGGAACCCAGAAACCAGACAACGGCAACAACGGCCAATCAAGGTCCGACGGGAACAACAACGATGGAGATGGCAGTGGTCGGCGATTTCACCCAGATATGTTTTACTTTTTCCTAATCGCTTATATTTTTCAAAATTTTCACATTTGAAAATTTGGGAAATTTTTGCTTGAAACAATAATGGTTTGTGCTATTTTGCTTGAACCAAAGGGGTATGCTCGTCATTTGATCTGGATGAGGAGCCGGACTAAATACAAGCACTCCCCTCCTCCTCCTTGTATTTAGGCTCTGTTTGGTTGTTGTGGAAAGAAGTAGAAAGGAAAGGAAAATTAAAAAAAATTCCCTTCCCTTGTTTGGTTGTTGAGGCAAGGAGAGAGGGAAAATAAAAGGGAAAAGAGAAGAAAATTCTGGAGAAGGAAGAAGGGTGAAATGAGGCTATTTTTCTTTTCATTTTTCTTTGGAAACCAAACAAGAGAAAATCATTTCATTAACTTTCCTTCCATTTTCTCTAGACAACCAAACAAAGGAAAATTCTCAACTTTCCTTTTTATTTTCCTCCCAATTATTTTCTCTTCTTTTCCACTTCTTTCCTCAACTTCCAAACAGAGCCTTAGTCTGGCTGCCCCGTATTTAATTAGCCTGCGGCTATTTAGTTAGGGGATGTTTTTGGTTGCCAAAACATGGGCTATTTCCTCGTCCTCCCGAATTGAATAGTCAGGGCCCCTTGTACATCATCCAAACGACCCTTAATTGATTTGGGTAACAGGGAACACAGGCGACACCTCTCAATATAAATAGACAGTAGCCTTGGAAAGGGACAGATATATGACGAGAAAAGAAACGAAGGCAGAGAGCATCACAGAATCGAGAAGTAAAGAAAGAAAGCTGTGTTCAAGCCGAGACCCTGTTCACGTCAACCAATCTTATTTGATCACAGTTGAGTAGCAACAAATTGGGGCAATAATTTCCCTTCCCATGGCCGGCTAAACTCTTCCTCTAGGGCGTAGATGAAGCTTGAACTCCTAGTAACATTATTTATGTTTTGATTTAGTGTTTTACTATTCTAATCATGGTTGTGTGATGTGAGGATTTATTTACGATATTAATTTTTCCCATCAAATCTTGTGTATGATTTTCTAGATATTATGCACGTGCATACAATGGTTCTTACTTGTTTGTGATAACTGGGTAAGATGGGTTATGCTCCGTAAGATGCGTCGTGCTATTAGACTAGCTGTGCCATTGAGATGGGTCGTACTAGTAAGACGGTTCATGCTAGGCGGCGATATCCCATGCTATTTGGTGATTCATAAAAATCTTTTGACGATACCGCGAGGCCCCGCGAACCCTAATGATATTCGGACTGATTCGAATAATTAACCTTTATCATTTTATAGGAATTGTTACAAACGTGTCGAGTGGATTCGAAGCCCTAGAACTTCTCTCACATAAACTCTCTTCATTTTAAATTACTCTAATTTAATTTTGGCTTTCATAATTTCAGGAAAACAAACCATCCTTTCTTTTATTGAATTAATTTAGAAACCAATTGAAATTTTGCAACTTAGCCTTCTAATCCCTGTGGAGCGATACTCATAATATTTACCACTATTCTTTGAGTAGTAGTAATTATTTCATTTTATTAATTATTTTTGGTACAGAAACGACACGATCAACACCTTTGCGGAACACCCCCCTTAACTCGCGAAGGTTTATGGTCATGTTGAAGTTCACCATGAACTTTTTCAATTTTACTATGTCATTGGTTAAAGTTGAAAAATTGACTATTTCAAGTGTAGAATTACAACAAGACATTCCAAAAACACTATTTCTCCCTCCCTCTTTGCACTCTTTTCCCTCCCTCTTAGCACACTTTTCTCATGCACACCCATATGTTTTGTTGTAACAAGGTTTTTTTTTCATCTAAAGTTGATAACTACGACCATTTTTCTACTCAACCTAACCACCAAGGTTTTCTATCATCCAACCCTTGTAGTTTTGGGAACTACAACCTAACTCACCAAGGTTTTTGATGGAGTTGAAGTTCACCATGAGTTTTTTTCGATTTTATTATGACATCAATTAAAGTTGAGAAATCGACTACTTCAAGTATACATTTAAAAGTAAGGCATTTTGGAAACACCATCTCTCCCTCACTCTTTACACACTTTTCCTGTGCAACTAATACTAATATATTTTGTCGTAACAAGGTTTTCTTCATTTGAAGTTGATAATTATGACCACTTTTCTACTCAACCTAAACACCATTCTAACAAATGGCTTCCATCAAAGAACCATCATCACAATGCCTAACAACTATTAAATTCTACGTAAGATAAGGAGGAAAGGGAGTTTCAAGAGGACTGAGAGAATGTGACAATATGGGATTTGTGGCTTCGCAAACAAGGGTAAATGTGGTGACTTTTCCTTTTGCCACTTAAGTCCTACAAATGGTTATTCCAATTATCACAAACAACGAACTTAATTTGAAGAACCTTAGTAAAAAATATGAGTAACTTTCCACAGATGAGCCGTTAGATCTAGGAATCCACGGCCCGGATTTGTTCGGTACAAACTACCTTTTCACGGTCCATCTGTGAAAAAGTTATTCTCAAGAAATATAAATAAATTAAGAAGAAACCATAGGGAGGTATACTTAGGGGGTGGTTGATAGCCTTATATTTTTACTTTTTAGATTATGGTCAAATGTATTATTAAATTTGTAGAGTGTTTGGAAGATATGTGCAGAATGCATTAGCAGAACATGTACTTTCTTTTACTGATAAGATCGTAAGGATCCAAAAAACGCCTGTTGCGCAAAGTTTTTCGACTAGTCCAGAAGAGTTGAACGAAGAATGAGCCTAGAAATAGCATAATGATGCTACGAAGTTGAACCAATCCTTTATGGAGCGGCCTATTGTAGATTGATGTGAACATCACGAACTGTCCCGTAAGCAACAAGTGTAGTGTTTGTGAGATATGTGCAGAATATATTTGTTGTTTGGCCGTCCAATTTTTGCATTTTTCAATTCTACTTATCACCTTTTGGGTATTTGGGGATTGTCCCCCAAAACTAATTCTCGAAGAATGAATTCTATGTTTTTTCACTTTAGAGAATAGAAGTCAAAAAAGAGTTGTTAAGCTACTTTTCACATTCTCCACTTGTAAAATACATTACACACATTTCTCTCAAACACTCCTCCCAAGTTTAAAACACATTCTGACCATGATAAAAAAAAGCAAAAAAGTAAAAAATGAAAAGCTAAAAAGTAGGCTCCCAAACACCCCATCTTTTAGGTCTTTTATATTAATCAAAATGGAAAACGTCAAAATAAGAATGCTGTTGTGTCAAAATAAGAATGCAAAAAAGACCCCAGGACTTTTTTTTGGCTTCTTCTATCCAAATGTTAAGATGAAAAACTCATTCTCGCAAAAGTTGTTTTGAAGAGGGGCCGCCAAATTCACAAAACTTGAAAAAGAGAAAATGAAAAGTAAAAGATAGGCTCACAAACACCCCCTTAATTAATTTCCCTTTTCCTTTCATCGGACTGCACCGTAAAAGAAAACTGGGCCTACTGTATGGGTTGCTTTCAATTTGCGGGCTAAAACTTACAAAAGCCCACCTATACAATAATTTGGAACTGGACACGATTGCCATTTACTAGAAAGACGGAGGTATTTTCGTAATCCGAGACCTCATCGACTTCTTCTCCTTCGCCCAAACCCTCGCCTATATATTCTATCTGTCTAGCGATCTCTGAATTCTCTTTCGGTCTCTCTCTCCTTGGTTTTTTGATCCTCGTTGCTCGCTCTCTCTCTCCTCCCCCCTGTTGGAACGATACGAGAGCTAGCTCTGCAATCATGTTGGTCTACCAGGACTTGCTTACCGGTAACCCCTCTCTCTCTCTATATATGTATATATGTGTGCGTGCGTGCGCGTGCCTGTTTGTTTATATGCACAGAATTTTGGTGTTCTGCTATTATATGGTTGGGTTTTAGCCTCAGTAAAAACTTTAACTTTGTTGAGATTGCCTCCGTTTCCTTAATTTGCCCAAAAAAAGATGGCCTTGGTTCGTGCCCTTTAGATTGTTCTCTTGGATGTTAGTATTTCATGTGGCTAGCTGCTAGATCTGATTTTGGATCTGTGTTGAATTTCGTGATTTGAATCTTTGATATTGGTCTGCTGTGGTTTAATTGTCAGTTTGGTTGATTACATATCTTTTAGATTGATTAGCGGAGTATCAAACCGTAGATAGATCTTATATTAAGCAATAGATAGATCTTATATAATGCTTAATAGACGTTGCTGTTGTATCAGATTTGTTACCTGTTGAAGTATATTGAAGATTATTGTTGTTTTTTTTTTTTCCCTTGCAAGCTTGGAGTAACCGAGTAACTAATCCCAATTCCCTAAAATTGTTTACATCTCGACTTTGGAGTGATATATCTTCCCGCGTGTAGTTCAACTCAGTTGCTGGTAGATATTGCTTCGTATACCTTACCTTACGTTGATTGTAAAATATGTACGCTGCCCACTTCACTGACTGTAATTGAAGTGAAAAACCCCGTAATCTTGCAAAGTGGTTTTTCTTCTAGGAATATGTCATCCGAGGATTACTCAACTTTCTTTGTTTTAGTATTGTGGTTTTGGTGGTTAATGCAATGATTGTAATTTAGATTTGCTCCTGTTTATTGATTCACGCCTTCTAATTTTGCATAACATCAAACCTGACTCGTTAGTATAAATTTTTTTGTGTTTAGAGTTGTTGATGTCCCTTGTTTCTTGATGAGGAGAAAGCCTTGTGTACAGAGTTCGTGTCTTTTTGTGATTGCTATTTTATGTGGCGAACTTGTAGTTTTTTCATGTTGCGTAGAATCTTCTATATGTACTATTGTACTAATATTCACATGGATACTGTTCATTGATTTAGGCGATGAGCTTCTTTCGGACTCATTCCCATACAAGGAGATTCAGAACGGGGTGTTGTGGGAAGTTGATGGGAAGGTTAGTGACTCTGTCTCAGTGACTTGACTATTTTCTTAGTGATGCTAATGTTATTAGTCTAGTGATGTAAATGTTGATTTACTCCATGTTTCTCATATTTTGGTTTCCATTTGGTTGCCTTGTTGCAGTGGGTTGTTCAGGGAGCAGTTGACGTAGACATTGGTGCAAACCCATCTGCCGAAGGCGGCGGTGAAGATGAGGGTGTTGATGATCAAGCTGTCAAAGTGGTTGATATTGTTGACACATTCAGACTCCAGGTTAGTTTTACCATGCCAATGCCTTCACAGCATTTGGAGAAACTTAATGCCAACTCAAGAGAAGAGCGTGACTTGTGTGTTTTGACTACTACAGGAGCAACCTCCTTTTGATAAGAAGCAGTTTGTTGCATACATTAAGAAGTACATCAAGTTGTTGACACCCAAGCTAGAAGGTGAGAAACAAGAGGAATTCAAGAAGAACATTGAGGGGGCAACCAAGTTCTTGCTCGGAAAGCTTAGTGACCTCCAATTGTAAGTCATGCACTCTGTGAGAAAACATATACTACTACATTTTACATTTTAATACTTGCAATATTGTCAAACCTGTATCTTCTTGCTTAAATGAAGGTTGAACATTATTTTGCAGTTTTGTTGGGGAGAGCATGGCTGATGACAGCACCATGGTGTTTGCATATTACAAGGAAGGTGCAACTGACCCAACATTTTTGTACTTTGGCCATGGGTTGAAGGAAGTCAAGTGTTAAGAAGTTGGAACAGTAATAACTGGGTTTCTCCAAGTGGAAACGTGTGTTTTAGTTTATGTTTTAGTTGTTGGTTTTTTATTTGGTTTGGTTTGGTTCGGTTCTGTACTACTATGCAACTTAGAGTTTTCATTTTACTATTTGAATATGCTACCTTTGGGAAATAACATGGATTGGTATTTAATTGAAATTCTGTTTTTGGTTGGCTCTTGCTTGTGTCTGATGGTCTAGTTGCTGTTTTAGTGAAACTCACTCTAAGAGGGGCTAGTTTCGGTAATGCAACATTTGGAACCATATGTAAAGGCAAATGGTTTTGCATTGCGACTAGGGGTTTGCTTCCACCTAATGTCTCAAGTTCGATTCCTCTATGTATTAGGTTCAATTTCCTTTCCAGTGAACTCTTGGAGCCATTGGGGTTATACTCAATCGTTATTTCCAAAGCCTGAAATTAGTCAAGGTGTGCTCAAATTGGTCCGGATATTTGATTATTAGAATAATTAAATAAATAAAACACGCACTTTGGAGTTACAAACCATTCAATTATTATTCAAAGAAGATAGAAAAGGAAAGATTCTTATGGTCGGTTACCATCTACTATCTATTGACATGCCGATGGCACAAAAGGCATGCAAAGAAGGCATATTCTTTATTGGCATATTCTTGCAAGTGGTTGTGAAAAGCATCCTGATAAAGCAGAGATCTTTAAATTTCACAAGGAGATCTTAGAAGGGATGAAAATAGGATTCCTAGACTCAATGATTTAAATTCTTCACACCATTTATCGGAAATCTTGTATTCGTTACCACCTCAATCAATAAAGGGGAAGGGCTAATTTTTTTTGAATTATTTCAAGCATATAATTAACAGGTTTACCTAGAGCATTTTGTAAAGTTCTGAATTCATAGTAACGAGATATGGCGCCATCCAAACATAGCCTTGCCAGAATATCAAGGGCTTAACCTGTAGTTGCACAATGTGAGTGCGAGAGAAATCGGCAGCACAAGCGCGAAAGTGTAAAACACGATTTTCACACAAGCGTGAAAGCGTTATCTGTAAACATCATATAAAACTACTCAATGAGTGAAGATTGAGAGCCCTATTGAATGATTGTTTAACTAGTTGTACCCTACATATGTGTTCAAACTTGTACTGTCCCACCCTACACTACCCGGCTTTTCTGTTTCTTTTTGTTGTCTTTTGCTTCATTGTTGTTTACTTTTTTTTTTTTTTGTATTCCGGACTGATAGTGTCCATTTCGTTTTCATTTTAATATAACTGAGATGATGATGTTCATCAAAAACTTGTACTGTCATTTACATGAAAAGAAAACTTGGTTATCACCTTCACATGCATATTTTTCTCCAAAGTTACAACAAAAGTCCAATATAACATGCTTGCAGAATTCTACCCCAAATGCAGCCAAACAAATTTTGGTTATCAAATCATCAAACTCCCACCCAGACACGCGCGCACACACACACACACCCCATTTGATTCATTCGTATTCTGTTATTCTTATTCGAGCACCCTATATATCACCGTCACTAATTCTAATCATACGACAAAGAAGGAATTCAAACAAGAGGACAATTGAATTCAAACTGCGAATCCAAATGTTAAAACAAAACGAGAGGCATGTTAGGCAAAAGTCCAACAGAGTTGTGGCATTGATTTTAGGACTATACAACTGCGCTATATAATGAGAAATTGGTGATATAGTTGGTACGACTGTTAATACAAAAATGCGAAGATGGATGGGTCGAGAGTCATGACCCATAAGAAACCTAATGTCTTGCAGTAACTCGAACTGTGTACTCCAATGCCCAAATACATTTAACTTAAGAAGTAAAGAAAGAGAAATCTACAGTCAACATAACAGAACACCTCATCCTCAAAGGTCAAACTAACTGCACAAGTGATCAAAGATACAGTGGACTGCAGGATTGAGATCTTACCACAGTCCTCCGTGATACATAAAACCTTGTTTACAAGTACTGGAAGCATCAATATCTTTAGAAGATTAGCCTTTTTCTCGAGAGAGAGAACAAATCCTTAGTCATGATAATTACTCCCTTGATTACTTCAGAACTGTTAGATTGAAGATGACTTTGATCACCGCCTGTATGGAACTGCATGAAGAACCCTAGCTCCAAAATCAAACCGAGATAAATATGAGTTCCATGCAACTTGGGTTGTATAAACAAATCGTCTGCCTGTCTTCCATTTAACGCTACCAGTAATGCCTTGAATGGGTTACTACTTGGACCCAATGATCTTTGATCACTCCAAGAAATCAGAGAAATTCATAACCAGAACCCCGATAAGCCCATCATATTGTCCATAAACATATAGCACACCAATGTCATTGTCGTCAAGCTTCCGACTCAGATATTTACAACTTGCATAAAAAATTTATTCAAGTTGTTATCATCACTCGGCTTTTAATCTTAAAATCTCCTTGGCAGTCCTTTGCCGAAAATATGGCATATGTTCCTACCCAAAAAAAAAAATAAAAATTAGTGTCATCATTCCTTGGTCTAGAAATCACAGTATAATCTGATCAGCGACAAAACAGTCCAATGAAATCCAAGGGAACTTCACTGTATTTGCACATTATTGGCAACCATAGCCAAAGCATCTTGACCTTTCACAGATACCAGTAAAAGAACTCGTGCTTCGCTGGTGATATTTTTCTTCAACCCTATGCTATCCTAAGATGTCTAAATAAATTCTTTTAGAAAAGTCCATATGAGATACTAAAATTACTTCATCAAATTCTGTTCAAGAGGTAGTAAATGTCAGCCAGTTTTGTCGAACACAATTTTAACAAGAAAGGAGTTCAAAAAAATGTTTATAAAGACCTTGGTAGCTTCATCCCAATCCCAATGCCCTTAGTTTTCTGTCTAGGAAACTCAGAGGCTATAAATCGATTTATTCTAGCACAATAACATCCCAATCCTCAATGAAAATGCAATAAAAAAATTTAATTCAAGGAGTCATGACTCAGACACCATCCCAACGCGGCCACGTAGAACAAAGACAATATGGCGATTCACTTGTAGCCAATAATAAATTTTCAAAACATCCCAACTGTTTTAATTGAGCCGTTCTTTTAAGTAATACGTTTGATGCAAGGATAGAGATGGTTGACACATTTGGGGGCGAGAGTGTGGGAACCTTGCTGACTGCTTAGAGTTTCGATTCAAAGAGGTATCTCTACTAACATCTTATGAGCAAAACCACCATTAAAGAGAAAACAACCAAAACAGTTGAAGGGAATCATTATATTTGGTAGTAGAATAGAAAACGATTCTATGAAGAAATATGTTCTTACATGATATCGTATACCACTTACATGTAGCCAATAGTGCATGTAGAGGAATAACTGAATAAGTTTCAAACGTAGAATATTGTGGGTTGGGAAAAGAGAGTTTTTTTTTTTTTTAGGCAAAAAAATTTGAAGATAAAGACGAGGGACTGCAAAAAAAATGAACAAAGAAAAATAGTGTTTCTTAAATCTTAATGCAGCATTCAATCATTTATTTTCATGCGGGATAGTAATGATAACTTGATTATGGGAATTTATCGCATAACGGTTCATCATGTTGATTCTTGTTGGCAATTTATCAAACAACTAGCATGCTTTCAACTACTATATGACATACGACGGAATACTTCATTTCAGTTATCAAACACAAGTCATAGGCAAATAGTATTTGGTAAAGACATGAACTATAATCACTCTTCTAATGCCCAAGGTCTGTATAGGAGACCGAGACATACATCCAAATCGGGTTGGGACAACTAAACTATTATTGCCTCCGATCGTTTATGGTTTATGAGAGATTAAGGGAGAGATTATGAATTACCTCGAGATGGTTTTCTGGAAAATGTTTGTCGACAAGGGCTGCAAATTGAGTTTTGGACGCACTCCTATTCCCGTAATTGTATGACCATACAAACAAATTAGCGGGTGCAACCGAATCCGTACACTAATGGGCATATCCAACAGGTTTAGGAATGGGCTGGTTTTGTCTGTTTAAATGATTTATCGGTTGTTAGAGTTCGGCGAATGTGTGTGCCCTGCGGGTTAGGGTATTAGTAACAGTCAGACATCGATTTGATTCATTTGAAGGGTGCAGTGCTGGGAAGTTGAGATAGTTTGGAGAGCAAACTGGTTGTGCCGTTTGGGGTGGTGGGGTCACTGGGATGGATATGCCATTTGGTGTGAATCTGATGTAATGATCAAGACGAGGAGGGAAAGGGGGGGAGTTTCTAGTCGTTAGACTGGGAGAGCATTAGGACGCCAGTTTACATATAGGTGGTGTTTGGGTAAGGATGTGATGTTTGGGCTTGAGGAAGGAACACATAATGTTTGGCAGAGGATGTGGATTGTATATTAGGATGAGTAGGAAGGGTAATTTGGGAAATGAAATTTAGACAAATGGCTGACTCTTTTTTAAGAATTATAGATTGGGTTCATGCCTCTTATGAAACGGTGATATTTTTTCAGGGAGATGTCAAGCCCAATCTAGAAAGGAATCAAATGGGGATGAAGAATTCAAAGAAGTATCAACATGTGATTAATATAGAAACTTGATTACCACATAATCAAATAGGTAAAAAGTCTACCGGTGAAACACAATGACATGAAAGCAGTATATTCATCTTATTTTCTCCCTCTTTATGGTTGGTTGTGAAAATGTCGACACAATCCTAAAAATTTCCTTCTGGCCTCTTCTCTCTCCATTTCATTCTACTTGCATAGGAGCGCAAGGAAATGATGCTCCACAAATCCCTTTGGGATGTCAGAATGTCACGCTTGATAGCTAATTTAACAGCTAAATACTCGGTTAAAATGAAGTCAAACAAGACTAGGATAACTTTTCAAAAAGAAAGAAATAATACTAGCACATTCACCTACAAAAGTGTCCAGAACACTACCAATGGCCTACCTGTTTGAAATGGAGCCCAAGACCTCTGCTATAAAAGTCAATGTACTTGATCATGAACATGCCACAGTCCGACCTGTCCAAAAACAAAGTATCACCCATTAATCATAATTAAGAACCATACGCCCGTGCTCGAAAGATAGTCTATTAAACTCCGTATAGAAATCACTTCAGAATTTATCTTTCCAATTGGAAAAAGAAACTATCTCGAATGACAGCCAAATTAGCAACAATATCAAGATACACTTACAAAAGAGGAAACACGATCAGGATAAAATAGAGAACACACAGAAGCAAGCCCAGGAACCTTGAAAAGAGCAGGGCCCTGAGTTACAACTATACAGACTTTGGACATGCTTAGGCAAAATTGTAACAAATCTGGAGGAGTTAAAGTAAAATTGTTCAATTGCCTTCATATTTTTTCAAAACTTGGGTGGGCCTAATGAGAAATAATAGAAACTTGCGCCAGCCAGCCAGCCCGTCTCCGATCCGGATAACACACTTGCACAGATTTATAGACATCTAGAGATCTAACATCTCCTCCAGAAAACCATAAAATTGCATCACTAGGTCAATGTACCTAACATAGAGACATGGATAGAATCATAGAACAAAAGCCAATTCCCACTAGTTGCTAAACATACGTAGACGAAATGATAATAAAATAATAGGACAAGCAAATACAGATGTAAATGAATTTTCACGAAAGGGAACAAGCCCTACAAAATAAAAACATAAATTCATTTCTTCCCCACAAGAGAAAGATATTTAATACATCAAGTCATTAAGGGAATGACACACAAAAAGACATCGATTAAAAAAGAGGCCCCAAACCTTCTCATCTCGTGTATGTCAAAAATGTCTTCCATATCAAGAAACTGATCATATATACAATACAATTAGTTGCACGAAGCGGGAGTAGAGGTATGTAGAAGCTCCCAAGGTTGGGAGCGGCGAGGGAATATTTAACGAATAAATGTATGCGCAAGTAAATTTTTACATATTTATATGTATTGTACATATGTTTTATAGTTGCAAAGCGAGCGTATATAAACATGAGTGAGAAATGACATTCCAATATTTTTTTTTTACGCCAAATATATGGACTAAACAAATAGATAAGCAGAGTAGAATACAAGACAACAAAGAGAGTCCTAAATCTTTCTTACTTCTTTTTTCTTTTTCTTCTTGCTTGCATATATGTAGAAAGAGAAGTGAGAATTTCGTCCTTAAGATTAGTCTAGAAGCTCATTCTATTTAGAAGCGGGTTCTTGTCTGGATGGGAGCGAGCTCCCGTTTAGCGCACCCATTTTAGAAGGATCCCGCTACTAAATACATATTGGACACTGATACACATTGGATTGTGTTATGTCCAAACAAGAGGTTCCATGCAAGTTTCTTCCTTTTCTTTCCCTTCCCTTTTGGGCAGATAAGTAAATTTTGAAGACAGCTCATCTACAACTCTCATGATTGTTTCCTCACTGCAATGTTCGAAAAATTGTTAAGTGCTAGTCGAGTAGAAGAGAGGCACCTAGTGCCTAGGCCGACTAATCTACGCTAAAATTAGTAGACTTTTACCATATTTAAAAACTATTTTCCTACCTCCCCCAAAGTATGAGTAAGAAGTAACATAAGACCAAGAAGAAATGAATTAAGTAACGACTAAAAAGTTGAGTAGTAACAAATAACAGGTCAAAGTTCAAAACAAAATGAAATTAAGTGCTTAAAAAATAAAAACCCACGTAGTCCAATATCAAAGTCTAGAGTCATAAGTTAATTTCCTCTTCTTCACCATATCCCTCTAAAACATATCTGCATCGGACTCAAAGTAAAAAACTCAAATAAAAATTGTTAAAATAAAACTAAACACCTTGCACTTTTTACTTATTACTACAATAATTAACCCAAAAATAATTATAAAAAATTACAATATACAACCCGCCGATTAATCTCCACCAAGGAGATTAACTGGCGACAAATTGCCTACTAACTGTAAAATGCCTAATTACCGCCGAGACCGTAAAATCTAGCGTTGGGAGTCAACTAGCGCCTAGGTTGCTGACGAGGCTGACTTTTAGAACACTGCCAAACTGACGCAAGAGGTGGATCATAATAGTTTATTGATCTATTTTCTTGACTCTATCAGAAAAAAGCAACAAAAATCATAGTTAATGAAGTATCTCACAACAACAATATCACAATATCATTTGTTGATCCCCTATTGTATCTGGTCTCTTTATTTTGTTGATATTGGCATATCTCCATATCCCTGTTCCTAGGGGAACTAAACTCTCATGCATGATAAACTTTGATGTTTCCAATTATCTTGGAGGGAAATATCTGTTTAAGATCATGTAGGTCATAGTAAGTTCTACACCATTCCCATGGCAAACTATGATATAAGTCCCAAAAATAATCAAGCTCCCTGAACTGTACCTAGCTCAAAAAACTCAACAAATTCTAAGCCCTCCACCATCCCTTCAATTTTTATCCATCAGCCCATTTGGAATGCCCCAAAGAAACAAATAATAAAACTAATCAAGCTCCTCTGAGCTGTAGATGCCTCAAATTTTCGTAAACAACTCCATTTTGTAATGCCTTAAAAGGGACGTACATCCTAAGGAAGAAACTAAATCCTGTAACTTTACCATCTTATAAACTTTAGAGTTATAATTCCCATAATAGAGAAAAATAGAGAGGAGATTAGGAAATCTAGATCATCAGTTGAATGTGAACTCATTATTACATATCACCTCACAAAGTTGGATTTTGCCCAGCATATAAAGAAAATGGACTAAAGGAGCAATATTTATGGCATTTCGTTATTCACTACATGGTAAGACTTTTTATAGAAAAATTTATAAGTTCTTTATGCACCAACTGAGCAAGTTTATTGTATTTACATTAACCAATCCATGCACGTGAAAATATTTGAGGAAGCGGATTTTTATTTATTTATTTTTCCTTCCATCATTTGACACGGCTGAATTTGTGGAACAGGAAGTCAAGCCTGTTTTTTGATACATCATGACTTCTAAGGATATTTTGGAAAAAAACTCTGAGCCAGTCAGGATATCGAGGAGCATAGTACGGTAGTACCCCAGTCATTCAAGAAGGAATTCTTTTCCATTCAAAAAGATGTGTTCACCACGGGATACACATAGGCACTTTTTAACTTCTTATGGTAATTGAGTTTCATTAAAGAGCCAAAAATCAAGAGTAAGGAAGGCATTCCTTTCCAATACAAGGGTAAGAGGGGAGCTAAAGCCTAAAATCTAAGGTAAAGATGGTCTAGCTGATAAAAAAAAAAAAAGAGAAAAAAAATAAGGGAAAGATGGTCTAATGAGGGATTTGCCCATGGACTAATGTTGTTAAGCTGAGTGCCCTTGGTTCTAACATCAAACCCATTATTTTGGAGGACAGCAGAGGGAGGCCAGTAAATGACTTGAAAGACTCTGCAATTGCTTTCCTTTCCTGCCCAATTTAATAGATCAAGGTAGCCCATGCCATTTTCCGAATGAGCTTATGGAGAGCCTTCCAACCAAACGTGAATTCTATTGGATGTAGTGTCTTGATGTCGCCATATTATATCGTCTCCTTGTCCATGTGGGAGTATGTTATTCAATAGATTGATCCAATTCTCCAACCCCCAGAATGTAAATGCATGGATTTGACCTTTCTAAGAGTCATCCCATTATCCAATTTCAATGCAAAAAGCTGTCATTGACAATTCAAAACAAACGAATAGCTGCAAAGCAACATTAGGTATACTAAGGCAAATTTTAAAAAATAAGACTTGGACATCAACTTAAGCAAATGTAATGCCTTCTGTCTTCTCCTCCTTTTCCTTTGGTTATGCAAAAATATGCCTTGTTGGCCAAATAAACACTCCACCATAGCCATAGAATCAATGATGTTCCTATAACTTTGCAAACTGATATAGATAGTTGAAAAGCTTACACACCCATTTTTCTCTGTTCGAAGATCCTCAACATATTCTTGCTTCCATGAATGAACATCAATGTCCTCTCCACTTTTATCTTTCACCTCATCCACAAAGTACCGAGCCTGGCATCACAACAATGAATATTCTAAACATGCATCGTAATTGCAACAAATTCATGGAAATTAACCTCATGTTGAAGGAAAAGACAAAGAAAACAGCTGCAAATTCAAGGAACTTTGTCTTTCGGAAAACACAAGCTAACTGGTGCACTATTGTAATGCCTTTAAACATCTTGGGAGGACAGATGCCTTCCCGCCCCTACACCCAACCTAGAGGTATTTAAAGCACGAGAAGTTCAAAGCCAAGAAGGCGGCAAATAATGAAGGCTACTACCAAATCACTTTTTTTCATATGAAGTAGTATCTGTTGGCCAGGGTTCTTGGTGGTTGATTTTTCTTTCTCTGACATAACAGGTGGGAAGGAAGACAACTTCTCCGGCAGTGCGGCACAATGGCAAACTAAGACATAAGAAATAGGTAAAAAAAAGAAGAGAGAACACAGACCCCGCACAATAAACTTCTAATTCCATTTCATGCATCCCCACTCCCCAGACAGAACAACAAAGTAAGATATTGAGTAGAGAACATACCAGTACTTTCAGCACTTGAGTATCAATGCCTTTGAGTGAGTCAAGATACTGGAACTTCTCATCCTTTTTGTTTATAACTGCCAAGCACCAATGTATATCTTTGTGTATAGGAACAAATATCTGAGGATATTAGCAAAAACAATATCATAAAAACAAGCAATAAAACAAAAAAAAATTGATCATAAACTGAAGGCAACAAATGGCACACAACTCACTTTATCACACTCAAGAAGGCAGTATCCCAATTTCCTTTGGCTAGTCCACCTTCTGACTGATTTAAAATCATAGCCATTCTTCCCACCTATTAACTGGATAATATATTAAGTGACAGAAAAATATGTACAGGATAAGAAACAATACCGAAAATAAATGCTAAAAATGCTGACCCATCAAAAAATGCATGAGTAAACAGAAAAGAAAGTCATTAATATAGACGAGAATAGCATATGTTTTTCTAAGTTCCGCAGGCAGAAATATATTCCATGATAGCGCAAGAAAATGAAATGCCCACTCTTCACCCATTTGTGATACATATTAGTGAGATCACGAACGCTTGCTTGTTTGTGTGCAACGGTCCAAAGTGCCATAGCGTAGGATGAGAAACCAACACAACTCAAACAATGGGCACTGAACACTTCAAATGCAGTAAATGTCATCTAGGTTAATGGCAATCAGATTTTCAACTGGATGTGGAGGCTAAGAAAGTTGATACCCTAAACATGGATGACATTCCATACATCAAGCCAGAGCTGAAGAGGCTGACGGTGGTATAAGAAGAAAATACCATGGTGGCAGGGTGCCCAGTTAGTCCCCTAACTGGGCACCTTGCCCCAGTTAGGGGACTAACATCCTTGATCTAAAGATTCAACAACAAGAAGTGGCATATCAAGCATCGTCCGTACTTATTGTGCGCTGTTACTGAATACAGATATAACAAAGCATCCTTGCAGGTGATAAAAAAACTAAATATGGGAAAATAGGACCGAAAGGAAAATCAGAAATTTAGTCTCACATAAATTGAACTATACCACACATTAACTATGGTAAAAAACAAAAACACTTTGATGGCATAAACAACATTTTTGGCTAAATAATATTTTTTTGGGGTAAATTGGCATAAACAACATTGATGGATAATGGATAACAATTGAAGTAAATAAGTTACACCATTTCCTATATGCCCAGGCCTTTAGAGTAACAAATAGTCACAAGCACATAGTTCCATTGTGCTACTATGTTTTACCACAACACCTTTGCGATACCTACAGTATATAGAAATGAAGAAACAAAATAATAATTTCAAAATTTTGTTTTAGAATAATTGAAAGTTTAGAACAACAATCAGAAGTAGAGAGAGAAAATGATGTCACCAGCCAATTGGATCAATGCAAGCGTATTCACAAGTTAGGCACTCAACAGTCAACTCCTATTCCTATAACAAAGTCAAAAACTATGCCGAGTTAGCAGACGAAGGTAGGTAATAGAGCAACACAAACCTTCTTGTAGAAGAACGTATTGAAGAAATGACACTTCAAAAAACTTTTCGGCTCCCTCTTTTCCCTCTCTTTTAGTAATTCAAGATACACATTTATCACCTGCAAAAAAGAAAGCCCTCCCAGTCAAAGAACAACATTACAAGCTCACATATTTATCTGGCTGGTTCCATTCGATCACTAAAAAGACAACTAGATGAAGACCTCGAACATTCAACAACGTCATAGTAGTCTGTTAATGCTGAAAAAGTACAGCACACCTCGTCATTTAACCATGCACCCGGTCTCAAACATTGCAAAAGTTCTCCTGTGATCTCAATGTTAGAGTCCTCGTGAGTGGCCAAAACTTTCCTCCTGCAAAAGTGAGAACCAGATAGATTACCAATAGATTCTCACTTTCTCAAAAGCAAAGGACAAATTCATCAAACCATACCGACTGGGATTAGAGAAGGCCCAGGAAACTCTATCCTTTTCTTCCTCTGTCAGAGGCACAAAAGCTTCACCAAACCAAGTCTCAAGTACATCCTGTAATGAATCAACTAGGCATAAGAGAAAACAAACTAGATAAAGGAATGTATCACTTCCACAAGAGAAATGTTATGCATCCCTGGATTTCTATTGGCATTTTATATCACTGTGTAATCTGATAATTGTGATTGGTTCTATGTTTGGAAAAAGATTACGATAGGGCGTAGTACAATGATCAACAAAATAACAATTTTGACAAACTCTTGATCTCACTGAGATGTGATGTAGTAATGACAGTTTAAGATTTTAAAAGGGTCCCATTCGAAACTTGAATGCAATAATAATGCCTCCTTAAGTTGATTTCTTCGCTCCTATCTCTTCAAAAAGGTAAAAATATCTGTAAGACTTGTTTCCTAAATCCTTCTGAGCAAGAAAAGTTTGTCATATTTGTAAGCGCATAACATAACTCTAGAAACTAGAGCATCAATGCTTACGTATCCTGCAGCACAAATAGTGATAAAAATCGATGACATGTAGGCTTATAGCAATCCTCCATCCGGGGGTAACGAAAATTTACCTCATCTTGTGGCTTATTCGCAGGATGCAGTAACTTAAGTGTAGCCCATGCCTTCTCAGTTGTCTCGATACAGGAACTCAAGCTCTTCAATCTAATGTCACGCTTCCCTGCATTCTCGTGCAACCGTTTGTGCACTGGTCCATCCCATTTACGATCCAGCGAAAGAGATTCTAACATCTTCTCCGTCCAATTCGCATTCTTCCTATCAGAAACCACAACCTTCCCATTCTCCTCCTGTGACCTCTCATCATCCACAACTTCAAACACTTCTTCCACACTCGAATCCCCTGAAACATACGCTCTATCTACCACTTCATCAACGTCAATCACTTCCTTATCATCCTTCTTAAGATACCTAAGACTCTCAACCGCCTCTTTCTTCCACCTATCATATCGATCACTCAACTTACCATAACTAAAAACATTCCCCATCTCATCAACTGAACCCTTCTCCTCCCAATCCCCACTCTCCCTCTCGCGACTCGAAACCGAACTAGAACGAAACCCTGATCTGGACACTCTACAAGGGGCATGAACTTCCCTCCTAATCCGGTTCACCGGCTCGGGATACCTATAAACCCTAGAAGCTGAATTTCTATAACTTTCAGGAGTGGACTGCATAGATAATGATGAAGTTTTGAGCTTTTTGGAAATGCGGGCAGCAACTCGATTAAACCAATGCGAGAAGGGCAATTTGAAGAAGTAACCGTCGCCGCGTTTTCGGTTGCTGGTTAGGGCACCCATTGGTTCGACCCAGATCGGAAAAATCCAAAAACTAAACAACACATGGGTGGTGAATTTTGAGGAAATGGGAATTTGGTTGAAGTGATTAAAACCCTTCTTGTTAGGTTGAAGGAAAGATGGGTTTATGAAATTGGAGCGTTTTTGTGGTGGATTCAGAGGTGAAAAAGGAACAATTGAGGGATCAAGATTGTAGAAATGTGGGAAATGAGATTGGAAACCTTTTGATTGGTAAAAGTGACGTGAAGAATCGAAAGAAGAACAGAAGTGTAGAGCTAGGGAGAGCGCTCGTCAGTTCAACATCCAGTGAGATGTGATGTGGGGGTTTAGATTTCGCGGCCCGACAGGGATCCAATCCGGTGTAATTGCATGCATGAGCATCTCCAAATTTGTTTTTTCACTTAAACTTTTTTTTTTTTTTTTTTTTAAGGATATAAGGGGCAAAATCTCATTTCTAGTGGTATATTAATTTATCCACTCAAAATGACTTTTGCACATTTCGGAAAAATTTAAGCTTTGAGTCATTATTTGAACTTTTTTTTTAAGATTTAATCTTATACTCACCCCGTCCCAAAAATATACTAGTTTTTTTTGGGAATTCGTATTATTTTTCAATATAATATATTTTATAATGTATAATGTTTTAGATGATTCCAAAAAACTTTGTATTTTAGATTTAATTGAGATCTATCAAACAAGATCAGTATTAGATATGAAATGTATTACCGATTGAAATATATAATTGATTTTTTATCCAATTAGAATAGAACGAGAGACTATATTTTTGGGATGGACGGAGTATATATCTCCTATTTACTATGTTGTCATCGGAAGCTTTTTTTTTAAATAGTAAAAATAGGATTTGACATTAGAGATGCTCATATCTAAAATAAATTTTACCCAATTTGGGTAAAAAGACAAAAGTGTAAGGATTGATGAAGCTTTCAAGTCATCTTTCTCCGAAATGGATAACCAACCTAGCTCTGAGATCAATCGACTTGGGTGGCTCCGAACTCTCTTGATCATAAGGTAAATTGTGATGCAACTTTCAGTAAGGATGGTGGTGATGGTAGTATACATAGCAGTGGTTATGAGCTATGTTACATGGATTCTTTATTTTGGCTGAGATACTCGTGTCGATAAGTTCGACACGTGTATCCATTTTGGACACTCGAATTCTCTAATTGTCATGATATTCACAGAAAAAGAACATCAAATTTGCTAAGAAAACAATATTTCTAGTCTCACATGGACATAAAAATAGGAAAATCATATTTTTCTTAACCCCTTATTGTTTAAGTATGTTTTTAAATACATTTTATGCTAAATAATCTGAAAAAATGGAATATGTTCTAGAAACAAGTGTTCACGACGTTTCTCCGTTCCCAGAGTTAATTAGGGGACACATATCTCAGTATCTTAAGATTGAAGTTTAGGAAGGTCGGACACTTAGATTCACACCCGCATCCGATACTCAAACCTGAGTCCACGCAACATAGGTTATGAGGAATTGGGATGGTAATCTAGCAGATGGATTAGCGAAATCTATTAAAATCTCATCCCCTTGACGAGGGGAGCTCTTGGCTATTAGAGAAGCTTGCTTAATGATCTCAACTTTGGCTATGAATGAGGTCTCTGTGGAATCTGATAACAAACAAGCAATCATTCTCAGCATCTTAGTTTTTGTTCCCCCTTGGGAGGTTACAGCAGTGGTTCTTGATATTCAGGAGCTAGCTCGAAAAGGAGGTACTCTTTTCAAATGGGTTTGATAGCAGCGTTGGCTAAGAGTGGAAAGCTTCCTCTCAATTGGGTCTCTTCACCACCCCTTCAACTTTTGTCTATTTTTAATAGTGATTTTGCTTTGTAAGCCTTGTGGGCATTTTTGTCCTGTTAAAAAAAAAAAAGAAGTCAAAATCCCAACAATTAATTGGCCACACCACAAATCTCTCTTTCTCTCTCTCCAAAGCCCCCCGAAAAACACACAGGCACCATTCTTCTTCTCCTCCAATCCCATAGCAGAATGCTTTTTTGCAAAATCAAATTACCATGTCGGATAACGCTCCAGAAGCGGTGGTTTTGCCATTAAATCAAACCCTTAAAGGCTTTATAAATTTCTCTTGCGAATACTTTGGCTCCGCTGTGACTTCTAGGGGCATATTCCGAAATGACAATCCCATGCGCCACCCCGTCCCCTTCCTCTTCGTTCAGCTCGGGATCGCCATTATTCTCACCGCAATCCTCCGTGTCCTCCTCAGGCCCCTCAAACAACCCAGATTTGTTGCAGAGATCTTGGTAATTTACTTACCACAATCTTCTAGTATTTCTTTATAAATAATTAGAAAAAAACCCAAAACGTATACAGATGTGATGGTGACATGTTTTGAAATTATGCACGACAATGGTTGTTTGTTTTACAGCCCCCTAGATTGTGAGAAACGGTGAGATAAAGTAAGGGTGCTCTTTCTTTCTCACCAAGTCTCACCAAAAAGGGAAGGGGCCCATCAAAGAACTCTCCATTTTTCATGAGAACACTCAATCCAAATACGTGATTTTGGAAGAAACTCTAACGCTTTTAATTTTTTTCTTATCAAATCCTTCAATCCAAAGGACTTGTTAGCTGGAACTCACAGAACATTGCATTCTGTAGCAGATTTCATGTAAATTATATTTGCATAGCATCTTCTCAAATTATAGGCAACAATTGTTGATGTTTTGGTTTGAAATAAATGGACCCAATGCCCATGACCATAGAATTTCTACCATAATGTCATCAAAGAGCACAACTTTAAAACGAAAATCCGGACACAACCTCTATACGTCCATAACCAACATAGTTGTGTTCGGGATTGTGTTCCTAGACTTTTGCCATGATCAAATGTGCTAATGACGTTTTGTTTTCGTTTGTCAGGCTGGCATAATGTTAGGCCCATCAATGTTTCATTTGTTTGGTAAAGCAGACTATTTTGATAGCTTGATAACAGAGAGGGAGAGAACTATCATGAATGTCCTTGAAACGGTGGGCCTCATGACATACTCGTTTGTGGTGGGCGTTCGAACGGACATAAGCATCGTTAAAACCGCTGGAAAATTGGCTTGGGTTATCGGTCTTTTCGCCTTCGTGTTTCCTTTGGCCCTAGTTCTTCCTACTGTAGAGATCTGGAAAAAATATATCAAGTATGACAACCATTTCTTTCTCTATTGGACAGGCATACTGGCAACCTCAACATCATTTCAGGTCATCTCTGTCCTACTTGAAGACTTAAATCTCCTGAATTCGGAACTAGGCCGCTTGATCTTGTCATCTGGATTGATCAGCAGTGTCTGCAGCTGGATTTTTAGAATATACCATAATTACTTCACTTTTTCTAAGTTTGTGAAATATCAAATCCTAGACAACTTTAAGACGGAAATAACCAGAGCGACTAGTGTACTTACCATAGTATTCGTCCTACGCCCTTTCATGTTTTGGTTGATGAGAAGGATCCCAGAAGGGAAAAGCATCAAGGAATCGCATTTTTTCGTGATGATTGTCATGTTTTTGACTGTTTGTTTTGCAAGTGAGTATTTGAGTATGAGCGGTTATTTTGGAGCGATGGTATTGGGCTTGAGCGTACCACCCGGTCAGCCCCTAGGGTCTGGAGTGGTGGAAAAGCTGGATGCTTTCATTTCGGCGGTGCTTTTGCCGTTTTGTCTTATTGGTGTCGGTCGCTATGTCAATATTTTCCAAATAACCATGAAGCATTATATCCAGGCGGAGATCATCATCCTCCTTGCCTTATTTGGGAAAGTTGCTGCTGGTGTGATCCCTGCAGTAATTTCCAAGATGCCTTACAAGGATTCCTTTGCTCTTGGCCTCGTCTTGAGTGCACCAGGGTTTTGGGATGTTCTCTTCTTCAAACTCTACCTGAGATATACGGTAATAATTCTCAACTCTATCTATCTATCTATCTTTCTTTCTATCTATGTCTACCGTTGTTCGATATGTAGTTAATAGGTAATTTTTTACTAAAAACATATTGGTAAAAAAAGGGAATTAACAATTATTCCCATAGAACATTGGTTAAGTCCTAGATCATCGACAAAGAGTAAAAAGCTATGTTGTAGTAGATTCAATTGATTTTCATTCAATTCAAAGGGTAAATGGAAGTCTGGATTTAAATTATTAGAACTAAGATTAACTAGAAGTGCAATCAAAGAGTTCGAAAGTTGGAGTGAAGGGACTAGGGTTTCGATTCAACCTATCCCTCGTAAGATAATCGCAATAGAAACCAAGGAAATTATTCAACATGAAGAACGACCACCGTTAGGGTAGTGATCCCTACTGATAATCGTCAAGAGAATTCACAAGACTCATGCACTGTTAAGAATAGAAGTGGCAAATGAGTGGGTTGGGTTGGGTCTGGTCGTATTGATAGTGGGTTGAATATAGGTCAATAATAGACGAGTTAAATATGGGTGGGTCGACTATGGACCAAGCCATATATAATCCTACCCAATTCGACCCAACCCATTTTTTTCACTCACCGCAGCTATGGGAAGAAGGGAGGTAGGTTTGTGTGTGTTTATATATATAGAGAGTGAGAAAGAGGATGAGTGAGTGATTTAAAATGGATCTTGCTAGTATTTGTCCAATGGGCACATAATAAACATAAAAAAAGAAAAAAAAAACATGCAGTTCAATACATTTACACCTATTTTTATACACTTTTCAACACACTTTCTCAACCTTAACATATGCCCAAGAGGAGAGAGAGCGTGGGGAGTTGGGATTGTGGGTGGTGGGAACCATTGGGTTGGAGTTTAAACCAGTAGCAGACTCTGGCATTTGGTTCTGAAGTGATGGGTCGAAATTTATTTCTGTTATGTATTGCTAGTGCAAGTGATATGTTTATTCACCCAAGGACCAATAAACCCATAATACAACATGGGTTGATTGGTTTGCGTTAAAAGTGGGCGGATACAGACGGATTCATGAATTGGGTTGAAAATTACCACCTCTAGTTAAAAACAATCTTAACATAACACGAATCGTCTCGCCTCACTTAATGCGCTGCATGACCCGTCTTACATTGAATAATTTATTTCGGAGACTATTCTGGAGCATCAAAAAGACAAAAACTGTCTTATATATCTTGAATACAATCACGCAAGACAGATTGGAAATATAATAACTTCCATGAGAATAAGAATCATCCAAAGAGTTATATAACTATTTGACATAAAACCTCAACAAATTTGTACAGTCATGCTACTCGGAGGCAAGCATCCTCTTTACCCTACTCGGATGCAAGCATCCTCTTTACCCTAGCTGCCGATCATGGAGGAGTGGCTTTTTATGTTTCGCTCCCAGCTGCGAACCCTATTATGCGTCAAAAGAATGCCCTTCATGCCCGGCCCTATAGTGTAGGCTGCCAAAAACATAGGTCCACATCATATTAAAACAATGATAGGTACACACCCTCTCAATCACTCTCTACCACACCCTTTCTCACATGTGTGGTAGGGCCTACTGGGACCCCTGGGTGAGCCCTACCACACATGTGAGAGAGAGTGTGGTGGGGGTGGTTGAGAAGGTGTGTACCTATCATTTTTGCTCCCTTTATACTCTGTCTGTTTTGCATCTTATGTGGGCCCATCATTGATAATAATTTCATAAATTCCACCTTCTAACTTGAGCAAAGTTAAATTGCAGGCGGACCTTGCACTTTTTACTCCTTAATTTAGCTCCGTATGTCATCCAACGATTCCATGAGTCTTGTGTAACAGAGAAAACGAGTATTGAATTTCAAATATTACACTAAACGGATATAACAAGCATATCTTCAAGTGCGTAAAAGGGCACATTTATGACCTATCGATAGTTATGCCTGTTTAGGTTTTAGCATTTGAAGAAGTAGGGAAACTCATTTGGTGACTGGCTATTGAGCGGTTGTCAAAGTCCGATGGTACCTGCAAAACTTAGATCTTCGATATACATTTTCATTGTCTTTCTATTTATTTTCTTATATTCTAGCTCACTTTTACATCCTAACCAAAAGCATAGTGAATTGTGGTTAGCATTTTTCTTCCGGAAAATTTTTATTTTCTATTTTTGAAATGAAACCACTCTTTCAGGAAGCACCAAAAACTTGTTTTCGGATATGGAAACACTCTGTTTTTGTGGGCAAAAAATCACCGATAAAAAAACTTCAAGCATTTTCAAATATTGCACTTCAGAAAACAATGAATTATCATATCTTGTGCGCAACATCATTTTTTTTTTGGATTTTCTCATGTCTTGTTCTGGAATTCTTACCTTGTCAAACAAATATGCAGTTGATCGATCCGGAGTTCTACACAATTCTCACAGTGATGGCTGTGTTGACTAAGGCTATCCTCACCCCTTTAATTTACTACCTCTACGATCCTTCCAAGAGATATTCAAACTACAAAAGGAGGACAGTCCAGCAGTCTAGAAACGAGCACGAACTTCGGATTCTGCTCTGTCTTCACGAGGAAGATCAGGTTTTCAGCCTAATGAATGTCCTGAAAGCCACTTATCCAACAAGAGAAAAGCCCATCGGAGCTTTTGTTTTGGACCTGATTGAGCTTGTTGGACGTTACCACCCGCTCCTCATCAACCACCAATTTCATGGACGCCGCTCGACTACTCTCACTAGAACTGACCGCATCATCAGTGCGTTCAATCAGTATGAACTATGCAGTGAAGGTACTATTAGAATGTCTGCTCAAAACATGTATGCTCACTTATTTCAAAATCACTTATATTTCCATAACAATTCTCAGAAAACTTGTTTTGTTCATGATGGATTACAAAACCCTTTTTTTTTTTTTTTTTTAAAGAGTTTCCGTTTGGAAAGAATCCAATAATTAATGAAGTATAACGAAGATCTGCTCGCCAAACAAGTACAAAAAATATCTTTTAAAATATTTTGAAATTATTCATTGTTGGTTAATTATAAACAAAACACACTGTGGATGTGTTTGGAACTCGGAGAAAAGGAAAAAAAAAAAAAAGAAGAAACATTTTCCATTATTTGCTTTTGGAAGAAAATAATAAAACTATAGTATAGTGCATCTTAAATTTTTCCTTGCACGTTTCTCCAAGTTTCAAACACAGTGACAATGGAAAGGATTGACCCTCCATTTCGATTGAGGGGTTCGGTGAGAAATGACTGGGAAAGGAAGCCCTCACTTGTTTGGGTGAAAAGAAATGGTAAAAAATGATTGGGAAATGTTACTCTCGTGAAAGTCCTATTCATTACTCCAAATGGGGTACCATAGTGTGTACAGAAGTTTGATGAAATGTCTTTTGCAAAACTGATTCTGAAATAGAAAAAAAAAGACTCGGAGATACAAGTCTTCTGGTAAATTCAATTTCCAATTTAAACTAAGAAATAAACCATTGATTGCGATGCTAAAAACGTTCCTACAGGCGCCATAAGACACCAGCACTACACCTCCATGACACCTTACGCGAGTATGCACGACGATATATGTACCCTGGCACTGGAGAAGAGTACTTCCATATTGATCTTCCCATTTCAAAAATCTGACAACAGTCCGATTCCCGGAGTGATAAAAAATTTGCTTGACAAGGCTCCGTGCTCAGTTGGAATCCTTGTTGACAAGAGGATAATCACGCATTGGAGATTTGACTCCCACAATCAAACCCGGATAACTGTATGTGTGGTTTTTGCTGGAGGACCTGACGCTCGTGAGGCACTGGCTTATGGAATGCGGATGGCTGCGAATCCGGCCACAAGGCTCACTGTCCTTCGACTAATATCAGAAGACGAATTTGTCTCCGATATGTTGGAGACTAGGCACGACATTGATCTGATTCGGAAACTCAGAGCTGAGTACAGTGAGAATCAGAGGATCGAGTATAGGGAAGAGATTGTGAAGGATGGAGTCGGGACATCTAAAGTGATTCTGTCTCTTGAGGATAATTATGACTTCATGTTGGTGGGAAGAAGGTTGGATAGTGATTCACCCTTATTAACAGGGCTTGTTGATTGGAGCCATACACAGCCTCAGGAGCTGGGAATCATTGGAGAGATGCTTTCTTCTTCGGATGCGAAGTGCAGTGCATCGGTGCTGGTCGTGCAACAACAGTTCACTGTCGAGGATGTGGCTCATGCACACCAAGATTAGGTAAACGTTCAGATTTAAGTAATACCAATACTTAGCTGTGCCATTGAAAGTGCCAATGCAATAAGGTTTTTTGTACAGACAAGATTCCTACCTTCGAGAAGGCGGTTGTATATGCAAGGCGAAATACCATAACGATTTTTTATTTTTTTTACATCAATTTATATGTAGACAAAATGCCGGAGAGAAATTCGGACTCTCCAATCTTTGCTGCTGCTTAATGATGGTCTCTATTTCTCTGATTCTTTCCTTCTCCCAGCTCTTATGTGGATGGTATGCACGGGTGTTGTGTACTATTATTTATGTCCCTGTTTCGTCTATAAAATAGTAGCTATCTAACATAAGGGGTGAAAAAAGAATAGAGAACCGGCCCAAACCGGGAGTTTTTTTGTTTTTTGTTTTTCATTTTTTTCTTTGTCCGAATCAGTCTGGTTCATAAAAAATTTCAAATTAAAAAATCAGTCCGGGGGCACTTCCAACGCTAAGCGTTTTATGCAGCGGCCTCTCTCTCTCTCTCTCTCTCTCAAAACTATGATCACCAGCCCCCCTCACAACTACAATCACCACCACATCACCACAGCGATGTCGATCCAGCCACTCAACAATTTCACGAAGAACCTGTTGGAGATAAGCCTTGAATTCAAGACGGTCGAAGAAAAGTGCGAAATTTGGTGTGAAAAATCATTTTCTGGACCTATGGTCCGGACTAAGGAAAGCCCCGTCCGGACTGGTGGATTTTGGGATGTTTTTGGACATTCTGCCTCGGTAATCCGGACTACCGAAATCCCCGTCCGGACCACCATGATGGTCCGGACCACTGAATTTCCGTCCAGACCACCATTACGCGAATTTGTGCGGCTATGCGTTTTAAAGAGGTTTTGACCTATTTTTTTTGTACTTTCTTATAAATAGGAGCCTTGTGGCCTCCTAGAGTTTTGTCTTGAGTTGGAATTTAAGATATCTAGGGTTTGTGTGTGTCTCTTTCGTGTGTGAGACGTTTGATGCTCTATAGGTCACGCCTTAGAGATTTGTCCCTAGATTATGTGTGGATGCTTCAAGTGAGAGTTACGGGAAATAACCGGCTCGTGTATTTCTCCTCGTTGTTAGTGAATCCTCTTGCTCTTTCCCCGTGGACGTACCTTTAAAGCTCCGTGCTTGGGAGGGAACCACGTAAATCCTTGTCTCTTGTTTTCTTGTTGGTTGTGTTTATATTCTCTACTTTGGGTTTAGGCACAACAGAACCAGCCACGACGTCGATCGATCCAGCCAATTTCATCTCTCACCAGTCACCACCAGCCAATCGATCTCATCTCTCATGACCGTCTCTTCTCTCTCTCTCGCTCACCGTACTCTTGATTTGTTTTCCAAACCAACCGAATGTATATATGTGTGTATGTATTTGATTTAGATCGATGTGATGTATATATATGTATATGTTTGATTTAATCTCTCTCTCTCTCTCACTCAAAATCTTTGTATATATATGTGTGTGTGTTTGTGTGTGTATATATTGACTGCAAATATTGAGTTTTGTTCAAATGTTGGGTTCTGATTGCATCCCTCAACTTGTGATATCTCTCTCTCTCTCTCTCTCTCTCTCTCTCTCTCTCCATGGAGTCAAGATCCATTTCCCCCTCTCTGACAAACCGAACTCTAAACTGAATTGAACCGAGACAAACTGAACCAAACCGAATCGATCTCTAAAAAACCAATTTCGGTTCTACAGTTCTCCAGGACCTAGTTTTCCGGGTTCACTCAAATATGCCAAAGAATCAAACTGATTTCACCCCTAATTTGACATGATTGAAAGTTGAAAGTAAAAAAAAAAAATTCTTGTACCATTCAAGAAAATTTAGGGACAGATACTCAAAAACTTTTTACAAGACAGTTGGAGTAGCGGTATTTTAATAGGAATCTGTATAACTCGAAAGAAATCGTAAGTAGTGTTATAGCGAAATGTGAGATATACAGGACTGTGGTGGGGATTTTCCATGCGGGAGATTCCTTCTACGTGCACTTCCTTATTCTTCAATGGATCTTGCACTAGAGAACGCTGGTTAGTGCCACTTGGGCCTCTTGCCCTAGAACACTCTGACGATCAAGTTAGTATATATGAGAAGAGAGTACAAAGGGTATTAGATCTGAGATTGTGTGTGTACCTCTAGGGTTTACCCCTTGGCATTTATAGATATCCATGTACTTGCTCTCCAAGTCATGTGACACGGCCTATAGTAGGACTCCACGTGGTCACCCAGAGGCTTCTAGAAGCCTCTCCCACAGTGCCAACTGTCCCTCGGCACGTGCCCCCCGTAACTGTCTTACTGACCCAATCGGGTAAGCTCATGGGTCGGGCCTTAACCGCCCACCCGTATACTACTTGACCCAATAGGCCCATTCTTTGATCCGGAACCATACAATCATGCCCTACGGCCTTTTCAAGACTCCATCATGCACCTACGGCTTTATGTACGGTCGGCCATAATGGGATGAAACGATCCGTGTATTTATTTCATATGGCCTTTTATTGCCCAATATCACTACATTTATATTCGGCCCCCACAAACACCGTTGGAGGTGTGACATTATTTATTCATCAATATTCGTGTAGTGGGACTGCAGAAACATGGTACGTGTCTTATTTTTTAGTCAGAAAATGATATAGTACTATCTTACTAGTCCTCTAAGCAAAACAAGAACCATATGACATGTAGAGATATAAGTTACGTCCAGAAAAGCTCAATTTTCTACTTCGTCTAGAAAGAGCCAGAATCATGTACAAATCTATATGCTTGGGTGTGTCAGTGTCACATATGCTGATACGTGACGTAACAAGGAGACATTCACACTGATTTAAATAAACAAGGTTCTTGCTAACATGTGCCTATTTAAGTACATAAACAAATAAAAACAACATACACTCTAATACACCTTTTAAACTTTGTAATACACTTTCACATATTCCTATATATTTTTCATCAATTTCAATATACTTTTCCTACCTCTAATAGGCACACGTTAGCATTTTCTAATAAACAAATAAAAAACACAGGCTATGGAAAACACTGGAGACCCGTAAAGTTTTTATTGTATATAAATCATGACGTTTTGTATCAGGAAAATTTAATCAAATATGACTCGAATGTGCAGCTGTATGGGTATAAAAATAACTATGCAAATGAAACTTCCAAGTCAAAAAAACACAGAAGAGCCGCAGAAATTCAGTGTCATTTTTTTTGCAAATTCATATATCACTGATCTTGGCAGTCAACCCCCGAGCAAGCCCAATATGTCCAATGGAATAAAACCTTTTACAATTGGTGTAAAGCCTCTGAATGAATTAATAAAATGAGCTAAAAGTTTTGTCTGGAGACTCATAGACACCGAGCCGAATCCTCTCTTCTAGCATCTCATCTGTTAGAAACTTATACTAAAAGCCATGCTTTTATGTAATAGATTAATATTTAATTAGTTAATTATTAATCAGTTTTATTCTTTTTTTATGAGAATATATTATGAGCAATGTTTGTATGATATAGTTGTATGTTGCGCATGTGTCTTTTATTCTACATAGTAGATAATCTAGTGTGTAGAGTACGACTTACACACAGAAGATTAGATAATCGGTTCTTGTGGAATATAAGTTTTGGTTCACAATGTTAGATGGAATTTGACACACCATTAGTAGGATTGTAGTATAATATTTTAGTAGGTTTGTCTTGACTACAGAGAACAATTCTAGTTCCGACTCATTGTGCCAGTACATTTTGTGTGTATTAAACAGATCTGCTTTAAGGTAATTGTAACTTGTTCCATTAAACTAGTTTCTTGTATGTTTAGTTTTGCAAAAAAATTAACTTGTTCCACTAGGTTACTAACTAGTTTTTTAGGTTTTTAGTTTTGCAAAAAATCTAAGTGGTTTTTTGTTAGTGAAATGAGAGAGTTTTTGAGTTAAAACAAAACTATTTTTTTAGCGGAACGAGGCCTTAGTACTGACATTTTAAGATAATTAGAACTTTATAGTTATTAAGAATACTTATGCTCTTAATCTGGATATAATTAATACATATATACATTTAATGTTGTTGACTTTGATTCATTATAATGTGAAATCTTTTTCCACGGTCAATAGTCTTGGTGAGTTGGGTCACGACATTTTATGCATGAAATATATTGATATTAATTATTGATAGAATCCACGTTTCGTTAGAGATTGATGATACCCCATTGAGTAAAATTATAAGTTTCGGTTATGTCAAACCCTGCAGGTGGATATTTGTATCTGACATATCGAATAAATTAAGTGGTTAGTCTCAAGGTGTTTTATAAGATGTTGATTGGTAGGAGATTGTTAGTAATCAACATTTAATCAACGGGTATGATCTGTAATCTTAACGTGGGGAGATTAATAAGTATTTAATATCGTCGAGCTTGAAATATAATCGAGATAAAGATGATAGTGCAATTATAATTCTTTAGTGGTGTGAATTATAATTTGTGAAATAAGAATATAATCCGGGTGGGATTAGATTTTCTTATTTGCACAAGAAGCCCGGATTTATTTCTCCTCAGTTCTCTGCTCTAACCCTATAAATATATCGTTATATTCTCTAGGTCAAAAAACAGTCGTTCAGAAAATTAGAATAGAGGTTGTGAGAGATAGAACAAAGAGATCATGTAGAAGTCCACACTTGGCTACATGATCGAGATATAAAGGAATATGACAGAAAATCATGAGGTACTGTCGAGAAAAGTTTGTTGCATACAGTAATCGGGTCTATCAAGTTCTAAAATAAACAAGTCAACTAGCGTTCGTGTCTACAAATGAGAGGTAAACCCTAATTCCGCCTTGTAGGGTTTGTGTTTATTTTTTTTGTTTAATCTGTACGCGTAATTACTAGGTTCTGGGATTTGTTTTCCAACATCATCAAGGTACATGTCAAGAGACCAACAACAGTGGAGGGGAATATAGTGGATGGGTTCGGCAGGAGCTGAGCACTGCCATGTGAACAAGAAGGAGGCGCTGCCGAACCCTTTACGGGATGGCCATCCAGGCTCAGTAGGCTGAGGATTGATACAACAAGCTTCTTTGATGAAGTCGCTTGGTACGATCGACTAACTCCATGACTATGCTTGGTACAATGGGAAAAATGTCATGGAGTCCCACCTTTGGGTATGAGATCTTATTGCCCGGAGCTCATGCAAAAGTTAAAGAAATCTGAGGAGAAAGATGGCCAAAAGCGAAATGTACACGTTCACGCTGAATTAAAAAGAAAAAACACAGGACATGAAACACCGAAGAAACGTGAAGTGTATAGTCTATAATTTATGACGTTTTGTATCAGGAAAATTTATGTTAGGACCATAGGCTAGGTCTTCTTTTATTGGCAATTTCAAGACAAAACACACGTTTATTTGTATCCCCATTAATCGAGTTGCCATGGACAAACGGTTGATTTGTGATTTTATGAATATTGATTTGTTGTGTGGTGATGCGAAATACTTGGGACTTCCTTCTTTCTGGGGTCGATCTAAAGCGGAGGCTTATACTTTTTTTGGTGGAGAAATTGCTCAAGAAAATGCACGGATGGAAGTTAAAGAAGCTTAATCAAAGCGGGTAAGGAGACTATGCTTAAATTCGTAGTTGAAATTTACTTATTTGGTTCCTATAAAATAGTCTCCGTTTCATTTTTGTACTCGTAAAATAATTTGTTTCAATTTTAACTCAACAATTTATGACACATTTCAATGTTACCATTACGGTTAGCAATTGGATTAAAAATGCTTAGGCGGCTAACGGAGGCTGATGTGGACAGTAGGTCATCTCCAAGAAAAATGTTATGTCATCATAGATCTACCCCTGGGTATTAAAAATAATGGTAACCACCCCTAGCTAAGTACTCAAAATGTCAATAGCCTCTCTTTAAGTCCAATTTTCGGTAACAAATTCTCAAGATTGCTTTGTCACACATTTATAATTGTGGAGAAACAAATGAAGTTAGCAAATAATAGAACTGAAGAATTATTAAAATATTGGAAGCTCGAAAGAAGTGCACTCCTATTTTCTAATGAGAAAACATTCTTTACACCGCCGGTGTAAAACCCCCCTTTTTTGCCACCACCATATGTGGGTCCCACCGTGAGTTTATTGTTTTAATCTGAACGATTTATCTTGTAGGGCCCATAAACTATTGCATCCATGCAAAAAATCATTTTGATCGGACATCAATAGATATATGAAATTTTTAATTTCGTTTGGTGAAATGGATGGTCAAGGACAACTTAACTTTAAAATCTATGACCACTCATTTTACAAAACAAAATTCAAATTTTAATATGCATGTTGATGTCCGATCAAAATGATTTTTTATAAGGGTGAAGTACTTTACGGGTCCTACAAGATGAATAGTTCGGATCAACATTTAATTACCGACGAGGCCCACGAAAGTGGTGGTGGAAAATGAGGTTTTACACCGGTGGTGTAAAGAATGTTCCCTCTTTTCCAATACAAGGAAAATGAAAAGTTTTTCTAGCCCTTCTTATTAAAACCTTGGAAACTTTTTTTTGTCCTACTTCATACTTTTAACAAACAACTAAACTCGTTTGCAATTTTTTTTAACGATGATATCCAGAAAAATAAATTCTCACTCGTTCTTTATATCGAAATGCACTCACTTTTTCTGTTTATCCATTTAAATATTGACATTGTCGTTCAGGATTACCAGAACTCATACCAAAATTTTGGAATTGGTATTGACACCGCCCCTTTCTCTTTTGGCACTCTTTTTTTTTTCTCTACATATAAAGGGTAAGTTTACCTAATCAAGATGAAAAAAGAGTGTCAACAGAGAAAAATAGAGTACCAATAACACTTTCCAATTTTTTTACTCCATTTAACATCTTATCTCTTTATTTATAAACAACCACGCCAAATCCACTCCTCATAACCTACCCAATCCAATGCATCCCATCCTCTATTGAGAACTCTCTTTTCGAAGAAGACTATAAATTTAATCTATTTAAATGTGAATGGTCAAATCATATTGCAAATTATATTACTCAAGTACTATAGGATGATGCTGGCCATTGCCCCAACTTTCGATGGTGGATTTGAAAATTAATTCTTGTAAACCTACTTTTTTTATGAATTCCATTTTGTACCAGTTATTTTATTGAACAGAGGCTTCGTCGGATAATTTTTGCACTAAAATTAAGAACCATATAAGAATAAAAAGGTAAGGTTTTGGCGTGGTCGAGGATATTGGGATTTTACAATCATTTTTAGTACCTAAGGGTAGGTTTGTGATGACATAACATTTTTTATGGAGATGATCTATTGTCCACATCAGCCTCTGTTAGCCACCTAAGCATTTGCCATCCAATTGTTGACAAAAAGGTAACATTGAAACGCGTCACAAACTGTAAGGGTAAAATTGAAACAAAATATTTTACGAGGATGAAAATGAAATGGAGGCTATTTTATAGGGACCAAATAAGTATATAAGCCTTCCTTCTTATGCTCTGGCATGTTTTCTTTTACCCAAGAAAATTTGTAACGAATTAGATACTCTATCAAGAAATTTCTGGTGGAAAGGGAATCCTGAGGATAGGTGTGTTTGCTGGATAGCGTGGGACAAGTTGACATGCTCAAAAGCAGAGGGAGGGATGGGTTTTAGAAACTATTGAGCCTTTAATGAAGCTTTATTGGCTAAGCAAAGTTAGCGACTTCTCATGAATCCTCAGTCATATTGGTCTAGAATCTTAAAGGGTATCTACATTCCAAATTCTTCCTTCTTACAAGCATCAAGAGGTGGCCATCCCTCTTGGGCGTGGCTGAGCATTCTTCATGGTAGGGGCCTCCTCAGCAAGGGCTTAAGATGGTGTTTCAATAAATTTTTAGGACAATCGTTGGGTTCCATCTCTTCAAAATTTCCAAATTTAGACAGCTAAGCCTCCAGATTCTACTATTTAGCAGGTTGTAGATGTTATTGATGCTAGAATCGGTAAATGGGATGCTAAAAAATTAGCTTTGGAGGTTTCATCTTCTCATTTAGATGTCTGTGTGTGTGTGTGTGTGTGTGTGTGTGTCTCTCTCTCTCTCTCTCTCTCTCTCTCTCTCATTAAAAGAGGAGATAAATTAGTTTGGCACCACAACACCAACGGCATTTACTCAGTGAAGTCAGGTTATCATGTTTCCAACTAGTCCAGGCTCATTGCTGACCAATTCAAACCCTAATCCACTTTCCAGCCTTGTCCCAATCTTTGGAAGGCTATTTGGAAGCTCAATATTCCCAACAAAATCAAGAACTTTTAGTGGAGAGTTTGCAGAAATAGCTTGGCCTCTAAGGAGAATCTATTTCGAAGAAAATGTGTTGCCTCTAATGTCTTCCCAATATGCAATTCTCAGGTAGAATCCATTGAACATCTGCTATTTTTCTGCTCTTGGACTAGAGCAGTGAGGTTTGGTAGCAATATTCTCTTTAATGGCTCTTGTGGTGCTCCAAAATCTGCTATTCAATGGTCTGGTAAAGTTTTCGATTCGATGTCTAATGGAGATGCCTCAGATTTTTTTGCCACTGTAGCTTTTATTGCCTGGTATATTTAGAAATCTAGAAATGATTTTGTGTTTCAAAACATTCCGGTGGATCCTTTGCAAGTCATGGCTAAGGCCAACTTTGCCAATATGGAATTTTCAAATGTTTTTGTGTTACCTTCTATCCAAATGGGTAACCAACCTAGCTCTGATGATCAATCCACTTGGGCGGCTCTGGACTCTCTTAAGTATAAGGTAAATTGTGATGTAGCTTTCAGTAAGGATGGTGGTGATGGTAGTGTATATGGTAGTGGTTATGAGCTCTGTTACGTGGATTCTTCATTTTGGCTGAGGTACCCATATCGATGTATCTAACACATGTATCTATTTTGGACACTCAGATCCTCTAATTGTCATGATATTTACAGAAAAAGAATACAAAATTTGCTAAAAAAATGGATATTTCTAGTCTCACATTGACATAAAATAGGAAAATCATATTTTTTTCAACCCGTTCTTGTTTAAGTATGTTTTAAAATACTCCACATTTTATGATAAATAATCTGAAAAATTATGCAATATGTATTAGAAACAAGTGTTCACGACGTGTCCCCGTTCCCACAGTCAATTAGGGGACACCTATCCTAGTATCCTAAGATTTAAGTTTAGGTAGGTCCAACACTTAGATTCACACCTGCATCCGATACTCATACCCGAGTCCATGCAACATAGGTTGTGAGGAATTGGGATGGAAATCCAGTAGTTGGATTGGCGAAATTTGTTTAAATCTCCTCCCCTTTACAAGGGGAGCTCTTGGCAATTAGAGAAGCTTGCTTAATGATCTTAGCTTTGGGTATGAATGGTCTCTGTGGAATCTGATAATAAACAAGCAATCCTTCTCAGCTTCCTAGTTTTTATTGTGGTTCTTGATATTCGGTTATATGTAAGGATGGTCCCCAAAGTATTAGCAATGTGCCACTTTGGTCCCCAAAATATAAGTCGTGTCTATTGTCTCTAATGCTTACAATGCGTGTTTATAATAGTCCCTTAGTCTAACTCCGTCAGTGTACATTATAATAGTCCCTTAGTCTAACTCCGTCTGTGTACATCGTTAAGTGCAGGGGCATTTATGTCTTAAACAACCATTATCTCTGGATATCACTATCAACCATTAAAAAAAAAAAAACCAAAACAAAGTCCTCTCTCTGCTCTTCTTCCTCCACCATTCCCACTCTCTTTCCCAAGCCGCTGCCCCACCCCGCCCCAAACACCACCGGCTACACCTTCAAATAATCTCAAACAATGTTGATCTTAATATTTGCTTTGGTGGCCAGATCCGCCTTCATCCCCTACATCTTCTTCGGCCAAATCTACCACTATTTTCCCTCTTAAGGCGGTTGTGACTCCTTTTCCACTCCGTCTCCATCCATGAAAGCACCCACCCTTGACCCGATGATGTCATCGCATATGTCTTCTCGTGTTGCCTCCTGCTCCTCCTCCTCCTGTCAGCCCCCCCTGCGTCACTTGTTTTCTCTCTTGTTGTTTCTTCTCCGTTGATCTCTCTTACGCCGAGCGAGTCCACGTCGTCAACTCCTAAAAGCACTGTCGTTGCCTTGAACAAAGTTGGTGTTGCTGAGTCTGCCGTCTTGGTGTTCTTCGCGGGTGCTTTGTTGCTTTATACTATCTGATTTATGTTGATCTCTCCGGTCTCTCTTGAATGGCAGTTTTGCGATTTTTTTAATGGAATTATTCGTATCGATGTTAGTACGTGGAAATTTGTGTGACGACGGAGGTAAAGAGTGGCCTGATCAGGTGGCTGAGTTCGGATTTGGGGTAAAGGTTTATACTTTAAGGCCCCGATTGGATGCGAGATAAATTTTGGTGGGATTAAATAGTAAGGGGAGATAAGATAGTAAGGGGTATTATTTAGTAAGGGTGGACCACAATGATGTGACATTTATGAAAGAGGATTAAATAGTATGTGGTGTGGATGAATTTGTGATAAAGAGGGATAAAATTGAGGACATGATGTAAAAACTTGACAAATGATTTATTTACCCTTGTACACTCATATTAGATTTTATGATAAAATAAATACATAAACACAATACTAATTAAATTAATTATACTTTTCAATAAATAATTACTTTTATTAGTTATATCTAAAATTAAAATATTTAGTTATTTTTTAAATTATTCATTTAAATAATATTTTGAAGTTTAATTTTTTTCTTTTCTTTTTCTTTCTAATTATACGTTTTTAATAATAACTAATTAGTAATTTTTATGTTATTCCCCAACAATGTCAAATTCTAAAGTATAAAAATTTAAATTTTTTTTGTATCAAATTAAAGATCTCAATTTGTAGTTTAATTTGGAGAAAAAAATGTAAAAATTTAATGTGAAAAATACTTTATTTTTTTATCCAAAAGATATTGCAAAGTAAGCCAACAATGTCAAATTCTAAAGTATAAAATTTTTCAAACATTTTGTATCAAATTAAAGATCTCGATTAGTAGTTTAATTTGATGCAAAAAATTAAAAAATTATACACAAAAGTACTTCATTTTTTTATTTGAACAAAATCGCAAGGGTTCGTAAAATGTATAAAATGGAATTGGGTTTCTTGTTGAACAGTGGACGAGAGAGGGAGGTGTAACGACATGGGTATAAGAGAGGGTAGTGAGGTAATTTTACTGGGGTATTGAAGGGTACTAAACAATAACACCCATCCCTCCTGTTACTAATTAGTACCCCTCCAGAAGTATTGAGGGGTTTTCATGCCTCTCCCAAAAAATTTTCAAACCATGCATAAAGATGTGGGACCAGGATAAAACTGAGATGTATAATTTTATACTCCTCCTTAACTCGCAGCCAATCGACCCCCAAAGGTTGAAGATGATGGGTTAGTGGGTATAAGTGCTTGACCGACCGGGTGACTTAAATTAAAGACATGTCCCAAGCGTAGGACTCTCAACTGATGTAGCATAATATCCGGAAGTACCGGAGTCGAACCACAGAGACGGACGAACGTGTGCAGGATTCAAAGATGATGGGTTCACAGTTTATCTTGGCTCTTAGGTAGCCACCCCTTGTTTAATGAGATTAATTTACTAACTAAATGAATGAAATTAATTAACTAAGGATTTAAAAGGAGAGTGCAGTCGTGGGAACCCAGCGTCCGCAACTAATCTAACCAATGTTTACTCGGGCCACAATTATTCATTTCACTAATTTTAGAATAAGAAAAAGGATCCCTAACAAATGCGCACCACCTGTCACCAGATTCCGTGTGCATTCAAATTCTAGCGATGCCTGGGTTTTGTTTGTTAGAAGAGTTTTCATCTTCTAAAATTGCTCAAAAATTAAATTAATTCGATCCCGAGGTAAGAACATTAATCAAACTAGCCACGGGACACCTTCGCCTTGCGTCCGCACTCTATACGACTACTCGATCATTATTCTATTGAACGCAACGATAATATTATAAACCCTAGATCTAAACATGCTTGTAAAATGAAAATCAAAGCAGAAATCAAGACCACTGATTGCGCAAAAAGAATAAACTTGATTAACAACGCTAAAACTCCAATCCAAAGCTGGGAATCTGAAAGTCTGAACTGAACTTGAATCTGAAAAATAAAACTAAGAACAACAGCCAAAATTAATGAAAAATAAATCTCAGTTATCAATGTCCAACCCTAAGTTCGAGTTATAAAGGGGTATTTATATGGAATACCCTTTAATTTACAATTAAAATCCCAAGACAAATCGAATTTGGACCCACAACAACCCAAAACGCCACCGTTTCAAGGCCAAGTTAAGCTCTCGGTAGTGCTACACCTGTAGCGCTACCTAACCCTTATCTCTTATTTTGACTGTTGACCTCCCTATTGACCGGTTGACCGCTAACCCTCTCGGTAGTGGTGTAGCGCTCCCCAAACTTCTGTTCAATTTCTGACTTCTGTTGTGCCACTTTTGAGCGCTCCATCAAATTCCTGTAGCGCTCGCGATGGTCCAAATTGCTTTCCTCGAGAATCCACTTTGACACTTGGTCTCCATGGCCTTCCATGCCCTCAAGCTCTATCACAGCCTTCAAGTCTCTGCAATCCAATCTTGGCGCTAAAATAGCCTTATTTTCCTGAAAATTAATAAAAGCACAAAAACATACCAAAGCAACGCATCAAGTGAAAAATAGGGAATAAATTAGATAACAACGTGTTAAAACTACCCTATTTAGGTACTTATATCTACGATATTGCGTGCCTATCAATAAACAATTAAGGGGGTGTGAATAGAATCCCCTCCCAAATGTAAAAATTGTAATGAAATTTCTAATATGCCCTTGCACTTAACGGTGTACATAGACGGAGTTAGACTTAGGAACGAAGAAGCATGGGTACCGGTACGGGGAATGGGTATGGGTACGAGTACGAGATACAGTAAAAACCTAAAAAAGTAGGGTACGGTTGGGTACGTCAATGTAATTTTTCATTTTTTTTCCTTCTATTTTACTTTGTTCTATTGCACCCTTTTTGTCACGCCCTCGAAATTCAATGAATAATACAATAAGAAATTCCACATGGATGGTCAACAAGTCCACGGGCCATGTCAAATTCCAAGTTGTCTGATAATCAAAGTCAACATCAAAAGATACAATAGTCTATGGTTACCCATTCCCCAAACCAAAATAAACAAGTCTTAAAGTTATTAACAATCCAAGTCAAAAGATTTGATATGAATGAGTTACAAAATCATCTCTTCAAAATTATAAACTCATGATGATGAGGTAACTCCTCTTTAAGATTTCAAAAGATGTATGCATTCACTTCAAGCACCTCCAAGTCATGCTTCATACTAGGTACCTGAAAAATGATAGGTTGAGTTCACTAGCCCAATAGAGAAACGTTTACCAAAATTAAACACAATGAAATGTAGATGCGAGATGAGACATGAGGATGAAAGCTAAATAAGATAACCAAGATTTTATAAGAGTCCAACAAGGCACATATAAGTTTATAAATCCCTGGTTATCACCCAAGTGTGCCCAAAGCGTACCCGATATGCGTCATCTCTCATAAGTGTCTAATTCGTCCGATGTGTCGCATCAACCATTTTATTTAAATTAGATCCTTAGAAATTTCTCGCAACACGTCCATAGGACGACCCAAGTATCATTTCAGGCTATCTTTCGACCCCGTATAATATTCCCCTTGGCCAAGTCATAGTTCCTCGTGACACGCCCTTAGAACAGCCTGAGTATCATTCCGGGCTACCTTTTGGCCCCATATCAAGAGTTTTAAGTTCCCATTTCAATTCACGTTCATTGGTTTCGCACAAGTGTCATCATATCACTCATACCTTAGATTGTCACCCAAGTTCATGCATTTCGTCAAAATCTTCAATTCACATATATCAAGTGTATGACCATGTAGGTGTCGTACAAAAATCAAATCGAGTCACCAATTATATTAGGATAGGTTAGGGACGAGTTATTCAATGGGTTTTGAGGTATAAGAGATGATTACACCAAGTAATAACACGAACAAGCGACCGAAATCGACGAAAACAAGTTTTGGTGAAGTGAAGGGGGGAGTGGATCGATCCACTTTGGTCAGAGCAAGATAGAAGGTTGTGGATCGATCCAAGTGATGAGTGGATCGATTCACTTTGATCCGAAACACCATCAGAAGGTTTTGGATCGATCCAACCCAAAAATGGATTGATCCAGAGGCGAATCGAGCAGATTTTTGACAAAAAAACAAAGAGATTGCAATGGGCTCCAAACCAAACATGTTTATGATAAAAAAAAATCAACACCACAAGCTACAAGAGGGTATTGCAACAACTAGTTTACGGAGGACAACATCAACAAGCATTAATCCACCTCCAATCAAAATCTATGAAACTAGAAAATGGGTTTTTCAAGAACATAAGAGGGATTAAACAAAGATGAGTATAATCTACAAATCACACATTTCAAAATACTTAGTAATGGTAGAAATCTCCCTACCTCAAGGTTTAAAAGCTTTTGAACAAAGGATGAGCAAAACCCTTGCCTTCTCTCCAATACTCCAACCGAATCTCCTCCTTTTGGAGTGAAATGAACCAAACCCGGGCTTCCAAACAAGCGTAGGAGGCTTGTGTGAACAAGTATCTTGAAGGAGTATGGGATTTGAGATGGATGTGGAAGAGTTTTGGAGAGGAGCAAGAGGGAGAGAACACCGGTGATTTTTAGAGAGAGAGAGAGAGAGGTGTTATGTTTTGAAAAAAAAATCAGTCCTATAACTTGTATATACACTTCCTTTGATACACTTATACCCCCTAAGTTTCAAATGCATTTTAAAAATGCCCCCAAGCATATACTACCATCAAATTGACAGACCTTACTCTAATTTCAATTCATCACAATTCCCCAACTCTTTTTTTTAAAAATAAATAAATAAAATAATTAAAATCTATGAGTCTCTAAACTTTTTGCCAACAAAAGCATAAAACAACCAACCAAAATTATAGTAGACGAGTAAATAATTGGATCCGACATAGTTTTCCAAAAGATTTTAGCAACCCAGTTGCGAAAATCAACCATGATTTTAGCAAATGAGTTCAGGAGGTGCTAAAATCAAGATATTTCAATCAAAAAATTAAGTTCTTCCTTGTATTATTTTTTGAATTTTTCACACCGAATTAACGTACACAAGTACTTTAATTTGGTGCGAAAAAAAATTCAAAAAACGATACGCAGAATCACTTTATTTTTTATTTCAAAATCATGATTTTAGTACTTACTGAACTCATTTGCTAAGTCATGGTTGATTTTAGCAAGTGGATTGCTAAAATGAAAAACTATGCCCAAAAGTCTTCTTTATAAAGAGTAAAGTATTTGAAAGTAATGAATAAAATATTGAAGTGATCCTAATTTTGACAAGTAGTGTGATATATTATAATATTAGTGTTAGTGGAGGAAAGTACTTTATTTCTCAGTGAAGGTCCTGGAGGAAATAAATAACTCAGAGAAGAGAACTAGAGCAAAGGCAGACTGTCGATCAATTCAAGAGCAGATATAAACAAAGTAGAAGAGGACCTGTCTAGTCGGATCTCTCTCTTTTTGTGGCTCGCCGCAATTGAACAATTCCAATTGGAGAACCAAATCGCAGAACAGAGCACCATAGTTCAGTCAATGCCCTAGATGCTGAAAGAAGGTATCGAAGACTGAAATACTCTTGGGGGAAACACAAACGAGTGCATTTGGGTGGCTTTCGACCCACTTTGGAGTCCGAAATTGCAAAAAAAGACCCAAAAAATACGATTTCGACAAACGTACCCAGATCTTCTGATATTTTGATTGATGATCGATGTGTATAGTGTTTACCCATCCCGTACCCGAATAGTGCAAAAGTACCCGGTACGTTTTGTCGTACCCATACCCGGTACTCGTATGGCGACATTTTTGGAGTACCCGCGCTTCATAGCTTAGGAACTATATGTAAATGTGCATTGTAAACATTGGGAACTCAATAGACATGATTTAGATTTTGGGGACCAAAGTGACACTTCACTAATACTTTGGGGACCATCCGTACATATAAGCCAAGCTAGCTCGCATGGGAGGTATTCTTTTCAAAGGGGTTCGTTGAGAAGCGAACAAACCAACCCATTCTATAACAGTATTGGCTAAGAGTGGAAAGCTTCCTCTCAATTGGGTCTCTTCGCCACCCTTTCGGCTTTTGTCTATTTTTAATACTCCCTCCATCCCAATTTAATAGTCTCTCGTTCTATCATAACCAGATAAAAAAACGATTACATCTTTCAATCGGTAATATATTTTATATGCAATATGAATCTTATTTGATAGATCTTGATTTAATCTAATAAACAAAGTGTTCAAAATCACCTAAAACATTGTAGATTATAAGATATAACATTTTGAAAAGTGACACAAATTCCAAAAATAGACTATAAATTGGCACGGAGGGAGTAGTGATTTTGCTTTGTAGCATTGTGGGCATATTTTCCTGTTCAAAAAAAAAAAAGAAGTCAAAATCCCAAGAATTGGCCACTCCACAAAACTCTCTCTCTTTCTCTCTCTCCAAAGTCCCCCCGAAAAATACATTGGCACCATTCTTCTTCTCCTCCAATTCCATAGCGGAATGCTCTTTCCCAAAACCAAATTACCATGTCGGATAACGTTCCAGAAGGGGTGGTTTTGCCTTTCACTCAAACCTTTTTCAACTTTTTAACATTCTCATGCGAATCCTTTGACTCCGCTGTGACTTCCAAGGGCATATTCCGAAATGACAATCCCATGCACCACCCCGTCCCCTTCCTCTTCGTTCAGCTCGGGATCGCCATTATTCTCACCGCGATCCTCCGTGTCCTCCTCAGGCCCCTCAAACAACCCAGATTTGTTGCAGAGATCTTGGTAATTTACTTACCACAATCTTCTAGTATTTCTTTAGAATAATAAGAAGACAAAAAAACCCAAAACGTATACAGATGTGATGGTGACATGTTTTGAAATTATGCGCGACAATGGTTGTTGCTTTACAGCCCCCTAGATTGTGAGAAACGGTGAGATAAAGAATGGGTGCTCTTTATTTCTCACCAAATCTCACCAAAAGGGGAAGAGGCCCATCAAAGAATATTATTTTTGTGTTTTTCTCTCCATTTTTCATCAGAATACTCAACATCCAAATAAGTGATTTTGCAAGAAACTCTAACGCTTTCATTTCTTTTCTTATCAAATCCATCAATCCAAAGGGCTTGTTAGCTGGAACTCACAGAACATTGCATTCTGTATCAGAATTCATGTGAATTATATTTGCATAGCATCTTCTCAAATTATACACGACAATTGTTGATGTTTTAGTTTGAAATAAACGGACCCATAATGACATGACCATAGAATTTCTACGATAATGTCATCAAAGAGCAATTAACAGGAACACAACTTTAAAACGTAAATCTGGACACAACCTATATACATCCATAACCAACATAGTTGTGTTCGAGATTGTGTTCCTAGACATCTGCGATGATCAAATGTGCTGATTTCGTTTGGTTTTCATTTGTCAGGCTGGCATAATGTTAGGCCCATCAATGTTTCATTTGTTTGGTAAAGCAGACTATTTTAATAGCTTGATAACAGAGAGGGAGAAAAAAATCATGGGTGTCCTTGAAACGGTGGGCCTCATGACATACTCGTTTGTGGTGGGCGTTCGAACGGACATAAGCATCGTTAAAACCGCTGGAAAATTGGCTTGGATTATCGGTATTTTCGCCGTTGTGTTTCCTATGGCCCTAGTTCTTCCCGCTGTTGCGATCTGGAAGAAATATATCGACTTTGTCAACCATTTGTTTCTCTATTGGACAGGCATACTAGCAACCTCAACATCGTTTCAGGTCATCTCTGTCCTACTTGAAGACTTAAATCTCCTGAATTCAGAACTAGGCCGCTTGATCTTGTCATCTGGATTGATCAGCAGTGTCTGCAGCTGGATTTTTAGAATATACAATTCTTATTTCACTTTTTCTGAGTTCGTAAACTATAAAATCCTAGACAACTTCAAGACAGAAATAACCAGAGCGACTGGTGTACTTACTGTAGTATTCGTACTACGCCCTTTCATGTTTTGGTTGATGAGGAGGATCCCAGAAGGGAAAAGCATCAAGGAATCGCATTTTTTCGTGATGATTGTCATGTTTTTGACTGTTTGTTTTGCAAGCGAGTATTTCGGTATGAGCTGTTCTTTCGGAGCGATGGTATTGGGCTTGAGCGTACCACCCGGTCAGCCCCTAGGATCTGGAGTGGTGGAAAAGCTGGATGCTTTCATTTCGGCAGTGCTTTTGCCGGTTTATCTTATTGGTGTTGGTCGCTATGTCAATATTTTCCAAATAACCATGAAGCGTTTTATCCAAGCGGGGATCATCATCCTCCTTGCCTTCTTAGGGAAAGTTGCTGCTGGTGTGATCCCAGCAGTAATTTCTAGGATGCCTTACAAGGATTCCTTCGCTCTTGGCCTCGTCTTGAGTGCACCAGGGTTTTGGGATGTTCTCTTCTTCAGACTCTACCTGAGATATACGGTAATAATTCTCAATTCTATCTATCTGTCTGTCTATGTCTACTGTTGTTCGATATGTAGTTAATAGGTAGTTTTGTACTAAAAATATGTTGGTAAAAAAAGGGGAATTAACAATTATTCCCAAAGAATAGTGGTTAAGTCTGAGATCGTCCACACGAATTTAAATGCTATGTGGTAGTAGATTCAATTGATTTAATTCAATTCAAATGATGGAAATATAGATTTAAATGATTAGAACTGAAATTAACTAGAAGAGCAATCAAAGAGTTGGAAAGTAGGAGAGAAGGGACTAGGGTTTCGACTCAACATATTCCTCACAACATAATTGCAATAGAAACCAAGGCAACTAGTTAAAATAAAGAACAGACCACTGTTAGGGTAGTGATCCCTACTGATAATCGTCAAGAGAATTCACAAGACTCATACATTGTTAAGACTAGAAATGGCAAATGGGCGGGTTGAGTTGGTTCTAGTCGGAATGATAGTGGGTTGAATATAAGGTCAATAATAGACGAGTTGAATATGGGTGGGTCAACTATGGACCAAGTTAACTATTTATACGGTCTGTTTTTCAATAGAAACCAAGGCAACTATTTATACTGTCTGTTTTGCATCTTATGTGGGCCCATCATTGATATAATAATTTCATAAATTCGACCTTCTAACTTCAGCAAAGTTAAATTGCACTTTTAACTCTAAATTCTCAATTTAGCTCCGTGTGTCATCCACCGGTTCCATTAGTCTTGTGTAACAGAGAAAACGAGTACCGAATTCCAAATATTACACTGAACGGATATGACAAGCATATCTTCAGGAGTTATGCTTGTTTAAGTTTTAGCATTTGAAGAAGTAGGGAAACTCATTTGGTGACCTGCTATTGAGTGGTTGTTAAAGTCCTATGGTACCAGCAAAACTTAGATCTTCGATACACATTTTCATTGTCTTTCTATTTCCTTTTTTTATATTCTAGCTCACTTTTACAAACTAACCGAAAGCTTAGTGAATTGTGGTTAGCATTTTTCATTCGGAAAATTTTTATTTTTTATTTTTGAAACCAATTAAACCACTCTTTCAGGAAGCACCAAAAACTTGTTTTCAGATTTGGAAACACTGATTTTGTAGGCAAAAAATAAACGATTAAAAAAATTCAAGCGTTTTCAAATGTTGCATTTCAGAAAACAATGAATTATCATATCTCGTGCGCAACAACTTTTTTCCTGGATTTTCTCATGTCTTATTCTGGAATTCTTACCTAGTACAAAAAATCTGCAGTTGATTGATTCGGAGTTCTACACAATTCTCACAGTGATGGCTGTGTTGACTAAGGCTGTCCTCACCCCTGTAATTTACTACCTCTACGATCCTTCCAAGAGATATTCAAACTACAAAAGGAGGACAGTCCAGCAGTCTAAAAAAGAGCACGAACTCCGGATTCTACTCTGTCTTCACGAGGAAGATCAGGTTTTCAGCCTAATGAATGTCCTGAAAGCCACTTATCCCACAAGAGAAAAGCCCATTGGAGCTTTTGTTATGGACTTGATTGAGCTCGTTGGACGTTACCACCCGCTCCTCATCAATCACCAATTTCATCAACGCCACTCGACTACTCTCACTAGAACTGACCGCATCATCAGTGCGTTCAATCAGTATGAACAATGCAGCGAAGGTACAGTTAGAATGTCTACTCAAAGCATGTATGCTCAATTATTTCAGAATCACTTATCTTTCCATAACTTTTCTCAGAAAACTTATTTTGTTCATGATGGTTTACGAAACCCTTTTTATAAAGATTTTCTATTGGAAAGAATCAAATAATTAATGAAGTATAACGAATATCTGCTCACCAAACAAGTGCAAAAAAAATCTTTTCAAATATTTTGAAATTAATCATCATGTGTTACAAAAATTCATGATGCACTGTGGATATGTTAGTGTGGATGTGTTTGGAACTCGGAGAAAAGGGAAAAAAAAGAAGAAGAAACATTTTCCATTATTTGGTTTTGGAAGAAAATAACAAAATTATATTACAGTGCATCGTGAATTTTCCTTGCACGTTTCTCCTACTTTCTTTCTTAATTATTCTCTCCTCCTTTTCTTTCACTTTCTCTCCAAGTTTCAAACACAGTGTCAATGGAAGGGATTGACCCTCCGTTTCAATTGAGGGGTTTGGTGAGAAATGATTGGGAAAGGGAAGCCCTCACTTGTTTGGATGAATAGAAATGGTAAGAAATGATTGGTAAATGTTAGTCTCGTGAAAGTCCTATTCATTACTCCAATTGGGTTACCATAGTGTGTACAGAAGTTTTTTTCCAAAACTGATTCTGAAACAGAAAAAAAGACTTGGAGATACAACTCTTCTTGTAAATCCAATCTTCCAATTTAAACTAAGAAATAAACCATTGATTGAGATGCTGAAAACGTTCCTACAGGCGCCATAAGGCACCAGCACTACACCTCCATGACACCTTACGCGACTATGCACGACGATATATGTGCCCTGGCACTGGAGAAGAGTACTTCCATATTGATCGTCCCATTTCAAAAATCTGACAACAGTCCGATTCCGGGAGTGATAAAAAATTTGCTTGACAAGGCTCCATGCTCAGTTGGAATCCTTGTCGACAAGAGGATAATCACGCATTGGAGATCTGACTCCCACAATCAAACCCGGCTAAGTGTGTGTGTGGTTTTTGTTGGAGGACCTGATGCTCGTGAGGCACTGGCTTATGGAATGCGGATGGCTGCGAATCCGGCCACAAGGCTCACTGTCCTTCGACTAATATCAGAAGATGAATTCGTCTCTGATATGTCGGAGACTAGGCAAGACATTGATCTGATTCGGGAACTCAGAGCTGAGTACAATGACAATCCGAGGATCGAGTATAGGGAAGAGATTGTGAAGGATGGAGTCGGGACGTCTAAAGTGATTCTATCTCTTGATGATAATTATGACTTCATGCTGGTGGGAAGAAGGCTGGATAGTGATTCACCTTTAGTGACAGGGCTTGTTGATTGGAGCCATACACAGGAGCTGGGAATCATTGGAGACATGCTTGCTTCTTCGGATATGAAGTGCAGTGCATCGGTGTTGGTCGTGCAACAACAGTTCACTGTTGAGGATGTGGGTCATGAACACGAAGATTAGGTAAACACATATGCACAATTTATAAACAATGCATGGCTGATTAAAGAAGCACTCAAGACTTCTAGAAATCCCGAGATTGGCAGCAGCAAATTAACCTTGGAGGCAGCAACCAATTGTTCTCTTGGAACAATGCACAACTTGCCAACCCATTCCAATTAATTCTAGTTCCACCAACTTCACATTTCCAACGCCAAAAAAATTCTATTTGATTTATTTGCTTTTCTTTTTCAAGAAACATTTAACTTGGGAAAATCCCAACAAAAAAGCAACTTTTGAAATGAATGAATGATGCTATGCATACGTATAGGCTATCTAATGACTCTACAAATAGTAACCAAGAAGAAGAGACACATCTATTCACAAAAGGACGAGTCTGTCCACAGCGAACATGTGCCACTGAAAAGACATGACTCTAAATCAATTCAATTTTCATTCTCTTAAAATACATATTTTATTCAAAATATTTTTTCCAACAATCCCCCACATGAATGAAATTGACTTGACAACTATTGTAAAAACAATGCAAACGACAGAGAGAGTACAAGTAGAAATTTTCTGCATAGGACAAGTAGCTTTTGACTTTGAACTTTCCCTTGTGAAGGACTATCAGATTTACTTTCTAACTACTGGATGTGATGCCTTGAACTGTTCAACGTTTTGTGTAAACCAAGACAATATAATTCACACATAATCTTTCCAAAAACAGTTGGTTCTTATGGTTGTGCCCATTTTGACTCTGGGACATGTGACTGGTTTCAGAGAGTGTTTTTTAAAGAATTCATCCTTAAAATTCTCATAGAAGCGGATCATTTTACACTCACATTGGTGATCTCTTATAAAGAATATCCTGCTATACCCCACTTAGATTTATTTAGATATAAGAATCATTAACCTAAATCGCTGCAGGCATCACTGTTTCACCATAGGAATGAGTTGGAGAGATATATCTCCTCAGTGATACTCCTAAGTCTCATTAACTCGGTTGTCCCGTTGAACCTAGATCTTGGGATCTCCAATCAACAAGGTTGGGTCACAGTTATAGAGACTTTTAATCGGTATGCTTTAAACCCATTCCCCTTGATGATCATTTGTTCTTTGGTCAAAACCATTTGGTTAACGAATTCGTATTTCATTATTGACCTTCAATGGTGTTAATATCAATTGGGAACAAAGTGTTGTATGGTATTGCGTCAATAATTATCACGTCAGGACTTACCATACTATCCTGTGCTATCTAACTTTGAATGTCAAACTTATGAATACAAATCAAAGAATAATCTGTAATTTTTTTTTGCACAAAATTAAATTAAAGGTCACGCATGAGTTACTTGCAAAAATCGAGTTATTTATAAAAAAACACCACTTCCCCCACAATTATGTGATAATCTAGAATCATATAATTGCCTATAGTTTAACATGATTGCTTTAAGTCCGGACAGGTATCAATGTCACAATTATTAACTCATAATTTTTTTTTAATAACTAGATTTCCAGGCCAGCTTTCGCCCACATCAACTAATCCTGGGAAACCAATCCCACCGTCCACTAGTGGTGGCCCCATTTAAAAGCGAGAGCAAAGCTCTGTATGGACTGGCCCCAAAGGAGTTGATAGCACCTACGAGGTTTTGAACCTGGGACCCTAGGGGGGAGCAAACCCTAAGTCTCAAGCCTTGATCACTAAACCAACCCCTTGTGTTTTACTCAAACATACTTGTATTTTACTCAAATATACTTGTGAACACAAAAAAAAAAATGTCACTACATTTATTTCGTTAACTCATTCTTTAGCGAAAACAAATGTTTAACGGTGCATGTCTACAATATTGAGACTTACCGTTTTTCGTGGTCGTCTCTGCCTTTCCAACTACCGATGGCCATCGTATTATAAATCTTGGCACAAAATCAAACCATATTGGAACATCCTCTAAGGATGTCTTAGCCACTCCACTTAATAGCTTTCGTCTAACGTGAGGATTTCGGGATCGTTGTTGCATTCCAATTGTTAAAATAAATCCACCATTGGATTCTAACACTTTAAATTGGGTACTCATATCACAATACTTTATTTTACAAGTATAGTTGGACAACTCCAATAATGTAAAAAATAGTTCAACTCTGTGAAAATTATACATATTGCTTTCCCCATAATTTTGAAATCAATTCAGAATTTATCATCTAATTCCCGTAGTTAATGACATACCAGAAATAATGTCAAAATTCTCGCTGCGTCGCTCGTGTTTCAAGACACACAAGCAAGAAACTACCTCCACATTGAGTAATTCACCCGAAAGCAAGTAACTCTTTAAGTTTTCACGATTTTTTCCCTCGAAAAATTGCCACGTTTTTTTCGTTAAATGCAACATGCATTTCTTCTATTTTTTCATGTTCATTCGATACTCTCCATGACATAAAAATCGATTCCATTTTATTTAAATATATCTTGTGGGGGATGGTTATTTGATAACTACAAAACATTCTAGAAGATTATAAAAACAAAAATATTCTAAATCTTAGATTTTAATGCCCAATCAAACATAGCCATCCTATCTGCTAAGTTTATGGAAACTCAATTTCAAATAATCCAAAACAAGAATTTGCTGGTTTTATGTTTCCAATCGATTTAATCCAAATGACTTATTGCCATGTCATGGTATATGTGACTTATTCACCGATTGTCACGCTTATCAATGACTTTTTGAATAATCAAAGGATTTGTGACTTTTCACCAATAGTCACACCTTTTGGTTCAAACCCAACAATCACATCTTTGGGTGTAAATCCAACATTCACAACTATCACTCCGTCTCTTGTTTTACAAGTGACTAACACATAGTTAAATATCTCATCAAATTCAAGAGATACGCCCCCACATTGACCAAGTATTTGTGATTACTATATGGTGCGAAGTTTACTGCGAGCACACACTTGACAAGATAATCATATACACCTCTTAAGAAAAAACCAAACACTTTGGGATTTATTAAAATTTGAAATTTGTCCCAAGTCTTCCCATTAAATTTAGTACAAGAACCCACTCTTATGGAAACTTTTTACTCAGAATAATAAAAAAATTCCACAACAGTGTTGCTCTGTTGTTTAAAGGAAATCAATAGATCCCGATATCTTGAATTTATAAATTCAATCAAGAAACCAAGTCATTAAACCAAACGACTTGCCGTTCTTGGTAAACTCCGAAAACTGGGTTTATGCCAGAATCACCAATTTTCAGGAACATTCACCATATACAAATAAGTTAATGTTTACACCACAATTGTCACATCCCTTAGTTTGAACTAGACGGTTACATCTCTTGATTTAAACTAAAAAGTCATATCCCTTCTTTTAAACTTAAGGGTCACATCTCCTGATGCAAATTCAATGTCACAACTTCCAGTGGCAGAGCCAGGATTGAGAATTCGGGGGGGCCGAGTTCAAGGGCGGTTCTAAAATTTTCATCTAGCGCTAACAAAAATGCACAACATATTTATGATGAAAGATGTATGCAAAGAAGTCGTTTAATTCTCTTCAATTTTTTAGTGTTTCCACATTGAACCTAATGTCAGACAACTATTATTCTTATATAGTATTTATTATATATGGGCTTTCATAAGTGGGTTTTGTTTTGTTTTTGTTAGGGCTATAACAATTTGGTTCAAATTTTGTTAGAAACATTTATTTTCATTTCAAACGAGTAACCCTGCTCTGAAAATAGCAAAGAAAATTTAATTTATATCTAAATTTTAATTTATTTTTCAGTGTATTTTTCAAACTGCGGGAGGGCCAGGGCCCATCCCAGCCCATGGCTGGCTCCGCCCCTGGCAACTTCATATATGACACAGGTTAATAAAAATAAAACAAAAGAAGAAAGAAAAAAAAAAAAGAGTACTCGCAGCCCTTTCAAAATGGACAGAAATCCATTGAATGGGCACAACCAAACGGTACTGCCCAACCTGTCGTCTATGCCGATAACGAAAAAATATATTTCCCAGAATGGTAAGCACTTCCACTAGACAGACGGCAATCAATCGGAAAAGTTGCGTATTTTTGCTGGTTTCAAGCATTGTGGCCCTAGCACCTAGTCATAGGGACCAACGGTTAAATAAATGCCAAAGCGCCCATCCAAACTCGTCGTGATTCCTCAACATGTCATGTGACTTTTTTATAAAAATGCAACCCAAACGGATAATTGGGGTTGCTGCTGCGGGTAATCCGGATCATCCGTTGCTTGGATGAACAGCTTAGATTTCAAACAAAGAGAAGAATTGTTCGCTCGAACAATTTGTTTTCAATCCGAACCGATAAAAACACTTGGTGGACGATTGTGATTGGGCGCATCAGCTGTTGTGCATAGGCTGTCCATCGGCAACAATCAACCACCAAAGTCATTAACAGATGTAAGAAACATTAATCACAATTGGCAATCCTTAATACACAAACTCAGAGAACAACAATCAGAATGAAAAGAACTGCAAAGGCAGTATGAATGATCAAGACAGTATACTATAAGATCAGCAGCTGCCACGGGGTCTGCATGTTAACTGTCTTATCCGTTAACCAATTCCAAATTCATCCAGCAGTACTATAATGAATTATTAAACATGTTATGGTTTTCCATTGTCAGAAATCACAGAATAATCAAACTTAAGAAAACCCATGCCAAGATTATCACACGAAAAGTAATAGTCATTACACACACATACATATGTGTAGAGATGTATATATATTCACCATTCTAATTCGCAACTTTATAACATAGAATTGAAAATTGTAACATCATACATACAAGAGAAATGATCACCAATCTTTATATTTCAACTGTAATATAAAAATATAGGTTGGCTATTTCACGCAAAATTGCCGAGAATAGAAGGAACAAGAGGTTCCATGATGTGAGATGCAATGCAACAAACAGGAAGAAATGATTCACACCCAAGAATCAACAAACACAAAAAAGTAAACCAATTCTGTCTTAAAGATTGTTGGAAAATTATGTTTGCTTTTTGTGATAAAACTAAAAATACAAATGCAATAAAATTGGAATGCCAAACTGAAAATCAATGAGAATGAAATGGTGATCAAGGCGAGTAAAACACTTTGTACTTAAGAGAGATTCGCCACTGCTACAGTTTACAGTTTGCATGGACGTTTATTTTCCAGTACTACTTGATCGAACTCCACACAGAAGCAGTACAACTATCGATGGGTCTGTTGAAACAAACTTGTGTTTTTACTCTCTCTAATGAAAAAACTCTGACTCAATGAAAGTGTAGAAAAATCAACTTTTGAAATGAATGAATGATGCCATATATATAGGCTATCTGGTGATTGTAGACACCTCAAAATTGAACTCTCGTATATATACGTTTTTATCCCTGATGATGAAAAGGAACACTCGAAAAACCTTTCGGAATGAATTTCTTCAAATCAACTTGGTCAATAGCGTCACACGACACTCATCTCTCACATGCAATACTTGCTCAATCACCCATGGTGCTCTTTTTGAACTTTGGTTGTGGAAATGTGCCACACAGTTTCTATACCACACAGTAGAGTTGCGGTGTCGCGAGACACTGTCAGGCATCAAATCAACTTTTACATCATCCCAAGCAGTTCAAAATGTTGAATTTTGCTCTCCTCTACTATCATGATTTCGTGTAACCTACCATTTTTTAGCATACACCACGTAAACTTAATTGGTGATCAAGCATAAAACCTACCCTTATTTATACCCAATCGGTTGGAAGGAAAAATAGGAAGAAAAAATTGTGAAAAACACCATGAAACCCTCTCAAAAACTCTGATAAATTCCATCCCCTTTACGCATTTCCATCACTCCCCTTCTCTAAAAATTACTCAGCACCCAATTCGAAAACCCAAAAAATCCTCATTGCTCTGTTTTCGGTTTGAGTATAGTTCAACCAAAACCCAATATGCTCAACCCAGCTACAGAGGCTACTATCACCGCGTTGGAGAGCAAATCCAGGAGGTGCAGCAAGAAGTTGGAGCTGGAATCAGAAGGCTAGGCTTGGAGTTCATTCCGAATTAGGTTCATCCGAAGGTAATAAACTTGGTCTCATTGTCCGAAATTCATCATTTGATGTTCTGAGGGGTGGAACCAGGTTCGGGGGAACCAGGTTCGAAATTCATCATTTGATGTTCTGAGGGGTGGAACCAGGTTCGGGGGTGTGTGTCTCAATACCTCCTTTGGGCTTGGCTCCAACAGAGTTTGAAAACTTAAAGTTTCAAAATAATCTTGGTTTATTGTTTAAATTACTTGTTGTTATGATGATATTTACTGGTTTTCATTATTATCATCTGCCTTGCTTGATTTAACTGTTTATTTGACTAAAGTTTATCACTTAAAATATTTTCTAAAATTTCACAAATATTTAGTAAAGACCGATTTTTAATCGGACGAGAGCAGGTGCATTAAAACCCTTCCCGTTTGTAACCTAGCTCTCGAATCCAAATTAAACAAATCTCTAGTTTTCAAATTATTTTCTAAATCATTTTAAAATTAGTTTCTCGGGTCCTAAACTATTTTCTAAAAACCCGGGTGGCGAATCTATTTTCAAAACAAGTTTTTTTCAAACCCGTGGAGCCGACATCCACAGTGACGCTAGGAATAGTCACCAAGGAAAAGAGACACATCCGTCCACAGTGAACCGGTGCCACTAAAAAGACACGACTCTAAATCAATTCAATTTCCATTCACTCTTAAAATAAATATTATATTCAAAATATTTTTTCCAACGTCTATTTCTCTGATTCTTTCCTTTCCCAACTCTTATGTGGATAGTAGTTGTGTATTATTTATGCCCCCGTTTCGTCTATAAAATAGCCATTTAACATAGGGGTGAAAAAAAAACGAGAACTAGCCCGAACCGGGAGTTTTTTTTTTCTTTGTCTGGTTTGTAAAAATTTTAAAATTTTAAAACCCGTTCAGGGGGTTTTTAGAGTGAACCGACCAGACCTAACCGGTTATTTATATACTCTCTTACAATAGCCTAGTGCCCCAGCCCTTCATTCTACTCCCAACCCTATTATGAGGTGGCCTCCTCTGTGTGTGTGTGTGTCAATCTTTGAATCTCTGTACATGTGTGTATATATTGACTGCAAATATTGGGGGTTTTTTTTTCAAATGTTGGGACCTCAACTTGTTCTCTCTCTCTCTCTCTCTCTCTCTCTCTCTCTCTCTCTCTCTCTCTCTCTCTCTCTCTCTGATCTCTCTCTCTCTCTCTCTCGTCGGATCCAACCGAACCCGGAACCTGGTGCAGAACCCAAACCACAAATCGACCTCTAAAAAATCGGTTTCGGTTCTATGGTTCTCCATAGCCTAGTTTTCTCGGTTCACTCAAATATGCCGAAGAACTGGACCATTTTCAACCCTAATTTGACATGATAGGAAGTTGAAAGTAAAATAAAATAAAATAAATCTTTGACCATTCAAGAAAATTTAGGGGCAGATGCTCAAAATATATTACAAGACATATGGAGTAGCAGGTATTAACAGAAATCTATATAACTTGAATATAGGAATCTGTATAACTTGAAAGAAATCGTAAGTAGTGTTATAGCAAAATGTGAGATATACAACACCATAGAAGGTGTGATATTATTAATTTCATAAATATTCATGTAGTGGGCTACATATCCTATATTTATATCATTTCACTATTAGTCGCTCAAACCAACGGCACATATTATGTCATCACAAATGAAAATTCGAAATCTCTTAAGCTTGAAGCTTGACCTTCACACCTCCAGCTAAAACGATTGCGTTGCTCTTTGTAATTGTGATGCCTCATCAATTGGCCCTCTAGCAGAAACAATTTTTCTAGAAGAAATTGACACGAAGGGTGTGTTCATATTTTTTATGGTTGGCATATTCCTGAACCAATGCCCGGTAGAACAAGAGCCTCTCAACTAATTAGATTCAAGCGAGATGGCGAGTAAATCTCCCCTGCTCGTCCTGTAGAATGCATTTTGGCTAGTGCAGGACTGCAGAAACATGATTGGGTCTGGTTTTTTAGTCAGAAGATGATTATTAGTACTATCTTACTAGTCCTCTAAGCAAAACAAGAACCATATGACATGTATAGAGATATAAGTCATGTTCAGAAAAGCTCAATTTTCTGATTAGTCTGGAAAGAGCCAGAATCATGTAAAAAAAAATATGCAAATGAAACTCCCAAGTCAAAAAGCTCAGAAGAGCCACAGAAAATCGAAGTCATCATAATAAGAATTCATATATTGGCAATCTAAGTACGCAAGAATTACATAACTGATCTTGGCAGTTAACCCCGAGCAAGCCCAATATGTCCAATGGAATGAAAACTTTTACAATTGGTTAAAGCCTCTGAATAATTTAACAAGATTAGATAAAAGTTTTATCCGGATAGACTCATAGACACCAAGCCGAATCCTCTCTTCCCGTGACTCATTGGGGTACCCGTATCTGGATGGGTCCGGCAGGAGCTGAGCGCTCCCATGTGAACAGGAAGGATGATGTAGGCTAATATTTTTATTCTAAAAATATAGGAATTATATTTTATTAGTAGAACCGCTTAATTTTAATCAAGATTTTCTAGAAATATTTAGTTTCCTAATTTGTTTTAATCTAGTATTCCTTATTATAGGTTGCTTGGTTAAAAAGAATTAGGTTTTCTTTTTTGTTATTTTTTCCTAGTTGGATTAGGATTTCTTTTTGTTTCTTGTTTCCTAGTTGGATTAGGATTTCTTAGCACTATAAGTATCATTGTAAGCCTAATGGCAAAATTTGGGTTGTTTATGAATTAAGAAAATTGAGTTTTTACTCAATATCGTTTGTTCAAAGAGGGAGTACCTCTGGCTCAAAAATTATTCGTGTTTTCTACTTGCAAATAATTTTGTAAAAAGAGGCTACCTTGCATCAAAGGAGGTGTTGCCGAACCCTTTACGGGATGGCCGTCCAGCCTCAGTAGGCTGAGGGTCGATACAACAAGCTTCTTTGATGAAGTTGCTTGGTACGATCATCGCGACTAACTCCATGACTATGCTTGGTATAATGGGAAAAACCTGTCGGAGTCCCACTTTCGTGGATGAGATCTTATTCCCGGAGCTCGTGCGAAAGTTGAAGAAATCTGAGGAGAAGCATGGCCGAAAGCGAAACATACATGTTTACGCTGATTTAAAAAGAAAAAACACAGGACATGAAACACCTGGGACACGTGAAGTGTGTAGTCTATAATTTATGATGTGTTGTATTAGGAAAATTTATTTTAGGACCATAGGCTATGGTTTTCTTTCATTGGCAATTCCACGACAAAACACACATTTATTTATATCCCCATTTATCGAGTTGTCAGGGGTAAACAGTTGATTTGTGATTTTATGAATATTGATGCGAAATACCTGGGACTTTCACTTCCTTCTTTCTAGAGTCGATCTAAAGCGGGGGCTTATACTTTTTTGCTGGAGAAATCGCTCAAAAAAATGCAAGGATGGAAGTTAAAGAAGCTTAATCAAGCGGGTAAGGAGACTATGCTATGGCATGTTTTCTTTTACCCAAGAAACTTTGTAACAAATTAGGTACTCTATCAAGAAATTTCTGGTGAAAAGGGAATCCTTAGGATAGGGGTATATGCTGGATAGTGTTTAAGATGGTGTTTAAATAAATTTTTGGGACTATCGTTGGGTTCCATCTTTTCAAAATTTCCAAATTCAGACAGCCAAGCCTTCAGATTCTACTATTCAGTGGGTTGGAGGTGTTATTGATGCTAGAATCGGTAAATGGGACGCTCAAAAAATAGCTTTGGAGCTTTAATCTTCTGATTTAGATGCCATTCTATATATCTCTCCCTATAATTAAGAGAGGAGATAAATTAGTTTCACACCAGAACACCAATGGTATTTACTCAGTGAAGTCAGGTTATCATATTTCCAAGCAGTTGAGGCTTGTTTCAGACCAATTCAAACCCCAATCCTCTTTCCAGCCTAGTCCCAATCTTTGGAAGGCTATTTGGAAGCTCAATATTCCTAACAAAATCAAGAACTTTTGGTGGAGAGTATGCAGAAATAGCTTGGACTCTAAGGAGAATCTATTTCGAAGAAAATGTGTTGCCTCTAATGTCTGCCCAATCTGCGATTCTCAGGTAGAATCCATTGAACATCTGTTATTTTTCTGCTCTTGGACTAGAGCAATGTGGTTTGGTAACAATATTCTCTTTAATGAAATAATGGCTCTTGTGATGCTCCAAATCTGCCATTCAATGGTCTGCTAAAGTTTTCGATTCGATGTCTAATGGAGATGCCTCTAATTTTATTGCCATTTGCCAGCATGGCTTTTATTGCCTGGTACATTTAGAAATCTAGAAATGATTTTGTGTTTCGAAATGTTGCCGTGGAACCTTTGGAAGTGTTTGGTTCTTTTACTTCTTTGCAATGGAAAATGATTGTGTGCGAGCGTGCCAGAGAGAGTTTTAATCTCCTCCCTCAGATTAACTTTGGAAAAACTAAATCTAATCAAACGATTGTGTTTTATTGGTTCAATTACCTCAATTAAGAGGATTTTTCTTAATAAGTGAAGAAATGCAAACCAATAAACTTAGGAAATCAAAGAATAATAAAGAAACAAGATACTTCGATTGATGAATCAAAGATAAACTTACTTCGAAATCGTCTCCAACTTCAAATACAGAGTAACAGAACTTCGAACGGGTGATTGTTATAAGAACAACTGAGATAAAGGTGATTATTACAAGAACAATCGAGATAAATCCTAATCTACTTCCTAATCTACTTCGAACTGAGTTTGAAATCCTAAACTACTTTGCCAATGAACAAACCAAGCATCAGTTTTTGATAGCTGTTTGTTGAAGATTTGTCCGGGGCTATTCTACTTTTCAATTTCTTCAATTTATAGATGCTGCTTGCAGTTGGACTTCTCGCCCAATGAATTTGAATTTTGGCTTGCGTCGAACTCTAATTCCCACTTTTCGAGTTGGTAGTTATTCTTCCTCCACGTCTGAATTTGAATTCTTTCTTCCTCCAGAAGCTTTAAATCTGCACGTTTGTTTAAACAAACTCAAATGATAACATGTTAAGGAAATAACCGCTTTCTATAAGTACTCCACGTGTTCTAACTGCTAATTTGTCTTGTTTCACAAGTTTCCACGTGGAGTTTATACGTTAATAAGTTAACATCACAGCTTCGAAGCCAATTTTAATTTTAGCAATGGCTTGTAACTGCCAATAACTGCTTTTCCAATTTGAGAAATAATACGACACCGTATTTACTCAATCTTTGTCTTATTAATCCAGTGTATCTTCATTGACAACTAATTGCCAACGTTTGACACTTTTGATTACATGTCAATTAATTATTGGATTGGTTAATTTTATATGTAAACAGGAAGTCATGGTAAGGCCAACTTGACTTCCAAAGGCCAACTTTGCCTGCATGGAATTTTCAAATGTTTTTGTGTTACCTTTTGTCCAAATGGATAACCAACCTAGCTCTAATGATCAATCGACTTGCGCAGCTCCGGGCTCTCTTAAGTATAAGGTAAATTGTGATGCATCTTTCTGTATGGATGGTGGTGATGGTAGCTGTGGTTATGAGCTATGTTACATGGATCCTTCATTTTGGCTGAGGTACCCGTGTCAATATGTCTAACATGCGTATCCATTTTGGACACTTGGATCCTCTAATTGTCATGAGATTTATAGAAAAGTAATAGAAAATTTTCTCGGAAAGCGATATTTCTAGTCTGACATGGACATAAAATAGGAAAATCATATTTTTCTTAACCCCTTCTTGTTTATGTACATTTTTAAATACATTTTATGATAAACAATCTGAAAAATTATGCAATATGTTCACTACATGTCCCCGTTCCCACAGCCAATTAGGGAACTCATAGCTCAGTATTCTAAGATTTAAGTTTAGGAAGGTCCGACACTTAGATTCAAACCCGCATCTGATACTTGCACCTGAGTCCATGCAACATAGGTTATGAGGAATTGGGATAGAAATCCAGTAGATGGATTGGCGAAATCTGTTAAAATCTTATCCGCTTTACAAGGGGAGCTCTTGGCAATTAGAGAAGCTTGCTTAATGATCTCAGCTTTGGGTACGCATGAGGCCTCTGTGGAATCAGATAACAAACAAGCAATCCTTCTCAATGTCTTAGTTTTTGTTCCCCCTTGGGAAGTTACAACAGTGGTTCTTGATATTTGGGAGCTGGCTCGTATTCTTTTCAAATGGGTTCATTGAGAAGCAAACAAGGCAACCCATTCCATAGCAGTGTTGGCTAACGGTGGAAAGCATCCTCTCAATTGGGTCTCTTCGCCACCCCTTCAGCTTTTGTCTATTTTTAATAGTGATTTTGCTTTGTAGCCCTGTGGGCATTTTTTCCTATTAAAAAAAAAAAGAAGTCAAGATCCCAAGAATTGGCCACACCACAAGCACAAATCTCTCTCTCTTTCCCTCTCTCCAAAGCCCCCGACAAACACATTGGCACCATTCTTCTAATCTTCTTCTCCTCCAATTCCATAGCGGAATGCTCTTTCACAAAGCCAAATTACCATGTCGGATAACGCTCCAGAAGGGGTGGTTTTGCCCTTCACGCAAAAATCTGGAATTCTAACATTCTCATGTGAATACTTTGGCTCCGCTGTGACTTCCAAGGGCATATTCCGAAATGGCAATCCCATGCACCACCCCGTCCCCTGCCTCTTCATTCAGCTCGGGATCGCCATTATTCTTACGGCGATCCTCCGTGTCCTCCTCAAGCCCCTCAAACAACCCAGATTTGTTGCAGAGATCTTGGTAAATTACTTACAACAATCTTCTAGTATTTCTTTTTAAAAAAACAAAACGCATACACAGTGATATGATGGTGACATGTATTGAAATTATGCGCGACAATGGTTGTTGTTTTACAGCCCCCTAGATTGTGAGAAACGGTGAAATAAAGAAATGGTGCTCTTTCTTTCTCACCAGATCTCACCAAAAGGGGAAGGGCCCATCGAAGAATTTTAATTTTTTTTGTGTTTTTCTCTCCATTTTTGGTGAGAATACTCAATCCAAATAAGTGATTTTGAAAGAAACTCTAACGCTTTCATTTCCTTTCTTATCAAATCCCTCAATCCAAAGGGCTTGTTGGCTGGAACTCTCAGAACATTGCATTCTGTATTAGATTTCATGTGAATTATATTAGCATAGCATCTTCTCAAATTACACGCAACAATTGTTGATGTTTCAGTTTGAAATAAACGGACCCATAATGCCATGGCCATAAAATTTCTACCATAATGTCTTTAAAAAGCAGTTAACTGGAACACAATTTTAAAACGTAAATCCGGACACAACTATATATATACGTCCATAACCAACATAGTTGTGTTCGGGATTGTTTTCCTAGACTTTTGCGATGATCAAATGTGCTAATGACGTTTTGTTTTCATTTGTCAGGCTGGCATAATGTTAGGCCCATCAATGTTTCATTTGTTTGGTAAAGCGTACTATTTTGATAGCTTGATAACAGAGAGGGAGAAAAAAATCATGAATGTCCTTGAAACGGTGGGCCTCATGACATACTCATTTGTGGTGGGCGTTCGAACGGACATAAGCATCGTTAAAACCGCTGGAAAATTGGCTTGGATTATCGGTCTTTTGGCCCTCGTGTTTCCTTTTGTACTAGTTCTTACCGCTGTTGAGATCTGGAAGAAATATATCGACTATGGCAACCATTTCATTCTCTATTGGACAGGCATACTGGCAGCCTCAACATCGTTTCAGGTCATCTCTGTTCTACTTGAAGACTTAAATCTCCTGAATTCAGAACTCGGCCGCTTGATCTTGTCATCTGGATTGATCAGCAGTGTCTGCAGCTGGATTTTTAGAGTTTACATTTCTTACTACACTTGGTCTAAGTTAGTGAAATTTCGAATCCTAGACAACTTCAAGACGGAAATAACCAGAGTGATTGGCATACTTATCATCGTATTCATCCTACGCCCTTTCATGTTTTGGTTGATGAGGAGGATCCCAGAAGGGCAAAGCATCAAGGAATCGCATTTTTTCGTGATGATTGTGATGTTTTTGACTGTTTCTTTTACAAGCGAGTCTTTGGGTTTTAGCTCTTTTTTTGGAGCCATGGCATTGGGCTTGAGCGTACCACCCGGTCAGCCCCTAGGATCTGGAGTGGTGGAAAAGCTGGATGCTTTCATTTCAGCGGTGCTTTTGCCGGTTTATCTTATTGGTGTCGGTCGCTATGTCAATATTTTCCAAATAACCATGAAGCATTATATCCAAGCGGAGAGCATCATCCTCCTTGCCTTCTTTGGGAAAGTTGTTGCTGGTGTGATCCCTGCAGTAATTTCCGGGATGCCTTACAAGGATTCCTTTGCTCTTGGCCTCCTCTTGAGGGCACGAGGGTTTTGGGATGTTCTCCTCTTCAAACTCTACCTGAGATATACGGTAATAATTCTCAACTCTATCTATGTATATATTTGTCTATATCTACCGTTGTTTGATATGTTGTTGATAGGTAGTTTTGTACAAAAAATATATTGGCAAAGAAAGGGAATTAACAATTATCCCAAAGAATAGTTATTAAGTCCGAGATCGTCCACATGGAATAAAAAGCTATGTGGTAGTAGATTCAATTGATTTTAATTCAATTCTGAGGGTAAATGGAAGTCTGGATTTAAATTATTAGAACTAAAATTAATTAGAAGAGCAATCAAAGAGTTCGAAAGTAGGAGTGAAGGGACTAGGGTTTTGATTCAACCTATCCCTCATAACATAATCACAATAGAAACCAAGGCAATTATTCAACATAAAGAATGGACCATGGTCAGGGTAGTGATCCCTACTAATAATCGTCAAGAGATACCCTAATCTCAATCATGCTTGGGACCGGCTATGTTTAGATCTCTATAATCAACACATACCCTAATCTCCAACTCTTCTTGTTTGAGTTATCCAATGTCATGAACCATTGTAAAGCCAGCCCAATGAGAGATTGGTGAAACATTTGCCCCATGACATCTTTTCCCACACCTTGAATTGAGAGGAACCCAACGTCAACTTGCAAGTGAATCCTCGGATCTCCGGTACCATCAAATTTTTCAAAGTCTACCAGTTTGAATTTTTCGGGTAGCTTTGCATCGGGAAACAAGCAAAACTCATCCATGTCAATTCCGGTGGTAGTGACACTTAGGGGGAGTTTTTGAATGGATTTTATGAGATAAAATGAGAAATTTGATTTTAGTTGGTGTTTTATAGAGGGGTGATAAAATCACCTTGTTTTCCCAATAGATAAAATCTAGTATGATAATATAGTGTGATAAAATCACGTTCCTTTTATCTATTCGTAAAAGATGATAATAAAATCTAAGATGATAAAATCAAATAATTCATTGGAAAACTCCCTCTTAATGCGCTACACAACCGACTACATTGTATATTCAATTTCAGGGACTATTTTGAAGCATCTAAAACTGTGTTATAACGTGAATACAAGCGCACAGGATAGATTGGAAATATAATTTCCATGAGAATAAGAATCATCCAAAAAGTTATGTAACTATCTGGGAAAAAAAAAATCTTTACAGTCATGCTACTTGGAGGCAAGCATCCTCATTACCCTAATCGCCGATCATGGAGTGGGTCTTTGTGTTTCGCTCCCAGCTGCGAGCCCTGCTATGCGTCAAAGGGAAGCCCTTAATGCGCAGCCCATGTTTTTCTTTTATAGTGTAGGCTGCCGAAAACATAGGTCTACATCATACACCCTTTATGTTCTGTTTTGCATCTAGCGTGGGCCCATCATTGATAATAAATTTCATCAACTCCACCTTTTTTTTTGGTAAAACAATTCCACCTTCGAACTTCGGCAAAGTTAAATTGCAGGTCTACGTTGCACTTTTTACTCTAAATTCTCAATTTAGCTTTGTATGTCATCCAATGATTCCATGAGCCTTGTATAACAGAGAAAATGAGTATTAAATTCCAAATATTACACCAAACGGACATGACAAGCATATCTTCAGGAGCGTAAAAGGGCACATTTATGCACCTATCAGTAGTTATGCCAGTTTAGCTGTTTAGGTTTTAGCATTTGAAGAAGTAGGGAAACTCATTTGGTGACATGCTATTGAGCGGTTGTTAAAGTCCTATGGTGCCGGCAAAACTTAGATCTTTGATGCACATTTTCATCGTCTTTCTATTTACTTTTCTTGTATTCTAGCTCACTTTTACATCTAACCAAAAGCTTAGTGAATTGTGATTAGCATTTTTCTTTTGGAAATTTTTTATTTTTGAAACCAAACCACTCTGAAATTATGCAAAGGTGAAACAAATGCATGCGGGGGTGTTGAATAGGACTATCAATTAAAATTTCAATGTCACCAAGTGATTTGCATTCACCCCAATTCCATGGCTATTTAATCAAACCAACAATTTCAATGCAAAGTAAATAAAGCAAATGCACAAAAAATGAGGATATACGTGAAAACTACTTAGGGTTTAAATACCCTAAGCATGAAATCACGGTCTAATCTACAAATTGCTATAAATTAAAAGGTTAAATCAAGAGTTACAAGATTAGGAATTACCAACTTGCCCCAAGCTACACCTAACTCTACTCCCTGATTTAGCTCCCCAAGCCCCTTCTTGATTCCATAACCTCCACGAGTTCAACACCCCTCGATCTCCAAATCAAAGATGGCTTTGGATCATCCGGCCACGTAGATAAGTAGGCAACACAACATGATGTAATAAAGATAATGATTTCTATGAAGATTTTTGAAAAACAAAATCAACCTAAAGTGGATCCATGGAAAGGAAGACCCTAGATTGAAGAAAGATGAGATGAGCTTGCTCAAATCATCAAGAACATCAAGTTCCACAAAGAGAGAAGGGATGAGACTTTCTCTCTCTAAAAGAGGGCTGATTTTTTCAATGAAGTGTTTACCTTAAAATGAGAGAAAAAGAGTTTATATAGTGCACAAATTCGCAGCCCTCATATGAGCCTCTCAAAACATGACACGTCATTAAAAGGGGCTACCAGACTCGTTAGCTCATCAGTCACAAAAGGAACACGGTCTACCAAACGCTTATAAACGCCACGTGCACAGCAAGGGCTAGCATTCAAATGCCTTTAGCAAAATCATGATTTTGGAAGTGTATCAATGCAATTGATTAAAACTAATGTGGTCTAAACCATGATGATCAAAACTAATGCAAATATGACATGCATGAGTATACCTTCCCGGATTAAGCTTTGAAACACTTGACAAGGCATTGGCTTGATCACGAAGCTTGTAGTCTCTCGAATGGAGCATCTAGACTCAAGCCCTAAGCACTTTATCTCCCAAAACCCCATAAGCAAATTACATACACTGAAAGGCTTGACAATATACAGAAAACGCCAACAAAACTAACACACTCTTTTAGGAAGCACCAAAAACTTGTTTTCGGATTTGGAAATACTATTTTTGTGGGCAAAAAATAAACGATAAAAAACTTCATGCGTTTTCAAATGTTAGCATTTCAGAAAACAATGAATTATCATATCTAGTGCGCAACATCATTTTTTTTCCTGGATTTTCTCATGTCTTGTTATGGAATTCTTACCTTGCAGTTGATCGATTCGGAGTTCTACACAATCCTCACAGTGATGGCTGTGTTGACTGAGGCTGTTCTCACCCCTTTAATTTACTACCTCTACGATCCTTCCAAAAGATATTCAAACTACAAAAGGAGGACAGTCCACCAGTCTAGAAACGAGCATGAACTCCGGATTCTGCTCTGTCTTCACGAGGAAGATCAGGTTTTCAGCCTAATGAATGTCCTGAAAGCCACTTATCCCACAAGAGAAAAGCCCATCGGAGCTTTTGTTTTGGACTTGATTGAGCTTGTTGGACGTTACCACCCGCTCCTCATCAATCACCAATTTCATCAACGCCACTCGACTACTCTCACTAGAACTGACCGCATCATCAGTGCGTTCAATCAGTATGAACTACGCAGCGAAGGTACTGTTAGAATGTCTGCTCAAATCATGTATGCTCAGTTATTTCATCTGTCCATAACTTTCCTCAGAAAACTTGTTTTGTTCATGATGGATTATGAAACCCTTTTTTAAAGATTTTTCGTTGGAAAAGAATCAAATAGTTAGTAAGTATAACGAAGATTTGCTCGCCAAACAAGTACAAAAGCTATCTTTTCAAATATTTTGAAATTAATCATCGTTGGTTAATTATAAACAAAACACACTCTGGTTGTGTTTGGAACTCAGAGGAAAAAAAAAACATTTTCTCTTCTCTTCTTTCACTATCTCCAAGTTCCAAATACAGTGTCAATGAAAATGCTTGACCCTCCATTTCGATGGAAAGGATTGACCCTCCATTTAGATTGAGGGGTTCAGTGAGAATGATTGGGAAAGAGAAGCCCTCACTTGTTTGGATGAATAGAAATGGTAAGAAATGATTGGGAAATGTTACTCTCGTGAAAGTCCTATTCATTACTCCAAATGGGGTACCATAGTGTGTACAGAAGTTTGATGAAATGTCTTTTGCAAAACTGATTCTGAAATAGAAAAAAAGACTCGGAGATACAACTCTTCTGGTAAATCCAATTTCCAATTTAAACTAAGAAATAAACCATTGATTGCGATGCTAAAAACGTTCCTACAGGGGCCATAAGACACCAGCACTACACCTCCATGACACCTTACGCGACTATGCATGACGATATATGTACCCTGGCACTGGAGAAGAGTACTTCCATATTGATCTTCCCATTTCAAAAATCTGACAACAGTCCGATTCCCGGAGTGATAAAAAATTTGCTTGACAAGGCTCCGTGCTCAGTTGGAATCCTTGTCGACAAGAGGATAATCACGCATTGGAGATCTGACTCCCACAATCAAGCTCGGATAAATGTATGCGTGTTTTTTGTTGGAGGACCTGACGCTCGTGAGGCACTAGCCTGTGGAATGCGGATGGCTTTGAATCCGGCCATTAGGCTTACCGTCCTTAGACTAATATCAGAAGAAAAATTTGTCTCTGATATGTCGGAGACTAGACACGACATTGATCTGATTCTGGAACTCAAAGCTGATTACAAAGACAATCCGAGGATCGAATATAGGGAAGAGATTGTGAAGGACGGAGTCGGGACGTCTAAAGTGATTCTATCTCTTGATGATAATTATGACTTAATGTTGGTGGGAAGAAGGCTGGATAGTGATTCACCTTTCGTGACAGGGCTTGTTGATTGGAGCCATGCACAGGAGCTGGGAATCATTGGAGACATGCTTGCTTCTTCGGATATGAAGTGCAGTGCATCGGTGTTGGTCGTGCAACAACAGTTCACTGTCGAGGATGTGGCTCATGCACACCAAGATTAGGTAAACGTTCAGATTTTTGTAATACCAATATGAGGTTTTGCCATTGAAAGTGCTAATGCAATAAAGATTTTTGCATTGAACAAGATGTCAAGATCATAAGGTTTTTTTGTACAGACACTAGATTCTGACCTTCGAGGAACGCGGTTGTATATGTAAGGCCAAATACCGTAACGATTTTTTTACATCAATTTATACGTAAACAAAATGCCGGAAAGAACAGACTCTCCAATCTCTGCTGCTGCTTAATTATGGTCTCTATTTCTCTGATTCTTTCCTTCTCCCAGCCCTTGGATAGTATTCATGGGTATTGTGTATTATCCCTGTCCCCGTTTCGTTTATAAAATAGCTATCTGACACGATTGAAAGTTGAAATTAAATACTCCCTCCGTCCCATAAAATTGTATCACTACGAAATTATGTGCAATTTTCAAACTAAAAAATAATGTATTTACCAAAATAATTTTTGAATTTTTTTTGCATCGTATAAAAGTTCTCGATGAGATATATCAAACAAGATCCATATTGACTAAAAAATTATTTTCGTAAGCACGTTATTTTTTAGCTTGAAAATTACACGTAGTTTCGTAATGATACAACTTTATGGGACGGAGGGAGTATATATATATATATATATTTACTGAAATCTTAGACCATTCAAGAAAATTTAGGGACCGATCTCAAAACTTTTGACAAAACATCTGGAGTAGCAGGTATTAATGGGAATCTGTATAACTTGAAAGAAATCGCAAGTACTATTGTAGCGAAATGTGAGATATACAACACCATAGGAGGTAATTTCATAACAATTCATGTAGTGGGAATACATATCCTATGCAATTTATATCATTTCACTATTATTCTCTCAAACAAACGGCATATACCACGTCATCACAAATGAAAATTTCAAAATTTCTTAAGCTTGAAGCTTGACCTTCGCACCTCTAGCTAAAATGAGTTACTACAGTATAATTTTTCTGGAAGAAATTGACACAAAGGGTGAGTTCATATCTTTTTATAGAAAATTGGCCGAAAGGCCAAGTTTGGGAGTTGAATGGGCTTTTAGCCCAACCTAACTTATTTGAATGCCTCCAATACATTGATTGGAAGTTTTTACGGGTTTAAGGACAGTATTTGACAAAAGGGAATTGATAATCGCACTCCAAAAATTGATGGAGGGGCTCCAAGCTACAATGGTTTTCCAAAACTACCCTTTTGCAAGTTCTATAATTTACTTCAGGCACTCTAAAAAAAATTACTCTTCTCCTTTTCCTCATTTGTTAACGAGGGGTTTTTTAGTGCCGAGCGGGCACCATCCTACGTGGTGCCCAAGCGCATATCTCGACCATCCAAAACACTTTTTGGACGGTCTGGATTAAGAGAGAGAAAGGGGGGAGAGAGAGAGAGAGATCTGGGCCGTATTTTACATTATTAGCTTGTTGAGCAACTTTGCAATATCTTTCAGATAAAAAAATAAAGTACTTTCGTGGGGAAAAAAAAAATTCTTTTTCACCGAATTAAACTACTAATAGAGATCTTTAATTTGGTGCAAAAAAATTTTGAAAAAATGTATGCGAAAGTATTTTACATTGTTAGCTTGTTGAGTTGGCTTTACAATATCTTTCGGATAAAAAAATAAAGTAATTGCGCACATAATTTTTTATTTATTTTTCATTGCTAAAAAAATTGAAAATTTTTGTACGAAATAATTTAAACCCAACAAGCCAACAATGTAAAGTACTTTCGTATAAATTTTTTCGAATCGAATTAAAAATCTCTTTTGTAGTTTATTTTGCTGCAAAAGAAAATAAAAAATTATGCGCAAATTTACTTTATTTTTTTTATCTGAAAGATAGTACGAAGCCAACTCAATAAACCAACAATGTAAAATACTTTCGTATATAATTTTCTAAATTTTTGCGCATCAAAAGAAAGATCTCTACTAGAATTTTAATTTGGTGCAAACAAAAATAAAAAATTGTATGTGGAAATACTTTATTTTTTTGATCCAAAGGATATTGCAAAACCAAAAAAAAAAGTAATAATTGCGTTGAGTACTTAACAATGCCGTCAACAAAGTTGGTGGGTTTAATGGAGGGGAGATATGGGTGATATGCGTAGTAGGAAGTGAGATAGAGGGTGTCAGACGGCAGCCTTGACGAGGAGGATCAACTTGCGAAAGAGGCTTTTAGTTCATATTTCCATTAGGAGTGCCTCAAGCAAATGAGGAGATAATTTTGGGATGGAGTGTCCCTAGTAACTTTTATATTTTGAAAAGGGTAGTTTTGTAATTCCATTAAATTTTGGAGTGCTTGCATTTGAGCCCCAAAATCAGCTCCCTTGACAAAAATACCTTTAATGAAATAGGAATAGTAAATGCGCGTGGCTTGGTCCCATTTTGTGTTCTCTCTCTCAGTATGTCTCAAAGAGAGAGAATGAGGAAATTCTCTTAGCTTTTAGCCCCACATAGGAATTAATTGATTTCTTTTTTTTTTTCACGCCCAATTTTAGAGGAGAAAGAGGTCCAAGATCCTGAAATCCAGTCAATAATTGGTGCTTCGTTGAACCTAATGTGGAAATTGAAATTCCAAAAAATGCAAATTCAAATTGTTCTAAGAAAGCTGGGGTCCATTTTTTTTTTTGGAATACTAGAATTTTGGATCAAGTATGGTCCCCTTTGTCATCGTCGTTGGGTAATTAGTTGTTCCATTCGTCCAAGTGTCAACTATAAGAATACGTGCATTTTTAAAAACAAAAAAATCTCTACATAATTTTTTTTTTTTTTTGCATTGGTGCAAAAGAATTCTATTGAAAATACATTTTTAGTGTTGTGTCAATTTTCTTTGGATTATTGGTTCGTCTCAACAAGAGAAATCTACAAAAGTAAAAAATTATGATAAATTTTTTGAAAAAGTTCACTAAAGACAATAATCTAAATTTTTGTGGATTATTAGAATTGATTAACATACAACAACAACAACAATAACATAACCCATTAAGTCCCCAAAAATTGGGGGTATGGGTGGGAGATGGATAGGAGAGCCGGCACCTAACATTTAAGAATAAATACACAAAAGTGGCAGCCCTTAATACCAATTTGAAGCTTGATGGAAATGAATCTAACCTTTCAAGAATGAATACACAAAGTGGCGGTCAAGAATACCATTGAAGAAATGGTCCCCCTGCATCAGATCCGCGTTTCTTTGCCATGAATCATGCCCTCAAACCAAAGCCAAAAGGCATCAGAGAGGGCAGATCCAAGAATCATTTTAATTTATGTGCACATTATCATGTTTCTTTCATTCAACATCCAGAGCATTGGCGTTGCACCATATTAGAATTGATTAACATATATACTCTTAGCCAAACAGGGCCCTTCTCGGAGGGTCAACAGATAACGTTATCTACGCTATCAGATATGGGAAAAAAATGAAAAATTCATTATTTGTGTTAGCCAAACAAAGCCCTTGCAGGGTATTTTTGTCACCTATTGCCCAAATATCCTGTTGGCCTTATTGGAAAAGTTGATGTCTTTATTTCATTAATAACCCCTATACTATGTCCTTCTCGAAAAAGCTCTCCTTCTTTTATGGTTGGCATATCCCCGAACCAATGCCCGGTAGAACAAGGGTCTTTCAATCAAGCGAGATGGTGAGTACAATTCCCTTGCTCGTCTTGTAGGCAGCTGTGATGCAGAATTTTGGCTAGAGCAGAACTGCAGAAACATGGTTTGTGTTTGGTTTTCTAGTCACGAGGCCTAGTTTTTAAAAGATTTTATCAAAATATTATAAAATCACCCCTTGATTTTATCAAATGAGGACGAGAGTTGATAAAATCTCAACTTTTTGAATGCAAAAAGTTGAGATTTTATCAACTCTCGTCCTCATTTGATAAAATCAAGGGGTTATTTTTATTAAAATCAAACATGAAACTCAGCCTCAGAAGATGATTATTACTATCTTACTAGTCCTCTAAGCAAAACAAGAACCATATGACTTGTAGAGATATACTTAGTCAATAGAACAATTTATGAGTAGTGATTATCCCAAGGCCTTGTTAATATGTGCCTTCACAAGTTAATGCCCATTAAATGAGATCAACCAAACCAATTTGCATAGAAAATAATAAAGTTGGTTGTTTTATTGGGATTGATAGAAAAAAAAAAAAAAATTAGTACGGGTGAGACTAAAATACTCTTAAATTTGCTTTGGGGCATTTGTGGCAGTGAAAAGTATAAAACACACAAGGGGCTTCCTACTTTTAAAAGAAGAAGTACATATTGACTTGCTTGCATTTTATTCATTCGTAATAATACACTTATAAATATCGTTATGAGTCACGGTTCATTTCGATTGCATCGGTTAACTTGGTTTCCAGGTTACATTGCATTTTCTATTAAACGACAGTGCAAAAATCATTTCCCATACATACTTCCTCTTGTATTTGCTAATTTCTTTCCTTTAAAACAAAAATCACGAACAAAGATCGATTTGGAGATTAAAAAAGAAGACATAAGAAAAGGGATCGACTTCTCCGATAGCATAGTGACCAATTACATTGTTCCTAGTGGTGTGAATCACCAAAAAATTAAGCTCTGTGCTTCGAAATTCAGAGTTTTGTTGAGAAGATCTTACATGCATTGATGCTCTCTGTAACTCTGTTTTATGGAATATTAGATCAACAATAGAGGTATTGATACTTGAACTGATGATCAAACAAATTGATTGCCAAGATCAACGACTCGGATGCCTCACTGTAGGGGTCACCTACAGCGCACCACAGGATCTAGTAGGGCGCCTAACAGCACCCCAATTCTTCGGACTCTGTCCATCCACTTCCTTCCTCTCGAGCGTACAAACAAGCTTCTCGTTTCCATTTTTTATGAGATCCGTCAAGGAAATACTCAGTGTATGTTGCTTCCTCTCTTAGCTCTTCTTCTTCCCAATTGTAATCAAGAAGTTTAATCAAACTTTCCACGTGTATCGGTAAGACAAAAGTAATAGTTTGGATATGGAGTCGGAATTGGAATACCCGTAGTCGATTTTTTCTTAGGATTGTACACACTTATGTTGTAAACTCGTGTCGTTTTCTCCCTAGGTGGTAATTCTAAAGCTAAAATTTCCCCGTACTTCATAGTATAACCAAACCGCGTCAAATTAGATACGATAAACATAAGACTCCAGGAATTCGCCACACCGTACTCCTTCATCACCAATACCTCAATGTAGTTGCATTCACCATTGCTCGGATTTTTCGACCGAGACATACAAAGGCATCTATCCAGAACTCCTAAATCACGAATGACATCTCTGCCACTTTGCTTAGGCTGTGGAATTGGTACTTTTTTGAAAGTACCCGACTGGGGATTGAAGTAAAGGATTTGGGAATACTCAGATTTGAAATTTATCTTAGGAACGCACGTTACAGACCAATGCAGACATTCATTTACCGTATGGCCTGAATAGAAGAATAACATCATGTTGGAGGAAAAGGAACATTCGACATGCGTCCAGCTTTTGTTTTTGAAACTACCAACCACAACGGATTTAGCATGATCGAGGACCACAACGGATTTAGCATGATCGAGGACCACAACAACCTTGTACTCATCAGTGGAAAAATCATAACATAGTCCAGAAACAACATGTTTGACGCACAAATTCTCATAATGTAACACTTTCTTGAAGTAGCTAGTCAGTTTATTCCACCAGAAGAAGTCATCGACGAGACCCATAAGCAACAACCGGTTGCAGGAACCGTAGATTGCTTGATGTTTATGAGTACTTCCTTTGGATTCATACACTCTTTCGCCACAGGATTTTTCTAGAAAAAGAACCATCTCTCTTCCTCTTTTTGTGACTGAGATTTCAGAAATCAAAGAAAGCCATTTTTTTGGAAACACATGTGAATCGAGGAAGAGAATTGAGGGGTAACCTTTGGAGTATTTGGAGAATGATTTCTTCTGGGATGTTTGGATAACTTGGTTGTGCTTCATCTCTGCTGTTTCTTGATGCCTCCCTTTGCCTTTTTGCCAGTCTCTTTGCTGAGATCAGATTCTTGGGCTGGCGATCTCTCTTTTCTGTTTTTGTGGAGAAAGGATGGGACTTGCTTGTATTACTAGGGTTATATATATATATATATATATATATATATATATATATATATATATGAAAGAGTAAGCAAATTCGAAAAAAATTAAATAAAAATCATGTAAGCCACAACCATCAATCTGCTGAGGAATAGTGATCTAGTTCTTCAAGATTTCTATATGGTTTAACTTCACACAGGAGTTTGAGCTTATATTATTGATTGAGAAAAACTATTCGAGAAAAAATTCGTCCACTCACCACATAGAGTTCATTGAATACTACAAGTGTTTTAAAAATTAACTTGATCGAATATCATTAAATGCATCATTGGAACACAAATTCCTTGAAAAGAAATGGAACACAAATTTTGATTTTGAAAAATGGATTAACTTATCAAACCGTTGGATTTTTATTAGATATAATTTTTTTTAAAATAAATATATATTATAGCTAAATAATTTTATTACTTTAATAAATATTGTCAATTGACAATTTCACTTACCTCCCCTAAGGTTTATGACAAATACAAAGATATCCCCTTTACTTTCTGAAATTCAACTGCCCTCTCTTACTTTTCAAAATAATTTTCATTTATCTCCCCTGCTGTTACTTTAAGACTAACGGTGTTAACTTTTTGTGTGAAATGACCATAGTACCCTTAGAGTGTGTATATATATATATATATATATATTCTCCACCCTAAAAAATCTATTAATAAAAAAATAGAGTTAAAAAATTTTTAATAAAAATTTAAATAGTTTTTCATTATTAAAAAATGGCTTATAGACAAAAAGTATCACGGAGATATTTTCTACAAAAACATTTTTTTGGGATAAAAAATTAGTTTTTAGTGAACCGTTATTTTAGAAAATAAAGTTGTGAAAATTCTTTTTTTTTTTGAAATCTAAAAAATAAATTTAAAAAACAAAAACAAATTTCAAAACTAGTTTCTTTTTTTTCTTCAAAAAACCGTTTAAAATGAAAAAAAAATTGAACAAAAATTTCTTTGATACTTTTTTTTAAAAATGAAAAACAATTTATTTTTTTTGGAATTTTTTTTAACTCTACCTTTGTTTCAAAAAATTGTGTTTTGGAGTGGATAATATAAACTAAGGGCGTTACGGTCATTTCACTAAAAAAGTTAACGCTGTTTGCTTTAAAGTAATAGTAGAAGAGGTAAGTGACAATTATTTTCAAAAATAAGAGAGAGTAGTGGAATTTCAAATAGTATAGGGGATGTCTTTATATTTGTTAGAAAAATCAGGGGAGGTAAGTGAAATTTACCCTATATATAGTACTATAATTATACTATATATATATATATATATATATATATATATATATACGGGAATTTTCCAATCCGGACTCCCATATTGGAGGAAAATCTCATTTTTTTATTTTGCAAATTGTTTTTGGAAAATCCAAGCCGTCCAATGTGTTCAAAAGGTGTTTTCAAGGGTCTACAAGGGAAATCTAAAAAAAAATACCGGGAAGGGTTTGATCCAAGCAGTTTTTCGCAAAACTGCAAATATACAGTTTTTGCAAAAAAACTGTTTGGATCAAGCCCTTCTCGTTATTTTTTTTAAAGATCTCCTCTAAGGACCATGGAAAACACCTTCTGAACACATTGGACGGCTTGGATCGTCAAAAAAATGTTCGGATCATATATATCCCTTATCTTGCAGGTCCATAAACCTAGGGGTGGTTTGGGTAAATAGAAAAAATTACTTTTTTCGGCTTTGTCCTTATTTAAATTTTTTTGTATTAATTAGTTTTCGGTCGATTTTTTGTGGTTTCTTGGCTTATCTCAACGAGAGAAATCTAGAAAGTATAAAATTATTAGCCAAACTTAAAATTTTGTGAATTAAGACGAAAAATAATCGAAAGAGGAATTATTTAAGTTTGTCTAATAATTTTATACTTTCTAGATTCCTCTCGTCAAGATAAGCCAAGAAACCACAAAAAATCGACCAAAAACCAACAAATGCAGAAAAAAATTGAATAAGAACAAAACAAAAAAAAAAAACTAGTTTTTTCAATTCACCCAAACCAAGCCCTAATCTCATTCTCACCCGCCTCCCTCCAAAGTCCAGTCGTCCTCCACAGTCCACTCCTCCTCTCTCTCTCTCTCTCTCTCTCTCTCTCTCTCTCAAACACTTGGAGTTGGAGACGATCTGAAGATGATGATGCATCGATTTAAAGCCCCTGTTTATCTTTCAACAAATTCCAGAGGTTAGTTTTTTAATTTTTTCCCCATTAGTAATTAATCTGTTGTTGAAATCGTTGCTGCATGTAGTCATTACTCGCGTTAGTACCTAATCTGTTGTTGAAATCATTTCTTGCGTTACAATTTCTAGAAACGATCGATATACATATAGTCATATACACATCGTTCATGGAGTCGATAAACGAAACGAATTGTTTATGCCTATGTCTATGGACTACCTCTTTTGAGTCCTCCCAGAATTTCTTTATTTCCTGATAGATGTCAAGCATTGGAGAGACACAAACTGCTATGTCTGACCCAGCAATCAATCTATCTGATGATGACCAAGATGAGGTAACTACTTCTGAAACTGCTACTGGTAGCACCCAACGGACAGAGGATGATGCGCTCATGGAGAGTGATGCTATGTCTGACCCAGCAATCAATCTATCTGATGATGACCAAGATGAGGTAACTACTTCTGAAACAGCTACTGGTAGCACCCATCGGACAGAGGATGATGAGCTCATGGAGAGTGATGCTATGTCTGAACCAGCAATCAATATATTTGATGATGACCAAGATGAGGTAACTGCTTTTGCTTCTAAATCCAAAGGAAAACCTACTTCTATTGTGTGGTATCAGTTTGATCAAGTCACTAGGAAAGGCCAAGTGAAACCTGACCCTGCTAAATGCAAGTACCGTAGACGTGACTATAAATGGTTTAGTGGGAATGTACCTAGTACCTTAAAAAAGCACATGCAAAGGTGCTCAAAAATCCTGAGAATGCTAAAATTAAGAGACAGAAAACAATAGCATCCTATGCACAAGTAAAGGATGAGAGTGGAATTGGGACTTGGAAATTTTACCAAAAGGCATGTATAGATGCTTTCGCTAGGATGATTCTCATGCATGAGTTACTGTAGAGATACAATATCTTCTTTCCGTAATACTCGTGGCGTGGATGACTTTTTCTCTTTCTCCATCTTTTCAAGGATCCGTAAACTTTTGAGATGTCACTTGCCATTGTAACATTGGATTCTTTTTTACTACTCTCTCTGTGCCATATTGTTTGGCCTCTTTCCTTTTTAGTTTAGTATAGCCATTGTTGAACACCCTACTCACAAATATTTGAACACCCTGCCCAAAAATAGGTGAACAACTAGCTCAACAAATCAGCCCACAAATTAATTTTATGTAAACAACCAACTAAAGTCTAAAGTTTTCCTGTAGATCGGCAATCTATACTCTAAAGCCTTTTACATTTTATTTTACATGTGATAAATTTATATAAGGTTTTGTATCAACATTTATACCATGAACACTCTACAATCTTGGTAATTCACACTTGAATCCTTAATGCCTTAGTTCAAAACAAAGTGCACACTCTTTACGACAAAAATTAGGAAAATCAAGAAAAAAAAGTATTTATGGTATTGATATCATCCTTTGACTTCTCTTTGACCAACAATCAACTCTCTATATAACAAAATAAATATTCTTGCTAACCTATTTGGTGCACAAATTTCTACAATAAATATTAGTGCATTTATCCCCGGTTTCATTTTACTTGAGCTAATAACATAGAATTTGCCAAAAAAATTTGTGACATCTAATGTATTTTCATATCATTTAATCTCATTATTCACACTAATATATGCTTGTGCAACGCCAATGCTCTGAATGTTGAATGAAAGAAGCACAGTAATGTGAACATAAATAAAAATGATTCTTGGGTCTACCCTCTATGATGCCATTTGGCTATGATTTAAGGGCATGATTCCGCAGCAAATGCGACGGTATAGAGGGATCATTGTTTCCGTGGTATTCTATGAGCAACCACTCTGTGCATTTATTGCCAAAGGTTAGATCTGTCTCCAATCCATCTATTTCAGTGGTATTCTAGGAGCACCCACTTTGTGCATTTATTGCTAAAGGATAGGTCTATCTCCTATCCTTCCCCCGCCCATACTCCCAATTATTGGGGACTAAATGGGTTATGTTTTTGTTGTTATTGTTGATTCACACTAATATATAAATTTTTTGTACTTATACACTAGTTAGTAGAGCTAGTAGAGTTAAGGTAAATGTTGAACACCCGTCCAAAATTTCTAGAGCCGCCATTGCTTTGAGACATTCAAAAAGGTAAAGAGGCCCAATAATATGAGACAGAGGGAGTATTATATTGGCTGTGTTTGGTTGGTAGTTTAGTTTAGTTTTGATGATGTAAGCAGGTGTAATGAATAGAGAGAGATAGAGAGAGAAATGATGATGTCTACAAAACTAAATCCATGAACTGAACACATCCATTATTTTTATAGTTGGTATACAGCTTTTTTACTTTTTCACATTGCATGAGAAATCTCTACATGGGGAAGTGGATGGAAATTAGGGGTGTGACCGGTTCGGTTCGGTCCGGTTCTTAGGCCTTTTGGACTGAACCGGAAAAAATCGGTTCGAAGAAAGCATAGAACCGAAACCAGTTTTAAAATGTCGGTTCGGTTCGGTTCGGTTCGTACCAGTTCGGTCCGGTTTAGATGTTGGTTCGGTTTGGTGGAGGGGGAGAGAGAGAAATCTGCAAAGATATACAAACCCTAACACAAATTTACAGATTTACATAGATTTGTACAGATTTACAAACACACTATTTTTCAGAGGTATATATATAGAGTTGTGTTCTAGTCCGGGAGTCCCGGATCCGGGACTCCATGTTCCCAATATTTTTTGACGATCAGTTACGTCAATGTGTTCAAAAGGTGTTTTCCGTAGCGAGAAATCTTCAAAAAAATACGGGAAGGGCTTGATCAGCGATTTTTAAGCAAAAAACTTTATATTTACGATTTTTGCGAAAAACTACTGGATTAAGCCCTTCCCGTATTTTTTTTGAAGATTTCTCATGGGACCTTGGAAAACACCTTTTGAACACATTGACAGCTCGGATTTCCCAAAAAAAACAATGTTTAAAAGCATCAAAACACCGAAAAATGCTCGGTCCGGAAATCCGGGATCCCGGATGGATCACGGTGTATATATATATATATCTGATGAGCTTCCCATCATGATTCCACGATGGGCTTCCCATCGAGGAGCCCTCGATTCTCTATTTCGATCAAATTTTTATAATCCGAGCGTCCAATGTCTTTAAAGGTGTTTTTAAGGGCCTCGAAATCGGTGAAAAAAAATATGGGGAAGGGCTTGATCCCGATGGGTTTTCGATAAAAATGCATATATACGCTTTTTTTTAAAATCGACGGATCAAGCCCTTCCCGGTATTTTTTCACCGATTTCACGGACCCTTAAAACACCTTTTAAACACATTGGACGGTTCGGATCGTGAAAATTTGATCGGGAAATAGGAGTCCCTGATGGGAAGCCCATTAGGTATACCTGATGGGAAAGATTTCGTGTATATATATATATACAGCACATATATACAAATCGAGAGAGAGAGAGACCAGATTTGATAAGAATCGCCGTTGCTGTCGGCATTTCTTCTTCTTGGTTTCATTTTGAGTCGCCTTTCACAAGGAGACGAATAGATCGAAGACTGACGGATCGACGACGAACGGATCTTGGTGGCGGCGTCGACTGGGTTTCACATCTCTGGTGGGGTGAAATGAGAGAGGGAAGGATGGGAGAACGGTAGAGAGAGAGAGAGAATAACGCCGCCTCACCTCTCCCCTGTTTGTGTAATGAAATGAAAGTGATTTAGTGATTTGGAATTTAAAAGGGGTAAAGAAAATCTCAGGAGGTAATAAATAATTTTATTACCTTGTTTATGAACAAAGGTTTGGCAAGCCGAGTGGTAACCGATATGCCTCCTACGTGTGAGGTCGGGGGATCGATCCTTATCCCATGCGTTTTGACTCAAACATATATTATATAAAATATATATAACCAGTTCGGTTCGGTTCGAACCAGGGTAAAAATTTTAAGAACCGGGAACCGAACCGGTTCCTAAAATTTTGAAATTTCCAGAACCGAGAACTGAACTGGTCTATTAAAGAACCGAAAAAAAAAATCGGTTCACACCGGTTCACCGGTTCGGTTCGGTTCTTCCGGTTCCTTTGTTCAGCCCTAATGGAAATCAGTTGGCACAAATAGTACTCACTTTTTTCTTGGCCATTGGCGTGTTTGACTGCCACAACAACATTATCAAGATTGTTGAACAGATTAATTTCACTACTTTTACTCTCATGTGAGTGGATGAGAAATGAATTTAGCACTACCCTTTCGTGAATAGATTAAAAATGAAGTTTCAATTGACAAAAGGGGTGCTAAATTAAAAAAGAAAAGAAAAAAGAAAGGCGGGGCAAATTTTGCTTGAAAATTTAGGCTCCATTCGAAACACAATTCCAAGAAATTCTCACGTAATTTTGGTGTCAACAAATTTTAGCTTCAATTGAAACTAATCCAACTTTTTGCCCCCAAAATTTGGCTCTAATAGAGACTTCTTCGATATAAAGAGGAGCCTATTTTTTCCCCATATTTCATTTGAACGGGAAAAATTGTAACTCTTTTTTTTTTGGATGCTCAAATGAATGTCAACCCTTGTAAAATTGTTGAAAATGCAATTTAGTGATTTACTTTTTTTGTATGTTTTGTGCTTATTCAAAGTAATTTCCTCAATGCAAAAGTGAAAAGGATTGAAAAGTATTACAAAGTGTAGAATGGGGAGTTTGTCAAATTTTATAGCCAATTCAGGAAAATGAACAAATAATTTGGGATAGCCCAAAACTGAATACTGAGCAAACAAATTGGGATAAACAAATTGGGATATACAGTGCAAATCCAGTATGTGTCTCCCATAACTAGGACTACAAATGAACCAAGCTCTTCGTGAACTATTTGAGGCTCGGTTTGTTTAGGGCTTGTTCGAGTTCGTTTTGTCTAGTAAACGAGCCGAACACAAACCTAATAGTATGCAACTCAAGTGGGCTTGCGAACCTAGGGGTCAAAATATAAATATTATTAGTTCTGGGGAATATCTGCAAATGTTAGTTTCTTCATCTCTCTATTTGCAATCACTAGCTTCTTAATTATGTTAACAGCTCACTATATAATTTAATATAATCCTCTCAATTAATTAGGTCTTCGCATATCAAGTGAAGGAATCAGAGATGGCCAAGCAGGATCCACTGGTATATTTCTCATCTCTATCTTCATCAACTATCCATTGTAGTACCGAACTTGTTTCATGGGCGGACCTATGTAGAGGCAAGGGGGGTCACCTGACCTGCTAGATTAAAATTCCTCACAGATATGTACATAATTTTTGAATATTTTGGTAATTTTGGTCCAGGATTTATGTTCTATTATGTAGATTTTGCCCCAAGAAACACGAAATATTTACAACATTGCCCAAATAGTTCACCAAATCTCCCATGATTTTTTCCTTTTTTTGGGGGGGATCCACCATTTTTTCATACTCCCTCACATGTGAATAAGCGGAGCACAATTATACATCACATAATATATATTTTTTTGTTCTCTCACTCTCTCTACTCCAAGTAACGGATCTGAGGTGGGTGTTTTGCGGTAAAATGACGTAGTTTTTGGCACACCTCTGAAGCATCCAAAAACCTTGTTTGGAAGAAGGAAAAAGCCACTACAAAGTGCCTAAATCTAAGTGCCTAAAACCACTATATCCTGCCCCAAAGAGCCTAAATCCCCTAAAATTGAACCTCAAAATTAACTCTTCAAACAGTGCCTATTGAAGTGTACCAAGAAAATGAACAAAACTACGTTGTTTTGCCGCATAACATGTACCGCACAACACCTCCCCCGGATACCCAAGTAACATGACATACCACTTTTTTCCTGTATATATTGACTATATCTCTTTTGGTTTAGTATTTTAATGTACTCCCTCCATCCCATTTTGATAGTCCTCTACGGAAAAACATATAATTTTTATATAAAATAATAAATTACTTTTGTTATAATTTTTAAATTTTTTCTCACCAAATTAAAGGACTAAACTAATCAAGATCTTTAATTTGGTACCAAAAAACTAGAAAAATCGTGCTTGAAAATACTTTAATTTTTTATTCGAAAATTGAACATACTTTAGTAGGGTACCATCAAAATGGGACGGAGGAAGTATATGTTGTATATTCTCGACCCCGCTAATGATAAATCCTGCGTCCGCCCCTAGTTGTACAGTCCCTTCATCGATCTGTCTTCCTCTTAGCTATTTTGTTGAAGTTCTAGAGATAGCTTACTTGTCCTTGCTTCGACGATGATCATAATGTTTGTTCTAGAGATAACTTACTTGTACTTGTTTAAACCGTATACTTGCCTCAAAGACGATATATTCATTGTTTGAATTTCGAGAACAACAATTGATTAGATCTTAAGAGTAAATGCCAGGATTTTAAACCTATACTTGTTTTTCCTTTTAACTGTTTCAAAATGCTTTTTCAAACGCCTCAATGACTGAATTTCGTATGAATAAGGATCATTGTTCAACTCATTTTCATAGGTCTAGTTTTGAAATTTGATAGTCATCCTGTTAATCATAAAATCGAAGACATTTATTTGCTTAATCTGAGTTCTTCTGCATTATGTGATTGAATTTTGGACTCCTAATTTGAACTCTTAGCGTTCATCAGTGTTCTAAAAGAAGGTCTGGAAGGCCATGTACTCGCCGCCTAGGCTGTTAGAAGGCCCCTCGCCGACCAGCTCAACTAGACTGACTATCCTGGCTAATTGCTCGATTAGGCGCCAGGTACTCAGCCCTGGAAGCTAGAAAGTGCCCGGCCGCCCTAGGAGCGTCTAGTGAGTTTTAGAACCTTGGCATTCATATGCTCAAATCACTGTGTCGGATAGTGCATCCTAAAAACTTCAATGTTAGTTTGTTTTTTCCTTCATACTTCACAATGTTTGGTGTTTTTTGGGAATCCAACTTTTTTAGATACGTTCACCATGTTCGGTTATGGTTTTCAAAACCGATTCCCACTTTTTTAGTGGGGGCCCCAAATGGCAGCCACCCTTTCTCTCATACCATTTTTTAGAAACACTACTCTAGTGCATTACTTGTGTGAGATGAGTCCGTGGGACCCACTTTGAAGACCCACAGAAATGACCGTGCCGTTCATTTATTTTTTAAAAATCTTTTTGGCTCACTCCTAAAAGATTAGCTCATTCAAAAAATTATAAGTGGTTCATCGGTCTTCTAATTATTCATTCCCAATTTAGGATCCTGAATTTTGGCAGAAGTTTGAAAGAAAGTTACACAACTGGATCAAGTACTTAAAATTATACAATTGACCTGATTTTTTTCTGGATGACTCAGAATAATTTTAGAACCAATGGACAGCTTGGATCATTAGTGTGGATCTTCAAAGTGGGCCTCACGGACTCATCTCACACAAGTTAGGCACTAGAGTAGTGTTTCTAAAAAATGGGGATGAGAGAGAAGAAGAGTGGCTGCAATGTGGGGCCCCCGCTGAAAAAGTGGGAACCGGTTTTGAAAACCATAACCTAACATGGCCATTATCATTGCAAGCTAAAAATATTTCAATTCCCCAAAATACCCTGGATTTGTCAACTAGTGTATGAAGCCGAAAGATTGTCTCCAATTTGGCGACAAAAAAGTTATCCCAGTTTTTGTTTCAAAATTTAAGAGTAAAGCTCAAATTGGTGGCCCCCCCTGTAATTGCATATTGAATGTTTCTTTTTTGTCTAAATGATGGTTGTGACTTCGAAAAGAAAGGGCACAATTGGAATATACACAATTATATCCATTAAAAAGTCAAAATGGGCATACATTTTGGGACAACAAAAAATGGCATCATGGGCCAAGAAAATGAGACAGAGGGAGTAATTTGGCTTAATGACGATTTAACACTTAATTGGAGACTAGTGAGATTGGCTGTGAAAACCGGTATACTAATGACTTGATAGCCGCGTTGATGTGATGTGGGACACAGGCTACTATGACCAATAATTAACTATCATTTTGGACCAAAACTGTAATATATTATGTCTTGGATTTAAGTCCAACTTGATAATTTTTTTGATTAAATTCATTTTACAGCCTGTTGAAATTGCCTGGGATGATGAAACTGCTGAGCTCTTATGTCCTTTCTGTGAAGGGAAAATTGGTGTTTCGCCTTATGTGGATTTGCAATGCGACGGTTACCATATTATTCATAATCGTTGTCTCCAAGAATTAAAGGACTTCACATATCACTGCCCTATTTGCTTCGGCGAAGTGGTCTCACTTGAAGATGGGTCGATTGACTTTAAACCGAGAATGACTGAGGTTTATTGATTTTCTATTTCTAATTGTAGTGTAATTGATGTTATCTTGCGTTATTCGTTGTAGCTAAAATTATTTGAATTGCTGCAGGAAGAACTAGTTCCTTACAAATGGCTACGTGATCACTTTAAGAATGTTCTGGGAGATAAACTGAAATCGGTTCATTTCTTCAAAGCTTTTGGTGGTATTAATAATAGACCATCTAGGATGTGCTATTTGTTCATCAAAAAAATTTTGATTGTGAATGTTCGCAATCCTGCCATTGAATCATTGAGAGTATGTATCCCTGTTTTCTGTTATTAATTAATATTGTAAAATGCGGTTTTCTAATTACAGTTTTCTAATATTGTAGAATGCTGCTTTTGATGAGGAGTCTTCCATACTTCAACTCCTGCCTGAGTTCTTGTATGAAGCTTGTCTCTTCGATAAACAAGAAATGGTAAAGTTGTTTTTTCTGCTTTTTTATTTTACTATTGGTCATGTTTTGCAGTTCTTTTTATTATACTATTGGTCATGGTTGCAGCCTTCAAATCCCCGAGGAGTTGCAACTACAATTTGCAAATTTGTTGAGGCTGCAGTGTATGAATCTAGGTTTTGTGTAGGTATGTGCGAATTTTTTTTATTTTTTTTATTTTTTTTGTGGAAAATGTAGATTCTTTTTCATTATGCTAATTATTGTTTGTGAAAATTGTAGCTAATACTCGTTTAAGGGATCATGTCATCGATAGGATTAAAGATTGGGATGAAAAAGTGCAGAATGATCGAATTGCTATGGGTCTGGACCCTTTAGAGGACGGTGATGTGGATCTTTTGGAAAGCCAATTTAGCAATATCCGTATGGCGGATGGTTCGCCGGAGCCTCTTCTTTGCCTTGACACTAGACGGAAAGAGCTTATTTTGAATATGAAAAGCTCTACATTTGGAGCTTTGAACGTCAAAGACTACTTTGGTGGTATTGCTGATGAAGTTCCAGTTATAGCACTTTTTGCAGCTATCTTGGCAAATGAGAAAATTGTAAGTTTGAACTCCTTTATTAATTTTAGTTTATTTGTGGACACATTATTTTTTATAAAGGTTATGTATGTGTTTTAGCCCCCTGGACTACTTGAGCTGGCTGATGTGCTTTTTGGATTCGCTGAGGCTGCTATCAACGAATCTCGTTTTCAGTCTTGGTAAGAAAAGATTCCATTTTTATTTACGAGAATGGTAGATTCCATTTTTGTTTTACGAGAATGGCTGAAACTCTATCTGTTCCGTCACAACTAATTGGGGTTACTTGGTTTAGACTTCATTATGCTTGTTGCGTGCGTGGCTTCTCAGTTTTAGGTAGTTGCTTTCAGTCGGGATAGTTTACTGGTTTTACTGGAACATCATTAGCATAAACGTTCAGTTGGTAAGATTTTTGTTAGATGTTTATATTGTGAAACTTTTGATTGAGAAGTTATTCTGTTATTGTACCAGGTGATCTCTTGATTAAGGAAGCGACAACAGATGGAAGAAGACGAGGAAGATAAAGTTCTGCTCTCAGTTTGGGTGTCACCTCTGTGAACATGGAAGATATTGAACGAGATATGTCCAGATTCATTGGAGATAAAATCACCTCCCCACTTCATTTGCTAAAATCACCCACTTGATTTTACCAAATGAAAAACCAAGCCTTAATGTGTATCAGACTCAGTATTGTTTTTGCTGAGGGCATTGTATTTTAGCCCTTTGACCTTTTTCCTCTAGGATAGGCTGGGGATAAAACAGAATACTAGACATCTGGAGACTGATGAACTGTTAGCTTAGTTGATGAATATGCAATTCTTGTGGTCCAGTGGAGGCAATGGCTATTGTCTACTGTATGTTTATAGCACGCATTTTCTAGTCTTTTGATACACAATTTGATGATAGCAGTTATCTGATGGCAGGCAAGAAATAAAGCTGGGGAAAGTAGTGAAACCGTAGTAAGCAGGGAGGAGGAACCTCTTGGCTGTTCAGAGAACAATGAATTGCCATCTACCAGCCATGCAGGACTTCAAAGTAAACTGAGGACTGTAGCAATTGAAATAGATGCTGTTGCGTCTGAGTTAGCCTTGCTCTTGTTTTGCTATCGAATAATAAGCCTAATCATGCGCAGTTATCTTCTATGTTTTACGACAGTACCTGCCCAAATGCACTCGCTACTATTCAAATGGATGGAGTAACTGGGGTATGTGAAGAGAATTGGTTTAGGAAATTAGGAAGGGGGAGTTGGGATATAGGATAGGAATGGTTACTTTGCTTGGACTTCTAGAGCTAGGAAATGATTTTGTGCTTCTCCAACTTGTGCAAATGAGAAAATTATTCAGAGGTTCATGCTGCAGCTTTTAGCATAAAAATAAGAAGCATAATGATGTAGTCCCAAGGTCTTAAACTCTAATGCTTTGCTCCTTATCAAACCCACTTTTCCACTTAGTTACACCAGCACTTGTTCTAAACTGCTCCACGTTTAGCACTTAATATTTCCCTGCAGCTTCCACTTTATGTGGCAACCTTATGTGGCACCGCAAACATAAAAACAACTAAAATAAGATTAATTAGAATATAGAATAGGTTTAACAAAGAGCAATGCTACAGACACTAATAAGTGTACCAGCTATTACGCTAAATGCACACATGACATTACCACATCAATGCACTATTCAATACATGAATAGATTCATCCACTAAAAGAGTACCACATAGACAATTAGTGTAATAGTTGGTACACTAGTTAGTGCTGTTGCATTTTCCTTTAACAAATGTTTCCTTTTAAGGTAAATAATATACACTAAAACGTGTATATCAAATAGTCTTAAAGTCAAATCAGTGTACATTGAAATTTAAATAAACATGTAATTTATGTATGTTGCTCATTTTTTTTAAAAAAATTGTGTACTACCTCGTGCACTAATGGGTGTGCGGAAGCGCATATAAAAAGTATCTCAAACTACTAGAATTCTTAGCAACATTTTTTGTTTTTTTGGCTGATCTCTTAAAAATTAAGATTGGGAGAGGGAGTAAATATTTTTCATTTGGCAGTGTTCCTTCCATAAGTGTTTTTAAACTGATCCTTTCAATGAATGTATTTGTTACATATCATCCACTTGTTTGTTTAAGGTCACCTCAATGATGGAGTAAATCATCCTATTGTATAGCAACATAACAAACCTAGGCTATAATAGGTGTGAGGCACAATCAACATCCATAGCCAAGTATATTATTGGGTCTACAAGGCACTAAAAAAAATTTAACCCCCCGCCTCTGGTTCATTAACCATTAGCATGCTCTTTCTACAATGTTTAGTATGCTCTTTCTACAATGTTACCCAAGGGGCTTCGTGTTCACATCTTATGTGACATTACATAATAATGGTTCCCAAAATAATAATTTACAAGAATGCAAAATAAAATGTCAAACAATTTATTGAAAATAAATAATAATTGGTTTTTGGAGCATATTTCTAACAATCTCCCACTTGCTCTCAAAACCAATCACACATGTATTTGACACCCATCGTCTCTACATGTATTCCTTTTCTAAAGGGTACAAACCCCTTTTTTGGAATCTTGCATTCAAAATCTAACCAAACCAAACCAAGCCTTATGTCCCAATCAATTGGGGTTAGCTACATGAATCCTTTTTCTCCATTGAGCTCTGTCAAATGCTACTTCATCGCTTAAACCCAGTATACTTAGATCTTTGCGTACTACCGCATCTAAAGTCAATTTGGGTATTCCCCTCCCTTGTGTGTTTCTACCCAAAGCTATCCTGTCCACTCTCTTAATTATTGCATCCGTTGGCCTACGATACACATGCCTAAACCAACTTAACCTATTTTCCCTTAACTTCTCCTCTATAAGTGCTACACCCACCATCTCGCGAATTGTTTCATTTCTAATCCTATCATGTCTAGTCTTACCACACATCCACCTCAACATTCTCATTTCCGCTACACTTATCTTATTCACTTGTTGCTTCTTAATAGGCCAACATTCTATCCCGTAAAGCATCGCTGGTCTTATGGCAGTTCTATAAAATTTTCCTTTCAATTTTGTTGGTACCCTCTTGTCACACAGTACACTAGTAGCGCTTCTCCACTTAAGCCACCCCACTTGGATCCTATGCGTCACATCATCTGCAATCTCTCCATCTTTGCTAATAATAGAGCCCAAATACCTAAAATGGTCCCTCTTTGGTATCTCCTGATCTTGGATCATCACTTTTTCCGCATTCAAAATCTAGCCAAGGTCATATTTTAACTGATGACATGGCCCCTACATAATTCACAATGAGTAGTATGTCATCAACGTAGAAGATCAAAAATAAATTGATGCTCCCACTAACCTTCTTGTAAACTCAATGTTCATCCATATTTTGCGAGAAATCAAACGATTTGATTGCCTCGTCAAAATGAATACTCCAACTGTGAACGAATATTCCAACTGCGAGATGCTTGCCCTTTGTTATTCATGCTTATCTCAACCACCGGTTCATGTACTACTTTTTGAAGAACAACTTTTGTTCTATTTTCATTGGAACCGTAATCCTCTTCAAGAAAAGTAGCATTTCTGCTTAAAATAACCTTTGCTCCTTGGAATTATATAAGTAGTATCATTCTCAACACAATTTATAGAATTATCAATAGGACCAATTAAATAAATGAAAACCCTAAACCCAAGATCTCATGTCAAACTATTGAAGAAAATAATAGTGGATGCGTACCTGTTACCATGGAGGATGAAAATCTTGTGTGTGTATGGTTGATAGGTGATGGCAAGCACCCATTTAACCTCCCTAATTTTGCACCTTTTACGGCCAATTAGGTTGTTATTTAATTAGCGATTATTGGTTATTAGTGTTACAGGTTCCGGACGCTCAAGGGCTTGGAGAGTGTGCTTTGGAGTGGTTTAGAAGTGTCAAGGATGCGAATAGGTGCGAAAGAGGATCCAAGAATCACGTTACTGCCTTCTTGGTCTAGACCACCACATTCCTGGTCTGGACAAGCACTCAGGATCACAAATGCATGGAATCTGCCTCCTTGGTCTAGACCACCATTTTTCCCGTCCGAATCAACGACGCCACTAGCTTCAGTGAACAATCTACCTTGCTGGTCCGGACTACCACTTTCCTCCTCTGGAACAAGGCGTCAGGAATCAGTGTTTTTACATATTTTTATGTAATATTTAGGGTTCCAAGTATAAAAAGACCTTCCTAACAATGTTTTAGGGTTCCAAACTATTTTGGGGGTGTTTGGTTCTTTTACTTCTTTGAAAGAAAAAAATGATTGAGTGCGAGCGTGCCAAAAAGAGTTTCAATTTCCTCCCTCAAATTAACTTTGGAAAAACCAAATCTAATCAGGCGATTGTGTTTTAATGGTTCAATTACTTTAATTAAGAGGATTTTTCTTTATAAGTGAAGAAAATGTAAACCAATATACTTAGGAAATTAAAGAACAATAAAGAAACAAGATGTTTCGATTAACCAATCAAAAGTAACTTACTTCGAATTGCCTTCAACTTCAAAATACAACGTGATGAGAACTTTGAACAGATGATTGTCACAAGAACAATCGAAATTAATCCTAAACTGCTCACTAATCTATTTCCTAATCTACTTCGAACTGAGTTCGAAATCCTAAACTACTTGCCAATGAGCAAATCAAGTATCATTTTGTTTGATAGCTATTTGTTGAAGATTTGTCTGGGGCTTCTTATTCTTCAATTTCCTATATATATAGACACTGCTTGTTAGTTGAACTTCCCGCTCAATGAGTTTGAACTTGGCTTGCTTCGAACTCTATCTTTCATAATTTGAATTGGCAGTTTCTTCCCTCCTTCACGTCTGAATTTAAATTCTTGTTAATCTTCTTCCAAAAGCTTTGTATTAAATCTACACCGTTGCTTGAGTTAATCCGGATGATCACACTCTAAAGAAAGAACTGCTCCTCAAGATGTAATCCGCGTGTTCTAACTACTACTTGCTTTGCATCACAAGTTTACACGGGGACTTTATACATTTAGCAGTTAAAATCATGGCTTCGAAGTATATCTTCATAGTGGCAATGGCCCGTAACTGCCAATAACTACTTTTCAACTTGAGAAACAAAATGACATCGTTGTATTCCGTTAATCCAGTGTATTTTCATTGACAAGCTTTTGCCAACATTTGTTATTTTGGCTACGTGTCAATTAATTATTGGATTTGTTAATTTTATATGTAAACAGGGGGTCAACTTTGAGAGAGAAAGATAGGGTTCTTCATGTTCTTCACGCATTCTACAAATCAAAGCATGCCAATCATCTCCATGTCTGGCTAAACCCCTTTTCTAGGGGGAGGATAAAACTCTACACCAAGTAATCTCGTTTTTCTGTATAGATTATGGTTAATATTTTGATCGAATTATATGTTCAGAACTCGATTTCATGTGATCAATGGAATCGTTATTAATTCTTTTAATCGGTTGAGTATTTGTAAACATGTGTTCAAATACCGTAAACATATAATTGTTTTCACTGGTGCGATTGGAGTTCTGAGATGGATTATGCTCGTAAGACGGATCGCGCCGCAATAGTGGGACGGTCTGTGATTGGGATAGTCCATGCCTTTTAACACTCTCTATATTTTCTTGATGATTATTGTTATGGTTTGCAAGCCCTAGCGATAATCCTTTGCGATTCAAATATTAATCATGTCTATGTAACGCTTGGTTATGGGGTAGGAGTAGATTCTAAACCCTAGATCTTCTTCCCATTCTATTTTCTTGATGATTATCGTTATGGTTTGCAAGCTGTAGCGATAATCCTTTGTGATTCAAATATTAATCATGTCTATGTAACGCTTGGTTATGCGGTAGGAGTGGATTCTAAACCCTAGATCTTCTTCCCAAGCAGTTTCACCTTTTTAATACCTTTTTAATTATTACACTCTTTAGTTTAATAATTTCACAAACAATCAAATCTCTTTTTACCGAATTAAAATAGAAGTTAATTGGAATTAACTCAACTCAGCCAATTTGTCTCTGAGGATCGACACTTGGACTTAACTGATATTCTCCGGAATAAAAGTTAATTCCTAGTTATTAAATTTTTATTTTTATTTACCAAAAAAATTAAATATATATTTTTGACTCGGCACGATAAGGTCAGTGGTTGTTTGTCTTCCACCTCCAAAGCCTTTTTCTTTGATCTTGTTCCATTTGTCTCACACACGATATGATGGTATGAGAAAGATATTAGGGTTTGGAGTGGTGACTTAACCACATATTTATAGGCCTTGATTCCATCATAGCCCATCATAATAGATGGAACCCTAATGGGCCTTGAATGGTCTTTATACTTAATAATAAGTCTGCACCACTTTAACGCACGTGATATAACCCAAATATGCGCTAGCAGAGATATGTCAATTACCCGATCATATTTATTAGATGATCACAACTCAATGGGTAATACCGACACCACTCAAACTTTATTCAACAATGTATAATATCTAATTATATGATCTATGTAGGCTCACCTATAGAAAATTGCTAACAATCTTCCACTTGGGCCACATAGGTCATCCGGATATTAGACATTGTAAACTTTAGGAGCTCAAACTTTTACTGTCGAAATTTATGAATGTCATCTCAAAACAATATGGTCTATTGAAAACACAAATATAGGATCATGGCGGTCTTTGATATATTTATCATGACAGGACCCATCCATGGTCACAAATATCCATGCATTCAACGACATAGATCAAGTATGGAAGTGTAGCATGGAAATTATATGCAACTGTGATCCTTTAGCATGCCTATTTTCAACTAGTCCAACCTTACAACTCAATAGAGCTCCCGAGTCACACATATATTCAATACTTCATGTATATACCATAATTTGATAATAAGCAACTTTATTTCAGAATCACAAATAAACTAAAAGTGATCACCACAAACGTCAAATAAATAATAATATGAGTAGCACAACTCCCACTAATCAAATACTTCACCATGACTAACCACTCCTGGATGAGCTATATGCTCCTTAAATACTTTAGGTGGTAAGCCCTTCGTAAGTAGATCCGCAATCATGAGTTTTGTACTAATGCATTCAATTGACATAAGACGATTTTGAGCTTTTTCCTTAACGACAAGACTTTTTGTCATATTCTTTGATTTTGATGAACTCTTATCACAGTTCAACAACTTTACTATCACAGTAGATCCTTATTGGCTTCTCGAGTGACCGATGGTATGAAGCTAGGTGATAAATTTCTTCAAACATAGCGCTTACTTTGTTGCTTTATAGCAAGCAGTAACAAACTCGAAGTCCGAACATAACACTTACTTTGTTGCTTTATAGCAAGCAGTAACAAACTCGGAGTCCGAATATCCAACAATAATAATTAGATTCTCCAATATGTGATCATATCATTAACAAATATCTACCAAGCATTCCAATCGTGCATGCAATATCCAGACGCGTACAAACTAGAGCATACATAAGACTCCTGTGGATGGTGCCATGAAAAAAAAATTTGTTTGAAAATAAAGTCGCCACCCGGATTTTTTTTTTTCGAAAATGGATTTATACACGAGATACCTTTGAAAATGATTTGAAAAATGAATGACTCATGCCGTTAATTTTTGGAAAAAAGGTTTGGCCTACGATAAATAGGAAATTCTGGGTTTGGAAACCAAGTTACGAGTGAGGAAGGTTTTTAAGACACCCCGCTTGCCCAATTAAAAATTGGTCTTTACTCAATGCTTTTTGCAATTTATAGAAAATATTTAATTGCTTAATTTATACAAAACCACAAATAATAATAACTAAGAAAAAAGAAAATCCATAAACTTGGATGAAGCATTAACAAGGAAAACTATTTAAATAGAAATTGATTATGTTCTAACAAATACAGAAAATATTTATATATATAATTTTTGGGAAAACCAATTATGTATCCTCTTTTTTTTTTTTATAAATTTATGAATATCATACTACCATATGGTGATGAGAATTAACCCACGGCATTGTGTCACCAATTTTTTTGTTTTCATGCAAAAAACAGATTAATAAAATGTTGATAGGGAAAATATTAAAAAAAAAGAGAGACTAATAACTATTTTCATGCAAACTAATGACTATTTTTTTTTTTCATGCAAACTAATGACTCATGCAAGCGCTAGAGGATATGATAGTAGAATATTAAAAAAAAGGTTGACGTACTCATTATATTGAAAGATTTACCTAAATGGAAAACGTACGGACCCTGCTCGGGGACTCATTTTAGGGTCCCACACGAGTGATCTGAACCGTTCATTATTCTTAAAACATTTTTCTGAGGGCTCCCACAAAAATTCAGCTCAATTGGACGGTTAAAAGTGGTTGAACCAAAGTCCCACCGTTGCAATCCAAAAGTTTTAGATTGTAACGGTGAGACTTTGTTTCAACCACTTTTAACCGTCCAATTGAGCTAAATTTTTGTGGACTCAATACCTCCTTTGGGCTTGGCTCCAACAGAGTTTGAAAATTAAAGTTTCAAAATAATCTTGGTTTATAGTTTAAATTACTTGCTGTTATGATGATATTTACTGGTTTTCATTATTATCATCTGCTTTGCTTAATTTAACTGTTTATTTGAATAAAGTTTAGCACTTAAAATATTTTCTAAAATCTCACAAATATTTAGTAAAGACCGATTTTTAATCGGGTGAGCGGGGTGTATTAAAACCCTTCCCCGTTCATAACCTGGCTCCCGAATCCATAACGAATCTTTGGTTTTCAAATTATTTTCTAAATCATTTTTAAATTGGTTTCTTGGGTCCTAAACCATTTTCTAAAAACCCGGGTGGCGACTCTATTTTCAAAACAAGTTTTTTTCAAACCCATGGAGCCGACGTCCATAGTGACTATAGGAATAGTCACCAAGGAGAAGAGACACATCTGTTCACGAAAGGACGAGTCCGTCCACTGCAAACCGGTGCCACTAAAAAGACACGACGCTAAATCAATTCAATTTCTATTCACTCTTAAAATAAATATTATATTCAAAATATTTTTTCCAACGTATATTTCTTTGATTCGTTCCTTTCCCAACTCTTATGTGGATAGTAGTTGTGTATTATTTATGTCCCCGTTTCGTCTATAAAATAGCCATTTGACATAGGGAAAGAAAAAAAAAACAGAGAACCAGCCCGAATTGGGAGTTTTTTTTATATATTTTTTCTTTGTCCGGTTTGTAAAAATTTAAAAACCAGTTCGGGGGGTTTTTAGAGTGAACCAACCGTACCTAACCGATTATTTATATACTCTTTTATAACAGCCTAGTGCCCCAGCCCTTCATCCACTCCCAACCCTAAATGTATTACTATGAGGCGGCCTCCTCCTCCTCTCTCTCTCTCTCTCTGCGTCAATCTTTGAATCTCTGTACATGTGTGTATATATTGACTGCAAATATTGGGGTTTTTTTTCAAATGTTGGGACCTCAACTTGTGATTTCTCTCTCTCTCTCTCTCTCTCTCTCTCTCTCTCTCTCTCTCTCTCTCTCTCTATGGAGTCCAGATCCATTTCCCCCTCTATCTAACGAACTGAACTCTAATCCGGACCGAACTGGTACAAAACCCGAACCAAACTGAATCGACCTCTAAAAAATCGGTTTCGGTTATATGGTTCTCCACAGCCTAGTTTTCCCAGTTCACTCAAATATGCCGAAGAACCGAACCATTTTAACCCCTAATTTGACATGATTGAAAGTTGAAAGTAAAAAAAAATATTAAAAAATCTTAGATCATTCAAGAAAATTTAGGGACAGATACTCAAAACATTTTACAAGACATATGGAGTAGCAGGTATTAACAGAAATCTATATAACTTGAATATAGGAATCTGTATAACTTGAAAAAAAATCGCAAGTAGTGTTATAGCAAAATGTGAGATACAAACACCATAGAAGGTGTGATATTATTAATTTCATAAATATTCATGTAGTGGACTACATATCCTATATTTATATCATTTCACTATTAGTCGCTCAAACCAACGGCACATACTATGTCATCACAAATGAAAATTCGAAATCTCTTAAGCTTGAAGCTTGACCTTCACACCTCCAGCTAAAATGAGTGCGTTGCTCTTTGTAATTGTGATGCCTCATCAATTGGCCCTCTAGCAGAAACAATTTTTCTGGAAGAAATTGACACAAGGGTGTGTTCAAATTTTTTATGGTTGTCATATTCCTGAACCAATGCCCGGTAGAACAAGCGCTTCTCAATTAATTAGATTCAAGCGAGATGGCGAGTAAATTTCCCCTGCTGGGTCTGGTTTTTCCCCTGTAGATAGCCACGATGCAGAATGCATGTTGGCTAGTGCAGAACTGCAGAAACATGGTTGGGTCTGGTTTTTAAGTCAGAAGATGATTATTAGTACTATCTTGCTAGTCCTCTAAGCAAAACAAGAACCATATGACATGTATAGAGATATAAGTCATGTCCAGAAAAGCTCAATTTTCTGCTTAGTCTAAAAAGAGCCAGAATCATGTACAAATCTATATGGTTGGGTGTATCACATATGGTGATACGTGACATAACATGGAGACATTCACGCTGATTTAAATAAATAAATAAAATAACATAAAATAAACAAATGCCATGAAACACCGGAGACAGGTGAAGTTTTTATTGTGTATAATTCATGACGCATTGAATCAGGAAAATTTAATCAAATATGACACGAATATGTAGCTGTATGGGTATAAAAAAGGATATTCAAATGAAACTTCCAAGTCAAGAAGCGCAGAAAAGCCACAGAAAGTCGAAGTCATCATAATAAGAATTCATATATTGGCAATCTAAGTACGCAAGAATTACATAACTGATCTTGGCAGTTAACCCCGAGCAAGCCCAATATGTCCAATGGAATGAAAACTTTTACAATTGGTGTAAAGCCTCCGAATAATTTAACAAGATTAGCTAAAAGTTTTATCTGGATAGACTCATAGACACCAAGCCGAATCCTCTCTTCCCGTGACTCATCAGGGTACCCGTATCTAGATGGGTTCGGCAGGAGCTGAGCGCTCCCATGTGAACAGGAAGGAGGTGTTGCCAAACCCTTTACGGGATGGCCGTCCAGCCTCAGTAGGCTGAGGGTCGATACAACAAGCTTCTTTGATGAAGTTGCTTGGTACAATCGACTAACTCCATGACTATGCTTGGTATAATGGGAAAAACCTGTCGGAGTCCCACTTTCGTGGATGAGATCTTATTCCCGGAGCTTGTGCGAAAGTTGAAGAAATCTGAGGAGAAGCATGGCCGAAAGCGAAACATACATGTTTACACTGATTTAAAAAGAAAAAACACAGGACATGAAACACCTGGGACATGTGAAGTGTGTAGTCTATAATTTATGTTAGGACCATAGGCCATGGTCTTCTTTCATTGACAATTACACGACAAAACGCCCGAATTTAGCAACTATAAAATCTCAGCCATTAGGTCGAAAATTAGGAGAGCTGCGGTGATAAGAACCCCAACACAAATATTTCCATCTCTCATCACTTTCGGCAGCTAGGGTTTGTGAACCTTGAAGAATTGTGAAGGCTTGTGAATGCCGTGAGTTTCAAGATCATCTTCAAGGGGTTTGTTCTTCACTGAAAACAATCAATCTCTAAGTAAAGTCCTTTCATGGAGTTCGAGAGGCGCTTCAAAGTCCTTCGGTGGATTCCGGGAGGCAAACGGAAGGCTTGTGGATTCAAGGCGGCGGCAGTCAAAAGCACTAGGTGTGGTGAATGTGGATTCGGCAAGTAGTTCTTAGGTTTGATTGGTGAGGATTCACGATCGTTGGTAAAATTACTTGTAACTACACATTGAGTATAGTGTTTTTGATTCCTTCCTGTGGTTTTTACCCATATTAGGGTTTTCCACGTATATCTTGGTGTTCTTCGATTGATTGTTTTTCGTTGTGTGATTGATTGACTTTTTGATTTGTGGGCTGATTTTTTCAAAAGATTAAAACATAGAAAATCTATAAACCTAGGTAAACTAGGGTTTTTTCAATTAGTATCAGAGCGGGTCGCTCATATTAAGTTTTTGAATTTTTTCTTCACGAGCGGATCCTTAAATTTTTATTTGCTATGGAATTGAATTTGAATTGCCCTCAAGTACTTGATAAAACGAACTTTGATCATTCGAAAGCAAAACTAGAAAAACCGTTGGATTTTACAATTAATCATATTGAGTCCAATGATTTTGATATTGATGATAAATATGATACGGAAGATATAAGTTTGTTTACCAAAAAATTTAAACGCTCTTTTAAGAAAAAGATTAATAAAAATAAAAATTGTGAAAAAGATAACAAGAATTTTTTATCTTTCATAGCCAAGTTTCATGATAGCCAGAAAGAGAGAATTGATGCTTTGCATGAACTTAATGTTCTTAAACAGAACCATCTGACTCTTGAAAATAAGATGCATAGTATTTTAATTGAGACTAACAAACTTCTTGAAGCAAAAGTAGCAAATTTGCAAGTTGAACTTGACAAGGCCAATGCTACTTTTAAGAATTTGGATGCAGGTTCACAAGTTTTAGAGGACGTCTTGGTATCTCAAAACATGGATTCAAACAAAGAAGGCCTTGGTTCTATAGAAAGTGATTCATCATCAAAGGCAAGAGGAAACTTTATATTTATTAAGTCTAGTGGCAGTGCTCACATTCCTCCTCTACCAAATAAAGCCAAGTTGCGCATCAACAAGACCAATGTCAAAGGAACTCGCACAGAGGCAAATTCTCCGAAGGCAAAGAAACAATGCGCAGTAGGTAAAAGTACCACTACCATGCGTGGTGAGGTAAACTCTTTTAAACATATTCCCATTTGTCATTATTGTGGTATCAAAGGTCACATACGACCTCATTGTAAGAGATTTCGTATGGCACATATGCAAGGATATGCTAGGAAGGGGTATTTCAGTCATTTATGAAGCGTACGACACGGATATGTCAAGTATGGAACCAAACAAGTCAATCGGAAACCAAAGGAAAAATTTTGGAAGTTTTGAGAAAGGTATGGATACCCCCTCCCCAGAATTGGTATGGATACCAATGCACAACCAGCGAGCAGAATGATTAGTATCCATACATCACGAACTTGGTATGGATACTAAAGGCTACGAACAGTTTTTTTTTTTTTAGGAAGGTATGGATACCCCCAAAATTGGTATAGATACAAATGCACATCCAGCGAATAGACAGATTGGTATCCATACCTCACGAAATTGTTATGGATACCAAAGGCTACGAAAATGAAATTTTGATAGCTTTTCCCAAATGAATGAGGGTTCCAATCCAAGTCAATTTTGGGACTTCAATCATCAACTAATCATGGAATAAGAGTTTATCAACCATCAATTCAAAGATTTAATAACCAAATGAGTGGGAACCAAACTCAAACAAAACTAAACCCATTTCCATGGAGATTTCCAAATGTGATTAGAGAATATGGGTGAACCAAGCCAAGAACCATGCAACAAATCAACAATATACCATTAGAAAGAGTAGAAATCGGATCCCAACCTCAATGAATGAGCTCCAAGTGTGAAGAAGATGAAAACCCAAGCTCTTGTTTCCAATCCCAACCGAAAGGAGATTTCCCAAAGTGATTCCAAAGCAAACCGGACTCCAAACTTCGCATAGATTACAAATATGAGGTTGGATCTTGATGAGTTTAAGTGTAAAGGGTGGATTTGTAGTGGGAAGTGAAGGGGTTTTGAGAAGAGAATGGGAGAGAGAGGGAGCCATGAGTTTGGAAATGAGAGAGATGTGTATTTTTTGTCAAAAAATCTGACCCTTCACATTGTAGATACACTCACACTTGCACTTAAGCCCCTCATGATTCTAACAAGTTTTAAAGACACCCCAATGCATATACTCACTTCACATTGACCCCATATTGCATTTTCAAGCATTTCTCACACTTCCCCAACATTATTTCTGAAAAATTATTTTAAAACACGGGTCTTTACAAATTCAATGGTCTGCTAAAGTTTTCGATTCGATGTCTAATGGAGATACCTCTGATTTTATTGCCACTGTGGCTTTTATTGCCTGGTATATTTAGAAATCTAGAAATGATTTTGTGTTTAGAAATGTTCCCGTGGAACCTTTGGAAGTCATGGCTAAGGCCAACTTGACTTCCAAAGGCCAACTAAGCCTGCATGGGATTTTCAAATGTTTTTTTGTTACCTTCTGTCCAAATGGATAACCAACCTAGCTCTGATGATCAATCAACTTGGGTAGCTCCAGATTCTCTTAAGTATAAGGTAAATTGTGATGCAGCTTTCAATAAGGATGGTGGTGTTTATATATAAAATTAACCAATCCAATAATTAATTGACATGTAATCAAAAGTGCCAAACGTTGGCAATTACTTCTCAATGAAGATACACTGGATTAAAGGGATAAAATTGAGTAAATACAATGTCGTATTATTTCTCAATTTTGGAAAGGCAATTATTAGCAGTTACAAGCCATTGCTAAAATAAAGATTGGCTTTGAAGCCATAATATTAACTGCTAAACACATAAACTCCACGTGTAAACTTGTGAAACAAGGCAATTGGCAGTTAGAACATGTGGAATACTTCTAGAAGGCAGTTATTTCTTTAACATGTTATCATTTGAGTTTGTTTAAACAAACGTGCAGATTTAAAGCTTCTGGAGGAAGAAAGAATTCAAATTCAGACGTAGAGGAAGAATAACTACTAACTCGAAGAGTGGGATTTAGAGTTCGAAGTAAGCCAAAGTTCAAATTCGTTGAGCGGGAAGTTCAAACTACAAGTAGCGTCTATAAATAGAAGAAATTGAAGAGTGAAAATCCTCGGACAAATCTTCAACAAACAGCTATCAAAAAACTGATGCTTGGTTTGTTCATTGGCAAAGTAGTTTAGAATTTCGAACCCAGTTCGAAGTAAATTAGGAAGTAGATTAGGAAGTAGGTTAGGATTTATCTCGATTGTTCTTGTAACAATCACCTTTATCTCGGTTGTTCTTGTAACAATCACCTGTTCGAAGTTCTGTTATTCTGTATTTGAAGTTGGAGACGATTTCGAAGTAAGTTTATCTTTGATTCATAAATCGAAGTATCTTGTTTCTTTATTGTTCTTTGATTTCCTAAGTTTGTTGGTTTGCATTTCTCCACTTATTAAGAAAAATCCTCTTAATTGAGGTAATTGAACCAATAAAACACAATCGCATGATTAGATTTGGTTTTTTCCAAAGTTAATCTGAGGGAGAAGATTGAAACTCTCTCTGGCACGCTCGCACACAATCATTTTCCATTGCAAAGAAGTAAAAGAACCAAACACATAAATAGTTTTCGCTTTACAAAAGTCAAAGCCGGCCCTAGAACAACACATGACAAAGCACTGTTATATACCCAGAGTGGGTACCTAGAAAGGAGTGTAGTTTTGTTCGTCATCCTTAAAAAAAATGGTGAACAAAACTCTCCCTCATATTGGTTGAATTGGTGTGAGTCATATTATAAAGTGATGCCATGCTTACCTCTGCAATATAATTTTTAGTAAGTATGACATCACTTTGTAGTGGGACTCACACCTTTTTACCAATAAGAGGGAGTGTTTTGTTCACCTTTTTTAAGGAAAGTACCCAGAATTTGAAATTTAACGTTCCATATTCACATAATTCACCTTTGGGGGCATGTGAATCTAGGCCATGTTCGGTTTTGGTTTTAGAGAACCGGGTTTCACTTTTCAGTACCCCCAAACATTAGCCTTTGATCTTTCTCTCTCCTCTCCATTCCTAGAAATGTTATTCCACTACATGTCTTGTGCGAGATGGGTTCAAGGGGTCCACTTCAAAGACCCACACAAATGATTGAAGCCGTCCATTAGCTTTGAAATTATTTTTTGAGTCATCCAAAAAAAAATCAAGTCAATCGTATAATTTTAAGTACTTGATCTAGTTGTCTAACTTTATTTCAAATTTCGATCAAAATTCAAGATCTTAAATTATGAATGAATAATTATAAGACGGATCAACCACTTATTTTTTTTTTAATGAGCTGATTTTTTATTAGGAGTGATCCAAAAAAGTATTTAAAAAATTAGTGAGCGGCGCAGATCATTGGTGTAGGTCTTCAAAGTGGTCCCCGAGAACTCATCTCACACAAGATGCGCTCTAGAGTAACATTTTTAGAAATGAAAAGGAGAGAGAAAGATGAAAGGCTGATGTGGGGGGGCCACTGGAAAAGTGAAACCCGGTTTTCTAAAACCAAAACCGAACATAACGCTGAACTTTTAAATTTTAAATTCTAAGTACTTTCTAGGTACGGAGACGTTCTCATTGTAAAAATAGTACCCTCTTAGCTCAGCTGCACACAAACATATAGGCTACTTTAATGAAGCCACGTGGGCTAATGAAGCATACCGGTACAACCTTCATTGGTCATTTATTCCTACTCCGAAATATGACCGTTATGCAAAGGTTAATAACGTTCCCCTCTCTCACTCCCTCGCCTACATATTTCAAATTTTGAACTTTGTAAACACAAACGTTGAGAAATACTGGAACCTTTCTACACAAAACCCTTCTCCTTTTGAATCAAAACACCCTACTCTTGCACACCCATCATATCTCTCTCTCTCTCTCTCTCTCTCTCTCTCTCTCTGCGTGAGAAAATGGCACTGAGGCCTCTCGACAACGCTCTACCAATAACCCCAGAAAGGCCCAAAAAGCAAACAAAGGTTGCGATTTCAGTCCAAAAACAAACCGATCTTGGAGTAAATGACGAAAATAGAGCCCCCTTTCCACCTACAACTGCAGATGTTACTATCGATTATGTCTCTTCGGAGAATCTCAAGGCCTTGCCTGACCCTGAAATCAGCATCCAAGTAAGTCCCCTTCTCTATCTAAGCTTTCGGGATTGTTTGTTACAGTTACAACGAAAACTCAGAAAACCCTTTCGCGATTTCACTCAAAAAATTGGATTTCGTGTTAAGAAATTCTAACCCACTTCTTGGTTTTCTTCGAAGTTTTTGTTTGCTTCAATAGTTTGAAAATGAACCCATTGTCCCATTTGCGGCTGGTTTATAAAATGTCTAGTTTAGGGCACTTGTAGGCCCTTCCGGGAACTTTGATGATGGAAATAGTTGATGAGTTTTGAGAACTTTTTCGCAAAAATTATTTTAGTAATTTATCGAGAGAAAAAATCGATGTTGGAAGTCCGATAGAGTTACAAATTTCTTAGCACAGATTGTTTCCAAAAACATATCAAACAATATCCGACCTAACATAATCTTTGGCGTCATTTATATCTGAAGAGTGCATCACCAAAATAGGCCGGAAAGTGCCCACAAAGGGGCCAACAGGCTAGGGACTAGAAAGAGCTTAAGCTTACTTCAAAATTCCAGGTTTTTTTTTTGTGGTCGATTACTTCAAAATTTCAGTTGCTTGCAATTTCTTTAATGCAGAGCCTTGTTGAAGGGTTAGAGTCAAAAGATTGGTTGAAAGTCTGTGACTCACTGAATAATGCAAGGCGGCTCGCCCTCTTTCATTTCACTCTCTTGCTCCCCCTTTTGTAAGCCTTCTCTCTATATTTCTTCATATACATAAACTCTGAAATTGTTAATGTTTTGTTAGAAATGGATTATGGATGTCTGTAGAGATGGGATTTGCTAACATGTAGTGGTGAATACAGAGAAAAAGTTATGCTGGTGCTGGTTAAAGCAATGAAGAATCCAAGAAGTGCTCTGATTAAGACCTCTATAATGGCTTCATCTGATATCTTTAATGCCTTCAGTGATAAGATACTAGAATCCACTACTTCGGATGCATTTGACCAATTGGTAAGGTTCCACAAACATCCTCTTTTTAATGCAAGTTTACACTTTCACTTTTAAGCCTGACACTGTTTATCATGCTCCAGCCCGGGATCCTCTACCCAAAATTTTTCTTGCTCCACCTTTTCGTGATGATCTCCTAGTTTAGTATAATGGTCATGATACAGAATCCCACTTCTCGTCTAAAAGTCAATTGGTTTCCGGGATGCATTTGCTTTCTTTTTAAGTTCAATTACTATTTAATCATCCTTAGTAGCTGTATCGTGTCTTTGGGAACAATGTACCAATCTCAATCTTGTTTGATATTTTTGTATTTTGAGACTTTTTGAGGCAAAGAAACCCTGGTGCTGGTTTTCTCATTTTCATTGTGTGGTGGTGGGTGGGGTTTGCAGCTGCTGCAGCTTCTACTGAAGGCTTCTCAAGATAAAAAGTTTGTGTGTGAAGAAGCAGAGAAGGCACTCAAGGCCATGGTGGGGTCTATGCCTCCTCTCCCTTTGCTCCAAAAGCTCAGGGTGTATGTTAGCCATGCCAACCTTAGGATCAGGGCCAAAGCTGCAATCTCCATGTCTCACTGTGCTTCCAAGATGGTATGATAATCTTTGAAGATTAGAACATGTATTCTATTTACCCCCCTTTAAAGATGGTATGATAAGATTAAAAGCCCCCTCTTTTCCTGGACTATCAGTAGCAATTTGGACCTTCCAAGATTAATTTTGCCAAAAATCTCTTTAGTACTCTACTTTCTCTTCTCTTCAACCTAACACCATGGTTTTGTTTTAATTGATGTTATTTTGAGCTATCTCTACCAGGGGCAATAAGTAGTTGCATATATTTGGACATATTCTTTGTAGTCTTAGACTCTTGAATCTATTTCTTGGCTCTACCTTCTGTTGCATCACTTAATAAAGTGTGCATGAACTAATGATCTGCTGTTGTTTTGCATTTCTAGGGACTAGAAGCAATGGAAGAATTTGGGTTGGTTCCTCTAATTCAACTTGCAGCAGATTCGTTGAACGATAAACTGCCCGAGGCTAGAGAAGCAGCTCGAAGTATGGTGATATCGATTTACGCAAAACTAACAGAGAAGGAAGAAGAGAAGCTGGAAGCATGGCAAACCTTTTGCCACTCAAATTTATCAGCTATTCATGCACAGTCGGTGGTTAAAGTTGTTTCATCCCAGTAGTATGATTTGTGCTAATCCGAACACCATAGTAATAGCACTAGCAGCAGTGCAAGTAGAAACACTATTTTTACTTGAATGTGGTTGGAAAGATCTGCATGTTGGAGCAGTACTCTTCGTTACAATTTCCTAGATGAATGTTGGAGCAGTGCTTCATTTCTGTTCAAGTTATTCCCACAGCATCCAAGCAATTGAATGGTACTTGCACCAATAGTTCTAAAACAGAAAAATATAACTTTCACTAAACAACCTTGTATCTAACTAATGTAAAACATGATCAAGTATCCATACACCTCAGAGGACATTTACCACAAAGGAATAACAAAAAGTGGGAAAAATCAACAAATGAAGTAATTATGTTTGTGATCTGCATACTGCTATTTTCTTACAGGACAAATATTCTAATACTCCTATCTAGCTCTACTCGGAATGTTTCGATCTGTTGACCCAAACTGATTACCTTGGTTGTCTGGGTAATCATTGAACTAGAGTGCGCAATGCCATTTCAACTTCTTCAAGCGGTTGTCCTGCATAAAGCTTAAGTTCCCCTTTCTTCACCACAATCACCTTCATGTTATCTGAGTTCCCTGCCTCGTTAAGTTCCTGAAAAAGTAGACATTCCCTTCTTTCATGTTAGTGATTATAATAAAATTGGCGCACCTCTTCAAATATTGAGATTGCAATCATTTAACAAGAACAAAACGGGTGGTGATTTTTGCAGTCCTCTAGATTGAAATAAACTAGTAAAGATCTCCCAATAAACAACCTATTAGAAAGTTCGAAGACCAAGTAACCGGGAACCACTTGTATAAATCAAGTAATTATTATGCAAAATGCACCACAGGTTTAGAGTTGAGTAACATCAAGCTTCTCACTTTTGTTGGCACAGGAACAATTTCGGCACTAAAATCGCCAAGATCTTCAAAAGAGGATTGCAGAAGATAGCAGAAGTTAGTGGCATCACCCTGGTCTTCAAAAGCAATAGTATGAGATGAGTCACCCTTGCTCTCTAAGGTAAATAACCCCTTAGCTCCTTCAATATCATGACAGCAAATAACCTGAAATAGAAATCCCAAGTAAGAGACACAACAGAATCTTCTCGACAAACTACACACTTTCATGGGTTTTGTTTACAAAAGAAACTAAGAACTAAAAAAAAATGCTAAGAGGAATAAACAGTAGTGACTATATCCACATTAAAAAGAAAGAAAATGAAACCAAATTGGTAAGGAGAAAAGGATCTTTCAAAAGGTGGCGGCGGGGAACATATCAGAGTTTCTAAAGCTTCCATTTTTGCAGTTGGGTTTGTACTTAACTTTGTTAGAGCAAGCTTCTATAAACTTCCATAAAATGGTTACATAATTCAGTTGTTTAACCAAAGATGCAAGAGAAAGGAAAATAATTAACTCGAGCAATAAGTGGAATATTCACAATCTTTAGTAGTTGGAAGACCCACTTCTTAAGCACTGTGAAGCACTTTCCTTTTGTGCATTCATGTTATTGAAACATCTATTGAAAGTCAAGATAACAGGCTCCAATGTGGTATCATATAATTCTGGGAAGTATGTTACAATAAATACCAAAGCTTATTATGGCAGTATAAAATTTCCACCTATTGAACAACATTTGACCAATGAAAAGATATCCTTTTGGGCATACACATTATGTGCCATAAAAATTATCCGCGGCTTCACATGTTCTTCACATGTTCCAAACATCCGTTACAAGTCTGCTAGGAAAATTTATTTCAACATCATATCACCAGTTTCCATGGGGTGATGCCAAAACATGAAATTTTATGAGAAATCCGAACCGAAGAGAGCATATTCATAGCATCATTGGTAGTCTTGTCCAAACATATTTCTTCTTTGATGCTAAATGCCCACAAATCACCTTGGGAACCCAATATGATAAAAATTGGAAAAATAAACTAAGAACTGAAGATGCAATATTTCTAATCACGTACTAGAACATAAGGAAGACTCAACCACCACAAATCAGCCTTATGCAATATTTTGACTTTGCTTCCTGTGGTTGAGTTGCTTGAACTCACACCTTTAACCAAAGGCCTTTGAATATCATTCCCCTGCGTGGGACCTAAATATTCAAACAAAACAAAAAACACTTGAAATTTTAAAAATCAAAGTACTTCAGTTCATGGCTTTGATAGGATACATACAATCCAACTATTACGTTTCCACTAATTCAAGGGATACAAAAATGATATGAAAAGCACTGATTAACAAGCAGCAAATCATAGAAAAACAATCAGAAAACTTAACTAGTAGAAAACCTAATTGAATACAACTAACGATGAAATAACAAATCCACCTAAAATAATAAATAGAAGTGGGTTCTCTAGACATTACCATTCCCACTTTCAAGTTTGGCAACTCCATTTCCATTCCCAAAATTTTCTTTTGCCCTCTCATTTCCCAGCTTGTGTCCTTTGTCCAACAAATCAGCATTTTCACAATCAACACTCTTACAATCAACACTTTCATTTCTTATTGATCCACCTTCAATGACTGAACTGCTATTTGTATTCCTAGTTATGCTAGGATTGTCTGAGCTATTAAAGCCCTTGGGCTTATCCCAGAGGTTACTCAGTGGACTTCTAAGGTTTTTTTGGGTAATTAGTGGACTTCTAAGTTCATCGGTCTTTCTACTCATTAATGGCTTATTCTCATCCTTCGCCTTCTCACTGGTTTTTTGCAAACTCTTTCGAAGATTAACTAACTCACTATACACCTCCATATCAATGCCAGTTCTAACGCCATCAACATTATCATCACCATTCACTATCGAATCCAATCTTTCCTTCTCTCGCGCCTCCCTCGCCATTGCACGAATTTCATTAATTCTCTCTTCGAATACAGAACCACCCACAAACCCATTTCCAACTTGTCTAAACCATAATCTTCCCCTAAGCGGATCATCACTTCCTCTTAAAAAATCAACTGATATTTCCTCACCATTTCCATCCAAACCCGATTCTGAAACCCTAGTCTCCCTCCCACTATCCAAGTTTTCATCTTTCTGGTCAGAATTAACTAACTCAGATGCCCAAACAGCACGAATTGCCTGAAAAATAAAAGCTCCAACCAAGAACAATAACACCCACCTCGTTGGAAAATTACCAAACTTACCCCTGACAATTCCAGCAGTAGCTTCTGAGGTTAAACTCTGAAGTTCTTGAGTCTCCTCTGACTCCTTGGCCAGGGGTGGTTGTTCTTGAGGGGTCTCAAACGGGATTACACAGTTTGTGGAGGGTGTTTTGGGAATCACATGGTTTGTTAAGGTTTTGAGGAGTTTTTGGCGGAGAGAGTTTTTTCTCTTTGTGGGTTTCGATGGGAAGGGATTTGAAATGGAAGAAAGCAAGATTACTGGTTTTCTTGGTGGTGGAAAGGGGTTAGTAGCCGGTGGGCAAAAGGTGGCGCACTGCGCCCCCACCATGGATGGGGTAGGAGGAGGAGCTGGTGTCGTATTTTAGTGCTTCAATGGCAGTGAAGCTTCAATGAGAGGCTTCTGGTTCGTTCTAACGTGCACCTTGGGGGGGCACGATTACCGGCAAATTTTAGAGATATAAGCCCCACCAGACAGAAAGGTTTGAAGCTTATATCCAGCCCGAGTGATTTGGATTTGGGCTTTTCACGGATTTGGAAGAGCTTCTATCCAGCCCGAGCAATATGGGCTTTTACAGACATTTGGAGTTCAATTTGATTCATATTTTCAGATGTCCGGACTAGTTTATGCGCAGATGACCAAACTCGTAACCCATATTGACGCAACCAAACAAAATTGAGAGGAAAATATTAGCCTTTCCCGATGAATTGTCCTTGTCTCCAACTTTAATCATTCTTGTGGAGTGCAATTAACAAAATGCCATGTCAAAGTAAGAATTCGCAAAATTCGCTACACCCGTGTTTTAAATTCTGACTCTGTTTGTTTGATTGTAAAGTATTTTCTTGTAAAATTTTTATCTATTTTCTAATGTCTGGTTGTAAAAATTATACGTAAAACATTTTTCTCGTAAAATCTTTTTTGTCTACGGAAGGAAAATGACTTTCCCCAAAACTGTAATTTTGACAACGCCATTTTGACAGGAGCAAGTATATTCATTCGCAGTTACATGTCCAACTCCCAAGGTCCCAAGGTCAGCAATAGAATGCCATATACTTAATTTTCTTGACAAAATTTCGTTTTTTGGGTACACCAGAGCCAGAGGCCATAAAAATTCTTCAGGGCCACACATAAACACTGAGTATTTATTTGCAACATAAAGAGAAGTAGATTCCATTACTTTGATTTCTGTCAAATATTAGAATAAAATCCCAACAATTTTATGTCAAATATTGAAATAACAACTCAACAACAATATTATTGAAGTCAGAAATAAATTAAGCTTCAACAACAGTATGATTGAAGACGAAACTTTAGTAAAAGAAAGATGTCCTGTATGACTCCAAATTATTCAAGACACATGGCATTCGAACTTGAAAGAGAAAATTTGAACTAAAAAAGATGTCATGTATGACTCCACATTATCCAAGACACGTGGCATTCGAACTTGAAACAAAAATTTAAAGTCCATAACAGTCACATAAAGCCTATCAGAACACTTCTCTTGCTTTCTCTCTTTTTTTTCCTCTATTTTCATCAATGAGCTTATGGGCCAAGAGATGGAGTGGGGAGGAGAAGGTGATAGTGATAGTATGTGGAATACAATGGCTGACGGGATTAAAAGAATATCAAAAGAAGTTCTAGGGGAATCAAAGAGGAAAGGTCCAAGTTCTAAAGAGACATGGTGGTGGAACGACGAGGTTCAAACCATGGTAAAAGCCAAGAAGGATTACTTTAAAAAGTGGCAAAAGGACCTGAATGTGAAAAAAATTCAGAGGTACAAGTAGGCTAATAGGGAAGCTAAGAAGACCGTTAGTGAGGCTAAGTTGAGAGCCTACGATAATTTTTATGCTAGGCTTGATAGTAAGGATGGATAAAAGAATATATATAAACTCGTCAAACTAAGAGAAAGGAAAGCTAAAGACTTCTCTCAAGTTAAGTGTATAAAATGTAGTGATTCGGAGGTGTTTGTGAAAGATGAGGAGATCAAGGATAGATGGAAGATGTATTTCGAGAAGTTGTTAAATGAGAAACATGAAAGAAGCTTTAGTGAGGAGAAAGTTGATGTCCCTATCGAGAAAATAGAATACGAGTTCATTGGATTGATACAAAAGTTTGAAGTGGTCAAGGCTTTGAAGAGGATGAAACCGGGTAAGGCCTTAGGACCAAATGATATCCCAATTGAAGTGTGGAGAAGCCTAGGTGGCTTGGGGGTGACTTAGTTGACAAAATTGTTCAACAAGATTATTTTATCTAAGAGGATGCCCAATGAATGGAGGAGGAGTACCTTAATACCTATCTACAAGAATAAAGGGGATATTCAAAGTTGCAACAAATATAGAGATATTAAGTTGATGAGTCATACGATGAAGTTGTGCGAAAGAGTTATTGAGCATCGATTGAGGATGGTGACTACAGTGTCGGAGAAACAGTTTGGGTTCATGCCTAGGAGATCAACTATAGAAGCTATTTACCTACTAAGGAGATTGGTAGAAAGACATAAGTCAATGAAGAAGGATCTCCATATGATTTTCATAGACTTGGAAAAGGTTTATGATAGGGTGCCTAAAGATATTATATGGTGGGTTCTGGAGAGAAAGAGAGTGACCAGAGGTTATGTTGACGTGGTTAGAGACGTATATGAAGGTGTAGTCATTGTCATTAAATCATCAACAGGAAAAACGAGTGAATTCCCCATCACAATAGGATTGCACCAAGGGTCAACGTTGAGCCCTTATCTTTTCGCGTTAGTTATGGATGAATTGACTAGGCAGATTCAGGAGGATAACCCATGGTGTATGTTGTTTGCAGATGATATTGTCCTTGTAGATGAAATGACTAATGGTATTAATACTAAATTAGAAATTTGGCGGGAAGTATTAGAGTCTAAGGGCTTTCGGATAAATAGGAGTAAAACTGAGTATATGGTCTGCAAGTTTAGTGATACCGTAAGTCGCATTATGAAAAGAAAAGAGTGATCCAAGATCAGGAGATACCAAAGAGGGACCATTTTAGGTATTTAGGCTCTATTATTAGTCAAGATGGAGATATTACAGATGATGTGACTCATAAGATCCAAGTGAGGTGGCTCAAGTGGAGAAGCGCTATTGGTGTACTGTGTGATAAGAGAGTACCAACAAAATTAAAAGAAAAATTTTATAGAACTGTCATTAGACCAGTGATGTTTTACGGCACAGAATGCTAACATATTAAAAAGCAACAAGTGAACAAGATAAGTGTAGCGAAAATGAGAATGTTGAGGTGAATGTGTGGTAAGACTAGATGAGATAGGATTAGAAATGAAATAATTCGCGAGGTGGTAGATGTAGCACCTATAGAGGAGAAGTTAAGGGAAAATAGGCTAAAATGGTTTGGACATGTTTATCGTAGGTCAGCGGATGCAATAGTTAAGAGAGTGGATAAGATAGTTTTGGGTAGAAACGCACAAAGGACGAAAAAATCCAAATTAATATTAGATGCGGAAAATATAAAAAGATCAAAGTATACTGGGTTTAAAGCGATGAAGCGATGAATTGGTGTAACTCTGATGGAGAAAAAAGATTCATATAAATTGACGCCAATTGATTGGGACATAAAGCTTGGTTTGGTTTGGTTAGTTAAAATTTTTGGGGGCCATAAACGGTGTCTTTTTTGGTTACCACCTCTTACCTAGCCATACCTTGGCTATTGGCTAAATCCACATTCTATTTGGGATTTGTTAATAGTTGTGCTGACTCATGAAGTGAACAACGTCCTTGAGGATTGCTCAAACCTGAAAATTTGATAGTTCGACAGACCTAATTCCCAATATAAATAATTGAAGTCAATTAGCACAAAGCATTGAGTAATTTTAACAGGTCAAACATAGTATTTTACAGGATCACAATGTAGCCACTTGTTAGATAAATGGCCTAATAATTTTGATCAAATTTACAGGGGAAAGAGAAACGTCGTTAAACTTAAGGTTATCGACACAAATCCACTGCCTATTGTGAGACCAAATAATTAGAAACATTGGAGTTCGACGGAAGGATTATTGCACACCACCAACACACGGATGTCTTTTTTTTTCTATTTCCAGTGACTCAATGGAGCTCAGCATCAAAATTTAACGATGGTTCCTGCATCCACTCGGATAATTCTTCATCCCGGGATTGTATTTGTATCTCCTGTTAAGGAGTAAACCAAGCAATCACCAAGGGTTAGAGTCCAAAATAACAAACGATAAAAACAAAAACAGCAACACCTCAAACAGAACATTTTGGAGGAAAAACCAAAGACGTGTATCGCATTGCTCGTGAACTCCATCAGCATGACTCCAAATGCAAGACGTCGTTTTGAGACGGGCGATGATTGCCGATTTTAGTGAAGGATCATCAAATAAACAAAGTGGGAATGCCAACCGTTGAATGTTGATTTCGTTATCATACAGCAAGAACTAGGCATGTTTAGTTCTGTGCTTATTTTGTTCTTATTGTTGAGGAAACGTAAGGAGTCATGGTGAAATGGGATTGCTAGAGAATTCCTACCGTCAAACCATTTTGGTTTCTACTGAAACTGGTTCATTTTCTAGAACTATGAACATAAACATTTTTTCCCCAATTCTGACGCCAAAGGTTCCGTAAGAATGCAACGGCATTTACTTAAGACCGTGTCTGGACCAATGGTTTGTACAGGGTTTAGTGGATGAAACTAAACTGGTTTAACCTTGACAAATAAATGTTGTTCCCCACAACTTTTTTCCCTCGAAAAAGCCCTCAACAAATCCAATACCCAAAGATTCAAAACACAGCGTAACAGTTTCACCATTTTCAACCAACAGTCCAAGATACTTATGAAACTTGATTGTTTTTCGAAATAGCACATGGACAGGTAATCTTATTAACCATCTACCCCATATAGATCATAATACGATGATAAGGATACCTCATTACCTGTGTACTTAACAGATTCTGCGTCAGCTGATCTTGGGCATTTGAGTAGGATTGCGGTTGAGACATTCGGTAATAGGGCTCTTTCAGATCAAGTTTGCAGGACGATGTCTGAAGTATTCCCCCTTGTCCAGCTCCAGGGCCCCACATTTTAGCTATTCAAGTTTATTAATGATAAATTAGATCCTTAACAAAACTAGGAACAAAGAAAAAAGAATCGGACAATAACAATCGGTTTGGGTGAGGAATGTCAACCCGTTGTCCAGCTCCAGGGCCCCACATTTTATTTTGTATAGGCTTTAGGTTCATCAGTTTGGTATATTGCTTGTATAGGCTCACGCCTTTGTTTCTTTATACCTCTGGAGGATTATTCGTTTCAGTAGTTTAATATAAAATGGTTAATTACCCAAAAATAAAAAAAGAATAGGGAGAAATAAAATAGGATGTCAATAAATTCCTCCATTTCTCACCTATTTTATTCATCCACTAAATGATAAGATTCTTATTTCTTTTCTGTTCTTTTCTTTTCTCATGAACGCCTACACCCAAACAGAAAAAGAAAATGCAATGAACACTAACTTGACATTGTCAGATGAATCGTATAGCTCTGGGCATTGTGAGCAATCATGTGAAGTTGGCCTGTAATCTGTTGTCCCGGCATGACATAAAGTGGCTGAGAGAGAATGCAACGGAGCTGATACCAATGGGTTGTAGGGGCCCCAGGAGCAGTGGTCAACCACCTTTGTACAGTGCTGCGGAAGACAACAGAAAACATTTCAATGTCATAGCAGAAAACAGTCAATAGAATCAAACAACTGAAAACGTTTGTTCAAATTTTTTTGACTCTATTAAACCACAGAAAATGTTGCTTGGGCATTCTCCCAGAAAATGTTTTCATGGGATCATTATCATGTCAATTAGTTCTCTGTTCGTGACAGAAAACATAGTCCGTTGATTTTTGTTTTTGTCGAGACAAGCAGAGCATAAGATTGGTAAAAACATTTAATAGAATTCACCACTGAAGCATTAAGGATATACAGCTAGGTCAAAATTGAAGAAAAAAAGAAGACATAATTGATCAACATCAAATGATTACCTTCCATCAAACAAAACATCAAACCAGCAAGCCAGCCCATGAATTCTAACACCCACAGAGGCTGTGAATTTCAGGGGAACATCAATTTCATATAAATCTTCTTCCTGCAGAATCAAATTAGAAGAGTCTTGCTATCAAAATATTTGGCATGCTAATAGAGAACAAGTATTGTGGTCGGTAAGTGGATGTTCTTATTCTGATAGTGAACTAATACCTTTATAGAAGTGAAGTCTATCACATGAGATATAGCAGGAGCCACCAATACCCTAGGATCAAAAGCATCCACCACAGGCTGTACAGGTAGAATTGAATGGTTAGGCATGTGAGAAGGTGAGAAAGATCACCGGTTATAGGTCACAATGATAATAACAGGCACAAGAAAAATGTCAACTAATAGAACATGGCAGAAAGGAGAGCACAGGAACACATGCACATTATGCTAGAAAGTTTCAATAACCTTCCAATATTGCTTTCCTTCAAAGATATCTTGAATTTTATAGCTGAAATTGACCGAGGTTACATAATATGTTAAAGCTGGTCGCAGCCGTTTCCTCCTTGTTTGTGAAATTATCAAATTCATCACAGTATATCAAAGGACTTGTTCAGCTTCAAGAAGAACTGACTCCCTAGAAGATAGAATACTTTTATAGTGCTACAAAGATTTCAGGTCCACCGGACTAGAAGTACATGTAAAAGGCCCACCACTGGAATACTCACAAATGGAATCAAAACCCATCAGTTAGGTTTTCCAGACACAAATGTAGAAATAAATGAATGTATGACATGAAAATGAAATTCCAAGGAAACAGTCATTGCATGTTAAATAATCACTACTAAAGCTGTTCAATACATATTTACCAAAGCACCCTTCCCCTGTTTTAAAAAGATTATTGTTCTTCGGGATTTTGCTTGACAAAGAGAAAATGTAGCATCAAGGAACTATTAACACGGGCATTTACACAAAAAGAGAGAACTTCCGTTCTATAATCTGAGGCGTTGCAAACAATTATACACTCTCACCTTAACAAACCCCACTCTGAAAAATCAGGAATAAATAACTGAAGGAAGACAACAAAGAGTAGCCACAAATGAATCTTTAAGATGATAAGCACGACAAGCAGTGAGTTCAGCACATAAAATTCATTACGACGATGTCTGGATGTATAAAGCCAAGGCAGGCATAACGAGCACGCTATCTTAAAAGTAACAAACATACATGTGGCATGTGCAAGATATACAGACCTGAGAAAAGTATCCTTGGAATGCGGATCCATATAAGGGAGTTAGGTCAACCCCGTAATAATCTTGTTGCTGCCAAAAGAGAGCCTGCATTTATAAAGTAAGAATTTCATTGTACAAAATGACCAATAATACCACCTTATTAAATGCACCAAACAGAAAAAGAGGTTCCAAAAGAGCACGATCTTCTCTTGAACTAAAACGTGCACAAGAGCCCAGCCTATTTACTTGTAAAGCGTACAAGGGGAATATGAAATGGCAAAGCAGAGCTTACATGCAGTACAGGCTGTATTATGGCAGTTATTTTAATGATCATTGGCCTAGTACCATTATAGTTCCCTGCTGCTTGTTAATTGCTACAGTAATGGCAGCATGTATGCGCACTAGTATTTTGCATGCCAAGGGGTGTAAGACTATATCAAGAACTCCGTAAATGGATAGATTAAAAAACCTATTTGCAAGCTGACATAAGAGTCTCATATGGCAGAAAAATGGGGGAAAAAAGTGCTAGCTAAACAAAGAGTTAGGGCCCATTCACACGGGATAGAGTCCCTCAGCATCAATCAAGGCTTTCGATATCAGGGGTTACCAAAGGTTATATGTTGAGGCACCGGAAATTTTCTTAACTTGTTCCAAACTTTGATTTCAAATTTTCAAGTGCCAAGGACATAGTAGCCATTGAGATCATGAGTAAAACTAACCTTTCTCTAACAGCTTAAACTTCTGATGAATTGGTGGTCAACAATTCGACATGGTATCAGACCAAATCCTATGCTATTAAAAGTAATGTTCCCTTCTCTTTACAATCCCAAGTTTTTAGACGAGTTGGTGGCAAAAATTCAACTGCAGTTCGATAAACCATGCAAATGGTTCAACAAAGTCAACTCACATACCTTATTTGCAATTTCAACAAACAAATATTCATCACTGAATGGTGCCATATGTATTCTGCAGGGGCATCAACTTTTAGAACATCAAAACCCTAATAACTCACACATAAGAAGGCTCATATGATAAGGAACACAATAAAAAGAAGCAATTGAAGACACTCACTGGATTCTTACTATTATAATAACTCAATTACGCATACGTCCATTTCACCTCCAAAATAAAGAGAACCAACACATAAAAGCATCTATCCAATTCAAGAGATGATGAGTATGAAGAGCCAGGGTCATATTTACAGCACAATACGAGTAGTAACTCCATATCATAAAAACTACTAACCAAGAACTACTTTCAGGAAGAATAACCAAATTATAATTCTAAAAATCTGCATGGTTGCCCCAACTATACCAAAACAGAATATCTATGTGCAAAGGAAAAAATGATGCACATAACGAACATGTTCCAAAAGGATAGGTGAACACGACACAGTATGCTAATCCAAGCAGAAGAGTCAGCATAAGAATGCACAAAAGGACTAAGTACAGATATGGACACTACACGAGATGATACATTATGAACATGCTATTCAAATTTCCAAAAAGAGAGCCACAACACGAAACACTAATAACATAAAACCCAAGCATTAATTTCTATATATGGCAAGAGAAGTGTGAACACAAAACCCACATATTAACGTCTACTGTGCAAAGCTCTTTACCAAATAGAATATTTAAGCTTTAGAAATCCTTGAGTTACAAAGCCTAAAGAAGGAGATATACTGCAGAACACATCCACAACAATGATTTCATTTGAATTCCAAGTTACTTTTTCCAACTTGTGATTTAAGCCAGGTCTGTCTGGGTCACCCAGGAATCTGAAACGTGCACACTGGCCAGTTCTAAAAGGATTAAACAATAATATGACTTGTTAGGATATGCCCAACTCGTGTTGACGACTATTTTAGGAGTGTCGGTGTCAAATAAATATTTGACACAAAGATTGCCCCATCTTAGAAATGTCCATACTCATTTACATAACCTAGTCAAGAAGTTGGATAAAAAGGCTTCTAGAAGAATCTATGAATAAATAACACTGACAACCATCTAACATTTTTCTTTGGATGGGTAGGTAAAAGCAATAAAAATAAATGGAAATCAGACCAAGAAAACCACCTTCCATTCGTAGGAAACATCTTTCCATTAGGAACAAGAAAACGATCCCTTGCAATTACGTAGGTCTCCAGCATTCTTTCATTAACTAGCAATGTACCTACAAATAGAGAAAAGATCATAAGGGACGACAATAGCATGTTGAACAACATATAGTGTCCCCATCGCTAGCATAGATTGTTTCTTGACCGCTAAGATTGTTGAGAAGGCAGAAAAAAGAAATAAATGAGTATAGAAATGGAAGTTGAACTAAAAATTAACAGCATCTTGAAACAATTTTTCTCCAACAAACAAGAAGCAAACTTCCACAAGGTGCTCATCTCCAATTCAAGCAAATCCAGCATCAGTTGAAAAAATTAATAACAGAGTATCTTGGCATAGATAAGACAACAAAACACTAAAAGTAAAACCAGTGACATATTGCACTTCAAATGACCATACAAATTACCATCCATGTGATCCAAACACTGCAAAGAGATACTTCATTGTTAAAACCTTGCACGTGTTAAACACAAAATTCAAAACCAGAGTAAATTATTGTCATGAAAAGTTCCCACTAAATAGTCAACAACAGGAAAGGGAAAGAGAGGAAGAGAGAGGATGGGTGTGGGTGGAGGGTGGGGGCTTGGTAATGTTATTTAAGAAAAAGCTGAAGGAATTTTTAACCTATAAGCAACTTCATTTCCGCATGGAAAATAAATTTTAGAAAGAAACTTCCCCTGTGACCTTTACAAGTTTTAAGAAGGAAACTAGGAATGGTTTCTTTATGTACAGACTAACAAAAATAAGAGGAAAGAGGATATACTGCCAATCCTCCAGCATCCGTTGCAGATCAAGGATAGAAAGTCCAGATAAAGCACTAGTTACACAAACCAACCCCAATCTTGCTATGAGAAGGAAAAGTCCACAATACTACCTAGATATAGGATAAAGGGAGCCCAACAATCCCCTACCAAAGCAATATATCGCCAAACCAGCTACCAACTCGAATTCTCTCTGAGCACTCAATGCACTGATAGAAACTTGAGATGTGCCCTTCCAAACAAGTAACAAGGGTACCAAGTTTGTTTTATACTCAAATCCCTCTTTTCCGCAGTCCATCAGATTCCCATGTGAATCTGCTGGGAGGCCTGAGTGCGTTTAAGATGGCAATCAATGGGAAATAGTTGTTGGATGAGGAATAAAGCAGACAAACCTGAGTAAGTTTATCAGAAATTGAATTAATTGTGGGAGATAAATGGAGGAAGACTATGGCATAAAAAACTGAGAGTGTTAATCAGAAATTGAGGTAGCAGCATCCAACATCACATACAATTTCAGTTTATGGGAATCATCAACTTGTAAGAAATAAATTCAAGATCATTGACTTTAAGCTCACCCATTGGCTCAGAGATTAGAATATCTGCTTTCTCTGGCAATTCAACTTCTTCAATTTTACCCTTGACTACCTATATTTGATGAAACGTGCCTCAAAAGATTGAGAAATAGAAGAGTGAATAAAGTACCATATAAAACTGAATCTTAAGAGAACAAAGAACAAAAATCTCACCGTAATTCTCTCACCCAGGGACGGGTTTCCAGCAATAAGTTTTCGAGCATATTCTGCCATTTCAGACGCTTCCACTGCATAAACATGTTTGGCACCAGCCTGATATATGAAAGAGATGGGGAAGGAGAACCAGGACGGAAGAGATGGATATCAATTCTACAGGACCAATAGCACATATACATCTGTTTTAGCAGTCTATTTTCATGCACAACCACAAAGAACTCATGGAACCTGAGCAGCAAATAATGACAGAATACCACTACCAGCACCAACGTCCACAACCACACGACCAACAAAATCAGTTCGATTCTCAATGACTGCAGCATAATAAGTTCCTGAAACAAGTATGCTAATCATGTCAGTCACCCATGCAACTTACAATCTACGAATGTTCACTAAGACAAGACGTATTTTTACAGGTTATAGAACAAGCAAAAAGCTTGACAAAGTACAAAGCATTTTACCAGCACAATGACGCATAATCTTTATTTGTTCCAATATGACTTCTATGAATAAACCCAACAAGTGAATAGCTAAAACAAAAGCAAAATGCCAACAAATAAAAGCTTGCGGATACAACCTGTCCTCACATAATCTTGTAGCATATTTTGTTGATGAAGCAGCTGCCCATAGTAGTGAAAATACATTTTGGCAGAAGATGGCTCAATCTTGTCATCAAACTTGCTTTTAGAAGCTGACAATATGCCATTTTGAAAACATGATCCTGGAAAGAAAAAACTGGAACCAATTAGGCCTCTTCAAACCCTAATTTGCCACTGATTTTGATCCCAAATATAATGATGCTCTTAGTTGTAATCAATAGTTGAAAGTTATCAAGTATTATAAAATCGCAACAGAGTTGACAACAAAAAATATTAGAGGCTTTCAGATATCTTGGCTTGTGGTTGCATGTTTATATCACGATTTTTATTTAATGAACAGTGGAAACTTTTGTAACATTGGCTTTTGATGGGCGTTTGAGATGTGCTGGCAAAGTGTCCAAAACAATGCAATTTTACTTGAGTTAGGGACATGCAATGAGTTACCTATATGTCTCTACTCTCTAGGGCTATCGTAAGGTGCAAGTACCAAATGCATGTCTAGTTGTCTACACATATAAAGCACATCAAAGTCCTCAATCTCTTTGGGAATTGTATTATATCAAATAGAAGCTTCAAACTCATTAAAAGGTCCATGTGAGATGAAAACGATTCTTTGTTCAGATTAGAAGTAAATTACTAAAGATGACCAAGCAAGACTCAATCATGCAACAACTGCAAATACAAAGTAGACAGTGAAAATTTGAGTTCCTTCAAATCATGACAAAAGGATTGTCCAATAATCGACTAGATTGCATTATGTGCTTCAAAAAAACTACAGGTGGAAATCAAAATGGCACCTTGAACAACAACTTCCTTCTTCCATTGCCCAAATGCACAATGGAAGGCCCTACTTTCCTCATCCTTCCTAAATTGAATGGTGATTCCTCTTGAATATGATTGCTGGTGCAAAAGGAAAAAGGTTAAAAACATGGATATTCCGGACCACAAACCACAGTACATCACAAAGCCACCAAAATGCAAAAATTATCATGTTTTGCCCATATCAGTGGTCAACTTTACAGCTTACTAGACAACTCTTGAATCAGGTGGTTCTTGTGAGTTGTTAAGTACATTCAAGCAAGTTAACTAAAGTAGTAAACCACAAAAGGAAAGAAGATATAAAATGCATATGCTGCCAAAATGCCAAATAGTGTGAAACTGTGGCTAAATTATATGTTATATGCTAGATGTTGTCCCACATTGGTTATTTATCAAAGCTCGTATACAAGCATGGACAGACTCTCTACTCATTGCCAATTTGACATCGTATTCAAATGCTCTTGGGCAAGACTCTTAAGATAATCCCCTTTTTGTTTCAGCAATAAGTATGCTTTATTTCCTCCTCCTCCTAATCCATTGAATCCTTGAATTACCATTGTACGCGTGACAGTGTGAGTCGGAGGCTCGCACATGCACATTGTGTTAGTGTTTGTTTCGCGTTCGTCTAATTATCACCTCTGAAACTAGTACATGAGGCTTCACGATTTTTTCACTCATTTCCAATTGGTTTAGAATTAGCAGATCTGCAGTCTAAATACGTATGTGCATATAGATCAGACAACAAACATTATGCATGAACAAAGTTTCACTTCCATACCTCTTTACCGGTTTCAGACCCTTCGGATATGCACACTGATTCAACAGGGCTCAACCTAAAAAGCTGAAAAGATACAGTACAAACAATTAAAACAGTGAACCAGCTTACCCTCTTCCTAAGTAAACTATTTCCCCTGCAACAATAAGGTCAATTTGTCATATAGACTCCATGACCTATAGAAAAATTGCACAAAATAGACAGAATCCAGTCTTTCTCCTGTAACCCCGTTTGTGAGAAATTGCAAGAAACAAACAAACAAACAAACAAAACCGAACTTCAACGAAATAAAATTCTACGAGCACTGTCTCACTTGGTCAAAGTATTATCGCAGGGTCTATTACATACATTATGCTTCAAAAGACTTCCTTTCTTTACATTGACAACCATTTGAATTCAAAGAACAAGTCCACCCCATAGCCATTTGTCTTGCTATTGCCATAATTTGGCATGTATTTTGGCAAAATCTAGTTCCACACATTGCCATTTGTTGATGCTAAATAATAGCAATGCCATCATTGGTGCCAATTTGGCTTGGAAACAAAGATGGGATTGCCATCCCTCCCACTTCATCCAAGCCATCCATTTTGCATTGCAAATGAGATTATTTCAATCCAACAGTCTGCATTTGATATTGTGCCAAAATGGCACCGAACCAGTTGAGCAACATGGCTATTTTTTGGCCATTTGACACTGTAAATAGCCAAAAAAATAACTTTGGCAATGCCATTTTGGCACCAACAGGTTGACTAGCTCTAAGAGCTCGTTTGGTTCACCATCTTATTAGCTTAAAAGGTTTGGCTCAAGTTACTGTCATATCTGCCAATTCTAGACACCAGAAAAATGATCAAGCAAGCTACGGGAGCCAAACAAGTTTTGCTTGCTCATTTGCTTTGGTAAGAGATACTCATATAAAAAAACCAAACAAGTCCTAGTACAGACGTTATTACTTAAAAATACTTCCTTCTTGATATCTACAACCATTTAAATTCTAAGGGCTGGCGTGGTTCGCGTCTTATTTGCTCACTTGCTTAGGAGGTTCGGCTCAATTCATTGTCTTGCTCGCTAATTCTAGACACACAGACGAATGATTGACTGTAGCCAAACAAGTTTTAATAGCAAACCAAAAAATTCATAAGAGGATAAAATCCAACCTGAGAAGTTGGAAGAGCAACGCGAAGAGCCTCATCAGGATTAGATTCTCGGTAGAATCGAACCTCCGCCACTCCAGAATCAAAGCCGAAACGAGCAACAACTGTGGACGAAGTAGAAATCTTCGATGAAGGCGAAGCGAGCTCGGAGACGGAGGCTACAGCGAACTCCAGCTGCTCGTGCTTTTGCCCCACTGCAACCTCCATTGAGAATTTTATTCAGCAAAGAAGGAGTATATAGATATAGATATATCTGTGTGTGAAATTATTAGGGTTTCTGAATCTGAAGGAGAAGAGTTCAGAGAAGCCGATTGAAGAGGTAGAAGACTGCAGTATAAAGCTTGAAGGCCAACGAACATAAGAAAGCGCTGCTTTATTTTGTGCTTTGCTACGTACGAAGCTCTGTTCGATGGTTTGTTGAGCTTGGGTCGGGTTGATTCTTCAATCTTCCCGTTACCTGTTTGTTCCTTGCGGGTAGTTTTGGCAATAGGAAAATATTTAAAATAATAAACCTTCGTCCGTATTTATTTGTTCACTTTAATCATTCCACACTCCTTGAAAAATGGCAAAACATGCAATATGAATCTTACCATATAGATCTCAGTTAGTTCTGATATATGAAATTTTCAAAATAACAAAACTCATTATAAATTAAAAAACATAAACAATTTAAAACATGACACGAATGCCGAAAATAAATCAACCAACACAGAGGAAGGGAGTACTGAATTAAACAATCTCCGGGTAGAAAGTGTGGTAGATTACTAGAAAATACGGATTGAATTTGATGTTAGAATTAATCTCCCAAATTATTAATCGAAGTAACGAACGGGGACTGTGTTGTGCACTAAGTGCACAACACGCATGTTGTGCGGCTAGTTTGGGTCCCACCACGGGTCCCGTTATTTGATCTAAATTGTTCGTTTTGTTCGTCTTGTCAAGTGTATGGTTCATGCAAAAGTTTGGGTTGGTCAGATATCAACTACTATTTGATCGAAGACCATTTAGCTTACAGCTTTGTAGGAAAAAATATCTACAATAGTTTCTTTAGGTGTTCCGTTTTTAAGAAAAAATGCAGTCTGAAAATATAGTTACTGGCCTAAATTTTTACATGGACTACACACTCAACGAGATGAACAAAATGAACAATTCAAATCAAACAACAAGACCCGAGGTGGCCCCAAACCGACCGCACAGCACTTGCAGTCCCCACTCCCATCAAATTGGCTAATTAAGGACCTACAATTACGATTTTGGCAGCCATAATGCTACCACAGGGAGTGAAGACCCCCATCATGTGTGATAAGGTAGAATAATTCTTGCATTTATTGCGTCGATTTCACCAGTTGAATTCTGTAGCAACTTTAAGGGCTGTGGCATTTCCTATATATGAATCATTCCCATATTGTGTTTCACATCGGGAAATTGTGTTCCACTTTACGATGTTCGGAAAACTCATTTTTTGTGAGAGAAAGACAGTCAAAGTTCAATTTGGCAAGACGTTTGAAGGAGGTGTTGATAAGCCCCCAATGTTGTATATATCTGGGCTTATCTAGCTCTTTTTGTTCACACACACACGCTTTATCTTGCTGTTATATGATTGATGTGCGCGTAATCTTGTTTTTAGTGGTTTCAGGGTAAACAAGTAAATAAAGCGTGTTTTGAAGCGTTTTGGGAAACATCCCAAGAATTCAAGAGCCAAGCACCCCATGACACTCCACCATCGAGCCTTGAGAGCCAAGAAATGAATATTTGGCTAAAGCTCGGGGAGTTTAGAAGGCACAAGATCAAGCTGGAAGGCTAAAGGTGTGTCCAAGGCTTACAGAGACTCCTGGTGAAATTCAGGAGTGAACGAGGACTCACAAGACCAAGTGCTCCCCTTCCCGAGGCTCACACAATATTCGGAAGTGTTTTGGGAAGATGCCCGATAGCACACGAGGCCAATGGATGGTGAAGAAAGAAGAGGCAAGCTCAAATGCCTTAGTATTGATACAAGTATTGATACCAATATTGATAAGTATCAATACCTCTGCAGCAAAGCTGGACAAAACCTTGGATATCGATACCCCCAACCTTTGTATCGATACCCAGGCCTTTCGAGTAACCTTTTGAAGGCAAGTATTGATACCAGTATTGATAGGTATCAATACCTAGCAACCCGAAAAGTTGTTTAACCCATTTGTTAGACTTTCTATTTATGGAAACTTACACCTTTAGTTGCTTTTAGGATATTTTGTGATAGAGAAAGTGTATTTGTATATAGCTCTTCCTTCCTCTTTCTCTCTCATATCTCCTACACTTTATCCTTAGCTTTATTTTTAGTTTTATTTTGCTTTCTTCTCTCTCCTCCATTGTTGAAGGGGATTGAAGCTCTAATTTCCCAAGGAACTCAAGTGAGTACTAAGTTTCCATTAATTCCTCGTTTATTAATAGTTCTTGTAATTTTCGGATCTCCATATAAATCTAGTTTGTTTGCGTTTTCTTCGGTTAAATCTTATGTCTCATCTTCTAGCATTTTCCTTTGAAAAACTCAAGTTTTTATGTGTTGTTTGTTAAACTTTTAAGGTTTTTAAGAATGTATGTCATGCTCTTTATTTCCTTCAAATAAAATTGGTTTTTAAGAATGTATGTCATGCTCTTTATTTCCTTCAAATTTCTAGTCAAATTTCCTAGTATGTTTTGTGAGTAGTTTACTTAGGCTTGGTCATGGAGTGATTAACACTCCATGACTCGAGTTAATATGTTCCTCTCGACAAAAAGGCATACACCATTTGTTTATCAGAGAATTATGATTGATTTTATGTATCAAAATTCGGGTTTGTTAACCCCCTTGATCACACATTGCCAAGAGCTTGACCACTTGGCACGTGTGATGCTTAAGGCTATGTCAACCCAAATGTTTGTCTAAATGGCACAAGAATTCTAATATTTGTGGAACACATTTTCTAGTTAATGGTTTTAAACTCTAAATCTTCCGTTCGGGACCACCTAACGATGACTTGAGCTGTTTATCGAGAGAGGAACAGATTAACTTTGGTTGTGGTTTGTTAAAATCCCCTAGACTTAGCCTTGCTTTTAATTATCTTTTTAATCTCGTGCCATTCATGAAGTTAAGTGAATTCCACCCCCAAATTCCAAACACCAAGTTTGCCGCTTTAAGGCTAAAACCAACATTTGCGAATCAACACTCACGCTCAGCGCATTCGGTCTTTGTGGACTTGACCCGGGTCTTACCAGTTTTGATGTTACGCGACACTTAAACCCTACGCATAGGGAAATCATATTGAAATACAATCCAAGGTCGCAAAGCAGGTGTTCCAACGAACATGGTTCAACCGTTTTATCCTGGGAGACGGACACCAATCAACCTACAACATCCTCGGTAGGCGGCAAATCCGTTTTAAGGAGATTGCGGTTTTCACAGGACTTGGTTTGTTTTCCTATTTCGGTTTTACAGTTGATGTATCTGGTTTATAACATATATTCATGTAGTAATTTTTTTATTTACTATTCATATTATCAATGTAATTGTTCTTTGGGATTTTGTGTCATGCAATTTTTCCAACACTTTTATGTATTTCCCTCATTCTCTCTTGTACGCCCATTATAGTTCATCTGATAGGTGCATCACACAACTATTAGCTCAAGGCTTTAATAGCTCAGACCTCAATAAGTGAGTTAGAGAGATTGTTAATTACATTTTGGCTCAAAGCGAGAATGAGAAAGCATGCATTAACCACGAGAGAGAAAGAATGTGGATACGGGACCCTTGCATGAATATACGTGGGTGCAAATAGTTTTGTATTTGGCAATTGGGATTGTGAGCTGTCAAGGATGACTGTGGTCATTATAGAACCACTTATAGCTTTGTGCCATTTTAGAATTGGATTTAGCACTACGCTGGATTCCAGATTTTTGCACTTGGTGTCATATTTTGAGTATAGAACTGAATTTGACTATTGCATTCGATTTTCTCTAATAAACATTAATTTTATGGAATGTGATTCAAGATAACTTTTGATGGTGCTAGTGAGCTTTGCTTTCAACACTGCGAGGAAGAGAGTTATAGATTGAGGAAGAATGACAGGTTCAATAATGAGGTGAAGGATTGGCCGATATCCCGTTAGGTCAACAAACGGTTCCCTCACAGAAGGGTCTACTTGTTATAAAAAATTCAATTGGGGATGTCAATGTTATTGTCCATACTAAGGGGAGGTCTAGTTATTTCGTAACTATTCAGTGGGTGTTACTGTTATTCCCACCAAAATAAAATTATTCCCTGATAAAAATCCAAAAGTGTGAGGCTTTCAAAATTCACGCCTGTCTTTCTTCTTCATTTTGAACTTCGAAAGCGGTCTCCGAGCAAATCGTGGAACCAGTTGCAGAAAACTCGAAGATGGTACTCTCTCTCTCTCTCTCTCTCTCTCTCATATTAGTAGCGTAGATCTGTGTAATTTGGTCGTTTAATCTCTACTGCTCCTGATTCTCACTTTCGCGCTTTGTGTGATTTCGCTCTTCGTTAAGGTTTGAGTAATTCCAGGTTCTCCAATCTAAAGCTTTAGTAATTGATTCGTGAAACATCTGAATTGAGATCCAATACTTGCACATTTAACGTGATTTGATTAGCATCTGGTTGTCTCCGTTAGTGTTTTATTCCCAAGAAAATGTGGGGTATAGACAAGCCATTTTAACTTCGGACAGTATTTGTTTTTAGTTTCGTTTCCTCAAATTTTCACACCACAGACTGATAAATCCGAGCTTAGAATATCATTTTAGTTATCAGGAAATTGCCTGGTCCAGACTTAGTTATCAAAAAAGATATAATTTTGTTCTCAACGTTTTTTGATTCGCGGCTGTGTTCCTGGTTAGCTTTGATTGCAATGTGCTAGGCTTAATTATTTTGGTTTGTTTGCTCAAATGTAATTATTTTACCCCCAAAAAACTTCGAGAATGGAGTTAAAAGTCATATTTATGTTGTTTTTCTAGTTTTGTACTTAGTTGACGTGGTTGGAGGTTTAGTGTCCACTGTCCAGTGAAATTTATGTAATTTGTTACACATGCAATTACTGACACGTCTACTACTCCTTAATTATCTGTTCATACAAGCTGGAAATTGTTCTTATTTTGTCATGATTTGAGTAAGCAGTTCCATTCAACCATTTCTGTTGCACAACTGTTTAGGAGAGGGTAATTTTGGTTCTAATCTCAAACTCGATCTATAGTTGTACACTAGGCTTATGACTTTGGTCACTCCCTTGCTGTGGAAGACAGACTTTGGTTCATGCCACTTGAAATTAAGAGGACGTTGAAATGCCATAAGTTCGTAGAATTTGATTATTGAAAAGCAGTATTTGAAGCCAGAATATGGAGTCGATTAACGTTGGAAGGCAACAATAGGACATGGGACAGGGTAATGAGATGCAAAGTTGAGGAGAGATACGAGGCACAAAAAGAAATTATTGTAACCAATTGGCTTGTAGCATTGGAGAATGGTATTATGTGTTAATGTGACGCATAATCTGCAGCATCATGGCACTTAAGGCAAAAATTGAACCTTTTTGGTTTCGACTTAGAAGGCACGAGAGTGCTCAGAGCTTTGGCCAATCATGACACGTACTTTTATAAGCTAAAAGTTATATTGGGACATTGGAGTCTTTGTAGTTATTTTTGAATGGTAAAGAAAAGGTAAGGGTTCTAGTTGATCTTTTCCTATGTAATGAAGAAGCATCCATTACCCTTTCTTTTCTCACTATAAAACTGACATCCAGACATATATCTTTGGGGAACTAAATCTCTACTATATAGCAGAAGCGTTCTTTTACAAGACTACACATGTAAGTTTCTTTCAGTACACGTCGAGATACACAGGACAGTGTTGTTTGTTTACCATATCATTAAGGATTTGCTTCATGTAATTGATAATAGGAATAAGGTGTTGTTTTGTGTTATTTTGATTGCATGTAAAACTGTATGATTTTTGTATTAGTTCTTTCATCCTTTTGTTTATTCTGTTTATTAACATTTTGTTTTTTAACATACCATCACTTCAGGTAAATATCCTTGGGAAAAGAGCTTTTATGCTTGTCACATAAGTATCTTGCCGTTATAATGTGTCTCTTTTATTCTTGGTTTTAACATTTTGTGACCTTTGTCTTCCTAAGATACCGTAACCGACTAATCTCTGGTTCGAAGCACGTATGTGACTCATTACTGTAGACTGTGTTTTTTTCCACGTATGTGACTCATGTGTCGAACATCATATTTGTCCACAATAACACTAATGGTCATGTTAGTATGCGAGGACAAATGTTGATGGTTTTGCAGACCACCCCACCCCCTTTATCCTTTGATTCCCAGTGTCCCACATTCCCACCATCATTTGTTTTAGTTATAAGCCATTCAAGAGGGGAAAAAAGGCTGAGAAATGTTCATTTGAGCCAACAATGGGTGGGATCACCAATCATGCAATTGTGCTTCCTGGAAGAGCTCAGGTTGCACATATGTACTTGTATTTTGATCTATTCTAGTTGAACTTGTGTCACTGATTTGAGTTTTTGCAAATGTGATGAGAATGAGCTCTCCCTCTATATATTTGTCTATAAGAAGTGCCACGCTACAAGCATATTCTGTGCTTCTCAGTTGTGTATCTGTAGTGCTGTATACTGCGTACTCAGTAACAACTCACTGGCTCTGTTGGCAGGATGGGCATGATGCAGATGATCCCAAACAGAGCACTGCTGATATGACTGTATTCGTGAGTTTCCTGACCCTAGTAAAATGGATAATATGCACAATTCTTTCCAATTTATACTATCAAGGAATTAACAAAAGTGTTCTCAGAGATACCTGTCGCTAGAAAATGGTATAGTGAAGGTATGGCCTCTTAATAAGCCACCACATAACTAAAATTTTGGTACTTGTTTTTTTCAGGTACAAAATCTTCTCCAGCAGATGGTAAGTTTATTGCTTCTTGAATATTTTGTTGTTTCCATTTGGGATACTTGTCATCTGTCTAGGGAATTTGATTTCTTTGCTGTTACTGATGAATTTTGCAGCAATCAAGGTTCCAGACAATGTCCGACTCCATCATTACAAAAAATATCCTTTGCAGTTTCTCCTCGTTAGCTGTATTTACCGTCTAACATATGCTTTGATAGTTAGATATCTCAGGGAACTAAGTCATTCTCTTAGGCATTTATTTCTATGCATTTAATATGGGTTATTGTCTTTTGTCGCATTTCAATTGAATTGCTTCTCAACTTGTCGAAAAAATAAAGATTGAATTGCTTTGGATAGTACCCATAACTTTTAGAACATTGGTCTTTAAACTGTTTGAGTCACTTGTTTATTTTTGCATCCTATGTGCACAAATGCTGATACGAATCAAGTTACTGGTTTCCTTAACTGTGGTTGTGCACTTGATGAGATGGGCAGCCGGATAGATGAGTTGGAGCAGAGCATCAACGATTTGAGGGCTGAGATGGGGCAAGAGGGTTCTCCTTCTCCTTCATCTGCTCTGAAGTTAAAAGAAGAGCCCAAATCAGCTGATGATTCAGCTTAAGGTTTTTTCACAGTAACAGTCTTGGCATATTTATTTGCTTGTGATTCTGAAACTGGAACTGTGAACCAAATTTCTTCTTTGTGATGGATGGATCTTGTTGAGACCTTTTAATTTCTATCCAATTTTAGCTATAGATCTTGGAAGAAGCTGAACTTCTGAGATTTGTCTATGATTTCCCTAATTTGAAACTGGTCCTGAAATGGTCGTTGAATGGTAATCTCTCTGTGTCTCTGCTCTGTAATCTCGAAGAACGACTTCCTCTTGTGCAACCCAAGGCACAACAGGTGGTTGCAATATCGCGTCTCGTTTTGAGTTTCAAATGTGATTAGGACCTTTAGCTTTGTGAATTCGACGAGTAGAACAACTCTATGAACAATCAAGGTGATATATAATCGATAACTCAAAGAATTGAGTTCGGTGATGCCTTAAAATCATACTGTCGGAATCATTTATGTCTTTTGAAATCACACTTTCGATAAGATTTTAGTTTTGTATGCTCATCAATATTAACTTGAAAATCTCTTGCAAGGATTTCGACATGTCAAGCTCAAAATTAACGGTGTAAATTACATTTTTGGACTCGAGATAAGCCCATTTAGTGGGCAATAGTTCCCGTATCTTCTACCTACATTATTGTGATGTTGATAGAGGGAGATAAAAAGAGAGATGATTTGGATGTAAAGGGATAAAATATGACTTGATTTGGATGTTAAATTAAATGGGGGATAGAGGGGGTGGATGATAAAATGGGGGTGAAGGGGATGAGAAGGGGTGAAATCGTCAAAAAATTGCTCATCTATAGCCGGATAACTTTTGGGGAGGCCAAGGGGTGTCCTAAAGCTATCTTGTCTCAATATTTGTTTTAGTATATGCACTTTCGTTATTATTTGTCTTTAAGTTTATAACACGTTATGACTACGAAGCTCTAACAAGAAAAAGTGTCTTATCAAAAATAATGTACCCCTAATACGCGGAGTAATTATAATTCAGGGATGCTTGCAGTATCCTACTCCAAAGAAAAATAAATACCTGAACTATTCCATTCCAACATACTCGAAGTATTTTCTAGAAGAATTAGTTATCAAGTTATTTGATTTTATTATTGGTTTCATTTTATTCATGTAGACATTCAGAGACTTTGGAGGAAATAATTGGACCGATGGGCACTTCCATTAATGTCTCCTATGCTTTTGTTTTCCTTTTTACCTAGAGTAATTCTCTGCGCCTCCGATGAGGTTTTTGTTTTTGGTGATGGAGCTGGAGCTGCTTGAAAGAAAAAGAAAAGAAAAACTAGCCATCTTTGAAAAAGGAAAACTAAAGACAAGTCTTCTAGGGAGAGAGAGAGTCCAAGGGTCTATTTGGTGGATTCAAAATTCAAATATATTAAGCTGAAATTCATTCTCAAAATTTGACATTAGATAGGAGAAACCAATAGTAGGCTAGAGGAGTTTTTTGACTTATCATTTTTTACTTTTTCCATTTTGATTAACAAAAACATTTACAAGTAATATTATGCACATATCTCCCAAACACCTCTTGCAAAATGTATTCTGTATATTTCTTTGAAATACTCCTACCAAATTTAAAATACATTTTGATCATAATTTAAAAAGCCAAAAAAGTAAAAAGTTGAAAATGAAAAGCTGAAAATGAGGCACCCAAACACCCTCTAAACAAGGATTAAAAACTACTATTCTTTTCCCTTTTTGATTTTTCTCTTCCTTTGGCGTAGATTCTAATATTCAAAATTTCAAACCTATCTTTGGGAAAGTGGGAGCAATAATTCAAATCCTATTTCTCTTCTATTACTCCCTCCGTCCAAAAAATAGTCTCTCGTTCTATTCTAACCGGATAAAAAATCGATTATATCTTTCAATCGGTAATACACTTCATATGTAATATGGATCTTGTTTGATAGATCTCAATTAAATCTAAAATACAAAGTTTTTAAAATCACCTAAAACATTATAGATTACGCATATTACATTGAAAAGCGGCACGAACTCCCAAAAGAGGCTATATTTTTGGGACAGAGGAGTACTATACTATTTTCCCTGCTTTTTTAAGGCCTGTTTGTCAGACTCATTTTCGCATTTTCATTTTTTTAATTTGGGTGTTCAACACACATTAAGCCGAAACTCATTCTCAAAATTTGACATTAGAGAGAACAAACCAATAGTAGGCTAGGAGGAGTTTTGACTTATCATTTTTCACTTTTCCCATTTTGATTAACACCTGTTGCAAAATGTATTTTGTACATTTCTTCAAAATATTTCTACCAGAGTCAAAATACATTCTAACAGTAATCTAAAAAGCCAAAAAACCAAAAAATTAAAAATAAAAAACTGAAAATGAGACACCCAAACCCCATACAAGGATTAAAACTATTCTTGGGACAGTGGGAGCAATAATTCAAATCCAATTTCTCTTCTATTACTACTATTTTCCTCTGTTTTTCAAAGATATTGTGCTCGTCTTATCTTCGATCAATAGTCAAGCTAAAAACAGTGGGTTGAAAATACGGTCCAGTCATTTATATTAATAGGAAGTGACTACAGGGAAGCTTCCTCAACGGTGGAACTATCAGCATAGCTGAACATCGACAAGGTGCAAGCGAGGCAATAGACAATTAACAGACTAAATTAGTCAGTATAAAAGTTGTATCCTTCAGTTAACTTTGATATGTTTTTTATCTTCATGTTTGTAATTTGTTATCTTTAGTTGTATTTGTTTGTATTCCGTAGCTTTGATTTAATGAATTCTATCTCTTCAGGAAAAAGAAAAAGCAAAAAGAAGGGCAAATCTCTTTCTTTTGGTTTTTCAAGCGAAAACCTCTGATTTAAAAAAGAAAAAGAAAAAAAAGACTAATCATAGACTCTGATCGTTGTATCCTCTCAGCTTCTCTCTAATCTATCCAAATATTAGTTTATAAACATATGCAACATATGCAAGAAATTGCTCGTGACTGAAGGCACACCACGTTTTGAACAAAATTAAATTAAGAGAGAATCTTTTTACGGAAGCTTCATTTTGGGGCTCCATTGACACCTCATCGTAATAATTTGAATCGGTCATCTTGTAGGATGTGTAGAGCAGTGTGTACATGCAAAAAGTTATTTTGACCCGACATTGATAGATATGTCAAAAATTGAATTTTGGTGCAAAAAAACAACGGCTTAGATCATTTAAGAAGTTGAAGTTCTAAAATGATCTAGGCCGTTGTTTTTTTACACCAAAATTTAATGTTTGACATACCTATCAATGTCGGGTCAAGTTGACTTTTTGCATGTACACGCTATTCTGCACGTCCTACAAGATAACATGTTCAGATTATTGCGATGAGGTGTCAGTGACACCCATTTTGGGGCTTCCGCAAAAGATCCTTTTCAGAACCTCCGTAAAAAAAAAAATTCTCTTAAATTAAATTACCCTTTCCTTGAGACCAACCCAACAATGAACCCAATTTTTTCTGAGTTTTTTTTTTCTTTTGTACGGTTCAATCAGGATCCATCTAATCAATTTCAAGTAATTCGATTTAAGAAAACAAATACTAGTAATAAAACATAAAGAGAGGATATGAAATGAAGATGATTGAATTAGAACTATTCCCTCCGTCCAGATTTGCTAGTCACTTCTTGGAATTCTTGCCATTTTTTAAATGATTATATTTAACCTATAATGTTTTACTTAATTTTAAAAATATTGTCTTAAAGAACCGTCAAATAAGATCTATATTGAATATATAATTATTTACCAATTTTAAGATACCACTAATTTTTTGCCCGATTACAATATAACGAGCGACAAATAAATCTAGATGAAGGAAATACAGTATATATTTTGTCCAAATATGTTGGAAACTTCTAACGTCCACCCAAGGAAGAACTGATATTTGTCAAAAATATTCTTTTGTTAAAAATGATAAATACACTCCCTTCCCGATCACTTCCCTTTTCACATGCAGTAGGACCCATCATGGATTCCACATGTGGTGGCTCCCTGTATATATGAGAGGGAAAGTGGTGGGGAATTATGGAAAACAAAAATGATTGACATAATTTTGGCCATAACCAACCACAAACCCCTCCACGTGTGATGGGACCTACTGGCCCCACCCGGGCCCCATCACACGCGTGTGTAGGGTTTGTGGTTGGTTACATTGGAAAAGCCGCCACAGATGTATCATTGTTGTATTGAAAAAGAGTGTATCTATTGTTGTTTACTTTCATGCGCTCTCCCTCGTCGCCCAGTTTATAACACTTGGGAGTTGTGACACAGCTACGTCTTCTCTTCTTCGTTTGCGCTCTCTCTCTCTCTCTGAGCTGACTGGTCCCCGTTGATCCGGCCCACGAATCTGGTATTCTCTCTCCCTCTCTCTCTCTCTTTCTATGTACATGATTTATGTTGTATTTGTCGTTTTCATTTCCGTCAAGAACGGATTTTGACACTTCGAAACATGATGAATGGGCGAATTTTTCGTATCTATCGTTTGAATTCAAATGAAAGCAAGCTGCTTAGATGATACGATATCAGTTTGTTCGAAATCCCAATTTGAAGGTCCCAATTTTAGTTAATTTAGAGTTATCTAATTTGTTTTCTCGGTTCTGTATTCCTATACCGATGTTATACGCATTTTAGTTATCTATGTACCCTTGGAAAATGAAATGCAGTTTCCTAGTTCCATACTAATTTACATAATGCACGTGCGTGAGCTGAGCTTGAAAGCTTCTTTAAAAAACATCCCCAAACTAAAATTACATAGAGCGATGACTGAGGGAGCGAATGCAGAGCAAAGATTGAGCGCAGGAGTAGAGAGTCCTGCTGAAGGTTATGTAATTGAGGTCCCATGCTACGTAGACGTGAAAATGAGGCCCGGGCCTTGCGACTGAAACGTTAGTGTTGGATTTGTGCCTTGAATTGACGTTTGAAGAACCCACATAAGTTTGTTGCAAGCAATCTACACTTTTTGGATGAAGGTTTTGTTTCTGAAAAAAAGGCCCGGGCAGGATTCAGGCCCCCCCGAGCGGTAGGTTCGTGATTTTTTGGTTGATTTCTGGAAATCCTGCTCGGGTGGTTTTGACAGACTTCCGTAAGGATTACGTGTGGCTACGCGTTTTGGGGGGGTTTGAACCTAATTTTCTTTGTTTTCTTATAAATAGGAGCCTTGTGGTCTCTTAGGGTTTTGTCTTTTCTTGGGATTTGAAATATCTAGAATTTGAAGTCGTCTCTTTCGTTTATGTGAGACATTGATGCTTTTTTAGGGTTTCTATTAGAGATTTGTTCCCCGTTATCTATTGGTTGCTTCAAGTAGAGTTACGGGTATAGTTGGGTCTTTGTATTTTTCTCCATTGATAGTGAATCATCTCGCTCTTTCCCCGTGGTCATACCTCTAGAGTTTCGTGCTTGAGGGAACCACGTAAATCCGGTGTCTTGTTTTCTTGTTGGTTTGGTTATATTCTCTACTTTGGCTTTTGGCACAACAGTTAGGACACGCCGGACTTGGGACGAATCCTTGAGGTTTGGCCCTTCTCCATTTGGGACTAGTCTTAAGGTTTAGTTCATTTCAATTTCACTATCTTTAAATTTCTGCTAAAAGGGACAATATTGTGGGTTCTAGATGGAATGGTAGATGACCTGGAATTTATATCATGCATAATTCAGGTTAATAGCTGTGGAACTGCAAAAATGTTGATAAAGAAACTCAAAATGCTAGCTTTTGATGTATTTTTGAAATCTAGAGTGGGAGATGATTTGGGCTTCCAATTGTTAACTTGAAAGTTGTAGTTTCTTTTCTTTCTTCTCATTCTATTGATTGGAAATGATACCTTCGCTATACTTTGGCAGAACTACTCAACTTGACTCAACTCAACGCCCAATCACCTGATTGCTGATCTGACCATGGCTTTTGTAACAAAGCTCAAATACCAGGACAGTATGTGGAAGCTTCAATCCCATTCAACCTTCCTCTCCTACTTCCAGGTTTGTTCTTCACTCTGTCTCTCTCTCTCTCTCTCATCAATTACAAGTTTCTATTGTTTCTACTTTTGAGTAAACTTGCGTTTCCAATTTTTTATGGAAGGGAGAAGATGGTCGACTTGCAGTGGTACTCGATTCCACTATCTTCCACCCTCAAGGCGGCGGTCAGCCCTACGACACTGGTGTCATCACCTTTTCAACCGATCATGACTTCGAATTTGCTGTCAATGACGTCCGATCAAAGGACAGAATGGTGAGTTACTTCAATTGAATGTACTTATGTTTTTGCTCAAACAAAACGCTTAGCGCAGTTTGGATAGACTAGGCTTTTAAATGAAGGATTTTGTGACATTATTATTCATTGGGTTTAGTTGAAATTTAGATGTAATAGTTTGGTCATATAGATTGTGTCAGCCGATCAAAAAAAATATAGATTGTGTCATTCTCACGTTGACTTTGGAGCTATACACAACGGATTTGAAATAATGTGCACGAGGAGTGGTTTGAAATCCTGTTAAGGATTGTTGTTATTGAAGACCCCAAGAAAATAAATACCCAAATCTGTGTTCAACTCTAGCTTCACAACCTCCCTACAGGCTATAGTTAAAACTCATATTTCTTTTTACAATACACTTTACATTCCTTCATTAAAACATGAGTCTATCTGAATGGAGCAGTACCTGTTGTATTTTGCTTCACATCTTCAATGTGGAATTTTGTCCTATTAACAGGTTTTTCACTACGGATTTTTCAAGAATACTTGGGAGGGATTTGAATCAACCCTCAAGAAAGGGATTCAGGTTGGCCTATATGTTGATGCGTCACGTCGCAACCTCAATTCTAGGTATTTACACATGGAAATATGCTTGACGCTAACTTTGTGACAAACAATTAAGGGCATGTTTGTTGGTCGGTTTAGACGTTGTATTGGATTAAAAATTTTGGGGAACCTCATTTCCTGCATCTGAATGCAAGTGATGAGAGGAGTAGAAATCAGTAAACCAAACCAAACCAAGCCTTTTGTCCCAATCAATTGGGGTCGGCTACATGAATCCTTTTTCTCCATTGAGCTCTATCAAGTGCTGCTTCATTGCTTAAACCTAGTATACTCAGATCTTTGCGTACTACCACATTTAATGTCAATTTGGGTCTTCCCCTCCCTTGTGCGTTTCTACCCAAAGCTATCTTATCCACTCTATTAACTACTGCATCCGCTGGCCTACGATAGACATGCCTAAACCACCTTAGCCTATTTTCCCTTAACTTCTCCTCTATAAGTGCTACACCTACCACCTCGTGAATTGTTTCATTTCTAATTCTATCTCGTCTAGTCTTACCACACATCCACCTCAACATTCTCATTTCTGCTACACTTATCTTGTTCACTTGCTGCTTCTTAATAGGCCAACATTCTGTCCCGTAAAGCATCGCTGGTCTGATGACAATTCTATAAAATTTTCCTTTCAATTTTGTTGGTATCCTCTTGTCACATAGTACACTAGTAGCGCTTCTCCACTTGAGCCACCCCACTTGGATCCTATGAGTCACATCATCTGCAATCTCTCCATCTTGACTAATAATAGAGCCTAAATAGCTAAAATGGTCCCTCTTTGGTATCTCCTGATCTTGGATCATCACTCTTTTCTCATACGCACTTCTAGTATCACTAAACTTGCAGACCATATACTCAGTTTTACTCCTACTTATCCGAAAGCCCTTAGACTCTAATGCTTCCCACCAAATTTCTAATTTAGTATTAACACTACTAGCCGTTTCATCTACAAGGACAATATCCTCCTAAATTTGCATACACCATGGGATATCCTCCTGAATATTTGCCTAGTCAATTCATCCATAACTAATGCGAAAAAGTACGGGCTCAACGCTAACCCTTGGTGCAATCCTACTGTGATGAGAAATTCACTCGTTTCTCTTGCTGGTAATCTAATGGCAGTGATTGCACCTTCATACGTGTCTCTGACCACATCATCATAGCCTTTGGTCACTCCCTTTCTCTCCAGAACCCACCATATAATGTCTCTAGGCACCCTATCATAAGCCTTTTCCAGGTCTATGAAAATCATATGGAGATCCTTCTTCATTGACCTGTGTTTTTCTACCAATTTTCTTAGTAGGTAAATAGCTTCCATAGTTGATCTCCCAGACATGAACCCAAACTGTTTCTTCGACACCGTAATCACCATCCTCAATCGATGTTCAATAACTCTTTCCCACAACTTCATCGTATGACTCATCAACTTAATACCTCTATAGTTGTTGCAACTTTGAATATCCCCTTTATTCTTGTAGATAGGTACTAAGGTACTCCTCCTCCATTCGTCGAGCATCCTCCTAGATAAAATAATTTTGTTGAACAATTTTGTCAACCAAGTCACCTAGGCTTCTCCACACTTCAATGGGGATACCATCTGGTCCTAAGGCCTTACCCGGTTTCATCCTCTTCAAAACCTTGGCCACTTCAAACTTTTGTATGGAGGAGTAGAAATCAGTAGCACAACTAATTGATGTGGTTCTGTTAACCAATCAAGCGAAACCTTGGAGTTGTTATTCTGATGAGATTGTGCAAGTGCTGCAACTTTGGAAAGGTCACACAAGGACCTTTGCTTCTCAAGTTCTTGCCACAGGCATAATTTCAAGACAGGCAACATCCCGGACAAGAAGTATATACTTGCAACTTGATAATGAAGGTTATCATTTGCATACTCGTACTTCTTTAGTTACCTAACCGATGCAGTGTGCGTGTGTGGAGTACCTCAACCAAGATGCTCACTTCACCCTCTTCTGATGTCTCTAGAATCATGAGATCATTGCTAGTAGGCCTTATATTAGGATAATTGAATTGGTGGACTATTTGCTGTATTATGGCTTAGTTGACCAGCTTCTAGGTATTAGTGTAGAGATTATTAATCTGGCAGTCTAGGTGGAAAATGTCAAACTAGCACATTTTCTCTGCTATGATAGTATTTTGTTGGATGTGTGGAGCATATAGCTAAACCAGAGTAAGAAGTATTGTTTCTTATTGCAGTCTTTACTTCTTTGGACTGGTCTATTCATCTCCTTACACTTTTCCCCCGGGCCCGAATCCATTTATTTGGTCTTCTACTTTGTGCAGGCTGCACTCAGCTGGGCATTTGCTGGACGTTTGTGTGAAGAATGTGGGATTAAGTCTAGAGCCAGGCAAAGGCTATCATTTCCCTGATGGGTATGTTTAAATAATTTGCGACGTGAAATGACTTACTGTACATGTCGCATTGACGATATTCCTATTTGTTTTGCTAGGCCATTTGTTGAATATAAAGGTACAGTTCCACAGAATGACATGCAAAGTAAGCAGGTGGAGTTGGAGTTGGAAGCTAATAAATTGATTTCTAAGGGAGGGAAAGTATGTTCACCCCTCTCTCTCTCTCTCACATATCTGATCTATTTCTTGAAGTATGCCCATATGCCATTAAGGTATCTGATCTATTTCTTGAAATATGCCTATATGCCATTAAGGTTTCTGCTGCTGTTGTATCCTATGAAGAAGCTTCTGAGCTGTGTGGTGGCAGGCTACCTGATTATATACACAAGGTCAAATTTCCTTTTCCACTCTACAAGCAAATCTGTTGACTCACCACTTTTATGAAGATTTAATTGCCCTTGGCGTAATGTAATTGTAATCAAAACAACATAGCATGTTAATAGACTTGGGGAGGTTCGTTGATCAGAACTTCCAATATTAATAGTCTTATCCTATAACCATGACCATAATGTTTTCTCTATGCCCAGTTAGTATAATGGGGTGTCTGGGACGCGTATATTGGGAACAGAGCTAACCCTTGGTACTAAATGCACAAAATGGTTGATGTAATGCCATCTGGTGAATCAATATTATGACCGTTGATGATGTCCTTTGTGAGAAAGTGGCCAGCACCTTTTAAGAACTCTCTCTCTCTCTCTCTCTCTCTCTCTCTCTCTCTCTCTCTCTCTCTAGTTGATTGATTTCATTTGTTTGGATAGGTATTGATTTAAGCAAATCCTTGGCAGTCAGCATTATGGATTGGTAATAAGAAAATGTTACAAGAAACCTTTCAAATCCTTTCTGTCCTTGCATCAAGCTGGTTGTCCTTTTTGCATTTGTTACCTTGCTTCATGCCGTTGATCTTCATTTTTTCCTACATATTTATAAACTCTGATTCTTGCCTAATTATTCAATTCATTCAGGGAAGTTGTCATCGCATAGTGAAATTGGGTGACCATCCTGGCTGCCCTTGTGGAGGAACACATGTTTCTGATATATCTGAGATCGGGAGCATGAAGGTACTGATACTGATCTAATTTAAATTCTGGCAGTTTAGTTGATCGTCACTGAATGTGATGATGTGCCATCAAGATTCTTTAAATCTATGCTTCTTCAAGGTTGACATGGGATATTGGATCCTCCTATGCTGTTTTTGTTAGTAGCTGGTTTGCCGTTTCCATTTTCTATCTTCTCTTGTTATCCATTCTTTCCTCATTTTGCCACCTTCGAGTTTTCTAACATCTGTCGATATACTTAAATGTGACGTTTCAGTAGAACTGATCAAGTGACAACTCTGAAATTTTCATGTTTTGAACAGGTTTCTCAAATACGGACAAAGAAGGGAATGACAAAAATCTTTTACAATGTTGGATCCTAGATTTGGCACTTGATCAACAGCCATTCAACAGTTATATCGAGATGGTCTGCTTATTGGTTGAAAGCGAAGGAAAATTATCACGCGATACTGAGTTAGTAATAGCTATAGGTGTATTTATTGGGGATTGAAATTTGTGATAGCTGGACAGGCCTAACGGATGAACCGCTCTCTTGCAAAACCGGTGTCCGTTGGAGTGTCACAAATGCAAATCCTGTTTGCATACCTCTCCTAGGGTTTGTAAGGTTCATGAACAAGTGATCAATGGTATCTAAATGTTATGGGAAATGAAAATTAGTAGCACTAGTTGAATGGTCAAAGTGGGCCTAATTTGGGTGATGCTTGCGGATTTCTCTCCACGGGCATTGAACAATAAGGTCACCATCGAACTATTACTAGGGAGAGTTTATGGGTAAGCAGAAATGCCTTGGGAACCATTCAAATCCTATCGTGAGCACAAAAGAAACATTCCAAATTCCAAAAATACGACTATGTTATTCGTTGACTTGCTCTCGTTCTAATTTTATCGGATGTCCCGAAGAGACTTTGTTGTCATGGTTATATATTTTATTGCGGGGAAGTTGCTTAAAAACACTTTCAAACAAAAAGCTTTGTTGCCATTGCTTCAGCACTTTCTAAATCTTATGTTTCATGGAGTTGGTTGATAACTACACAAAATTTTTCCACTAATTATTGAACTCAAACCGCATAAACAATTTCTCACGTGAATTTTAATTTTAGTCTGATCAATCTAAGGGAGGCCATAGGACATTTCCATAAACAAAAAGAGAAGCAGATAATATTGAAAATGCAGTATAAAAGATTGGGAGGGCAATGGCGGACGGATCCAGGATTTAAGAGGATTTAGGTTGGGGGTGTCGTTTACGAGGGTCTGCCACATTTATGTGTATGTTGAGCAAAAATATGAAGAAAAACGTTGACTGAAAAAATGTCATGACTTAATTTAATTTTCCAATATAGCAGTCTTTAAATGTAAGCCTTAGAGATTTTTCTTTTTTCAGGATCCGATCCGTTCGTCTTTTAAATTGATATATTTCAAACTTTTGTGTTTTCAAACTTTTGTGTGAAAATTAAGTTATTTGAATATTGATAGGAGCCTAATCCATTAGTGTTAAATAATTTTTTTTCTAAAGCGAGGCTGGCAAGTTCCACCCCACCCCACCTAACCATTAGTTCCGCCGCTGGGAGGGGGAGAGTAGAGTTGCAACTCCCTTGTGAAAGAGGAGCTCCCAACAACCATAGTATGTTCAACCAGTGAGCAATACCACCCAGAGCTACCATTGAAGGAGCTAGCCAAGCTCACTGGACGTTCTTTTGGAGTAAACCTGCCTGTTGGAAGATAGTCCATCACCACAGTCCCATTAAGGTGCAAGTCGGACAGATAGTGCTTGTAGCAGTCAGGGCCGGCTCTGAGTTTCTTGAGGCTTAAAGCAAATTTTTTAAAGGAAAAAAAAATAGGCCTTCAATCTTTTTTGCATAGTGAATGATACTTGAGAAAGAAAAAACATTCATAAGGAAGGCAATGCAATAATTTGAGACCATAAGTACTCATAATCAATAGTCATTACAATATATTAAAATTTGTCATTTAAATATTATTCTTCTCGCGTTTTTAGCAGCAAAAATACTAATTAAACTTGCATAATTAAGTTTCTCCACCATAGCCTTTTCAATAGATAACATAGCCAATCCGTTCAGCCTCTCTTGTGACATCGTCGACCTAAGATAAGTTTTGATCAACTTTAACTTCAAAAAACCTCTTTCACCAAAGGCAACTATAAATTGGAATAGTCAACAATATTCTATACGCAATCCACACATTCAGAAAAACAAACTATCCATTGTCTTCAAGTAATTGAGCACATCAATGGGCTTTCTTAGCTCTTTTGATAAAATTTATCTCAAGACTTTCAATTTCGAACATAATCCTTCCTATCAATATTAGAAAGCTTATCTCTTTTCAAAATATTTTCAAGATTACATTTGGGCCCTTTCACTCGGGTCTTATTTTAAATTAGGCCCTCAAATTTTTTAGACAAATTAAACTTAATTTTTTTATTGATACCTAGTAACTATATGAACCTATATTATTGGGGGCCCCAAAAATTAGACAAAATTTGGAGGCTTAAAGCGGTTGCTTTACAGGCTTTAGCCCAAAGCCGGCTCTGGTAGCAGCCGAGGTCCAGGGGGTTCGAGAGGTTCAACTGGGGCTCGTTGAACCTGTCCCCTTTACCGAGCGGCTTCGGGTCCATCCGATTTTTGCTTCCATAGGAATCTCTTCGGCTGATTGAATATGGTCAGATTGCCTGGAAGCCACAATTTAGCCGAAGGGCCTTAACGCCGAGGGGCTGTGATTGCATTGGTTCGCCAACCCGGCCAAGAACCGGCTGGTCATAAGCCGTCCGCCAAGGGGAAAGAGGTCACGGACAACGATTCAAGTGCTGTGGGGATATGTTGGCCGAGGAGGTAATATTGCCGAGGACCCTTGGAGCCATATTGACAAAGGGGCAGTTGGTGATCTGACAGATGGGATCAAAGCAGTGTCAGGAGGCGTCAGGACGTTGCACTCGAGGCGCCTGGCAGATCACGTGACGAGCCGGTGGGTATCCGGGAGTTGTTGAGTGTGCAAAGTAGGATGACGTCAGCCGAAGTAGCTGAGTAATCATGACAGACCCATGTGCTTAGTCAGGATGGGACATTGCCTAGGGAAGTGGGATGGCATATAAGAGAAGCTTCACTTCGCCTATAAAAAGAGGCTCCCTCACCAGGTAAGTGAGGACACTCTTCTTTCTCCCCCAAGAGAACTCATTCCTTACTTTTCTCGTCCATACTCTGTCGCCGGTGACTTACTAGACCGTCGGAGTGTCTTCCCGGACCACTCCTGTCCGGGCAAGGCACTAACGCGGGTGTTACTTGTGCAGGCTTCCCCTCCTAAGTGGGTCATCTATACTACAGGTTCTCTGCCTCCAACATCATCCATCTTTGCCCGTTCTCCAAGGTTCAAATAGGTACGTCGGAGAAGCGTGCCCCACATTGCCCAATATTCAACATCTGGTTCACGAGGACTAGGACTGCCCACAACCAAGATTCGAACTTGCCACCGTGCCTTATTCCTATACTATTTGTATTCTTACATTAGTTGAAGAATGCAAAAAGTCGAAGAAAAAAAGAGTATTCAATTTCACCAGACCATATAGTTATCGCAAAAACCATTACAGTGTCCAAACCAAACCAACCAAATTACATGAATCATTTACTGTCATTCCGTTCTGTCAGGGGAAAAAATGGGATTAATCCAAATGTCTACTGGAGTCACCTACTACTTGTTGCAATTGAAACCGCGGCAAACTGAAAGCCAGATTGTCAAAGCCAACACTAGAAGAATTCCAAGCACAATCAACTTTGTTTTCATATTTTGATACCACATCTTCCGCTTGATCTGTGTCGCAATTCCCTTGAAATTCTGGGCCTGAGAATTGTCAAATTCGATGATTATTCTTTCGTGGTGTTTTCGCACCTTTTTGCAGTTGTTTGTCACAACTTCTGCTTCTCCTTGTGAGGCAAAAAACAGGCTTAACTATGCTGAAAAGAAAAAGAAAGGCCCAAAATTGTTCTTGAAATGTAGAAACATATATGCTTACCGAATTGCGTAGTTCTTGAGCTTTCTCATCCAAAATGGCAAGGCTTCCTCCCCGGTCAGTAACCTGAGAAAGTATACATGAGCAACACGAGGTCAAACAGACGAGATAAAACTTTTAAGATCGGAAAAGATTTCCACGAAGGAAATGCAGAAGATTGTTAAATACCAAATTTTACCTTAGAATCGCCTATACAAATGATTTCCTAGTATATAAATGAGCGAGATTCTTTGGTCACTGAATTTGGTCTATTAGAGAACCGATTAATGCAAACTATCCAACTAAATCTACATTCCGGAGTCCAAGTGGACCAAATCCAACATCTTGTTGCATGCTGCTTGCAGGCAAGTGCTAGAGGGGGAGTTGTTGGGCAACGGCCAGGTACGCCATGTCCAACATCCTGTCGGGTGATGGTTAGGTGGGCCAAGTCTCAGTTGATCTATTAGTGCTTGGGCGCTATAAATAGGCCGGTTGAAATTACACAGGCTACTCTCTGCAGTCCAAATCTATACTGCAGAAAAGCCAGACTCTAATTTTTAGCAACCCACCCCGGCCGGGCCGTGATTTTTCGTTCCGTTTTATCTATTCACATGCCTTGAAAATATTGTCCAGCATAGCACTTTTAACTTGTGAAACCTGGGCCTTCACTTTTGCTAGTTCTCCAATCTCTTCTTCATGGTCGACAGTGTACTGCATATGCTCTTTCATAGTGGGGCTGTAGATTACAGAAACAAACGTCTTAAGTCATTTCATTCATTTCTTTTTCCCGATATCATGTAATCAAAGGCAATTTGGTGGCAGTTTTCACAATTGACTTTTCCCAATTAATTCCAAGAAAACAAGTTTTATAATTGGCAACTGGGATAAGAAAACAGACAGCTAGAAACAGTCACATCTTGGCTGCTCGTCTCGCTTATTAATGGTTCACATTTACTAAAGACTCTTACTGGCAAGAGTCTTTTTAACAAGACTGAACAACCACTAAGAATACTTTTGGATGACCGATATTGCACAGACTGCTGCAGTGAAGCCATTTCCTTGATTGAATATAGATTGATTAAAACATACCCAAACTCCTTATCGAGACTTTTGGCAACAGCCGTGTCCGCTTCACCACCGCCATATCTCTTCTTGAAGTCTGCTTTCAGATTTTCCAAAAGAGCAAACAAAAGCTGATCTCCAACAGATTCTTTGGCAACAACACAATAAGCTGCAAAATTCAAGCAAGCAACTTGTTAATTGTTACCTGAGTTTAAGCCGAAAATTCTCACAACTCTAATTTTATGTTTGTAGAATGTAGATAGATACAAATCGAGAAAACATTCTTTACACTAGCGGTGTAAACCAAAGTTTTCTCGAAATCGATTGCATTGCTTCATGTGTCCATTTTCTACTTTTTGAGACCACTCTTTTGGACACATTGCGGAATGTAATAGATTTGGAAGAAATTTTGGTTTATACCGCCAGTGTAAAAAATGTTCTCCCATACAAGCTTGTCCAACACAATTTTTGATACCTTATAATGTTCGGTATTTTCGTGTAATATGGCTGAGATTTTCGCTAATATGAAGGGGATGGGAGCAGGAAACATCGAGAAAATTTACCGTAGCCGTTCTCGACAAGGAAGCTGAAGGTGTGGTGGTCGAAGTTGTAGCTAAACCTGTTGTTCGCCGACGGAAGCCTTTGTAGACACTGATTCGCGACTGCCGAAAAGTTCCCGTTACTTGTCGCTGCGTACTCGGCCACCACCGTCGTTCCACGAGCCACGAAGCTGTAGACGAACGCCTCTTGTCCCATTTTTGTGGGTGTTTCTTATGACTTCAAGATTTTACAAACAATGACTCTCGAAAATGAGAATAAACCTTATTTAATTTAATTTAAATAATCCTATCAAGGAACTGAAACCGTGACAAGCACACTTTTTCAGTTTATCGGACCTTAGAATCTAAAATCTGTAGATCTCGATGTTGTTCAGTAGATTGCTCTGTTCTTCTTACGTAGCATTGATCTCAATAAAATGCTCTGTTTTTTATACAGTAGTTTCTAACTCGTAGAAGCGAAGTTAGGAACGGTTCAAGCGCTGTGTACGCGTGAAAGCTCAGGACTTGGAAAAATGGAGTACTTCTCGAAAATTTTGACTTGGTAATTTACGTATGTACTTGACGCAGCGACAAAAAAATACAAATTTGGAAACCAACATTCGGACGCAATTCTGTTCGGAGTTATGTTCTACACGGCAAGGAGAGGGGAGACATTTTTTTTAGAAACTAGATGTAGGGCTAGTTTGCGTGCATTTCGACTAATTCTTGGGCCTTGGAGGTCACGATCTAGTATAACCCAGAGTTTTCTGGTATGTGGAATCGAACATGAGATCTTCGGTGAGCTAACCCCTAAGTCTCAAGGCAAGACCATTTTGTCAATCCCTTATTGCTATCCAAATAATGTGTGATGAAGCCTGACCCTGAGATTTTGGGGGCCCTAAGCCAAATTTAATAATGGAACCTCTAATTTGTCTTAGTTTTATGTAGGAAATGCACCTGAAGGTCGCGAGTCTGCGAGTTCAAGCCTGGGTGTCCAGCCATTTTTTTTGTGAAGCTTGAAAAAAAAAAGTGCTTGTGCTTTTGATAGGAATTGAACCTGCAATGTTAGCTACATGAAGCAAGGTTCTAACCACCGTTGCTAGCTAATGCATTTGTTGAAGCTTTGACATAAATAATATTTATTATAATCCTAGATTTGGGGCCCTTTTATTGGTCCAAAAACTGGGACCCTAGACAACCTCTTTGTCGGCCTATGCCGAGGGTCGGCCCTGTGTGTGATGCAAGAATTCAGATATAATGAATGTAATTTAAAAGAACCAAGATTAATGATTTGTTAACGTTTATGATAATGCAAGTGTTTATCTGTTGTTGACAATTGCGATTTTAACAAATAAGTAATACTCCAACCCTTTTTTCACATAACTTTTTGTGAATTCTTATACAAATCCTTTTTTCACCTATCACAAGAATTCATGTATATTTGATAATTACTTAGAGAATTACTGATAGTCGGTAGGCAAAATGCCTATTCCAAATACCGAAATTAATTTTAGCTAGCCACAAAATACATCAGTCCTCCAACAGCCTAACCATAAAGGCTATTTAACACCCACTTCATAGAAACAATTGCTCCTCAATACAGATCAAATTTGGTTCCCTAATTCCTAATTTGAATAAAGTCGACCAAGAATGATTTAGGAAGTGTGCATGAATTAAACCCCATAGATCGAACATGGTGAGCATCTCCCATAGTCGGGACGATGCCGACGCGGCACTAGAATTTGCTTTACAGCATGCTGCGCAGCACCTCCTTGTTTCCGGTTTGAGGTAGCTGAAATTGGAGGCTTGAGAGAAGGAAGGGGAAGGGGTAAAGATGGATAGATCATCTTTGTCTTGTTCTCAATCGTCTTCATACTCTATTTCTGTAACCTTTGACAATTTTTGCAAGCTCTGCTATGGCTGTGTGTGTGTGAGAGAGAGAGAGAGAGAGAGATCAGAGAGAGTGTCCAGAATATAAACAATTTAATTTTTACATTGGACCGAAGTGGTCTATCAAAATGAGACGGTGGGAATAGTATTAACGACAGTTCAACATGAAAAAAATCATTTAACTAAATTGATGTGAAAATCACAACCCACATCACAAATAATTGAAACCCACCCAAACAGACAATCCAAGAACAGAACAAGGCCAACAAAAAAAAAAAGAAATTGATATTCGCACTCTCGATGTTGATGCAAGGGCTCCAAGCTACAATAGTTTTCCAGAATTATCCTTTTGCAAGTTCCATGATTTACTCACTCCAAAACCTTTACTTTTCTCTTTTACTTCAGACACTACAAAAAGGCAAATAATTTTTTTATATCAGAAAAAAAAAGATAGTTGTTTAACTCCTTTTACTGCATGTCACTAAATTACCTATTTCTATATGTAATGTTTCTTTGGTAGAGTCTTTATGTTATCGTCTCCATATTCTGCATCATGACAACCTGGACAAGTGGTTTTCCGCGTATGATTGTAGAACCATTCTTTTATCCATGCAAAGTCTCTTGAAAGTTTTGTTACTTTTCCTCTTAAGAGTTCTCTAACTTTGCTAATGTGCTTTGTTCGTCTCACTATGAGTTTTAAAATATAGATTTGCGACCGTTATAAAAATTTTGAGGGAAAAAAAGTAGATAATGAGTGCAAAAATATAAAGATCTTGCGTCATAGTCATTATGAAGATTTTGCAGCATTAATATTTTCAATTGTGTGTTGTTTATTTTGGAGAATTCTGGCAATGTTTATTATTATTTTTTATTTTTATTTTTATTTTTGGTGCAAAGTGGCGTGAAGCAATTTGACATAGATGCATATTTAATGTTTGGAACCTAATATTTATGTTGTGGATATTTAATGTTTGGAACATAGTGTTATTGTTAATATTTAGAACCTAATGTTTATGTTTGATTTTGGTTAATTTTTCCATTCGGAGTGCCTTCGTAAATGAGGAGATAATTTGGGGGTGGTGTGCCTCAAGTAATTTTCATATCTTAAAAAAGAGTAGTTTTGTAACTTCATTAAACATTGGAGTGTCTGCATAAAAAAAAGGGAGCCCCAAAATCAGCACAAAAAAAAATGCTTTAGTACCCATCACCTTTGCCCGCCCCCACAATCACCACCCCCGCAACCTCCCCTACCACCATGGCTGCTGCTGTTTGCTTGCGACCTTAGATTGTGTCGTAGAAAGTGTTGCCCCAAGCGTAGGTCTAGGTCGGCGGTAGCATAATAACCGGTAAGACCGGGTCGAATCCACAGGGACCGAACGCACCCGGCGTGAGAGTTGTCTTGCAAGTGTAGGTTTTAGCCTTAAAAGAGGCAAACTTGGCTTTTGGAGTTTGATTAGTGGAATTCTCTCTCTACCTCTAACGCGATTGAAAATGAAGATATAAACTATAAATTAAAGATGGCAAGGCCTAGAGGTTCATACCACCCATGACTAAGGATATTCAATGGCTCTCAACTATAACTCAAGTGAGAGACAAAGTCACTTGCTCTCACTCGGAATATTTAACAATGAAGATCATTTTGACTCTAGAAAATGGGTTTAACAATGGGATAAGTTCTTTGAGGCACTTTGACAAACACTTTGAATGCCATAGCTCTAAGCATCATGTGTGGCAAGTAGTCAAGCCCTTGCCTACACAAGATCAAATAGGTTAACAAGACTAAGTTTTGATACATAAAATTGAACTTACCCAATGAAAACCAATCTTAATCACAAGAATGAGGTTTGTAAATGGAAAGACACCCTCTTAGACATTTTGTCGAACACCCAAAGTGACATAGCTCAAAGCATTGTGTGTGCCAAAGGAGTTGTCTACACCTAATCAAAGAGGTTAACAACTCGAAGTTTAGACCGAAAATAGAGTGATCAATCCATTCACAAACCCACAATAAGCATATAAACATGAGAAACCATTGAAACACACCAAGTCATGGAGTGATCTTCACCCCATGACCAAGCCTAAACTACTACTCAAACATGATCAAGCTAAACATTAAAGGAAATATAAAGGAAATACAAAACATGATGAAAATGAAAATAAACTACGAATTTATAAAGATTAGAGAAGTGCTTACAACATTAATGAAGGAGAAAACCTTGGTTCTTGAAGATTGAAACCTAAAAACTAGAGAGAAGGTGGAGCTAATTTAGACTAAAAAGAAAATAAAATGAAAGTGTAGGAGATATATGAGAGATAGAGAGAGGGAGAGATATATACACATAACCCTTCTCTCTCACAAAAATATCCAAAATACAACTAAAAGTAGTAAGTTTCCATAAGTGGAAAGTCTAACAAGTGGTTAAAACACTTTTTCGGGTTGCTGGGTATTGATACCTATCAATACTGGTATCAATACCTGCATTAACAATGCTACCCGAGAAGCCTGGGTATTGATACCAATTTTGGGGGTATCAATACCCACCGCTCAATCCATTTTGTCCTCGTGAGGTATTGATACCTATCAATACCGTATCAATACCGCATTTATACTTAGGCATTTGAGGTTTCCTCTTCTTTCTTTGCCATCCATTGGCCTTGTGTGCTACCGGGCATCCTCCAAAACACTTCCAAACATCGTGTGAGCTTCGGGAAGAGGGACACTTGGTCTCGTGAGTGCTTGTTCACTCCGGACACCACCGGGATGGCTTTGTGGCTTTTCGACTTCCCGGGCCTTAGCTGAGTCTTCATTTCTTGGCTTTTGAGGCCCGGTGGTGGCATGCCATGGGGCAACTTGGCACTCGGTAACTTGGGACGGCTTCCAATGCGCTCCAAAACGTGCTTATTCACGTGTTTTACCTATAACTAACAAAAACAACTCTACGCGCATATCAAACATATAAAGCACAACATTGCGTGTTTGTGTGAACAAAAATGAGCTAGATAAGCCCGGATTATATACAACATTGAGGGCTTATCACTGTTGCCACCACAACCACTGCCGCAACCACCATGACAGGACCCATCCATAATTATATGACCAATCAAAAGCCTGGCCAATGCTCCACCCATTGACCTCGTCCCCAATCCTAACCCAATCGAGGATTGTTGTGAGTTTTGTGATTGATACGTGGATCATGTTGGAGGTGGTGGGTCAGCTGAACTCGACCGAACTTGAGCTGGAATAGCCTTGACTGGCTCCTGAGCCTTGTTTACTTCCATAGCTGGTCGAGTTGTAGCATTGACGATCTTCTTACTCCATTTGTATGATAAGTTTAGACTCACCTTGTGGTTTTCCTAATTTGTTTCGAAGCTGATAAAGTTTTCAGAAATTTAAAACATAAACAAAAAATGATTGAACAAGTAGCATTGGTAAACAACAATAATTCAACAAAAAGAGCATATAAATGCATAACTGAATCGCACTCTACAAAGGCTTCTTCACCAGTCGACCTACCCTTGCTATGCACGTAGTCATTGATTTCACAGAGATAATTTGTAGAGATTAGGGTTGCATTGCGTAACGAAACCCTAATCACCTCACCTTGGATACCTGACAAAGCTAGGAATTTCACTATACAGGGGCAAATTTTTTTTCAAAAATATTTTGCAGGTGCGAGTCTATATAAGGAAACAAGGGCATAAAATTACTCTTCGTGTTGCAAAATTTGTTGGTCTCGTTTTATTTTAACAAAATATTATTCGCGTTGTCCCTTTTTTAGTGTCGACATTTCCATTTTGAGTTGTCCCTTAATAAGCGTGTGTTTTGAAAAGTTAAAGGTAAAAGTTTATAAATTATTAGATTTTGTTCTTTTAGAAAAGTTAGTGGATAAAGAGTTAAGACTAATTTTGAAAAGTTGAGGTAAAAGTAAAAAGTAAAGTAAAACCACTTATACCCCCTCATCTATCACTCATCCACACATAATACACGTTATCTTTAAAACTTAATAGCACCACCCCCTCATTTTTCATTCCGTATCACTTAGCACCCTTATGTTACTCTTCCGTCCATCTTTCTAACAGATGTTGTGAATTCCCAGCCAAATCAATATTTTTAAGTCACATTTGCCATCCATTCCTCTTTTTCCTCTCTCCTCCATCACCACTAAACAACCCTCCTCCCCTAGTCCTCCTTGTCATCAACTCAAGCAAGAAGTTAAATCCAAATTTTTTATTGGCGAATTGTGATAGTCATATTTCCCCCCTCGATGCTGCCCAAATTTTCCTCTCGATACTCCACAAATTCCACAATTGTGATACCATTATTCCCCATAACTTCAATATCTACAAAATCGAAAAATTTAAAAAACCAAAATCGGTCTATCAGGTTTCAAAAACAAGAAGTTCTGTCCAGTTTAAGTTTTTCAAAGATTGTCGTTGAGTTCGAGTTAATTTGGATTATAAAACCCATCAAGGTCGTGAAATTGTTTTGAACGATTATGAAATTTCTTCTTCAAAACCCATCGACTTTGAACGGATGGTGAAATTGTTTTAGTCGAGCACGATCGATGTTGATTTTCATATCTAAGACCAGAAAAAATTGAGAACCATTCTCCCCCTCTTGGCATTTCTCTGTCTTGATTGGTAAACACACTAAAAGGGCAATAGATTGTCCCTGGCGCTGTAGATGCAAGAAATGTCGGGTGTGGATAGAATACAAAATCAAAGAAGGAGACTTTCACGATCCCCACGCAAACCCCTCCCACCCTCACCGTCCTCTCCATCTCCACTGCATACCTCGACGAAAACAGCGCCGAGGTGGGACAAGAATTTGAGATTGAGAAAAAGAGTGGAGAAGGAGTTGACAATTTTGAGCCATTTTTGGGTGAACTAGAGGAGAGAGAGGGTGGGTTTGGGTTTTGAAGTTGATCGTAAAGAGAGGAAAGAGAGGCTAGAGTTGATTGTATACTTTAGATCTGTAAAAAGAAAGCCCTAACTCAATACACTTATAAAAGAAGGGGCATTTCAGTCACAATGGATGGGAAAGTAACGGAAGGGGTTAAATGATGCGGGTTGAAAGTTGATGGGGTATGATTGATAGGTTTTAAAAATGAAGGGTGTTATATGTGGATGAGTGATAGATGAGGGGATCCTAAATGATTTTTACCCTAAAAAGTATAAAGTTGAGGTAAAAGTTAATGTGAAAAATATAATGATGATGTTTCTTTAATAAACTAGATTCATGAAGCAACATACTTAAAAATGAACATAATGGATAAATCTTTTTAGTAGTGTAAATATTGTTTAAGATGTCAATCCATTCTCATAATTAAAACTTTCAAAATCACATTAAAGTTTTTAATTTTGAGATATAAACAATTTACTACGTCCGTCTAAATTTGTTTGTCCATTTTTGGGATTCAAACTTTTAAGGGGACATAATAATTATTGTTAAGAAACTTTTACTTCGAAGAAAACCCTCCTTTTTTAGCATTAAATGAGGGTGCACATTTTTCAATGTACAATTTATTCAAAAGAGAAAGGGCAACTATGAAACTTTAATGAGTCACCCTCAATTTGGTCCATTTAGACAAATAATTTAGGACATTAAAAAGTTAAAAAGGGTACAAAGAAAGTGGGATAGATGGAGAAAAGTTTAGACAAATTCCTCCAACATAGTTTAGGATGGATTTTTATTGAAACTTAACTCTAAGAGTTTTATTTAAGTCTGAACAGTCTAAAAGTGACAATCCAGCTGTGCACACTAGGGTCCCTGTTTCTTGTGTATTATTGTTGCCTCTATCAAAGAAAAGAAGATCTCAACAGTCATATTATATAATTAAATTCAATATACAACCAAGGTTGTAGATCCCGTATCATACCGAGGTTAGTAGTATTCCTGACATCTCTGCATATTTTTTGAGCGTTGAACGGGAGAGAAGCAGTTTCGGACCTTCACGCCTCTTCAAAACCAGTTCAATGTCTTTCCCGTTTATTAGAACAAGAACTGAGGGAGAGAGACACTATTTGAAGGTCCACCTCTTTTTTAAGTAACTATATTGTGACAAAATTTATTGTGAGGAAAATTTTTCATTGCAAGAACTAGAATTTTTTTTGTAGTGTGGGTTATCTAAATGGAAGTTAAAATTTTAGCCAAATATTTTTGCTTTTCGGACTTATAATAGGGTGACCACTTATAAAACTTAGCATTTCCAATGATGTCTATGCCCCAATTATACTGACATTAGTGAGGGTGGCACCTCCATCCAGGGTAGTTAAATAGTAGCCTAGCCTTTTAAGTGTATTTGGGTCATTCAATGTATATTGAACGAACCGAATGTGGCGAACTCTTTGACGTTACTCCTCAGAATATTGGGCCCAGTGCATGCCGTAGCGGGCTCAATGCACTGTACAAAACACCCGACAAGTGGTCTTAGAGTTGATGGCTAACGATTAATGGGAAAACTCTTGGCGCACCATGAATTGGCATCCACGGAGAACACTCTATAGAGCGGGAAATCCAATATTGGTGCAAGGGATGGGGTGTGCCCACTATAAGGTGATGCAAGCGAATGGAACACATGTTGCACTTCGATTTGTCGGGGAGCATGGTGAAAGTAAGTGGGTTTGTTGGCTCTCAATGGAGTATGATGGGTGGCTCTGAGTTGATGGAGAGGATATCTAGGTAACTCCCAATGAAGCAAAAGGTGGCTCAATGTTGGAGTGCTATAATGGATCTGAATCGATGGAGTGAGTGCAAAAGGAGCCTAGTTTAAGAGATAAGGTTAAAGAGTAATAGATTAGAATCAAGGGGCAGCTTGGATGTAAAGAAAGAGAACCAATGTGTGTTTCACACATGAAGGGGAGATTTATTAGAACATGTGTAAACACTAAATTCCACATTGAAAAAATAGAAAAAGGATTGAACCTTAATATACAGATATCAAGGAACTGAAACTGTGACAAGCACACTTTTCCAATTTATTGGTCGTTAGAATCTAAAATCTGTAGCTCTCGATGTTGTTTAGTAGATTGCTCTGTTCTTCTTACGATAATGCTCTGTTATTGTTTCATAGAAGTGAAATTTGGAACGGTTCAAGCCAGGCTGTGTTATGACTTGGAAAAATGGATTTCTCAAAAATTTTGACTTGGTAAATTACATATATATTTGACGCGACGATAAAAAAAATACAAATTTGGAAAACAAAATTTAGACGCAATTCTGTTCAAAGCCGTTTGATATACAAGGCTATGGACCTTACAGAATGATTATGTCGGGAGTTATGTTTTACACGGTAGGGAGAGGGGAGACTTGGTCATGAACATTGCTTGCGACCTTAGATTGTGTCGTAGAAAGTGTTGCCCCAAGCGTAGGGCTAGGTCGTCGGTAGCATAATAACCGGTAAGACCGGGTCGAATCCACAGGGACCGAACGCACCCGGCGTGAGAGTTGTCTTGCAAGTGTAGGTTTTAGCCTTAAAAGAGGCAAACTTGGCTTTTGGAGTTTGATTAGTGGAATTCTCTCTCTACCTCTAACGCGATTGAAAATGAAGATATAAACTATAAATTAAAGATGGCAAGGCCTAGAGGTTCATACCACCCATGACTAAGGATATTCAATGGCTCTCAACTATAACTCAAGTGAGAGACAAAGTCACTTGCTCTCACTCGGAATATTTAACAATGAAGATCATTTTGACTCTAGAAAATGGGTTTAACAATGGGATAAGTTCTTTGAGGCACTTTGACAAACACTTTGAATGCCATAGCTCTAAGCATCATGTGTGGCAAGTAGTCAAGCCCTTGCACAAGATCAAATAGGTTAACAAGACTAAGTTTTGATACATAAAATTGAACTTACCCAATGAAAACCAATCTTAATCACAAGAATGAGGTTTGTAAATGGAAAGACACCCTCTTAGACATTTTGTCGAACACCCAAAGTGACATAGCTCAAAGCATTGTGTGTGTGCAAAGGAGTTGTCTACACCTAATCAAAGAGGTTAACAACTCGAAGTTTAGACCGAAAATAGAGTGATCAATCCATTCACAAACCCACAATAAGCATATAAACATGAGAAACCATTGAAACACCGAAGTCATGGAGTGATCTTCACCCCATGACCAAGCCTAAACTACTACTCAAACATGATCAAGCTAAACATTAAAGGAAATATAAAGGAAATACAAAACATGATGAAAATGAAAATAAACTACGAATTTATAAAGATTAGAGAAGTGCTTACAACATTAATGAAGGAGAAAACCTTGGTTCTTGAAGATTGAAACCTAAAAACTAGAGAGAAGGTGGAGCTAATTTAGACTAAAAAGAAAATAAAATGAAAGTGTAGGAGATATATGAGAGATAGAGAGAGGGAGAGATATATACACATAACCCTTCTCTCTCACAAAAATATCCAAAATACAACTAAAAGTAGTAAGTTTCCATAAGTGGAAAGTCTAACAAGTGGTTAAAACACTTTTTCGGGTTGCTGGGTATTGATACCTATCAATACTGGTATCAATACCTGCATTAACAATGCTGCCGAGAAGCACGGGTATTGATACCAATTTTGGGGGTATCAATACCCACGCTCATCCCATTTTGTCCCTCGAGGTATTGATACCTATCAATACCGTATCAATACACCGCATTTATACTTAGGCATTTGAGGTTTCCTCTTCTTTCTTTGCCATCCATTGGCCTTGTGTGCTACCGGGCATCCTCCAAAACATTTCCAAACATCGTGTGAGCTTCGGGAAGAGGGGCACTTGGTCTCGTGAGTGCTTGTTCACTCCCGGACACCACCGGGATGGCTTTGTGGCTTTTCGACTTCCCGGGCCTTAGCCGAGTCTTCATTTCTTGGCTTTTGAGGCCCGGTGGTGGCATGCCATGGGGCAACTTGGCACTCGGTAACTTGGGACGGCTTCCAATGCGCTCCAAAACGTGCTTATTCACGTGTTTTACCTATAACTAACAAAAACAACACTACGCGCATATCAAACATATAAAGCACAAAATTGCATGTGTGTGTGAACAAAAATGAGCTAGATAAGCCCGGATTATATACAACATTTAGGGCTTATCACACCCCCCAACTTGAACTTTGCTCGTCCCGAGCAAACTAAACAAATGCAACTAATTGTTCATTGCACAGGTAGGTGGTGATTTAGATGGACATTTAGTTGGGGATGAGGCAGAACTTAGTGGTGATGAAGATGGAGATTTAGTTAGATATAGTGATGAAGTACAACTAGAACCAATGGATGAAGACTCTGACTCAGATTATGAGTGGACCCCCTACTCTGATGAATCAAGTTCTTGTGCATCTTTTAGTGGGGTAGAGGAGTCTTCTGATGAAGAGAAGGAGCAACTTATTGCCTTGGTAGTTTTAGGGAACTATAACCTTGGGAGACAAGGTGATGAAGAAATGGACTGTACCTTTGATAGTGATGATAATAACTTGGTTGAAGGAAGTGATGATGATGGGTTACCTAATTTCCCTGAGTTTAAAGAAAGCCTCATGAAGAACCCACAATTAATTGAAAGGATGAAATTTTCTAATGTCCAGGTGTTTAGGAAATTGTTAAAGGAATACCACATAAAGGAGGGGTACTTGTTTAAATTTGTGAAGAATGAGAGAGAGAGAGAGAGAGAGAGAGAGAGAGAGAGAATAAAAACCTAGATTGCATCATCATTCATACAGAATCTAAGTTTTTTTTTTCACATTTAGTGATTGAAATCTGGGTTTCGTTTTTTAGGTTTTCCAGCCAAGGAAATGGCTTCATTTTTCTGTTTTCTGTAGGAATTCTGGGTTTTTGATTTTCTGTAGTCAGTTCGAAATCTGGGTTTAATCTCGGTTTGGAACAACCAAAATCTCAGGTTTAATCTAGGTTTCGAACAACCTGGGTTTAATTTGGGTTTCGAAAATCCTAGGTTTGGAACTTCAAAATCTGGGTTTTGGAACAATAAGGTTTTAAATATGGTTTTTAAGGTTTTAAATGTAGTTTGGAATTTGGAAATTTTTTTCATCTAGGTTTTTGTTTTAGGTTTGGAAAATGCAAGTGGAATAGAAGATCGAGTTCAATTTGGGTTGGGTTGGAACATTGAAAAAACGTGGGTCTTCGCCATCCAAAATTTGGGTTCTCGGTTTAGGTCTAGAAAATGCAGTAGAATGGTCAGCTTGAGAGAAATCTAGGTTGGGTTGTAGCATTGAAAAAATGTGGGTTTTGACATTCCAAAATCTGGGTTTTCGGTTGCCTTTTTGGGTTTCAAATTTTGGTTTCAAAATCTAGGGTTGGGGTTAACAAATCGGGTTTCAAAAATAATATCACACAAAGAGAGAGAGAGAGAGAGAGAGAGAGAGAGAGAGAGAGAGAGAGAACCTAACGGAATTGGATGAAAGGGGTGTTGTTGCTTGAATTTGGAAGTTTGAGGGGTCATATTGGCAAGTTTGATAGTTTAGGGGGTCATGTTGCAACAAATAGTTTAGAGGGTGGTTTTGCAATTAAGCCTCTTGGATAAGATACTTCAGAAGTCATAATATTTCGAAGAGGATTACTTCCACCTCTTTCTATCTTATCTAGGATTGTATAACAAACGAGTCACTAGTTCATGACCCGATTTGGTCCCACACCCGGCCCTAAATTCCAACAGTGATATACCGAGAAATATGGAGGAGAAAACAAAGCGATGATCTACATTACCGTTAAACAGATAGTTCTAAGGGATCAAGAATTGATCGAATTCTTAAGGTATTTTGGTCCAAAATAATACATGAAAATTGGATCAAACTAGATCTGGACAGAATACACCCCTAAGCTGGTTGAGTAATTAAAAAAGACACAAAATCGATAGCAACATAATACTTTTCATGGTGCAATGATCACATATTTTCTCTGTGCTATTCCATGATTACATCCATGTACAAGAGCACTTCCAAATATTACTTCCTCCGTCACATAAAATTTGATCATTACGAAATTACGTGTAATTTTTAAATTAAAAAATAATGTACTTACCAAAATAATTTTTGAATTTTTTTGTATAATATAAAAGTTCTCGATAAAATTTATCAAATAAGATCCATATTGACTAAAAATTATTTTCGTAAGCACATTATTTTTTAGCTTAAAAATTACACACAGTTTCGTAGTGATCAAAATTTCTGAAACGGAGGGTGTATTGATTAAAGTTAAAGAAGACAAAAATCATTTAGCATCGATATGAAGAGCATTATCCACATCACAAATAAGAGAAACCCACCCAAACTGGAAATCCAAAAATAGAACTAAACCAACAAACTCTTTACCCACCCCCACAACCCCCACCACCGCCACAACCACCACCGCCACCCCCACCACAACCGCCACCGCCACAACCGCCACCACCACCGCCACCCCCACAACCGCCACCACCCCAACCCCCACCATGATGGAACCCACCCGAGAGTACATCACCAAGCAAAAGCCCGCCCAATGCTCCACCCAGTAACCCGGTCCCCAATCCAAACCGGCCGGTTGAGGATTGTTGTTGCGGTCGTTGCACGGGAGGGTATCCATAACCTGGTTGAGGCGGTGGATATCCGTAACCTTGTGGCGGCGGAGGGTACCCGTAACCAGCAGCCGAATCATAAGGATATCTGCCTTGTGACTGATACGCGTATTCCGTTGGAGCTGAACTCGACCCAGCTTGAGCTGGATAAGCCGTGACTGGCTCATCCCCAGCCTTGTTTACTCCCATAGCTGGCGGCGCGGTAGCACCGACGATTTTCTCCCCCCATTTGTACGAGAAGTTCAGCTCACCTTTTGGCTTCCCTGATGGCTTTCGAATCTGATAAGTAACGAATTGCAATTTCCCATCCTCGACCGACCAAATAAGTTCCGATAAAGGCACGTGCACCTCACCGATATCCTTATCTCCATAGCTCCGTTCGGACCTGATCCTGAGCGTGACGGCGAGGCGGTTGCTTCGGGCGGCCGACTCATTGACGATGAACTTCATAGGGAAATTCCAAGTGGGGTTGGCGTTTCCTCTTCGGTCCACGGCGGTACTCTGCTGCTGACTCGCCCTTGGGTCGCCGGAGATTGAAACGACGGCATATGCCTGCGTCTTGCTTATTAGGCTCACTTTCTTTAGGTCTTTTGCTGATATCACGTTGATCTCTAATGTTCTGTATTCCATGTTGATCTGAATTCACTGGGATCGAAAATAAAAGAGAGAAGGTTCGGAGATATATATATATATATGCACCGATATATATAGAGTTGAGAGAGAGAGAGAGAGAGAGAGAGAGAGAGAGAGAGAGAGAGGTCTCAAGAGGAGGGAAACCGAAGTGGTGATCTAATCTTCCTGTTAAACACATAGTTATAGGAGAGGGTGACGCGTTGACGTGGTGATACGGTTCCTTTCATAGGGTGCCGTGTGGACGCAGTGGGGCCCGATTGCCAGTTCACACCCTCCGCTCCCACCACGAGATTCCGTTGACGCCACGTGGCGCCGACGTTGTATCACCGTGTCTTAGTGTCTAACAGCATCTACACTCTCTAACCAAATCTTACATCAAACTTAAATTTAAGTAAAAAATGCCAAAAAGTCCATCCACTCCTTCACAAAATCATTCCCTTAATTTTATATTACTCAAAATTTTCACCAAATTTGGTGAGAATCAAATCCAATATCAAATTTTGAAGGTTATTTTCTCCCCCTCAAATTTATAATGATGTCATTAATGATGCTTTTACTCAAATTTATGCCTAGATTTCCTTTTGCCCATTGGAGTGCTTCATATCAAATTTTTACTCAAATTTGGGTAAAAAATTTGGGTAAGGGGTGAAGATGCTCTAAGGTTTTAAATAGTAGTGTTATGATATATAACGACATTGGTAATACGTTCAAATATTGGCCGATATTAGTCTGTATTGGACCGTGTATCGGTATATGTCCCTTGAAAAACCGATATGTATCAGCTGATACGTCACGTATAGAGTCTATGGATGCATAGAGGTTGCTGTGCACAGAATGCACAACTGCTGCAGCATAGAATCTAGGCCATTCGTTGCTTGGATGGGCATTCCAGATTTCAAACACTTGTGGACGGCTATGATTCTATACATTGTGCACATGCTGCACGGCAACCTCCCCGCGTCCCGTTGCCTATTGGCCGATCTTTAAATCCTTTCCGTGTCACTAAAAACTCTCTCATAGCTATACGGGATCCAACGGTTTTAAGTTTTTTGGTTCTGTTTTTGCTTGACTTATTGTGGATGTTGGTAAATTTTTTGTCTAGTCGTCCTTTATTTTTTAGGATAACTAATTTTTTTCCCTCTTAAAAAGTTTTATTTAGCCAAAAAAAACTAAAATTGAATAAAACATTTAATAAGACAATTCTAAAGGGAGAACATTCTTTACACTGACGGTATTGTAAATTAAAATTTCCTCCAAATCTATGACATTACACCATGTGTCCAAATAGTGGTCACAATTACACCGCGGTGTACAAGAATGTTTTCTAAAAACAATGAAAGATTGTCTTATTAAAAAAAATATTAGGTTGTGATGTACTTTTTTGGCTTTAAGTTATAAATTGTTTATTTTAGATATTCCATTCGTCTCAATTTGCTTGTCCTTGGTGGGAGTGCGTGCATTTTACATGCAAAAAATAATGTATATGCATTAATTTTTTTTAACAAACTTTACACCAATCTAAAAATCTCATTGAGAAAAAAAAAATTGGTGTAATATTTTTTCCAAAAAAGTTTTCATAAACATTTTATTTTTTGTGTGCAAAAATGCACGCACTTTCACGAGAGACAAGCAATTTACGACGGAGGGAGTATCGTTTATCTAGCTGAATGATTAATTGAAAAAACGTAGAAAGGATAAAGAAAGATCGCGAAAATAATGGGGAAAATTGCTCACCCTTACGGCTGCTCAATACAACGACCACGTGGATAAGGAGACGCGTTTGAGTTTCAATATTTAAACAGCGGTCAAGGAATTATGTGGATTGTGGAGGAATACAATTGTGTTTTTGATGGGGTTTAACAAGTCAATGGTGTGTTTGGTAGGGGTCTAACAATTTGGGACAGTTGGAGCAATTTAAAAGACCCAAAATTGATAGCAGCTTAATATTTTTAATAATAATGCAATGATTATGTATTTTATGTATCCCATCTTTTTTATCATTCTTTATCTATTCTTGAAAATTGTGCTTTTAAACAAAAAATTGCGTTTTGCTATTCACTTTTTTTTTTTTTTTTAAGATGGTCAAGCGACAAGACACCTATCTGGACAAATCTCTAGCCATAATAGCATCTATCTAGACTAAGCAGAATACAATTTCAAAGACAGTAGAAAACTACAATTTCAGGCAATCCAGATCCTTCTCTCGACAGCACCAAACGAAAACCCGGATTCGTTTTGGCGCCCACACTCTCATATGAATTACCTTCAACCATGGCATTAATCTCCCAAAGACATATTGATAGATGGCAATCTCAGCTGACACGTCCCTATTTAATCCGTTCCCTACTCATTTGAGAAGGGGATTTGGAGATTTTTTCAGGGATCGGGTAGGGAATGAGATTATTTTTAAAAAAATTTGGGGATTGGGTAGGGAATGGTATTGTCAGTCCCCTACCCAATTCCCTCCCCAATCTCCGTCCCTCCCCGTTACCCTCCCCTCACCGCATCCCCATTCACACACACACACACACACACACATATATTATATTATAAGTTTTCAAAGGTGTAATGATAATGTTTGTGAGTTGAATTGTAATAATAAATGTGGGATGAGTTCTATGATTGTAATATTAATGTTAGTGAACTTATGAACTTACGTAAAATTTCTAATTAAAGTTTTTTTGAAATGTTTGTGTTCGGTTGTCGTTATGGTAATAAAATTAGTAAGAAACAAAAAAGATTTTGAGGCAATTTTAATACGCATCATATATCACTTTGACTCATTTTCTAACATTTTTGAATCCCCGATTCCCCATGGGAATCCCCGTTCCCCGCATCGGGGCGGGGATGGAGGTTAAAATAAAATCTCTGGTGGGGATCGGGGAGGGGATGGGGATTGATATAGGTTCGGGGATCAGGGATAGTGGTAGTGGTATCCACCCCCTACCCTCCCCATTGCCATCCCTACACACTGAGCTCGAGCTGTTTAAGCAATAAATAAGCACTTGGAAATCAGTTTCAACAATGGCACTAGACACGTCCATGTCAACTGCAATCCCACAAGCAATACTCAAAACCTAGGGTTCAATGAAAATAGATGAAGATGTTATGATGACAAATCTACACAATCAAGATGCTCCACCACTATCTCTGGCAATAACACCAAAGACAACCAAGCTTCGGGAGGAAGAAGACGCTCCATCAGAATTGAACTTCGTATGAAGAAGGGGGATTCCCCAGACCCTCCCTAATAGGAACCCAAGACCTCTCTTCTAAACCCAACAACAACGGCTACTAAACCACACGACGCGAGTCCATGAACAATGAAAAAGAATATGTTCAATCATGTCAGGTTCTTCCTCACAAATAGGGCAAAGAATTTTCTAGAACATTTTTCCCGAGCAAGATTAGCATGGCAAGCAATTCGATTCCGAACAGATTTCCACATGAAAAGACCCACATAGGGGTAGTAGGGATGTTCGAGAATCTAGACCATATATATTGACTTGCAAAGAGAGAAAGATGATATGATGGTTGATGAGACTTTGATTTAGAGACTGTTTGAACATATTGACTTATTAGTAATAAGTTAGTGAAACTGGCTTAAAATTAAACTAGTATAAAAGCCTCACAACAAACGAAAAAATTTAACTAAGGATAAATACTTTTAGCATGAGAAAATGTTTTTATTTCCATAAAAATCCAGTTCGTATCGTGCTACATGATTGTTTGAAATTATAATTTACATCCTTTTTTAAACTATTCCCCTCCAGCAGTATAATTTATTAGTTTAAGTTTTTCAAGTAAATATGTAAGAAAACTAAAATATAACTTGTAGTAAGTGATAACAAATAGGTTATTATTATGAACAAATTAACATATCTCAATAATACAACTATATAATGTTGGTGCTTTCATTTGGATGCAAATCAAAAAGTTGTCTTCTTTGTTATCTCCGAGGAACGGTTGATTTGAGTTTTTTCTATTCAAATGGTTCGAAGTCACAATTAATCAGATACGCAGATGCTGGTTATTTATCTGATTCATATAAAGCCCGGTCACAAACAGGATATGAGTTCACTTGTGGTGGTTTGCTATTTCATGGCGTTCTGCGAAACAAACGTTGACTGCTATTTCTTCTAATCTTTCTAAAATTATCGTGAGTCATGAAACAAGCTGTAAATGTGTTTGATTGAAATCTATGATACAACACATTCGGGAAAAATTTGGATGATCTTCAATCAAAGATAGCCCGACCATATTACATGAAGATAATGCTGCATGTATTACACAGATTAAAGCTAGTTATATCAAAAAAGACAGAACTAAGCATATTTCACCAAAATTCTTTTACACCCATGACCTCCAGAAAAGCGGTGATATTGATGTTCAACAGATACATCCTAGCGACAATCTGACAGATTTATTTACCAAGACATTGCCAACCGCGACAATCAAGAAGCTAGTTAACGGTATTGCGATGCACTAACTGAAAGACATATCATGCAAAGTTGAGGGGGAGTAATTGATGTTCAAAGATTTATGATTGTACTCTTTTTCCTTCGTCTAATGTTTTGTCCCATTGAATTTTCCTTAGCAAGGTTTTAATGAGCCAATCCGTAGATAGTTTTTGCATTATGTACTATTTTTCCTTCACCAAAGGTTTTTCTCATTGGTTTTTCCCTGTTAAGATTTTATTGAAGCATATTCTTAGTAGTTGGTCATCCAAGGGGAAGTGTTATAAAAGATATGTATAATGAATGACTATAATGGATGACAATTCTTGAAAGGGGTGAGAGTGTTATAAAAGATACTATGTACAATGGATGACAATTCTTGGAAGGTGTGTTTGTATTGAATAGGTTAGTTACAAGTCTTAAATATGTTAGAGCATCCTCATCTGGTATTGTAAAATACTGTTTTTGACAAATTGTTGAGCCAAACCCCCCAAAATCCCCAAAAATCAGCCTCTCTACTTTCCTTCAACAAATTATTTTTGCTACAGTAACACTACTTCCCAGCAAATCACTATTCACGGGACAAACATTTTTTTTTTATTGTTTTTGCCAGTGGGGCTCGATAGGGACGGGTGGGGCTTGATGGGGACAGGGGAGAGAGAGGATCACGTGGAGAGGGAGGAGAGAATTGAAGGCTGACGCATGGGCATCCGAATAGTGATTTGGACAAAAGTCCTGGGCTTCCGCAATTCCCAAGGTGGGGAGTGTAGCTTTTTAGGGGAAAGGTATTTTTTTAATAGATTTGAGGGGGAATAGTTTAATATAGTAAAGTTTGGATAGAGAATTTGATTTTTTGAGTTTTTGATAAAGTGGTTTGCTAAATTGTAAAAGGTGTTTTTGTAATTAAATTTGGTCCAAAATTTGTTGATGCTGATGAGAATGCTCTTAGTTGCATGTAGTAGCCTCTTGGTTATATAAAGCAATCGGCTTGAAAGAAATTGTCCTGAGCAAGAGCAAAAGAAAATGCAAAAAGCAAAATACCACTTTGAATAAAATTTGTGTAGTCCATAAGATTAACTTTCATTTCATACATTTGTATTCAATATCTCATTTACTTTTCAACTCTTATTATCCGCTTACTTTCGTAACACAAATCAATTTGTGACTTTTTTCTTTTTTCTCACCAACCAAAAGATAAAAACAAACGATTATTCACCATCATGTACCAACTACTAATCTAACTGAAAAAACAACTGTTAAAAATGAACAAACCAAATGAGAATATGCAGGCGATTCAATCGTACTAGTATGCATACAGCATACAAAAATACAACTGCGTACAATAGAAGTTCCCGAACTACGATTGATCAAAGTTAAAAAAGACAAAAATCATTCAACAGCGTGATATTAAAAGCATTACCAGGCCACATTAGAAAAAAATGAAGAACCCAACCAACAAACTCGGCCCCAATCCTTAACCACCACCACAACCACCACCTCCACAACCACCTCCACAACCGCCGCCGCCGCCGCAACCACCTCCAAACCCGTCCGAGATTACATCACCAATCAAAAGTCCGCCCAGTGCTCCACCCAGTAACCCGGCCCCCAATCCTAATCCGAACTTCTTCTTAGGAGGTTGTTGTGGCTGTTGGACGGGAGGGTATCCGTAACCCGGTTGAGGTGGAGGGTATCCGTAACCCGGTTGAGGTGGAGGGTATCCGTAACCCGGTGGCGGAGGCTGTTGCGGGTAAGCACCATACTGTGGTGGTGGAGGGTACCCGTGTCCTGCAGCCGAAGCAGAAGGATATCCACCTTGTGCCGGATACGCGTAACCCGTTGGAGGTGGTGGGTAAGCTGAACTGGACCCAACTTGAGCTGGATAAGCCGTGACTGGCTCCTGATCCTTGTTTACTTCCATAGGGGCCTTGTTTACTTCCATAGCTGGCGGGGTAGCCCCGACGATTTTCTCCCCCCATTTGTATGAGAAATTTAGCTCACCTTTTGGCTTTCCTGATGGCTTTCGAACCTGATATTTTTTCAAAAAATTAAAACGTAAACAAAAAATGAGATGTAGCGACGATACAAATACAAATACAAAAAATGAGACCTCATATTTTTTTGAGCAATACTACAGATACAATTATACAAATACAAATATCTGATCACAATTTTAGTCAATGCTCAATTCCTCATGTGAGTTTGACTCGCGCTCGATCAGCAATTGAAGGACCGATCGTTTTGGGCCAATACTGTTGCGAGACTGGTACTTGTTGGCTCACAAGTGACATATAGACTAAGGTTGCCCTTATCTACCAATTGTATCGGTCACGGCTGATAACCAGGAAAAGCCCTTCCCTGCCATGATCTAACGATTTGTATTTGGTTTTTCGTATCCGCAGAAAACAAGTGCTATGTTAAGCTGGGATAAAGTTTTGAGTAAACAAAAAGGATCTTTTTCCAATTTTTGCTCAGAAAATTGAGTATATAAAACTCATTGTCACATGATATTGATTCAAGATTGGACATAAACCATAGAGTCTTTCTTACACAAACAATTTGACCAGATTCCGGTAAGCTTTACGCTTACTCAAAGGAAACCTTCTGAAAACTCTACACGCTTTTAACTTTAAACCTACTTATGCTTAACATCATCATAAATGATATACCTTTATCTTTTTCTTTTGGGTAACAAGTCTTTAACCACACCCAAACTACACAAACACATCAGCGGTGTGGGTGAGCCCCCACATTTATGTGTGTGTTACATTTTAGATGTGATTCTATACTTTTTGTTTTGGAAATGCTTGTTTTGGAAATGCAAAATGTCCCGGGCCAGCGCGTGCGCAACTTGGACTAATCTCTACAACTCCTTCCACAACCTTTTAACATGCTTGCACATAGGGAGAGGTGGCCCTAAGAGTTGCAAGCAATGAGAATTGAACCTTATCTTCAAAAACCCCATGAAACTTTTAATCTGTACTTAATATTAGAGCAATAAAGAGTTGGGGCCTATGTTATTTTCCATAATTCTAATGTTCCATCTTTTTTAAAGCTTGGTATTATACTTCTCCCACTCAATCAACCACCATTCATAAATCAATTTTAGTATTCAGTAATCGGCCTAAGAGACGAACACTATTTAATCTAAGGGACCATCTCTTTGCAAACCAACCAACAATGTCTCATACTTTTGGACTGGAGGAAACAGTCCAAATCTGAACCATCCATTGCTCCAATCAACAGTTCAGATTGACTATAAATCCAAACCATTAATTGCAACGATGGAAGAAACAGATTGCAATTGTATCCTCCGGTCCAAGTTCAGGATTGGAGAGGATCCAATTCCTTTCTTCTATACGGACCAGTTTCTGAGCATGTGAAGTATTTCTTGACTGATTAATCCAAACATCTAATAACAGATGTCCTGATAAAACTAAGACAAAAATCTCGCATGGACTAACTCCACAAACTCAAGTGCTCGGGCCGGCTGACATATCCATTTGAGACCTGAGTTTTAGCACATGGAAAATATGGTGCCGGCCGGTTGAAGGATTCTCAGAAGACTTTCAGGAGATTTTGGTAGGCTCCAATTAATGAAGAGTTTATCACGTAGCCTCCTTCATTGACCATTTCAACCACCTTGACTAAACTCTTAACATCAATCTCATCGTCAATTAAAGGACCCCAATTAAAACCAAAGTAAAATTTCGTATCAACTAACCCCCGAAGGGCGTTATAACACTTGAGAAGTTTCAAATCAGGATATTAGGAGAAAGCAAATTCTTTTAACTCTCGGACCTTGACCACCAGCCCGGTTTGGGGTACAAACTCTTAAATTCCAAACTTGACTATCATATTAACCCTTCGATTGCAAACCAACCAAATTACTACGAAGGCCCCTAAAATTACTATCTGAGCATAATTTTTAATTTGTTTCTCTCTTTTTATTCTAAGTGGTTAAATATATAATTATCTCTCAATTTTTATTTATTTATTTATCATTATATCTCTTAATTGATAGTAGTTCAATAGATCTCAATCGATGCTCTCAAACAAAATTTTCAAAATCACACAGAATTTTTTTATAAACAATTTTAAGGCATGTTCAGCCAACCAGTCTAAACCCTGGGGCCACATTTAAGGCCGGTTTTTATTTCCAGGACCTCGGAATGTCGAGGTGCACGGAACTGTCCCGGACGTCCGGTTATCAAGAAATGAAAAATGAAACGAGCTCCTCCTAATGCATAGGGTGGGATGGAGAGGAGAATTACCTGATAAGTAACGAATTTCAATTTCCCATCCTCGACCGACCCAATAAGTTCCGATATAGGCACGTGCACCTCGCCGATATCCTTATCCCCGAGGGTCCGCTCGCACCTGACCCTGAACGTGATGGAGAGGCGGTTGCTTCGGGCGGCGGACTCGTCGACGGTGAACTTCACGGGGAAGTTCCAGGTGGGGCTGCCGTGTCCACTCCGGTCTACGGCAGTCCTCTGCTGCTGGCTCGACCTCGGGTCGCCGGAGATCGAAACGACGGCGTACGCTTGCGTCTTGCTGATTAGGTTCACTTTCTTCAGGTCTTTCGCTGATATCACGTTGATCTCTAAGGTTCTGTACTCCATGTCGATCTGATTTCACTGAAACGAAATTAAGAGAGAGAGAGAGAGAGAGAGAGAGAGAGGCTATATATAGAGGAGAGAGAGAAAGAGGTGAAGAAAATTAAAGGGAGCTGCGGGTGTAACGGTTTAAGGCTATAAATTTGGTTTTGGTTTATTGGATTATTTGGTTTTGTCCTTATTCAAATTTTTTCGTTTGTTAGTTTTCGATCGATTTTTTGAGTTTTTTAGCACATGCCACGAGAGAGGAATCTAAAAAGTATAAAATTATTAGCCAAACTTAAAGTTTTGTGAATAAAGACAAAAATAAACCAAATTGGATTATTGGTTTTTGGTTTTTTGGTTTATTTTTGTCTTTATTCACAAAACTTTAAGTTTGGCTAATAATTTTATACTTTTTAGATTCCTCTCGTCGAGACAAGCCAAGAAACCTCAAAAAATCAACCGAAAACTAACAAATGCAAAAAAAAAATTGAATAAGGACAAAATCAAATAATCCAATAAACCAAAAAACCAAATTTAGCCAAACTCCCCCTAAGTTTTGCAAGGGATGATAGGGTACCGGAGGAGTTTTTATGAATGTCCAAGAAAGATAAATAATCATTTCAAATTCACAGGAAAGAAGATTTGAACAGTTCATTTTTCTTTCCGACTCTTTGGAGGAAAACTCTTCTTCAAATTTACTCTCTTTCAAAAAGTTTGGTATACTTTCCATTTTTATTGTCCCAAAATAGGGCTATTTAAAATTTTGGGGAAACTCTCCTTGTATTCTACTCCCTCCAACACAAAAGGTTTGGCATACTTCCTTTTTTTGGTTGTCCCAAAATGGGGCTAATTTAAAATTTTCAACTAAGGAAATTTGGTAAATTCTATTTTCTGTCATTGAGATGCTTTTAACAATCAAAACAATGAGATCAAAAGAAGAATAATTGAAAATTTTAAAGTTTAAAGTGCATTTTAAAATTTTAAAAAAAGTTCTCTGATTACATTGGCAGCAAACTTTAAAAGTTAAAAAGTTAAAATCAAGTGGGTGATTTTATCAAATGAAGTGAAGGGGTGCTAAAATCCCCCCTTGATTTTAGCACAATCACACTTGGTTTTACTAATCAAGGGGTGATTTTAGCACTCCTTCACATCATTTGATAAAATCACGCACTTAATTTTATCAAAAGTTGATTTTATCAAATGGAAAACTTGGCCTTAACTCCTATTTTATTAGAGTCAACTAATAAAATAATTTAAATTCAAAAATTGATTAACTTATATTTTATTAGACTCAACTAATGAAGTACAAACTTAAAAAGTTAAAATTTTTTGGTAACAGTATATATTATACATAAAAAATTAAAATTTAAAAATAAGCGAAACTTTTTGGAATGGAGTACATAGCATTTTTTAAGTTAATAGGGTCCTTTTGGCTGTGGGTATTACCCTGTTCCACTAATTGAATTATTAGAGCCTTTTTCACGACTTGTCCTTTTAGGTTCACAATCAAGCAAAGGACATCTTCTTCCACAATCTAAAATGACAATTTGTAAAGGACAGAGAAGTGGAAAAAAAAAAAACTTCCCTGGAACAAAAGCCTAATAATGCAAACAACCAAGCTATGCATACGCACGCACACATGTACGTACGTGTATGAACATATTTTGACCGTCCATTTCAAGAATCAATGGTCCGGATTTTAAAAGAACTCATGTAAGAGTTCTTTTAAAATCTGGACCGTCAAAAACACACACAGATGATCAAGATATACTGTCCGTTCATATTGCGTACGCGTGCCGTACGTACACATCAAATTTTTGTAATGCAAAAGAATTTTTGCGTCACAAGCTATTCTTTTGTTATTCACTTTTCAGGTTTTACAAGAAAAGTCATTTTTCTTACAATCCTTAACTGCAAAAGTTAAAAAGTCAAAGAGCTAAAAGGCCAACTGACTAATTAAATTTCGATAAATATAGTTTGGCCTGGTTTGGGTGAATTGAAAAAATTAGTTTTTTGGTTTTCTAAGTTTTGTCCTTATTAAAAAAAAATTGCATTTGTTAGTTTTTTGTCGATTTTTTGTGGTTTCTTAGCTTGTCTCGACGAGAAGAATCTAAAAAGTATAAAATTATTAGCCAAACTTAAAGTTTTGTGAATAAAGACGAAAAATAATCCAAAAATGAAAAAAAAATTGAATAAGAACAAAACTAAAAAAACTACTTTTTTCAATTCACCCAAACCAACCCTTAGTGGAAGTTTCTCAAATTGGTTAAAAGTGCTAAAAATTAAGGGATTAAATAGGTATTTCGAGACAAGTCATTCTCCTCACATATGTAAATATTTTTAGCACTTTTGAAAAAGCTCCCCTCAATATTAGTTAGTACTCCCTCCGTCCCTTTTTAAATGTGTTACTTGGGATTCTGTGCCATTTTCAACGGCTTATAACTTTTAATTTATAATAGCTTTTATGATTTTGAAAATTTTATATAATAGAAATAATTAAGATCTATCAAACAAGATCCATAGTGCATATGTTTTGAGGTTCACATTAAAAGTTATAAGCTGTTGAAAATGGCACAGAATCCCAAGTAACACATTTAAAAAGGGACGGAGGGAGTATCTTTTAGTTATCTATACTCTATAGGTTGAGCTTCCCATAACGTGCTAAATGTGCTAAACGAGTCAAAAGTAAAATAGTTAATGTTTGTGAGGAGAATAAGCTGTCTCGATATTCGCGCTTAATACTTTTAACTTTTTGGATACTGAGTCTTTAGTCATAATATTTACGCATTGTTTGTGTCAATGAGGGGAGTAAAAAAAATTATACATGTATAACGAAAATTGAAAAGAGTACATATGTGACAAACACTACTAAAAATTTGTCTTTTCTGAAATCTTTCATTTTGAGTGAATTTATTTTTAACTTTGTTCTGTATTTGTACATGTTTTTTATTCCCTTGTCGGAGCGAACAATTAAATCTAAAAAAATTAACCTAAATTTCGTAAAAATTGAGAGAAAATTACAAAAAAAAAAACTGTCAAAATGACTAAAAAATTAAGCCGAAGGGGTTATTATTGTCAAGTGGCAACATGGTTTATTTTTTTCATTTCTTGAGATAATTTGTTCGACGTGAATGAATTTTTCCCCAAAAATACGACTAAGGTTGAAAATAATTTCCTATAAAATGATGCGATGCGAAAATACCTTTTTTTTATAAAAAAAAAAATCTTTGTTTATGGTGGATTTTTTTTTTTTGTGGGACTTTTAGTCATGAGTTTTCAACCGATTTCAATCATCAAAACAAATGAGTAATTGCAATAATTAAAATTTTATAGAATAAAACAATTTTTTTAAAAAAAGAGGGTGACAATGGCATGTGAGTTTCAAATTTTCAATATATTTATAAACGCGGCTAAGTAATTCTGTGGAATGTGGAGGAGTAAGATCGGGTTGAAGAGTTTGAACAATTCAAAGGCGATTGTTGAATAGTATATCCTCTTATTCAATATTGACATTGACATTGATATTGACGGATGGAAATAACCATAACATACAAGAAATCATTCATCAGTGTCTTAAGGTCACTGTCACGTGGGGCGTGACATTTCTCTACGGTTCTACCATCACACAATGTATGAGGTCAGTTAAATCTTGAATCCCAAAACAATGTGCGATGATGAATGAACACAACAAATCAAGTTCATAATTTAACCTAAGATACATAAAAAGTAAAACAAGGAAATTGCAAACATGTGCTTGTAGAGCGAGGGGTAATGTGAAAGTCAAAATATATTGATATCCAAGAAAAGTTTATAGATATCTGTGAAATGGGTTTTGATATCTGAACTTGTTTGTTATTACATATTATATATGGGCAGAGGTTAGCAAAACTCATAAAACATATCAAAGGATTAGTCTAGTTAGTTGGTGGGTTTTCTCTTCACATAATTGACCTAAGTTCAATTTTTTAGGTCAAACCACAAAAAAAAGTAATCTCTTGTAGATCTCTTACTCCGAGACGAATGGTCTGCCTATGACCAAACATAAACAAGGAATAGTCAGTGTGAAAAAGTTGATCTGAACACGCTCAACCGTCTAAAAATAATAATAGTAAAATACAACAAGCAAAATAAACATCGGTGGTCCTACCTTGACTTTTCCAAAACTAATTATTGGTTGTCACAGTGTCCGAAAAAATTATTGGTTGTCACCTTAATTAATTACTAATAACGTTTGGTATAGATTAATCACGTACACATTGTCTATGACTTGGTAACTACCACGAGATTATAAGGTACTTTTGAAGCATTATTTTAGAAATTCTCCCCACCATACCATACATTACTATGGAATTTACACACTTCGTGATGAGAGCAAGATTTAAAATTGTCCATTTTTTTGTTTATATTTTTCCGTTCAATGATTCTCTAATTCGGGCGTAAATAATTTTACGTTAACATCATGTAGCCTGTTTGCTCCTAAAGATATCTTCCGATGAATCTCATGCGAATTAGGGTTAAAAATATGAAAAAAAATTTAAAGCGTAATTTCTATGTATGAAGGAATTATAAATTTTCTTTGACTAGCATGTGATTTGGCTTTAGAGATTTTTATTTGTTAATCTTATTTTCGAGATTATCTAGCGAAGGGAAACCTATTAAAAAAAATGCCGTCGAAATATAAAATACGAAAAGACAGCTAAAGTGGATAGAGAATTCTACAGGAAGATTCCATGTTTTTTTTTTTTTTTTGTGAAGAGATAAAAATTTCATATCTGTGATATCGCCAGTACAAACTGCCACCGGCGATAGGCGAAAACCTTTACGAAGCTATGCCGTCACTACAAAGCTTCAGCCTACACAACAGAAACACAGATACAATCATAAACATTCAACATAACTAACAAAACTAAAACGATAATTCATTCCCGTCGGCGACTTCCACTAGACATCCATCGCTGCAACCACGTGAAGTCCCGCCACCACAAGCTTGAGACACAGCTTCCACAAACACGTCACTTGCCTTACTCCCGTCCACTGCTCGAAACTAACACAATTTTTACCTCACTCCCACCCTGTGCTCAAAACCTATAAGACAGACAAAAACACATGCAACCATATGACCACAATTTTGAAAACCCCCTATTTTTTTTGAAAACCCATAGAAAAGAACCCACAGATTTTAGAAAACCCCCTTTTTGAAAACCCAATTTCGAAAATTGGAGGCCGATACAGTGCATGCAAAGGACGAAACAAGGCACGACAGAGGTGCGGACCGGAGGTGTAATTGTTGAAAGCGGGAGATCCATAAACGGAAAACTAAACCCTGGGAGAGGTACGGGCCAGAGGGTATGAGTTGATTGCAGAAGAGATGAACCCAAGGACGAAGTAGATCTAGGCCAAACCGAGCCGACGGGTCTCGTATCAAATGGCCGGAAACAGAGAGGGGCTGGCCGGAACATGCATGGCCAGATTTGGCCCAAACTGACTGAGCTAAACCAAAAAAAAAACGAAGAACCACAAATCGGCTGCTGGAAAAGAGCCTTTGAGAACCAAACGGTAAAGAGACACACTGCAGGAGGATTATTGAACGAAAGCTGGGGGGCAAGCTGGCGGCGCTGCACCCCCAGACGAAAAACCTGAGAGTTTAGGGTGTGTTTTTTAGAAAGAAGGCAGAGTGCTGTTTTTTTTTTTTCTTTCTTTAGCCCAATTTGAAGATTCCTTGGTTGATTACTTCAAAATATCTGCACAAGTCTTTGTTGAGAAAGTCTAAGGGCACACTCACTTATTGGGTGTTTGGCCGTTAAATTTGATTTTGGGAGAATATAGAATGAGAGCAGATTTGAGGGTCAATTTGTAATGATGATGAATTTATAAAAAGATCACCTCCTAAGAATTCGGGTGAATTTGTATATGAGATGTTTGGATGATTTTTTGAAAAGAAAAATTTGGAGGGTGGATATAATATTCTAAGAGAGAAAATGACTTAATTGCCCCCAGTTTATTCTTTTAATAAACAAAATGGATTAATTTCATTATAATTACAATACTTACATAATAATTACAATAAACACATAAATATATTTAAACTATATTAGAAGTTTAAAAAAATTATTTATCTTAAATATATCATTTGGGGATGAAATATTTTGATTTTATCTTAAAAATATTTAAACTACATTATTTATTAGTACTAACAAATACTGGGAACACCAATTGGGTGGGCCAATTGGATACACTGGATAATTATACACGTTTCATTTGTGCTCCGTCTCTGTTCCAGAGAAACAAAAGAAAAACAGATTGAGAAGGGGAATGCCGATGTCCAATTTCCAGTCACGTTCTAATCGAGAATGGGGAAAAGAAAAATACTTTCTGACCAAAAGGAAAACCCTCTCTGTCCGATCTCCGAAAGATTGTCGGTCGCCTTTGTCGGACACTCTCCGGTAACTGGGTTTCAAGAAATTCACATCAATTACTCTCTCTCTCTCTCTCTCTCTCTCTCTCTCACACACACACACACACACACACACACACACAAAACTCATGTCTGGGTTTAGTGGATAGGGAAGGGGAACTGGTTTTGGAGGGATATTTTGGACCCAATCCCTCCGGATTTGCCAATGACAGGGATGAGGCCGTCGTTTGCAAATCCACCCGCAGGTGGATTTGCATCTCCCAACAGTGATTTAATTCGGGAGGAAGAAAACGCATCCCAAGAGTGGAGATGGCATGGGACCATGATATGCAAGAGAGGCGCTTGGTATACCAGGGCTCAAATCCACCAGCCAAATAGGGCCTTGGTCACATACCATTATACCAACAACACGTCAACACCCACTCGTGTGGTACTACTTTGAGCCACTCGTGTGGTACTACTTTGAGGTACCACACTAGTGATCAAAACCACTCAATTTATTTAGGAGGTGTTTGGGAACCTCATTTTCAGCTTTTCGTTTTTAAGTTTTTGGCTTTTCAACTTTTTGGATTATGGTCAGAATGTATTTTGAATTTATAGAAGTGTTTGGGAGAAATGTGCAGAATGTATTTTATAACAGGAGTAGTGTTTGGGAGATATGTACAGAATCCATTTTGTGGGGCTTTTTGTTAATGAAAATGAGAAAAATGAAAAATGAGAAATCAAAAAGCTCCTCCCCACCTCTTTTTCATTTCTCCTCTCTAAAGTAAAAAATGGAAAACTCATTTTGCTAGAAATCATTTTGGCTCAAGGCTCCCAAACATCCAAAACCCAAAAATGTGAAAATGAGAAGTTGAAAAGGGGCTCCCAAACACCCCCTTAGAATGCTTCCTCCATCCGGATTTGTTAGTCTGTTTTTAGGGTTTCAATTTTTTTTCCATTACCTTTTAAGTTTGTTCATTGCCTTTTGAATTTGTTCATTTTCCCATAATTTATCCTTTAATTTTTGATAATGGACCAACATTATGGAACTTTTTTTTTTTTTTTTTTGGAACAGAGGGACATTTTCAATAGATTAAAAATCAGATAAGAGGATTTGGCTTAACTCAGTTAGGATCAAAGAAATCCAATTCCGAGGAAGCAATCTGGATACGCGTGATGCCACCCAATGGGCAACTCTGTTAAAAGACCTAGGGATCCAGGATACAAGAAGATTAAAATCAATTACAATTTTCCTAATGTCCTGGATAACCCAACTCTGTTTGTTTGGGTTCTTGAGAACCGGTCTTGGAAACCACCCCTTGTTTGGTTTCCAAAACCGGCCTCTACCCCTTTTTTTTTTTTTAAAGCTCTATCAGTACCACTATTGAAAATGACAGCTGCACCACTTTTGAAATAGCACTGCTTTGAATAAGACTGTTAGTCTAAATGATATTATTTTGGGGACTTTTTTTTCTTTTTAGATGATCCGGCGTTTATTGATTTTAAAATATTTTTCCGAATAAAAAATCACCGGGGCGGTTAGAAGTGCTTGAACCAAATTCTCACCGTTTAACTTTATTTGAAACAGTGAGAATTTTGTTCAAGCACTTCTAACCATCCGATTGAGCTGATTTTTTGTTGGCTCCCTCGGAAAAATATTTTAAGAACAATGAACGGTTCGGATCACTCGTGTGGGACCCAAAAGTGGGTCCCCGAAGGGATGGAGTGCATTTTCGGTACTAAATGGGGTGTACCCCAGGTTTTGCCTTTTGAGAACCATTTTCAAGTGGGGTTCTCGGGACCGGTTCTGAAGAACCTAACCAAACAAAGAGAGAAATGAGCTCCTTGTTATCACTTTCAATCCATACATCCTTTAGCTTCAAAGCTCTTGCCATCATGCATGCTTCTCTTAAGGCCAGAGCCACACACGTCAGTGCTGAGGTGCCATAAACTCTAAACTTCTTGCCATCAATTAAGGCACCTTTATGATCTTGCATTACCACTGCACCAAAACCAGCCCCAGTTTCCTTGTTCCAAGATGCATCACAATTGAGTTCGACTTTATCGTTGCCTGGTGGGTGTCATTAGGGGCGATTTTCTAAGCTAAAGCGCTAGTAGTAGGTAAGCGTCTTGAAGCTCTCACGCGAAAAATTAAAAAAAAAGGCTTCCAAATATTTTTTACCACCAAGTATGTAGGCCCATTTTGGGTTTTTTCCGTGTTAAATACATGCATATAGTTTTGAAACGGTGTCTATCGACTTTATATTTAGTTTCGCTAGCATTTTTAAGGACTTTCATTTTCAAATTTCGTCTTAGGCCCCTCGAAAGTCAGGGCCGGCCCTGGGTGTCCATTTCCTCACCTCAGAGCTAGAAGATTCAGAGGTGCCAGGAATAGGAATAGCAGGCTTAAGCAAGAGGGAATTAAGCTCATCCCAGGCCTGTTCAATCTTCAGAGAAATATTCTTAGCCACCACTGGTAGGTTTTGAAAGATACACTCGTTTCTGGCTTTCCATATACCCCATCCAGTCAAAGCAGCTCTACACAGAAGAATTTTGCTGTTGTTTTTACCATAATTGCTGAAAAAATATGTTTGTGGACAAACAAATCCAGACAGAGGGAGTATTTTTTTAAGGGTTCTTGAAAAAAAATCAACTCAATCAATCAGATATCGATAAAGACTAGATAAGTCTGTTAAAGTTTTGGTCCGTTGGATTCAAGAACTGAAGGCTCGGTTGATTTATTAAAGTTTCAATTCTTGAATCCAACGGACCAAAACTTTAACAAACTTATCAAGTCTTTCTTGATATCTAATTGAGCTGGGTTTTTTTTTTTTTTTTTTTCCAGAAACCCCCACAAAATATTTTAAACAAATTGAGCGCCCCGATCATTCGTTTGAGACCTCGGAATAGGTCCCACATGAGTGGATGTGACTAGTATGTGACCGAGTGGGTGTGCCTGTAATCTCTCTCTTGTTTATTTGCTTATACCCTTTGGGTCTTTAGTTGCCATACCAAATTGAGGAGTAGTACGGTCTAGGAAAATTTTTCTCGAAAACATGTAGGAAGGAAAGTGAAATGCTCAGATTCACTTCTCTTTTTGCTGAACGATTTTGGGGAAACTTTACTTGAATTCGTGACATTTTCCTACCAAATGAGCAAATTCGAGAACCCAAAATGGGATGAATATGGAATTTGCAGGCTTGAGGCTTAGTTTTTTCCATTTGCTAAATCAACATTTGATTTTATCAAGTGTTAGATTTTTAACAAATGAAAAACTAAGCCTGATTCAAAAGAGTGTAGGAATATCAATTTTGATCAAAACTCCTTAGAGAGTTATATTCGGAGTCATTTGATATAATGGACAGCTTGAATTTAATCAAAGTGTGAATAGTCTAAAATTATAGAAACTTAGACTAATAAGCCGTCCACTGGATTCGGCACTAACCGCGGTTCTACACCCATCCACACTGGCTCATTCTTTCTCAAAATAGATAATATTGTTACTAATCCAGATTTACTAAAAATTAGTACTTATCTAATTTCTTTAATTGAGGTTTACTAATATGTATAATATTTGGATAAGAATTAAAATTTAACATTTTATTCTTGACTATTTTATTCTTGAGGCTGTTGGATTTTGAAAGAATACAACTACGTGCTGCCATTTTCATTTGGTGCTGATGTTTCTAAGTTTGAGGCTGGTTTTGGTGCCCATTTAAAATTGGTTTTGCCTTCGCCATTTTCATTTGGAGCTGATTTTTCTTTTGTATCCGAATAGAATTTGAATTTATTTTTTTATCTTGTGATGTAATAATCCGTGAACCAAATCGTGAATTTTTTTTATTGTTTCAGAACCAAACCGTAGATTTTTGGTTCTGGCACGAATTGTCTTTCATTGAACCGTAGATTTTTGGTTCAGTCCTTGGATTCATATCAATCCGCACCAAACCAGACTGTTGTCAGCCCTAGTTATTTGTGATGTGGGTTGCTTTTAATATCGTGCTGTCAATTAAATGATTTTTGTCTTGTTTAAACGAAATTTTTTGGGTGCGTGTAGGGCAGGGTACATGTGGTGCCTACCACTGCATCTAAGCCGTCCAAAAATACAACGGATGGCTCGGATTGAAACCTATTTTTCGTTTTCATTTTGCTTTTTTTTTTAAATCCGTCCGGCACTTTCAATCCGAGTCGTCCGTTGCATTTTTGGACGGCTCGGATGCAGTGCAATGGCACCACGTGGTACCCCATTTGCACCCAAAATCTTCTCTGTTTAATCGGATTAATACTTCGGGAACTGCTGTTGTAGACTGACGTAATTGCATACTTGTACCGTTTAATCTCTCACATTTTATTGATTCGTGAAAAACACATTAGTTGAACATTCGTGATTTCTTCTGATAGGAGAAAAAACATGTTGGAATGATAATTCAAAATAAACAAGAATAAAAAAAATAATGCAAAACTAACAAATGTGATTTTTTAAAATAAGGGAAAAAATGATCTAGCTTAATTAGGAGTATTAAACCAAAACAAACATTCTAAAATTATTCAATACGCGTGAATTTGCTTAAGAATGAACGGTCAGATAGAGCATGTAGCCGTGTAGCGCCTCGGGTCAATGTTGAGAGGAATATTCACTCAGCATTGCCTCTCCCCACACGTTAGAATATGATCCAAACTCGTCGTCGGTTTCTTTTTTGGTACGTCAGGAATGGCTTATCGTCGGTTTCACACTAATGAGTAGACGAGAAGTGAGAGAACTTTTATAGTATTGCTCCAGAAACTCTCATTTATATTTATAAATTTCACCCAATAACAGCTTGATTCTCGACCCAATAGTGAGAAAACTCTACAGTATTTCAAGTCCTTTTTATTACTCAGGTGTCCGGACTAGTTTATCGCACCTCAACTAATCCTTCCCATTGCTCACTCGTGAGGAACCAAATCAAAGTCGGAGCAAAAGCTTCGTATGAACGGACCCAAAAAGAATTGATCGATTTGAGATGTTTCGAACCTGAAACCTTATAGTATATAATAAACTCGTTTTATTTTCTAGATTTCAATGAATTTTCCTCTACGTTTTACTTTCCTTTCATTCTTTTCCTCAAGTTTGGAGCTATAAAGGTTTCATGAGTAGTTACAGTGTCCAACTCAGATCCGGGGTCTCTATAACGCTCATTCTATCTATGCATCTCAGTAATTAATGGTCCGAATTTAAAATAAAATTCATCCAGGAAAGAGATAACTCTTACTCGATCGGAAGAATTTTATTTTAAATCTCGATCATTGAAAAACTTTTAGAGATGAATGCTACACCCCTGCAGCGCAAAGGAGGCTCTGTAGGGATCTGGATTCGTCCAACTCACTTTAAATTTTGGGTTCGGAAAATCCAAAGCTCATTTATCAAAAGTTGAAATACAGAAAATGGATGCCATTATAAAGCAATTAATCTGACGAATATTCAACTGACAGGTATGGATGATTTTTCAATTCCTTGTGTTGACTTGCACGCTTGGAAATGGAAAAGGACGGAGAATTGTAAAAGACTTATCTCTTTTTCTCCAATGGAAATTGCATAGGAAAAGAGGGTGAAGTTCCCAGTTTGGACCGCTAAAATCCGGACACGACTTCTCATAGTTCTAGACTAAATCTCAACTATCGGAACTGCTCAATGTGTTTTTAAGTATCCCTACGAGAAATCAATAAAAAAAAAGGGATTATTACCATACTGCGCCTACAAAAAGAGGCGTCAAATGCAAATAAAGGTAAGTCGTTTTTTTTAATTACCGTAAAAGGTAAGTCACTTTTTTTTAAGTTTAGGTTTATGGTGCACTTTCCTATTATAGGGTTTTTAGTGGTTTAGCTGACTTTCATAAAGTGCTCCTAGGATTTAAAAGTCTGTAGGATTTTAGAAGCTGACTTTCGTAGGGTACCTTAGTAAATGGGGTACCCTTATAGAGTTTAGGTTTAATGTGCACTTTTCCTATTATAGGGTTTTAGTGGTTTAGGAACTTTCGTAGAAGTCTTAGGATTTTAGGTGACTTTCATGGAATCTACTGAGTAAGTAGGATCTTCTAAGATTTTAGGCACTTTCTAAGAAGAATGCTTAGTTGTAGGGATCCACTAGAATTTTTAAGAGCACTTTTCATAAAGATAAATTCTAGGATTTTTAGGCATTTTTCATAAGGTACCCGAGTCGTAGGGTACCCTAATCATAAAGTTACCCTAGAGTTTAGGTTTAGGGTGCACTTTCCTATTATAAGGTTTAGTGGTTTAGGCACTTTCATAGGGTACCCGAGAATTTTATGCACTTTCATATGGTAACCTATGATTTAGGCATTTTTATACGGGTTGGGGAGTTGATGAGAATTTTTCAGAGTTGGGCTTGACCTGATGGTAATTATGGGATCCAAAGGTGACCTGATGGTAAATGTCCCTAAAAAAAAAACCAAGAAGGGCTTGATCAGTTTTTATGAAAAACTACTTGGATCAAGTCTTTTCTAGTTTTTTTTTTTTTTTTTTTTGCTAATTTCCCTCGGAGACCCTTAAAAATACTTTTAAACACATTGGACGGTTCGGATCATGAAAAGTTGATTGAAAAAGTAAGGTGTAGACAGAAAGTCCGCATTTTAAGATGTGAATATGAAGATTAGTGTTCCCTTCTGTTTCATCCACTTTGTAAATGATAGAGGTGAATTATTCTTCCCTGAAAAGAGGAGAAAATGAGCCCCCTTTTTTCCTGTTTAGGAGCGGACTTGAAGAACAAATAGCAATTGGAAATCATATCACCTAAATTGAGTTCAAAAAAACAAAAAACAAAAAAATCCTACCAGCTATATCAATAAAATACACTCCAAGTCCCCAAAATTATAGAAGTATCTCCCTTTGGTCCTTGTAGTTTAAATTTTATCACTTTGAAGAATGCACTTACATTTTTGTTCCAATATAATCCCTCCATCGTCTTTTGTTAGTGTGTCCAACAACAACAAAAAAATGAAAACAACGAAGGGTCCAAAGTGAACCACATGAAAAATAAAGGCCAACGAGTGTAACTTTTTAGCTCTCAGGGCTCAAGGTGCTATGGTGAAAAGACTAAAATAAGTTTTTTTTTTTTTTCCCATCAATGTAGTCTTAATATTGCAGACTGTTGCATTGTTCTCCAAATATACGTTAACAAATAGTAAATGGATATGAAAGACTTTTTTCCGATGATTAAAGAAAGACCCATCTTTTTCGTTTGCTTTGTAGTTGAATGGAAAATATAATAGTAGCTGGATATGAAACCAAGTTTTTTTTTTTAATAAACGGCATGAAAGAAAATAATATAGTTGGGAATTAACGGGCTCTGAAATTAGTTTAAATGCGCGTAAGTTGGCCGCTTATCCGGTGATCAAAGAAAAAACTAATATAATAGTAGCTGGATATGAAAGCAAGTTTTTTTTTTTTTTAAACAGCATGAAAGAAAATAATATAGTTGGGAATTAACGGGCTCTGAAATTAGTTTAAATGCGCATAAGTTGACCGCTTATCCGGTGATCAAAGAAAAAACTAATGTAATAGTAGTAACATTGAAAGAGAAGCAAACTTTCCATATTTTCCCGTAAATCCTGTAAATAGCAACTTGCAAGTATCAAATTATGGGAGGCAAAGCTTAAAAAACAAATCAAACGTCCTTGTATTCATAAAAAAATCTTTAGAAATGAATTGAATAAATATTGTTTATTACAGAGTTGTATATTGAGTTAGTCAAAGATTAAGCTAGCATCCATCTGATCTCTTTTACGACTTTTTTAATCAAAGATTAAGCTAGCATGAAAACATAAAGGCCTTGTTCGGTTAGTAGGTTTAGTTTAGTTTTGATGATGTAAGCAGGTGTAATAAGTGGAGAGAGATAGAGAGAAATGATGATGTAAGCAAAACTAAAACAGGGTCAAAACTGGCCCAAAACTCCCAAACGAACATGGCCAAAGTGTTTGCTCTTCATCAGGTCATATGTTCAAATCCCCCAGAGATCAAACATTTCAAACCTTGGAGGCATTGAAAGATTTGTCCGGTCATTAACTTTAGAGCTCCGAAATTAGTTGAGGTGCTCACAAACTAGTCTGGACATCCCGTTATTTATAAAAATTGGTAATGCAAAATTCGGCTCCGACTTATCCGCATTCATGCAGTCTTCCGTCCCACATGTACTACAGTATTAGGAAACTTCTGACATCTAACCTCGCCAAGTAACTTCAGTGAGAAATAAAGGCTAAATATTTTAACCATTCATACTCACTCCGTCCCAATTTGTTTGCTTACAATGGGAATACGTGCAATTTCAAACCCCTACAAAATATATTTCTCTATATTATTTTTTAATTTGTTTTATACCAAATTAAAGTACTCAATGAGCACTTTAATTTGGTGTAAAAAAATTTTAAAAATAATATATAGAAGTACATTTTTTAACATCTACAAAATACACGTTTCTCAAAGCGAGCAAACAAATTGGGACAGAGGGAGTATCTTTTTTCATGCCGTTGACTTCTCTTTTGCATATCATAAGTTCTGTACCGATAAAGTGATCAATGAAGGTCCTCCAGTGGAACACCCTTGCAGAGCTCTAGTGGAAGATTACAAAATGCTAATGGCCCGTACCGGTCCCAAGTGTTATGCCCCGTTAGGATCTAAAACAAACACCACAAAAACACGCACACCAAACACAAGACAATCGATTCCCCAAACAAAATGGGTATTAGGAGCCACATTGCTCCAATAATTAATATCACGCTCAGTCACATATACCGTCAAGCGAACCAAAGTGCAGACAATTTAGCAAGGCTGGGTGCCGTGACAATTTAACAAGGTTGGGAGCCGAGCAAGGGGAGGAGCTACTCGTTACTGAAGAAATGCAGCCATCAGGGGGCACAATTTGTGTTTGGACACCTTGTGGCGTAATTTGGTGTGTATTTCGTTCAATCCTGTTCTCGATTAGACTTTTGGAGCAAGAAAGTAATTTAGCACAGTTCTACAGACAAACAAGGTACCATACCCCAAGACGAGGGAAAAGTAAACAAAGATAAAGATCAGAAAATGAAGTCCGATATTCTTAAAGGGACAGAGTACTTATAGCCCTGGTTCTGTTTCTACCTTTTTTTTTCCATTGCCAAGAAGATCATAATAGCAGAAATTCATCATTTCACTTCAATGTGCAATTAACCGATCTCCAATGATATTTTTCCTCATGGGTGGGCGTAAATGTTATACTACATCTCATTAGAAGAAAACTCATGCACTACAACTTGGCAAATTCAATGCAGAAACTTGAACAGAAAGTATAGCAACTGAAAATGAACCACCTGAAGTGTGGTCAAGAAAGGTCCATTGCCGGCAACTGAAACAGAGAATTTCCTCTATCCGATATCTTGAACCTCGCCCTTTTTCGATGGACTTTCTGATAAAATCAGCTTTCAGGAAATATCAACAGCTCCTTTCTGCATTACTGAAATCGTTAACCTTGTCGGCATATTTGCTGCAGGCTGCCATTATAAGTCCTCAAAAGCTACAACAAGAGATCAGTCACTTGTAACAATTTTAACCACTCAAAGGGAATAACTCAGTTGTTGCTACCAAAATGCTCAGAGGGTATAATTTGTTTCTTGGATTTGTGGACGGGAAAAAAAAAATGGAAATGGTTAAAAGATAGAAGAAAAATTCTCAGTGATGGAAGTACATCTTTTCCGAACACAAATCAAAGATCCAAAAACAGACGGGACAAGTTGCATAACGCGGATTTTCCTTTCTTGAAACTTTAGAAGTGTTCCGCCTAGATGAAACCTGGAATTTGCTGAACAAGTCACTTTTGCCACTATACACCATTTCCAACTTCTGCCATCATGGAAGACATGCTGCCAGTACCGAAAGTCCCATTAACCACCATTTTCCCAATGTACATTTTGGTCGTTTTAAAAAACTTGAGGTGTGGCCGTTGAGTTCTTCTTACAGAAGGATTCTTTATGCTTCCTCCTCCGATTGATGGTCAAAAACCCATTTGCAAGAGCTTCCAATGATCTCGCTGTTGGTGGCCTATTTCTCGTGCCTTGCCTTCTGAAATTACCAGTCGAATCAGCAGAGGGTACTACTGGCGCAAAAGAATTTTCTGGAATTTTGGAAGTCTGGTAATCTCCACCATTCCTCGACTCCACTACGGAGCCTTCGACAGTTTCCAAATATGGCGTAACTTGAGGTAAGTTCAGGTCAATCAATGTGGGGGATTGAGATTTCTCATGAAGACAGAAAATACCATCATGGGCCTCAGTAACACTGCCCATTGAAGGAATTGTGGATGAGACCTTTTCTTGAGTTGAATCCAACCCATGGCTTCTCTTGCTTGAACAATTCTTCTCTTGTTCCAAACTAAGGCTCGCTGAAGAACTGAGCAAGCAATGGCTTAACTCAGTCTGAGTACAAGCCAACACTTTCCTACGCCGTTTTGTTAATGGGACTAAAAAGCTCAAACTGCTTTCTTTCACCCTCTGGCCGCACTTTAGAAGCTTCCTTGGCTTCTTGCCATTGCAGGAACTTTTGCAGTCCTTAGAGCTTTTAATGCATGCATTTACGGAATATGAAGTTTTAATCAGATTCCCTTGGTCTGAATTGCCCATTTCAAGGTATTCCTCAGTGGACAAATCACCAATAGCAGATGACATGTTCTTTACATTTGAAATATTAATCTCCTTCTGATCAAATGAGAGGGTATCATGCTTCTCAGAATGACTTCTAGAGGTGGTCTTCTTTGAAACTTCCAATGGTGAGGTTTTCAATTCCCTCACCATAAACGACTTCCCATTCTTTAGGCTTGTATCCACAACAGTTAACTTCACAAGATCTGAATTGAGATTTGGAGTTCGAGCCTTAAGATAAGAAGGCTGTTCCAATTTTGTCTGAGGACTTATTTCCATTGACCCATTGTCGCCATCTCTTTCATCTGCTTCAGTGTCAAGCTCAAGAAGAAAAGGTTCCAAAGCAACTTTTTTCAAAACATCAGCAACACAATCGAAATAATGGTTTCCCTTTTCTAATCTCCTTCTTGAAAACTTCTCAACGCCGGGCATAAGAAAGACCAAAGAGTCTATGTAACCATCCTTCATATCCCTAGGTTGCTCTGAGTGCCAACCTCTTGCTAGTAAACGGGGCCAAACGGCTTCCCAAAATAAATCACTTGACCGAGCTTTACTTAACCGAACTTTTCCTGTCAGAAACTTGGTGATTTCACTAGGTGAAAGAGAAGACCATGCTTTTCCATTTGCTACCTCTGGGTGCGTAGGATTGACACGGTTGTACTTCGACGTCTCTGGGGCAATTCCTGTTAGATCTTGCTTCCCATTACCAATTCCCACTGCCTCCACAAGACTTTTCATGCCAACAGTAATTTTTAAAGTTGAGACGTATTCCTCTTGTGATACTTTTCCCTCTCCAAATTTCTTCGAAACCTGTCAATTGATACTCGATAGTTAAGCAGGATGCTATGTTTCTTGGACATCTAAGAAAGGAAAAGTCTTGCTAGATGATAATAGAAAGAGTTCCAGTAAATCTAACATGCTCTTCATTCTATTTGCGATTCTGAAAAAATAAATAAATAAATAAAATAAAATAAAAATAAAAAAATCATGAGATCAAGGTTGGAACAGATCTTAAAACTATACTAGCAAATGCCAAAACAATTAAGGGTGGTAAAGCATAAGAGCTCTCCAAATTATACTGCTACAAAATTGGTTAAGAGATCACAAGTTTGAAGGGGATTAACTAAGAATTTCAATCTCTATGTTAACACATGTTATTTTATTCATTAGGAATTTTCTGATTTTCAAGTTTTCAAAACAGATACAAAGGGCTTCAATAGGAAATTCATTTCAGTGGAGTCATTCTTGCGCCATGCACGAATCTAACTTAATAAGCCGTTCACTTTTTTGGTAAGTGATATTACCAAAAAGAGAGATACAAAATGAAAATCAAAATACGGCACGAATGGCCTACAAGACCATGCTGAGAAGGCTACGGCACCCTTGAGAATGAGAGACTCTTCAAGACACAACAAAGCCAAGGGCATACATCAAGATACCAAAAGTACAAAACTCAAGACATATATAAAGCCAAACAATCAACCAACATATGATCTGTCACAACACCCTCTCATTGCCTTTACATTTACAATAATCGTTTCACCTTCAACTCTATAGGAATCTCAAATATAGTCTACCTATGAACTTCTAAACATCCATTAGAGAATACGAAATAGCTGGTGAAGATAATGAAACAGCTCAATTAACCTAGGTAGATGGGAAACAACTACAATCCGTACTCTTTATCTACCAGGAGATGTTTGTGAAGTATAATTTAGGAAAGTTTAATTTTAGGAATTGTAATTTAGGGTTTCCAATTGTTAGGTTTCAATTAATTTGTTATTTATATTTTATGTTAGAGGTAACTTAGTCATTTTATGTTATTAGGGTTTTGCTAGGGTTTTCAGGCTAAGCCTATATAACCCCTTGATTAGCCTTGCAATCTCTAAGCATTGCAATGCAATAATAGTATGTTTGTTTTGGCAGAATACGCTTGTTTATTTCTCTTTCTTTGAAAGCTAACAGTGTTACCTCAAGCATCCTGAAGGGAAAAATTATCCCTAAAAAATGTTAAGAAATATGAAACTGCAACTTAATCACCATTAAAAAAACGTTAACATGCATGAAAATTGTGACCAACATAGGGTATTCAAACCACAAACTTCTTCAAAGGATTAGGACAAACTTGGAACAACAAGGAACAAGTTTCATTATGCAGTGAATGTGCATAGATGAGTCTCCCTATGATCATTTATAGAAAGACTTCCTGACTTTAAACACAGGAAGAAAAAAAAAAACCATCAGCAGTATGTGAAAGGACTTCAGGAAGTACCTCCAATATAGTATTTTGGCATGCTTCTGGCACGTGGAGACACAATCGAGACAACAATTCTTGTTGCCTCCATCCAATGAAAATTCTTGGCCCATAAGCACACCTTTTGCTCCTCATCTTTCGGCAATCTGACCATCTACGGTATTCATCAGACTTATAAAACTTCCCATAGTAATGTGAGAGTAAATCCCCCATTGTCCTAGTGTCAATAAATCTCCTCACTTGGTTGAGGTTTTTCCCAAAGATATATAAACCAAGGAGGAAACTCGCCTCTTCAATATCACTCCATGAACCACCACGGGAGCCCGGGACTAAACAGTATCCTTCACCTCTGTACTTCTGATGCACTTTTCTTTTCATTTCCTGTTCCAAAGTCAAGTTATTTGAATCAGCACTATGATTGGAATCTTCAACTTTTAAGGAAACACCAGTTGCTTTACTGCTGCAAGCTTCAGAGTGCCTATTTTTGCTCGATGTGCGATTTGGGTCCCCAAGAAATTTCTTCCCTTGCTGTTTCATGTACTCTATTTCTGTATTGATCCGTGTGATTGGAATGGGCAAACCCATAAGAAAATCTCCGGGAACAACAGACACACAGCCTTCCTCAAATGGGTCTTTCAAATACAAAAGATACTCAGATTCCGTCATTAGCTGGGGAATTTCAACCTGGTAACGATCTCCAACTCTAGGAATCACCTCTCGATCTCCACAGACATTCAACTCATAAAAGGAATCCTGATGAAGTAGCTGATCCACAAATGTGTCATCAATGCATTCCCCGTTGTGAGCCAGTTGAACTGAATCCAACTGCTATATAAATCAAACACAATAAACCACTTCATAGACATGAATCTAATGAATGACTTACTACTCCATATGGATGGAATGAATGAAGAAGCAACAAAATTCCCACTAGCACTTGAATAACTTTGACAAGTGAGTGAATGTGCATGGCAGTGATGCAATCTTTTGTAATCAGAAATACATCATCATTCAATACTTTACAGGCCTAATTGATGCATATGTTCACAGGATCGTCTTCTTCATGAGTTAATCATTTCATATGGTGGAACCTGTGATTTTTACAGTTGAAATAGATCAAAGTTACGACCTTTAACCTACTAAAAAGACCATCAAGAAAATCAACAGGCCAAGTTGATGTATTTTCTTTGAACCCTAACATTTGGCTATCTCAAATGTGTCACAGACTCACAGTGCCTCGTTTTTTCCAATGAACGATTAAATAAGATGAAATAAGCCACTTTTATTGGATTCCATGCAGGAATTCATCAATGAAAATAAGGAATCTCATCTTTGAAATCGTGCCCAAGTCCACCGCCGACACTAGTTTTACTGTATCCTTGGATGAAGAAGCAGCATATGACATTCACTAGTAGGTTAGCCGAATAATACATGCCACGGTTTACAAACATGTTACCTAATACCCTTACTTCCAGAAGAGGCTCAAGCCCCGAAACCCCATCATGGGGCAGAGGGATGCTGCCCCACATAACCTCCTGCATACTCACTACAGAGTTAGATCTGCAAGCCATGGAGAGGTATCCCGTACTAATCAGCTTCACGAATTCAACATGTCAAAAAAGAATCCATTTAGCCAACCTCAGTGAAGGATGTTCCAGTCCGTTTCGTAGTATGGGGAACAAAGTCCTTAGTTTGGTACATCACAATGAGAAACTACAATAAAAGAAAATGAAAAAAAAAAAAAAGCAGGCCTGAAAAACCCCATTTAAGCTGAGGAGATGTTGCAAAGCATCACAAAACTAGGAAACCCCAGATCCTATTCTGAACTCAAGCAGAACCCAGAACAAAGCCCGACTAAAAAACCCGAAACCATAGCATAAAACTTGTTAGAATCTAACAAGCACAAAAATCCCAAAAAGCAACACAATCTCGACCATAGAAACATCCAATGTGTCAAACTAAACCCCCAAAGAATCGTGGACGAATTAGATGGAAAATAAAGAATACAGAACGAAGGAACAGCTACCCATATTAAGGCTCCCATTGTGATTCCAAAAAATTAGGGTGATAAGAACACCAGCTAACCATTGACAACAGAGAAAAAGAACACGCCAAATCTTTAACGGCGGAAACAAGTCAAACCACAATGTATAAGCAAACCGTATGTAGAGAAACACAGTGTCTTTAATCTTTATGAACAAATGTATGTCATAATAAAAGAAAATCTAACCTCCATGGAAGCACCAAAATGTTAAAAGCCACGTGAAGAAGCAACCTGAGCAAATGGGTCTTCGTTATAACAAAATACTGCTAAAAATGCAAACACAGAAGACAAAACTCGGAAAAAATTATGTGAACATAACAAGACGTACGTGTAGTGGAGAAAGGCTTTGCCTTTAGGAGAGCTGAGGGTTCATGGCTTACCAAGCTTCAATTGACACGGAGAGCCCAGGAGAGGGAAAAACAATGAAAGAGTCGCTCGCTTGTCGCTGCAAAAGAGAGAGAGAGAGAGAGAGAGAGAGAGAGTTGTATAGAGAAGTATAGTATACAACACATTAATTCTCCTAGTACAATTTTTATGCTTTGGAGAGAGAGAGAGGGGGGACACGTGGAATTTTGGCTTCCTTTGGCTATATAAATTTGGATACAAATTTATTTGAAACCGTTCTATGTAAGTGGGCTCTATATCTATCAAGTGTGGCTCGGCTTTATTGGCCAATTTTGAAGACAACATCTATATTCAAATTTGTACATATTTATCTGCATCTATAACATTGGTCGAAAAGTTTACTTGCTTGTTTCCTTTATTTTAAGCAAAAGAAAAAAAAAATGTTACATAAGTTTATTAGGAGAAAATTAAAAACCTTTGGTGAAATTTCGTGAAGATCCCCTCATTTATGTATGTTTCTCATAGAGACTCTTTAACGTTTAAAACTGCCCAAACAGACACCCTTCACCTCTACCATTTATATGAAATAAATAATGGGTAACTATGTTAACGGGAATTTAGGTGATTTTTATATATAGGAGTCAGTGTTGGTAAGGGGTAGAATTGTCATTTCATTCATTCCGTTAGCAAAGTTAGCCATTTTGACACAACGAAATTCTTGTGAGATTAGTTAGTGTACTAATCTAAACGAGATAAAGACTCTAATTTACGAATATTCTTAAATCCACAAGAAGAGAGATAAAATTTAAAATTGTTTATTGAAAAAAAAAAGTTACTATATTTTATGCATATAGGCTACATCCTTATTTACAGATAAACCCCTAACTCAACTAACAAATAATATAATTTTGCTAACCAAGAAAAAACAATAAAGAGAACTAAGAAACATAAAATAAAATATTAAAAATATCCTAAATCAAGTTATCACTAAATTAACGTTTTCATATGTTAAAACACTTAATATCTTGTCTTACATCAGTCTCTTTTTCTTTCAAAAAAAACTTGTCCTCGAGTTCTCTTTAGGAATTTGTCATCTCCCATGCCAAATAAATAGATGTTTTGGAATACTTCAACCCCTTGATTTCCTTCCAAAAATCATTGATATAATATTTGCAATGATCTCTTCTTTGCATGATTCTGATTGATGAGATCCACTAGATGAATATTAAGAATTCAATCATATTGTTGCATTTCAAGAAAATCAACAAAGTTAACTTGACTTTGCAGGTTCTCTTAATTTTGTACAAGCTTGGCATTGGTTGGTAGATCAAGCACAAATGATGTCGTACGAAAACCATTGTATTGTCTTCACTGCTAGGATAAGTCAAACCAAGAAGTTCACAAAACTCAATATTTGGGGAGGGATTAACGTGTTGAGAAGTTATGGGCACCAATTCATGAACTTTCTCTTCCTTCGATTCTAATCTTGTTGCAATATCTTTATTCTCCCATGCGACTACCTCTTTCAAAACACTTCCATCAATATTTGATTATCTCGGGACACTCAAAATTTCTTCTTTGTTATCAGCCTTGAATTCATCAACTTTGGATACAACCTCTTCCACGTCTTTTTTTTTTTTTTTGGTGAGATTATGCTTCGGCCTATATTTTTCTTCCAAAAGGAGCTCATAATTCCATGACAAAGATCTTTTTATTCTTGACCATGTGAGAATACAACGCTTTCCCAATCATTCTCTTAAATCTTACATATCTAACCACCATCATAACACTATCCCATAAGTTTTACCAGTAAATATTTTCACCTTATTTTAGACGACATTCTCACATACTCAACGGAATCTTGAATGTCTAAAATCCAATATAAAACATCTTTAAAATACTCATAACCATTGAATTTAAGAAAATTATCGTAATACCCAAAACGGGTTCTAATTCCTCACTATTAGCATGGTTTTAGTTGGGTGTCCCCAATTACTATTTGATTATCGGGCTTATTCTGGTTAAGAGTTTGGCGCAAGCTATTCTCTTCAACCCTTTCTGGTCTGTGGTTGGGTTTAAGAGTCAACAGCCCTAGCACCTCATGGACTTTTGTCAAGATACTTGTTTTTGTTATTCTTCCACCATCTTCTTTGAATCAGCAATCCCTTAAACAACGTTAATGGGTGTGTCATCTACTTTGCCTAGTGCCATCGACCTAGAAAATTCTCGCTATAATACCACTTGACACAATAAAATTCATGAGAGATTAGTTAGCGCTTTAATTCAAATGAAGATAGGCACTTGAATCAAAATTAGGAGCTGCAGAGATTCACGGACTTCTCTTTAAGAATCTACCATCTTCTATGCCAAATAAATAGATACTTGGAATACTTCAACCCCTTGATTTCCTTCCAAAAAGATTCATAGAGAATAATATCTAGAATGATATATTTTTTGCATACTTTAATTGATTGATAAGATCCACTAGACGAATATTGAAAATCTAATCATATTGTTGCACTCTAAAAAAATCATCAATGTTAACTTGTCTTTGTGGGTTCTCGCCATCGAGCTAGAAAAGTTATTCCTCAGATACAACGGAATTCACGAGAGATTAGTTAGAGTACTAATTCAAACGAGATAGACATTTGAATCCACAGTATTCTTGAATCCACAAGAAAAGAGATAAAACTCAATGTTGTTTATTGAATAAAAGTTTAAAAGATACTCATGTCCATAGGCTACATCCTTATTTATAGGCTAAACCCTAACTCAACTAGGAAACCGAGGCGTTGTTTGTAGGCCAAGATATGTAGAGGCGTTGTTTGTAGGTCAAGATCTGCAGATGCCTACGCATATGGACATCTCACATTTTCTATCTTCATAGCTTTGACACAATGAATCTTGGGGAAAGATTTCAACAGAGAAAGGAGAGAGTAAAGAAGGAGACAGTGGTTGTGCCCTAATCTGTTGTTCAACGTACGTCATAGAGGAGAAGGAGGAAAAGGAGACATGACAACTCTCTAGGAGAAAGATGAAAATGAGACACGACATCTCTCTATTTTCTTCATTTATATGGATGAGTGGGCCCCACCACGTGAGGGCTGAGCCTTTTGACCTCTTAAAACTAGGGTAAAGTTCCCTCCACCAACCGAACAAAAGTTTGGAAATTATTTTTGCCAAAACTGGACTACAATGGGTAACCGAACAAAGCCAATAGAATTTTGCTAACCAAGTAAAAACAATAAAGGAAACTACGAAACATAAAATAAAAAAACTAATACCTAATAATATGCCAAAACAAGTGGCAGAAAATTAAAATATCATAAATCAAGCTATTAGTAAAATAACCTTTCCATATGTTAAAACACTTAATATCTTGTTCTACATCACATTATTTTCATTTTATATAAATGAGGGGTCTGTTTGGGTAGTTTTAAACGTTATGGGGTCTTGAAAACAAATATAGATGAAGGGAACTCTCTTATAATATCTTTCTGGCTCTCTCTCTTCCTCTCATGCACCGGCCCTAGGGTTTCTTCGCCTGGGGGGAGCCGGTTCCTCTCTCTCTCTCTCTCTCTCCTTGTCCCATTTTCCTTCTTGTTCCCATTTCCTTCAGCAGTTTTCCCGTCGGTCTTTTCTGTTGGGTGAAGCCAATCTTAGGCCTAATGGCATGGTGGTTCTCGTCGGTCGGTTATGATTAAGTTGGATGCTTCTCTGGCCTAGCATTTCACAATCTTGTTCTGACCGGAGTTTCCCCATTTTGGCTTAACGGCTGGTGGTGCTCTTATTCTTTTTCAGCCGTCTGATGGTGGCGGCAGTCTTTTCTAGCGGTGGTGCTGGGTTGGAGATGTTTGGGCCTGTGGAGTTTGGGAGGGGTATGGTTTTGTTGCCGTGTTTTGACTTCTAATGGGTTCTCTGGTGGGCTTTCTTCCTTGCTGCTGTTGTTTGTGCCCGTTCTAATGGCGGTTTGGGTTGTGCTCTTGTGGTGATGGTTGATGTCCGGCGGAGATGTTCTGTTGGGGTCAACGGTGGCTGTAGCGGCTCTTGATGGCATCCGATTCAGGTTTGTTTGCTTGGGCTTGGCCCATTTTTGGCTTTATTGGCCTTTTGGTGTTTGTGGTTTTGTTCTATCTGGGCAAGGCCTTTAGGTGTTTGTGCTTGTTGTTTTATCTGGACTTTCGGTCCATTGGGTGTTTGGGCTTTTGTCCATTTGGGTGTCTTCGGTTGGCTTCTTGCCAATCGTCTTTGGGTCTCAGTTTTGGCTATGGTTTACTGATTCCTTGCCCCTTTTATTCTTGTAATGTTTCAAGGTTAATGAAGTTTTTGCCTTTAAAAAAAAGTATAGATGAAGGGATCTCAATGGAATTTCACCGAAACCTTTGCTTAGACATTTCAAATAGTTTAGCTTTTTTTTTTTTCTCTATTTTTTGTTATATATATAAAATAAATAAATAAACGAGTCATTTTTAAACCTGCCAAATGAAGCTTAACAGAAAGACTATGAAAAGCCTCAATCTGGATTGCGAGCCATTTTTACATGGGTCGCATGCTTAAGGTCATCCTTCATGTAGAATATCTATTGCGCAAAACTTGTTTGACGAGCAAATTTTGAAACGTGCTCTCTGGAGAAAGGAGAAATTTTGACGATCATATATTTAGCTAAATGCTAAAGAAATGTCTTTGGACATCGAAAGCTAATCCCAAACAACAATGGATACGGTAAGAGAATGATGGATTTCTTTGTTTCGATATGTGATACTATAATGCTCTTAAAAACTTTATTTCAAATTAGACACCAGAAAGATAACAGCTTATCATTGTTTAATACTTGCAAAGCGGAAGCCAGCATAAGCTATTGGAGCTACATACTTGTAGCTTCAAAAACTTCTTCTCATATATTTAGCTAAATGCTAAAAAAAAATGTCTTTGGACATCGAAAGCTAATCCCAAACAACAATGGATACGGTAAGAGAATGATGGATTTTTTTTGTTTCGATATGTGATACTATAATGTTCTTGAAACTTTATTTCAAATTGGACTCCAGAAAAATAGTAACATCTTATCATTGTTCGATACTTGCAAAGCGGAAGCCAACATAAGCTATTGGAGCTATATACTTGTAGATTCAAAAACTTCTTCAAGAAATACCAGCATTAATGGTTTGGTTCTGTATTGATTTCCACCTCAGCCTCTTGATTTTTTTAAAAAATAAAAAAACACAATACAAAAAGGCATAAAAAAACTCAAAAATGGCTGAGAAGATAGCAATCACACAATGGCAGAGTTTTGCAATTGATTTTATGAGATAAAATGTAGTTTTGCTAAGATCATTTTATTAGAACTAGATTTTATCTCATAAAATCATTTGGAAAACACCCCATGGTGGAGTTTATCAAAACTAGATTTTATCACACCTCCAAGCAAAGTTAGATTTTATCTCATAAAATTAATTGGAAAACTCAGCCAACAAAAGAAAAGAAAAGTAAAATGTTTGAACCCAACAAAACATAAAACTAGGGATGGCTATCTCGGTTGATTTGCCCCGATCCAACCCGTCCCCTCCTCGAATGAGTAGGGGATTCGGGAATTTTTATAGGGATCGGGTAGGGTATGGGGATTTTTTCCAAAAAAATTCAGAGATCGGATAGGGGATGATGTCGTCAGTCCCCTCCTCGATCCTTGCTCCTCCACGTTCCCCTCCCTTCCCCGCATCCTCATTCACATATTTAGGTATTTTATATTGTAAGTTTATAAGTTTTTTTTTTCCTAGATAAGTTTATAACTTGGTAGTTGGTTGTATAAAGAAAATTTTCTCCTTTATTTTTGTTTTATGTGACACTTTTGAGTGAAATTTTAATCTATCTATAAATCAAAACGATAAAAGAAAAAGACAAGAATAATAGCACTTTTGAATGACTTGATACATTTTAAATATCTTTAGGAATCACTTTTGTCATTAGCTTTGAATTTCAATATAACTTCTTTAGTATTCATTTGAATGAAATTTTGAATTTCCAATTTCCCATAATGATCCCCGTTCCCGGCATTGGGGTGGGAACGGAAGACAAAAAAAGAAGAAGGAATTACTCTAAGGTCCATTATAGCTTTTTGTAACATGTCTAGTCCACTTCTTAGTTCCATAACTTTTCTAATCCACTTTTTTGCAATTTATAAGGTGTAAGGTCTACTCTCCATTTTTAATAGACAAATATATCCTCACATTAAATTTAATACATAACATACTCTAGCCGGAAGTTTACCGGTGCCGGAAAGTTCGTTGGAAAGGTACCGGCGCTGGAAAAGTTCGTAGGAAAATTGGACTTTGCTGGAAAAGTTGTCGGCACAGATAACCATATCTGAAATCGCAAGAGGTGGTTATCTGAACACACAAGATGTGGTTATCTTGATTCGCAAGAAGTGGTTATCTGTACTCATAAAATGTGGTTATCTGGGCATATTTTTGTTTAAAAAACTTGCTTGGGATCAAGTCCTCAACCAACCAAGCATTATAAGATAGTAGCACAAACCTTAACATAAAATTTTACTAGAAATTTTACTGAAAATTGAATAAAACAAAAAAAACTATTTTTTAAAAATAGAGGTGGTTATCTGAACTCAAAAGAGGTAGTTATCTAAAATTATAAAATGTAATTATCTATACTCTATTTGAGATAAAAACATTTCAAAAGGAATATACTTTTGTTATACATATATTTATTAGTAGCTATCAAATACTCCTATTTGTCATTTTGTTTGAAAAAAGAGTATACTTTTTACTTTTACATTGACTTGAAAAAAAGAAGTACGAGCTGTCATTGTCATTTTGCTTTGAAAAAAGGAGTATACTTTTTACTTTGAGCAATGCTATATACATAACAAAAATGTATAATAAAGTGGACAACACAATCACATGGGGTGTGAACTTCACACACACTTCACACTCTTTGTAAGTGTATTGTCTATTTTATTGTACATTTTTTATTGTGTATCTACCATTTTTGTTTTATAATGACTTGAAAAAAGAAGTACTAGTTGTCATTTTGCTTTTGTATCTCTTCTCCGAAGAAGTTTACAGCCATCGAGATATCTTTCTCTTAAAAGCCCTCTGATATCCGGAGTCTCATCTCATACCAGAGTCCAAGGCTTTGCTTCTTCCTTCAGATCTACTCCACCCCTCTCTCTTTCTTTCTCTCTCTATGAAATAGCCTCTGTTTTTTTTTTTTGGTTTCCATTCAGGTTAGATCTTACGCCTCTCTCTCTCTCTAGTCTTGATCTGAAAAATACCTTGGTTCTCCAATCGAAGGCTTTCCTCAGGCAGTGACATGACCGAATTTTGTGAAACAGGATTCACAACCTTAGTTCTCGAACAGATGGTCCGATCATCTTCTTCAGATGCGACTGCAAGGGAAGCTTGGCAGACATCATACCGGCCGGTGTTCGCCGGAAGTCCGGAGTGTTCAGCTGCGCTGTTGCCAACTGCCTCTTGCCGCCACCTCACCACAGGAGTCCCGTCGCCGTTGTATCAGACGCATTGAGGACTAACGTACAAATGTTATCGATTCGAATTTGTCAGAAACTCATCGTTGGGCTATTTTTGTCTTTTTGTGTCGTGTGTGGACTTAATCTCTTAGGAAATTATGGTATGAACCTTAGATTCTATAGACATAGTTACAGTGGACCCTATAATAACTATCTCAAAAAAAAGTCTCTAGTGAAAATTTGGGAGAGGATGAGAGTTGGTGTAGGTTTGGAAATTGGAGATGGAGATAGTATTCAGTCTATGTCCATCCGGCTATCCCTACATAAAACACATCTTGTTCTTGAATGACAAAGGCCGTGTTCGCTTGGGAGTTTTGAGCCGGTTTTAGCTCTATTTTAGTTTTACTTTCATTATCATTTCTCTCTATCTCTATCCACTTATTACATTTGCTGACATCATTAAAATTAAACTACTAACTGAACAAGTTCAAAATACCTATGGCCCCTTGAATCCCTCAGTTAAACCCATGTTCTTCTGGTCAATCTTCCTGGCCACTTGAATCCCAACTTGGAATTTCCCAAAAAAAAAAAAAAAAGTTTCCAGAAAAGTCTTTGTTCCTGAAAAAATACCAAGAAAATTCGTTACTTCTACGAAAATCTGCCCCCTGGAAAAGACTTTGTTCCATTAAAAAAATGCCTCCAAAATTTCGCAGAAAAACCCATCACCCACCCATTGAATACTAGGCTTCTGCATAGCAAAAAGTTTCCTCCCCTGGAAAACTTTCTTAGGCCTGGTTCGAGTGAATTGAGAAAATTAGTTTTTTGGTTTTTTTAATTTTGTTTTTATTTTAAAAAATAAAATTTTAAATTTGGCTAATAATTTTATATTTTTTAGATTTCTCTTGTTGAGATAAGTTCAGAAATCACAAAAAATCGATTGATAAGTAACAAATACAAAAAAATTTAAATAAAAACAAAACTAAAAAACCAAAAACTAGTTTTTTTAATTCACCCAAACCAACCCCAAACCAACCCTTAATCTCATTTGTTAGCTTTCTGAGCATCCAAACATGGCCACTGGTGAAACTACCCACAAACTCCTCAAGTTTGAAGAAGGATGGCCGATGATGCAAGAAGGAATCAAGAAACTCGAAGAGCTTGTAGAAGGAGTTCGTAGTGATCAATTCACCTCTGAAGAGTACATGAGATATTACACGTATCCTCTCAATCTTTTTCCAATTGGGTTTCTATGATTTTGACTGTTTAGTTCTTCAGAATGAAAAATAGTTGAATTTACAAATTCTACTGGTTTATCTCAGAGTCTTGGTTGATACAAGGATTTTCAGTGTTATTTGGGATAAGCTCATTCTCTATTGACTATTCATTGTGTTCCTTGAATTTAATTGTACTGTAATGTTATATTTATGCGCAATCATTCGAGATAGCTCTTGCATCCTCTGTCGTAACCTATGAAGCATAGATACTGATACGCAATACGGGCACGACATGATAGAATATCCAACAAAAATAGGACACGGATACGTCTGGGATACGTTAGATTAAAAGACAATTTCATAGGTTTTGGGCATTATATTACCCATAATAACAAGAGCAGTGCTACAACTATTGTACCTTTCTTATGCAATGTGGTTGTGTGGTTACTTGCTCAATTATTGAAGTATTATTTTACCAAACACGTTAATGGTCCAATAAAATGTTCAAAAAACATCAAGAAAGGGGATACTTCTTATAATCTCAGTACATCTCTCCTTCTAGAATATAAGTTAAGTGCAACAAAACTATGTCATGTTTAGTATTCCTAACAATTTTATTCTACGACTACACAATAATGTCACAAACTTAATTTCATAAAAGTTTGGATACGTGACTTAAAGTATCCGAAAAGCATCCGATACTTCGAGAATTAAAAAAATAATTTTTACAATTACTGATACTTTTGGGATACGTATTCACGAGTATCGGTATTGGATACGGATACGATACAGACACCTCTCCCATCTAGAAGTATCTATGCTTCATAGGTTGTAATGCAGCTGTAGCACAGAGTTGGTCAATGCTTATTCCCCAGTTACCCGTCATTCCATATTCTCCATGAAACATTTAAAATGGGAGTGCCTTCTACCTCCATGCGACATTGCTCTGTCAGGCTTTCGCCTTTTGCTGAAAATTTCCCACTGCTGTCTCCCGTATGAGTCTCGGCCATATATCAGTTCCTCTATGGCTGATCATCCTGACCACTAATCATCACCTCAGTAAGCTATTGCCCTATGACTAGCTAATCAAATGTGGGGCGGCTCCAGCAAAATGTTTCAACGGGTTCAAATATCTTGGTTGATCTTTATTAGGAATTACAGTAATTGTCATATTGCATTTTTGGGTTTAGCCATTTTGTGACAAAAGGTGAAACCAACTTTGCTTTGTTACAGTAATTTAAATTATTTTCATTAAGTTTGTTTTTATACGAGTCATTTTGTGACTACTTCTAGTTGATTTTCATACATGTTGTCAAGGAGTACAAAATTAAAAACTCTAGTAATTTGTGATAGTGATTCAGATATGAGCTTCTCACCGGGAAGATTCCTTAAGTAACTCTTAGTCCATGGAGGAATTTGAATGAAAAAGGGCATAAATTGACTTTGCAAGCTCTAGAACAAATGCAATGCGATAAAATGGAATGCTAATTCAATTAGGTGTTTGTCAAATAAGAATGTCAGACTATATGATTCTGTGGTGTGCTCCTACAAAATCTTAACTCATACTGAATCAGGATTGTATACGAAATTTGTAAACCATGCCCTGGTGGCCCTGAATGTCAAAAGTTATACGACGAATTCAAGAAGATATTTGAAGATTATATCCCAGCAAAGGTCAGATGGATATTAATGAGGTTTCTATGCACATATTCCTCATGTGGAAGTGTACGACATTGAATTTTTTCCGTTCTATTCTCTTCAGGTGTTGCCATTTTTGAGGGAAAAGAAAGATGAGAATTTGTTGGAAGAACTGGTCACAAGATGGAATAAGTATAAAGTTTTGACCAGATGGCTTGTAAGATTTTTTCATTATCTCAATAGATACTTTATCAGAATTCACAGACTGGCAACGCTGAATGCAACTAGCCTTTTGACCTTCTATGAAATGGTTCGTATGCCAATCCGATTTCTTGAATGAAGCAATGTTGATGTTTTTAATATTGCTTGGTTTTCTATTTATATTATGCTAACAAATTTTGATACGATTCGTCTTTAGGTTTATGGCGAACTGAATAATCAAGTGAGGGATATTGTTATTTCTATGGTATGTTTTTGTGAATTCTCTCAACTGATTTGAACTGGAAGTTCATTTTAGTGTATCACTCATAAGTTTACAACTATGCCACGGTGATGTTTGGTTTATGATGCTGCCTATTTATTTGTGGAGGTACTTCTGAACGGAAATGACCAGGAAACCAAAGAAATATTTAGGTCGTTGGGGTCATGTTATTCTTTTGTTTTTTCCTTCCGCTTCCTAAATTCCTCAACAAATCCATGATCCAAACAGAGGCCGAGCCAATAGTTTTCCTTGATCAGAAATTTTTTTCTTTCTTTATTAGAACCTGTGAAAATGTCCATAAAAGAATTTTTTGAATTTCATTTCATTTCTCTCTTTAACTTTCTTCCATTCACTGTCTCTATTTAACTTTCTTCCAATCACTTACTTTGAAAAGCTAAACCTGGGTAATTTTGCTTCAAATGTTAAAGTTGATGGCGGTTTACATCTTGTTATCAAAATCAAAATCGTATTCTAATGTCCATTTTGTTGTCCTACAAACCCAAATACATTTTGTTGTGCCCTTGCTGAATGTTTACTCAGATATGACATTTGATATTTTTAGATTGGGCGAGAACGTGAAGGAGAACAGATTAACCAAGCCCTAGTAAAGAATGTTTTGGATATCTATGTTGAGATTGGAGAGGGATCAACGAAATATTATGCAATGGACTTTGAAGAAGCTATGCTTAACAACGCCACATCATTTTACTCCAAGAAAGCCTCAATCTGGATTGTGAGCCTTTCTTACAAGGATTACATGCTCAAGGTCATTCTCTTGTTTTGATATCTACTGGTTAGATCTTACATGGCGAGAGCAATTTTAAAACCTGTTTTCGAAGAAATTTTAGCGGCTACATATGTAGCTAAATGCTAAAGAGATGTATTTGGATATCGAAAACTAATTTCAAAACGTGATACCGGAAAGTGTTCTCCAATTTATTTTCTTTTGACAAAGGAAACCAAATAGGCAGCATCTTGTTTGTTTGTTGGACATTTAGGTTGAAGAATGCATCAATCAGGAGAAAGACAGAGGTTCAAGTTACTTGCAAAGCAGAAGCCGGCATAAGTTATTGGAGGTATTTGTACATCTACTCTTTTTCTTTTTTCTGTTAACCACATGAGGATGAAACCGCTGCATATTATTCCATACCATTTGATTAAGGCTCCCCGTTTTTCATGTAACTTTGTCGTTGCGATAGAATCATAGAAAGCTCAAAATTTACCTTTGGGGTTTCAGTATGCAACAGAACATCATTTTTCATACTCCCGATTAGCCTAGTTGTCAACCAACTGTTTTATTTTTGTTATCGGTTTTTCCCACTTTCCCTCCCATGTATAAATTGTTTTCTGGTTTTTGTCCGACATAGTAAGATTGACCTTCGCGGTTTCTTTCTATATGGCAAGTTATTGAAACCAAAAACTAGTCGAATCAAATGAAATTTACTTGAGATGTTCAAGTTTTGGATCTCAAGCCCATACTAATTATTTAGAGTCAATATGAGAATTCTAAATCGAACCTATGACTTCTTATGAGAGACACTCTTCCCTTCTCCACTTGTGTCATGTAAAATCCTAAACAAGCGAAGCGACATTTTGTTTTTATCGATTGTGCAGTATTGAATAGAGTTTTTAGAAACCTGCTATTTAAACAAACTCATCGCCTGACCAGGGCAGTTAGCTCAATTGGTCATTTGGTCGTGGTAGCCCCTTCTATAGGGGTGAGGTTCTGGGTTTGACTCCTATAGAGGAGATCACCCTTGTGGTTTACTAACATCTACTAACAATTAACTTACTGATATATATCGAATGGCAAAAAAAACAAACGCATCGCCTTAACTACTTTATACACTAGCTTAATACACATTGGCTAAACAAAACACATTGGATGAGTTACCGAACAAAGTTTTCATATGGCCTCGTTCCACCTTGATACACTAGCTTCGACCAATTTCAACTTTATAACCGGTTTCTGAACACTATCAGAAAATTATTTTGTCCAACAACACATTTTCTCGTGTTCTCAACGATTGTTTTGCATACAGGTCGTGGAACATGACTTGTGCGACGTATATGCAACAAAACTCGTAGAGAAAAAACAGCTAGACTGTGAAGCTGCTTCAATGAATGAATGAATGAGCATTTTTGCATCTGGCATCTTGTTCTTTCTTTTTTACCATGTAATAAGTGAGTGAGAACTGTCAGTGTGAGTGAAGGATGCTTACATTCAAAATAAATGCACTAAATGACTGCAACATTGTGCTGTGTTATATACACATGTAATTTCTGTCATTTTGGTTGCCTCATGTTTCTTACTTTTGTGGTTTAGTTGATTGAAGAGGGCAAGTTTTTATATGCATTCAACATGAAAAACCATTCTAACCTACTACAACTGGCAAAGTAATCGAAGCACTTCAGCTAGTGCATCATCTTCAATTTCTGAATAAACGTGGAACTAAATCGGTCATAGTTGATCCAAAAAGCATTGACGAAAATGAAATATCCGTTATGGATTACTCTGACTTAGGCTCCGTTCCACTAAAATTAAACGTTTTTGTTTTAACTCAAAAACTATCTCATTCCGCTAACAAAAAATCACTTAATTTTTTTGCAAACCTAAACATACAAAAAACTAGTTAGTGAAACAAGTTAGTTTTTTTTGCAAAACTAAACATACAAAAAACTAGTTTAATGGAACAAGTTAGTTTTTTTGCAAAACTAAACATACAAAAAACTAGTTTAATGGAACAAGTTAGTTTTTTTGCAAAATTAAAAACCAAAAAACCAAAAACTAATTAGTGGAACAAGTTAGTTTTTTTTGCAAAACTAAAACATCCAAAAAAAACTAAAAAACCGAGTTAGTGGAACACCCCCTTAAATTTGTCTACCGAGTCATAATAAATGAAATATCTGTCATTAATGATTTCCTAAGTTAAAATTTTCTACTAGGTGTTCTGGTAAAAGTGTTTTTAGAATAAATTGGTTTTTCATAGTTTTTATGTGATATATTGTGAGAGAATAACATGTTTTGATTTTTGAAAAAAATTATTTTTTGTTAGTGGTACACCCCAAAAAAGGCAAACTATTAGTTGTGACTTGTCACGGATGACTTTCTGACTTAAATTTGCCTACTTATAGTCATTGTTAATGAAATATCTGTCATGAATGACTTCTTAACTTAAAATTTTCAACAAAGTTAAAGTGAAAAAACTATTGGTTGTGAATGGTATTAAAACAATACGCAGTGATAATTCAAAACTACTCTAAAAGAATTGACACTTTTTGACATCGTAAGCCTTTTTAAGACTACAACAGTCACATACCATAAATAGTTTTGATTTGAGGAAGTCATAAACAAATAAAAACTTACATGCTACACTAAAACCTAAGCTAACATAAACTCGGGGCATTTTTTAGAAATTTTACAAAAAACACAACAGAATGCCGAAAAGAGGAGGAGAAAGAGTGGTTCACATCTCACCCCATGGCCATCTCTCTCTCCACCCGGGCATCATAATGCTAATCCCTCCTTTTAATGCTGCTCCTTCCTGAAGAAACAATGGAGTACTACGCTACACCTAAGAGCATCACTTGTGGTATACTCAAATATAAATATTCAAATATTGTCACATCTCATTTTTGAGATTCATTTAATGGGTTTATAAGTTTGAGTATCTATTCTTCTACAATGGTTCATTTGTGTCCATAATTGAAAAAGTACTATTCACTCTATTTTTATTCATAAAATGGGCGCAACTTTAAAGTTATACACATATATATTTTTATAATATTAGTACCATTTAAAAGATATTCACAATACGTTTAAAATGAGATCAATCTCGAACATATTTTGGTAAAGATTAAAAATCGATAATTTCAATTTTTGAGAGAAAGTGCAAAAAAATTGAGTTTTGAAGTAAGGGTGAGTTTTTGAATGGATTTTATCAAGATTTTATCAAATCAAAGGATTGATTTTATTAAATCTTGATAAAATCCATTCAAAAACTCAACCTAAGTATTTGAAAAATGAAAAGAGAATATTGTTATTTTTGATACGGTATGGTCCCTAAAATTTGGTTATTGAGAAAGATTGGTAGTTTTGAGTATCCAAATGCCAAAAATTGAGTATTTGTAACAAAGAGTCCGGTTCCGGTCAGGACTCCCGGAGCTATCTTAGGTCCGGAATTTTCACTTCCCGGTCATTTGGCCGGGATCCGAACCGTTGGATGTTTTTAAAACATGTTTTTAAGGTTCTTCGCGGGAAATGGGCAAAAAAAATACTGTGGAGGGCTTTATCTGAGCATTTTTTGATAAAACTATTTTACAGTTTTATCAAAAAATGCTCGGATGAAGCCATTCCCGGTATTTTTTTTTTGCCCATTTCTCGCGTGGAATCTTAAAAACACATTTTAAAAACATTCAACGGTTCGGATCCCGACCAAATGGCCGAAAAGTGGGAGGTCCGGACCTAAGATAGGTCCGGGAGTCCTGACCGGATCCTTGTTGTTGTAACAAATATTGTTAACTTTGAGTACTTATCCAAATATCATTGTGAGTTTTTTTTTTGTATTTAAGTATACAACTAGTGATTCTATCAGTATATAACAATGGAGTACTACGCAAGACCTAAGATAGACATAAATTCGGGGCATTTTTTTGAAATACTACAAAAATAAGAAAGCACAATAGAAGGCCCGAAAAAGAGAAAGAGGAGAGAGAGTGATTCACATCTCACCCCATCTCTCCCTCTCTCTCTCTACACCCGGCCATCAAAGCTTTGTCAGAACTTTCTTCTACCCCAATCAATTCTGGTGCCTCCAAATTAAGGAAGCTTCAATTGCCCAATCAGGTCCCTCTCTTTCTCTCTCTTCGCACCTATTTCCACACAAACATACACATCTGTAATTGTGTTCTTTCCATGTATATATAACTATTCTCGATTTGCTTTACTGTCTGTTAGTTCGTGTACTTGATTGGCTTATCGTTAGCTCTGATCGGGTTTCTGTGTTTATGTGAGGACGTTTTTCAGAATTGCGATTTTTTTGGTGGGCGATCGTTCGAAATTGCAACAGTGAGCCCTTGTTTTGCATCGTTTGGTCAATAAGTTCGATTCAAGAGTTTGTGAACTTGGGTTGAGGGTTTTTGGTTTTTAAGTTTTGAGTTCATCATTTGTTAGGGTTATGCTACAATTTGATGATATATTTATGGGGATTATTTATGGTTTGTTGTTTGTGGTTGTTTAGTTGGGAAGAGTTATGGCCCATTCCTTTTGTCAAGACGGTGACATTTTAGATGGGCCTGAGCGTTTTCTGAGTATTGTTTACTGCAAAAAATGATAATCTAGCGCTTATGGGAAATTTCTCAGCCTGAGATTCTTTTCTTAATGGTCGTTATAGATGGAAACCCTAATTTGAGAGGGAAACTAGTTCCAAGAAGAGGACTGGCCCGCCATTCGTTTTGATTCTATTGTTTAGTATTAGGTTTGTGCTGGCAGTTGATAAGGCTTTCCTTTGGTTTTTGTAGGGTTTGGTTATGAGTTATTGGCTACAGAATTAGAATGGTATTTCAGGGGTTAAATTTTGGAATATAAACGTGATTTGTAGATTTAGTTGAAGCTGGAGATTAGAGTGTGGCAAGATGACGATGAATGAACGGAAGACTATAGACTTGGACCAGGGATGGGAGTTTATGCAGAAAGGGATTACCAAGCTGAAGAACATTCTAGAAGGACTGCCCGAGCCACAGTTCAGTTCGGAGGACTACATGATGCTCTATACGTATCCTTTTAGTCTCCTGTTCTATTTTGATTTTATGACCAATGAGTACCTTTTGTTACTGCAAGTTGGTCTTCTCCTTAACTGTTTATACAGAACCATCTACAATATGTGCACTCAAAAGCCCCCTCATGATTACTCTCAGCAGCTGTATGACAAGTACCGAGAGTCTTTCGAAGAATACATTACTTCTACGGTAAGATAGATTTCATTTATCGGATCTATAGTTGCTGCAAATGGAAGACAGACAACAGAGGCATGCATACACAACTGTTTTAAGCATGAAATTTTAAGGATTGATTATTTGTTCTAACCTATCTATGCCTTGATTAGGCAGATAGTTGTCACTATAGCATTTATTGTGGATGTGCGACCTGTATTTTTCACAGAAGTTGATTATGTGTAAGACAATTGAACCTTCTTATCTACTGCCTCCGTCCCCATTTATTGGTCTCTCTTTGGGATTCCAACTTACTTAGGAAACATCAACATTGCAGTGCACTTTTCATATTTTTGTTTTTGTCTTTTTCCCTTCAAAACATCATTTTTCTCATTTCAAAAAGGAAGGGTGAAAGAGTAAACTCATCAATTTTTGTCAATTAATTTCAAACAGGGACAATCTTTTTGGGACAACATAAAGTGTGAAGTGGGACAAAAAATTTGAGGACGGAGGGAGTATCAAATTTTGCAGTTTGTGTTTGTTTATTTGTCCACACAAGGGTTAATAGCTGTCCATGATGCATTAGAAAAGCTGTTAAGGATGGCCATAATAACTGCCATGTGCATTTAGGTTATGATTCAGATCCACCTTTTGCCTTTACGATAGCCGCATTAGATTTCTAAGCTCACACATAATAGAAGTTTTGTCCATCTTAAACTTTGAAGGTAGTGTTTTGTAAGCTCTCTGCTTATTAATTCATTTGTCGGCTGTCTGGTTTAGGTATTGCCTTCTTTAAGGGAGAAGCATGATGAGTTCATGTTGAGAGAACTCGTGAAGAGGTGGTCGAATCATAAAGTGATGGTCAGGTGGCTGTCACGATTCTTTCATTATCTTGATCGGTACTTCATCGCTCGGAGGTCACTTCCAGCACTTCACGAAGTTGGATTGACTTGCTTCCGCGATCTGGTATTTTGTTTATATTACACAACTGTTGTATTGTTATCTTTGTTTCCCATACTTCTTTCATGGAACCTTCAGTAGTTCCCTTTTTATTCTTATTCTTGTTTCAGGTCTACCTTGAGTTAAATGGGAAAGGAAGGGATGCTGTAATATCTCTGGTATGTCAGAGGCTCTGAGTCATTGTTTCAATTGTTAATTCTTTTATGTTTCCTAGTCAAAGGTTTATCAATGTTATCTTCTAACCAGATTGATCAAGAGCGAGAGGGAGAGCAGATTGACCGGGGTTTATTAAAGAATGTATTGGATATTTTTGTTGAGATTGGAATGGGGCAAATGGATTCTTACGAGAACGACTTTGAAGCTGCTATGCTCAAAGATACAGCTGCTTATTATTCTCGGAAGGCTTCAAACTGGATCTTGGAGGATTCCTGTCCTGATTATATGTTGAAAGTAAACATTAACATTTTTTTTCTCTGTTAGGTTCAGAATGCTTGTTTGATAATCCTATTCAATTTCTAAACATCCTTTTGGAACTCCAGGCCGAGGAGTGTTTGAAACGAGAGAAGGACAGGGTATCTCATTACCTACATTCAAGTAGCGAGTCAAAGTTGCTCGAGGTTTGTTCTTTCTCCTGGTAAATGTAATTAGTATGAGTGTGCCTTCATTTTTGGAAGATTGGGTGATATTTTGTTAACTTCCTGAATTGCTTATCATCAAACAAATGATATTCTTTTCTTCCTTTCTTGTTTCAAGTCTAATTTTTAAGATATAACTTCCTTGTTAATTTTTGGTCTTTCTCTAGAAAGTTCAACATGAGTTGTTGTCCGTTTATGCAACCCAATTGCTTGAGAAGGAGCACTCAGGATGTCATGCTTTGCTTAGGGATGACAAGGTAGTCACTTGGATTATGTTTCTGTTGTTCCAGACCTATTACTGTTTAGTTTAATAAAAATTAAAAATTGAACTATTTACCTTGTTCTCATCTCTTTCTAGGTGGAGGATTTGTCGAGGATGTATAGGCTCTTTTCTAAAATACCTAAAGGCTTGGATCCTGTTTCTAGTATTTTTAAACAGGTAAGTTGTGCCTTATTTGCAATCTTTTGTTCATTTTTCTGAAAATCCTGTTGCCCAGAACCTCAGTTACTGGAATGTTTCCTTCCTCTTTAAATTTTGAAGTGTTTCCTGCTGGTTCTTAATGCAGCATGTTACTGCTGAAGGTACAGCCTTAGTTAAACAAGCAGAAGATGCTGCTAGCAACAAGAAGGTTGGTGTTCTTGATTGTTGATTAGTCTTTTTGAAATTTTCTTCTGAGGAGCTGCATTTCAGAAAGCTAATAGTTGGCCTCACAATTTTGTGTTAAAACTGTCTATGACACTCTACCTATACCATTGTGCCGAAGCAAGTTAATATGAAAGTTACCCACGTTACTTCATCTTAGGTGTATAAATGATTGTGGGTGTCACTGAATTGGAAATCTAGTAATCTATTTTTATCCATCTCTTCAATGAACAGACTTCTATCAAGGGCCATGTATGGACATTGTATGACAGTTGTTTTACCTCACATGCATCATCGAAGAAGCATGATCTTATATATCCTCCTTTTTTCTTGCCAACTCATGTAAATTGTTTGCACTTCCCTTTTATGAAGGTTTCTTTATGCCCTTGCAATTTGTGATAGATAGAATGTTTATTTCCTATGTTACGTGGATCCTTTGAAATGTGTAAAGTACCCGTGTTGGATACTCAACACTCGGTTAAGGGTGTGGGATCCTCGTCCGACATGTTTAGTTGGACATTCACCTAGCAAGAACTTATTGAAATACAAAGTTAACTATGAGCTATGCACAGGACTCCTATATTATGCGTGAATCGGCCAAAGGCAACTTGTAAACATCATTTATCTCAAAAAGTAAAGAAATATGCTAAAGGAGATGAATATTTTGGCGTGTACCCATGTCCTAGAGATATAAGTTGGATGAATCCGACACTTAGATACGTACTCGCACCCGACACTCGTACCCAAGTCCGTGCAACTTGGTTTATTTCTATTTTGGTAAAGTCAATTTAATGATACTGATCATGCGAAACCTTGGTGACTGCTCGACAAAGTTTTGATTTTCCCCGTTTTCTTCTCCTTGCCTTATCTGGATGGAAAGGGTGAGCGTTGTTTCTAGTCACTCATGCCTTCAGGATCATCTCTTTGATAATAGTCACTAAGTCTGATGCTAAGAAACACTTTTTTACAGGCAGACAAGAAAGATGTGGTCGGTCTGCAGGAACAGGTAATGTCTTATTCTGGAAATGTTTCTAGAACTTGACAGTGGATTCTTGGATTGAGAACTGAATAAGATGTCTGGATTCCAGGTTTTCGTTAGAAAAGTGATTGAGCTTCATGACAAGTACCTGGCATACGTAAACGACTGTTTTATGAACCATACGCTTTTCCACAAGGTTTGTTATAAATGCACTCCACGTTGATCATGCTTTCATCCTATTATTCCTGCATCAACTTCTCTCCTTTTTCACCTTAGGCACTCAAAGAGGCTTTTGAAGTCTTCTGCAATAAAGGCGTTGGAGGCAGCTCAAGTGCAGAACTTCTGGCTACATTTTGTGATAATATTCTGAAGAAAGGTGGTAGTGAGAAATTGAGTGATGAAGCGATTGAAGAAACACTGGAAAAGGTATGCTGCTTCCGTTATAGCATGTGTTTTGACTTATGGTTGAGTACAGAAGGTTTCAAATTGAATATTTTGTTATTTTATAGGTAGTAAAGCTGCTTGCTTACATAAGCGATAAGGATCTGTTCGCTGAATTCTACAGGTAAAATTATTTTTTCCGTAATATTTTAGGTGGTCTGTTAAAGTCGTTACAGAATAGAATAGTTGAGAATGGAATCATATGATGGTTTTGTGTTGCAACTCCTGGCAGAAAAAAGCTTGCTCGGCGCTTACTTTTCGACAAGAGTGCCAATGATGAGCATGAGAGAAGTATTCTCACAAAACTGAAGCAGCAGTGTGGTGGTCAGTTCACCTCAAAGATGGAGGGGATGGTGAGTTGTCTGCAACCTCTAGGCCTCCTTTTTTTGTTTGGGTAATGACATTGGATTGTGCTATAGTTAGTAGGGACCGCATGTCCCACATTTGGCTGAAACTTTTGCTGCTGGGATTAAATCTGTATGATAAGATATCCAATGAAGCATAACATTATTAGTAATTAACTCGCACGAGTCTGATCTGCTTACTGATGTATTGGAGTGTATAACGCTTCACTATTACTGCAATTTTAGTCCAGTAAAAACAGGGCCCTAGTCACTTGCATCTTGCGCGCCTACGTTGGGATTCTGATTGAGAACTTTTTCTTGCTTCTGTTTTTCATCAGGTCACAGATTTGACGCTGGCTAGGGAAAATCAAACCAACTTTGAGGAGTATCTTGGCAATAATCCAAATGCAAATCCAGGGATAGACTTGACTGTAACTGTCCTGACTACTGGCTTTTGGCCAAGTTATAAATCTTTTGATCTCAACCTCCCAGCAGAAATGGTATTCTGTTAGATTCTTTTCTCATGGCAGTTAAAATGTAGAATCCTTCTGCTAACATGGATTCGTTATACTGTGTGGGGGAATATTTTCATGGACATCCTATTCTATACTTGTTTTCAGGTTAAGTGTGTTGAAGTTTTCAGAGAATTCTATCAAACGAAAACAAAGCACCGGAAACTTACATGGATATACTCATTGGGCACTTGTAACATTAATGGAAAATTTGAACCTAAAACCATGGAGCTTATTGTGACAACCTACCAGGTATTTTGTTGGAAAAGTAACTTGTAATTTGATGCATGGTCTTTAGAAACTTAGTGCGGAAGTTTGAGATTGAGCATGTCATTTGTACAGGCTTCTGCTCTGCTGCTCTTCAATTCCTCAGAGAGATTGAGTTACCAGGAAATCATGACTCAGCTAAACTTGACGGATGATGATGTTGTTAGACTGCTCCATTCCCTGTCATGTGCAAAATATAAAATTCTTAATAAAGAGCCAAACACCAAGACAATCTCTCCTACTGATTACTTCGAGTTCAACTCCAAGTTCACTGACAAGATGAGACGTATAAAGGTATACAGACGATCGTCTCCATTTTCACTCACTATCTCATGTCGATATCTTTTTCCTTTTACTGATTTTATGATTGGATGTGAAACTGTTTTGGAATGCAGATTCCTCTCCCTCCTGTGGATGAGAAGAAAAAGGTTATTGAAGATGTCGATAAGGACAGAAGGTATGCTATCGATGCTTCAATTGTCCGTATCATGAAGAGTCGGAAAGTTTTGGGCCACCAGCAATTGGTTATGGAGTGTGTTGAACAATTGGGACGCATGTTCAAGGTATACCTCAGAGCTGTTATTTTGTTTACACTAATATTCTACTTAGCCATTTGTTCCTTTAGTTACAACATAATGATGAGCATAAAATGATCACAGCCGGACTTCAAAGCTATTAAGAAGAGGATTGAAGATTTGATCACTCGGGACTATCTGGAAAGAGACAAGGACAACCCTAATCTGTTTAGGTACCTAGCATGATTTGGCTACTCGATAGTCTGAAGCGGATTGATGCTTCAAATGGCACCAAATGTTCTGGGAATCAAGTCATGGTGGTGAAGGTGAGCACAAATTGCTGTAAAAATGTTGCCAATCTCAAGAGCCTAATTTGATGACTGCCGTAGCCCAGGAACTTAAAGAATTCTTTTACCTTTTGTCCTCAACTTACAAGTCGTGCAAGGAGAGGAGGACAAAATTGCCTGTCGGTCGGAAAAATTGTACCTTATGTAATTTGTTTAGTGCACCAATGAGACCATCGGCTTTTTACCTTCTGCATACTGCAATCACCTCTTCTGACTCTGTTGATGCTCTTGTTCTTTACTGATTTCAGATTGCATGCCTATGTATGGAGAGATTGTTTTTTAATCTGTTAAGGTTTCAAGCTTGTAATGTTGCAGTTCCCTTTCATGGCTCTGTAGATGCTTGTTTCTCTCACTTTCGCGACGTCAATAATTGGTACCGTTGCTTTCTACTGTGTCTTGTGGTTTCTCACGGCGGTTGCCGAGTTCAGTGAAATTTCATTATATTGTTTTACTACTCTGGGCAGACTCATGCTTTTCTATTACCATGGATCGAGGGTAGATGTGGTTGACATTAGTAAGCGGCTTCTTGAATGTAATCAACCTGTGGCAGGCGATTTTTATTACAATTTCGAATAATAACTTGTGTTTTTTGCTTGTGCTGTGATTGACGAAAATTGTGGTACCCATGACTTTTGTGTTGGTAAATTGTTAGGGAATAAAATAATGTGGAGCATTGCTCCAAGAGCAGTAACTATTGAGGTGTTGTGGTTTGGTGGTCGTGGTGAGAAATGTAATTATCAAACCTACTTACTTATTCGTGATAAAAAAAAAAAACCCTACTTATTATTAGTACTAATATATTCAACTTTTAAGTGCTGAATTGAATTTGTGCAAGTGAATGTATTAGTTACTCAATATGAAGAAAATTTCAATTGTGATTTCCCAATTCAGAAGAGAAGTTGAATGGGAGGTAAAGATCGCAGTTTGGGGTGGATTATTTGTTCTAAGAGATGATATAAGTATTCTGGTTTGAAAGCTTTTGGTTGAGTTTAGGGTTTGTTTGGAACCTAGGGGCAAAAAGAGAACAAGTTATTTCCGCTGGTGGTGGAAACAAATGTTTCCTCCTAATCAATCACAGTGGTTTGTGTGATTGTGTACTCAGTGCCGGCTCCGAGATTGGGGTTGCCCAAGCCCGACTCCTAGCTTGGTTGTCTACTTAATATTAAGTCATAAAAAATTTAAAAAAATATGCAAGTAAAAAAATTAAAAACTTCATAAGTCATTTTGGAGGCCCCAAGCAAACTTCTAATATTGGATACATCTTTAAGAGTTTTTTTTTTTTTTAATTACTACAAAATTACAAAAAATATATTAAAAGGATATAAAAGATAAACGGGAAAGATATATTTGTACAAGGTTTTTTTTTTAAGGAACAATCCTTGTAGCTTAACTATGATTAGTGTGAAAAACTTACAAATTGGGTTACATCGCTCGATTTTGTTTTCAATTTTCCACCATTGGGAAAATTGTCTTTATTCAAATGTAAGACTTATACAATATTGTTCTGTTTGTTGAATACAAAATTTCTTGCAAAATAATTGACTAATGTAATTTTTTAAAATATTCATTGGACAGTAAAAAACAAAAAGTTTAGAATCACATTTAAAATGTACACCCACTTATACAAACCCATATATAAATACATGCGGCTCGTACATACGATACCACCCTTTTGTATGGTCTCATAAATTTTATGGGAGTATTTGTATATTTGAGTGTGGTTTTAGACTTGCAGGGGAAAAATTAGAATAGAGAAAGTTGATAAATAAAGGTAAAATAAAATAAGGGAAAAAGATGAGAAAGAAGCCAAAACATTAGTAAAAGAAAGGAACCACAGCTACTCGAACCCAACTCAGATGGTACGCCAACACCATCGGTTGACCATCTAGACTAGTGCACCTATCGCAACATTTGGAAACCTTTTTAATATTTATATACAACTTACGAAATTTTAATTTTTTTTGTTGCCCCGCCTGGGGTTACCCAAGCCCGGGGGCTTGCGGGGCTTCCCCAAGGCCGGCCCTGTGTGTACTACACAATCACATTGACTACCCAATCACACGGATCACTGTGATTGATTTGGACGAAACATTTGTTTCCACCAGCGGTGGAAATAATGTTTTCTAAAAAAAATATATATGGAATTGTTTGGTTTAGAAGTAATGAGAGTAACAAATAAAGAATAAGCACAGTGAAAACTTCCTATACACTTTCCTTGAACAAAATGCCAAGTAACCCGAAAAAGTGACTTGAAAATTACTTGATGGTGAAATCAATGATTTAGACAATTCTCCAGGTGAATCTGAGTAATTTTTGGAACATATTTTCGGAGTACGTAACATTCTTGTTCCTGAAAGTATTTTTTTCTTTTCTTTGCCTTTATTTTCCTCAAGTTTCAAACATGCTGTAAATAAAGAGGGAGCAATTGCCATGAAAAATTAACCCCGTGGAGTCATATTAACGGAAAGGGAAACTTTAATAAGCAATGTTACAAGCACTAACCAACTGTTATACTAAAAATACACATGACATTAATACATCACTGCATTATTTAATACATGGATAGATTTATCCACTAAAGGAGTGTCACATGGACAATTAGTGTAATAGTTGATAAACTTGTTAGTGTCTATAGCATGTCCCAACTTTGATATTGTCAGTAAAAATAAGGAAGATAATCTTCATTTAGAAAACCTTAGGGGAGATTTCTACGTTTATCTAAAACCTCAGGGAGGTCAGAGAAATTTAAACCCATAAAAACCGGTTTACTGTACAGAGGCGTGCAATCGTATGTGAATGTCACGAGCTGCGGAGCAGACAACGATAGAGAGAGAAATCTAGAGAGAGAGAGAGAGAGAGAGGTGATGGAGGAACTAACAGAGGATGAACGAAGGGCTCTTCGTGGAAGCAAATTCGCCCCACTTCCTTCTGCTCCTCCTCGTTCTCGACCAAATCCCAGGTCAGTATCTGCATTTTATATTCAATCGATTGTTTCTATGAACGAACATATACTATGTGGTATGTAAGGAGAATTTTGTTGATTGGTAGAACGAGGAGAGATAGGAAGTAATATTAGCTTTTTGGCAACGTGTCTTTATGCCATTATGTGTAGAAAAGAAGCCTTTTGCAGTTGAAGCGATAGGGTTTTTCTTGTTTCGCTTTTTTCCTGTTGGGTTTTGAAATATTATATTGAATTACCGCTCTTTCGGTAGACTAGTGGTCCGTAGTTTATATTTTGATAACTCTGGTATTTGGTTCAGCTCACGCATACCTTAATCCTGGTGACCAATCTCATCGTCTATTAGCAGGGACTGGTGCTATAGGAGTTGATAGTATCTAAGATGTTCCAAACCTAAGACCTAAGGAGGGAGCAAACCCTAAGTCCTATGCCTTGGCCGGCAAACCCTCAAGTTCCATTGCTGTTATGGTCATACAAAGTAGAGATGTGATTTCTCAATCTTGAAATGTGAATTCAAACTTACCACAATGAGATGGAATATAAGGTCATTTTCAAATCTATCTCAATGGAATTTGGTTCTCCAAATCAATTATCATGTTACATGCTTTTAATGAATTTGGCGCAAACCAACTATTTTTCTGTAAATCCTTTTTCCCTTCACTCAAAATGCCCGAATGACCTAAAGAAGAAGAAATTTTCTCTACTCCGTTATGTGTAACATTTCTGAAGATATCAACTGAGAATATATGTAGATGACTTTCCATGAATCCATAAGGCCTTCAATCACAATCTGTTATTTAACATTGAAGTTTGTGATCTGGTGTTTTTTTTGTATTAGGTTAGCTCACCCTGGTGGGCCATTGACAACAAACAAGGCTGCTGCTTTGGCGAAATTCCTTGAAAGAAAACTCCAGGATCCTAATGGATTGGCTTCTTTGAAACCTGAACTTCTTGAACTGGCTGTCAAAAATGCCAAAGATACTGTAAATGCAAGTAATTACTAGTCACTTCAGGCAGTTTCTTTTGGTTTGCAATTCCTTTTGTCTCCGGGTGTGCAGTGGACTAGCTAAACCTAGTTGAGTTGTGGACACACCTTTTGTTTTCATTTCGATATTCAATGCAGTAATGCACATCATTTCATGACTTTCAAGCCTAGCATTAACAGTACTCAGCAGGTGCTCATGATCTATATTTTCATTCTATGTCTAAACTATGGTCTTTCATCTTAGATCATATGGTTTGGGCATTGTTTATGTGGATTTAGCTTATTTGACATGATGATATTGATTCTTGTTTATTGCGATCCATCTCCAGTAGCTTCTATTTTCAGTACACAAAAGAATAGGTGCATGGATAATTTTCTTTAATAAGAATGATTAAAATGAAACATTGGGTGTTTTGACTTGGTCATCGATCTAGCGTTTGGTCATGTTAAACTTGTGAATCTCTTGCTTTCATCATTTATAATCACAATAGGTGAAGGCTTATCCTAAGCCTTTCAATCACTTCACTAGATTTTGCTTGCCTGTGAAACATAGTGTTCAGGAAGCTGAAAGGCCAAATTACTGATCCATGGGAGGAAATGGCTCAGTTGTGTAGAAAGTAAATACCTATTCCTACCCTAGATCGATCTATTAGTTATCACCTCAAAATGTTTTATTAATATTATATTGCTGACATTCGCTTCATCCCTTGTCTAATGATATGATTAGGATGGAGATCTTTGCGAACACAATGGCCATTCAGGTTTATTTGAAATAGTATACCTGCTAATAGATGGGTACTGTATTTTGAGAGAGGTATCTCATTGGTATTATGGTATAAGAGCAATACCAGTTTGTTTAGGATCTGTCTACCTTTCTAGTTGTGGTAAGGAATTTGTTGAATTCTAACACAGATCTAGGGGATACAAATGCAGAAATTTTAGCAGTCAAAAGCTCAAGTACCCAAGAACACCAGATTTACAAGGTTCACCTAATGTGGGCTATGTTCACTGGCACTGTGTGGTTTTTTTATGAGGGAGAAGAATACATAATATAACAGAGATGACCTATTGCTACAATGAATAGCTCAGTAGCTCATATTACAGGTCTATTGAAGATACCAGAAGTTCCCTTATGTAATTTGCTGGGTTGGATCCACAACACGCATGGCTTGGTGTATGCTGCACAATACAATTGGGCTCTGCAGTCCATGACAATTGCAACCTCTGCATTCTTTTCTAATTGCTCAATATAGAAGCTTTTCTGGGTTATTTGCTGTTTCAAGTTTTTTCGGCTTTCAATCTGCTGATTTCATTGTTACATTGACCTTTGCTGAGGCGGTTTTGGTGGACTACTGGACTTTATTTTCTACTATATTTCTTCTGCTGTTTTTCTTTTTGGTTGAGTTTGATGTGTTGGTGGGATACTTGATCTTCTACTTTCTTGTCATTTGGTATTTCTTTCTGTAATGGAAGTTGGCAATGTGGCAGCTGGATTTTCTGTGTACTCTGGGTGTCTTGGGAATAATTTTAGGATCCATCTAATCAATCACAGACAAAATTCTTGATGAAGAAGTGTTTTGTAATTTAGATGAACTCATAATTTCGGTGGCTGAACTGAGTCACATTGAATTAATGGTGGCCTTTTCTTTTTCTTCTTTTTTGTGTTCCTTTGTGTGGTTTGGGATTCTTGAATTGTCGACTAATTAACAATCGAATTTATACAACAGGTGGGACTTCACATTCAGGAAGAGTTATTCGACATGTAGACTCCTTCGGTGATTCTGAGGTAGTTTGATTTTGTGTTCTTGTGTAGGGAAAAGCTTTGAACATGTATTTGCGTATCTTCTTCTATGACCTATTTTTACCCTTTTGGTGGTTAACTGGCTATATTGACAGGAACTGAAAGATGAAGGAGAAAAAACCGAGACAAAGAGACAAAAAAAGAAGAAAAAGAAAAAGAATGCTATTGGAAAAAACAAGAAACAAAAGGTTTGATTATTTTCATCGTTTTTCTTGATTCCCCTCTTTCTATTAAAAATACTGTGGGTTTTGCTTAGTAATTTGGGTTTTTCTGTTAAAGCCATTGAAAGACCTTGGAGACACTGTACTCAAAAAGCCTAAAACAAAGGTGAAGTTGTGATTGTTGGCCGAAGATGCACTGAAGGTTCTTTACAAAGTACAAGTTATAGAAAAGCAGATGTTTTTGCGTCGACTTTTGGGAAATTGGTCAGGTGATGGGTAACTTGAGCTAGGCACAATTCCCTTGTGTTTTGCTATATTTCTTCATATTTCTTTTGTAAGTTTTTGTGATGCAATTCGGCTCACTAGCTCAATGATAGATCCAAAGTAGCACGTCTAGTATAGTTCTGGATTTTTGGGAGGGGGCATTCTTACTAACAAACTTACTGCAATGTTTCCAGTTGGATTGTTGTTTAAATTAAACTTCCTTTTATTTTGAAAACATGATGTTTCTGAGTTACCCCGACGCTATAACTTCTGGACAATTGTCCCATTTGTTATTATGGCTACTTCCCTACTCCCTCTATCCGCATTTGTTGATCGATTTTTTAAATTTGCGCCTTTTTTTTTTATTTATTGTTGGTATCTTTCAATATGAATCTCAAAAAATATGAGATATGGATCTTGTTTGATAGATCTCAATTAGTTTTATTATACAAAATTTGCAAAATCATGAAAATCATTATAAATTGGAAGATATAAGTAATTAAAAATAACAAAGATTTTAAAAATGGACCAACAAAGACGGACGGTGTGTACTTTAACCTATTATATTCATGAGTTCACGAACAAATACGTCATTCCGCGACTTTTTTATATAGATTATATGTGAGTGATTTTCAGTGAGAAGGAATTGTCATCGTTATTCTTTCTATTTACAGATAAAAGTGAAGTGATCAAGCCATATAAACTATAAAGCACAAATTTGCTTCATAACCATCCTCAAGAAGCAGGAGCATTGCTTTGTTTAGGATGATGTTAGAATATCTTTATTGTTGACTTAGAATATTTTGACAATATGATGGATTCTAACTTCTAAGGGTTTGCGACAAGATGCAGGTTGGAGATATGCTCCAGGAGGTGGGGTCATTTGGAGGTTCTTAGCAAGGTTCTAAAACTTGTTAGGTGCTCTCAGGGCGGTCGGGTATTTTCTAGCTTCCAGGACTGAGTACTTTGCGCCTAGTCGGGCTAGTCGGCGAGGGGCCTTCTAGCGTCTATGCAACGAGTACTCCGCCTTCTAGACCTTTTAGAACATTGATTCTCAGGCTCTCTCCCTGCTAGGGTCCCTTCCTTTCCACCAAGTTCTCAGCCTCTAAGTGTCCCCTCTCATTGGTAAGATCAGATTACCTACCTACTGTAGCATTGGATACACCTGTAAAAGTTATATCCCTATAATTTCTCTCCATTCAAAGTTGAAATTTATGGGATAGTAGATGAATGTGGAACTCGTTTGTCTGGAGACACCTTTCCAGTTCCAGGGCATCAATGGGTGAGCAAAGTATTGAAGGAGGGGTTAGGCGGACCTTGAGCAACGCGATCTATGTAGGAGGGGTTTGAGAGAGCCCGAGAATCAACAGAATATATGTAGAAGAGGTAACGCAGAACCAGAGAATCAACATGGATGTAGGAGGGCCAAGGCAGAGCTCAGGATTCAAGGCGCCTCTTTTGAAATATTGGATGGGTAGGCTTGTACATGGACCCATAAATGACAATGAGTTCTTCAATTTTGTGAGTGTGCTATTGTGTTTGTGGGTTTAAATCTGTCTCTCTTAAATTATACTACTTAGATTATATTACAATGGAGAGAAAATATGATTTTACCCATGAGAGGGTTACGCTTGGAGGTTGAGAAATTGGTGGAAATGAAGGGGACCCTAGCAAGGAGAATAAAATTTTAGTTTAATAAAATTCTCTCTATTGGGGAAAAATGAAATAAATTTTTTGAATGCATCTCAAGTTCTCAACTCAACTCTTGTTGTAATTAACAAACGGCAATTTGCCAAGATCAATTGTCATCGTAGGCATTCGTAGCATTGAAGCTCAATTGTTTTGATGATCTTATAGAGCATTTTGAAAATATTAGTCACGCTGAAATTTATGTTTATATGATTTCAATAAGTGTATGATAAAAACACATTTATCTTTTGTGTGAGATTTTTTCTGTTCTGATTATGCAACTATCGATATTTAATAAACATGAAATTTGGTGTTCTTATTAATTTCAACGTGCTCTAAAGGTGCACACTTCCGATCATCAAAATAATTGAGCTTATAAGCTAATGTGACAAATTGATTGTAATGAGTTTTGTTATAAAAATGGGACCGTAACCCAAAGATTAAACATGGAACAATATGACATTTAGACAATACTACGGGGTTTAAAGCGTATTTAAGGTTTAATGTCGTCAAAAACCCTGGTTCAGGTATTCAATCGTCGATTCGTTCTTGGAGAAAAAACTGTTTTGAACTTTAAACACAGTGACAGTTCGACAGCTTGAGAGGCCTTTTAGGGTTCATGAAAGAAGAGCGCTTCAAGGAAAAAATTCGAAACATTGTGAACATCTCCTCCTCATTTGCTGAAAATTTATCAAATGTTTAAGTTTATAAGTAGAATTGCGGCTAGAGGAGCTTCGCCAGCCCACAATATGTATTTATTTCAAATCCACCCCTTCTCTTCATTTAGGATATCAGTTTATGTAGATGAGTTATGAGTGGAGACTTATTTAGGATATCAGTTTATGTAGTAGTTGAATGATTACTCTCTCTGATTCATTTGATTTTGTGGCTATCCTTTCATATGGAGGGTCTTTATACTTTGGCCATCTTGTCAAGATTGTCCTTTCATTTTTAAAGACTAAGCTAGCATTGTTACCTGTGAGTTCGTCGATGAATTTCACCAGTTTGGATTGGATTTTCTGGTGAAGAAAATGGGTTGAGAACCCACATATTTGGAACCCATTTATTGGAGATGCACGAATAGTGCCAAATGATAAAGGTTGTGTTCGGATAAGAACTCTAAAATTCTTTTTTGGAATTGTAAGTAAAACTTCACAGTTTCCCTACTTAATAAATGAGGTCATGTGTCAGAGGGGGACCCATTAGAGGAAATCAGAGGCATTAGAAGAGAGAGACATTGGATTTGAGAGGAGCCCACTAGATGAGACTACGTACAACTTTTTACTTGGAAAAAAAGAAGAAGATTTGAGTGGGGCCTACTAGCCTAGTCATTGCTAGTCAAAGTGGCCTGGGTGGGACTCGAAACTTTCAATGCCAAAAAAACTTGGCCAAAAACTTTTTCGAACACGGCCAAAGTCAGGAGAAATGGGTTTTCATGGCATTGTGAGATTTTGCGCTCATGGATCTCTTTGAAGTGATTGCACAAATCTTGTTTCATGCCTTCCCCTACATTGGTGGAAGGAGCTCTCTGGCTGTTAATTGATGGAATATTTATATCACTCGTTCAATGTCATTTATAGGAGTATTTGCTAGCATCTTAATGCGGAACTTATGCCCTAAATTTGTTCCTATTCTGGTTTTTGCATTTCATATTAGTTAAGGGCAGGAAGGAGCAACATTCTCGTCCAAACCTCTAGCATCCCAAGGAGTATATGGAATGCGAGATATAAATTGGTTTTCGACTTGGCCGGCCTAGTTTTTAGAGAGAGAGAGAGAGAGAGAGAGAGAGAGAGAGATCTTGGCGCACAAACTAACTTAAACCAAATAAATCATTAGAATACATTTATTAAGTGAAATTGAGTTGATGTATAATGAGGAAATTACTTGTTTCTTAAAATGTTGTAAGCAATTTTAAGAATAAGTCAGTTTTGTTTAATTCAATATTCTTGTTACTCTCATTAGTCAATAAAAAAAAATCAAATACTCTTCTTCTTACTTTCTCTTAAAATCAAACAAGAAATTTATTATTTCTTCACATTTTCCCCCTTTTCCTTGACAAAACCTAATAAACCAACATTTTGACTTGTGAGGTGCCATATAGTTTATTTTGGCATAAAAAGTTAAGCATATTTTTTCCTTTTTTGAGTTTCAAAAAGTCATTTTTCTGAGCTAATAAGTAATTTCTACAACATTTTAGGCCAAAATAAGTAAAAAAAAAAAAAAAGCTTTTTGATTTTCCCCCTAGTAAGTCAAAAAGTCAAAAAAACGTACTTAACTTTTTAGGCCAAAATAAGCCATAATCCATGCATTAGATTCTTGAATATAATTCAAAGCCTTTTTTAAATTTTTTTTATTTTTTATAGAGAATGATGCAAAGCTCACTTAATCCGTAATCACAGCTATTACCATTGAATTTTGTCGGAAAATGAAGACTTTGTTTGGTAGTTACAGGGAAAAAAAAAAGGAAAAAAGAGAGAGGAAAAGATTAAAGAAAGTTAAGAGAAAAAAATTGAGTTAAAATAATAAGTAGTTATTTTTCTTCTATATTTTTTCTCCCAAACCAATCAAAGAAACATATTTTTTTTTAATTTTCTTTTCCTTTTCATTCCTTTCCTTTTCCTTTCTTTGGGTTACAAACAAAGCCGAAAAAAAGAAGGCTAGGGTTCGTGAAGAAAAGAGGGCTTAAGAACAAGTGCAGCAACACTTCTCTATAAATACTAGTGAACAGTGTAATATTTTCATTTTACACATCTCTCTTAATACTCTAACAATGCTATCCATTTTACTTTTTTTCGTATTAAAATATTACTATTTTTTGTAATAACTTCCAGGTGTCCATTGGAAAAACAATATAGAATTCAATTGCTCAGGAACAGTTCTACGGTACTTTTGCCGATGTGCTGTAGCAAATGTAGAGTAGAGAAGTGGAGTAGCCAATCTGCTGCAAGGTGGATTTCTTGGTTTTGTTCGGTACTTTACCTAAAAGTATGCAAATAGTGAATCTGCTGCTCTTTCTCTAAGAGCAACTCCAACATAGCTAGGCAAAATAACTAGCTGAAAGTATCAAAAAAGTACATATTATGCTTTGCCTATTCACTTTTGCACACTACCATTCAAACATTACTCTCTATTCTACCTATCCATCCTAACAAAACTAACCAAATTTGCAAATCAAACAATAAACAAGCATCAAATGCTCACAAATTTGCACAGGTGGCATCTATACAAGATGACATGGCATTTTTCAAGCAATCATATTTTTTCAATCACTTTTTTTTTATTTTATTGGCAGAGAAAAAAGTATTTGGCAAAAAGAAATTTATTAATTTATACAACTCAGAAAGTTGGACCAAATGACTTCATAAAATGAGCTTGGGAACAATTATTCATTGTCTTGATTTTGTGTTTTTGTTTTGGCTACTATCTTTTTGATTCATCTACCCAAACATATCAGGAAAGTTAAATACCATATTCTCGAACAAACAGGGAACAGATTCTAAATTATCCTTTCCTTCTCGATGATCTGGGCACTGACCTAACAAAGGGTAGCATCGAGACTATATATGCGCACACACTCACAAAAACACTTTCATAATTATGGAAAATATGGGTATCTTCTCGAACAACCTGTGTAAGCCTAATTAAAACCAATTGGAATGAATAGAAGCTTAGCCCTGACATTTTTCATCTTTTATTGTGTTTTCATTTCATCCATTTATTGGCAACCAAACAGAAACCTATCTACATATGCAGACAATAGACATGTAAAACAAATTGGCATACCTCCAAGGAGCGAAGATTCAGGTATATAAGAGGTGCATCCTTGGATTTCTGCAGATCATCATAGCTACCAACAAACACCAAGTCAGATTCCTTAGAAAATTGGGTTCTTTCTTCGTCTAAAAAAGATTATTCTTCACCAAATCGAAATTGGGGTTCTTTCTCGTACAAATCGAAATCATCACACAGTCACGGTTAGGGTTTTGGATCACGAATCTGGTTTGATGAAGAAGAAGAAGAAGAAGAGGAGGAGGAGAGAGAGAGGATGTAAGGACCCGTGTTTTTAAATAATTTTTCGGAAATGATGTTGGGGAAGTGTGAAGAAATGAAAATAGAATAATATAAGGTCAATATGAGGTTAATATTGCATTTGGGTCTTTGTGAGATGCACTATGAACATGACGGGTGTAAGTGCATAAGAGGGGTGTATATATGTAATATATGGCTGATTTTTGGTTTAAAATGCGCTTCTCTCTCTCACACACAAATCAGCCCCTCCTCCTCTCCTCCATTAACACCACTCCAAGCTCACAAATCTCCCTCTCCATCAAACCCCTTCACAAATTGACCTTGGAATATTGTTCTACGCGTGATTTGAAGCCCAGAACTTACTCTTTTTGCACCTTGAAGCTCAAAAACAGGATTTTTCAATTTGGGGATCTAAGAATTCAATTTTCTCAAGTTTGAAGCTCAACCTTTGAGGTAGGGAACAATCTTCTACCTCTTCTAAATGTATATTTGTTGAATGATTGCATTATTTGTGTTCTTGTTCCCAAAACTATTGTTTAACTTGATTATCTCCATGGAATTGAGTTTGGATCATGAATGAGTTTGGGTTTTGTGTATTGGATTGATAAATTCATGAATTGGTTGTTGATATATCCTTCTTCTATGGTTATTTGTTGTTTGAAACCTCATTTTTGGCTTGGGTTGAAACCCCTTTCATTTTGAAAAAATCTGCAAATTTTGCTCGTAACAGTCTTTGTATTGATACCACCTTTCATTGGTATCGATACCCATCGTTCTGTTCAGTTTTTGGTGATCTAGTATCGATACCACCTTTCATTGGTATCGATACCCATCTGTCTATAAGACAGATTTTTGACCCAAATTCGTGGGCACGCCCCGGTTTCGTCCGAACTCTGATTGAGGCAATTCTTGAACTGTTGAAAGCTCTATGAGTCTACTTTCAATCCCAATTGGTCTCATGTTCATAGCCTTTGTACTTTGAGAGAAATGTGTTTTTTCCTATCAAGTGTTGGGTTCTTTCGAGGTTCATGACTCCATTTTTATGTTCCTTTGCTTTGGGCCTTCATTGGTCTTTTCTAAGCCTCTCAAATTGACTTCTAAGCTTTGGTAACCTATCGTGGTATGAATGATATTTTGTCATGATCCCTCACGTTCTTGGACACATATTGACTTTGCCACAACCGACACACTACGAGCTTTCGAACTAAATGAATTACATGGATGTTTTTGGACACTTGATTGTTTGATAAACTTTTGAAAAGGATAATTTGTTTATTCTAGGGCATCATTTGGTGCGTCCCTAGCCATGGGTGTTCGGAGCCCACGAAATCCGGCAGGGGGATTCATTTCCTATTTAAATAAGTGGTTATTTGTGAAGAGATGAAAAAGGAAATATTTTATGAAAATGACTGTTTTGAAAGGACTAGACTTACGACCTGAACTGTAACGTTTTTGAGAAAATCTATGAACACTTGGGTTTGATTCGATCTTTAGGGCACCTATTGGATACTTTATCATCAAGTCAATCTATTTGGTCTATATTAGCCTATTCATTCATGTGTATCACATCTCCATGTGCATGTTTCATCTTCTATACCCTTAGCGATGGTAGAAAAGTTTTACTACTGGGCTAGTGAGCTTAACCTATCATTTTCAGGTATTCGGCAAGGCACGTTATTGGAATGCTTGGTGTGTGGACGCATATCATGAAGCTCATTTGCCATGAAGTTATTTTATCCTCTCTATCGTTAATATATTTTAGGGAGATGATCTTGTAACTTTAATTCCTTCAATCTTTTGACTAAACTTGGTTATGTAATAACTCTTAACTATTGAATACTTTTGCATGAGTATGGGTACCTCAATTGGGAACTCATTGTACTTTGACTTGACTTTTCTATGGGAAGATGTTTGACTTGGGTTGATCCTACGTGGATTTTATTTGTATTTGGTTTATTAAATTTGAAGGCGTGACAGAGGACCTGCAAAAAGGAGTTGAGCTGGAAGGGGGAAAGTGTAGGTTGCGAGGGTTCCCCCCCTAGTAGCTAGCGAAACTGAGTAGATGCAAAGTGACAAGGGAAGAAGAGAGTCTCTTGGAGCACATAAAATTGGTTTTGGCTAGCTATAATACCCGAGAGAGCTCATGTAGAGAGCATGCTCACGATCTCTACTTCAATCACAATCACCTCTCTCTCTCTCTCTCTCAAATCCATCCAACCTTCAGCTAATCCACACTCGCTAACAGTCAACTACCTCATAAACTCATGTGGATTTTGTCCAGAAAGAATGGGCTTAGGGTTCGTGAAGAAAACAAGGTTTAAGATTCCAAACTTGTGAAAATCTCTTGTAAAAGTTCCTCCTCCTCCTCTGCGCAATATTTCATCAAATGTTGAAGTTTGTCTGCAAATCACGCCACGTAATATCTGCTGCTAAAGCTTCTCCAACCCATGTTTTCTATTTCCATCAAACCCCCCCTTTCTCCACACCTCTCAAATCCTTTGAAAAATCTTTGAGTCAGCACTTGTTCACAGTCACTTACCTCATAAACTCATGTGGGTTGTCACTAGGAAAAGCTCTCTCAGCATCTAGGCGTGTCAAATTTGAAACTCCTGATAAGCCAGACTCAGTCTTGGCATTCTTCAGGAACCATGGATTCACCCAAACTCAAATCTTAAGTGCCGTTAGAAAGTACCCTCCTGTGATGTTATGTGATCCCCAAAAGATCCTATTGCCAAAGCTTGAATTTCTAAAATCTAAAGGCCTCTCAAGCTATCATTCTAGGAAAGTGGGTTTTCTATCCTTTCCCATCAACTGAATGAGGCCTTAAACGCGGATAAAATTGAGGCACAAGATAGGTTCATTTAAAACCCCAATCAATTCAAACAATTCACAAACTTGGGCCCTGCTACTCGAAAACAATATGGTTCATTCGCGTTCTTTTTAGCGGTAAACTATCGGAGTATTTATGGCCTGTTTGGGCGCCCTCTTTTCCCATTTTTCCATTCTTGTTTTCCCATTTTTGCTGTTTGGGCGCTGAGTTTCAGAACCCATTCTCCCATAACACGTTTGTTATTTTTCATGTTAGAGCGAGAAATTGAAAAACTGGGGTGGAGCTCCTTTTCCATTTCTCATTCTCTTTTTCGATTTTCCTATCATTTATTTCTCCCTTATCTACCCCTTGCCCCTTCCACACAATATACGAACCAGAGAGAAGGGAGATGTCTGTGATCTGAAACTGTTTCTTTGCTCCCATTCTTCATCAGAAATCAGTCAATTTTGTGACACCCGTTTCCAACATGCATGTGCATTTCATGTACATTTTCCATGTCATGTGCAATTTATTGTGTGATGTGTCATGTTATTAATAGTACATGTATAGTTTGAATATATACATTAAATACCTTATTTGCTTGTGTTCCAAGTATGTGTGTAGTTTGTGGCCAAAAAAAAAAAAGAATTAGAAGTCAAGGAGAAGGGTGAACGTGGCTATGGGGGAGGAATGGCTCATTTGGTTTTAATTAGCCTCATTAATTGCTTGTGGAAAATTTGACAAGGGAGGACATCTCACCCCTTAAGGGATAAGGATTAGAAGACCAAGAATTTTCATTTCCCAGTTTTAGTCACCAAGAGAGAGAGAGAGAGAGAGAGAGTGAGAAGCTTGGAAAAATTTCTAAGTAAAGGTGAGGATAACGTGAAGAGGATCACGGTTTACGTCTCCCATCATAGAGGATAGAGGTTTTAACGAAGTTGGTCTTTTGTTAGGTGAGAATGTACAGCTTCTATAATAAATAGAAATGTTTTGTTTTTCACAATTGTCTTGTGATTATTTCTGTTCTTGAAAGCTCTTTGATGTTTCTAAGTATATGATGGCAATATTCTTGTTTGGATGAATCAAATAATTTTTGGTGATGGAACAAATAATTTTTGGTGGGTGGAAAGAGAATTTTATGCCTCTTGTGCCAATGTTCTAGTTTGCAAGCTTGGTTGCTGCTTGCATTCGTAGGTTGTGCAAGCTTGGTTGTTGCTTGCTTTTTGTTGTGCAAGCTTGGTTGCTGCTTGCCAATAAGCTTTGCTTACCTTGTGGGTTGCACCTACCATTGGTGATAAAGAATGACCCTCGCCACTGCCACTATATGTGAGCCTATGAGCGAGGTAACGATACCGTCTTAACTCCTGGTCGTGAGGTAGACGACTCGTTGGCACACTTGGCTAAATTTATGTCATTGTTATGATGAATAGGGAGAAAATAATTAATGAAAATCCTCTTTGGAAATGGTGTTGAAATGAGTTTTGGGAACAAAGTAAACTGGGTGGGAATATTATGAAGTGGATGATTTTAAAACTTCGATCCGTCTAAAGAGCTTGAACATTTCTTTTTATTATGTTGCTAACGTACATTCTCCTATAACCTTTTTGGTTGCAGATACTTGGATGAGCTAGTTGTCGGTCCAACTACAGTGCCAGTCAGGTGTTTTTAGTAGTTGTTTTTGTAGCACCTGTCAGACTATGGGTGCTATGTACATATCGATGTGCGAGGATTGTGTGGTTGTGTTATAGTCTAATACTTTGGACTTGTATTAATGTTTGGGAGTTGTGAACAATTAGACTGGTTTGACCATGGGGTTTGTTGTAATTATATATGTTGTGCACCTATGTTTTGATGGTTGCAGTTATTTTTATTTTATTTTATCTTGTGTGATTGTGGGTATCTGGAGGTGTGTGCAGATGGTGTCACGTGTCCATCCACCTTGTACAAGTTAAGTCCTGTCAAGGTAGGGTGTGACAATTTTAATCAAGAAACAAATTGGAATTAGTAAATCTTCCAGAAATTTAAGCCCTAAAACTTACAAGTTCTTCAATGAAATCACAAAAATCGGATCAATCTTGATCCGAAGCTCTTGTTCATCTCCGGTGCCGGCATGAAAATCGATGCCACCATGGCGCTTTGAAGCTAGGCGGCAATGGTGATGGTGGGTGAGTCGGCGATGTATGTGAGGACTGGATCATAACGCATATAGTATATGTTTTGTGTGTATATGTGTGTTATTGTCAAAGAAAAAATGTATATGTGCATATATGTTTGGACGGTGAGAGAGTGGAGACATGTGAGAGGGTTTTTGGTTTGGTACAACACAAGTGGACGATGGAGATCTTCTAAAGATCCACTACTATCATTGATTTTTTATCTTGTTGGAGTATGGAGATAACCTCATTTTATCTCTTAACTTTAAAATAAAATCACAATTTACAATTGTCATAAAATTATTTTGCATAAAACAATTGTTATAAACACTGTTCATATAGTTATATGCCTGTGTAATACATAAAAAGGGAAAAATGGTATATGACATAAACAAGGGCAAAATGGTAAAAAGTCAATCCATAACTCAATTTCATCATTTTCTCCCAAACACTACTACTTTTGTAAAATGCATTATGCATATTTTTCCCAAACACTTCTCCCAGATCCAAAACTCATTCTGACCAAAATCCAAAAAGCCAAAAAAAAGTTAAAAATGAAAAGCTGAAAAGTGGGCTCCCAAACACCCTCTTATTAGTGCGCACTAGACTCTCAAATTTGTGGGAGTATTTATGGAAATATCACAAAAACCCCCCAAACTTTGACCAAAATATCAAAAAACCTCCCAAACTTTCAATTTTTTCAATTAAACTCCCAAACTTCACTTCCGTTATTCAAAAATACTCCAACCGTTTGGATCTATTACCAAACTAATGGAAAATGTTGAGGTGGAGGTTAATGGATCCAAAAAACCGTTAAGTGGCCCAAAACGACGTCGTTTTGGGCCATTCTTTTTCTTTTTTCTTTTTAATTATAAATTCCTCCTCCTCCTCCAAATTCACAGAAACCAATGAGGGGGAGAGAGAGAAAGAGAGAGGGAGGGAGATAGAAGAAACCTTAAACTTTTGATTCCAACACACATCCCCTGTATTACAATCCAGACAAAAGGGAGAAAGAAGAAGATCGAACAAGCCCCCAAGCACCGACGTTCTTTACCACCATTGGCGGCCACCAGCAACCAACAAATTGATCAACAAAATTGACAAAATTGCTGGTGGAATCTGTGTATCGATCTTTGAAAATTGCTTCAAAAAATTGAAAGGAGAGAGCAACGAATTTTTTTGTTGGCAGAAATTGCTGGTGGCCGCCAGTGGTGGTGATAGACGTTGGCAGCGGGGGGCTGGGGCTGGTTCAATCTTCTTCATCTCTACTCCGTCCTTTGATCTTCTTCTTCGTTTTCCCTTTGTCTCTACTCTCTCTCTCTCTCTCCCCCCCACTGGTATCTTGTGAATTGGAGGAGGAAGGAGGAAGGAGTTTTTTTATTAAAAAAAGAAAAGAAAAGAAGGGCCCAAAACGACGTTGTTTTGGGCCACTTAACGATTTTTGGGGTCCGTTAATGTCCACCTCAGCATTTTTCGTTAGTTTGGTAACAGATCGACGGTGGAAGTATTTTTAAATAACGGATGTGAAGTTTGGAGTATGATTGAAAAAATTGAGAGTTTGGGAGGGTTTTTGATATTTGGGTCAAAGTTTGGGGGTTTAATGAAATTTTTCTGAGTATTTATTAGTGCACTAGACTCTCAAATTTGTGGTGCATTGTCCCACTTCGAAAGCCATTTTCTTTTCTATAGAAGATAAGGTTTGGTTCTTGGAAGAAGAGGGTCTAGAGGAACATCTTCGAGAACTCGTGAAGATTTCCTCTGAATAACAGGTAATTTTATAAGCATATCTATTGAAATTTCTTTGAGAAAATTTCAAACCCCCCAAAACTTTGACCTGAATATAAAAAATACTCCCAAACTTTTAATTTTTTTAATCGTACTCCCAAACTTCACTTTCGTAATCAAAATTGCTCTCATCGTTAGTATCTGTTACCTAACTAACGGAAAATGTTGAAGTGGAGGTTAATAGAGCCAAAAACCGTTAATAATTTGGTATAATTTCATAAAACCCCCCAAACTTTGAACCAAATATCAAAAAGCCTCCAAAACTTTCAAATTTTTTTTAAAAGCTCTTTCTTCATCCTCACTCCTCCAATTCACAGGAATACAGAGAAGAGAGAGAGAAAAAGAGAGACACAGAGAGAGAGAGACGCCTGATGAATGCGACAGTTCAATTGCGACCACAAAACTCCTCCTCCCCCACCGCCGCAGCCGCAGCCTACAAAGTCCTCTCCGACTGAGGCTACAACCGCGTCTACTGTACATTCTCTCCGCGTCGGCCACGATGGCTGGGTGGTAAACTCATCCTCCTCACCTCCACCAATGGCGGCGGCGACACTAAATCCAAAGTCACTGACACCATTGTAGCCCTGACCGAAAAATCCAAAACTTAAAACCCGAATTGCTTCTCTTCTTTCACAAGTAAGACTACCTGTACCGCGGCTCGTCATTATACGGACAATTAAGCCCCCAGAGGATATGCGAATTGGAGAAGAGAGGAGGAAGAAAGAGTTTTTTTATAAAAAAAATTAAAAGTATGGAAGAGTTTTTGATATTTGGGTCAAAGTTTGGAGGGTTTTATAAAATTTTGCCGAGTGTTTATTAGTGCACTAGACTCTCAAATTTGTGGTGCGTTGTCCCACTTTGAAAAAAGCCATTTTCTTTTCTGTAGAAGATAAGGTTTGGTTCTTGGAAGAAGAGGGTCTGGAGGAAAATCTTCGAGAACTCGTGAAGATTTCCTCTGAATAACAGGTAATTTTATAAGCATATCTATTGAAATTTCTTCAAATGTTCAACTTTACTGCTGCTAAAGCTTCGCCATCCTGCATTCTCTGTTGCCATCAAACCCACCCCTTTTCATCATCTCTTAAATCCGTCCCAAATTCACAAAATCAACCCTCGTTCACTGTCAATTACCTCGTAAAATCAATTGGGTTTTCACCAGAAAAAGCTCTTTCGGCATCGAAGTATTTAAAATTTGAAGATCCCCACAAGCCAGACTTGGTCGTGGAATTCTTCAAGAACAATGGTTTAACCCAAACCCAGATCTCAAGCCTTATTAGAAAGTTCCCCCGGGTACTGGTTTGCGATACCCAGAAAACCCTCTTACCCAAACTCGAATTTCTCAAATCTAAAGGCTATTCTAGCACAGATGTTGCGAAAATAGTATGTCTCTGTCCCCGTTTTTTGGTCAGCAGCTTGGAAAATACAATCATCCCATCATTTGATTTCCTTAGTAAGTTGCTTCAATCCGAAGAGAAAGCTATAGTTTTTATCAAACGCTGCTTCTTCGGTTGTCATTTTGGTCAGCATACTCGGTTAAACGCCAATTTTGCTGTACTAAGAGAAATCGGTGTTTCGGATGCCAATATTAGGTTTTTGTTGACGCATGGACCTGGAGCATTGATGCAGAGCAATGATCAATTTAGACAGCTTGTTAAGGAGGTAGGGGAAATGGGTTTTAGTCCTTCGAAAGTGAGTTTCGTCATGGCTATTAAAGTATTGTGCCGGATGACTAAATCTAAATGGAACAAAACTTTTGAGGTTTATCAGAAATGGGGTTTGACCGAGGATGAGATTTTTGTAGCTTTTAGGCAGCACCCATGTTTTATGGCGAAATCCGAGGACAAGATCAATGGGGTGATGGATTTTTTGGTTAATGAAATGGGTTTGGAGTCTTCTTCAATTGCAAGATATCCAACATTTTTTTCAATGAGCTTGGAAAAGAGGATTGTCCCAAGGTGTGCAGTTTATCAAGCCTTGTTATCAAAAGGTTTAATTAAGACCAACCAGATTAGCGTGGCAAAATTTCTAGTTATAAGTGAAACGGCGTTCGTAAAGAAGGTTTTGAGCTATCATGAGGAAGAAGGTCCTAAGCTATTGAATTTGTTCAAGGAAAAGTTGGATCTTGCAAAGTAATTGGGATATCTGGATAGGTTAAAGATGTGCCCCTTGGATACCTAGTTTGCCATTCGCAGATGCAGTTAACTTTTTTTTGTCCCTCTTCTTTTGCCCCTTGTGTTCAATTTTGATTTTTTACTTCATGGAAACAATTGTTTTAACCGGTTACCAAGAAAACAAGTGTTTCTGCTCATGTTTTCCCATCAAAGTTTGTGAATCGATCATTTGTCTTCGCGAAGTGAATGGAAATCTTAAAAAATATGACTATAAAAGGCTGTGTTTGGATTGGTTCTTAAACCAAAATTTTTGAAATTTTTTTGTTCAAAATGCATCCCACGTCATCCTCTCTCTCCTTCTTAACTTTTGAAATTTTTTTGTTCAAAATGCATCCGAAAGTGTTCGGATTGGTTCTTAAAACCAAAATTTTTGAATTTTTTTTGTTCAAAATGCATCCCATGTCATCCTCTCTCTCCTTCTTAACTTTTGAAATTTTTTTGTTCAAAATGCATTCAAACAAAGCCTTTAGTTTTTTCAAGACCGATAGCTTTTAAAAATACAATTTACCAGTATCTTTTTGTTCGTCTGTTTTGGGCCTTTTTCAACTTTGATCTATGTTTTCATACTTTTTTCAACTCCTCTCACACGAATGATTAAGTCTCTGAAATTTTGATGAGAAATTAATGGAAGATTCACTCAATATAAAAATTTCCAATTGCCTTTAAGAATATTGGTTCAGGGGAAATGCCCCTTGGTACATATAAAAATAATTGCAACATGTATAACCCTGTTTTCTCAACTACTTACACCATTTCAATTTGGATCTCCCTAAGTAGTGTATCAAGTTTAAAGTTCGTAAGTTTATAATTCAACAATTGTAAGATCAATATTGATAACAATCACCATTTTTCATCATCTATGGCAAACCAATGCTACGAGTACCCAATGAGCAAGTCCACAAATAGCATCTCATGTGCTATGCATCCTGTAGTATTGAGAAATTAACATTCAAAGTCAATATATGAAGTTCGTGTGATGTGCACCACCTTCAGAATGAATCTAATCCACAAATTTTACTTTTTTGTCCTTCTGGTTATAATAATTTCTTAGCGAAAGAGGGCGAAGAGCAACAATCCAAGAAGTGTAGGGGCTACCCTTACACTATTCAAGCATTCCAAGAGGTGTAGGGGGGACTGGAAGAAAGAGAGAAGTGGGCGGTGGGTGGTGGCCCCTTTCCAGGCTTTAACCTGGCAACCGAACCACACCTCTTCTCCCTCCACACCCCTCCCACCCACCTACCCGACCTCCCTTCCGACTCACCGATCTTCTCTACGGTTGCATTTCTTTGACCTTTGGAGATTCCCCATGGTGGACTATCCTCTCCATTTTGGTATGGGTGATCATGCCCGATTTTTGGACCAGAGGGGAGCCAAATCTAGGTTTCCAGATTCGGACTCCTGACCACAATGATGGTAGTGGGTGACAGCTCCTGCGGCTTGCTCTAGCGTTCTTTGTTTTCCTCTTCTTTTTTTTTTGTTATTAGTTTTGTAGGCGGTTTTGGCCGGTCAAGTGTTTTTTAGGCGGTTTTGTAGATGTTAGTTTTGTAGGTGTAGCCGGCAGTTTCGCGGCCGTGGTTTTTGTTTGCCAGTTTTGTTTAAAAAAATTTCTTCTACCTCTTTACCTAAAAAAAACAACATTAAGGGGGTGTTGTGCAGCCATGGCACGGCGGCTCCAGCCTTGTTCCGACGATCGGAGAAGTTCACTGCGCAGAGTTCGTCGAGTACTACAAGTGTACTAAAAATCAACTCGATCGGATATCTTTAAGTGCCTCATCAGAGCACAAATAACTTAAAATGAAATGGAACACAAATGGATACAAACACGGGATCAAAACCACTTTTTAAGTTATTTGTGTTCTGATGAGGCACTTAAAGATATTTGATCAATTTGATTTTTGGCACACTTGTAGTACTCGACGAGTTCTACGTAGTGAACGTCTTCGATCGTCGGAAAGATGCCAGCGCGACCGTGTCATGAGGCTGCACAGCACAGTGCTGTGCATTGAGGTGCACAACACCCTCCCAGGTTCCCTAAAAAAGAGGTGTAGGGGCATGTAACTTACTGAATAGTATATCGAAACAAAAAGTTCATTTCGCATCAAAACTCAAAAGTTTACACAAATTTATTTTGCTCCTGTTTCTACTCATGTTTTCCCATCAAATTTGTGAATCGATCATTCGTCTTCGCAAAGTGAATAAAAAATGTAAAATCTATGACTATAAAAAGTTTCTAAAGATCAATTAAGTTTTAAGAATACAATTTATAAGTATCTTTTTGTTCATCAATTTTGGACATCTTTCAACTTTGATCTATGCTTTTATACTTTTTTCAACTCCTCTCACACGAATGATTAAGTCTGTGAAATTTTGATGAGAAATTAACAAAAGATTCACCCAATATAAAAATTTTGAATTGCCTTTAAGAATATTTGTTCAGGGGAAATGCCCCTTGGTACACATAAAAATGATTGCAACATGTATAACCCGGTTTTCTCAACTACTCAATTTGAATCTCCCTAAGTAGTATCAAGTTTAAAGTACATAAGTTTATAATTCAACAATTGCAAGATCAACATTGATAACAATCAGACCTCGGTTTCTCATGGAGATTTCATTTTAGAGTCTCGTTTGGCCTTCGATTTCTGGGTTCGAAGATCAAGCACGGTTCTACAAAACAGCTTCTTGGAGCCGCGATTTGTGAACTCTTCGTGATTGAGGGTTTCAAGCTTCAGTCTTGAGGTGTCCTTCACCAATTCGTGTTGTTCTTTTTAGAGTTTTCCTCTTCGGTTCAGCAGGGTAACGAAATTTGGAGATTCTTCAGATTTGAGAATGTGCAGAAAAACAACATTGAAGATTGTTAGGTGAAGCACCCATTTCAGTGGTCAATAACATTGCTATCGGCATCCTAACCGGAGTATTGACTGACTTCGTTTCACGGTACGTCTTTCCCTCTCCCTCTCTTTTGTGTGAAAGAGTAGGCTAGATCTGTTATGGGTAAACGAAAATCAGTTACAAAGCTAACATTACGGGATTTTCACGACCAAATTGACAATGCGCTTGATTACTCGGATGTTGAAATTGCATCTATTGACGAGGAAGATGATATTTCGGTGGTGGCCAAAAATGCCGACGCGGTAGAGCTGCAATTGCCTTTGGTCATCACTGAAACTTGGCCTAAACTTGGCACCCCGCTCATGGCAACTGTGAGTGGTGGAGTTAACACGACACCACCTCAGGGTCAGTCTAGGTATGTGGCTGCTACTACCATGTCTTATCTTATTCAAGGGGACAAGTCGGAAGGTAAAACTAACTTGAATGCTTGGACCAATGGGAAGCTTGTTCTTAACGATGAGGTTAAAATTGGTAAGCTAACTAGACACCTTAAAAAGCTCCCGATTTAGTATGTGAATAATCAAGTTATGATCCCGCTTAAGATTTCTGAAGATGGGCATTGAAATGGAAACATGCTATTGTGGGATACTTTGTGGATAAAAGTTTATCCTACTTTCAAGTTAGATCTTGGGCTCAACGGGTTTGGAAAATTGATATTGAGGATGTGGTCACCTTAGACAATGGATTTGTTGTGTTCAACTTTAGGGACGAGAACAAGTTGGACTCCATTCTTGAGAATGATCCTTACTTTTGCAGGGGCAAACACATTGTGATAAAAAAAAAATGGCACCCTAGGATGCAACTTACTAAAAGCGTTTTCTCTAGTGTTCTTGTGTGGATTAAATTCTACAATGTTCCCCTTGAATTATGGACTAATGATGGATTGAGTACTATTGCTAGTGTTATCGGCAACCCTCTTTACCTTGATGACTTCACGCAAAATCATAGTAGATTGACATTTGCTAGAGTATGTGTTGAAATGGATGCAACGAAGGAAATTCCTAAGTCCTTCGTAGTGAATTTGGGTTATGGAGAGCCATATGAAATTAGAGTGGAGGTTCCTTGGAAACCTCAAACCTGCAATGTTTGTAAGATCTTTGGTCATTCTACTAACTCTTGCACTATTAAGCCCATAGTTTCACCTTCTCAAGTGTGGAAAGCCAAGGAGAGTGTGGGTCAAGTTGTCCCAGTTGTTCAAGAGCAAGGTACCAAGGAGAAAGAAGGACAAGGTGTCCTAGTTGTTCATGAGAGGAATGCGAAAGAGGGAAAAGTTAGTGAAAATAAGGGTGTCTGGATAGAGGTGGTGAAGAGAAAAATTCAAACTCTGGGCTTACCTTTGGTCAACTCCTCGTCTAGCTGTGTTTCTTCTACTTCTAACGCGTTTGGCGTTCTTGAGAAATATGAGGATACAGGAGCCTCCTCCGTTGAGGTGGTGACACAAATAGATGTTTCTGCGGATGTATCTTGTGATACTACCCCGGTTCTCATTGGTCAGGATAGTCCTCAACAAGAGCTTCCCCTCGCAGCTCTCCGTCGATCTACACGGTTTCGAGAGCCTCCAAGAATTCCTTTGGATGACGATTTCATTGGACTGAGGCATAAGTTGAACCCGGTGTTAGGTGATTCTTCAACTCCTTCATCCACTAGAAATCAGAACAAGAAGAAGCTTAAGGAGAAACTTAAGGTATTAAAGGCTTTAAGAGTTTAGTTCTTGAGGCTCGCATGACATTCTTTTGTTTTAGCGTTTTTATGTTATTTCGTTGTAGTGAGCTATGAGCTTTGTTGAATATCTGTTGTTGTGGTTAGCTTTTTGCTTTTCTCTTTCCCCTTTTTCCTTTTTCTTTTCCTCCTGGGGTATGCCCTTTGTAGGTTGTATATTCGGTTAACCTCTTTTCTATTTCAAGCTAATTTATCCACACACAAAAAAACATTGATAACAATCACCATTTTTCATCATCTATGGCAAACCAACGCTAAGAGTACCCAATGAGCAAGTCCACAAATTTTAGCACCATTGTAGCGCCGATCACCGAATGCTTGAAGAAAGGGAAGTTCTTGTGGGGAGAAGCAGCGAACAACAGTTTCACGGTGATTAAGGAGAAGCTGTGCACTGCTCCAGTTCTAGCTTTACCTAGCTTCGAGAAAGTTTTTAAAGTTGAATGTGATGCTAGTGGAGTTGGTATTGGGGCTGTTCTTTCCCAATAAAAGCAACCTGTGGCCTTCTTCAGCGAGAAGTTAAGTGAAGCAAGGCAGAAGTGGAGCACTTATGACCAAGAGTTCTATGTAGTGGTTCGTGCTCTCAAACATTGGGAGCATTATCTAATTCAAAGGGAGTTTGTGTTATACACTGACCATCAAGCACTAAAGTTGATCAACAGTCAAAAGAAGTTGGATAGTATGCATGTGCGGTGGGCCACTTTTATTCAGAAATTTCCTTTTACCATTCGACACAAGTCTGGGGTGACAAATCGAGTGGCTGATGCATTGAGTCGTCGAGCCAAGTTGTTGGTGACTTTAACCCAAGAGATTGTGGGTTTTGAGTTCTTGAAGGAGTTGTATCCAGGGGATGAGGATTTCAAAGAGATTTGGGAAGTGTGCGTTCAGAATCGACATATTAATGACTTTCATGTTACTGATGGGTATTTATTCCGTGGTAATCGGCTTTGTATACCAAAGACTTCGTTGAGGGAGAGCTTAATCCGAGACCTTCATGGTGGAGGATTGAGTGGTCATTTGGGAAGAGACAAAACAGTTGCAAGCTTGGAGGAGAGGTATTTCTGGCCACAATTGAAGAGGGATGCTGGAAATTTTGTGCGCAGATGCTATACATATCAGGTATCTAAAGGTCAATCTCAAAATACTGGTCTTTATACACCTTTACCTGTTCCTAATAATATTTGGGAAGATTTGTCTATGGATTTTGTGTTGGGACTGCCTCGTACCCAGCGTGGTATAGATTCTGTGTTTGTAGTAGTAGACATGTTTTCTAAGATGGTGCATTTTATTGCGTGTCGCAAGACATCTGATGCATCTCATGTGGCCCGTTTGTTCTTTAGAAAGGTGGTGCGTTTGCATGGGGTTCCACAGTCTATTACTTCTGACAGGGATGTGAAGTTCCTTAGTCATTTTTGGGTCACTTTGTGGAAGATGTTTGTGACTTCACTAAAGCGGAGCTCTACTGCGCATCCACAAAATGATGGTCAAACGAAGGTGACTAACAGGAGCTTGGGCAATCTGATTCGAAGCATATGTGGGGACAAGCCGAGGCAATGGGATAATGCATTACCACAAGCTGAGTTTGCCTTCAACAAGTATAGATTCACGATCTGCCGGGGAAAATCACATTTTTCCTTGGTTTATGTGACGCCTCCAAAGCAGGTTGTGGATTTAGTCCGTCTTCCGCGGGGTCCTGAAGTTAGCGTTGCGGTTGAGGCAATGGCTAAGCAGTCCCAAGAGGTGATTGATTACGTGAGGCAAAAGTTGGCTGCGACAAATGCAAAAAACAAGGCAGCTGCGGACAAGGGTAGGCGTGTGAAACTGTTCAACGTTGGTGATGAGGTGATGATTTTTCTAAGGAAGAAGAGGTTTCCCGCTGGCACCTACAACAAGTTACAGCCAAGGAAGTATGGTCCGTACAAGATTTTGCAGAAAATTGGGGACAATGCTTATGTGATTGATCTTCCTGAGTCCATGCAGATCTCCAATGTGTTCAACGTTGCGGATATTTTTGAGTATCATGAGGAGGAGCCGCTCTATCTAGATTTGAACTCGAGGTCGAGTTCTTTCGAAGAAGAGAGGATTGATGCAGAACAAGTAGCGGTCCAATTCTATGATCAGTTGGACCGATCGAAGCCTAAGAGGCCCAAATAACTCTTAATTGAAAATTGTCAAATTCGGCAATTTATCGATGAGCCCGGAATAGGCTCAAACTTGGTAGGCTGAAGTAAAATTGCTCTGCGATCAATACTCACCACCCTAATCGTGACTGATGGTGGATTTCGGCCAAATTCATTCATTTAGGCCTTTAATTTAGTAATTTTGATATTTTAGATAATAATTAGATTACGAATTACTCTTAGCGTGTAATTCTGTTTATGTTGTTTCCAATTGGGAATATCTTATTTTTCTTTCTAGTTTTCAATTTTGAGAGTTTTCTCAATTTTCGGGATACTTTAATTTTTAGGTAAGTTTTGCTAGGGTTTGCTAGTTTTCCCTATAAAAGGGCATGTAACCTCTATTATTGGGCAGTTTTTAATCAAATATAATTCCGAATTATATCTCTTTCTTTTTGTGGATTCAAGAACCTCGTGGATTCGAGACCTATTCTCGTTTAACTAGTACGCAACTAGTTTCTCGTGGATTCCGCTGCGTCAGTCATACAATGATTATTAAGGCTTCAGGATAGTTTCTGAGATAGACTATACGACATGAGACGGATTGTACCGCCCGTTAAGTCCGGTGAGACGGTCTGTGCCGTGTTGAGATAGCCTATATGGAGTACGAATCTTGATAATATTTTTGGGGATTATCGATAGAATTTGTAATATCCCAAATTTTCAAAAATAAAATTTGTGATATTTGTAAATACTAATTTTCCTAATTTAATTTTTTACCCAATTTTGACTTTAGTTGACCATTTGCGGGTCTCTTATTTATTTATTTATTTATTTAGTTATTTATTTTTACTTTAGACGAGTTAGTGTTCGAAGTTTTGCATTGCACGAATGATTTCAACCGGCTTGTCACGTGGCCCCTCAATTTAACGGCGTAATAATGTGCGATGCGGATGATGATTTTGAGCTACACAGATTTGACACTAAAGACTACTACTGGGGTTGTGGGATCCGAAGTCAACCGTGATACTGGGCCACTGGGCGGCGCGATCGTAATGCGTGTTCTACTTTCAAGATTTTTCCAAACGATTACGAAGACACGCGGTGACGTTGCTCCACGATTTTCTAAGTTCGCATCGTAATATTTTGATAATTTTTCGAGACCGAACCCCGACAGTTTGAACACCGCCGAGTAAATTGATCAAGATTTATGGCATCATATCAGCGTGCCGCGGGCCCCTCTCCAAATTACTCCCCACACTCCACCAACCACACTTCCCTCCACCACCCATCTCACCTACTCCAACACTCCACATAACACCTCACCCCACCACTCATTCCACCTACCACCACCCCATTCCCCTACATAAACACATCACCCCATTTCCCCTTAAAACTTTCGGCAGAGAAGAGAAGGAGAGATTGAGAAATGCTGGAAAAGAGGAAGAAAGGAAGAGAAGAAGAGAAAAAGAGGAGAGAGGTCACCACCATGTTTTCCAATTTTCGTCCATATCACGTACCCATTTTTACAGCCACTTTGCTCATAGTTACAGTCGTTTTTAGGACTAGACTTCTTCATAGAAGTTGTAGAGGGCGTCTAGAACTTCATTTTCGACACAAGAATCATCCAAATCGGTTGAGTTTTGAGTGAGTTATAGCCTTCCAAAGTTCAGTAAAAATCTCGGGTACCTTTTTCCAGACAGCTTTCTGTTCTTCGGTAAATCTCCATTTTTCTTCTCGTTAAAGTGGATTTCGGGTTTAGGTTCCTTCACGAAGATTGTAGATCACTTCAAGCTCTTCATTTTAGGTTCTAGAATCACTCAAAACGGTTGAGAAATGACCACGTTATTGCGGCCCAAAGTTTCTGGTCTAACCAAACCGAGTAACTCACTGAACCTTTACAAATCTTCGTTTTTCTCATTGTTAGAGTACGTTTTAGGCTTACACTTCTTCATCAACGTTGTAGAGCACTTCGAGAGCTTCGTTTTAGACACAAGAATCGCTGGAAACGGATGAGGATTGAGCCCGATATCGCAGCCCAAAGATTCTGTTTTCCACTCGAAATACCGACGGACTTTATCGTCGAGCTTTTCGTCCGGACCAAAGGTAGAAACTCGTACCCACCCTATTCCAAGCTTTTGAATGTGTTATAATAGTCTAGGAGTAATTTAGAGTTGATGGGTTAAAGCCCCAATTCAAGGGTTTTATTAAACCCGAAATGTAAACGTGATGCACCATTTTGACCCGAAACTTTATTTTCGTGCTTAGTAAACTCTAGATCCATCGTGGTCCATGTTGTTAATTATTCCAAGCATGTTTAATACTTTAAGAACTGTTTATATGAGTTTCTCCATAAATTTATTGCTTTTAACCTTGTTCGTGATCGTTGTGTTAAGTTAGAAGTTTAAAGCGTAATTTTGTGAAATTTGATGTGCGTACTATGTATCATTTATGAAACCTATTTTTATAAATTTCACTACTGGAAATTTAGGAGTTTAACGAAATGACCAAAATGCCCTTCGGGTGTAAAATGACCATTTTGCCCTTGTGTGTGTAAATTACATAATGTGTAGTTTTATACTTAGTAAGAAAATCAAGGAATTGTGTTTTGTGACAAGTTAGGACTTTATTATCCAAAATAAAGTATTTTAACGTATTTACCCTTGTCGGTGGTAAAATTACATTTTTGCCCTTGTACTATGTTATTTTACAAAAAGGCCCCCAGAGTTTGTAAAATTACACTAAGGACCCTAGAGTCGTGAAATTATATTGGACACCCTTGTACTTACTTAAAATGACGTTGGCGACCCTTTCTTCCTTTAAATTACATTTTGACCCCAATAGTGTAGTAAATTACATTTTGGCCCCTGTAGATTGAATTTATTACGTTTAGACCCCTGGTTTTCGATTACTTGAATTTCGTGAACTTGTGAATTGAGATATTTGGTTGTGACCCTTGAGATATTGTTATTGCTTTTGCTTCGCACATTAAGTCGCTTTCCATAAACGTGTTGAATGTTAGAATGGACAACTAGGTTCCCGGGTTGGGTGATCGTACACGGATATCACATAGACGATAAGGTTAATGGAAAAGTGAAATGGGATTGATTATGGGGAGTCACCCCGAGATTTGTTGAATGGCAGTCAGCCAAGTGATTTTGTTTTGGAGGAATATTTGGCGGTGCGGAATTTGAAACCCCACAGGGTATGACACTCGTGATTTGCTTCATTTGAATTACGGCGTTAAAAGGATGGATGTATTATAGACCAGGAGTCCACGGCTTATATACCTCTGAGGCGGCGATTTGTCACTTTCGTAGCCCGATTGGTACGGTCGGTCCACAGGAAATTCATCCTTTGGCGGGTGGCCGGTTGGATTAAGTAAGTAACTTATACCTTCTGTCGGGCCTCCCAGTCAGGGCAAGCAAGGGGGGAGTATATCACAGTTTGGTCATATTCCTTAGTGGTTAACCGGGAGGAAAGTTCTCTAGGTTGAGAACTTAGATGAACATGTAAGTTAATGGCTAGTAACGAAATCAGCTATGTGTTTAATTTCTGTTCTACGATTTATCTCCTGTTTAATTTCTTTAATTACTGTTTGTCAATCGTATATGTTGTACGTGTATGTTAAGCAAGGGTTGAGTGGGTTAGAGTAGCTATTGAGTGATTTATCGCCGCGATTATGTTACACTTGTGTGACCCGCGGTATATCTTATGATGTTGCTTTCTGAATTCGGGACGTATTATGCTAGACTTTGGAGATGAGCGAGGAGAAGCACTACGGTTTGGAGGCCTCTTGAGCTAAGGAGGACACCGCCCGAGTTGCACGACCATGCTTGAGTAGAGATAACCCTAGCATACCTAGTAGTGAATGATTGTACTTGGCAAGGAGATTAATGTATTTTTACATAGTGGAATATTGTTGTAAAACTTTATTATTTCTTTTTAATAAATTTAACGTACCCAAAAATCGGGGTCTTTACAGAATTTGCTACACTTCGGTGGTCTGGTTATTAGTTGAATGAAATCGTAGATTTCACATAATTATATTATAAGGGGAGGTTGAATCGGAAACCCTAATCCCTTCTCGCACTTATTTCAAACCGCAATCACTTTTTATTTAAATTTTAGTTTAATCAAATTTAATCCAACCATCCACTTTGTTTCCAAATTAAATAAGAAATTAGTTGAAAGTACCGTAACTTAGCTTTTTATTCTCCGTGGACGATCTCAGACTTAACCACTATTCTTCAGAATAATAGTTAATTTCCTGTTTTATAAATTATATTTTTAGTACAAAAACGACATACCACACTACGTGGCCATACTATACGCACACACAAGTTTTTCTCATTGAGTTTGAAGATTTGGGTAATTTTGAAATATTCTCATTTGTTAAAGGACAATGCTACGTGTACAAAAGGAAGTGTACTGAGAATATACATAACGGGGCCCACATTTAGGTCTCGCACGAATAATTTGAAACATTCAATAATTTTAAAATACTTTTTTTAGTGCTTGAACGAGAAATTGAGATATTGAATCACCCACTTATGTATATTCAATTAAGCTAATTTTTTTTTAAAGAAGAACGACAAATTGAAATATTAGTCACCCATTTACACATATCCAATGAGCTGATGTTTTCCCCAATGCATTCGGAAAATTAATTTAAAATTACTCAACGATTCGTATATTCGTGATACGGCGTCCTCGCTACTTTGGAAAGCCTCTTTTTCTTTTTCCATATGTGAAACCTTTCACATTTAAACTCTTCTTTGAGATGGCCACTCCATACTGGGTTTATAGGGTTCTTGGAAGAAGAGGGTTTCGAGGCAAATTTTCGAGAACTCGTGAAGATCTCCTCTGAATAACAGGTAAGTTTATTTGCAAATCTGCTGAAAATTTCTTCAAATGTTCAAGTTTATTTGCAAGTCTGCTGCTAAAGCTTCGCCATTCCGCATTCTCCATTTCCATCAAACCCACTCCTTTTCATCCTCTCTTAAATCCGTCCCAAATTCACAAAATCAACCCTCGTTCACTGTCAATTACCTCGTAAAATCATTTGGGTTTTCACCAGAAAAAGCTCTATCGGCATCGAAACGTGTAAAATTTGAAGATACCCACAAACCAGACTTGGTCGTGGAATTCTTCAAGAACAATGGTTTCACCCAAACCCAGATCTCAAGCCTTATTAGAAAGTTCCCCCGGGTACTGGTTTGCGATACCCAGAAAACTCTATTACCCAAACTCGAATTCCTCAAATCTAAAGGCTATTCTAGCACAGATGGTGCGAAAATAGTATGTCTCTGTCCCCGTTTTTTGGTCAGCAGCTTGGAAAATACAATCATCCCATCATTTGATTTCCTTAGTAAGTTGCTTCAATCCGAAGAGAAAGCTATAGTTTTTATCAAACGCTGCTTCTTCGGTTGTCATTTTGGTCAGCATACTCGGTTAAACGCCAATTTTGCTGTACTGCGAGAAATCGGTGTTTCGGATGCCAATATTAGGTTTTTGTTGACGCATGGACCTGGAGCATTGATGCAGAGCAATGATCAATTTAGACAGCTTGTTAAGGAGGTAGGGGAAATGGGTTTTAGTCCTTCGAAAGTGAGTTTCGTCATGGCTATTAAAGTATTGTGCCGGATGACTAAATCTAAATGGAACAAAATTTTTGAGGTTTATCAGAAGTGGGGTTTGACCGAGGATGAGATTTTTGTAGCTTTTAGGCAGCACCCATGTTTTATGGCGAAATCCGAGGACAAGATCAATGGGGTGATGGATTTTTTGGTTAATGAAATGGGTTTGGAGTCTTCTTCAATTGCAAGATATCCAACATTTTTTTCAATGAGCTTGGAAAAGAGGATTGTCCCAAGGTGTGCAGTTTATCAAGTCTTGTTGTCAAAAGGTTTAATTAAGACCAACCAGATTAGCGTGGCAAAATTTCTAGTTATAAGTGAAACGGCGTTCGTAAAGAAGGTTTTGAGCTATCACGAGGAAGAAGGTCCTAAGCTATTGAATTTGTTCAAGGAAAAGTTGGATCTTGCAAAGTAATTGGGATATCTGGATAGGTTAAAGATGTGCCCCTTGGATACCTATGTGCCATTCGCAGATGCAGTTAACTTTTTTTTGTCCCTCTTCTTTTGCCCCCTTGTGTTCAATTTTGATTTTTTACTTCACGGAAACAATTGTTTTAACCGGTTACCAAGAAAACAAGTGTTTCTGCTCATGTTTTCCCATCAAAGTTTGTGAATCGAACATTTGTCTTCGCGAAGTGAATGGAAATCTTAAAAAATATGACTATAAAAAGTTTTTTCAAGACCGATAGGTTTTAAAAATACAAGTTACCAATATCTTTTTGTTCGTCTATTTTGGGAATTTTGTTGGGATTCCACCCCGTGTGGGCCAATTGGGCTTAGGCCCAGAGGGAGTGGGCTAGGGTTTTATGTTGTATTCTTATAAATACTCTGTGATGCTTTGTTTTAGTGTGTGTGGTAGCACAATGTAGAGAGAGGCAGAGAGTGTGTGAGAGGGGAGCCGGTTGTGGCTTTCCCGGAGAGAGAGATACACGAGAGACTTGGTGAGGTTTCATCTATTGTGAGATAGAGAGGGAGTGTGTAACACAAAAGACTCGGATTTTCTCCGGATTATAGTGAAACCCCCCTCCCCGTGGATGTAGGTCCGATTGGCCGAACCACGTAAATTATGTGTCGTGTTTCTCTTGATTTACTGCTTTGTTGCGTGTGGTGCGTTGTTGGAATCCTAACACATTTTTCAACTTTGATTTATGTTTTCATACTTTTTTCAACTCCTCTCACACGAATGATCAAGTCTCCGAAATTTTGATGAGAAATTAACCGAAGATTCACTCAATATAAAAATTTCCAATTGCCTTTAAGAATATTGGTTCAGGGGAAATGCCCCTTGGTACATATAAAAATGATTGCAACATGTATAACCCTGTTTTCTCAACTACTTACACCATTTCAATTTGAATCTCCCTAAGTAGTGCATCAAGTTTAAAGTTCGTAAGTTTATAATTCAACAATTGCAAGATCAACATTGATAACAATCACCATTTTTCATCATCTATGGCAAACCAATGCTAAGAGTACCCAATGAGCAAGTCCACAAATAGCATCGCATATGCTATGCATCCTGTAGCATTGAGAAATTAACATTCAAAGTCAATATATGAAGTTTGTGTGATGTGCACCACCTTTGAATGAATCTAATCCACAAATTTTACTTTTTTTGTCCTTCTGGTTATAACAATTTCTTAGCGAAAGAGGGCGAAGAGCAACAATCCAAGAAGTGTAGGGGCTACTCTTACGCTATTCAAGCCCTCCAAGAGGTGTAGGGGGGATTGGAAGAAAGAGAGAAGTGGGCGGTGGGTGGTGGCCCCTCTCTAGGCTTTGTCCTGGTAACCGATCCACACCCCTTCTCCCTCCACACCCCTCCCACCCACCTACTCGACCTCCCTTCCGACTCACCTCTCTTCTCTACGGTTGCATTTCTTTGGCGTTTGGAGACTCCCCGTGGCGGACTATCCTCTCCATTCTAGTATGGGTGATCATGCCCGATTTTTGGACCAGAGGGGAGCCAAATCTGGTTTTCTAGATCCGGACTCCTGACCACAATGACGGTAGTTGGTGATAGCTCATGCGGCTTGCTCTGGCGTTCTTTGTTTTACTCTTCTTCTTTTTTTCTTATTAATTTTGTAGGCGGTTTTGGCCGGTCGTTTGTTTTTTAGGCGGTTTTGTAGATGTTAGTTTTGTAGGTGTAGCCGGCAGTTTCGCGGCCGTGGTTTTTGTTTGCCGTTTTGGCCGGCAATTTTGTTTAAAAAAATTTCTTCTACCTCGTTACCTAAAAAAAGCAACCTTAAGTGGGTGCTGTGCAGCCATGGCACGGTGGCTCCAGTCTCGTTCCGACGATCGGAGAATTTCACTACGCAGAGTTCGTTGAGTATTACAAATGTACTAAAAATCAACTCGATCAGATATCTTTAAGTGCCTCATCAGAACACAAATAACTTAGAAAGAAATGGAACACAAATGGATACAAACACATGATCAAAACCACTTTTTAAGTTATTTGTGTTCTGATGAGGCACTTAAAGATATTTGATCGAATTGATTTTTGGCACCCTTATAGTACTCAACAAGCTCTACGTAGTGAACGTCTCTAATTGTCGGAAAGATGCCGGCGCGACCGTGTCATGAGGCTGCACAGCACAGTGCTGTACATTGATGTGCACAACATCCTCCTAGGTTCCCTAAAAAAGTGTAGGGGCATGTTACTTACTGAATAGTATATCGAAACATAAAGTTCATTTCGCGTAAAAAGTTTACACAAATTTATTTTGCTCCTGTTTCTACTCATGTTTTCCCATCAAATTTGTGAATCGATCATTCGTCTTCGCAAAGTGAATCAAAAATGTAAAATCTATGACTATAAAAAGTTTCTAAAGACCAATCAAGTTTTAAGAATACAATTTATAAGTATCTTTTTGTTCATCTGTTTTGAACATCTTTCAATTTTGATCTATGTTTTTATACTTTTTTCAACTCCTCTCACACAAATGATTAATTCTCTGAAATTTGGATGAGAAATTAACAAAAGATTCACCCAATATAAAAATTTCCAACTGCCTTTTAAGAATATTTGTTCAGGGGAAATGCCCCTTGGTACACATTAAAATGATTGCAACATGTATAACCCGGTTTTCTCAACTACTCAATTTGAATCTCCCTAAGTAGTGTATCAAGTTTAAAGTTCATAAGTTTATAATTCAACAATTGCAAGATCAACATTGATAACAATCACCATTTTTCATCATCTATGGCAAACCAACGCTAAGAGTACCCAATGAGCAAGTCCACAAATAGCATCGCATATGCATCCAGTAATTGAGGTTTATAATCAATACTTCCTCCGTCCCAATTTCTTGGTCATTCTTTCCATTTTGGGATGTCCCAAAATATTTGTCCACTTCTAAAAATATCCATTAAAATTGGGTCACTTTCCAATTTTACCCTTAAAAAGTATTTTTTTCCATCTTAATTGGCTAGTCTATTATCTTTTATTTTTTAACGGTTTTTATGATTTTAAAATTTTTGTATAATAAAACTAATTGATATCTATCAAACAAGATCCATATTGAATATGTTTTGACTTTCATATAATAAATTAGCCTCATAAATTTGATCACAGTAATATTAATTGTATTTAGGGGCAAAATAGAAAAGTCAATACAAAGTTTTCACACCCCTTAAACACCCGTTTCCCCAAAAGGGACCAAGAAATTGGGGCGGAGGGAGTATATGAAGTTCGTGTGATGTTCACCACTTTCAGAATGAATCTAATCTACAAATTTCACTTTTTTATCCTTCTAGTTATAACAATTTCTTAGCTAAAGAAGGCAAAAGCGACAATCCAAGAGGTGTAGAGGCATGTAACTTACTGAATAGTATATGGGAACAAAAAGTTCATGTCTCATCAAAAGTTCATCCAAATTTATTCCACATTTCCACATACAAAACTGATACAAAATAAGTAGCAGCCAAATTCTATGATTAGTCGACCAGTCGAAGCCCTGGAGGCCGAAACAACTTTTAGTTGAAAATTACTGACGAGTTCGAATTCGGCCCAAACTTAGTGGGCTGAAGCAGATCCAATTAAGTTGATGTTTTTCCCAAGGCGGTCAAAAAATTCTTCGAAAATTATAGAACGGTTCGTATTATTCGTATAGAATCCAAAAGCCGGCCTTGGGGTCTGCTCTATACATTCTCGACACACCTCTCTTTTGTACTATCTGTGTTTATCGTTTGTTAAATCGTACTAGTTACAAACTTATGATACGGCGTCCTCACCCTTTGGAAGAGCCTCTTTCTCTTGTTCTAGGTGCACAAAACCTTTCACATTCAAACTTTCTTTGAGATGGCCACACCATACTGGGTTTACAGGGTTCTTGGAAGAAGAGGGTTTTAAGGAAAATCTTTGAGAACACTTGAAGATCTCCTCTGAATAACAGGTAAGTTTGTAAGCAAATCTGCTGAAAATTTCTTCAAATGTTCAAGTTTTTCTGCAAATCTGTTGCAAAAACTTCACCATCTCGCATTCTCCATTTCCTTCAAACCCACCCCTTTTCATCCTCTGTTAACTCCGTCCCAATTTCCCAAAATCAACCCTCGTTCACTGTCAATTACCTCGTAAAATCATTTGGGTTTTCTCCAGAAAAAGCTCTATCGGCATCGAAGCGTGTAAAATTTGAAGATCCCCACAAGCCGGACTTGGTCGTGGAATTCTTCAAGAACAATGGTTTCACCAAAACGCAGATTGCAACCATTATTAGAAAGTTCCCCCTGGTACTGTCATACGATACCCAGAAAACCCTCTCACCCAAACTAGAATTTCTCAAATCCAAAGGCGTTTCAAGAATAGATATTGCCAAAATAATATCTACCTATCCATTTTTTTTGAGCTGCAGCTTGGAAAATAAAATCATCTCATCATTTGATTTCCTTAGTAATTTGTTTCAATCCAAAGAGAAAGCTATAGTTTTCATCCAACGCTACTGTGCTCCTCGTTTTGGTTAGCATACTCTTATGAACTCAAATATTACAAGCCTACGAGAAATCGGTGTTTCAGATTCCAATATTAGGTTTTTGTTAGAGCATGGACCTGGAGCATTCATGCAGAGCCATGATAGGTTTAGAAAGGTTGTTAAGGAGGTAGAGGCAATGGGTTTTAGTCCTTCGAAATTGAGTTTCGTCATGGCGATTAAAGTATTACTGGGGATGACTAAATCTAGATGGAACAAAACGGTGGAGGTTTATCAGAAGTGGGGTTTGACTGAGGATGAGATTTTTGTAGCTTTTAAGCAGCAACCATTTTTTTTTTTTGACGAAATCCGAGGACAAGATCAATCGGGCGATAGATTTTTTGGTCAATAAAATGGGTTTGGAGTCTTCTTTCATTGCAAGAAATCCAACATTTATTTCAATGAGCTTGGAAAAGAGGATTGTCCCAAGGTGTGCAGTTTATCAAGCCTTGTTGTCAAAAGGTTTAATTAAGACCAACGAGATTAGCATGGCAAAATTTCTAACTATAAGTGAAACGACATTCGTAAAGAAGGTTTTGAGCTATCACGAGGAAGAAGGTCCTAAGCTATTGAATTTGTACAAGGAAAACTTGGATCTTGCAAAGTAATTGGGATATCTGGATGAGGATAAGGGTCGACAGGTCAAGGATGTGCCCCTTAGATACCAATGTGACATTCGCAGATGAAGTTAGCTTTATTTTTTCTTCTTTGCCAAATTCCAAATTTGGAGGCCAATAAAGTTTGTAACGTAGCGTGCCTATGCTACTGATCATGATCAATTGAATTGAAGTTGTATATAGAGAAGCATGAATGTTCCAGGTTTGGTACTTATGTTATGGGAAGAAGCTGTTAATTTTTGGTATCAGTGTTTGTGCTCATATTTTTCCATCAAATTTTGTGAACCAATTTTTCGCCATAGTGAAATTAATCTAAAGGGTAAAATCATGACTAAAGAAAGACAAAAAAAAGTTTGAAAATTTCAATATTGTCTTTTTGTTCATCTTTTCTAAACATTTTTCAGCTTTGATAAGTGTTTTTTAGAGTACTTTTTGAACCCTCTCATTGAAACAAATGATTAGTCCGTAAAATTTTAATGAGAAATTAACAAAAGATTCACTCGATATAAAAAAAAATACCATTTCTCTTTAAGAATAATTGATTTAGGGGAAATTATCCTTTGTATATATCAAAATGGCTGTAACATGCCTGATACTGTTTTCTCAACTACTTAAACCATTTCAATCTGAATCTCCCTAAGTAGCATCAAGTTTAAAGGTCATCAATTTATAATTAACAACTGCAAGATCAACCTTGATAACAATAACCATTTTTCATCATCTAGGACAATCCAAGTCTAATAAAAAAACTTAATTGTATTACCAGAGGTGTAAGGTAGAATAGAGAATGCAGAGGTAAGAGAATAATAGTGGAGTTAAAAAACACAAGACAGTCAGAAAGCGTTCAGGCTATCATTGTGAGATTACAAAAACTCAGTATGAATGAAATGAGAAGTCAAGGTAGTTGCTTATTCTCAATTTATATGCTTAACAAGTACCATTAGCCATTATCATCAGCGGACAAAATTACAAGGAAGCGGATCCACTGTCCCAACTCCGTCCATCCAAGCAATTAACGGCTCGAATTCCATCTCACCCCAAACATACCTAAGTCATACATGTTCATCTGCAAATCTGAGCTGTCGATTGCTCGGACGAGCAGCTTGGATAGACGGGACACGGAATTGGGACATGCTTTCGGGACAGCAGATCCGCAACCAAAATTATAAGACACAAATCAAGGGAATCAAAAACCAAGGACTTAAGTTTTCTTGTTGAATCACGGTCCACCTTTAAACCAACCCACATAAACATTCCGTGATACTTAATGCCGTCATTGGAATCCACCAAGAAGAACACAGAACCTTGAATAAATAGTGAAGAATGCTCATAGAATGATCGATGAAGAGCCTGATACCTTAAGGCACTTGAAAATCAGAGAAGAATATTTTTATTCATAATAATTCTGACTCTTTACATGTACATATTTATAGAGATCATAGAGATCCTACAATCAAGCTATTCCTATAATTACAAGGAAAGAATATAATCCTATTATTACAAGGAAAGAATATCTCTAAACTAGGAAAGAATATAATAGGAAAGAACTTTGACTCTTAATTCAATATCGCAACACTCCCCCTCAAGTTGGTGCATAGATGTCACACATGCCCAACTTGCCCAAAAACTTTGAGAATACTCGACTTGAAACAGCTTTGGTGAGGATATCAGCCAATTGATCTTCGGATCGAATCTTAGGCAACTCGACAATTTTCTCATCCAATTTCTCCTTAATGAAGAACCTGTCTACCTCCACATGCTTTGTACGATCATGTTGGACTGGATTATGAGCAATATCACATGCTGCTTTATTGTCACAATAAAGCCGAATCGGTTGCCTAGGCAGATAGCCCAAATCCATCAAGAGAAGTCTTAGCCACAATGCTTCACATATTCCAAGTGTCATACCCCTAAATTCAAACCAAGCTTTCGAGCGCAACAACAACATTACGCTTCTTTGTTTCTCCATGTAACGAGATTACCACCTACAAATGTGAAATATCCCGAAGTAGATCGTCTGTCATCTATCGCTCCAGCCCAGTCAGCATCACTATATGCATCCACACTTTGACAATCTTCATTTTTAGTGAACAAAATGCCCTTTACAGGAGCGGACTTCAGATACCTTAAAATGCACATAACTGCATTCATATGTTGTTCTCCAGGATTATGCATAAACTGGCTAACAATACTCAATGCATAGGCAAGATCTGGCCTAGTGTGGGCTAAGTACATCAATCTTCCAACGAGCCCTCGATATCTCCCCTTTATCAACGGGCACCGATTAATCTCAACACATAACTCCAATCCTTCTTCTACCGGGTGTAATTTGGTTGACATGCCGACATACCGTTTTCTCAAGAACAAATCTAAAGCATATTTTCTTTGAGACAAGAAAATTCCTTTATCAGATCGAGACACTTCGATCCCAAGAAAATATTTCAAGGGACCGAGGTCTTTCATTTCGAATTCGCTTGACAAATAACTTTGTAGAGCCTTCCTTTCATCAGGATCATTTCCTGTAACCACCATGTCATCAACATACACAATAAGGGCAGTGATCTTACCATGCTGTTTTTTCAATAATAAAGTGTGGTCTGAATTACTCTGATGGTAGCCAAAAGACCTCATGAACTTTGTGAACCTTCCAAATCATGCTCTCGAAGATTGTTTTAGCCCATACAACGATTTCTTTAATTTGCACACTTTCCGACAATGCACTTCTGGTATCATGAACCCTGGTGGCAAATCCATGTATACTTCTTCAGACAACTCGCCATGCAGAAAGGCATTTTTCACGTCAAATTGTTGCAATGGCCAATCTAGGTTCGCAGCTAGAGACAATAAGACTCGAATCGCGGGTTGATTTTAGCTACAGGTGCAAATGTATCAGTATAATCAATTCCATAGGTTTGGGTGTACCCTTTTGCCACCAGTCTCGCTTTAAAACGTTCAATTGTACCATCTGCTTTGTGCTTCACAATATAAACCCATCGACATCCAAATGGTTTCTTCCTTAGAGGACGATCAACAAGTTCCCATGTTTCATTCTTTTGCAAGGATTTCATCTCCTCATTCATAGCAGCTTTCCACCTCAGGTCAGCTAAGGCTTCCTGCACACTGTTAGGAAAAGATACAGTAGATAATTGATTTACAAATGACCTATTTGATTCAGACAAGCGATGGTTAGACACATAATGACTCATGGGATATTTAGCTTTACTAGAAAGTTCGGGTTCATATGTGGGTTTGGGGATACCTCTGGTTTGACGCAGTGGTAGTTGTTTTCTTGGTGGTTCAAACACTACAACAGGACCATCCTCAACAGGCGATTGGTTTGGTGTATCAGTTGCCTGTGGTGTGAGAGATTCAGATGGAGGTTGATCCACAACTTCATTTTCTGGGTCTTCATCATGTTCATCACCACTATGGTCCAAATTTATACCACTTAAATCCAATTCATCAGTATTCTCATTACCAAGTTCAGGGCGTTCCTTTTCATTCCCATTCAGATTGTTACCAGGTTCAGAGAGTTCCCCTTCTATAGAGATCAGAAAATCATAGTCTAGAGCTTGAACTTCTTCCAGGTACTCCCCTTGAAGTTCAGGCTCAGAGGAAAAATACATCGAGTCTTCATGAAAAACTACATCCATTGTAACAAATATTCGTTTGCTTGGAGGATGATGGCATCGGTACCCCTTTTGATAAGCAGCATACCCTAAAAAGACACATCGCAATGCTCGAGGTGTCAACTTGTTGCGCTGATGCTTATGAAGATGTACAAATGTTACACAACCAAAGACATGAGGAGGTAAGTTTGGAACGACTGGAGCAACAATTGCTTCAATGAGAGCCTGGGATGGTGTCCGGAAATCAATAGTGCTGGAAGGTACTCGGTTGATCAAATATGCTGCGAAGGTAAGTGCGTGTCCCCAATAGGATAAAGGCATATGTGCTTCTATCAATGAAGCACGGACAACCTCCAACAAGTGACGATTTTTTCGCTCTGCCACCCCATTCTGTTGGAGTGTACCGGAACAAGTAGTTTGATGAATGGTTCCATGGGCTTCCAAATACCGCTTCAATTCAAAACTCAAATATTCACCTCCATTGTCACTGCTGGAGAACGAACACGTGCATTGTAATCGACGACAAACCATTTTATGAAATTTTTGAAATAACAAGTTTACTTCACTTTTGGACTTCATCAAACATACCCAAGTCATCCTGGTACAATCATCAATAAAAGTAACAAACCAACGTGATCCATCCAAAGTAACAATTTTAGATGGACCCCAAACATCAGAATGTATGATCATAAAAGGAATTGGACTTTTATTCAAAGTTAATGGAAACGAAGCACGATAACTTTTTGCAAGTTCACAAACATCACATTTGAAACTAGAAACATCAAAGTTTGCAAATAAACTAGGAAATAATTTCTTCATGTAACCAAAGGAAGCATGCCCCAGACATCGATGCCATAACCATATCTCAGATTTCTTCTTTTCCTCCTCAGAACCCCCAATCTTTAAAGCTTGACGCAATTTATCTGAACTTTTAGACACCAAGTCTAAGTAATACAGCTTCCCTCGCCTAACACCACAACCAATCGTCGCTTTTTGTTGGATGTCCTTAAATACACAATATTCAGGCCAAAAAATGACAACACAAAATAAGGCAGTGGTTATTTGAGAAACTGACAAAAGGTTATAATTCAAAGAGGGAACAACCAAAATAGAACCTAATTTCAAGGTGTTAGTGAGGGACAAGGATCCTTCCCCAATAATCGGAATTGAGGTACCATTGGCAGTGGAAATAGAATTTTGTGAGGAAGGTTTAAGAGGTAAAACTTGTCTAGAATCAAATGTCATATGATCCGTAGCACCGGAATCAATTATCCATGCACTATTAGAAACAGGTGTTGGGATATTTAAAACCTTACCACCATTACCTGCCGCTGCTGCCAATGCTGAGAACTTTTCACCGCTATCATCCTCTGTTTTTGTTTCAACAATTGCAGCAGTAGAAGCCTTCTTGGAATTCTTCTTCCGGGAATCACGATTATGATCCCACCATTCCGGATACCCCACAAGTTCATAGCATCGACTTTTTGTATGACCAGTTTGATCACAGTGAGTGTATTTGTATGATGATTTGTCACGAATGAAGGAGAGTTTCTCCTTCTCAGCAATTTGCATCTCTAACATTTGAGACCACAGATCATAGTTGGTCTCATTCAATACAATTCCTGCATTGAATGATGAACCTTCGTGTTGAATGATGATGGGGGTAGATTTGGTGCCAGATGTTTCAGAATCTGACTTGCTCATGGTTTAAGGATTCAAAGAAGAATGATTTAGGGTTTCGTGGCTCTGATACCAACTTGAAAATCAGAGAAGAATATTTTCATTCATAATAATTCTGACTCTTTACATGTACATATTTATAGAGATCGTAGAGATCCTATAATCAAGCTATTCCTATAATTACAAGGAAAGAATATAATCCTATCATTACAAGGAAAGAATATCTCTAAACTAGGAAAGAATATAATCCTATTATTACAAGGAAAGAATATCTCTAAACTAGGAAAGAATATAATAGGAAAGAACTTTGACTCTTAATTCAATATCGCAACAAAGGCTTCCACTGAACAACTATACCGATCATTTTATTCTCCGATGCTATGAACAACTCCAGTCCTTTGTGAATGTGATGTGCATACGTGGTTCCGTATGGTATGAGGATGAGAGTTGATTAGTCAAGGATGTCACGCTTTGATACCAACTTGACACAATCTACCAGTTGTTTTGCTTCTCATAATTCAACACTTGGTTATGTGTATCTCCTATTCCAAACTACAATGAAATGGCTACAAATTTTATCTCTAGTAAGCATGTTTGAGTACGTCCTTTGATTTCACTCTGGAAAAATGCAGTTTGAAGCTGCACATTGCGGTGCTTCAAAGTCCCTGTCATTTTGTAATGGTGGTGTCTCATTCCATTATGTCATCCGTCATCCGTTTTGTCAAATATTTTTCTCCTCTCTTTGATATTGAATCTTGATCAGTACAAAGGTTTTTAGTTGACATAGTTCTATTCGTTTAATTAGTCAGCTTTGTAATATTTTGTTTTTAAAATCTCATCGCGGCAACACAATCATGGTTTAGGTCAGTAATGTCCTTTCCAGCAATCATGGTTTAGCATATTCAAACAATATTTTCTTTTTTGTCCAACTGAGATTGCAAGATCAACTTTAATAAAAATGACCATTTTTATCATCTATGGCAAACCAAGGCTAACAGTACCCAAAGAGCAAGTCCTCAAATACCATCACATATGATATGCTATGCATCCAGAAAAGTACTAAGAAATTGATGTTTACAGTCAACATAAGAAGTTCATGTGATGTGCACCAAATGATTCTGATCAAAAAATTTCACTTTTTTGGTCCTTCTGGTTATAACAATTCCTTACTGAAAGAGGGGGAAGAGCGACAATCCAAGAGGTGTAGGGGCACGTCACTTGCTGAATAGCATATTGGAACAAAAAGTCCATTTCAGTTGTCCCAACACAAGCAGTATAATAACCTCGTAAAAACAAAGGCAGTTGTTAGTTTTGTTGGCATTTTCCGGGTTATGTCAAGCCTTTCGGAGTCTATAATTTGGTTTTTGAGGTTTGGGAGTTAGAATGCTTAGGAGTTGAGTCTAGATGCTCCATTCGAGAATCTCAAGCTTCATGATCACGCCATAGCCCAGTCAAATGCTTTGAAGCTCAATCCAATGAGGTATATCCTTGCATATCATTTGTTCATTTAGGTCATTCAAAATAACATGTTTTAATGTGCACTAAGTTGGCGTATTAATGTTTTATTCGAATCTTATATTTCAAATGAGTCATGCATTAGTTTTAGCTTTAAGCTTGTTGCGTCTACACGCGTCTGGTTTTGATTGTTGAGATTGTGCCAAGTGTCTAAATATTGACGATGTGTCTACACGGGTCTGACGACTCTTTAAGTGGCCACATGTCTTGATTTGAGTGGCTATCTTCTTGTGCACGAAAATGGGAGTTATAAAAGCCGTTTTTCTTTCATTTTCATATAACCCTCTTGAGAGAAAATCAGCCCCTTTTAGAGAGAGAAAGTCTCATCTCTTCTTCATCTCTGCTCTCTTTTGTGAACTTGATGTTCTTGATGATTTGAGCTTGCTCTTCTCATCTTTCTTCAATCTAGAGTCTTCCTCTCTATGGATCCAGTATAGATTGATTTTAGTCTTCAAAAACTTTCATAAAAATCAAATTTTTTTCATACATCATGTTGTGTTGCCTTGTTTCTACGTGAGCCGGTTGGACCGGTGCCGAGTTGACTCGGAGATCAAGACGGGTGTGCTTGTGGAGTCCATGGAATCAAAGAGGAGTACGGGGTACTACATCAAGAATTGGAGCTAGGTGTCACAAGGGGCTTGTTGGGTAATTCCTAGTCTTGTTAATTCTTGTAAACCTTTTGATTTATGGAATGCATGAGTAGGACTAGGCCGTGGTTTTATGCTTAGGGTGTTTAGACCCTAAGTAGTTTTCACGTATATCGTGTGTTTTGTCTCATTAGTTTAATTACTCTATATCGAATTTGTTGAGTTGTATGATTTCCCATGGTGAATGATTAAATTAGTTGAATTCGAAGTGGTTTATTTTTAAAAGTGGTCGTCCTATTCACCCCCCTCTAGGACTTGTAGTGCTTTGTATAATTTCTCGAATATCTTCATTGGGTCTCTGTAGTGCCTCTTTTCTGCCACGATAAAGCCCAGACCCAATTCCATTTAGAAGGAAGCTCAATCCAAGTGTTAGCCCAAATGTTTTCTTAGAAAAACATTATTGATTTTGATGATAACAAACATATTTAGTTAAAAGTGAAATATAATTAATATTATGAGATTTGATGCTCATTTAAATAATTGTTTATTTTGTAGGATTTGGTTGATGCGCATATAGAAAAGTTCTACACCAACTCACTACTCCAATAGTCAAGATTTAAATCAAAAGGAAAAACATTAAGGACAAATCTTTTTCTATATTTTGGAAAGCAAAGTTCATGAAAATTCGAAGTTCTTGGTTAATTAAGAAAGTGGAAATTGATTTCCTATTGAAATAAGGAAGCAATTCAAATGTCTACAAAGCACAAGGAAAGCCGACATATTAAAAGGCATTCACTACCTTAATTCCATGCCTATTGATTCAATGGCCAATGCAAAAAGGGAATGATATTTGTGTAATGGATTTAGTTGGTTCAAACGGCTAATTCACGGAATTGTCTTGGATGTGCTTTAATCAAGGCTCAACGTCTAAAGGAGAAATACATGTGTTGATCACTCCCTTGATTGCGGAATGGATTGGTTTCAATCAAAGATCAAAGGAATATAGGATTGACCATATTCCCAATTTGAGATGGGGCTCCTAATTAACGTACAAATGGAAGGATTTGAAATAGCAAACCTTTGGTGCAATTTAGGCCATAATGCAATGACTTAATCATTTCTAAAATTGAAGATCTCCATCAATGTCTTCATGCAACGTTCTGATTTTTGAAGAATAAAAAGGAGTTGTTGCAGCAAAGGGAACAGAATTGGAGAAAAAAAAAGAAGAAGAAGGCATTCAAATTGAGCTCAAAGTTCGTTATTTATTGAGAGAAAAAATTAGAGCTTCATATTGTTTTTATCTACACTTTTGAGAGTGTTTTGTGAGAAAAATTTAGAGCTTCATATTGTTTTTATTGAGAGTGTTTCTTTTACTTCTTTGCAATGGAAAATGATTGTGTGCAAGCATGCTAGAGAGAGTTTCAATCTCCTCCCTCAGATTAACTTTGGAAAAACCAAATCTAATCAAGCGATTGTGTTTCATTGGTTCAATTACCTCAATTAAGAGGATTTTTCTTAATAAGTCAAGAAATGCAAACCAATAAACTTAGGAAATCAAAGAACAATAAAGAAACAAGATATTTCGATTGATGAATCAAAGATAAACTTACTTCGAAATCGTCTCCAACTTCAAAACAGAGTAACAGAACTTCGAACGGGTGATTGTTACCAGAATAACCGAGATAAAGGTGATTGTTACAAGAACAATCGAGATAAATCCTAATCTACTTCGAGCTGAGTTCGAAATCCTAAACTACTTTGTCAATGAACAAACCAAGCATCAATTTTTGATAGCTGTTTGTTGAAGATTTGTCTGGGGGCTTCTACTTTTCAATTTCTTCTATTTATAGATGCTACTTACAGTTGGAATTCCCCAATGAATTTGAATTTTGGCTTGGGTCGAACTCTAATTCCCACTCTTTGAGTTGGTAGTTATTCTTCCTCCACGTCTAAATTTGAATTCTTTCTTCCTCCAGAAACTTTAAATCTACACGTTTGTTTAAACAAACTCAAATGATAACATGTTAAGGGAATAATTGTCTTCTATAAGTACTCCACGTGTTCTAACTGCTAATTTGTCTTGTTTCACAAGTTTCCACGTGGAGTTTATACGTTAATAAGTTAACATCATGACTTCGAAGCCAATTTTAATTTTAGCAATGGCTTGTAACTGCCAATAATTATTTTTCTAATTTGAGAAATAATACGACACTGTATTTACTCAACTTTGTCTTATTAATCCAGTGTATCTTCATTGACAAGTAATTGTCAACGTTTGGCACTTTTGATTACATGTTAATTAATTATTGGATTGGTTAATTTTATATGTAAACAGTGACCATACTATACGTGCACGCAAGTTTTTCTCATTGAGTTTGAAGCTCCGGGTAATTTTGTAATATTCTCGTTTGTTAAAGGACAATGCTACGTGTACAAAAGGAAGTGTACTGAGAATGTACATAGCGGGGTCCACTTTTGAGTCTTGCACGAATAATTTAAATTGTTTAATAATTTTAAAATAATTTTCCTAGTGCTTGAACGAGAAATTGAGATATTGAATCACCCACTTACTTATATCTAATTGAACTGATTTTTTTTAAAAAAAAACGAGAAATTGAAATATTAGTCACCCCGCTTGCACATATCCAATTAAGCTAATGTTTTTTCCAATGCACTAAGAAAATTAATTTAAAATTACTCAACGATTCGTATATTCGTGATACGGCGTCCTCGCTACTTTGGAAAGCCTCTTTTTCTTTTTCCATATGTGAAACCTTTCGCATTTAAACTCTTCTTTGAGATGGCCACTCTATACTGGGTTTATCGGGTTCTTGGAAGAAAGAGGGGGGTTTTGCGGAAAATGCTCGAACTTGTGAAGATCTCCTCCAGCTAACAGGTAAGTTTATTTGCAAATCTGCTGAAAATTTCTTCAAATGTTCAAGTTTATTTGCAAGTCTGCTGCTAAAGCTTCGCCATTCCGCATTCTCTATTTCCATCAAACCCACCCGTTTTCATCCTCTCTTAAATCCGCCCCAAATTCACAAAATCAACCCTCGTTCACTGTCAATTACCTCGTAAAATCATTTGGGTTTTCTCCAGAAAAAGCTCTATCGGCATCGAAGCGTGTAAAATTTGAAGATCCCCACAAACCAGACTTGGTCGTGAAATTCTTCAAGAACAATGGTTTCACCCAAACCCAGATCTCAAGCCTTATTAGAAACTTCCCCCGGGTACTGGTTTGCGATACCCAGAAAACCCTCTCACCCAAACTTGAATTTCTCAAATCTAAAGGCGTTTCTATTACAGATGTTGCGAAAATAGTACGTTTCTGTCCCCGTTTTTTGGTCAGCAGCTTGGAAAATACAATCATCCCATCATTTGATTTCCTTAGTAAGTTGCTTCAATCCGAAGAGAAAGTTATAGTTTTTATCCAACGCTGCTTCTTCGCTTGTCACTTTGGTCAGCTTACTCGGTTAAACCCCAATATTGCAAGCCTACGAGAAATCGGTGTTTCCGATGCCAATATTAGGTTTTTGTTGACACATGGACCTGGAGCATTGATGCAGAGCAATGATAGATTTAGAGAGGTTGTTAAGGAGGTAGGGGCAATGGGTTTTAGTCCTTCAAAAGTGAGTTTCGTCATGGCTATTAAAGTATTACTGGGGATGAAAAAACCTAGATGGAACGAAACGGTGGAAGTTTATCAGAAGTGGGGTTTGACTGAGGATGAGATTTTTGTAGCTTTTAAGCAGCAACCAGGTTTTATGATGAAATCCGAGGACAAGATCAATCGGGTGATGGATTTTTTGGTCAATAAAATGGGTTTGGAGTCTTCTTTCATTGCAAGAAATCCAACATTTATTTCAATGAGCTTGGAAAAGAGGATTGTCCCTAGGTGTGCAGTTTATCAAGCCTTGTTGTCGAAAGGTTTAATTAAGACCAACGGGATTAGCGTGGCAACCCTTCTAACTATAAGTGAAATGAGGTTCGTAAAGAAGGTTTTGAGCTATCACGAGGAAGAAGGTCCTAAGCTATTGAATTTGTACAAGGAAAACTTGGATCTTGCAAAGTACTTGGGATATCTGGATGAGGATGATGGTGGACAGATTAAGGATGTGTCCCTGCTATACCAATGCGACATTCGCCGATGCAGTTGACCATTTTCTTTTTTCTTTTCCCGTGTTGGGCCCCAAATTCCGAATTTTGAGGCCAATGGAGTTTGTAACATGTAGTTTGATACTTTGTTAACTGTTGTTTGTTAACTGTTCAGGAGTAAGACGAAGCTCCAGATGTATTGAAGTTGCATATAGAGAGTAGCATGAATGCTCCAGTTTGGTACTTTTGTTTATGTGAACAAGCTCTTAAGTTTTGGTATCAGTGTTTTGCTCATATTTTTCCATTAAATTTTGGGAAACAGATCTGTCATCATAGCGAAATGAATCTAGATGGTGAAAATCATGACGTAAAAAAGAGAGAGGCCAAAAAGTTTGAAAAATACAATTTGTTGTCTTTTCTTCACCTTTTCTGAACATTTTTTTTTTAATCGGAAAAAGAAATATTTTAAAAGAAACTTGATAAGGATAAATCGAGAAAAGAGAGACATCCAACCAAGGTTGAAACAAAGAAAAGAGGAGGTGAAAGAAGAAAACACCAAAAGAACCAAAAGGCGCATAACCCAAAACAGCCACCACAAACCCTTGAAAAGCAATCCCTACACTGCCCTTTGATGCCTAAAGCACAACCCTATGCCACTAAAGCACAAACAAGCAAAACAAACCTGATACTAAACCATTCTGCCTCCACCAACAACCAAAAGGCTCCAAATCCTCATCAACCAAAAGGCTCCAAATCCTCATCGGAGAAACAACAGAAAACCTTCCAATAGTCAGCCATATGATAGAGTTCTTTTGAGGTCAGCTTCAATCATTTCCTTTAAAATTGCTTCATCCCTCGAAAGAAGGTTAACATCAAGAATATTCCCAGTGGTTATTGTGGTTATAGTATCCCTCCAACCTTTTCTTGAAGCTACTAACTTCCTCTTGAGACATGCATGAGCCCAAAATTGGAGTGCCAGCTGTCCCCAAAGAAAGAGACTTCGACAAGTGTTTTTATGCTTTTTTCGACTACTCCCGCTGAAACAAATAACTAGTCCTTAAAATTTTTATGGGAAATTAAAAAAAGACTTGCTCAATGTGAAAAATAGAAATTCTCTTTAAGAATAATTGATTTAGTGGAAATTCCCCTTGGTATATAAAATGGTTGCAACATGTACAACTCAGTTTTCTCAACTACTTGAAACTATTTCAATCTGGATCTCCCTAACTAAGTAGCATCAAGTTTAAAGGTCATACGTTTATAATTCGACAATTGCAAGGCCAACATTGATAAAAAAAAAATGACCATTTGTCATCATCTAAGGCAAACCAAGGGTTAGAAGAGCAAGTCCACAATTAGCATCACATATGCTATGCATCCAGAAAAAGTACCGAGGAATTGAGGTTTATAGTATATTTAAAGTTCATGTGATGTGCACCACGTTCGGAATGAATCTAATCCGCAAATTTCACTTTTTTGGCACATTCTAGTTATAACAATTCCTCAGCGGAAGAGGGCAAAGAGCAACAATCCAAGACGTGTAGGGGCATATCACTCGAATATCATAACAAAAATTCCATCTCTCATCGAAGGTATACACAAATTTATTTCACATTGCCGCGTATAGAACAGCAAGCTCAAACAAGAAATACGGTAAATCACATTAACACTGCATAAAATGAGAGAAATTATTATTACACAATCTCAAGTTTTTCCATCGTTCCTTTTCCGTATTTTGGTAATAAAATTGATCAATTTCAGTTGTCACAACACAAGCAGTGTAACCTCGCAAAAACAAAGGCAAGCGTGGTGAATACCTTGGGATCTCTGTAGTGCCTCTTTTTTGCCACGATAAAGCCCTGGACAAAGAGGGGACACAGGAACCCCTTCCCAATTTCATTCCTAAGTTTAGTTCGAAGCTCATTCCAACATTTAGAGAGGTACAACAAAAAGATTGACAGACAGCAAATGAGTAAGGAAGACTGATCTTTTTGGTTTCGAATATAGATTACAGTGTAAATATAATCACAACAAACTCCAGAAATTGGAGAGAAGGTGTTTGCCGATCAAAAGAAGGCATTTCCTTCATGGTTATTTGGTAGCGACGTGGGAAAGGTATAAAGGGTTTTGAAGATATTTGAAGCTGGGTATGGCTCATTCCAGATGAAAGAGGAGGCCATGAAGAGGATCATATAAACACAGATGCAGAGAAAGACAGCCAAATCGTAGGATTGTGATAACTCAAAAAAAAAAAAAAAAATGGTTCATGAATTGTGAAGATGGACAACTAGGATTTGCTAAACCCACCTCCATGACTTGTGCTACTGCTAGTAGTAGCCAAAGGGGCAGAAACTTGAGAAGTGGCGGGCACACTGTCGGAGAAAATGGAACCAACAGAACTACTGGATATGATCATAGAAGAAGTAGAAGAAGAAGAAGACATCCTGGTTGATAGGGCTTCCTTGTTGGACCCTGAAATAAGTTCCTGTCTCAAATCTGATGACGAGGATGATGGGGCCAGGGTACCCTTTATTGACCCCACAGGATAAGGAGCAACAGGCATGTCGGCTAGAGAAGATGCAGATGAACTGAAACTCAATGTTTCCATTGGATGATCAAATTTGCACGAGGTCCCAAATTTGCATTCCCTGTTTTGAGCATAGTGAGTGCAAACTGGTGCACCCTGGTTTTAAAATTTAGCGTCAGTACAGTAGAGGGCTAGCCAAAGACATATGTGACCGAGAAAATATACAGTACATGTTTACAGAGAACTAAGAATGGATGGATGAAATACCAAAACCACAATTAGGTACAGAGTCTACAGAACAATACTACATTGTGTTGCCTTGTCAAGCACACGAATTGCACTGCACAAAGATGAACATGGCATGCAGCTCAGTGAACAGGAACATGGCATGCAGTTCAGTGAACAGGAACAAGCCCTCTCATAGTTTTGTAATTACATAACATATCAACAGAAGTTATAAAATGAACTAACTGAGCAAATCTGCTTCGGCTCTGTTTGGAACTTGGGGATGGAAAGGTAAAGGAAGAGAAAATCATGAAGAGGAAAGTTAAGAAGAAATTAGAGAGAAAATTGAACTTAGTTGAACATCCCCTTTCTCTAGTAAACAAACAATGGATGGAAATTTATTAAAAACTCTCTTCTTTTCCATTTCTTTCTCCAAGTTCCAAACAATGTCCTCAAGTTGAGTACATGATGGATATTCTAGACGAAAGAAAAAACCAAATCGTATTACCAGAGGTGTGAGGTAGAATAGCAAATGCAGAGACAAGAGAATAGTGGAGTGCAAAAACACAAGACAATCAGAAAAGCGTACTGGGGTGTCATTGTGAGAAAACAGAAACTCAGTATGAATGAAATTAGAAGTCAAGGTAGTTGCTTGTTAACAAGTACTATTAGCCACAACAATCAGCGGACAAAATTACAAGACACAAGTTACAGTGAATCCAAAACCAAGGACTTAGAAGTGTTCTTGTTGAATCACAGTCCACCTTTTCTCAGTGCTTAAACCAACCCACATATCCACTCCTTGACACTTAACGCTGGCATTGGAATCCACCAAGAGAAACAGAACCATGAAATAAATAGTGAAGAATGCTTAATTGCTCATAGAATGATCAATGAAGAGCCTGATACCATATGGCTTCAACTTAAGATCTCCAACCTTTTCAGGTCTTTCTATAACCTTGTACGAACAACTCTAGTCCTCTTCTAAACAAATATAGATTTTTTTTTCTTTGGACTAGTAAACAAATCTTGGAACTTTTCAACTAGAACATTACAGCTCAATTGATTTGTCAATGGATTCCCAAACTATATACTTCTACTCAAAAAGAAAAAAGAAAAAGGACAACATAACGCAATTACCCGTGGCAAAAACCCCGACTGTCAACCCTATTACCATGATGATTTTTTAGTCTTCTACCCATGGTTTGGAAGCTATCAAAGACTAATAGTCAGCACGAAATAGGCATAATTCAGGCCATGTTCCACTAGCAAAAAATTAGTTTTATTTTAACTCAAAAACCATTCTATTCCACTAACAAAAGACTCCCCCAAAAAACTAGTTTTGTTTTAACTCAAAAACTACCTTATTCCACTAACAAAAAAGCTCCAAAAAAAAACCAACTACCCTTTACAATAAACTACAGCTAAAAAACCAAAAAACCACTTTAGTGGAACAAGTTGTAGCTTTGAACTACAACTAAAAGTTTAAAAAACCAAAAAACCAAAAAACAAGTTAGTGGAACACCCCCAGTTTCCTTTCCGCAGAAAACCCACAAGGACATCTGATTTTAATTTGGATTTTCCAGCACTTCTGTATGGTCTTAATGCAGAAGCCAGAAACATGACAGAAAATATCCAGTATCCATTAATTTGCTCCCAAGTCCCAATGAAAAAGGAATGCATGAAAACTATAAAGAAGTCTCTCATTCAATCTAAGAGAATACAAGAGTAAACAGTAAATGTGACCTCTTTTTTTAAAAAGATTGATACATAATGACCTAACCAAGCTGTCTCAACTATTTTTCTCAGAGTCATCTGCTTAACCAAAAAGACAGTTGGTGTAGGTCGCATTGGGCAAGCAATTACCCAATGCACCCAAAATTAGTTACTACCATAAGTTGGTTTAGGTCACATTGGGTAACTGGAGACCTATTGACACCCTCTGTGCTTAACAAAAGAAGAAGAAGAAGAAAGATCACATCAACTTATATCTAAGCAATTACAGCTCTAGTCTCTTTTTGTATCCAATAAACCAAGAAGAGCCTCACCAAGTACGCAAAACATTTCCATATTCTAGGAAATTAGAAATTAGAGGGAAACCATCAGAGATCCAAAGCAACTTCTTTCATGAAATCTAGAGTCTAGACTAACTTCAAAGTTTATTTTACAAATAAAGGTAATGTGACAACCAAGATCAAGACTAGAATAAATTACATTTAAAACCTCATTTCCTGCCATACCTAGTTCCTTGCCACTCCCACGTGGTTGGGGAATTGACAATGGGTAACTATAACCTTAGATGCTCTTTTAAAAGCAGAACTTCAAAACAAACCCCCCAAGAAGAAGAAAAAAAGAAATTTCTCTTAGGGCTCAACTCTCAAACTGATAAAAGAGACAGGGAGTACATAAACGATTTGTTTATTGCTTGGCGATGACTTCATGTATTGGCGCATATCAACTTAAACTCGAAAACAAGGCATTTGACACTCAGTAAATTGGGTCACATCGTCAAAAACTACATTTCTTTCCATAACAAGTGTTTTCCATCATATTAGTAAAGCAAATTCTCACCACTAACACAACCAACTTTAATATTTCAAAAGTAGACTCTAGCACCATTCGCTAAAGATAAATTAATTCGCGCAAACAGAATGGTAGGAAAACACAATAACATTCCCAACAAATATCCATTAGCTAAACTTGTGTCAATGTAAATATTGGCACCCACAAAGTATGCAATCCATTAAGTTTCTAATCTAAATGACATGTTGAAATTAGATAATACACACACACCCACACACCACACAAGGCAGCTGAGGCGATTGAAATTTGGCACAGAAGAACAAATACAAACAAATTCAAGTTGTGCAATACCAACTCTCATCTTAGGCACTTAGTCTTCTCAAGGAATTATATATTAAACAAATGTGAACTTTTTCAGAATAACAGAAGGCAAACTAAGAATCATACTATGATAGAGGTTCAAACCAATATGCTTACCGGACGTAGGGGAAGACCTATGGAGCTAAGGGCAAAATTCCTTTTCGGTGGACTCCAGTCTGGTGGATGATGGTACCTACACGATGATCCAAACTTACACTGCCCAGTTTTCAGGTAATGTTGGCATTCAGGTTGGCCAGGTCTTTCTGGAAACATGTGTTCATTCTGGGAAGAAGAAGGCAAGGGTATATAAGCTCCTGTGTATGAAGGTGCTGAAGGAGATAATTGTGTTATCCCATAAACAGGTGCTCCTCCCACCATGGATAGAGTACTGGGAGAGGGGGCTGAACTTACAGGTGCCTCCACCTGGAGGATAAGCAACTTAGTAGAAAATGGAACACTACTTCAACAATAAGACTTTCCAGAACCAGTTTCGCAGAAGATTTGCCACAAACTGCCTTAAAAAATCCACTAACATTCATCATTTCCAAATTGTGATCATATCTCACCGGAAATGGTTTTGAGAATTTATGTTTCTATCAAAAATAGACTATTTTTCAGAACAAAATCTATATCTAGTTCTTTGTTTTCAAAAACATACAACCGAAAAAGTTTCTGCAAAACCTCCTCCCAAATCAATTCTGAAACTGCAACCAAACAGAGCCAACGCAATTCATCAAGTGAGACAGTGCACCAACCTGGTAGGGATTCCAACCAGCGAAGGGAACCATTCCTGGAGGAATCAGCATGGGACCGTAAGCCCCTTGAAGATATGAACCCGGAACCAGAGCAGGCCCTGGAAATGGCCAATTTCCAGCCACCAGTCCGTATTGTTGAGAAGATTGAACTGAAGGAGACTGCATTGAAGGATGAATCGCAGGAGTAGGAACAGGCAAAGGTCCACCCGTTGGAGCCGACACTTGTATGCCAGCTGGTTGTGGATGATGGAATTTACAGGCTACACCAAACTTGCACTGCCCCGTCCTCACATAGTAGGAACACTCCTTTTCACCCTGGCAAAATAACTCTCCAATATGAGCCAACTTGGTAACATGCGCTAAGAGCATCTCCAAGGATTTTAAACATCCCTTGCCATTGCCAAAATTTGGCAGAAATGAGCAAAAATGCTGCTTTATTGATTAGCCTAATACCTGCAGAAATTTCCTTAAGCCATTTCTTGTGCCAAATTTCACAAGAGAAATGGCTTTGGCAAAATTCCCACGTCACCATCAATGCTCTTGATCTACATTGCTTTTGACTACGCATACTTTGGTTGTGCCAAAATAAAATTGGAGCAATGGAGCAACATTACTAAAAAAAAATCTTACACTGACACTTTAGCAAGCCAATTTTTGGCAATGGCATTGCGAAAGTGGCACAAACCAAGAGGAGATGCTCTAAGAGAGAAAATCAAAAAATATCAACGGGAAGACAAACAAGTGCAAAATTCAAACCGGTCGCAGTGGGTATCCAGAAATATTTAGTGACACAGGGATGACTGATCCACCTCCCTGTCTTGGATGGTGATACTTGCAGGATGCACCAAATTTACATGTTCCCGTCCTCATATAGTACTACCAATTGTAAAAGAAAAGCAAATTGTTTAAGAAACAATCATAGTCAGAGTATTGGGGTACATAGTACAAAATGAAGTTCCTATTTTCATCAAATGCAGAACAAGTTACGAAAATTGACTTCCTTTTTCCATCACGTATAGAACCAAACAAATGAACAGATAATTTAAAAAATAACAGTACAGGAACTCATTCTGTTTGCGGAACAGCAAATGAACAGAATAAAAGTCAAACCAGTAAACATTGTAAATGTACGTTGCCCAATACCAAGCATCTAGTATCTATCTTATTTGACGCTCAAAATTTTCCAAAAGTAATTTACACCACATACCTGACACTCAGGTTGGTCTGCTCGCTCTGGGTACTCCCCTCCCCAGCTCCTCAAAGGTACGACAACCTGACAGTTTATTGCCATCAAATCCAGGTAAAGAACACCGATTTCTCAGTCTGTGTGTACAGATTGGGAAATGCTAACTGCTGCCCAATAACATAAGTATACTAACAAACAGTGGACTGAGAAAAGGTTTAAAATGTCAAGCATCGATGACAACATGTATTTAAATTTGTATAAAGTGCATGGTTCTTAGATTCATCAAAACCTATTCTTTCTGGCCTTACCAAAACTTTAACCCGTAACACGTCTAGTTAGCATAACCCATTCAATATTTCCCAAGTAGGAGTAATACTTAAAATAACTTCTTCCCACTATAACAGCACTCCACTACACAGCAATCTGACAAGCCAAAAAAGTATAAAGTATGTGCAATCAGTGTCAAATTACCCAAATTACAGACACAGACCAAAATGATGAACCAGAACATGGGATGCAAGACCTAAACAACAAACAAATGTCACTAAAACTCAAAGAGAAGTATTAATAGAAACGGGCCAAAAGAAAATGTGAATTCTTGCTAGAAAAAGAAGACTTCCCGTTAAAGGAGAATTCCTACAATTTTGTCCTACAATAAATTCCATCAAAACCCCAAATTAAACCTCAATACACACGTCAAAACAGAACAATGGGGACTTGGAACGATTACAAAACTATGATCCCGTGGAAACTTGAGAATAAAGAGTTTCCATAATGGAAAGTTCCCAAAATGCCGGTCAACATTAACATTCACATTCGTCAAAACCCCTAATTAAGCCCTAATACACACAAATTCAGAATAGAACAATGAGGAATCCAAACAATTACCCCACTATGTTAGTGTGGAACTTCTAAAAAAAGAATAGTTTGCATAAACAATAATACCTAAAATATTGGTCTACATTCACCCTTCATCAAAACCCCAAATTAAACCCTAACACACACAAATTCAGAACAGAACAACGAGGAATCCGAACAATTACCGAACTACGATCGCGAGGATGATTGAACCGACACCTCGAACCGTACCCACAAAACCCCGTCCTCAAATAATAGATACAATTGGCCTCATCGGGCCGCTCGGGGTACGACTCCACGCCACTGCTCTGTCCCAATTGCCACGCAGGCTCTGCATTTTGCAAAATCAACAGTCCAACAAACACTCCGCATTACGAATTCAATCAAATGCACATGAAATTGAATCCCAATTAACGAAATTCCAATGGTTTTCAGAGTGACAGTAGACTGACCTTCGAGCGCTGGCGAGTTCCACTCCGTGTTCGAATCCGACTGTAGACCGTATCTCTCCATTATATGTGTATATATATACTCTACTTACAGAATCAAAACCTATATAGATATGTATATATGGTATAGATTACATACGTATAAATAAATACATAACAGTATATGTATACAGATACGTATACAATTGCGGATTCCTTGAAGGCTGAAGCAGTACAATGTGAATGGGATGGTACGATCAAATGGGTCTCATGCTTTAGAGAGAGGAGAAAGAAATTCAGCAATGGAGTTTTGGAAAACTTTTAAGTACTCTTTCCTTCTCTCTCTCTCTCTCTGATCACTTTCTCTCTCTCTCTCTCTCTCTCTCTCTCTCTCTCTGATCACTTTCTCTCTCTAAAAAGCGACGGTGGTGTGGTGCGTCGTTGGTGCTTCTTTCTTCGCACGTTTCCAAAGGGCGTTTGATATTTGTGGGGAATGGGGTTCTTTTTGTAATTCCCTTTTTTGGATTTCTCTAATTCCTCTTTTTTTTAGCTCATACCGGGCTCACATTGATGATCCAAATAGTACATTACATAAATTTCGTCGATTTCTTTAACCATGAAAACATTTGTATTAATCAGTTAATGTTTAATATCTAATCGAATAACATTAGTTTTGGAAAAATGTAAAAATTTTGAGATAAATGTTTTGGAGACAGGTATCCAAGAGTATTCGATCAACATAAATTTTTGCATGGGTGAACTACCCATCAATGAGATTTATGTAATGTACGATTATGATCATCAATTTAGTCCCGGTATGGGTCCGAAAAAAGAGGAACCGGACAAGAAGCTCCTTTCCTGTTATTGGAGAGGAGCTAGGCTTTATGTATTACTTTGTCCGGTTGTTAATGTACGCGCCAAACATAGCAGTTAGCTGAAATAGTAATAAATCTTTTTAAGTTGATGTAACTCTTCCGGAGGGAAAAAGATTCGGTGCGGTCGTCGTCGTTCAGCTCGTCTTGTTCAAAATTGTAATTACGTGTCGGTGTAGATATTCTGTCGCCACCAAGTTGTTGGTTCGATACGCAGTAGTACTCCCTTTATCTCAATTTGTTTACTCACTACAAAATTATGTATAATTTTCAAACTAAAAACTAATATATTTATCAAAATAATTTTTTTTTTTTTGCACCGTATTAAAGTTCTCAATGAGATCCATTAAACAAGATCCATATTGATCAGAAATTTTTTTTTTAAGTACATTATTTTATAGCTTGAAGATTGCACGTAGTTTTGTATTGAACAAACAAATTGGGACAGAAGGAGTATATTTTTTCCTTTTCAAGCCCTCCACTTACATACACCGCGACATATGTAATTTTAAGACTGGCCATCCACGTTAGGGAATTTACAATAAATTATTTTTTTGCAACGTGATTTTAAGAATTAAATTCTAATCAATTGTATAGAGAGTAAATCTACCAATCGAACGAACTAACTCTTAGTGCATAATGTGGTAGACTTTTAACTTCAACCTCAACATATGTGCGACTATTTGTGCTTTATACAATTTCGTTTGAGTTTATTGCTAAATTCAACTGTTGATTTTCGCAAATGTTGATTTTAGCAAACTTTATCAAATGGAAAACTCACCACCAAATTCTATACTTAAAAGTGTAATTTAATATTAGCTACAAAACACTTGGTATCGCTCCATGGTAGGAATGCACACCATCCCGGTAGCCCATCCAGCCCGATTTTTTTAGGGCTTGGAATAAATATTCAAGCCGGCTAGGGTGAGATTTTAAGCCCGTTTACTAAATGGGTTGGGTTTGGGAAACTTCTTTGAAGCCAAGTCCGGCCCGACCTGATTTAAATAATATTCTTATTTAAATACTATGTAGAAAAATTGATGGATATCGAAAAGTTCTAACTTTTTGAATATTTTAATTGCACTTTAATTTATGGGTATGTTTTTAATATTTTTGTAACAACTTAGAACTTTAAGGTCTATTTTGGCCAAAAAAGTTGGCGTACTTTTTGTTTTGTCTTTATTTGATTTTTTTTCGCATTTTCTAGTTTTGCATCAACTTTTTGTGCATTATTGGTTCGTCTCGGCGAGAGGAATCAAAAAAGTATAAAATTATGACCGAAGCTTATATTTTTTTGAATAAAGAGGAAAATAAGCCAAAAAGTCAGTTTTTTGTGTTTTTTTCGATCTTATTCAAAAAATTGAAAGTCCTAGTCATAAATTTTTACCTTTTTTGATTTGTCTCGCCGAGACGAACCAATAATACTCAAAAAATCGATGCAAAACTAACAAACGCAAAAAAATCAAATAAAGACAAAACAAAAAGTTAAATTGGCCTTTTTAGCCAAACTTAGCCTAAATATATTATTACGGTTGTGAATTATAAATGTGATCGTTATGATTGATTAATTTATATTTATAATACTATGCTTTAGTAAGATAAATGGGCTTCATGGACGGGTTTGGAAAATTAAAATTTTATTTGGGTTGGGCTTGGGTAAATTAAATGAAACCCGATTATAAATGTGCCGGACTTGGAAATGCACTAATCTCATTATTATCTAGTATAAGCCTAGCCCGAACCCAACCTCAACCCGGTTTATGTGCACTCCTACTCTATAGCGGTCAATGCACTGAGAAAAATAACATTAAAAATGCCAAACTCGAAATGATACATAATATCTCATGGTTACCAATACGTACGGGGCCCAACTAGGAGTACATATATTTAGGATTAGAAATGTACAGAATGCAACTGAGGACCCACTTTTAGGATCCACACGAATGATCCGAATCGTTCGTTATTCTTAGAACATTTTCCCAAGGGGCTCCACAAAATTTTAGCTCAATCGGACGGTTAGAAATGTTTGAACCAAAGTCCCACCGTTTCAATAAAAAAAAAATTTGATTGAAGTTGTGGGACTTTGGTTTAAGGACTTCTAACCAATTTGATTAAGCTAAAATTTTTGTAAGGCCCCTCGGAAAAATGTTCTAAACATAATGAATGGTTCGAATCACTCGTGTGAGACTCAAAAGTGAATTCCCGAGCATGCTCGATACATTTCCTATACACCATGGTTTTGTATGCATAGGTTTTCCGATACCTAAGGTACTAGTATAAAATCGGTGCCAATACGTAGGGTACTAACAAACTATTCAGACCCTTGCAAAAAAAAAAAAAAAAGAAAGATTAATCGGGTATTTCATGAGAACTTTATGCTTAGATAGCAACTTTAATGAGAACTTTATGCTTAGAAAACGTACAGACGTGCCATTTTAAAGCTACACCTTCCATTTATTTCACAAAGAAACGCGACCCGGCGCAATTTCACTGTTGGATTATTGGGTTTTTTTTTTAACTTTTCAAACTTTAGATGACGAGTTATTTTTCTCACATAACTTAATTCAAAAAATTAAAAAATTAAAAACCAAAATTTTAGTAGAACAGCCCTAATATTAAGTTTTTCGTTTGATTTTAATAATTCAATTGCTAAAATCATGGTTGATTTTAACAAATGAGTTGACTAGGCGTTAAAATCATAGTCTCTTTTTGTTAAAAACAACCATGATTTGAGCACCTGATCAACTCATTTACTAAAATCATAATTGATTTTAACAACTAAATTGTTAAAATTAAACATAAAAACTCGGCATTAATCATACATACACCAAATGACAAATGTCAGGTTAGTCTGACTTTGCTTAAAAAGTTTGTTTTAATGGGCTCCGCAGTGTGATCAATTTTCATTTTCAATGAGATCCCAAGGTGGAGCCCATATCTTAAATAGGGCCGAACTTAATACGAGATAAAGTAGCCCATAAAAACAATTGCTCACCGGTAGCCGCCATTAAAGCAAATAAGCACAATGGGTACCCACAAACTTAGGTTTAGTTTTCCAAAAAAAAAATTAGCTACTCAATTGTTAAAATCAATTGATTTTAACAAATGAGTTTACTAAGTGTTAAAATCATGATATTTCAAATCAAAAAATTAAGTGTTTCCATGTATCATTTTTTTGAATTTTTCGCACCGAATTGAAGTACACGATGAGTACTTTAATTTGGTGTTAAAAAAATTGAAAAATAATACACAGAACCACTACATTTTATAATTTCAAAATCATGATTTTAGTACCTGGTGAACTCATTTGCTAAAATCATAGTTGTTTTAGGAACTGGGTTACTAAATTTTTTTTGGAAAACTAGGCCTTCCGGGTGTTCCATTAACAAAAAACTATTTTTTTCAAAAATTGAGAGAAGTCATTCTCTCACAAATACATCACATGAAAAATCAGTTTATTTAAAAAAAACCAACTTATTGATGGCTCTTTCAATGGGGACAATGGGAGGGAATCCACGGGTGGCCTCATACTAGAAGCTTTTGGGTGTCCAGGAGGGCGCTACGTGGCCCCAAGCACCCATTTTCAGGCTTGGTTTTTTATTTGCTAAAATAAAAATTTGTTAAAATCAAGTGGATGATTTTAGCAAATGTTAATTTTATGTCCAGATTCATTAATGCTAAAATCACCTAAAATTAACATTTGCTAAAATCATTCACTTGATTTTAGTGAATTTCCATTTTAACAAATAGAAAACCAAGCCTCAGTTGTTCAAAACAGCTTTGAACGAGTCGGATTTTAAAGAGAAATAGAAGGAGAGAAAAGAAATTCAAATCGCTAAACACTTTTCGACGGCAGGGATGGGTGCTTGGGCACGCTCACATGTTGCTCGCCCAACACCCAAAAAAAAAGAGGAAACAAATGAGTTTAGAATGCCAAGCAGGTACCGTGTGCTACCCACACGCGCACATTTGGCCGTCTATTTTAGTTTTGAACGATTCGGATGTGGAGAGAACAAAAAAGAGAGAGAATGTTTCGATATGGGTTGTCGAATATACTTTTGGAAGGTCCAAATTCAGCTTTGATTACCACTTAGACTCAGCTCCGAGGTAGCCGTTTGGTACCCAAAAAAATTTCACAGTTATGAGTCATTCTCCATGGTCCATGGAACAAATGCTACAAAATATTCCATGTGTTCCCTCGTAATTAACGAAGAAAACTGTCCCATTTTCAGTGCTTATTCATTTCGTCAATCGCAGCCTCTCCATCACTAGGCTCGTCTTCAACGAAATCCGTTACTTGTCTCGTCTTCATCGAAATTCACCGGAGGAGGAGGAGGAGGAGGAGGAAAAGCTGGTTATCACGCGGGCTCAGTCACAACCCTGACAATGGCGAAAGGTGAAGTAATGAGATTGGCAGTGAAATTTTTTAAAGCAGTTTCTGCTCCATAATTCAACTGGTTCGTTTAAATGCTTCCAGACTGGTGCCTAAGACACTTAGAGCCGAATCAATTCGAGTTTTAAAATGTTCAAGTTCGTTTTGTTGTTAAGTTTTTAGCAAACTTGAGACGAGTATTAGAATGTTCAAGTCTGTTTGTTAAGCTTTTAGCAAGCTCGAGCTCATGCTCAACATAAATTTGTCAAGTTGAGTTTGCCTAGATTTGAGTAAAAGTCAAGTTTGTTTGCAAGCTATAATGAACCAAAAATATCATGACCTTCTTTGTTTTCCTGTTTAGTTTTAGTTTTAGTTTTGATGACATCGTCATTTTCCGTACTTCTCTCTCTATCTCTCTCCACTTATTACACTTGTTGATATCATCAAAACTAAAACTAAACTATTTAACCAAACACAACCCATGTATTTTTGCTCTAGAGCTATAAATAAAATTTGTATTACGTGCTGTCTCCCTGAAATAAACCTTTTTGACCTTCTAGATAGGGGTTGAGAGAGTAGAGAAATGGTTGAACCTCGCCTAAGCCCTAGGATGTTCACTTGAGAAATAACCTGTGGAAGTAGCACCCGCATTAGCGCCTAGCCCAGACGGTAGTGGTCCTGGAAGGCATTCTGATGGTCTAGTGAGTGACCGAAAGTGGTAAAGTAACCAGAAATCTAGAGAGTGAAGGTGCAAGTGTAAAGATAGAGTGTGTATGGAGAGGATCCCGGATGAGGTTAGTGAGCTCCCATTTTATTGGCAAAGGGATACTTGCTCACTAAGTCATCCGTGCACCTCATGCCACGCCGTCTTTACGTCGTCCGTACATGATACAGCGTGTGGGTTAGTCATGAGTGCCTCAGTCAGTCTCGCCACTTCGGCTTATGTCACATCCTGACACATCAAATAAGTCAACAAATCTAGGAATACCCCCCCATCCGTCACATGGTACATCAGACGGCACAAGCACTCTGTCTGGCTGCCGCCTAACACCACATCAGTCACATCTGTAACATCAGTCAGAGTACCCATCGGCTAAAAGCTACCGAAGCCCAATGGCTCAGTGGGATCCATAGCGCCTCAAACCCACCGGTTCGGAACTCTACGAGGCACCACCAATGCCCATTAGCTTGGCGATACTCCCGTGCCGTAACCGTTATTGGAGTCGTGTTGTGTGTTAGTTGCCTTCCATTCGGCAAAGTCGTAGCCAGGGGACTCGCTCTGGACAGAGCCACCATCATAGCCAAGTCAAATAAGGAGGTCACTCCTTTGGCAGGGATCCCCTTGGGGAACAATAGAAATCTGGCCCGCTCACAGAGGCGTGCGGTATTGCCGAGGCATTGTCTTGTCCTCGACCCTCTGAGCTCGGTCACGGGCTGAGCCGTGTGACCTGACCATTTGTTATTTTGGACCAACTCATCCACTGGGGGGTTTAGCGGGAGCCAAAGGCCTGACCCTTTGACCCCTGTAACCCTCGGCCACTACACGTACATGAAATTATAAAAACATATACTGCATAAATAATTTTATAGTGCTTGTAAAAATGGTAAATGTACATATGTCATGGGATTTTCATTATGTACATATATAAGTTTGTACATGCACAATTCATATGTATTCAAGTTTATACTACCTCCGTCCCAATTTTATAGTCCCTCGTTCTATTCTAACCGGATAAAAAAACAATTATATCTTTCAATCGGTAATACATTTTATATGCAATATGGATCTTGTTTGATAGATCTTGATTTAATCTAATAAACAAAGTGTTCAAAATCACCTAAAATATTGTAGATTATAAGATATAACACTTTAAAAAGTGGCACGAACTCCCAAAAGGGACTATAAAATTGGGATGGAGGGAGTATTTCATAATATACGTGTACTCTAAGTTTGCAAGTCTAATCAAGCCGAAGTTCATATTCGGCTCATTTATTAAACAAACCTAAAATTGAGGCTCAAGTTTGGTTGTTTAGTAGATGAATCGAACTTGAATGAGCCTTTACTGAACCGTTCATGAACGGCTCTTGGTTCATTTGCAAGCCTAAAGGCTAAAGACGCTTATGTCAGGCTATATTTTATGATGACTAGCTTGGTCATCGCTGCTTGTCATTAATCATGGAATTAGTTTGTCTAATTTGTTATGTAGCATAGTTCCACATTTGGTTGGGTACAAAATGGGTGATCAATTTGGACTCCTCCACCTCACTTGAGCTTTTTATCGCTTAAGTTGACCTAGTGGCGAAGCTTTTGGGTTTGATCCAAAGTTTCTATAGCGCGTTAATAAAAATTGAACTTTCATCCTACCTTTGACAACTATACTATTAGAGGCACTTGTGGTATGGTTTTGTGCTTAATTTTTATTTTTTTTTGAATTGGAATGTTCGTCAATTAGATTTTTGAATTTTGCCGATACATGTGCTTTACCCTGTTGACACAAGTTTTTGATGTGAATTCATGCAGTATGGACCCAATGCTACCCCATACAAGGAAAAAGGAGGCTGCCGTAATGTGTTCGAGTCCTTCACTACACATGGCTTAATTGACCCCTGATTGATTTTTTTGAGTTTGACAGGTCTAGGTTTATATGCAGATTTTCAAATCCATTTTGCTTTTGGAATCTCAAGCTGCTTACCATTCAGATTGAGGGGATAATCATCCAAGTGAGTCAACAAATGAACTGGTAAAGTGATTGCTTGGAGATGGTACCAAAATGTCATGCTTGGAAAAGCTACTCATAGCTTAAAAAAGGTGAAAAATTATAGTAAATATTTTGTATCCCTAGCTCTTTTTTTTTTTTTTTCAGATTCGTGAACTGTTTTACGAGTATGAGAACTTCGCTCAAAATAAGCTTGTTCGATAACATATTCTTTGACTGTTGTTGGTAGTCAGTTGATCCAGAAATAGAACTCTCACAATAGGTTGTTCCAACAGACAGAAGCCCGCTATAGGACTCACTCTTTAAGATTTCTATGTCCACGCAAAACAAGTTGCCTATATGTATGTTTCGGTCCTTCAATCTTGGGGAAACATGAGACAATGTGATCAGCAACTTGAGGAATCCTAGGCTGAACTTGTAAACATTTCCGAGCTACCATTCCATACATGATAGATGTTGTCTTTAATGTCGTCTGAAAGACATAAGATCGGAAATTAAACCCGAGCCCTACTCAGAGTATTTGAAGTTGCCCTTGCCATTTTTTCCAATGATAATGAAAGAGCTAATAATCATATACGGGAGCTAGTTTCTAGCTGCTAGTTAGGTAGTAGCGAGCACGTACATTTGCAAGAAGGTGGTGTGCCATGTCTGACACTTCCCAAACAGTGACACTCCTCAGATACTCGCAAACACGCGTTAGAAAATATAACTCTTAATTTGGACAAGTGTCCGACACTCTTTCTGCAATGTGTCTGACAATTCTTTGACGTCTATGACTAAGAGATAAATATGTCATCAACGGCGTTCTTGGACACTTGCTAATATGTGACTGTCAAAGATATCGACATTTGACAAATCACTGTGATATACAAAGTTGGAAAACTGGTAATTCTTGCAATCTATCAGATTACATTCTGTTGGAATTTGTTACGGATATCTTAAAAATTCCTAACCGTGTCCTTGTCTTTTTTGTGAAAGATTTCTTGAGTCCCTGGTCAATTAGATTCTTCTTTAACCTCTTGTATCTTAGCTGTTATAAAATTTGGGATGTCTACGTGTGGGGATACATACAAATAACAAGATATTTAGATATAATGGTTGAACATATCCTCATCATGTCCGTGTCCTATTCTGAAGAAAGAATGTATCTGTCTGTCCGTGTCTCATGTCTATATCCGTGCTTCTTAGGTTTTGTCATATGTGAAAGCTTAACCCTAAACCAATTTTGATCAGTTCCCTCAAATATTTACTTTTTCCCCTTTCTTATTTATGCATACTCATTCTGATGTAAATAATAGCTCCGAGAAGTCTCTGAAACTGTGTTTGGTGTCTATACATGTAGACATCCTGTTAATACACATTGTAGTCCTTCCATCAAGGAGAAATCGCATTCTTGAAGCGTAGCAACAGACACTTAAGGATGTGTAGTTAGCTTCTGTTTATCAGCCACGTTAAATAGATACTGGTCAATTAAGATAACAAAAAAATAATTAGGAAGCTGTAGACATTTTCAAGTCATCATTCTATATATGATAGCTGCTGTTCAATTTTTGACATCAGAAAGACATAAGATCACAACTTATATCCCTACTCTATTTCTCAATATTTTCAGCTGCCTTTGGCATTTTTTTCCCAATCGAAAAAATCATGATAAATGATAATGTACGACAGACCAAGTTTTTTCATATGCATATGCTTAAGCTTCGACGAAATTGGATCAGTGCCCACAAATGTTCTTCTTCTTTGTTCATCGTATTTCGGAAGCAAATAGCTGGCTTCCAGGTGTAACCGTAGTGGAACCCTCACCCATTACTGTAGTGAGTGTGATCTCTTTCTCAAGTATTCTGTCAAGCTCTGAAAGAACCATTTCCATCTTCGGCCTTCTTTTTCCCGGAAAACTTATGCATTGCAGCGCCAGTCTGATAAAATCTTTCATTCCCTCTGCTGTGAAGCTTCCGACTAGCCGACGATCCACAAAATCATTTGAACTTAGGCGTGTTTCAACCTTCATAAAGTTTAGAAGAACTGAAATTTTAGAATTCTGATGCTCTGTATAGGTCCTGGCAAAAGTGACGTGATTCGCTGTCTGAAAGGAAGCTAACTGTAACATCTCTACTTTATGTATTTAGAACTGTAATAGAATGATCACTGAATAGCAAATTTCTGAATAGCATCTTTATATAATTAGAACTTCCACGTGTATCCAAATTGATCAACTTATATTGGAGTACTTGTAAAATCAGTTCAAAGATTGAGGAATATAATCAAAAGAAAAAGAAAGAGACGAGCAACTAACACAAAGGGGACAAAATGTGCAACCAAAATATTTTGCACCTAATCTAATTTATTTTACCTGCACTATTATTCAGACTATTTCCTCAGCAAAAAATAAAATAAAATTCGAGGATTATATTGACCAAGATGAAAACAACTTCTTTGTGTCAGGAATAGAGTTTGTGCATACCCATCGCATTATACTTTCATTAGATCCGAAGGAGTTGATATGTGAAGCCTCCTGACCAGTTACAAGCTCCAAAAGGAATACCCCAAAGCCATAGACATCATTCGTTTCAGAGAAAATCCCCGTTTGTCCCATCCTGAGATATTGATACATGATAAAATGTTAGGTAAATTTTAGTTTCTGCATAAGCAAATAACAACCAATGAAGATAATTTATGTTTACTCTGGATCTTGGAAAACATTGACATGTGCCGTGCTAGATGAACCTGCACCTTCTATTCTTTGAAGTAGCCTCAAAACCCCTGCATCGGCCACTTTAACTATGAAGTTCTCATCAACCAACACATTTGCTGTTTTGAAGTTACCGTGAACTATGGGAGGTTTCTGGCCATGCAAATGGCATAAACCTGCATTGATTGGTTCCATTCACTTCCTTGGAGTATCAAACTGTACTCTTGGCAGAATATATAATCAGAAAGATGTTATTTCTTGATTACATCTCACTATCTCAGTTTTACCTTTAGCTGCCCCAAGAGCTATTGATATCCTTTGCTTGAACTCTAGTTTTGTTGTTGACTCTTGTCCCGTATCTGTCAAACAGTGTGTGATTATATTTGTCGAGGGCAAAAATGCCTACAAGGATATCTATACGCATCAATTTTAGTACACATAAAGCACACTAATTGATGAACATACCATACAAATGATTGCACATGCTGCCATTGGGTAGATGTTCGAAAACTAACATTTGATATCCGCGCTCCTGACAGAAACCTAAGAGCGTAACTAAGTTGCGGTGCCAAATCCATGACAAGTAAGCTACCTGTTCAAAATTTGTGTTAAGTGCTACCGAAAATAACATCTGTAATCTGTTTAGTCTACAAAGCCCCAATTCTCATTCCCATAAAAAAAAAAGAGAGCATAAAGCAGAATGGATAGTGGGGCAGCAGTGCTTCAAGTGATGACAACTTGACATTGTTGATAAAAGCTAGAACTAAGGCAACATGAAGTTGATTTCATATGCCTTCTTATGATTTAGATGACGGAAGACAAAAAAAAAAGTGAGAATAATTGGACCGTAATGTTTGTTTGGTTGTTGATAAAATTAGAATGTGATGCTTAAAGCCTCTCCAATGATTTGTGGCACATTGGCAATGTATTTGCCATATTTTGTGATGTTGTGGTGCCTAGATGCTACCTTTTGGCAATGTTTCTCCGGTTGTCACATGCCAAAATGGCAAAAATATTGTGCATTCCTTGCTTCCAACCCCCATTTATGTCTCATCTCTCTTCTAATAATCGCCATCAGCGATGAGGTGGTAAAAAATGGCATTGTCAAACTTTGTGATGATTGCCACAAGATTTGGCACTGCTATTTCTTGGAAAGAATTTGAGCACATAATTAGGGGGGAATATTTAGGTATTACTGTTATAATTTGGCTTTGGCAAGAATGTAGCAACTTGATTCGAGATGTTCTTATGATAGTGTCGTGATATCATGTAGCCGCTCTATCAATACCTCTTCAACAAATTCTTGTCGAGGCGCACCAGTTCGCCTTTTGATAACCACGAAATTGCCATCACGAAGCAATCCTTTGTAAACCAGACCGAAACTTCCATATCCAATTAGATTACTTTCATGGAAATTCTTTGTAGCTAGCTCCAACTCTTCCACCATAAATTGTGCACCTACTCCATGAGGTTCAGCTATGGGTGGCACCGTCGATGAACTGGCTCCCCCTCTTCTCAACTCCACTGTAATGAATTCAGCAGCACATGAAAAAAATCGCTACCAAGACACTTACTGGGTTTACTTTGGTAAAATTGCTCAACCATGCCCGGATCACTGAATTTTTTAAAACTGCAATTCTTACCAATAGTTGTGATTTTTTTTCTTTGATTCCTCTGTGATTTGAATTTTTTCCCTGTTATGGAAATGAGCTTTTCTTTTTGTTTTTCTTTTTTATAACGGGGAACAATCCTACAGCCAGGCCACTACATGGACCTTACGATGCAACCCAAAACTCCGGGGAGCTATCGTGCTCACACCAGTCACGGCCCACTTCGAACCCAGACCTTGAGGAGTACTCCCAAAACCTGGGCATCTGCCCGAACCACTGGGCCAACCCCCAGGTGTGTAAATGAGCTTTTCTTGATTGGGAAACAGGAAATTTTTTTATTGAAAAGAAACCTTACCTACTGCAGATGGATCTGAAGAACCAGTCTCTGAATTCCTGTTTGATGAATTTTTATGCTTCAAGCAATAACACCCGAAGCCGATTACGATTGCCAGCACTGCTATCACCCCTCCAACACCTCCTGCTATGGCTGCAAGTGAGCTTGACATCCGGTAAAGCCTCCTCAGAAAACCTGAACATTGAACTTGTGATGGAGAAGAACCAGATTATTAGCAGAACTTAAGGTTTTTTCTGTCCTTTAGATGAAGAAAAACAAAAGTGTCTTCTGCACTGTTGGTTTTTGCTACAGCTTCCGCAACTTGAAGTGGTTGTTGAGCCCACAGGAGCTGAGAAAATGTGAAGTGGCTGATATCTCTCAAGTATCCACTTGGGGAACAGCTATTGTGGTGAGGATTCAATGCTGCCAATTTCTTATAAAGATTATCAGATGACAACTCACTAGCTCTTTTTTTAAGTACCCCACTGTGGTGTCCATTGATCAGCAAGTAATATTGCATATGACCCCAGGGGAAAAGCCCCATTACTTATAACAGCATCCTGTCCCTCTTTTCATGAAAGAAAATCCTTTACTTTATGTGGGTTTTGTTTGTTGAGGGTGTGGGGCTCTTGATTCTCAAAACTCAATCTGGAGTTGTTGTAAACAGCTACCGACAGTGTTTTTAGGTAGCTCAGGCATAAAAAAAATTGACATTGGATCTTTTGTCCCTAGAATTACTGTCTCCCTGTCCAACAGTTTTTACTAGATAAACGCGCTTTTACATTCTTAGAACTTGTCCAATGTATAAACTCTAAAGCTAACATAATAGCTTGGGCAGCCTCTCCTTTCATTGTCAATTGGTTTCGAGTTTGATGCTTTAACATGGTATCAAAGCTAGGTTTTTAGAAGATTTTGGACAAGGCTTTATATTGTTGATTGTAGGTCCCCTTAATTTGTTGTTGATGGTTGATGGTTGATAGTTGTTGTATGGGTTGAATCGTTGTTTATCACTCCATGTGCGGGTTTGGGGGTCACACGTGCAGGGGAGTTTTAGAGCTTGTCCCACATTGGTTAATTCTTATTGCCAATTGGTTTCGAGTTACAAGTCACAACCCAGGGAATTTTCCTTTTGCCAACAATAGTCCAATAACTTGTCCGGTAGAGATGGGTTGTGACCTGTAGCCTAGAGGATTAGTGCATGTGGTTTCGAACCTTTCCTCAAGTGGGGTAGAAAAATCATACTCTCTTGCCCATACAATCTTGTTTAATGTATTGTCTTTTGAGATGCTCATCACATCGTTATTGGGTGAAAAAAAACAGTGTTTAAGCGAAACCTTAAATTGACAGTTAAAATCATATAGATAATGGAAGATAGCGCCACAGCTATGGAATCTCTGTACAAAGGAATCACAAGCCATTTTATAAGTTGCTGGAAACTGTGAATTTTGTGCTTTTACTATATGGATATGGACAGCAATGAAAATGACATTTTATTGGATTGGCACTGGTGGGAAGACATCATTATTGAAGGGGTGGGAGGGAGGGGATCAAAAGAAAAGGTACTTACCAGTGAATCAATTTCAATTCTCTCCCCTCAATTTTCTCTCTCTGTCCCATTTCTTTTGCCTCTTTTTTGTCATCTGACCTGGAAAGAAGAGAGTGATTGGGTTCCTATTTTTGTGAATGCAGTGAAAAGACTCTTCCTTATATGGGGTTCAAGGGCAGCTGACAGCTGATCAAAACAAGACATTGCCTCAGCTAGTATGCAGAAGAGGTCCAGCTTCTATATAGTTCTTGTTTTCTAGGCTTATTAGACAATATTAGTAGTATTTTGTTTTGGGTGGATTTTTACAATTTGCCTTGGGATTCTGCTTGCAAATTTTTGGAGTGTTTTAGGCCTGGTTCCGACTTTACTTATAGTTTTCAAAAACATGTTTTTAATACAAATTGATTGCAAGATTTTGGTTTCCTGTTCTACAAAACTTGTTTGTTGGATAGATTTCGAAACATGTTTCCGGGTTGTTTTTTAGAAATAACCGTTTGGCTAACGACGCTTAATTGTCCAACTGGTGTCCCCTGTTTTTCAAAATCAATTTCTGAAAAGTGTTCTATACAACTGTGATTTGACAAAATCAAGTTTTCTTTTTAGCGCGAATACTTTTCTAAAGTTGGATTGTCTTTAGAAAGTGCAAGTCTCTGGATTACAATGTTTTCGAAAAAAACAGTACTACTACGAACACAACAATCAACCACAACACTCTTCTTACACGGGGGTAGGACCCACCCCTATGGAAGAGTGTTGTGTACCAACCATTTTTGTTTTTGAAAACTGTTAAACCAACATGTTTTCTGCATTTTGTGAAAATTGGAAACCGTTCTAGAAAACAGACAATATCTGATAGATCCCTTGTATGCAACTGTTTGAGCTGTAATGAGGAAGGTTAGTTAGTGGGAAGACAATTTAATTTGCAATGCATGTTCCACTTGTCCAAAAGAAAATGAGGAAGGATAGTGGAAAGATTCTCTCTCTCTCTCTCTCTCTCTCTCTCTCTCTCTCTCTCTCTCTCTCTCTCTCTCTCTCTCTCTCATATTTATTTATTTTGTATGCTTCAGTGAGCTTGTTGTGCATTGGGCAAGGCTGGAAAGCAGGTGATTGGTGGAAAGGATTCTGTCTTATTGTGCAGGGCTGAAGGATGTACCGGATGTTGAGGCACATGCCAGAGAGAGATCTCCGGAGAGAGAGAGAGAGAGAGAGAGTGGTGTAGGAAGGACAGTGCTCCGGGACACTCCAACACCACACATTAACACGAGGTCTATATACCATTCTTGTGGGACCCACGACCAAATATAAAGACCTCGCCTAAATGTGTTGTGCTAGAAAAACTTGAGTGTTGGCTGGCGTGGTACCCAGCGCGCATATCGGCTATCCAAAAGTATTTTGGGCGGTTCAATTTTTAGAGAGAGAGAAATTTGAGCCGTCTAAAACATTTTTGGACGGCTGATATGTGCGCTCGTGCACCAAGTGTGCGGAGCCCAATTTGCTCCCAAAATTTTCTCATGTTGTACTACAGTGATCTGGAGTACCACGTGACTACACTCCGGGACACTACTAAGTAATTATTTACTCGTAGTTTGTGTTGGAAAATGCTAAAATCTCGAACAAGATGTTGTTTGGAAGTCTGACCCCTTGGCAGCAAGTGGGGATGTTTTGTACATGTGCAGATTTTGTTTTCCTTTTATTTAAGTTGATTGTCTTGTTTCATGACATTAAATTGTAGGTGCTAAAAAAACCAGCATAGGTCTTGGGCTTTTTTTGCTTCACTGGCCAAAACAGAAGCTAGCAGAGGTGGTCCTGAAATCTGAGACCAGCCCAAGATCATTAAAAACCTCACACCAAACATTTCTTCTGCTGCTTCAATTGTGTTATAAGCAAGCCATTGGGGTTAATGTTCTGATGAGGAATCTATGGGTCAATATGATCACCCCCAGTCAAATGTGGGCCAACTGCTTGATCTTGCTATGTGGACAACTTGATTATAGGGAGATAGATTCTTTCATGTGGGCCCATTTGTGTGGGGATTGATTTCGATAAACGATATTGATTGTAACGTTAACACCAAATAAGGCATCATTTGTTGAAGTAACCCCTCGGGATTAGTAGGGACTATGGCATTTATAGTTAGATGGTAGTACTGTAGTGTATTATTTTTTAATCGCAATACCGTTACAGTGTCGTGTGTTATTGTATGGACCTTATGCCAAAAGGCTACTGGGTCAATGTCATCGATATGTTTATTTTTTATTATTCACTATTGTCGTGTTCGGATCATAAATTATGTAGAACAAAACGGGAAGGACAAGAGTTATAGGTTTTACCTATTCGGGATTTACGTGAGGTGTATCAACCTTCTCGAGAAGAAAACAATCTACCTCAAGAGTTTCATTTCATCTCATATTCTTAGGTGAAGTATTTGTGGTTCATATCCATCCATTGACCTGAAACAAGTTTTTTTTTTTTTTTATAAATAAAATTAGTGCTTATTTTTTTGAGTGGTCTATTATTGAATGTCAATTACTTAAATATATTTTTTGTGGGTGATTGTCAATCACTTTGAAAATTTGGAACTATGATATGATGTGGGGTTATCTTGATCCAATTTTAAAAAATCCCAGCACATGGCTGATACTGAAATAAAGTGCCAAAAGTGCCCTTAACTTCTTACGCAATCATTACACAAAAGTGTTCCTTGATGTCCCTTAAACTTCAAGGGACAAGATGTCATCTAGGGTCTTTATCAAAAGAGAATAACTTAAAATAACTTATTTACGGACGTTCCGTAAAAAGGTGTTTGCGCTGAGCAAATTTCCGCCATCCATCCCGAGATTTAACGGCTCGGAGCCCGTGCACTTTTTTTTTTTTACATCTGCAATGCATATAAAGAGGAGAAAGAGTGTCTGAGTGTGCACAGCTCCGAGCTATTGGATCTCGGAATGGACGGCGGGGATTTGCTCGGCGCAAACCCCCTTTATGGAACGTCCGTAAATAAGTTATTCTCTTATCAAAATCACAAGGCAGAAGAGAATTCCAAGTGAAACACGAGAGACTTTGATCTTTAGCCTGTGTTAGTAAGATATGTGGGGTGAGTTTTTTATTTAGTTCATATGAAGTTTCAAAATTTTATATAATTAAAAAAAATCATAGGATGGATTATTTAATGCAATCATGAAAAGGGAAAAAAAAATATTGGTCCTCTTTTTGTACAAAACTTTTTACAAGTTTGGCTTTCGCCTACCGGTTTAGCAATTGGTTTTCGAGCATTGATATGACATTTACTTTATTTTCCTGTTATGTTTTACGTAAGGTAAAATAATTACTCCATCTGTCCCATTTTGTTTGTTCACTACAATTATACATGCCATTTTTGAACTCTTGTAGTTTTTAATCTATAGGAGTAATATATTTTACATGCAATATGGATCTTATTTGAAAGATCTCAATTAGTTCTATTAAGCAAAAATTTTGAAAACTTTAAAAACATTATGAATAAAAAGATATAAACGTTTGAGAATGGCACTGATATTCGTAGTGAACAAACAAAATGGGACAAATGAAGTATTAGAATTGGTACGTGTTAGATAAACAAAATTGATCAATCAACACATCCCTGTATATATCCGACTTTTAAATTTTCGGTTCCTCAGACCCGAAAATTTAGAATTACAAACATTTGTGCTCGAGTTAGCATTTTTGGTTGTCATGTGAACCAAGTAACTTAAATCTAATTTTAATTGGCTTAAAATGAGGAGAAAAGAAAACTGGGGGAAAATTTCGAAGAAAATCCTCTCATTTCCCAGGGTACAAGTTGGGCCAACTATCTGTATTTAAGCCATCAACGGGCAATAGATCTTTGGTGGGTTATGGGCTGACAAGAGGAGAATGGGCTTGTTTGATCCGTTAGTAAATTTTGGCACAAATCTAAGTTAAGCCCAAAATTTAATTCATCGGTAGGACTGCGGCCCCAAATATGCAATGGATCACGCTTTATTAGGCCCTGTCTAAATGGCGAAATGGGAACTCCGAATTTTTCCAAGGCTAAAGGCCAAGATGAACCGAGGGACGGATGAGTACGGGCGACCGCCATATTCATGCTACAAATTTGTAGCAGAACTATAAGATTTTTCTCAAATTTTTAAAACCATAAGACTTCGGCCCGCCCGACTTAACTGTGAACAATTGAACACCCGCCCAACCAAGACTTTTGGGCCATGCTTTACTAATTGGATAGATGAGAGATGTAGAAAGAAAGAATCTTTTTGAATTTTTTTTTGAAAATATGAAGTTAACAAAGTGAATATTTTTCGTTACTAGTAATGTTTCAAATGCCACTTCACTGATATTTTTTTCCTAATTCATGTATTCGGTGGTCAACTAAAAAAAAATTCACAATTTTATATGAAAAAACAAGCAATGTAAATAACCGAGCACAAGGATTATTTTGGTATTTGTAACGTATATTATCGTATCACATGGAGTTGGTAGACTATAATTTTGACCAAGTGGGAAGGGAAATTTGGTTTCCCCCTTATTTACCTTTGAAAAAATGTAGGTTAAAGAAATTTTCCAATTTGAGCGGAAAAAACAAATAATCTAAAAGCTTAATTTTTTTTCACGTAATTGCATAAATTTTTTAGAAGTACAGCCAATCAAGCATGCACGTAAAAAAAAAAGAAGCTCAAACCCAAATTTAGTAGGAGCAACATTGCACACAAGAACTCCAGAGTCCAAACACAACTGAGCTAAAATCGTTCTAATGCATGCGGAATGCACATGGTCCACATGGATCCACATGCATCGAACGCCAAGGTATAGTGTAAACCAATAGCGGGGGGCGGATCTAGGATTTTAGGTTAACGGGATTAAAAGTTAGATCTATATGAAAGTTACTTTTCCTATTTGCTCGTGAAAAGAAATAACTAAATTAAGAGGCTAACTATAACTTAGTCCGTTATACATGTATTTTTGCTTTATTATTGGTCCCAACGACTTATTATATTTCAAAAATAATTTACAATAGCCTCATTTATAATACCATCAACTCTCGAAAAGAAGAATAAACTTGAGAATATATCTACGCATTTCATGCAAGTTGGGGCAATTTATAAAATTTTTGAGTGGTTCAAATTGTAAAATTTTGCTCCAAACTATAAAAAAAATTCCTTGTGAGAAATTAAAGTGAGAGGGGTCAAGTGACTCGTCGTCATGTCCCTTCATGGCTGCACCCATACCGATAGCCCATGGTACCTAGTTTTTTTTTTTAATGACCTCAAATCCCTTTTATCTTTACTGTTATATTATTGGAACCTTTCCACAATCTATTTTAGTTCTAGAAAAACTATGTAAATAAAAACATGAAAAAAATGTTTATATAATCTTTCCTTTTCAATTGCAAAGGTAGGAATATTTTATCCAAACTGTCTTCAGAAAAAAAAAGCGGGGTAAGTATTGAAAATTATATCCATATTGGCTCTATATATGTCTAGCTTTTTTGCATGGACCCTTACAACACCATGCATGCCTTTGTAAAAATTCATATTCTCAGCTCGTTGGCAAAATATTTGGATATTACAAGTTAATTTGAGATGCTACAATTAATTAATTCCCAGTGAATGCACAGCCTCAACATTTCTCCGATAACTCAGTATTTGATAGAATCGACTAACAGATCAATTCTGCCATCTATTTATAGGGAACTAATGGAAGTCGCGACAGATTATTAAATTATCATATTGATTGACTTAACACAAAAATTGATAGCACGTGGGTGAGAGTCGAACTCTACACCAAAGGTTTCCTGAATCATGAACCTCAACATTTTTTCCATTTATTATAAGTTTTTGAATTGATCTAAACAGATATATAGTTCATTAATCTACTTAATTTATTGGTCGTTTGATCTATTTTCGGTCAATATAAATCTGAGCAAACTGAGTTGAATTGGGAATGAAATGAAAAAATATCTCCAAAACATATTTTGTTTTCGCCGTTAAGATTAGAACCAGAAAAAAGAAAAAGAAACAAGGGCATAACAAGGGGGGAAAAACCACTAAAATCTGGTCAAAATAAGCTCATCTTTATTACCAAAATCGTGAGACGATTACATCACCAAAAAGGCCAAAAAGTAACATATTATTTAGTTTTAGGACTTAAGTAGGCTCCATATGCTACTAATCCGATGCCTAATCCCACTTTATATATTAAAACCAAAAACACCCGTTAATTTATTAATTCTCTTGATATGCCATTTTTCTTCTTCTTTTTTTGCATGGATTTATCAAACCCATAGAGCTCCAGCCCTCTTGAGCATAGGGATCAATGACCTCTTAAGGTGAAGGCTCATGACTTCATTGGCTCCACCCACCAACTCGCCGCCAATGAACACGGCGGGGACTGCCGGGTTGCAGCCACGGCTAATAAGGGCCGCTTCGATTTCTCGGCCTCTAGGGATTTCATCGAGCTCGTGAACACTAGGGTTAACACCAAAGTCCGAAAATAGGGTTTTGATCGTATGGCTCATGCAACAAGAGCTCTTGCTGAAGATCACCACTGGCCTTTCACTCACCATTCTTGCCACCCTATCCATTTTAGCGATAAAATTAGAGAGAGAGAGAGAGAGAGAGAGAGAGAGAGAGAGAGAGAGAGAGAGAGAGAGAGAGAGAGAGAGAGAGAGAGAGAAATTGTTTTGAGTAGGAAATGGAAGTGTTAGAAATAATTGTAGAGGAAATGTGAGGTTTGGTGATTAATTGGGAGAAGTTTTGGTTTTGGTTGTGAGGGATTTGAGATCAATTTGGAGGGTATATATAGGGGTTGTGTGGGGGTGCTGGATACAATTAAACAAATTTTTTTCATGAGGAAAAAAACAAATTTGAGAAAAGTAAAGGATACGGGAATATTGTGTTCTTCCACTAGATAAAAAATTGATTTGTGCTTCCGTACCCAAATTGCCCCATGATCATTAGTAGTAATTGATAGTGATAGGCATGATATATGGGCCATTTTGGAAATAAAAGTTTGCACTATAACGATTCTCTGCATACGGAATTTTATGGTACAGCTTCTGTGATATATTGTACATGTGGTAACTAAGGCCAGATTTGGCTAAATTGGAAAATTGGAAATTTTGGTTTTTTGATTTTTTTGCGTTATCTTTATTTTAAAAAAATTTGCATTTATTAGTTTTGCGTCAAGATTTTATGATTTCTAGATTTATCTCGTCGAGACGAATCCAAAAAGTATAAAAGTATGGTCAACAGTAATAGTTTTTTTAATAAAGCTGAAAATAAACCAGTATTTTGGATTATTTTTCGTCTTTATTCACAAAATTTTAAGTTTGGTTAACAATTTTATACTTTTATATTCCTCTCGTTGAGACAAGCCAAGAAACCACAAAAAATAGACCAAAAATTAACAAATGCAAAAAAAAAATTGAAAAAGGACAACGAAAAAAATCAAAAAACCAATTTTTTCAAATTAGCCAAATCAGGCCTAACTATGAGTGCAAACAAGCCAAGTTTTATAGTGTTTGAGTTCAGCTTTATTTTCTAAATGAGTCAAAAACTCGAGGTCAAGTTTGACTTGTTTCTAAAAGAGCCAAGCCCTTAACGAGCCGAGCGTGGCTCCGTTACTTAACGAGCCTCTATAAATTAATGAGTCGAACGTTTGCAAACGAGTCGAGCTTTAGAGAATTGAACTCAACTCGTTTACTAAACATGCCTCAAACTTGACCAAACATTTGGCTCGTTTACTAATTGAATCAAGGCTTGATGAGTCCAACCTCGAGCAGCTCAATTCGTTCACAGCCCTAGTGGTGACGATCACCTTTTTACCCTTATAGTATTTATGTTGTTTTCTTGGAGTAAATCAATTGTTACTGCAAGCTCTTGTAATTACTGTCAATGTCCCGACCCGTTTCTAGAGAGCTCCCATAACAATTTTCAAGAGTTCTAAGGCTGTGTTTTGATCTAGTGTTTTATAAAGTGATTTGTGGTTGGAAAAGAACATTTGATTGTTGATTGTAATGTGAGAGTTTTTGCAATAGCTTGGAAACATAAGTTAGATTGCAATTTTAGATTTTCCATAGATCGACTTTGTCACTTTTAACTCGTTGCATTTCATGTTTTTTAGTTAATAGAAGAAAAAAAATTGCCGATAAAAAGAAATTGGGTTATGAATGAATCAGCTTGAGAGTGAAATTTTGTTTTGCAAATGAGGGTATTTATATGTTGCTAAAGATAGATCACCTCTGCCCCCTATTTTTCTAACTTAGGCTGAGTTTCCATTATGGTATTTTTGATATTCTCGATATTTTCCCAAGTCATTCTTCACATAAATCGATCACAGAAATTAAAATTTAGCGGAAACGATATACAGTTTTGACACAGTAGAAATACGATATTTTTAATGGAAACTCATTCCTTAACTTTCAAAAAACGATAAAACAATCATCCGAATTAAATACCGAATACAACCCCTCACATAAATATAAGTCTCACACACATTTATTACTCGAGGATATATCTTTTTATGAGGAATAAGCTGAGTTGGAGAAAGTAAGTTGGATTTATCCAATTGGGACCTCTCCTTTTTGCTGTAAACAGATTCGCAACACCAATACACAAAAGGAAACATAAGGCCAAAAACAAAAAAGAAAGACAGAGAGTGGGGATCAATTTTTTTCTTGATATTGATGGCACATTACAGTACATGTATATTATTGTTCAAGCTAGAATATTATGATTATTTGTTCTGTTTGGTTTTTTTCTCGAAATTTTTTTTATTAATCTTTAAAAGAAGAAAAGAAAAATTAAAAAATCCACCAAAGGCAAAACAACAAGTACCACGCAACCCCAAAAAATCCGGGAAGCTAGCAAGATGTTAACCAAATAACAGTAAAAAAAAAACACCCAAACACCACCAAACCACATAACGCAACCAAAAACACGCCTAAGACTTAGTGGCGGAGCCACATGGGGACCAATGCACATGGGTAAAGGCTCACACTGGATTTTGAGGATGAACTTTTTTTTGTATTTTTGTAGAAAAATATAAATTGGTACATCATTTTTTTTATACTTACAAAAATTTAATTAGTACTCTTAGGGTGTCATTACTTGGTGTTATAATATATTTCTCATATTCATATTTATGTGGGACTTAAGACTAAATCTATGGGTTTGTAGACACCCTGATTTTGATCCGAGAAACTTATCAAGCATTCCCGATGATGAAATAGACCAATCATGCATACCTTGAGGCTAAGAACAAGGCTTGAACTCACAAATCCACCTAGACCATTCTAAACCCTCCTAGAACAACCTTAACCAACCAAAATGACCAGAATACCCTTCCAAACACCCATAAACCTCTTAAAACCAAACCTAATCCTACATCATCTTGTAGTACATTGAAAACCCTCTTTATTGATATATAACATGTCATAATCCATTTTGAAATGAGGGAGATATGCCCATTTTACTGAAACGATTCATTCTTCCGACCATCTGAGGGTAAAATGGTCACACATTTTGATGTACAAATCATCTTGGGTTCAAACCACTTGGGTTAGAAGGTAGACCTTTCAAGCTTTCCAACGCTTCAAACCATGCGCAAAACGAAGTTTGGTAGCACCGGGCTGCCCCCATAAAATTTTACCTTTTTTGGCACTTTTCAGTATTTCAACAACCTTGGCGCTCAAGCCCTAAAACCACCTTGAGCTCAAGCCCTAAAAACCACCTTGAGCGAAGGCTCAACTCTGAGCAGATCGGTTTTCTGCAGAAAGCATCTAATCATGATATTCTCTGCAAAGAGGAGCGTCTACCTATGTTTTCTCTCTTGCCTAAATACACTTCCTAGACCCTTGAACATCTCCTCAATCACCCCCAAGTCCAATTCAAAAATTAAACCCATTTCCTCCCATTTCTCTCTCTATATAAACCTCCTCCCTCCCTCACTCACTCTCTTGGCTGCCCCATCTTTGCCATTTTCTCCCTCCACCAGAGCATATACACTACACCAGTCCACAATCAACCCATTAATTTCATCCCTTCAAGTTCCTTCAAACAAACCCACTTGATTACATCAAGAACATGGTCATTTAGCTTCAAGTGCACCCTCCTCTTGGCTAATTTTCATACTCTTCCAGTCATCACAATTCACTTCTCACACCCACAACTCAGTCCCAACTCACCAAACTCAGCCAAGCTTCTTCTACCATCAAAATCCATTTCTATCAAGCCAAAAATCATCTTCTTGCTTACAAATACACTTTCATCCTACATCATATTGAACCAATCAGGTCTCTCAAGCACTCAAACACACTCTAAACTCATTGCCCTACACCATCATCTAATCAAAAGCCAAGTTATAAGCCTTGATCAAGCCAAAAGGTAAGTTAAAACCATGTGAAAATCACTATTTTGGTCTTGCTGAGGGAGACCAGTGGGCTCATTCAAGTTCCTCATACTTGAAATGAACCTACAAGGTCTGAAAAGTATCAAGAAAAGTATTTTATCCCTTGTTCATCTCTCACACATCATCCAAGTTGATTTCAACAACATTTTTTACCTGTAAAAGCTTTCGAAGTTCATGTTTCTGTCCAGTTTTGGTAAGCAAACCATAATCATTGATTTGGGGTTGTTTGATCATCCAATGTCATGTTATAGCAGAATTTGGCGACCTGGAAGTGGCTTGAGCACTCAAGGCCTTACCATTGAGCGTTCAATCCACTTTAAGCGCTCAAACCCCAACAGAAAGTCAGTTACAGTGTTTCAGCCATAACTTTTTACTCCAAACTCCGTTTTGGGCGTATTATATATCAAAACGTAGATAATTTGAAGGGCTACAACTTTGTAGTTCTATGTTTTTCTCATTTCTATATCAAAACCCTCCAAAACATGCAAATAGTATCAGAAAGACAAATAATTTTGTTCAAAATGGTGTTTTAAGTTCTATTTTTCTCCTTCATTGTCATTTTCTTTGTTTATACCATTCTGTCATCGCATTGTATACTTCGCACGAGCATCCACCATCACTTAGTTGGTGTTTTAATATTCATTTACGTGCTTGCCATTCCTGTATCCCCCATTTTGTGTTTAAAGTTGAACTTCAAACATTTCCAAAATCCCACAAAATATTGAGTAGAGACCGGTTCACGGACCGGGCGAGAGGGGTGCCGTAAAACCCTTCCCCTCTCGTAACCAAACCCCCGAATCCGAGAAATCTTTGGTTCCGCCATGATCAGTGAAATCTTTTTCAAATGGGCAAACGAGTCATATTTTTATTGGTTTCTCGGGTTCGGACCTCAAATCCGGGTGGCAACTCTAACAAACACAATCTTTTGAAACGCGAAACTTGAACCGTTTTCCGTGGGCCGTCCACAGGGTTATACACGAATATGTGATGAAGACCCATAAAAAAAAGTTATGGAGAAGAGAGTTAGGGGATCACCATCACCCCGAGCCACTAAATAACTTATTACTCATAAACAAGTCTCAATTCACTGAATTTTTGCCTCAAAACTACATGTTTACTGACCCAAACCTCCACTGACTCAAACCCTAAACCTCTACCTTGGAAGCCAAAAAGTACAACCAAATATAGAGTAAGAGGCACATATATCTATAAAATGTAAATCAAGTAAAACTCATTTCAAATAAAAATTAAGATACGTTAGAAATTCTTTAAGAAGAGATTTTTTTTTCGCAACAAAAGTACAGACATTTATGAATTGTGCCCTCATTGATCTAATTTTCTGGCTACGCCACTACTAAGACTTACAAAGAAAACCAAACCGAAGCGAAGCATAGCTGCAAAAACAAAACTGGAATGTCCAATGCTGCAACATAAACGCTCCTGCTAATTAAACAACCTGAGCGCACCACCCTCTTCATCCATATCAACAATTTGATCACCATGCATCCTTCATTTCGACAAGTTTCTGCAAGTTAATTAAAACTCTCCCCCCCAAAATATTTATCTCCCAACAAAATATCTATCAACCTTGCGAGCTTGCTTTAATATTTGTTCCATTTGGTTGCAGTCGCAGATGAAAAAAAGAGGAAAACGAAGGATAAACAATATTTGTGCATGTTCTCAAAATGTTTTTCTTGATATTCAGAAAAGAAAACTATTTCTTCTTCTTTTTGTTTTAAACAATCTCTCCTTAACTACACAAAAAGTTTATGTTACCAATTTTTATTGGAGTTTTATTTATCTGCTTTGTAGACTCTATTGAAATTGTGGAATTTATACCCGGTATAGAGGAAGGAAACTACTACAATCCAAAAATAATAATATCTTTCCTTTATGTGAGAGTAGTACAAAATAATGGAAATAACTGTGCAATGTACATTTGATTAATAAAACAATTAATCCGAGTATACTTAAAATGAATCCTTGACTCAAAAAAAAAAAAAAATTTGTGAACGTTTGTGAATATCTCCTTTAACACCTGGGATTATTTGATTAAAATGGTTGAAGCGAGTCAGTCATAATAAAATTAGTGGAAATCAATCCTCAGGTAGGAGTCCATAGTTTTAAATAGCAGTATCGGTCGCGCCTAGGACTCTCCCCTCCCACTCTCATGCAATCCTTAATACTATGCTCTCACTGGCAATCTTCGTTCTCATGCATATAATTTTTTTAGAAAGAGAGGTGGTACAGTACAAGAAACAAAACTCCGAAAATGAACATGAAAATGAGCCAAGGGCTGTAATTCAACTGGTGTACAGTACACCGGTTAAATCACAGCCCCTGACGCTTTTTTATGTTCATTTTCGGGGTTTTGTTTCCTGTTTCCTATCTTTTTCCTTTTCAAAAATGCCTTCACACTTGCACTCAGACACACGCATGCAGTACGTAAAACCTAGAACTTGCATGGATATCTATATTTACAATCTGCCAAATGGGGTCCAATATTAATAGGCTAAAGATGATCATAGTCAATCATCAAGCTTGTAAGTTGTATAACACACAACTTGTCGGACAAAAGACATCTTCTACTTCTACTTCCTCTTACTTTATAAAATGCAAAAAGGGAAAGGGAGAGAGAGAGAGAGAGAGAGAGAGAGAGAGAGAGAGAGAGATCCCATACCGTAGATGAGTGCCCGTACATGAAAAGGAGAGATATCCCATGTTGCCCATCAGGCCTCGAAACATTATCTTCTCTACTTTACGCTACATGTTACTATTATTGGGATTTGGGTGGCTGCTGTGCAGCCAGCTCACAGCAGTTGTTGTGCACCATCCGAGTCATCTATTGCTTGGATGGACGGTTCAGATTTCACCTCAACAGTTTTACATCTTTTACCAATAATTAATGAAAAGTGTCCCGATGATGAATTGTACTAATCTCTTCAACTCATCTTGCATTCTAAGAACAAATTGTTGCCAAAAGGATTACGTTGGGGTGGTATATTGCAAGACTATGAGAGTTAATGTAAGTGTAAACAATCACACACACAATATAGGAATATAGAATAGTAAAGAAATCGAGAACGGGATTTATGTGGTTCCCTAAAATCAGGTACTTCCACGGGAGCGAAAGCGAGATTTGTTATTATTCAGTTGTCTAGAGTTTTTACAGTAGAGAGTATTTGTTATTATTTGCTCGGTCACTGCGCTTCCCTCACTCTACTCTCCGCTGTACATCTGACCTTGCCTAGAACTTCCCGGTACCTCTCCATATGAGTTGCAAGCCCTAACAGTTAAATATGTGAATAACATTGAAGCATGTACTTGTAAACCATATAAATTTAGTAAAAAAAAAAAGATGTCATTTAGAACTCCACTATATATAATATATTATAGAAAATAAATTTCACGAGACCCATTTTATCCTCATCCACGGACTCTTTTTTGTCATTGTTCACGTGAATTACCAAACTATCTTTATTTAAACTTTCACTTTTTATATGTGAGAGGCGATTTGATAATTTCAAGTGAATAAAAACAAAAGGGGAAGAGCAAATAGAATTTTTTTTTTAAAAAAAAAAGGAGTGTGAAATTTATTTCCACACCTTTTGTTGACAACTTTTGTCTCGATCGATGTCCACACCTAAACCCCAATCTCAAGCAACAAAACTCTCCGTTTGATCGCACCTGATTTTGATGACGGCCGTATAATGAATTCAAATTCCATTGGCTTAATTTGAAGTTTTCTTTGTTTGAAATTCAGAGGAATGAAATAGGGGCATTCAAAAGGTCTCGTGAAGTAACCGATTGAAGGGTCTCTCCAGGTACATTCTGTCACCCTATGTGTGTAAGTGTTGGCATCCTGTTTTGAGTCCCACACCCGAAATTCGGTTTCCATATTATAGAGAGTCTACGTTCTTTCAGAGAGAGGGGACTAGACGTATGTTCAGTTCACCAAGGCATTCATCACCGGTATTCCAACATTCGTGGTATAGCTGTTTTATCTGGGAACATACGACGGTGCAACCTACAACACCGTCGGTAGGTGACAAATCTATTTTAAGCTTGATGGAAAAAAAACGATACAACACCCTTGGTAGGCGTCAAATATATTTTAAGGAGAGATTCACAGAATTTTGTTCACATATGGTTTTTGTTATTCATATATGTAATCTGTTATTCGGTTTGTAGTATCAATGAAATTGTTCTTTGGATTAGCTGATTGTACGTATCATTTTTTTTTCCAACATTCTTCAAGTTTGACAACAAACCCTAGAAAATAATTTTCATAAAGTTATTTCACACGTAAAAGCTTCTACGCAACAACAAAAAAAAAAAAGAACTTTTATGTAAATTATTTTACTTTGAAACAAATGGAGCACATTTATATTCATGCCATAGCATACATGCAATATGCGATGAGCGAGAGAGAGAGAGAGGGATATGAAAGCACCACAACATGGAAAAAAGAAATAATGTTCACTTTACGCAAATAATAAGATAAAGCAGAATACGAGGCGGCGGTTCGTAGCATCACACATATTTGTGAGAGCTGCAGAAGAGAATATTTGTACAAATTCTTTTTCTTTATATTTTTCTTTCAGCAAGTAATTAATAGTATTTGTACAAAAAGTTATGCACATAAATTCTATATTCATATTCCTTTTTCAAAGCTAATGATCGTGGCACACAATACACGTTCTCACTTTTTAAGATGCGATAGAGAAATAGAACTTGTATATATCTCCTTCAAAAAAAACCCAAAAGATGATTTAAAAAATTCTCCCGAAATTTTTTTTTTTTTCATTTCAATTGGATGTGGAACCTTTTTTTTTTGTTACAATTAGGTGTCCGGGCATTTGCATGAAATTCCCAAGTCCCAAGCATTGATCTCTAGGCCAACTCCTTGAGATTAACCATAAAACGTTATTCTCATCTACAGGTGAATAAAATAAAACCATCGAGGCAGATGACTAAGGGGGAGTTTTTGAATGAATTTTATGAGACAAAATGAGAAATTTTATTTTAGTTGGTGTTTTATGGAAGGGTGATAAAATCACTTTGTTTTCCCAATAGATAAAATCTAGTGTGATAATAGTTGTAGATAATATAGTGTGATAAAATCTAGTGTAATAAAATCACTTTCCTTTTATCTATTCGTAAAAGATGATGATAAAATCTAAGATGATAAAATCAAATAATCCATTGGAAAAATCCCTCTAAATAATAATTTTGTGGGATTATTCCACCAAAATTTTCGTCCAATGGCATTTGCATAAAATCTGTGGTTGTGCGGCTTTGGGCCTATCATGCTATCTCTGAGGATCTACGAGTGTGACTATCCAAGAAAAAGAAGCGTCAAAATAATATGTTAGTAGAAGGGAGGCGGATAGCAGATGAGGCGGATAGACTGTTTAAATAAAAGAAAGGTGTGGTTCGGGTGAAAGGGGTTTCCCCTAAGAAATATAATAAGTGTAGGTTGGTCAAAGATTGCTAGAATGAATTATAACCAAATAATAATAATTATAAGCAATGAGAACCCTTTAGATTTAGCAATCTCTTTCTAGTAGCTATGCAAATGGGTGTTTTGGGGCTTCCCCCATGCTAGGTTGGTCGAAGATCAGTGGCTTAATCTCTTGAAAGGCCAGTTTAAAGGCTTTGGGCCCATCACGGAAACTCACATAAATGTTATGAAACTGTTTCATTCGAGGTCCTTTGGGCTAGTTAACTCATTAGTGTTTTTTTGACGAGAATATCTTATTTACGGAGGTTCCGTAAATGTAGCAAATCCCCGCCTTCCATCCCGGAATCCGTATTTCAATTTAAGCAAGAGACTCTCTCTCCTCCTTAAAAAAATGTAAGAAAAAAAAAAAAAAAAAACTGGCTTATTTCACGAACATTAGATCTCGGGATGATTAAACAAGAAAGGATTTCTTTCTACAAGAAATCTCCTATTTATGGAACCTCCATAAATAAGATATTCTCTTTTTTGACACTGTCTTTTCGATAATTTTCTTATAGGGTTTATTAGATTTGGGTAAAGCTAGCGTTGCCTTTCAATGTGTAAAAAAATTGATCGAAGTTGGAAATTATCAACTAAAACGACTATCTACACTTGCTCTCGCAAACTTCAGTAGGTGAGATGCATTTGAAACACGCTTTCACATTTGCGCTTGTGCTCTGGCTTGGATACAGTTTCATTGGGGCGTCAAACCAGAAGAAATTTCACGGGCCTAAGGAAAAAGGTACACTTCTCTTTTGATGGGCCTGTGAATAGTAATCAACATTTGGGCCAATGAATAATACTCAGCATTGGGCCTAAGAATAAAGGTACACTTCTCTTTTGATGGGCCTATGAATATTACTCACCATTGGGCCTAGGGGCTTGAACCAGACTGAAAAAAGGTCTATTTCTCCCTCGATGGGCCTACGAGAAATAGTCATCGTAAGGGCCGGAGGACGATTCGATCACAATTTGTATTTTATTGGGCCTTTGTTTTTACGTTTTTTTTTGGGAAGAATAAGAAATTCTCATTAGATAATCGAACGGTTTACAGGAAATACATAACATAGAAAATGAAGCTATACTGCAACTGGGATTCTTCCACCAGCTCTATTCAAAAGGTGGTGGACTCTTGTAACAGTGGACACCGTAAACGAAGTCCGAGCCCTCCTAGCAAGATAATGGGCTTGATGGACGTTCTTGCGCTCATATTTGTGATTCTACGAATGGTGATCTCCTGTGAGGTTGGGTAACAAAAATCGATCAGCAAAGTGACAACTGACAACTAACAAGTAATAAAAATAGTACTTATATTAAATTGTAATTAAAAGGCATTTAAAGTTTTAAACAAGTAACAAAAATACGTATTGCACTGTAATTATTATTATTATGAATAAAAGTACAGAAGAGTTGTTCAATCAGTCCTTCAGTCGTTTTACAAAAAGATTTTTAAGATCTCCAATCGAATTGAGCAGAGGTTTCGTTTCAAAAAATAAAAAATAAAAAAAAATTATGTGAAAGCACATCTCAAGTGGGACCCATCCTACAACCGTAATGTTAAAATATTCCCAAACCAGTAGTGACGGTTTGGGCTAAAGATGACGTAGGAATATACCAAATGTGGCATTTCCCTGGATTCCTTCATAATTGAACTTTATTCACCTAATCAACTTTTAAAACCACTTTTCATTATACTACAAGTAATTTTTTTTCCGACCGTCACGAGTGTCTGGGCGGCTAGTTTACGCTTATCTTAATTAATCTCCTCCTCAGTCCGGTAAAACCCTCAATTATCTATAGTGGAACCAGAGAATTCATAAGAAATCAAATTTTTGCGACTTGATCCCAAGAATCGACCCTCAATTTAATGAAGAGCAAAGCCACCAACCAACTGAACTAATCCTTGAGGCTTACTAGCTACTCCTATTAATTTGTGCTATGTATTACACTCTCCATTTAGTATTTCCATTGTTTAACATAAATGTACACAACAATTAACAAGATTATTACCAAGGAATCAGGGATGGGGCTAGGGGCTAGTAGGAGCCGTCACCCATACTACAATTTTAAAAACTCTATTATTACATTGAAAAAATATCTATATCATCAAATTATATAGCTCCACAGATACAGCCAGCTAGCCTCCATTTCTTTTTTTTGTTTAAAAAAATTAATTGTCACAGCTTTAATATTTTTTGAGTTATGAAACAACCTTATACTAAAATTGGTCATAATAAGATCTGTGGAGATCACTTAGGATCTTTGTCAGGCTTTGCAATGTCAATCTCAACACATATTGAATGCAATGCATTTGGTGACAACAACAAATGAGCAAATTCAAAAATTTAGAGAAGATGGATGGGTTCCTCTTCTAGACAAAGTTACACAATTTTGTAGAAAACACAAGATAAGTGTTCTTGATATGAATGCTCCTTATATAACGGTCGAGGGCGTATTCGGAAAGATTGTACCACAATTGATTATCATTTTTTGGATCAAAGGTTTTACTTGTACAATCAATTCTCAATTGCAAGAATTGAACAATTGGTTTAAGAAAGATACAATGGAGTTGCTCATTCTCAACACATCTTTAGATCTTCACGATGGTTACAAATCATTCAAGACTGAAAACTATTTGCAAGCTTGCAGAGAGGTATTATCCAATGGATTTCACTGAGAAAGAAATACCACTTTAAATTTTAATTGCAAAATTGCAAGCTTGACATATCTAGGCATCCTGAGGTTCACAATTTGTCAACAATTTATGAGTTTAGTCAACTGATGAAGACAAGAATGTCCATAATATGTGACTTTAACGGTTTCAATGGCTACAACGGAACATGCATCTTCTGCTATGAAATATGTGAAGACAAGACTGCGTAACAAGATACAGGATGAGTTTCTATCGAGTTTCTTGATCACTTATATCGAGTAAGATATTGCTAAGGGTTTGACACGAAAGAGTGTCGAGCACAGTTCAAGATACTTCTAATGATATGCAAGGGAGTCCAGCATAGTTCAAGATGGCTTATTTTAATAGATAGGATTAGACAAACGTTAATGCTTTTAATTTGATTGTTACCTTTTATTTACTAAGATAAAATTAGCACAAGAAACAAAAAAAAAAAAAAAAAACTTTGAAATGATTCCAAACAGCTCTTACCTTCTTCAAAATTTATCCACTTTGTAATATCTCTACTGCAAATTGAAAAGTGAAACTACAAAAAAAAAAGAAGGAAAAGGTTACAATACACACTTTTTTGTCAATTTAATTGAACACCCTAACCAAAATGTTTTTAACACCCAACCCAAAATGTTTGACACCCAGTCCAATAAAAATTTGAATACCCAACCCAATTAGAGTCCATTACAAAATAATTGTAATTAGCGGAAATAGCAGGTTGTGGCCCGTTGGATCCCATCCCTTACTGTATTATCCAACGGCTCACAACCTGTTTTTTCCGCTTTTTGTGAGGGAGCCCTCATTGCAAAACTTCTTGTGTGTGTGTGTGTGTGTGTATTCATTAACTTTAAGTCTTTACTTTTTCTCTCCTCTCTCTCTCCTTAAAGTCATTCTCTCTCTCTATCTCTCTCATTTTTCTCACTCCTTAAGTCTCTCCCCAAATTTAGGTAGTTACTAACGGCACTTTAGGGAGTGAGGAGTGACACCTAGGATTTTTGGAAGTCATTTTTTGTCCACTACAGACCATTTTTTGAGTTTTTCTTAGGCAACTAGTTAGGACACTTTAGAATACTATTTTAGGTAGTCCACTAGAGATGTCCTTAGTGTCTCATAACTTTTCAGCAATATAATATATAAAAAAAATTCTATGATTCATGACATTTTGTGTCTTGTAACTTTTATACAAAAAAAAAATTATTTAACTTTTTATTCATAAGGGCTAATAGATTCATAACACTTTTTAGGGGTAGTGTATATCGTAGCTTTTCTCCTCACAATTAGATAGATAGATAGGTAGGTAGGAAAAATTTCGTGACACTCAAAAAGCATGAAAAAACAAAAGAAAAAAATTTACCATGACAATAGATAGGGACTGAGTCAAAAATTTACCTTAGTGGTGTCGAACTTGTATATTAGAAAATTAAAGTACTCTCGTACATTATTTTTTTTATTTTTTTCGTACCAAATTAAGGAACTAATCGAGATCTTTAATTTCGTGCGAAAAAACTTAAAAAATAATATACGGAAGTAATATGTTTTTTAATTAAAAAAATACAAGCTTTTTTTTAGTAGGGAAGTACTTTAATGGGGTTTACCCCACTTCCCCTGTTAAAAAAATAATTTCATTTTTCTCAGTAAAAATAATTACTTTCCAACAAAAAACGTGTAATTTTCTGATAAAAAAAAACTACTCTCGTACATTTTTTTTACTTTTCTCATAATAAATTAAAGAACTAATTGAGATCTTTAATTTGGTGTGAAGCAACTTAAAAAATAATGTATGAACATACTTTATTTTATGATTTGAAAATTACACGTTTTTTTTTTCATGTATGTGTAATTTTCGGATTAAAAAAAATACTATTTCCCTACATTATGTTTCGAATTTCTTCACACCAAGGTCGGACAGGGGACCAGAATGATCAAAACCCATATGTTTCCTCATTTCTATTCTTTTCTTTTTATTTTTGATTTTCTCTTTTCCTTATTTATTTAGAGATGAGCTCTAATTGGGTTGGTATTCAAATATTTTTGGGCTTATTTGTTCAATTTTTTTGGATAGAGTGTTCAAACATTGTGGCTAAGGTGTTCAAAATTACACAAATTAAATAAAAATTAAAAAAATTACATGTATTTCTACCCCAAAAAAAAATTTAGGGCGTTCGGGTGACCACCGTCAGCCTAAGGTGGAGCCGCCTCTGCTCATATCGCTTAAAATGTTCTTTTGTTTTCTTCAATTTGCTCTCTGCCTTCTTTCCTTTAGTACAAACATGGTTTGCATAAAAACCAAGTTTGAAGTTTAGTTTTTCTTAAACTAAACCCCATATTTCATAATGTTTTCACTTTTTTTTTATGGGCACCAAAATTAATTGATACTATTCGACAAAGAGCATATCGAGGTGAAACATACCTAAGCAAAAGTGCAAAGATATGGTGAGGCAATGCATCAGTGAGAAACTAAAAGTAAAATTAGGTTGACCATATTTGAGACCAGGTACAACCACCCAAGATGAATTACATTCAAGATAAGAGCCCCAAAAAAGACATCACAACCAGCTTCAATCTTAAATTTCCAAATTACCAAAAAAAAAAAAAAAAACAACTTCAATCCTGAACATCTTCAGACTATCACATCCCCAGCAGGAATAGGAAATCATCCAGCATATCATCCAAACAAATACCCATTAAATTTGGCTTTGGACTATTTCTTGAGCCTCCCTTATTTAAAAGGAAAATATGAGGAATAAATAATTTTAATTTAACAAAAGAACAATGAAAAAAACCTAGTGGTGGAGGGCCTATATAACTTGGACATGAATTTTTTATTTTAATAGAATAATAGCATTTTTAAAATTGTGGTGGTGATCGCCACTAGTTATCCCCTAGCTCCGTCCTTGACAATAGGTACTCTAGAAAGTTGAACTCACTTTAAGAATTAATTATTGAAAAATTAAACTGAAAACACAATAAAATGGTGCACCTCATCAAACAAATTAGCATAGCTAATGAGAGAAACGAAAGGAAATATAAACTCTCCAGTAAATGTGGGGACAGTTGTCTCATACTACAGTACTACTAGTTATTTTTTTCAAACTTTGGTAAAGTATATGTTTTTGTACTTTTCCTATTCCTCTAGTCAAGATGAAAAATATGACAAAAAATTTACCTGAACCTAGTAAAATTAAGAGAATGCCTAGCTTTCTAAAGATTTTTTGAATGATTTTTTTTTTTTGCCATATTCTCTTAATTTTTACTAGATTCGAGTTTGTCTCGACAAGAGGAACCTAGTAAAATTAAGAGAATGCCTAGCTTTCTAAAGATTTTTTGAATGATTTTTTTTTTTGTCATTTTCTCTTAATTTTTACTAGATTCGAGTTTGTCTCGACAAGAGGAACCGAAAAAGTATAAAAATATACACTAAAATGAAAAAAAATTCATATAAGACTTCGAAAAGAACCAAAAAGACCGACTCTTTTGTGGTCCTATATGAACTGTTTTCAACTTCAGTCTGTATTTTAATATTTTTATTATTTCTCTCATCAATCCAAACAATGTGATCAATGTAAAAAATATATCTAAATTTACTTAAACTTAAGAGAGAACTAACAAAAAAAACTCAAACAAAAAAAGTCTCCAAAAATGTTAACAAACTCGAATTGTGAGAGATCCAGGAAAGTTACTTCCTCCGTCCCAATTTGTTGTGTCTATTTTCTTTTTTGGATGTCTCAAAAAATCGTTTATATATTTCAATCTATAATGTTTTTTATAGTCAATATGGATCTTGTTTGATAGATCTCAATTAATTTTTTAAAACAAAGATTTCAAAATTGTAAAAAATATTATAGATTATGATATCTAGATAATTTTTTGAGAAGTTCCGAAAAGAAAACAGGTGCAACAAATTGGGATGGAGGGAGTACTAAATAGTGAACCCAACAAAAAAGAAATTCATAAACTACAAACGGCAAGAAAGCACTGCACCCACCTAATCAGCACTTTAACCTGTCTGTTACCGACAAGTTTGACCTTATTCACTTTAGCCCCCAATTTCTTTATATATTTCCATTTACAAAACTACACTTCCACTAGTACACTCGGAAATGTATGTTACATTTTTATTAGGGTTGCCCACGGACCAGATTAGAGCTGTTCTCTAGAAATTTAATAATTGGACCATTTTGATTAATTCTATATAATTAAAAACCAAAACCTAACTAATACATATATAAAACTTGACCAATTCCAAACGATAAGACCAGACCAGTTTTGGTTCGGTTCTAGTTCTATCTGATTAGCGTTAGAATATTATTTTCACAACACTTGAACTCAAATGATTATTTAGAATTTGGAGCATCAAACAACTCAAAAAATATTTATAGGATTAAGATTCAAAACCAAATATGGTCCACATAATACACAAAGTGTTTGACAATCTACCACAAAATAAAAAATAAAAAGTCCTGAAATTGACGAAAATAACCAATAAAGTAGCTTAAACAAAGAATGAAATAGAATAAAAACGAGAAAATTAATTCCGTAGCATGTCTTACTAGGGAATTAAAATTGAAAATTGGATATTGATAGGGTCAAATAGTTATAGTAATAGATTAAATACTTCCTAACAAAACGGATTTTCACTCTAAATAGACATAAAAGAGTACTTTAGCGAGGGAAAATTCATTAACTTACCAAATAAAGATACATAATTATATGTACGTAATATTATATGGTCTGGTTCAGTTTCAAATGTAATTCTTAATTTGAGAACTAGTAATCAAACCATAATTATTGGTTTTTTCAGAAATGTAACTAAACCAATGAATAGCATAACTTAACCAAATAGAAGAGGTCAGTCCGAATCAGATTGGTTCAGAGGTTATATCGATTTTCTAACATATCCCTATATTTTATGTGAAAACCTGTGTGTTACCGACAAGTTTGACCTTCATCACTTTACCCCCCCATATTTCTATATATTTCCATTTACTAAACTACACTAGTACACTCGGAAATGTGTAGATGTTGCATATTTTATGCGAAAACCTGTTTTTCCTACTTTCTTCACCTTCTCTTCAACCATTAGTTTTCTTCGATTTGGTGATCTGCTTCCTCAGAAAAAGGGATTGTTGTTTTTTGCACTCGAGCTAATTTGGTCACTGATGAGGGACTCATGGCTCAACCTTTTACTATAAGAATTCACAAAAGGAATGAGTGATTGATTGGATTTTTTTCAAGATGGGGTTTGTTGAAGGGGTTGAGTGAGTATCATTTTATAGGTAACGTACGCGTCTTTGCGGCGTTGGGTAATTTCTAATTTTACTGCGATTTGATTATGGGTGGGTGTTTGCCATGCTTTGGATCATCAAACAACGGCAGTAATGGTGTCAAAGAAGTAGCAAAGAAGGGTTCTTTAAAGGAAGTTTCAGCTGCTCAGTCCTACCATTTGAGCAGAGTCAGCTCAGGTAACCTTTTTTTTCTTTTTTTTTTTCTGTTTTACTTAGTTTTTGCTACTGGTATTGTTGGGTTTTGTGTTTTTCTTTGGTTGGACAATTGGGTTTACTTTAGGTTTGTTTTCAATTTTGTGTCAAGTGTAATTTGTTGAGCTGTATAGACGAAGGGTGGTGTTTAGAATTTCTGGTAGTTTTATCTGATTCATCAGGGCCTTACATAGTCTTGAGTGAGTGCTGAATTGCGGTTTTGACATTTTGTGGTCATAGATTGATTGGTTTGTTACTCTATTGACTGAACTATATGTAATTTTATGTTTCACTGATATATGGTTTGTGGGAAAAGGGTTTTGAGATTGCTCTGTAAATTTGAATTAGGAATTCTATACATTTTCCTTCAGAAGAGTAAATTGTATGTTTTGGAATTTTGTAAACTAATCATCTGAAATTGGAAGTTGGCATATAGCTGGTGGTGCAATGTGATTTGACAAAGGCCAACTACACTGAAAAATCAAGTAACCGTCATGTAAAACCATATGGGAAATCAAAATGAGCAGGAGTATACGTTGTGAGTTTGATTGTATGCCTTATGCAATAAGGAGTTATAGCTTAGAGTCTACACATTCTATATTCATGTTGAGTAGATAGTTACAACTCACATCTTAATACCTTGTTTTCCTTAACACTAAATCTGACACTCTTATATTTCTAGTCAAGTCAAAGAGTGGTCTTGACCCCAAGAAGGATCCTAAAAAACAAACAGTGTGTCCTAAAGATGGAACAACAGCACATATAACTGCACAAACATTTGCATTTCGTGAGCTTGCTCTTGCCACAAAGAACTTCAGGCCAGAGTCTCTTTTGGGTGAAGGTGGATTTGGATGTGTTTATAAGGGGCAGTTAGAGAGCACAGGACAGGTCAGTATGGATATTTTGATTGGTTAAACATGGATGTCAGGATTGCTAGGAGCATTTTTATTCAGGATTTATACTGAAGGTTTCGAAAGACTACCATTTGTTTTGTTGCACTTAACCTTCTGTGTGAACATATGCACCAATGATAAAGATGTCTGATCTTCACTTTAATGACGCTTTGTTTGTTGAGATACTTGTATTTGCAGGTAGTAGCCGTGAAACAGCTTGATCGCAATGGCCTTCAAGGAAATAGGGAGTTCTTGGTGGAGGTTCTCATGCTTAGCCTCTTGCACCATCCAAACCTCGTCAATTTGATAGGCTATTGTGCTGATGGGGACCAGCGGCTCCTTGTCTACGAGTTTATGCCATTGGGATCTTTAGAGGATCATTTGCATGGTTGGATAGTATGCCTTCACTTTTAATTATGAATTCATAGTATAAGATACTCAATTATCTTTATGCTTGTAATTTCCCTGCCCTATTATTTTACTGTAGTTTACAGAGATCCCCTTAGTTTTGGGCGACACCCTTCATCTGGCTAATTTAATCTCTATAAGGATATCATCTTTTCTTTCATCGAGTTTGTTTTCAGTAAACCTACCGCATTACTTCATTTTATGCTTGTTTCCCAGATCCTTCACCAGACAAAGAGCCTCTTGATTGGAACACGAGGATGAAGATTGCAGCGGGTGCAGCGAAGGGACTGGAGTATTTACATGACCAGGCAAATCCTCCTGTCATATATAGAGACTTAAAGTCTTCAAACATCCTACTAGATGAGGGCTATTATCCCAAGTTATCTGATTTTGGCCTTGCAAAATTGGGTCCGGTTGGTGACAAGACACATGTCTCCACCAGGGTTATGGGGACATATGGTTACTGTGCTCCCGAATATGCTATGACTGGACAACTCACACTCAAGTCAGATGTCTACAGTTTTGGAGTCGTGTTTCTTGAGATTATTACTGGACGTAAGGCTATTGACAACACCCGTGCTCCTGGAGACCACAATCTGGTTGCATGGGTAAGTCTTTTGCTCTTCTATTTCTATGGTACTATTTCTAGCTTTCTTTAACAAGACCCACGCTGATAGATGATGACATGGTTTTTTATATCATGGTTTCTGCTGAAGTAACGTGTAGTTTTATTCATTACACGGACTCAGATATAAGAATCTGGAGTGGGTATGTGTCTAAGCATCAGAACTCCTTGTGACCTTAATCAGGCTATGGAATATGTATCCAGAAGTTGGATATGGGCATGTGTATACATCCTGAACACTTGTATTGATAGCGGTTTCGTAACTTGATATAAGTTAATGTTTTTATTTTAACTTGTTTTCTTGGAATAAGGAAATGTTCTTGAAGTAAAATTGGGTTTAAGTGAAAAGGGTTCATATGTCTCATCCATGTGAGAGGGACACTACAATTTTCTCAGTATTTCAGATATGAGTTTTCTCTTCTTGAAACCTTGTTCAAACTTAGAGCTTCCAATTGTCTATTTTGGATACGAGATTACGAGGTCACTCAAATCCACGGACACCAGGATTTTAGGAGAATGGCAGAGTTCATGTAACATAGCATAGTATGTATATATTATCCCAAGTTTCGATTTTCATTGTTCATTGTTATGGGAATTGTAGGCAAAACCACTTTTCAAGGATCGGAGGAAGTTCCCCAAAATGGCCGATCCACTTTTACGAGGCCGTTACCCAATCCGAGGGCTCTACCAAGCGCTCGCTGTCGCTGCCATGTGTTTGCAAGAACAAGCTTCTACGAGGCCTCTAATAGGGGATGTTGTGACTGCTTTGACATATTTAGCCTCCCAAACTTACGATCCAAATGCACCCCCTTGTAGGAGCAAGGATGAGAGAAGGAACATGGTAGAGGGGCAAAAGATTCGAGACACGAATTCCACGGTGACTACTGGGCCGGAGTTGGGGAGGTGTGAAACTGGCAGTGGGTCAGGAAGGGAATGGGGCGTTGATGAAGTAGAACTCCCAGAATCTCACAGAGACAGCCCCGTTAGTGCAGGAAGAGTGAGACAGACTCTAAGGAAGCATAGTCTAGAGAGAGAACGCGCTGTTGCAGAGGCAAAACTGTGGGGAGAGAATCGGAGAGAGAAAAAACAAGTGAACGCAAGCTTTGATGGCACAAATCAGTAATTGCATCAAACACCAGGCATGCTATGTCGGTCTTTGAAGGAACTTGGTTGTGGGGATACTAAGGGCTGTGATGAAGAAAGAAGAAAGAGAGACTGTGTGTTATGAATACTAAGTGTTGCCTCTGGAGCGATGGTTTAACATGAGGGAACGGGACGCAGTTACAAGAGGAACGAGAAGGGGTTGGGGTTGTAATTTTGGGGTTTACAGGTAGCCAAACTGCATATTGGTGTATGCATTTTACGTATGTAGTTGAACGTGCGGATACGGAATATACAGTCGCAATATGTATCCCTTTTCCCCAATGTTGTATGCATTAGCGTGTGGGGAAGTTTAGTGGATTTTGGTCATGGTTTCTCTCTTCTTTTTGCATCTTCTGCTCTTTACTCATGTCTTCATATGTATGGATTCCTGAGTTTTTTCGCGCTTCATACAGAAGATGATACAATCATACAAAGAGGGTTGCTTCTCTCTCTCTCTCTCTCTCTCTCTCTCTCTCTCTCTCTCTCTCTCTCTATATATATATATATATATATATATATATATATGTATGTGTGTGTGTGTGTGTACCATAACGGTTTGTGCAAGCGCGAGCTCATATGCAAGCATCTTTTTAAGGATTGCTTTAATGCCAAACACAGCCTTAATGCCGAAGGAAATTATATATAGGAAAAAGGTGCTTCATGCAGAGTAATCAAGGATCCAACAGAATTCACGAAGTTGTTTCTATTTGGTTGACTGCGCCTATTTGGAACATGGAATTTCTTCAGATATCTGTGCTTCTTCTTTAAGGCTGTGCGCGTACAGAGCAATTCTGATGGTTTAAAAGAGTTTTGGACGGTAGCATGTACTGAGCAATCCTAACTGTTCAAAAAGTACTTTGGACAGTTCAGAAATTTAAATAAAACTCTTCCAGTGAAGACTTCCCCCAAAGAATTTTATTCATAATTCAAACCGTCTAAACAGAACGAACGGGTGTTATTGCTCACTACACGACTATAGTGAGCAAGCTAAATATGGGAACCTTTCTAGCGTGAATTTGCGGAGATGGAGCAAAATCAGCCAAGTAAATTGATAAAGCAACAGGGCAGACAACGGATTACGGTAGTACATCGTATGGTCCAACAGCCAATATCCATTCCCGTGAATGAAGTAAATTGGTTTCGATCCAAAACTCAGTTCCGTAACTCCCAAGTCCTAACCCTAAGCTATGGTCTAAATATAAAATTCCCTTTTATGCAGTCACGTCCATGGCCTCCGCTAAGCCGGGATTGAGATCCAAAAATATATTCCTGGCACCAATTACAGACGCAATAATGTTCCTACTACTTTAAGCAAAACATCAGACGCTTCCGGAACAAAAGATGATAGCTTTATGCTTCCGCCTCATTTCCTCTTCTTCCCCTGCAAAAAAGACCATATTCAGCGTTTTACCTTGTAAAACATATACCAAACGACAGGGTAAGAGATGAAATGATAAACACAGCCTGTAGTTTCAATGAGGAAAAAACTACCGAGTTCACATAGTCATCCATCGACAATTGCTTCCGCTTCTTCACAGTTGGAGGGCTCTCTGTTGCCTGCCTTGCTGGTGCCCGCTTTGATGGCGTCATGTTCTGGGGAAAAAAAAAACACGAAGGAGCACACGTGGTAAGAGTCGAGCTTGGGAAAGTTATTTGTCTAATTAGCATTTGATACCTCCCCATCACAAAATATAAACAAAAATTCGTGTATCTAACCCCATTGACTTGGAGTCTGGGACAGAAGACAAAGTTTGTTTCGTTAATATCAACATAGATACTTACCAGAACAAAAGTTTGGTTTGGTAGATAGGTATATTAAACTTACGGAAAGTAGATTAGAAATCAACATGAAGTGAAGATACCTAAATTTTGAGCAACAAAACTAAAAACAAATATACAACTGTCAAGTATTAAGAGATTAAGAGGAAGATTTAATTTAACCTTTGCAAGCTTCTTCTCTTTACGGGCTTGTCTCTCTCTTTCATCGAATTCTTGGTTTTCCCTCTCTACCAACCGAATGAGCGTATCACATCTCCTTGCAAGCTCTTGAGTTGATCGAGACTTAACAAACCAGTCAAAACGGAACAAAGGTGATGTGCGAAATGCAGCCTTCAGCTCATCCCAATTTCCATAGCCAAGCTTGTTAACCATGCAAATCTGTATGGAGTGTAAGAAACAACTAATCTTCCCAAAATAGGACACAAAAACTATAAAAAGAACAATAAGTCGTGAAAAATCTCACCATGAACCGATCACACTCTTCATTGTACAGCTTTCCTTTGTTCTGACCATACTGAATTTTCAATTCAAGCCATGGATTCTTGTATCTATCCAACTTCTTCCCAATTGCTTTCATGATCTCATCCTTGCGAGAAATTCTAGCCTCCCCTCTTTCAATGTTTTTAATGATCCTATCATAATCTGGATAAAAGAAATTTGCAAGAGTAACACATCAGAATCCTACATCCGGAATTTACAACAGGATGAATTGGTTTTCAACTATCCAAACAAGTTCATTCTGAACAACTTTAAGATACTATTTACATTGGATACTAGGTGCAAGAAAGGTTCAAGGCAGTAAAACACTAAAGCCAACGTTTATATTAACAGAGGTATGAAATAAAGATGAAGGTTGCAATCTCATTGGATTAGTTCACTCACCATTCAACTCTTTGTATCTTTCTTTAAAAACTTTCGCATATCTTTCAACTTCCTCATCTGTCTTCCCTTCAATTTCAGAGGCAATACCTTTTACATCATTCCGACCATACTTCTCACAGGCCCTAATGAATGTATTAAAATCTCTCCTACTCCAAGTAGAAAATCCCTACAATCCACAAAGACGAGGACATTAGATAGTGTGAAAGACGACAGAAAGCCCATTCATTAGATTATTATTGCACCTCTTCCAATAGCTGCTCCTTTTCTTCCTGCTCTTCCGCAGTCAAGGGGTATCCCACCTCTAGATGATCAACACTGAATGATCAGGCCCAGAGGAACAAATATTGGTGGGAAAAGGCACCATCAATAATAGATGCAAACTTACCTTCTGGCTCATCCATGTCTATGGTGTCCTTTAACTGATTCTTTTGATTTGTTTGCTGAAATTGTCAAAATAAAAGCAAATAAATAATTAATTTAGTGCAGATGGTGCCTAGATTTGCTACCCATCAAGACAAAGTAATCGTCAAAGAAGAAACAGGATAATTGAGATTATTATCCAATTCCCCACCATGAGATAGCGAACTTCCTTTTCATACAGCTCGCTTAGCCTTTGTGTGTTGAAAAACTGAAAATCGTGCCTGTAATGAAAGAGAGTACAAAGTAGTCAAGGGCCTGAACTCCAGTCAAAGAAAAAAGTTCCAATAAATACTTACAACTGGGGCATGCGAGGAATTCGAGGCTCTCTTGGTCTAGCTGGACCACTTTGGCGCATTGTTTGCTTGAAGTAATCAGATTCTGAGTAACTAAAACAGACCAGAAATAATAATCAACAAACCATAACATTTGTAAAAGAGTCAAAGACACTACAAAAGGGAAACAATGAATCACTATTACTTGCGCTTCCTCTCCCTTCTTGATGGTTCAACCCAGTTGTCGGTGACAATTTTCTTGAAGTCCAACTTATTGCCATCATCCTTCAAAATCAAAGCAAAGAATGAGAAGTAAAAGCAAAAGATAAAAATAATGTCGTTCACACCCAAAAAGAAAAAGATAATTATACAGTCCAGATAAATTGGTAACACAAGTACCGATCATTCGTACCTTGTCATCCTCAAAGTCATATAGATCAGCAGCTGCACAAATTCAGATGATTTGCAGTTTGCTTTAGTTGCATAAATTAGAGAGCCAAAAAAAAAAAAGAAGAAAACAAAACAAAAAAATGCCGTAAAAGAACTCCTTATGGTAAGCATGCATACAGTCATCCATTTTGAATTTGATCGCATCTTCAGTAAATTTCTTCATCTTAGCATCAAGCTCAGCTGTTGCCTCTTCTCCTTTAGCAATGATTCGCTCTATATCCTCATCAGTGATTGTACTGTCCTTTGAACTGAAAACCATTTCAGCACCAAACCTAACCATTTGCAGCAGCTCATCTTTGTTTACAGCTGCAAAAAGAAAGGCATACATTATAAAATGTCTTGGTTACAGTACTTCATCCATAACATGATAAAATTTAGCTATGTAAAAGCCACTCACTCTTCTGCTCTGCCAATCTCCCTTGTTGGATCACCAAAGCATCTAGAGCAAGCTTTTTATAAGCCCTCTCAATCACTTTTTCCTCAATTGTATACTACTCCAAGTGATTTGAAAAAAAAAAGGCAAGAGTCATTAACATTAAAATAAAAAAAAATCAAATAGCTTTAATATGATGCATTACAGAAAGAAAAAAGAAACAAACCTCTGTACAAAAACGGAACACTTGAACCTCTTTCTTTTGCCCAATCCTGTGAGCACGATCCTGAGCCTGCAAGTCGACTTGTGGGTTCCTAAAATGTAACAAAAAAGTGATCTATCAGACTAGGGGACGATGTTGCAATCCCTAGATCGATCATAACAAAGAAAATTCTCACCAGTCGCTGTCATAAATGATCACTACATCTGCAGTCGCAAGATTAATGCCAAGGCCTCCAGCCCTGGTTGATAGTAAGAAGACAAATTTCTCACTTCCTGGCTTATTGAAAGCTTCGATTGAAGCATCACGGTCATCTCCACCAGTATTTCCATCAATCCGACAATACAAGTAACCACGAAACAATAAGTAGTCTTCTAGAATATCCAGAAGCCTTGTCATCTGGATTACAAAACATAATTCGGGTCCTTCTCCATAAGATGTTAATCATAAATTAAAAACTCAGCCACCATACAGCATTTAATCCAGAATGTTATTATAGGGAACAGCAAGCATAAATAGGCCATTCCCAATCAATGCTAAGCAGTTTGATTATTTACATCGACAGAGTGAAGAGCGAGGGCGTGAGGGTGGGGGGGAGGGGAACAGGAACTAACCTGTGAAAAAATAAGGACCCTTGAATCGCGTTCTTTTAGTTTAGGAAGCAACTTATCCAAAAGAACCATTTTACCTGCAAATCAATCAGTTAAACCAGGAAGTATAATCATTAAGAAACAAAGCCATAAGGAATCAGCAGCATCATATATGGAGAAGCTTACCAGCATTAGTAATAAGATGATCTCCTGTCGTATAAGGAGGGCCAGGTTCAGCACCTTGGAAAAGATAAGGGTGATTACAACATTTACGCAACTGCATTGCTATGTTCAGAAGACGCTTGCGCTCTCCACCGGCATTTACAACCTCAAGATCTTTCTGCAACAAGGCCTTGTAGTATTGCTTCTGCATTTGGGACATACCAACTTTGAGTATGGTTTCCTTCTTGGGAGGCAAACCTTTTTCAACATCCGACTTCAACCGCCGAAGAAGGAACGGCCGGAGGACCTTCAACATGCATGAAGGAAATAAATTAAGAAATAACCTAGAATATATCAAAATAGCACTCAGCCACTCACAGATTTAGGTACACATGAATTTACCTTATGAAGTTGTTGAACAACCTCCTGCTGGTCATTTTCACCAGATATTTGAAACCATTCATCAAAAGTTTCAGCGGAGCTAAATATCTCCGGCAAAAGAAAGTTCAATAGAGACCACAACTCATGAAGATTGTTCTGCATAGTGGAAGAGATACAAACAACATTAAATCTTATGTATACAAACACACAAATGCATATATACACACCGATATAAATATAGCATAATAACTTTCATCGATAAAACTATTGACCCTCCCAGGATTAAGTGACACCCCAACCCCCCAAACAAAAAAAGAACACACACACTCACACATACCCCTTGGTCCAACAAAAAATCTGCTAGCATGCAGGGAACTATAAAAGATTGACTCTCAAGCAAGTTACCCCTATACAACCCCAGAGAGGCAACAGGTTAGTGGCTACAATTACTACATGAAAGAAGAAGTAGCATGTGAAAGATACCTGCAGTGGAGTACCAGTAATAAGGAGGCGGTAATTAGTCTTGAAAAGTCTCATTGTCTTTGAAAGAAGTGAATTCTCATTCTTGATTCTATGAGCCTCGTCAATGATAATATATCGCCAACTAAATTGCCGCAAGGCTGATTTCTCCTTGATGGCCATTTCAAAGCTGGTAACACACACATCAAACTTCCCTGCAACAAGTAAATTTTCCCGAACATGCTTCTGCAAGACATAACATTGACAGAATTATTCAACGCCTATAATGCAGAACCTATGATTATGAAAGAATTATATGGTTCAACACTGAATAAGCAAAGCAGGATGACTAACTCTTTCATCAGGATTGCCAAGAAACTTTATGGCACGCAGAACTGGGCAAAAACGTTTGATTTCATTCATCCAGTTGCCCAACGTAGACTTTGGAGCAACAACCATGTGAGGACCAGTTATTCCTCTGAATTCATGCAGATAGCCCAACAAGGAGATTGTTTGCAATGTTTTGCCAAGACCCTACACAAACACAAAATCCTCGTCACAAATGAGTAGTGACGAATATAATGGGTTAATAAGAACGCATCAAAAGTTGTTCCATCCGGAAGGACAACTTGTGAGAGATAAGGATATTCGACATTTGGGAGGACAAAAAAAATGGAATTGGAGAAGGCAATGATGCAATTGGATGCCATTCCCTAGGATACAAAACACACACACACACACAATTACCATTTCATCTGCAAGGATCCCATTTATACCGTTCTCATACAGGCGTATGAGCCAGTTTAATCCAGCAAGTTGGTAGTCCCTCATCTTTCCTTCAATACCTGGAGGAAACAAAATGGCAACTCAAGCTAAATATCAAGTTGATATTGAAGCAAGCCCATACACGTCTATCAAAACTGCACAAGCTATTTCAATGGAAGCCTCAGCAAAAATCAAAAGCATTTCTAGGGCAAGCTAGGCAGCATAATAATATGTAAATCCTACTCTAGTAACGGATGATAAGGAGTCAAAACTGAGTTAACTGACACCTTTGTCTATTATCAGCTTAACAAAAAACCACTCAAATAGAAGAACTCTATAACAAAAGCTAAAATGCAGTAGCCACAAGCGGGACATGCGAAATGCATCATTTGCATGCAGAGAGACAGAGAGACCCTCTCTCCCTGCCTTTCAACGCTTTACTTAGAGAGAGAGAGAGAGAGAGAGAGAGTTATACAAGAGGGTTGAACCAACAGCCGAGTATTTCCAGTCCCAGAGAGACCATCTTCTTCATCCTTGAGGTATTCTTGATCTTCTTCCTCCTCAGTAATCTTTGATGCATGACGACCCCTGAGTTAGTAAACAAGATAGATATGAACTTTTATAGAGGATTTTGACGAAAGGCTAAGATGCAGAGTACTTTAAAATTATGTGAATCGGATTTTTTTTAATGTTCTGGCCAGAGAACCTAAAAAAAAGGAATGAACAATAGAAAAGACTAAAAAGCTTCAACCATACCTTCCCTTTGACTTCTTCTGAGAGGCAGATTGATCACTCTTGGCAAAATGAGCAAATATCTCCGTCTGCTGCAGGAGATACTTGAGCCGCCCCTTTCCCTTGTTGTTCTGCCATTACAGGAGAGAAAATTGTCTAAGATATCCGATTCCAGACATTAATTGAAAATGAAATAATCTAGTATACTGAAAGAGGAAATACTCCCAGGAGACATACCATATCTGCATCAATAGCAGCATTTTGTGCATTAAGAATTTGATGAATCTTCTGTTTCTTCAACTTCTCCATTTCTCTCAGTCGGGCCTTTTCCCGCTTTCCAATCTCATTACCCTCAGCCTTCTGATCATTAAAGCGAACAAATATACAAAGAAAATCAGTAACCGAATAAGTTAAAAAACCCACTGTATACTTGCAAGTTGCAATGTTGGCATGTCATTCTGTCAAATATGATTCAACCAGTTTTAATTTTCTACAAACAAGCACTCATTCCTTTCACACAACGGTCAATCTAGAGAAACTCACCTGTGTTTTTGTTAAACACTACAGGACCATAGCCTAGCGGACGAGATCTTACCTATGAAAAGACTCAAAACTATGTAAAAAGCTAGAAATATTGCCTTTCAAGCTGAATGTACCTCTTTTTCTTCCAATATCATTATGATAATTAGCGTTCAAGTGACATCCGTGATATGGAACACGAATTGACTGAAATCCCTGTAACATACTTGCAATGGTGGCATGAGCTGTTTTTTGCAAACTAGGGGGCCATGGCCTATGGGAGGAGATCTTGCCCATGGAAAGACTAAAAAACTACGTACAAAGCCAGAAATTGTCTTTTATGAGTTGAAGGTAGCTCTTTTTCTTCCAGTATCGTAATAATGATCAGAGTTCGAGTGACATTGCCAGACAAAAACTCCATAATTCATAATACCACACCGAAATGACAGAAATTTCCCCAAAATGCAAATAATTTAAACTATGAAAGACTCAAAACTTCGTAAAAAGCCAGAAATTGTCTTTTATGAGTTGAAGGTAGCTCTTTTCCTTCAAATATCATAATAATAGTTAGAGACTTAGAGTTCGAGTGACATGCTAGGCAATAAACTCCATAATCCATCATAACACACCGAAATAACGAAAATCCTTCTAAAATTGCAAATACTCTAAACTACCAAACCCTAACACTACAACCGCACCAGAAAACGAACCAAACGACTCAGATCTAACTCATGCAACACAGCCACCGCGAACAAACCGAAGGAAAAAACAAACGACATTGCCAGTAAACATTTATACTACCTCTTCAAATACTTCCTCCTCGTCATCGTCATCGTCGCCGTCGGCGTTATCTTCGGCGGCGCCGTTATCGTCGTCGTCGTCTCCGGCCTTAGCGACGGCCTCGATCTCCTCCTCGTCTTCCTCCTCGTTGATCTGATCGTTGATTTGCTCTTCCTCCGACGAATCTGAGGCGTTGGAGGTGTCGGACGATTTCGTGGGTCTCGCCATGGGGTTGAGAAGGTCTCGAGGGTTTGGGAGGAGGGAGAGTTCGAAAGTGGTTGTCTAGAGAGAGAGAGCGAGAGAGGGGTAGAAAGAGGAGGTATTTATATAGTACCTGATTCATGGGAAAGTGTGGGGACGGGCATTTTGGGCATTTTGAATAGAATTGGAAACGGAATGGGAATTTCCCGCCAATATGTAATGTCCCGCCAAATAACGGTGGGGGACTGGTGGCGTGAGCGGCCGAGCCGCTGTGTGTTTGGACTTTAGATTACTACATGTGTGTTCTTCAACAGATTTTTTGGTGGAGTAATATTTTACATTCACGCCACTTCAATCTCAACACATAAAATGTAAAATAAATTTTATGAGATTTTCATAAAATCCTCTTAAAATCTATAGAAAAACCACTACGTTTTTGTCAATTGAAAAAATAACTCAATTTTATCATCTCTCCATAAAAATACTCATTTTATGAGATTTTCATTAAATGCACCTAAAATTTATAGGAGAACAAGGCCTAATAATTAAAGAAAGGCATTGTCAAACATTTGTTAAAATGGGTTTTTTTTCCCATAAAAATTGAGTTTAGCTTGATTCTTAAAATCACTTTTGTTTCTCGCTAAACACTAACTTTCTCTCGCATACTTATTTTGCTGAAATAATCTTTGTCCTTTTTGCAAATGAAAGTTGGGATGTTAAAAACTTTGCTTTCAATAAATACAAAACTCACTCTAAATAAGTAGATGCATAAAAATTCACTCTTTTTTTTAGTATGCAATTAAGGATTGTACACTTTTATATAAGGGTGCACACTAACCCGCTAGCCCGCTCAACCTAAACTTGTACTTAGGCCATAGAGTCAGGCTAGGTTAGGTTATTAAGCCCGCTTAGTGGCAGGGTTTTTCTGGTGTGAGTGGTAGTGATGGGAGTGGCAGAGTGGTAGTTATAGTGGTGAGAAGTAACGAAGTAGTGGTGGATGGTGGTGGGAGTAGCGGAGGGATGGTGATAAGAGTGGTGGCGGTGTAGTTGCAAGAGTGGTGGTGAGAGCGAAGGAGTGGTGGTCACGGTAGTGTGAGCGGTGGTGGGAGTGATGGAATGGTGGTGGTGGTGGAGTGGCAATAGGGATGATGGTGGTAGTGTAGTGGATACGGTGGAAGAGCGTTAGTAGTGACAAAGTAGATGTGGTAATGGTAGTGGTAGTTGTAGTGGTAGCGACGGTGGTGGTAATGGTAAGAGTAATGAAGATGGCGGTGCTTGTAGAGTATGAGCGGTGGCAACGAAAATGATAATTGTGGTTGTGTGAAGGGTAGTGGTAGAAAGAAAAATAGTTGAATGAAAATATTCATAAATTCAGTCCAAATTAAGTAGTTTATATTTTAAGAGCTACTTAATATTTTAAGTAATACAAAATATGGTTATCAAATTTACTTAATTACTTATTATTTAATTCATTTAGTTTAAAATGCTGAATTTAATTTAACAAACAAGGCCTAAATCATCACCTTCAAGACACATCGATATAGTGACACACAAAAATTTTAGAAATGGTGGCCAACACTTAAAAGTGTCTAGAACATTTTATTTTTTAGGGGAAATAATCAAGATCATTAATAATTTCGAAGGGCCAAAATTTAAGTTACATAATGCGCTTGCGCACGTGCAATTGTAAAGCTGCATTTCGAGAACTTGGTAAGCTACCAAAACTCGTGAGAGCGAGAATTAAAAGCAAATGTAAAGTTTGGGTTCATGCGGTATGGATAAAAATATTTTTTTTAGTGGAATACCATTAAGGGGTGGTTTGGGTAAATTGAAAAAACTAGTTTTTTGGTTTTTTTGGTTTTGTCCTTATTCAAATTTTTATTGTATTCGTTAGTTTTCGGTCGATTTTTTGTGGTTTATTGGCTTGTCTCAACGAGAGGAATCAAAAAAGTATAAAATTATTAGCAAAACTTAAAATTTTGTGAATAAAGACAAAAAATAATCCTGCAAAAATCGACCGAAAACTAACGAATACAAAAGAAATTTAAATAAGGACAAAACCAAAAAACTAGTTTTTCAATTCACCCAAACCAACCCTAAGAATATACAAACATGCGGGTTGTGCATGACATTAAAACAATTATCTGCTACGTTTAGTTCATTTTTGTTTATTTACACCTATATTGGCGGGATGTGCTGGTACTTCTTATCTTTCCATCCCAGCAAGTTGTGCTGGGGACCAAGCAAAATTATTATTATTATTTTTCATTTTGTCATTCCAGGAGTATGCCTCTTGTAGGTTGTACACTCGCTTAGCCTATTTTAATTTCAAGTTAATTTACCAAAAAAAAAAAAAAGAATGTTAGAAGTTTATGACAACCTCTAGTACTATGGTGATCCACGGTTGTTTGGTTATTAGTAATAATCTTCTTATTTTGAGGTATTTGATTATTTAATTACTGGAATAGGTTTTCCTAACGAGTCATATAACTTGCTTAATTTCGCAAATATTGTTTGAAAAAGTAACAATCCAAACGGCCCCTAGGGACCCCAGTTGACCAGCTAACAGCGTCAGCAATAAACAGAATACGGTTCACTTCCAACGTCAAACATTGGTACGAATTACACACCCTGTCTCCGTATTTTTCTAATATTTCGAATTAGTCCCTATACTTGTAATTTGTTTAGATTACGCGACCCATGTGGTTTGGTTTTTACCTGTAAGTCTTTAAACCCCGTACGGAATAAACCATGTCGTTCCAATTTTATCGGATGTCGCCGAAGGAACGAAGAAGAAACCAACGTCAAAATCAAAGAAACGACGCATAAATACGTGTAACCCACGAGGGTAACATTGGGAAGTCACCAGCAAACGAGGACCCTGATGAATTTGTGAGAATTTTGGATATCTCGTCCCCTTTCCATCCCCATCTCAATTTTCGCCATCCGTCGCCGTTTTTCTAGTCACTGCCGGCCGTTGGACAGAACAAATTTTCCCGGTATGCTTCTCCAGTGTTTGGGTATTCGTTGATTTCGATAATAGCTGTACTTTTGCTTAGGATCATGACGTAGTTTCTGGGTTTTTTTTCCTTGTGCAGACTATGAAGCAAACAAGCTGGATAAAAGTTGCAATTTTGATATTCTTGTTTGCTGTATCTAGCTGCAGAGGTAATTCATAAAGTGTTTGGTTTTTGAATGTGATACATGTGGTGTTGCTATATTGTTAGTTGAAAGTTGATGAGTGGTGGTTAGGATTAGGTGAAATACTTGCTTTAGGGTTCTTTTGCCCGTGAAGTCTGGACTTCACATTTGGGATGTGGTGTTGCCGTAGTAGTAGTAGTTCTTCTGCTGTTAAAATATACTATTAGGTTACTCATTCTACAAAATTATGCATATGTTGATTATTAGTGCTGTCAGTTCGAAAAGAAAAAAAAAATTAGTTCAGTCTATCAAACGTTGCCATTGGAAGAAGCAAATGAACATAACTTATTTAGTTGTTTTCTTTTTGGTGTATCCATCCGGGAACAGGGATCCTGTAGGGAGCAAATTCGTTGCATTTGCAATTTGCAGCCCTCATAAAACGACCTCGTTTTGAGGTCTATGGGTCACCCACTGAAGCATCAAAATGGATGTCCTTTTGGTGATTTAATTCTGTCCCCCACATGATCAAACAAACTCTTGTTCCTCCCCACCTCTCTCTCTGTTCTCTCTCTGCTCTGACAACACTCCGAATATGACAAACACTCCAAATCCCATGATGACCCCAACAACAACTTATTCAATTCCGACGACGCCATGTGTTTGTTTGAAGTCAATGTGAAACTCAAACGTTTATTATCCGAAAATTAAGGGATAACCAAACCTCGGAATACAGTTCTTGGAAGTTTCAGAGAGAAATAGGTTTATTAAGTTTAAAAAAAAGTAGTGATTTCAAGTTGATGTGTAAGTTTGGACATTTGTGAAGTAAGCTGTTTACAGATTCGTCGTGCAAGCTTTCAAAATTTGGGGTTTTCCTCACATGAAAATTTAGGGCTTTTGAAATTATTTGTGTCAATGGTGTTTTTTGTAAGATAAACCTGATCTTGATGATTGAGAATTGGATGTACATTAACTTTGCACGGGCACTCGTTTGGAAATTGAAGATAAACTGAAGCTTAACCAGCCATGGATGAAGAGGCTGCAAGACACAGAAAGAGGAAAAAGTAAATCTCCCAAAGGACGTCGTTTTTGGTGCTTGAAGTGGGTGACCAATATACCTCAAAACGAGGTCATTTTGTAGGGCTGCAAGTTGCAGTGAGTTTGCTCGCTACTGGATCCCTGATCCCTATCCAGAGTGCATAGTTAATACTTTCAGCCTGCTAGTGTTTGATTTCTTAACTCATTTTATTCTGGCGGCATTTGTTTCTCCTTGACCTCAGTTTGGGAAGATTTTATCTGTGTCGGTTGGAATGCCCCATGCTGTAATGGAGGAGACAAGTTCCCCTCGGATCATATTGATCCCTCTCCCAATCATTAGGAATGGGCAAAATTGACAAAAGGTCCTTTAAGTGTAATGGCTTAAGCCCTTTAAGCATATTTTTTTCTTCATATGAAACTCCGTTTTTGGCTGTGCTCCAAGATGCATGACTAAAGCATGCACTGAATTCTGTTTCCCCCCTTTTCTCTGGAGCTGTGGTGGAATGGCTCTTATCGTTATCATCTTTGCGAGCATGCTATCGTCTGTCTATTGAATTCGATGTCGAATTCGATGATTGATATCATTGCTAATTTTGTTTTCACAAATGAATTGAATCTCACCCGCTTCTTCCACCAACCCACCACTTACGCACTAGTAGAAGAATTTCTTTCTTCCTATATGCCCACTTATGCAATGCAAGGACAATAGCATGCGTCACTACGAACTTAAATGATTTTAAGTTTAGCATTCAAAGTAGTCCCCATTCTTTCATTTTTTTGTTGGTTGAGGTTAAGGAGGATATGCTGTACAGTGTACACAGGTTTCATTTGAAGTCCTTTTGTTCCGTCTCCTGGTTTTGAGTTAAAAATTACTGTTCTATTCTTTCCTGACTGCGTAAGTGGTTGATGTATTGGGCTTATTTTGTGGTGTTTGTAACTAAGTACAATGTTTTACTGCAGAAATCAAGGTCAAGCACAAAGACAATTTGGCAGTTTACAATCACACACTTGCAACAATATTGGTGGAGTATGCTTCTGCTGTAAGTTCTGTATTGAAATTAATTGAGACATGATGGGTGGGGAGGTGGGTTTTGAGGTTTCATAGCATGCAAATCTTTCATCTCCTTGACCTCCCTTGAATCTGTCTCGGTTAGAGCTTTTGGTTTTAGTTCTACACTTAACAAATCTTGATAAGTGGTCAAGAAGCTAAAAACAATAGGTGGTCAGTCTAGTTGCAAAAAACGTTACTAGTAAAAGAGGTCACAAAATATTTGTTCCCAACCTTACGTCGTCTCATCTGATTGTTAGCTCATTTGTCTTGATCTACGATGCTTGCAATTCCATCTCTCATCAACTTTATCTGAAGCAAGCAATCCAATCATCCATGACTCGAGCAGATACAAGAAGAGGTCATGAGAACTTTTTATTGCCAGGTGTTGGGCATTTTTTTCGGGGAGGAAATATCTGGAGATGGTTATTACGAATTGAATCTGAGTATAATGTTTCTTCTTCTCTTCCTCGTCCTTTATCAGAATTTTGCCTTCTTGTGCAAGTACTGTTTTAAGATTTCTGAAAGAGTGAATAATACAGGGGGGAGCAAGGACTGAAGAAAACAACCCTTGGTTTAGATTACTTTAGGCTGCTAGTAGTTTTTTACTTTTTTAGTCTCTTTCTTGCTCTTTGGCGCAAAATCCAGAGGAATTATTTGTTTTCTTGGGACTTGAACCCTCATCTTTTTTGCCTTATTATTGTCCACTCGGAGTTTCTCAGTCTGAGTAGTGATTCATCAACTAGCCTTAATAGCTTATGGAAAAACCATCCTGGACGATTCCTCTTATTTTTACCCACCTCAGCTTTCACCATTGACATCATTCTCTGTTATTTTTTCCCTTACACTGGCACTATCTGTTGGAATGTTGTCATTTCGGTTGAGGAGAAAATTCTTACCAATGGTACTATGGAAAATGGTGACAACAGAAGAAATATCAGCCACCTATGTTCTGGAAACATGGAATCATAATTTAAGCTGGAAGTTAACTTTCTAAAGTCGACTAATCTTAGTGTGCAAGTCAGTCATCTGGAGGCCTCATCCTTGAGATAGGAACTGGAGGCCAGTGTCTAGTGTTTGTGGTTTTGAATGTTGGTAGCTCTTCATTAAAATTAATTGAAACCAGTAGTAGGCGAGATATCTCAAACTTTTAAGTATGCAGGTGTATTTGTCAGATTTGACAGACTTGATTACTTGGACATGCTCAAGATGTGATGATTTGACTGAGGTATGGTTATTAGATGAGTAGCTCAAATGAAGGATGCTAGGTTATGCTACTCAAAATTCTTAACATTGATACTTGCTTTTTTTGGGAAGCAGGGGTTTGAAATGATAGAGCTGGTTGTTGATGTCCAGCACTGCTTACAGGTTCATTTCTAACAGCTATTAGCGTATGGAAAAGAAGCATGGATCTTATGTGATGATGTTTATTTATTGATATGCAATTTAGGGATTTGTTGGGGTGGCACCTGATCTTAATGCTATTGTGATTGCCTTCCGAGGCACTCAGGGAAACAGGTTTGAAGATTCCAAGAGTTAATTGTCTTCTTCTTCTTCTTCTTCTTCTTCTTCTTCTTCTTCTTCTTTTTTGTTGTTGTGGAGCAATGTTATGAAACCCAGGTCATCATATCAAAAGTATTTCCACTTTCTAATATAGAGTTATTTTTGTTTCACGCGCCCATCTGTGTTTACGAATGAACTGCATGTGTCCAGCATACAGAATTGGATTGAAGACCTGTACTGGAAGCAGCTCGACATAGATTACCCTGATATGCCTGACGCAATGGTGTGTTTCTATAAAGTTTTTGTTTGTTTTTGTGAGAAATTGTTTTTACTCTTAGTTTATCCTGTTGCTTCTGTGTTATTTCAGGTGCACCATGGATTTTATTCTGCTTACTATAACACAACCATACGTTCTGGAATTTTAGAAGCTATTGAACGAGCAAAGGGATTGTATGGGAACATTGAGATTATGATCACAGGACACTCGATGGGAGGGGCTATGGCTGCCTTCTGTGGTCTGGATCTCGTGGTAAGCCCAATGAAGCCTTTCTTAATTATTTTGTACTCATTCTCTGCTTATATTGTTTGCTTTTTATGGTTTATCAAGTACTGGCTTAAGTTGTCACCATTATTATTTCTGCTTTTATAGTATCCATGTTGCTCTCTCTGTCTGAATGGCGAGACAACTAACACTACAGTGCATCATTTCTACTGATTTTTTTTTTTTTTGCTCAGTAATTTCTGTAGCCTTTCATTTAAAATGTCATGCCTGGTGTTTCCAATCATAGGAACATGTTCCTGTTTTCCTCACTTGGAAATATGAACGTAAGACAACAGTTCTCTGCACTTTAAATTGTGTGCATGGTTTCAAAAGTTCTTGAACTAGCCATCTCAAATGAGTCCTAAGTTGATTTCTTTGTTCAGTGTTTGTGTAGTTTATTCATGTTTTCGCAGGCAACACTTTAGCACTGGTATTTGACTTTGACAATTTTTTCATTAGATTTTGCTGCTGTTATCAAGCATACTTTCGCTTGTACATCTTGTATTAAATGATTGTCTTCCTGTTCCCAGGTCAATTATAAAATCCATAATGTTCAGGTTATGACATTTGGACAACCTCGTATTGGCAATACTGCTTTCTCATCTCGCTATAGCAAACTCGTGCCGAATACAATTCGAGTCACAAATAAACATGATATTGTTCCTCACTTGCCGCCGTATTATCCTCATCTGACACAAAAGACGTACCATCACTTCCCAAGGGAGGTAATCTTTGCAGTTCATCTCTGAAATTGACTTTTATATGCTTTTGGTAGATTCTTATCCAGTTACGTTCATTCATGTTAAGCATGGTAGTAAACGTAGGTATTGATGAATGTTCCATAATAGCTTATGCACAAAAGAACAAGTATCAATCTGAAAATGTTAGGGTGGTATGCTGGTATTACTTAAACTTTTGCGGACTGTTTCTACTTTCTAATGCAGGAAGTTGTCAATGATTTTCAAAAGCTAAAACTTGCTTAGATAATGGGGAAAAATTCTGCGAGTTCCTAATTTCGATAATCCTTGAATGCATCGTTTTCAGTGTTCTCTCAAGAATCAGGTCTTTTCCAAAAGCTCCATTATAAACAACTTTGGAAATCCGTCAATGGAAAGATTTTTCTGACAAGCATTCTTGATACTGTTTCTGCGAAAAAAACTCCAAACAAGCTATTCTCCTTTCATCCTTTTACCTTCCTCTAGCATTGGTTGCCTTGCATCGCTCATCCATTCATTTGAACGTTATGTCATATCAGTTAAATCTGAAGAAAGATGGCTGCGAGTTGAAGATAATGTTAGCCGAACTCTTTGAAATTTAGAAGGTGTATTGCTGAAGATGAAACCATTTATATACATTAAACAAACTATTCTATCTAGCAAAAAATAAATGTGGAAAATAACAAACTAATCTCTTTAATGGGCGGGCGCGCACATTCTTTATCAATTTGTGCGGCGCTCTTCTCCAATAAACTGTATAAAGTGATTGCACTCGTCTCTTACCTCAGGTGTGGCTTTACGACAGTGGATTTGGTAGTTTAATTTACCCTGTAGAGAAGGTCTGTGATGATTCTGGCGAAGACCCGGATTGTAGTAGGTACGGGCTTCATTTCTGTAGGTTTCATTCTTAACATTCATGAAATGGAAATAATGCTTGTTATCAGTGTATCTATGCATCTACAAAGGTGAAAACTTTTGTGTGAATCTTCAAGATTCCATTGATGGATGGTGCGCTGTGATTTAATCTTTGCCTTCTAGATTGCATATGGATTTAATCTTTGCCTTCTAGATTGCATATGGATCTTTTACAGTGGACATCTGAAAATCTGCTATACCTTCCAATTTTCAAAAAATTATGCAGGTCAGTGGTGGGAAGCAGCATTTGGGATCATTTAGAGTACTATGGTGTTGAATTAGGGGACAGGACAGAAGAAGGCTCATGCCGAATCGTGATGGACTCTCGTATGACTAAGTATAGGGTGGAAGATCCCGACGGAAATTTTATCTTGTACAGAGATGATCCTTCTGCTTCTGTTGTAAAAAGGAAAACAGAACCAACAATTCAAAGCCAATTTATTTAGGTTGTGGTTTTGCTTGTGGCTTGATTTTTTTTCAGAAGATAAATCAGAGAGGGTTACCCCTAAAGGTAATAGTTCAGCATTCTTTATTAGGAGTACCATTTAGGAAAATGTCGTTGACGGTGAAAAAAATGTATGGCCTGGGCTGGGATGGTGCATGTATGTATACTTTTGTTGTACACTCATTAGAATTGTAGTATATATCCACGTAATATACTCATTGTTACCATATGAAATTGTGGGACCCTGAATATTCTCTCCCTCTCCCTCTCCCTCTCTCTCTCTCACCACATTTTTCAGTTCGTTAAGGTGGTAGCCTAGATTGCAAGGGTTAGTGAACTTGAGTGTTCTCTTCCTCCCATATGCTATCCGTCTAGGTTCGAGTCCCGCCAATTGCACGACTTGCGTGGAGGCCATTTGTTCATCTAGTACTTATGTGGTGCAGTGGTGACAGACTCGTCTTTTGATAGTAGCTCTGGCTTAAGCCGGACATTTTATAGTGAATCAGGAACCTCTATAGTCATCCCATGGATTTATATATATATTTTTATTTGTTCGAACTTTTGAATCATCTTATCACATGTTTGCTCAAACTCCGATTTCGAATCACAATACTTTTGGCACTTGTTCAACAAGAAATTGAACTCTGGTTCAATATTGTATAACTCCCCTAAATGAGAAGGTGGATTTTTCCAAGAATGACTTAAATAGCCATTTAAATGATCCAATTGTTTCATCCAAAAGGAAAGAACAACTGAACAAATTCACGTCGTCTTATATTCTTCCACAATAGCTATTGTTCGAAATTTAGTTACCTTTTCGTTGTAATTTTGAAAGCATCGGACCATTTGTCTTGATGAAGAGAATAAGAAAAATATAGAAAAAATTAAACAGACGTCTTGTTTAGGGATCCTACTTAAGTCTCCTTGTCAAGCGTGTAAGAATTACTCAAAACCAATAACGTGTTGTAAAATGTCACATGATTTGATACACACAAAGAAAAAAAAATGTTTACATTATTCTTAGCGCTAAGAAAATACATTCAACATCAAATTCACATGCATAAGTGGCAATACATAGGGGGTTTGCTTCTACCTAAAGTCTCTGGTTCGATTTCCCTTGCTAACAATCTCTTGGGGCCACTGGGAATTATGCCTGGTTGTTATCTCCAGGGCCCCAGAATTAATCGAGGTGCGCGCAAGCATCCAATTATAAAAATAAAAAAAAAATTTACAAACTCACGAATGCGGGATTATATGTAACCAACCTATTAAATGTGATGATGGAGTCTGCTAAATTAGGACAAGGTTAATTACAAACATCCCTAATCTCCCTTATTGATTCATTTTCCTCCACACCATTGCTTAATCTCTCACAATCACCACCACCAACCTTGTTATTTGGAGAGAAGTACTCTGTTCTTCCAGAAATCCCATCAGATATAATGGCCTCAACAGTTATATGATCATCTCCAGAAATCCCATTCCATTCTTTCTGATTTGATTCTCTTTTCTTCTCATCCCTTAATTCCTTTGATTCTGCATTTGCACCGATTCCTGCATTCGTCACGGCTTCTTGTTTGTTTTTTCCTTTATGTTGTTGAAATGATGATCTATCATGCTTTGATTTCAGGCTCTTGGTTTTGGTAATGGCGTTCTTTGTGGCAACCTCGTCGTGCTTTGATTTCCCACAACCCATTTTTGCGGGGTAGAAAGAGGAAGAGTTTGTGACAACATCGTCGTCCTATGATTTCCCACAATCCATTTATGCGGACATATGGGGTAGATAAAAATAGGAAGAATTTGTGGCAACCTCGTTGTTCTTTGATTTCCCACAACCCATTTATGCGGATACATGGGGTAGTGAGAAATACGAAGAGTTTATTCTCCCACAGGGAGAGAGAGTGTGTTACTCCTACGTTTTATGGACATGGTTTTTTTCTCCCACAAAGAGTGATCATAAAATTATCCACATACAGATACTAGATATTCAAAAATACAGAGACCGGAACAAAATACAGATACTAGATATTCTAAAATGAAAAATAAAAGAATCTACAAAAACATACCTGATTATTTTAGTGTTTCCGCACCATTCCTCTTGTCTCTCCCCTATCCCCAACACATATTCGTGTGAGTCACTCATAAAAGTCAAAGAGTAAATGTTTGATAAATTTGAAAACTGAAAGCTGAAAATTAAGTACTGAAAAGTTGAATTTTTAAGTTAAAAAGTTTTTTGATAAAACATATTAAGCCCTGAATTTAAAAAAAAAATGGTTCTAATTGTCTCTTAATTTTACTAATGATCATCATGTATTTGTGGTAGTGGTGGAGTGGTGATTGAGAGGTGGTGAGGTGGCGGTGGCAGTGGGGTAATGGTGGTGGTGGAATGATGGTGAGTTGTGGTGGTAGTAGAGTAATAGTGGTGGTGGTGTGATGGTTATGGTGTGGTGGTGGTGGTGGGCTGAATGGAATGCTAGTGGTGGTGGTGGAGGAGGAGGAGGAGGAGTAGTGGTGGTGAAGTGATGGCAGTGGCATGACAATAATGGTGGTGGTATATGGGTAACAGTGATAGTGGTGGCGGCGGCGATGGGGCAATGGTGGTGGTTGTGGTGGTAGCAGCATGGTGGTGGTGGCGATGATGCAATGGTGGTTGTGGTGGTGCCAGTGGTGGTGGTTGTGGAGTGGTAGTGGTGGTGATAGCGGCGATGTGATGGTTGATTGTAAATACATAGGAATTCAACCAAAGCTACTTAATTTTTATCAATTTTTTAGCCTACATTTTAAGTGACACTTAATTTATTAAGTAACATAAAATGTGATTATCAAACTTACTTAATGACTTATTATATAATTGATTTAGTTTTAAGGGTTAAATCTGTGTTATCAAACAAGACATAAACTTATATATGACCATAATAAATTCTTCTAATTAAATACAAACGCCTATATTTTCTCTCTTCTATCAAATGAATTATATTTATCATGTATCCTAGACAATGGAGTATGAGCACCAAACAGCAATTTGCTAGAAAATTGAAAACCCAAATATTCCAAAATGCCCTCATCCAAAATAATGGTAAAAAATCTAGTACAATATGATTTTATAGTACTCCCTCCATCTCAAAAAAAAAAAAAAGTCCAAAAATACTATTCACACCTCTCAATAAACATATTTTGTAATTTATAATATTTTCATGATTTTAAAAACTCTATTTAATAAAACTAAGTGAAATTTATTAAACAAGATCTATATTGAATATTCAAATCATTATAAACAAAAAAAATATAGTTAATTTTATGAGATGTGTGAATAGTATTTTTAGACATCTTTTTTGGGATGGATCCAGTAGGAGTATATCACAAAACCCTTTAACTATAAATTCAGTAATTCGCTCTTGATCTTCTCAACTCTATCTCCATTACCCCCAACAAACGCCGTGACCGTTAAATCCAATTGCCCCTCCTGGTGGCCAACGCCGTTGCTCGAGATGCTAGCCGCCAACACCTCCACGCCATGCTTCTCGAACACCCTGAAAATCTCCACCGCCAAATGCCGTCTATTAATGGCTGTCTGAATCCCAAAGAACGCGACGCAGTTGCCGGAAACTGTGACGTTAACGGTGGAGTTCCTTCCGTTGGTGCATTGAGTCGAAGTTGGCCTCGCAGCCGTTGATTCTTGGGACTTTTTCAGGGTCTCTAACCTTTTTCTCTCTTCCTCTAGCCGTTGAATGTACTGAATTGTCTCTTCCACAATATTCTCTCTCTTAGCCTGTCATTGCCAACAAGAGATGAATTTGTTGAGAAATTGGTCAAATTAACAAACTCACAATCTTACGAATAGAAATCAAGAAAATAAACAAAAAAGTTAAAGACACATAATTTTACGTAGTTCTTCAACTATGTAGTTGAGTACGTCCACGACTTACACCTATTTCCCAATGTGTATTGAATGAAGAATGTAGTACAATTGACATAGGCTGCATATAGCTAGGGCTGAAAACTAGTTGAGGTTTGAAGTGTTTGAGCTCGACTCGTTCAAAACTAATCTAGCTTAACAATTAAATAGGAGCTCGACTTGCTTAGTAATAAGGTGTTTTAGCTCGGTTTGTTAATTAAACAAGCCTTTATAAACGAGTCGGGTTTTTATAAACCAACTGACTCGAGCTTTTATAAACCAAGTGACGGCTAACTCCAGCTTGATGACTAATTTACGTACTAACGAGCCGAGTCGAGAAATGCTCCGTCGTTTACAACCTTATATATAATTAAGTATTGATAACTTATGATTTACCAATTTCTACATCGAACCTCAAATAGTCATGGCAACTTAAACCGAATCAGTCTTTACAAACCCAATAGAATTGTCCATAATACATCAAATGCATATTCATGTTACAGAGGATTTTTCGTTTTCAGAAGTGAAAGGAACACATACATACAATGTACTGGAGTATCATATAACTAAATATATATATATATATATATATATAGATCACTATGATAAATCCTTGATCGATTTTAAAGAAAAACCCAAATCCCTAGCGACGAATTTGTCCAATATTCTACGTTAAATGCATATTCAGACGACAGATGCCATCGAATTTCAAGGAAAAGTGAATCAAAATGGAAGGAAATTCACACAATCAAAACCCAGAAAAAACAAATAGTATATTACATTATTCGCATTTGGATAAGCATATATACTATATAGCATTTTGAATTTCTGGATCAGTGAATTGAATTAACGAAGAGAAACCAATCCAATTACCTTGGGGAAGACATTGGGGACCATGGATTCAAGAGCAGAGAACATCTCTGTCATTTTCCCTCTCCTCTCTCGTTCCCTCTGCATAGTAATAGTACTACTCTCGATCCGGCCAAGTTTTGCTTTCTCTATCTTAACCGAACTCGAACCCTTTTCGTCAATGGCGGCCTTTAATGGAGAAATTACAGAGCCCTCCATGATACTCAACAACAGTACTTTACTTATTCCCTTGTGGCCTTCTTTGTCTTCTCCTCTTTCTCTCCGTTTCCCACAGGTCGTCAACATAGTGAGAGAGAGAGAGAGAGAGAGAGAGAGAGAGAGGAAGCAGATCTTTGGTGGTCCCCCTTAAGGAAGCTGTTAGGATATCTCAGTGCAATGAAGACTCCTACAGAGGAGATGTTATTCGGTGCTTGCTGAGAGATTTTAAAGTGCCGAGCGGGCACCATCCTACGTGGTACCCGAGCGGCCATCTCAGTCATTCAAAAGTATTTTGAACGGTTGAAATTGCCGCTTAGCACTGATTTTTTTTCCGTGCTCTGAAGCTTAATTACTCATGGCTTAGAATGTTATTATTGACATGTGAATCAACTTGTAACGCTTGCGGTGTTGCTTTATCAGGAGAATTGAACAATACGATTCAACATGGAAAAAAAAAAATGGAACTTCAAAGCAACGGAACCACCGAGATCATCAGATACTAATGAATACATGTATATGGTAAATATTGATCCATTTATACGTGGAATGACGACGATATATGAAAGAGTTAAACAGACTGAGACGTATCCATATTACAAGGGTAAGTAATTGATATACAAAATCTTTCTCCAATAGTATGTACAACAAAATTATACAAATTAATAATGTCCGTGCGTTGTTCTTAGGCGCTATTAGGACATGTTCAACGAGAACTGATTATTTTTGTAAAGGAGAGGTCATTTGGCTATTGTGGAGCACTGCTCTGCACCATTCACAACTTGCCGTGTGTCATTTGTACCTTTAAATTATCAACCGAAAATACGTGAATCACACAAGATACACCAATCACATTACATTTAGAGCATCACGTGGATTTACTCATTAGCATTCAATAATTTTTCGCTTAAGCAGCAGTGGTGGTATGTCAACATTCAAAAAGAGACCAAATTTGTGCTGAATGCCACTTGGTTGACTTAAAATTTTAATCTTGAGCCGTTGATTAGATTGAGGATGTCCATTGTTACGCCTCTTGATTCTGAACCGTCGGATATAACTACTTACACAGTTATATTTGGTAAAAGCATTGCACTTGAATAAAACTCTCCAAACCTACCGCCTTGTGCCTTTGTACTTGAGCTCCAAGCAAGTTAGCTAGGATTAACGGCGTCTGTTTCTCGCATCTCAAATGCGCTTAAAACAATATAAGTAGTAAAATAATTAAATTGACTTGTTTTTTTTGAATGACACTCTACTTTTTAAAAATGCATATAACATGAATACTAAAAGACAAATATTTAAATGTGATTATTAAGATTTGGACTGCCACATTAAAATTACTTCCCTTAAATTAACAAATCTTCAACCAGAAGAGTACTCCCTCCATCGCTCTTGTTGTTAATAGTGTTTCATTATTTTTGGACCGAGTTTATCAAAACGCGATGAATCACATGGGGAAAAGAAGTTGTTGGTTTGAGTTTGAAATAGTAGTACGTAGCTATGCACGGCCGTTGCAGGGCATAAGTCCATCGACCAATAGCTTTGGGCTCCTCATTTTTGACCCAATAATAGGCACCCCGAATACGTAAAAATATTATACACATTTAGCGAATAACATCTGCAGTAAGTTTCATGAGTTTAAGCCGGAAGGCCATGTGTTCGACTCCACCAAAAATGCTAATAATAAACTGGTTGCTGTACGATTGGATCTCATGATCTCAGGGACCAGGAAGCAGTTGCATGCTGTTTTCCACTAGACCGCCAAACTATCTTTTTGTATATATCGAAGTCGAACAACTAATCCACATACAAATATCTAAAGGCCCCATTTATACAAATTGTTTAGAGCCCTGAAAATCTCCGGGTTGACCTTGTAGCTAGGTATTTATTCTTTCGCAAACGTGTGATGTAGCTGTTGATGTGCAACCAAGTTGTTTAAGCAATGGCGGAATCAGGATTTAAACTTGGAGGTAGCTCTCAGGATGAACGATCTGTCAAATTGAGTAAATAAAAAGGATACGTTTTTATATGAACAAATTTATAAAAAAATTCAAATATTATAAGAATTCGTTGATACTTAGTATCTTACGGGAGAAAAGTACATTTATTTTATTTAATTGAAAAATAGTGGTCGAAAATACATTTATTTTAGTTCTTGTTTTATGGACTAGTCAATTCTTTTTAGAATGGAGGAGAATTTAATACCCAAAAAGCACACTTGCTCGAAATTAATCGTAAATAATAGCCTAAAATATAATTTTTTGGAGGTTAAGTAAAATGAAAGAAAGTGTATTTTGGTTGCCAAACAATGGATATGGCGTGGATGAGGGATGAGGGGAAGAATGATCATTTAGTCAGGGGCTTAATACTTCATCCAAACGAGCTATCCGGTCAGCACAGAATAGCTAAAATAGCCACTCAAAACCTCAACAAATTAGTTTAGCTAGTCATTCTTTAGCCAAAAACTCCAACAAAGCCAGACTTGCTAGTGAGTGTAGTTGTCATGCCTTAAAGTCCAACAGTTATATTTGGTAAGAGCATTGCACTTTAATAAGACTCTCCTAATTACCTGCCACCTTGTGCCTATGTACTTGCGCTTCAAGCAAGTTACTAGGATTAACCGCGTCTGTTTCCCGCAGCTCAAATGCAGCATAAAACAACTCGGACCAATTTTTGGGAGGTCCACTATAGGTATTTAGTAAAGCCTCGGGTCCACTCTATAGTTTCGTAAGTCTTACAGTCCACTCCCCTTCAGAAATTACCGACTTGCCCCTCGATCAACAAAAAGGAAGACAACAAGGCTCCAAATTTCTGTTTTCGCAAAGGAGCAACTGGAATTCCACGTTATTCTCTCTCTTCTGTTCTCACCCTCACCAACTTCACTCTGAAGACAAAATGCTCTCCACTTATACGCCTGCCCACCGACGATGAAAGGCCCAATCAACTGAGCACGCTCTTCTTCTCCAACTGGTAGTACATCAAGCCTTCTTTGCCTTTCCTCTTGAACTGGTTGCCGTAGAATTTCACACGGTCAGGGAACGGGTTCTTCCTCATGTTTCCATTGTTCAATTTCTTATCATTGAAGACCTCGATTTCCAGCTCTTCCTACTCCACCGTGCTTGGATTAGGGACGTCGAATTCGATTTTCTCGTTCCATTCTGGGTTTTGGTTTCTGTAAACTGTTGAGGTTTGGTTTTGGTGGCAATCGAATTCAAATTCAGTCTATGGTATGCATCGCAAATATGCCAAGTCAATGAGTTATTGCGAGGAAACTACTTAACTACTGCCATCTGTTAATCAATCTGAATGGTGGGTAGGTTTGTCTCAGTTTGACGCTTATATTACTTTGTACACTATGTGTTCGATGATATGTCTCACTGTACCTTTGGGACCACACGCCTTTGCACGGCGAAAAAATTGTCAATAAGAATTTCTTAATGACTAGAACATTTAACAGAATGCTTGAATGCAACTTGAAACATCCCCAACTTTTCGAGAAAATGACAACTCATTTAATAGTGTGATGTGAGGAAATGCTACTTATGAATTATGAATCATGTGAAGATAATGTTTTGTTGAGTATTAGTGGAATAAATGACAACTCTTTTTTGTTGATAATAAAGACCAAATTCATGCCATAAATACGAACAACTAAGTTGATATGTTGAAAATTATGACCAATTCAGGCCATGAATATGAACAGATAAGTTTATTTGTTAAAAATGATGATAATTAGGACTAGTTCAGGCCATGAATATGAATAAATAAGTTCATATGTTGAAAATTAGATATAAGCCGATAAGTTCATGTGTTGAACATTAGGGCCAAACTAAGGCATGGATATGCATGAATACAAGCAGTTAAGCAGATAAGTATATATGTTAAAAATTATGACCAATACAAGACATGGATACAAAAAGATAAGTTTATATGTTGAAAATATTAAAAATTAGGACTAATTCAAGATATCGATGTCAATAGATAAGTTCATATGTTGAAAATAAGGAGCAAATTCAGGCATAAATATGCATAAATACAAGCAGATAAGTTTATATGCTGAAATTTAAGACCTAGTCATGACATGGATACAAATAGATTAGTTTCTATGTTAAAAATTAGCATCACTTCAGGCCATGAATACGTATAGATGAGTTCATATGGTGAAAATGTGCAAAAATACAGACAGATAAGTTTATATCTTGAAAATTAAGACCAATTGAGGACATGAATGTAAACAAATAAGTTCATATGTTAGAAAAATAAGACCAAATTCATGTCATTAAATGGATAAATACAAACAGATAAGTTCATATGTTGAAAATTAGGACCAGTTCAAGCCATGATTACCAACAAATAAGTTCATATATTACATAAATAGGACCAAATTCAAGCCATTGATATGTATAAGTACAAACAGATTCATAGGTTGAAAATTAGGACCAATTCAAGTCATGAATACTAATAGATAAGTTCATATGTTGAAAATTAAAACCAAATTCAGGCTATTGACTTGCATGAGTACAAACAGATATGATCATATTTTGAAAATAAGGACCAATTCAAGCCATGAAAACCAACAGATAAGTTCATATGTTAAAATTGACCAAAATCAGGCCATGGATATGAATTTATATGAACAAATAAGTTTATCTGTTGAAAATTTGGACCAATTCATGCCGCGAATACCAACAGATAAGTTTCTATGTTGAAAATTAAGACCAATTCAAAACATGAAAATAAACAGATTAGTTCATATGTTAAAAATTAGGACCAATTCAAGCCATTGGTATGCATAAATACAAACATATAAGCTCATATGTTGAAATAATAACCAATTCAAGCCATGGATACCAACAATTAAGTTTTTATATTGAAAATTAGGATCATATCTGGCATGGATATGAACAGATAAGTTCATCTATTTTATATATAAGACTAATTATACTGTTTATTAGCCTTAGATTTGTCAAAAATAGGAGAAACGCTAACTTATTTATTTGAACTTTTGAATAAGCATAAGCTCATATCTTTCATTTTTTTAAAACAGATGAACTTATCTGATGAAATTCCTAAAGATATATAAACTTATCGTTTGACAGTTAGAAGTCTCAACTTGGTCAACCAGGAATTTTATAGCTTTAGTTTTACCTTTTCTTTCCGTGATACTCACTTACCTTTTTGTTTTTTGAATTAGTTATGACTACACTAAGAAATATGTCTAGTTTCTCAAAATTGGTTTTACAGAACATTAAAATAATTCAAAAACGATATCTTTATATAGAGTACCATGTCCATGGGGGCATACCCCTGAAAAGAAAAAAATATACAACCAAACTAGACTAGAAAGTAATAAGCACACAAAAAAAAGTAGCCCCAAAAGACAAAGGCATACAACTACTGACAGTTCAGAAGTCTTGACCAAAGTTATTACAAAAGATATTCCAAGACAGACATAGACTCTGATTTAAAGGATTTCTCTTGATGTTCCTCCAAGAGCTCATGCAAAACCTTAGCTCAGTCGCGATTGTCTGCACACAATAAGCTCCACACTTGACCCCTGATTTTGAAAAATCCTAACATTTCCTTTTTTTCCAAAGGTGATACAGAGTAGCTGCAAAAGAGAATTTTTTTAAGGATATGCAGCATACTACCACCCCCTCTAGGTTGAGCAATCCATTCCGGTTCCATCATCGAGCTACCTTGATTCCTTTGGGTTATTCCTCCGCTTCAGAAAAAACAAAAATAACGTGGGTGATGTATATTTGCCCTTGTCTTTGCCTTGCATTTTTTTATTCTCTAAATGAAGCTACTTCCTTCAACAAGATGAAAAGAATGAAGGAGATGAAAAGGAAGGCAGTAACTCCACATTTCACAAAGGGTAATACATCTTTCCAAAGCTCAATTCAAAAGGTGAATCGGGGGCTTTGGGGCCTCTCATCCCAGGTTTCCATTAAACTACCAAGAAACTTTACAAAGCATACAAGCTGTTACCATAGTTTCAATCTGAATTATAGCACAAAACAAAGGATCCTATCATGGCAGCTTGTAAACACATCATAACGTAGTTTTCCAAAAACACCTGAAGGAAAAAAACGAATACGATTTGATTAATATTCAACCACACATTAAAAACTAAGACAACTACCAAGAACAATAAAATTTTATCATACATCGGTGGAACACCAAGCACACTCTAGAAAATCTACATATCTGTCCATTTTGCATGGACACCCAAAAAAGTAACATACCCATTTTTTGGCACAAGAAGCTTAGGAAGGGAGCTAATTCCAATTCTTGACATGAATATATCAGACATATTGCATATTAAAATTCCCAGGTGATGCATCCATGACAACTTTGTTATGCACACACTCTATAGGAGATGAAAAAAAGTCAGATACTTCAAAATTTAGCCGATTCGTATGTCCTAAGGATTGAAGTTCATTCAAATTTGACAATCAAAAGAAATCATGAGATTAATAACCAGATTGAATGGACATTTATCTTACCGGAACTGGTGCAAGGTTGGAAACATGTCGACCAACTGCACCATTTAACTTAGAAAACTCTTCAGATAGTACAACAGAATTCATCCTTTCCTCATCATTATCCTACTGGATGTTTAATGAAGTCAAACGAGAACCTTCGTCCCACAAACCGAAAGTAATCGATTGCTCATAATGTAACAGGGCACCCCCCCAACTTGTAGCTTTTTCACACAATGAACCACCACAAAACGAAAGTCCGCTGCAATTGGATTAAGATTATTGAATAAATACAATGTTTCTGCAATACTCAGGATGGTACCTATTTCTAGTGATTGGAGCCGTAAAAATGTTTGACACAGTATGGGAAGATAGCAACCTTATCCACTACTCCATCACAACTCAATTTGAGAGCCACCAGACACAAAGGGGTATGATTGATAATGAAAAAACTACTCAAAACCACACAATATTGAAAGACATCTCTACATACCTCATTGGTATACCTTAACATGCACAACCAAGAATACAATCAAAGCAGAAAGAGCATCAGCTAGCCTAGAACAATGGGAAACGATTCCCATTAATCACATCCACCAACAACAAGGTGAACAGATGATATTACTCAAAAATCTATATCAAACATGGATATAATCCACATTGTTTAACAATAGCAACAATTTTTGGCATCCATAGCTCAACCAATCAATTTATCAAACACATAATATACACTCAAGCAAACACTTTTCAATTGTCAAAACTCCATCAGTTTCCGTTGTGAACCCGACAAGCACCTAAAAGTGACCCCAAATGGCGGTCGCTGGTTTAAAAGGCATATGTTTAACAGGTTCAAAAGCCTTTTCTATTTCACCAGAAAGCCCAAGCATATCTACAACATGAACGTAATCCTTACAATCTAGAGTAGAAATTCTATTCTTTATCCAGCAACAATATATTTTATTCAAGCTGGCTTCTAGGCCGAAGTCGAACAGACCTTCTCGCTGAAAATAAACCTTAATTTCATTTCTAATAGGAATGACAGCATAATCCAAACTCATTGGTGATATCATTTCAAAGTAGTTAAAGAGAAGGGTTCCTATGATAAAATTAAGCTATTCAATTCGTCCAAAATTGAAGGGATTACTCGTATTAAGAACACAAAAGAGAAACGACGAGAAAAGAAAGCTTAGGTCTACCCTGCAATTGCAAAAAATCACGATCCCTAAATCACAAACAAATGAAACTCCTCCATCGCCATAAAAAACTAACCTGCAATTGCAAAAATGGCGATCAAATGCAGCTCCTCGATCACATTCAAATGAATCTCCTTGATGACAATCAAAAACTAACATGCAATTTCAGAAAATCGAAATCGCTCACGCCTCTGGCGATCTCTCTCGCCATTTCTGCCTCCAGCGTAAAATGAAGCTCTGTGACTTCTCATGGGTAGGGGCATTTTTGTCCAGTAAAAAATGAAATGTGGACCTGAAGCCTTACAAAATTCATAGTAGTGGACACGAGGGTTTATAAAAGTGGACAGTGGACTGGGCCATGTACAAACACCTTAATGGACCTCTCACAAATAATTTAAAACAACTCCTATAAAATAATTTAATTGACTTTTTTTTTTAAACAGCACTCGACGACACTCTAATATACAGTATAGTATTACCTTTGTTTCAATTTATGGTTTCACTACGAAAAGTCGTGCCATTTTTTAAATCAAAAAATGAACTACTTCCGTAAATCATTTTTCGAATTTTTTTGCACCAAATTAAAGTACTCGTCGAGTACTTTAATTCGGTGCGAAAAAATTCAAAAAATGATACACAAAAGTACTTGATTTTTTTATTTGAAAAAAGGCAAGAGAGAGAGAAAATGGGGATCATATTTGGGAACAAAGGGAGAAGTAGTTATGTAACATGAACAGTAATAGACAAATATTAGAGCATGATTATCAAATTTGGAGTGCCAAAATCACTTTTAATTTCTATAATTAACTACAGTATTCTTCAACAAGAAGAGTACTCCCTTCGGCCATTTTGTTTGTTAACAGTGTTTCACTATTTTCAGACCGATTTTTTCAGAACACGTACGATGAAGAATCACATGTGGGAAAAAAGTCGACAGTTTAAGTTTGAAGTAGTATAGTAGCTATGACATAGTATTTATTCTTTCACAAACGTGTGAGATAGCTATCGATGTTCGACCAACTTAATTTGCAAATAGATACACAATGAACTGGTTCTGATCTTCATTGTGATATAGTTTGGACAACGGAAAGACTAATTATGCTACAGGTTATTCTTAATTACAAATGGAAAACAATTAAAGCTAAGTCATGACAGCTGAGCTTTGGTTGGAATAAATTTTTCTCTCTATTCATCAGGGAAAAAAAAGAAAAGAAAAGAAAATTTCCCTCCGAATCCGACCCAAAATCCGAATTTTAGAATGGATACCCGCCCCGTTCGGATCGGACCTAAATGCCATCCCTACCTGAAGATCAGTCAGTGTTTACAAACTGAAACAGATAGTTCTACAAAAAAGACAAACTAAATCGGCCACAACCATTGACAAAATCTATGGAGGTTGAGAGGGGGCTATCGGCCACCATTGACAACGAGCATGATGCAGATTTGATTCCTTGCTGGTACTTGGATCAGCAAGGGCAAACAAATTAAGTCGTCGTAGGTAAGCTGTGGCCCAACAAATCGTCCAAAGCCGGACCGAATCTGTAACGCCCCCATTATTTGGGCACGTTAATTATCATTACAATCCAAATTAAAGTTTAAACCCAAACTTTAATACAAACGATACAGTTCTCATAAACTAAATAAATAGCAACCGGGGTGATTCTAGGGCCTCGTCCATCCCTGCGCCGGGTCATTCCCCATTCCGGCAGCGCCTCCCGTTCCTCGGGTCTAGTTCCCGTAGTACGGTTCCTGTCCATTTAGATAGTCTAGCATAATACGTCCGAGTCGCACAGGCAACATCATGGTATTATGCCAGGGTTACACGAAGGCAACACCGTGAGCCAGGCTCAATAGTTTACTACGCTAAGCTTCTAAGTAGCAATTCTAGAACAATATATTCATGAACAGCATATAGATCTTATGAACAGTAAATCATATCATGCGTGTCCATGCGGATCAGAGTAAATATGCGCAGTAAGATGGTGTCTCGTTTCAGTATCTCAAAACTGTGCTACGTGTCACTTTCTCGAAAATTCTCATTTCGTTTCTCAAAAACACATTTCGTTTATCAATCGTTTTCTCCAAAAACTTCGGTTTTTCTCAATGATTGCCATTCCGGCATTCTTCTTCAAATTTCATTATCTCCCACCGCTCACGAAAGTTATTGGTCGTTTTCGCCTCCTCACCGGTGGCGGTACCAACCTTTCCTTCGAGGTCCCGCCGTCGTGCATCACCGAACTTAACGATTTGTTTGCACGCGGTCCGTTCACCCGCGACTCACACGACCACGGTCCGGCCGCCTTGCATCACCGAACTTAACGACTGTTTGCAAGGTCCGTTTCATCAGTGTGTTGCACGCGCTTAGCCCAACATCCTAGTTCTCTCCAAGGCTGGAAGTGGGCTCGCTGCACTACCGCAATCGGTACCGTTCCTCCAAATTCTCTCCGCGAATTTGAGGTGGTAAATCATTTCATCACATTTCATCTCATTTCATTTCTCCATAATCTCATTTTATTTCTCCGAAAGAAAATCTCAATTTCATTTCTCAAAAATTTCATTTCTCATTTCAAACTCATTTTCACTCTCATTTCTATTTTCTCATCAATAAATATTCAATTTCGCGTCCGGTGACATAACGTATCGCGTACGTGTTCGGTGTCACATGCTCAAATCATGCTCATGCAATATTTCATAATTTCCTCTAAATTCATATTCTTTCAAAATCACATTTCTCACATAAAATCATGCACAACAATATACCAACTCTCTAAATAATTTTGTTTCCTCTAGAAACTTTCCCACGTAAAATCATACACTTTAATATACCAATTTCCCTCAAAATAATATTCCTTCTAGCAATTGTCTTCACATAAAATCATACACTTTAATATTCTCCAAAAATAATATTTCCATTTCTCTCAATTTAATCCTCAACAAAAATCTCCAAACTATTTTATTTCTCCTCCAAAGAAATAAAATATATCAATTTTCTCTTTTCAAAAATAGTTTAAACCCAACTATTTTCTAGAAATCCCTTGTCAAAATCCACCATAACTACTTATAGACTTCCAAAATAAATATTTACAACTCTCCAAAAATATTCTTTCTATTTTTTCTAGAAACTTTCTTCTCAAATATTCTCAATAATTTATCCTTTTCATATCTAGTAAAAATCACAATTTTTCTTCTAGAAAAATCACCAAATAAACCCACTGCATACTTTATAGAAATCTTTCTAGAAATCCATATGATTAATTCCCTCTTTTATAAAATCAACTCCATACTTTCTTGTCAAAAATAACCACTAGACTTTTCTTTCCAACAAATCTCTTAATAGAGCAATTTCATCATTTATCTAAGAAATAATATCTCAAACATCAACCAATAAGTAAGACAATCAAGATTAATTATTTCTTTCTAGAAATAATAACTTAATCATACTAGAATCTTGTCTAGTGAAACACATCTACTAATTAACTTCTAATCACCTTCTAATCGCTTCTAATTTCACTAATCCACTTCTAATTCCACTAATTAACTTCTAATTCCATGAAGAACTATTTTAACTTGAACCTCATAACATGCTTGTTAAACTTTCTAAATGAAAGTACTCTTTCTAAATTACTAAGAAACATATTTAGTCACTTAACATATGCATAAATTAACTTAATCAAATTCCATAATCATGCCTAGAAACTTAATTAGAACAACATATTTAAACTAGAAATAGCTAATTAGAAGAGTAGTTTAGTAAACTACCTTAGTTTTCCGGGTGTAAACTGGAAGCCGATTAGCAATCCTTTGGAGAAGAAAGCCCTTAAACTACCTAGCTAACTTACTAATCTACTTAGTAAGTAGCTAATTAAAACTAAAATATGGTGGCTAAAAGGTGGTAGGAATATTTGGTTTGTTGGGAAAGTAGGAAGATAAATAACAAGTGTGGGGTATGGGGTGTCCAAATGACCAAAGGGGTTGCTATTTATAGACAAAGGGTGACTTCTCCTCCCCCCTCAAAAACTTTCGGCCCTCTCCCCTCTCCCTCTACCGAAAATTTTGAGATAGTGCATGTATGGGAGTAAATGTGATGCTTAGGTGTCTTATGGAAGTACAAAGGTGGCAAGTCTAGGTCTAGGTAGGAATCTAGGTAGGTGTCTAGGTATCTAGGGCTAGATTCTTGTCTAGAATGAACCATTTAGGGTAGATACAATGTAGATACAATGGTGGGGGAAAAACGCGTTCCGTTGTGTAGGTTTTTGCGCGGTCGTCTTAGTTACGGGGTGTTTTTAGGAGCTATTATGAACCAAAGGTGTGTGAAACCATTAAATGGCTAAGAGGGTAGCCATAACTAGCTATGGCTAGGTGGATTATTCCTTCCTTAATTTAAGGGAGCTTGTCCCTAGCTTACTTGGAAGCCAAGGCCTACAAAACATAGGCTAGGATGGGTGTATCTTGTACAAATGCATGTATTGTGTGGGTATGTGTAGTGTACTCCAAAAATAGTAAGGCTTACTCTAACTAATGTTGGTTACAAAACCCTAGGTTTAGTTGGCCACCTCATCAAACCATTGCTTGCACAATTGTACAAAGCAATAACTCATGCATGTGCATGTGTACTAAGGTGCATGCACACACACACACACACTCTCTCTCTCTACCGAACCCTCTCTCTCTCTCTCGGCATTCTCTCTCTCTCTCCCCGTGGCTCTCTCTCTCTCTCTCTCTCTCTCTCTCTCTCTCTCTCTCTCTCTCTCTAACTCTCTCTCTAACTTGGTCAAATTCCAAGTTCCAAGGGAGAGGAATCTATGACGTACTTATGGTGATAGGATGGATGAGAGTTAGTAGGTTTCGGACACTAGCCGGGGTCTCCAGGTGCTACAATAGTGTAACGGATGCTCTACTCGGTCTCGTATACGTGTACGCATGGCTGGAAATTGAATTAAGGAAATAAATAATAATTTAATAGGAAATTATTTCAATAAACCGAAAATTAAATTAATTAATTAAATTATTTAACGAAATTTTTATTTACGAAAATTAGGGTCGTTACAGAATCGAATCGTTTTCATCGCTTCACCATGACCAAGGGCCTCTGGATTGTATAGATTTTTTTTTTTTGTTTTTATTAAAAAATTGTATTTCTTAGTTTTTTGCATCGATTTTTCATAGACATTGGTTCGTATTTTTCATGGACATTGGTTCGTATCGACAAGAGGAATCTAAAGTGTCAAAAATTATTATCAAAATTTTTAAAAAAAGTTCACTAAAGACAAAGAGAATCCAATTTTTTGTGGATTATTTTTTTTTGGGTCTTTATTCAAATATTTTTATTGTACTTTCTAGATATGAGTGTAGTTCAAATATTTTCAACATTTCTAAATTTTCATAATTTCTTTAATTCAAGCTTGATTTGCAAATATTATCTTTTGTTAGTATTAGAGATTGCTATTATGTCTAGGATTTCTTTGGCTATAAATAGAAGCTCTATAATAATATCGAGTTTATTTGAGAGTACGTCTCGCTTCTCTTATACTTCTAATAATAATCTTGAGATTCATCAGATGAGTTTCTTCATAGTGATAGAAGATTTTGTTCATTCCTTAAGTTTCAAACGATCCCTCTCACAAGACAAACTTTTACTTTCCCAATCTTCTTATAATTACTAGTTGATAATTACTTCCACGGCCCAGAAAAGATAGTCTTCCATAAAAAGACGTGTAATTTTCAGATAAAAATAAAGCAATTTCCGCACTGGATTTAAAAAATTCAATATCAGGGAGGAAGCCAAGATTTTTGACAAGTAAGGTCAAAATTTTGAAGGGCAATCAATTCACTTTTTGATTTGCTAGAAATGTTGTAGATTTAAATCAAAGAGTAGGTATATATTAACAACTAAATGTAGCTCAATTGACCCCAAAGACTTTTCATGCTTTGCCCCCTTATTGGGGATTTGTGGGAGAAAAGTTTATCTATTTTGCCCCTTTATTTTTCTAAGTTCCAAACCATTTAAATGAACTGGGGCAAGTAAGGAAGTTTATGTGGGATCAAATAAGCAAGAACTTGTTGAAAACCATACCTATCCCCAGTGAAATTTGGGGATTCGGGGTGGGTGGTATGCGGCAAAACTACGTCATTTTGTTTGATTTTTTTGCACACTTCCAAAGCTTTCAAGAGCCTTGTTTGGAGGAAGAAAAAACCACTACAAATGCCTAAATCCAAAGTGCCTAAACCTTAAACCTGAAGTGTCTAAATCCAAAGTGCCTAAACCCACTATACCCTATCCCAAATAGTCTAAATCCCCTAAAATTGAACCTCACACTTAACTCTCCAAATAGGGCTCTTGAATATACTAAGAAAATGAGCAAAACGACGTAGTTTTGCTGCACAACATGACACACAACACCTACTGTACAGCGCTTCCCCCGGATTCGAAATTTAGAAGACAATGTGGTCAATTGACCCCATTTGGTAACCTTGTCAGGTATGATTTTAGTAAATGTTACAAACCATTATGGATTTTAAAAAAAATTACTATTCACTAGATACTAACTGTAACGAGTCGTTAGTGATTTTTAAAAATTCACTATTTATGTAAATATTAATGGTAACTTACCAAAAACTATGTAACAAGTAACAAATTAAATCATTCATAACAAGTATTAAAAACATGTGTAAAGAGACATATCGTACGCCTGTACCATGGATTTTTCGTCCACTTTTTATTTCGTAGAATCAAGACAAATTTAATTCCCGATCCTTACTTGCGATCCAATCATCTATTTTCTGACATATTAAAATTGCTTCAACCTTTTCCAACCTCTGCGTAATTATCAAATGACAAACTGGTCCTTGAAGCCTATGAAGAATACTTGTAATAATCTCTAGATAACGCAATGTGAATACAAACTCACGCTAGTAGATGGAGCACACAATAATATTAATACCCAATTGGAGTTGACTTAGCAAAACAGTTAATGGATAAGCACTCACTAATGTTGAATTTTTCAGATTTCGTCTCAAACTATACCAATGTTTCTCTCGAAGGTTCTAAAAAGAGGCGGCTTCAGAATTTGAGTTTTACGGTAACAAAAACGTAAAGAAATTTTTTGTATACAACCGCTATACAAAATAAACATATTTCTTCTGGATGAAAACTAATTAGGCCTTTTTAAATTTTTTTTAATCATGTTGAGTTATATTATCTACTTACTCACAAATTTAATTGAATTTAAATACAAAATAATATGTACAACGTATTGTATGAGGGTGGGAAATTGAAAGCGTCTCTATTATGAGCTAGGAAGCCAATTTTTTTTATAAGTCCATGTGTAGTCGTATATTTGCACTTAAGTACAGTGAGGTTGTGGGTACAATTTCTATAGAGATAGGTAGCGTGTAAATTTCTTCTAATGTCGTTTAGCTAAAATAAAATCAATATTTTCACGAGAAAAGGATAAAGATGCCCATGTACTATCTCTCACATCCTGCTTATTTCTTAAAGCTGTGTTTTGAGATTTTTTTCATAGCCAGGTGTCAGGTTAGTATGCGCGAATCTCAACTAATTATAGGGTCCTGAAGTTAACGATCTACCAAACTTTCAATGACTCTTAAGGAGTTGAACCTGCGAAATTTCAAACCCAGAGAGACTTTAGGACGGAGCAAAAGTTTTGGACTTTAACCTCCCAATTACCAACAACTCTCTGGTTATGTTTTATTGAAGAGATTGCCTTATTCACGGAGCATCTTACGGAAGCCTCAAAAGAAGCCCAATTAACACCTCATCACAATAATCTGAACTAGTTATCTTGTAGGATTCACAAAATAGTGTATATATGCAAAAAAAAACTAGCTTAACTCGGCATCTATAGGTACGTCAAAAATTAAATTTTTGTGTAAGTAGGGCCGGCCCAAGGGTTTCAAGTGCCCTAGGCCTTGTTTAAAAAATGTGCCCTAAGAGTTGCCAAGTGGTAGTAAAAGGAGCTTTAGAGCGAAGGAGTTGTCACATAAAGTTTCAGTTGCTAGTAGTATTGCTATCTCTCAAGGATTCAATCTAGCCATGGACGAAACAGTGCAAGGCTATGTTTTGATTTGGATTTTTGGAGGGTAGAACAAGGAAAAGGGAAATGAAGGGAAAAGAACTAGCAATGCTATATAAGTGAAACATCCCACATTTGGATTTGGTTGGGAAAAGTGCAAGAAAATGTTTAAATATGTATTGTGAAGATTTAAAAGATCAGAAAATGTAGAGAGAAAAACTTTCATTATTCACTGTTTCGTGTGTTCTCCTTCCACATCACTGCTAGTGTTGCAGCATGCACAATTAGCATACTATTGAGTTGTCCCACATCGGTAGATTTCAAAAGGACATGGGAGAGTAGCTTATATAAATATCTAAAGCCTAGCTTATTTGCTCTAGTATAAGTGTGTGTCCTTTTTTTAGTTTGGGCCGACGGGTCAAATGGCCATGGCAATTGCTTAGGCCTTTTGGGTTACAAATGTTGGGCAATAAAGAGTTCTAGTCAAGCCCATTGTGAATAAATATGAGAGTGCCCCAAAAATTGGTATTTTTTGGAGTGCCCTAGGCCTCGGCCTTGTGGGCCTAGGGCCTGAGCCGGCCCTGGGTGTAACAAATCAACTTGACCCGGCTTGGATGCCGCGCTATATGGAATTATGGATATTCTACAGCACCCCTGATCGAGTTGTACCACATATACATATCTACGTGGCCGCCTAATAATGGTGAAAACTTAAATTAAATCAGTTATCTAAACCAAGTCATCAAATTCATACTTAGCACAATATTAAGGATTGGTCCAAATCTCTAATAATTATAAAAACGAAAAACAATTTGTGTTGAGTGTACAAGTATCCCGTTTACAATAATCAAGCTGATAGAGACAACTGAAATATTTAGATTATGGAAAATAGAGGCGGGTCAACACTTTTAAGAGGTATAAAGTGAAATCGACATGGTGATTAAATTAATTTTGTAGATGTTAACTTTTATTTTAGAGTAGGTTATATATGGAAAAAAAGGATAAATTTTAAATTAAATGTGCAGGAAACTAGTTATATCTATCGATCTTTTGTTTTTTGCAAGAAAGAAAAAGACTTCATACGCAAAATTCCAGTGTAATTTATTCCTGACTTTTTACTTTGATTTTTATTTTTTTGTTACTTATTCTCCTTCTAATCAAATACAAGAGAAAATTATAATATTTTTATTCTCTTTCCATAATTTCTATCATTATCGTGCTAATCGAACGTATTTTATCGAGGATTTCATTTACCTTGGGACTTCAGCATTTAATTTCATACTATTTTCTTCGTGCCAAAATGACAGTCCCTTCCAAAAAGATCATATATAAGATAAAGAACATTGGTTAAATTATTTAATTTTTTGCATCAAATCTTTAATTTCATGCAAAGAAACTGTAAAAAATCATTTATGAAAGCACTTTATTCGTTCCTTCCAAAAGTACATGTTTTTTCTTAACGAATTACTATCATTTTGGGATAGGAATTATTGTGGACTGCAGAATAATACTAAAGAAAAGTTACGTATCGCGTTATGCTACCAATATAGAAACTATTTATACCCGGCCCTTTGTAATAACATTTCTCATGGAAAGAAATTCTCTCCATTGTCTAAAAAAAGAAACCAATATTTATAATAAAATCTACCAAATGTCTATTTCGAACAATAAATAATGAAAAACATGTAACCAATTCTTATCACATCACACTCAACGATGGTAACAAGCTATGTGGCCTTGAAACCAACAATTTTTATAATAACTCATGCTGGTAACACAAAAATAAAATGACACACACATATTATCTCTAATCATTGGACTTTGTATATATAGTCCCAATTTGTATCCCCCAATCACAAATTCAGCTACGTATAATTAATACAGTACATGGCATCCACCGATCAATCTGCGCCGGAGCCGGAAAAGGCGCCCCCACCACCGGAAACCATCGCACGGCCCCCTCGTCGGCGTGACTACTTTGCAGTGGTTGATGTGCTTCTAAGGATTTTATTGTTTGGGGCGGCAGTGGCGGCTGTTGTGGTGATGGTGACTAGCAAAGAGACGAAGGTGGTCGCCTTCGCGGTGTACAGGACGGCTAATTTCAAGAATTCACCGGCCATGATGTAAGTACACTAAGCCTATGTATTGGATGTATAAGAAAAACGTACTCCCTTCGTTCCTAATTACTGGTCGAATTCCAACTTTTTAAACAGATATGCAATAACTGCATTCACATTAAACAGATTCATTAATTTTTAACTATCCCCTTTTATATTTCAACTTTTGAATGAAATGGTTGTTGGTAAATGAGTTATTTTGGACGATTGAATAAATTTTGTTTGATTTTTCAAAGAGGACAAATAATTTGGAACATCCCAAAATAATATAAGTAACAAACAATTTGAAACGGAGGGAGTAATTGTTATTTACCTCAAAAAAAAACCCTATTTGTTACTCCCAAATGTTTTCTGGTTTTAGTCATTTTTTATCCCACTTTCTAGTCTTTTTTTTTTTTTTATCTGTCATCTCGATAAGAGATATCGCAAGAGAAATCGAAAGAGTAAAAGTACATGGGGCTTAGCTTGAAAACTAATTTAAAACTTGACCCACTATTCTTGTACTTTTGCAGTTTCCTTTTGTTAAAAAGAATTGGAGAAACAGAAAGAAAAAGGGAGAAACAGAAAGAAAAAGGGAAAAACAAAAAGATGGAAATTTTTCTGAGAAAATCAATTAAAAAAAATTATACATTGCAAGGGCCGTCCACGGATCGGTCTTGGGCCGATCGGTTCGGTTCTCAATCCGATCCGCTTGTTACGATTAAATACTCATTGATTAAAGTTTACTAGTAGTCAGGACTTCTAACTCAGGTGGTCGTGTACTAGTACTCATGCATGTGTTGAAAGGTTTTGAGTTTGAGCTGATGATGAACAACATCAATTTACTAATATCCTATTGTCGGACCAAAAAACAGTTAGTTAGCCAAACAAAGTTGTGACAGACCACAATTTACTTATAATTGAAAGGAAGCTGGTTCCAAGACCCAAGACTAGGATAACTAGGATTGCAAACGAATCGGGTTGTTCACAAGTAGCTCAAAACCCATTTTGCTTTGGCTCGCCTCGGTTTGTTTAGTAAACAAGTTGAGATCGAACAATTTTTTCCTCTGAGTTTTTACGAAAACCTCTTTAAAAATTTTGAATGAACATTTATGATGCAGATACTTTGTAGCTGCACTTTCAGTGGCTGGATTCTATGCTCTTATTACAACAATGGTATCCTTCTTGGCACTCCTGAAGCCTAGGTGGTCAACAAAGCTGTTACCCCATTTTGTGATATTCGATGTGGTAAAGCTCCTCTCTATTTTCCCCCCCTACGTTTCTATTTCTAAATACATGTAATCTCGATTCCACATCTAGGGGTTTACAAGAAAACCGAAAAAATCGTGGTTTGAACTAGATATTTTGGTTCGGTCCCTAGTTTCATAATTAGGAACCGTGGTTTGAACCAAACCGGTCCGTATATATGTGTGTGTGTGTGTGTGTGTATAACATAACATAATATATACATTCCTATATACCCACACACACTTGATAATTTTGTGAGTTTTTAAGTATGTTTCAAAGTTTCATATGCCAGCTGTTGTTTTGGGTTGCAAATGTTTTAAAGTTTAGAAAGTTTATTTGATGTTGCTAGTTCTCGCGGACTATATTTGTTTTTTTAATTTTTATTTTTAATTATTGTTCAAGGTTTTATGTCATAGGTTTTTAGTTTAGTTGTTTTAATTATGGTTGGACTTCTTAATCTATTTGTGAGTTTGTTTCATTGCAGTAGTTTTATGAAGAAGTTGCAACAATTTTAATGGTTTGAATCTATATGTGTAACGGTCTGGTTACGATTCTTAATTTTTTCAAACCGTTAGATATGGTTCGGTCCCCGGAATTTTACAAAACCGATCCGAACCGGATCATGTACATATCGACATCTGTACAATTTAATTACAAAATAAAAATTACCATTTTGCCATCGACGTTTTTTTTTTTTTTTTTGTGTGTGGGGTCAATTTACGAACGGGATATGTCAATTGGATTATGTGATCAATGCCTGTAAATGTGTGTGTTGTGTATGCAGCTGACGTTGGGCATTGTCGCGGCGGCGGCCGGGACCGCAGGGGGAGTGGCTTACATTGGAATAAAAGGGGATTCTCGAGCGGGTTGGACCAAAGTTTGCAATGTCTTTGAAAAGTTCTGTCACCATGTAGAAGCATCCGTTGCTGTCTCAATTTTTGCCTCCGTTGTGTTGGCATTGCTTGTTATTAACTCTGCTCATTCCCTCTCCAAAAGAATCCCCAAGTAGAGATCACTCTCATTTTAATTAGATAGGCACCCTTTGGTACATTGATTGACTACCGATTGCGCACTACACCCTTGTGTTACAGAGTCCCCGGGTCCTTGATTGTGTTGGGTGTCAAGTGGACCTTGCTTCTTTTTCTTTTCTTTTTTTTCCTTTAATTTTTTATTATAAACTTGTGTATGTCTAGTTGTTTGATTGTGCAGTGGTTGTGGGGCTAATATTTGTCTTTGTATGTATGTGGGAAAATCCTGTTTTACTATGTGCAGTTGAATTACTTGACTATATTCTAGTATATCAAATTGTTGGGTGCAGTGGGTGGAAGAGTTACAAATGAATTGTAACTTGCCAACATTCATGTGTCCTGTCCATGATGATGGATTTTCAATGGACCGCAACGGGTGCTGTACTTTTCAGGTTTGAACTCACTTGGTGAAAGTAAGTTTCATTTGAAAGAGCTGCATTAAACTAAAAATCTTGAACCGGGTACTTCGGCCAAACTTCTACTTACCATACGCTAATTAGTACGGGCAATTCGTTTTGATTCTAGTTTGATTTGCGTCTTACGTTCATATGCACATATCCTATATTACAAGTGTCTTTAGCGACCTCACCTTGCAAATTTTAATAGTTTGGGATGTTTTTTAACAATGCTTTCATGCCAACATTCCCATACGTCCTTGCTATTATGTGACTTAGGCCTCCTTTGGCTAAATAAAAAAAAACCGGTTTTTTGGTTTTTCCTGTTGTCTTTATTCAATTTTTTTATTTTGCATTTGTTAGTTTTCGGTCGATTTTTTGTGGTTTCTTGGCTTGTCTCGACGAAAAGAATCTAAAAAGTATAAAATTGTTAGCCAAACTTAAAGTTTGTGAATAAAGACAAAAACTAATCCAAAAAACTGTTTTTTGCTTCCATTTTTCGTCTTTTTCACAAAACTTTAAGTTTGGCTAACAATTTTATACTTTTTAGATTTTTTTCGTCAAGACAAGATAAGAAACCACAAAAAATCGACTAAAAACTAACAAATACAATTTTTTTTGAATAAAGACAATTAAAAAAACCAAAAAATCAATTTTTTAGAACATGACTGCATCAATCATTGAGGTCCGCCGTAGCTATATCAAGTCCAATACACAACCACCTAAGAAATACTAGTAGCATACGGGAAAAATTAACCGACACTAAAGATGCCTATACATGAGAACTAGTAATCAATTTTTTTGCTTTTGGACTCAACTTAGAGATCATGGAACCAAACATTACTGCTGGCAAGAATTGATTCTTATTTGTTCTTCACGGGGACATAGGGTCCCTTTATGGAGTTATCGTTAAGATATGTCTTGAATTCAAGACATTTAAAGAAATGTACAAAATTGAGTGTGAAAAGACAATTGGAGCATCTGTAGTTCTGGCCATGGTGTCCGTCGTCCGGACCACGGGTTAATTAAGGTTTTGGAAGATTCGGACAACAGGGGCTGAATGTGCACATCTGCGCGTTTTCAAGGGGGTTTTGACTTAATTTTTGTATTTTCTTACAAATTACTAGCAATCATGGGAGTTGTTAGGGTTTAATTTCTTGAGTGAATCCCTTTAAGGGACCCCCCATGGGATTCCCCGTAGTGTGTTAAGATTTCTTAATTGTTCTATTAATTAATCTTGAGTTGGGATTTAAGATATTTAGGATTTAAACCCACATGACCAATGAAAATGGTAATTTATTGGAGGACTCTAACAACTATTTTGAGAGTAAACAAGATACATGAACCTAAAACTAAAGGTTTTCTGTCATTCTCTGGTAGAGAATTCCCAACAACCGAACAGCAAGATAGTTAACGATTATATATACTAATTTATTTGATTAATACTTTAAGAGGATTAAGACTTCTCATAGTGAGATTCTCATTCTATCCTTTTCCTTACAAGATCTCAGAAAAGGAAGGGTGAATGACAAGCCATCCTTTCTTATCTGAGAATTGTTCTGATTATCAGAAATGTAACGGGTGTATGGGTCATCCTTAACGTACATCTATTAATCCCAAAGGATTATAATAAATGATTAGAGAAACCTCTAGCAAGCGTCGAGTTCGTGAGCTCGGGTTGCTATTATGCTTTCACTCAACTGATCTCTCTTGGAATTGTTAGTCCCATAGCTTTTAAAATCACATGTTTGTCTACAACTGTTGGTCCCAAGCAACTCAAGACGTATTTCAAGGGTCAATCGGTATGTGATTCACGTTGTACATGAAACCAGTGGCGAAACCAGAATTTCATTGTAACCCTATGACCGGTCATAAATGTCATAATACCCGTTTACTGTTACAGTAATTTGTAAAAAGACATTATAACTGATCATAAATACATTTATGACCAATCATAAATTACCTTATTGGGGCGGACAGTAGAATAATCCAAATCTAAAAGCTCAGGCATGAGGAAACAAAATTAAACTGCAAGATTGCAATTAAACTGCATCAAACAGTAAACCCCTGTTACATCTAGGTATGGGTCACCTAAAGTCTTTTGTCATGCCACTTTTTCCAAGCTAAAACAGTAACCAGCATCCTACTAGGCAGTAACACAAAATATCCATAAAAGTTCAACTGACATATACTCTGTCCGTAACATTTTGTTTGTCAATTTTCGATCATCTTTTTTTCGATCAATCACTTATATATATATGCTGAAAATTTCTTATCCAGACCTCCCGAATTTAAGAAAAAATGTATTTTTTTTGTTTTACAAATTGTTTTTGGAAAATCCGAGCCGTCCAATGTGTTCAAAAAGTGTTTTCAATTGTCCACGTGAGAAATCTTCAAAAAAAAATACCGGAAGGGGATTGATCAAAGCATTTTTTCACAAAATTTGTAAAATCGGATTGTTAAAAAAATGTTCGGATCATGGAGGACCGGGGGTCTGGAGGAGAAGCTTCTAACATGAATTTTAAAAAATACTATGTTATATGGATCTTGTCTGATAGTTCTTGATTAGTTCTAAACAACAAAGTTTTTAGATTAATGGAAAACATTCTAGATTGAAAGAAAAAACAATAAAAAAATTGGCAAAGTCTTCTGATATTGACAAATAAAATGGGACAGAGGGAGTACAATTTTTCAACAAAGTTAAGGCATAAGAAATCAAGCAGCGCTGCTACATACTCAGAAGATTTTACCCATAAAAAATTTTCACGCAAGAGTTGCTTTCTGGGCCGTTTACGGGCAAAAAATTCTAGGTACGTAATCATTTTGATAAGAAATAGTTGGAGGAAAGAGAAACCGGAAGAGACGATTCTGTTTCTGTAATACAAGAAATGGGTATCACTTTGGGTGATGAACACAATGAGTGATAGAGAAGAAGAAGAAATGGGTATCTCTGTGTCCCATTGTTATTATATGCTAATCAAAGGAAAAGCTCATGTGACTCTGAAATGATCAGCGACGGGAACACAACTTTAAAACATTATGTCCGTAAGTTTTCGATGCATGTGTGTCCGAAACTTGTGTTCCTAGACTTTTCCATTCGAAATAGCGAAGTGAAGAAAACGGAGAAAAAGGTCCAAAAAAAAAAAAAAGCCTTCCAGAGATATGATCATAGGAAAGTCTGTCAAGGGCAACGGTATACATAGACAGGGCGCTGCTGCCTCTGTTGTGGCATGAATATGACTATGGCGATAAGGGCTATAACAACCAAGAACATCGTTGACTTGACGTCGGTACCCCCACCGCCATCCTCCTCCTCTTCTTCTGCCGCAAACGCATTCCCCATTGCCAAAAACAGCACAGCAACAGCAAGTTTAGTGGTAGCCCAGCGGTAAGCACTGTGTACTCCCATGACTTTCGGTGAATGGAACACAAAAAAAAAAAACGCACCGGTGTAATTTCCTCTGTTGGTCTTTCTTGTTTTGTACCGTTGTTTCTCTGCAAAATTATAGGTGATGGGAGACATTTATAAAAGAAAGGAAATGGTTCTCTTAACAAATATTAAGCTGACAAATGAAAAAACTCCCTTCGTTAGATTTTGTTTGTCCATAAAAAATGGTGTGATAGCAATATCGGAACCTTCTCTGTAACCATAAAAAATGGCGTAATCTTTCGGAAAAGGATAAACAATATGGAACGAATGAAGTATAATTTGACTATGAGAATGACGATATTTATCACGGGCAAAATATGTATCCAGAAAAAAACTAAGACGGGCATATTTAGAGATTAAATTTATTCCGGTTACGTCCTCACATCAGAATAAATTTGATTACATTATACCTATTATTCTTGTATTGTTTTGGATAAAATTGTGGAAGAAAACACTTCTGAGGGAATTATTACTCGAAATGAAATTAGAATGAGCGTGTATGATGATGTGGTAGCCATTTTTTTAATTAAGCATGCTTTGCAATGAAAGAATTACTAATTGACAAGGTCATATGAAAATGGTGGCATTATTGAGCATGAAAATATTCAACAAATATATTATATGAAAAATGCTAACTAAAGCCCGTCGGGCTATGGATAATATAAAAAAATGTATTAATTTTCTTAAAAAAGTGCATTGATCAAATTCTAATTACTTTGTCTTTTTATGTATATTATCATCTATCTAGTGAACACATATTAGCCGGACCGTTGTTTTAGTACGGGTGAGTAAGAATTCCATTGACAAGAACAACTTTACACAAAACAAGGCAGTGCATACCTTCTAATATAAGCAATCTAACTTATCATCTTTTTAGCCGAAAGAAAAATTCAAGAGGAAATTTGCCAAAGGCTACAATTTATGAAATTAAAGAAAATGTGTTTACACACGAAGAATTGGGAACTCCTTATGCGAGTTGACTTTGTTACTCCTATTATTTGGTGAATCCTAATGGGGAGCTAAGAAACCCTGACACATTTACGAGCCTCATATGGATGCGACCGACAAATGCCTAATAAGGATACAAAAATGATACACTCACTCCCTCCCCATCCACTCCCCCTCTCACATGCCGTGGGTCCCGCCGTGGGTCCCACATGTGATGGGTCCCACGGCATGTGAGAGGGGGAGTGAGAGGGAGTGGATGGGGAGGAGTGAATGTATCATTGTTCATAAGGATACGACACTCTCGAGACACGTGTTGAACAAGACTAAGTACGTGTCCAATTTTTCTATCATGTTTTTCTACCCGGACACGCTGGGTACACTATTGGAACAAGTTAAGAACTCATTTTAAATCTCAACTAGAGTCAAAATTTCCATAGATATATATTTTTCCCCCATCAACTCCTTGGATGTTTGTACTAATTTGAGAGAAAAATATTTTTGGCTGTAATATGGAATCAGAAGAGTCATCCATAATTCAAGAATAGTTTGTTCATCCCACTTGTCCGCATCCTAATTTTTGAAGAAATAACGTATCCAAGTGTTTATATTGTCGTATTTGGGTATCGTGTCCCATGTCCGTATCCATACTTCTTAGATGCGGAGCTTCCATTGTTTTGGCGATTGTGGTTTTCTTCTAAGTATTCTTACAATGTTTGATGGTTTTATGGTTGACTTTTCAAGATTATTAAAAGAAAGGATGGTGTCATTGACACTGAGGATGAATGGTGATGATGTTGACATGATGGAATAATGCAGGAAAAATAGATAAATAAACAACAGAAAACCATAAAACGGAAAATCAGACAGGGTGGTAATCAATTTGAAATTCGAAGTGACTAATTAACAAAGCTTCGTACTCCCTCCGTTCTTAAATGATAGGAGTAGTTCACTATAAAGAAAAGATGTATAATTTTCGTTTTAAAAGATAGAAGTACTTTTGTAGATAATGTTTAAAATTTCATCAAATCAAATTAAAAAACTAATTAGTTCTTTAATTTGATGTGAAGAATTTTTTTTTAAAAAAATTATGCTTTCATTTCAAAAGATAAAGTACTTCTATGCATAACTTTAAAACTTCATCACATCACATTAAATTAAAGAACTAATTGAGATATTTAATTTGGTCCAAATTTAAACTGGAAAAGGAGTTGTTTTCAATGGAATGTTGATTAATTTGTGAGGCGGTCGAGACAGCTCAACTAAATGAAAATTGTTTATTATACTTTCATATTACAATGAATTCCATGAGTCACAATCTTAGTTTCAAAAGAAGAAATGAATCATGATCATTCTTTTTCTTTCTTTCTTCTTTTTTTTTTTTTTTTTTAAAAATTTCGGAGGACCCATTCAAGTACAAACCACAGGTGCAATTACTTACCAACCCAGAAGTATTGCTGCCTGAACTTGTTGTTTCTGCTATTGTAGCTTATATTACAGGAAGGGTTTGTCGCCTACATGACTTTTACGCCCAGTCATTTACCGGTTCCACCGACTAGACCATTAGAATGATTAAGTCGATACAGAGGTGCGCTTGAAGAGGGGGGCTTGTTGTCCCTATTGGGCTGGGGCCTTCCCGGTAAGGGATAAGTATGCTTATTCTAGTGAAAATACTAGACTCTGTCAAAAGAACTAGGGCCAAAGGTTTGTTTCTAGTTGTGTTTTGGTTGTATCTCCTATAGTTTGGCCCTGTGATAGAAGATTTCTTGTGGTTGGTTATAAAATTTTCACTTACCAAAATAAAATTTACGTATAAGTCAGGGACGTCGATGGCGACAGTTGTACACACGATTTCGAACACAAAAGTTAATGCAATTGGAGTGACATATTACAAGTTGAAGGCTTTCTAGTTTACTGCTAAACCTAATGAGACCAGCCAATAGTGTAAAGCTCTTGGTTATATTTGATTTCTTGGAGGGTTCTAATTTAAAACCAATTGCAAAAATGGAGTGACCTCTTATATTAATCAATCTTGGGTCAATCAATCTTGGGTCACTTACATGAATGATGGGAGATAAAGCCTTATGTGTAACCCGGTAGAACGTGGAGGTATGGATTGACAAGGTGAGGAATTGACTTAGGCGGAGACTCGACCGAGTGAGGTGAAGCCACCCAAGATCTAGCTCTGGTACGATGTTAGATTCGATAGAGCGTTCTAACCTAAAACCAACTGGTAATAGGTAGAATAGCCTTTATATATTAACGAAGCTTAGGTGATTTATGTCAGCATGTGGGATAAAGTCACAATATACAATTTCCTTTGGGTATGTAATGCATGTTAAAAGAAAAGATGGGTCAGAACTCGTAGTGATGCCTTAACATGGGCAATGGAAACGTTCAGCTAGAACAATCTCATCTGCAATATAGTCTATGAACCCAACTTTGCTTACTCCAACCCTTGTTTCTCCTCCTCCTCCTTCTTCTTCTTGGTGTTCCTCCTTGTTGCCACCATTGTTGCTATCTTGCCACCATTGTTGCTATCGGTGCTTATTGGGGCAATTGAACTGATGGTATGGGGCCGGTTGAACTTAAGTTTCCATCCTTGCTATCGGAGTTGCTCTTCTTGTTGTCGGGTGTAGTTATGTCACCATCCCTGCTACTGGGGCTGCAATTCTCGTTGGTTGTGTCACCATCCTTGCTACTGAGTCTGCTCTTAAACTTCCATAGCTCCATATTTGGAAAAAAAAATTATCTCCTCTTTGAGTCCCATTCCCAGCGAACTTTAATCTGGCTAATCACGCGTCAATCTTAAATAACTCTCACTTTTTAATCATTACAAACCAAATCAGTCGAGTAGATTAAACTATTCGCCCAATTGTAATAGACAATATCATTGCCCTACTTAAGAACGAATCAAATGCAATGATTTATTGATAACTCATTAACACTCTTCTGTAAATGCTACGAACCTCTTGCTTGATCCCCGGCAACGGCGCCAAAAATGCTTGGTTCCTTGGATTGTGTCGTAGAAAGTGTTGCCCCAAGCGTAGGGCTAGGTCGGAGGTAGCATAATAACCGGTAAGACCGGGTCGAATCCACAGGGACCGAACGCACCCGGCGTGAGAGTTGACTTGCGAGTGAGGGTTTAGCCTTAAAGCGGCAAACTTGGCTTTTGTGATTTGTTGGTGGATTCACTTAACTTCGTGAATGACACGGAATACAAAAAGACTAAATTAACAAAGGTAAAGCCTAGGGGTTCATAACGATCACAACCAAAGCTAACCAAATCCTCACGCTCGGTAACCGACTCAAGCCACCGTTAGGTGCACCCGAGCAAATGGTTTAGAAACTAAACCATCGCCTAGAAAAATGCGTTCCACAAAGAATAGGATTCTTGTGCCATTTAGACAAACATTTGAGTCGTCCTATCCCTAAGCATCGCACGTACCAAGTGGTCATGCCGAGGCGACGTAGGCGCATCAAAAGGGTTTACAGACCCTAATTTTGATTCATAAAAGTGAATCCCGATTCATTGCTCGACAAAAGTTGAAAGCCTTTTTTAAATTGCGCGAGAAAATGGACTAACTTTGGTCATGGGGAGTTAATCACCCCATGACCCTACCTAATAAACTACTCACACATTAAATTAACTAGGCTAACTAATTTAATAAAGGAAATAAAGAACATGATTAATGACTTTGAAAGTTGGTTTTTAACAAAGATCCTATGCTAGCCTAACACTTTAATACTTGGAAAATTAACAAACAACCATGGTAAACTTGAGTTTAAGAAGGATTTAGCTAGGAAATGAAGAACAAGATTTAACCAATAAAAACACAAATAAACTAGATTTATATGTAGAGCCAACAATTACAAGAACTATTAATGAAGAAGAAAATACAATACAATAAAAACTTACCAAGGTTTTTGAAGAAAATTACACTAGAAGCTTGAAGACAACAATGGAGGAGAATGACTTAAACTAAAACTAAAAACTAATGGAGGAGATAAGAGAGAGGGAGAGAGAGAGATAATTATATACACAACACTTTCTCTCTCACAAAAATATCCTAAAAATAACAAAAGTAGTAAGTTTCCATAAGTGGAAAGTGCAAAAAGTCCACAAAAATTGGTTCGGAGCAATTTTGGACCGGTCCAGAATAATTCCGGACCGGTCCGGAATCGTCTGAAAATTTTTGGGCAATTCTGGATCGGTCCAGAATAATTCCGGACCGGTCCAGAATCGTCTGGAAGACTGATTTTTTTACCCAACTTCGCGGGCACGCCCCGGCTTCATCCGAACTCGGAATGAGGTGATTCTTGAACCGTTGGAAAGCTCTATGAGTCTACTTTTAAACCCAATTGACCTCATCTTCATGGCCTTTGTAGAATGAGAGATATAAGTCTTTTTCTATCGGTTGGTCGGATTTCCTTGAGCCTCATAACTCTACACTTCTTGTTCCTTTGTTCCGGGCCTTCCTCGAACCTTCCAAAGCTCTTTGAATCCACTTTCAAGCTTCGGCGATTGTCCTCCACAGCATTGCGAGGTCTTGGATACCTCCGGGTACAACCGGGGATTATTTGGAGCTTTGGACACGCCTTTTAGCTCCGATTTTCTAAAACTTATCAAAAACACAACTTCAGCAAGAAAATCAATCGTGATAAAGGCACAAAATGCACGTATGTGTGATCACAATGAGGAGATAAGCCCGGATATATACAACATTTGGGGCTTATCACACCCCCCAACTTGAACTTTGCTCGTCCCGAGCAAACTAAACAAATGCAACTAATTGAAACAAACTAAAATGGATACGTCTTTTAAACCCCCGGGTGCCCCGTGGGGGGACAGTGAAGTCTCGTGAGGGTTTTTTTGAACACCCACAAAACACAAAGGAATCAAATACTTGAAATGTACTCATGCCCAACCGACAACTCACATAGTACCACAATGTCCGCCATGCAAGTCAATGGCAAGATACTTCATTCATAGAAAGAGTTAAGCAAGTGAACTTCATATCTAAAATTAGCACAAAAATTAATCCTCTCACCTACGGTCGGATAGAAAATTCTCACGTGGCATGCGTGTGAAAAGAAACCTCACAAAGAAATTCACCAATCTTGAAAACAGTTCTCACACCATTGATAGCTCGGTATTTCTTTAAGCACACCCCTTCCTTTATTCGAATGAATCTCTTGCTTTCTTTCTTTTTTATGTGGTCGTGCAATGCCTAGACCTCTTGGGCTTTCTAGTTGACCCCTTTAGCGAGCGTTAGGTCGGCCATCCCCAAGCCAAATGGCCTTAGGGGCGCCCGGGTTTTGAGAGACCCCTCGGACTTAATTGCTTTCGAGTCAAAAAGGCTTTATAGTGAGGTCCAAGCTAACCACATTCGACAATGCCTTCACAAGGTCTATCCATCTTTTGACGCGAACAATACGGTGGGAGCAAACCCCGATTGCCCGGTTACTCAATGAACGCCCGGATAAACATTAACAATAAAGCTTGCATCATCTTTTCTTTTCTTTTTTTTAAAGGAAAGGGGCTCCAAATATTTCATGGACACGTTAATTCACACCGAGGGATCAATGACACGTGAACCAAATTCAAAGCCAGTGAATGCTCAAGTGGGACAATGCGTGTGCGAAAGCATGAATTCAAATGAGCATACGCTATCCAACTATAGGCAATACGGTTTAACCAAGTGATTCCCTTAAACGTCATGTTCACAAGCTTAAATCTATCCATGAAATCGTATCAAGACTCCGTCTCACACAACAAACATCATAGCATTAATTAGAAGCCATCAATTAAGAATAAGCACACACAAGTATCCTAATTCCTTGATTCATCAATTTTTTTCAATTTTTTTTAATTTTTTCAAGACTCTTAATATAAACAAAGCACGAAGTAAACCCTCCCCCCAACTTAAAATGTGCTATGTCCTCATAGCACGAAGACAGTATGAAAATGAAGAACTAGGAGGGATAAAAATGTACCGAAGGGGTGGAATGTCAACCACCTTATACCTCGACCAAATGAGAGGCTTTTCCATTACTCCTACTAAGAGAAAGCAATATTAGAACCGCCCGGTTTGTGTTATCCGGGCTTCACAAATAACAATATGTACAAAAATAACACAACCGAAGAATCTTCACGCGATTGCGCGGGTACTACTTTTCTTCCCGAAACTAGAGACTGTGGCTAAGCCATACGTAGCTCAAGTTCGGGTGGCTATACCGGACCATCAGAATACACAACATCATTCATGTGGAATCCAAACATCATTTGTACTATGAAGAGTTATTAGTACAAGCATAACACTCCATTCCAAGCCTTCCGTTAAAAATTGTACACGACCATGCCATAAGATAAGATACTTAGAGTATTGTGATAGCAGAAGTCGCGTAAGGAAATTAAGTTCAACCAAATGCATAATGCGAACCAAATTCATTTTCAAAGTGTTGACAAGATTCAGTAAAAGTGGATTGTAAACACAATCATAATTTTCAACACCTAGAAAATCAATTAGTTCGACTCTTTCAAGTTCTTGTGGTGGAGTAGACTCAATGGAAGTGCTAGGGGCATGAGCCTCAAAAAGTTTTTCATGAAAAGGCATAGCAAGTGTACAACTAGAATCCTCTTGGGGAGCACCATCGAAAATAGGCTTATCATCCCATATAACTTCGAGATTTTTTAAATTTGAATAACCCCTTCACTAAAGAACAATGGTTCTATTACCTCAATGGTGAAGGGATTTTTGAAAGAATCATCACACACTAGTGGCTCATTACTCAAATTGCTGGGTGGCACCTCCTCAATTACATGGGACACAAACTCTCAAAATCAATTAAATATGCTGGCTTCGTGGTGAGAAATTTGTCCAAGGTATCACTAAGGGCTTGCCCTATTCCAATTTCAATCAACTCACAATATTGGGGCTTTTGGGCTAATTCCTCAAGGTAGTCCCAACACTCTTCGGGAGTTTTATTCAAGAATTCTTCATTAGAACACAAATCAAATTGACATATTGACGGATTTAAACCTCGACAAAAGACAACTAGAAGATCCTCGAACTCATACATAAACCTTGACCAAGAGAAAATTGAACATTTAAAACGCTCCCAACATTGTGAAAAAGACTCATGATCTAGTTGATAGAAATTGGTTACATCTTGTAAGACCTCTCCATAGCAACTTTCAAAGTATGTCATTATTTTTATAGGATTTTCTTAAGACTATAGGAAGCGGAGGGGTTATGCAACCACCTCACCACAAGAACAGTTCCAGGGGCTAGTCCGCCGCCTCGTTAATAAAACAAGTAATGTACATAAAATAAGAAAAACTATACAAAAGAGCGGGATACTTACAGTGGAGCAAGGAAAAACTCACGCTAGATGGACCATTGGGTCCCCGGCAACGGCGCCAAAAATGCTTGACCCCCGGCAACGTATAGCCAGAAATGCTTGGTTCCTTGGATTGTGTCGTAGAAAGTGTTGCCCTGCCGTAGGGCTAGGTCGGAGGTAGCATAATAATTAGGTAAGATCCGGTCGAATCCACGAGGGGACCAACGCACCGCGCGTGAGAGTTGACTTTCAGGAAGTGAGGGTTTAGCCTTAAAGCGGCAAACTTGGCTTTTGTGATTTGTTGGTGGATTCACTTAACTCGTGAATGACACGGAATACAAAAAAGACTAAATTAACAAAGGTAAAGCCTAGGGGGTTCATAACGATCACAACCAAAGCTAACCAAATCCTCACATTTCGATGGCCACTCAAGCCACCAAGTTAGGTGCACCCGAGCAAATGGTTTAGAAACTAAACCATCGCCCTAGAAAAAATGCGTTCCACAAAAGAATAGGATTCTTGTGCCATTTAGACAAACATTTGAGTCGTCCTATCCTCTAAGCATCGCGACGCACCAAGTGGTCAAAGGCGACGCGTGCGATCAAAAGTGGGTTTTCTGAACCTAATTTTGATTCATAAAAGTGAATCAGATTCATTGCTTTCGACAAAAGTTGAAAGCCTTTTTTAAATTGCGAGAAAATGGACTAACTTTGGTCATGGGGAGTTAATCACCCCATGACCCTACCTAATAAACTACTCACACATTAAATTAACTAGGCTAACTAATTTAATAAAGGAAATAAAAGAACATGATTAATGACTTTGAAAGTTGGTTTTTAACAAAGATCCTATGCTAGCCTAACACTTTAATACTTGGAAAATTAACAAACAACCATGGTAAACTTGAGTTTAAGAAGGATTTAGCTAGGAAATGAAGAACAAGATTTAACCAATAAAAACACAAATAAACTAGATTTATATGTAGAGCCAACAATTACAAGAACTATTAATGAAGAAGAAAATACAATACAATAAAAACTTACCAAGGTTTTTGAAGAAAATTACACTAGAAGCTTGAAGACAACAATGGAGGAGAATGACTTAAACTAAAACTAAAAACTAATGGAGGAGATAAGAGAGAGGGAGAGAGAGAGATAATTATATACACAACACTTTCTCTCTCACAAAAAATATCCTAAAAATAACAAAAGTAGTAAGTTTCCATAAGTGGAAAGTGCAAAAGTCCACAAAAAATTGGTTCGGGAGCAATTTTGGACCGGTCCGTAATAATTCCGGACCGAATCGCCCTGAAATTTTTGGGCAATTTCGGATCGGTCCGAATAATTCGGACCGGCATGTAATCGTCCGGAAGACTGATTTTTTACCCAACTTCGCTGGCACGCCCGGCTTCATCCGAACTCGGAATGAGGTGATTCTTGAACCGTTGGAAAGCTCTATGAGTCTACTTTTAAACCCAATTGACCTCATCTTCATGACCTTTGTAGAATGAGAGATATAAGTCTTTTTCTATCGGTTGGTCGGATTTCCTTGAGCCTCATAACTCTACACTTCTTGTTCCTTTGTTTCGGGCCTTCCTCGAACCTTCCAAAGCTCTTTGAATCCACTTTCAAGCTTCGGCGATTGTCCTCCACGGCATTGCGAGGTCTTGGATACCTCCGGGTACAACCGGGGATTATTTGGAGCTTTGGACACGCCTTTTAGCTCCGATTTTCTAAAACTTATCAAAAACACAACTCGCGCAAAATCAATCGTATAAAGGCACAAAATGCACGTATGTGTGATCACAATGAGCGAGATAAGCCCAGATATATACAACATTTGGGGCTTATCACCTCTACTGCAGCAACAGCTACCAAAAGTTAGCAAACTATATCGACCAAACAGACAATCAGTTAAATCCCTCAAAATTGAAGCAGCCCTTATTCGGATACCCCAAGGAACTGAGCAAAGCTTGAGTATTTCGGCTCCCATCCAATTTCCTTACGAGTTTTCGCATTGTTTAGTTTCTTGCCCAAAGGATCATTAGTGCCTGCAAAAATAAGCGGTGATAGTGACTTGAGAATGAAAGTAGGATGAGTTATACAGAAACAGATTACCAGAAAACAAGTTGTACAGTTACACGTAACAGAGTGCTTAATTAAATCTTTTTATGAAGCCAGCCTAGTTTTTCATATATGAGCCCTAAGGGATCCATCAGAACAACTGAACGAGGCTAAAATCAACCCATGAAGGGGGAAGTTCAATAGGTCACTGATACCAATTGTTTCACCAAACGAACACTTCGTAGTTGTTCTGAATAGGTGCTGCGTGCATGTAAAATTACTAGAAAGTTGTTTTAAATATGTGGCCTTTACATCAGCATAATCTGAATAGGTGCTTACATTTTTCATAAAAGTGTTTAAGTTACCGGTAGTCCCAAAAGTTTAAGCTGTAAGGAAATGTACCCAACAATTTATATTAAGCTATTCAACATCCTCCCTCACCTTACAGGTAACCTCGTCTTGCACGTGGAGATGCAAATACTCATAGATAAATCAAAACAGTATTCAAGGGGGAGAAGCAAAGTGCAGACAAGGAACAAATGCTAATGGAGAGACTTGAACCCAAGACCTTTTCCAACCTGAGCTCTGATACCATGTTAAGTTAATAGTAGTCCCAAAAGCTTAAGCTTTTAGGAAATGTGTCCAACAATGTCTATCAAGCTATTCAACAACAACATGGGGCTCGTTTGATTGTAGAATTAAAAGGGCCGATTAAGGGGTTGGGAACACAGGGATCCCAGATCAGCTGGTGCATGATTAACCAGAAGCCCTCCATACTATAGCACGTAGAATACGATTAACTAATACCATGGGCACATTAGCTAATCCCCACTCCTTAGATTACCTCTCACCTCATGCAAAGGGAAAAATAATCCTCCTATCTTCATCCCATTTCTTATTTCTTTCCAATGAAACATAGCATACCTCATTCCAAGGTAAATATAATCATGGCTACTAAATTTGTTCCTAACTTTCTACATACTTTATTGAACCTGTAAAACCTTCAAACTTCTGACTAAACTTCCCACTCTTACCAGATTACCCGAAAATGTTTTAGAGTAACAGATGCTAGAGTGATTAATAAAATATTTGTACCAAATTAGCTTAGTTTTCAATTACAAGTCCTAAAGGGATCCATCCAACGCAGCAAAATCAACACATGAAGGAAAAGTCAGAAGGTCAACGCATGGTAGTTCTGTAGTTGTTTTACACAGGTGTTATGTACCTGAAACTTAGCAGTTGTTTTAAATAGGTGTTATGCACATGAGCATATTCTGAAGTGTTCAAAATTTTCATACATGATGGGCTCGTTTGATTGTAGGATTAAAAGGGTCGGAGGTAGGGGTTGGGAAAAATGTGGACCCTGATTAGAAAGTCTGTTGTTTGGGGTCCCTGATTAACCACGAGCCCTCGATATTCTAGCAGGTAGTGTATGATCAATACCAGGGCCACAAGATATTAGCTAATCCCTGTCGTTGGATTACCTCTCACCTCATTAAAAGGGAAAAAGTAATTATCCACTTCATCCCATTTTCTATTTCACTGTAACAGAACGTAGCATAACTAATCCAACGGTAAATATATACCCGTCTACTATATCTGTTCCTAATGCCAGGCAAACTTATAAGGGTCTACCTGTAAAACCTTCAAACTTCTGAGTAAATTTACCACTCTTATTGACCAGGGCCATTACTTCCTGCCTGCAAAGCACATCAAAAGGCATGAAGTGGTATATTTGTGAAAATATGATCATTGATGTTGGTTGTAGTGGCTTATATAGAAAACTAGTATCCAAAAGAAAAAGGAAACCTGGATAAAGGATGATTGTCGCAGCCCAGAAAAATCCGTCCTCGAAGTTTCTTCTTCATGATGGCTACCAAAAGGGAGGCCGCATCCTTTTGTAGAGATACACAGACCCCGTAAAATTTAAACAAATGAGGCACCAAATTCAATAAATTAACATGACAAAGAAGTTTTAGAACATGACAATTATTCACCAATTCAGGGGGATGAACCTGTGACTGAAGTTGCAGAAATAACAATGAAACCAAAAACAGGCTGGAACTAAGGAGCATTATCAATTATGATGCATATCAAAATAATAGCATAAAAGGAGAGAGAGAGAGAGATTAAAGTGTGTTGTGCGGCTTGTGCCCCCTTCTTTTCTGATGGAACATTCAGGTAATCCATAGTTATATCTATGCATATGATGTAAAAGGAGGGAGCAGGTACTCATACATCTAACTGTAATGACAATACATCACCCAGAACATAAGAAAACAGAGGAAATAGATAAATACCCAACCTCGTAGTGTATAAGATTGAGAATGTGATCTGGACGAGTGTCAACAGTCCCTTTCCTCAACCAATAAACATGTGCGCCTCGATCTAATTTGTGTTAACAGTTAAGGCTGTGGATGCTTACATTTGTTGGCATGAATATATATGACATACAGATTCATAAAGGATATGTAAAGTCCAGCTAATCTGAGAACACAACCATCAGACTCCAGCACTACTTTTTCTGCTTTCAATAGGACATCTGTCCTGGGGCTCCTCCCAATTGGAACTACTGGAAAGTCCTGTGTAGCCATGCAGAAGGATTTAAGTCAAAACTTTTGGCACCAGACAAATGATTATGCAACCAATCATTCAAAATTGGCATTTGGCAAACTACAAGTCCTGTTGCAATTATCATATCGAATGACTTCTCATGAACTACTACAAGGATTAATAAAGTGCTCGATATGAAGACAAAAAACATTGGTGCCAAAGGGTAACAGACTCTTCTGAAGAATATATCTGAACATAGTTGATACGAAATCCCATGAACAAAATTTCTCAAAATATTCAATGCTTAACGGGTAACGGAATACCTATTATTACGAATCTATGCTGAATTTGTTTCTGCCAACAAATTCCCCGGGGAGACAACTATCTAACACTTGATTTGAATCAGAAGTCCCAGGAATCAAAATTCATGTAAAGCACCACAAGCGAGAAAATTAAGAAGGTGAAAATACAAAATAGAAGTACCAAGAACACAAGCGCCCACATTGGCATAATGGCCATTGACACTCTCAAAACATAAAAAGCTCAGTGGAGATGGTTTCTGACTTGACCCAGACTTTCTTCGGGAAACTAAGATGAATTTGAGTTCCCCCTGGGGCCCTGTGTGCTTATTTGCAATTGGTTTAGATGAAAACCAAGTAGTTACTGGATCCTACCTAATGTATCTGTATCACCTAAATAAAATGGGACTGCGGATTCTATCAGCAAACTATTCATTTAGATAGCAAAGCTATAAACAAAGTACATCGTGCACAAGGTTCTCTAGTAAACTGGTAAAATACCTTCTTATGATGATAACAACCATGTATGGTAAAACTTAACAAGCACAAAAGAGAAAAATAGAAGTGCATCACAAAAAAGAAAAATAGAAGTGCATTTGCTAGATTATGTTCAGATAATGTGCATAATCTCAAACTTGGAAGGAAAGGCTACTTATAAAGTAACAAGAATATAAATTGTCACTGGCTGAAAATAAGGGTCATGTTAGATGTAACACCTCATCACAAGGTCCATTGTCATAGCAGTCAAATGGTGCAGAGCTGGAAGTAAATAGGAAAGAACCTTCCCCACTCCAGCTTGATGCAGCTTCCCTGGTGGTTGTTAGACATTCGAGACAAGCCATATAAGTTCAAAATGGACACCCTCCCTTTGTTAGACCAAAAGACTAGAAATGTAGTCCGGGGTTGACTAAAATCTTATGCAACATAAACAGAAAACACGATAATGCGAATAAAAGAAATAACAATGCAAATAGATGAAATGCAACGCATTAGTAACTTACTTTGTTCTAGTTGCAATGATAGTCTTATCAAAGTCATAAACACAAATAAAGTTTAGCATTCCATGATCTATATCACAATGCAGGTTACAGTTACACAGTTTATACGGCAATGAGAGAATAATCAATCCAAGTCCTGATTTCCCTATAATCATTTCTCATACTCATGTCTTCATTATTTTTTGAATAGACATGAAGATGAAAAGCCCCTCAATCCCTCATCCTGAGTCTATTATTCTATTCACTCCCAGATGATACTTTCTCCTTCTAATCCACCTACATTACTACTAAGAAACTGAGACATTTTTAAAACCAAGGCTTCAGATTCATCTTTCTCTGCCTGTTCCATAATTCTCATCCTGATAATGAAGCATAAGTGAAACATCAAGTTCTTGGTGGCTTGGTGCAATAATACACCAAAGTCTAGGTGAAATGATTCATTTCTAAAATAGTCCAGGGATATCGTTATAGCATAGTTAATAGCCTAGCCATTAAGAAAGATGTAGACAAATATCAGTACAATGTTTCTGAATGTGTGAATTCAATTCAAGCATCGGCCAATCATTAGTAATATGCATATATCTAGGAATTATCACCAAAAGAAGCTAGGTCCTTGGTTCATGGAACCACAATATGTTAAGGACATACAATCAAAGGAAATAATTTTTCGGTGTTTAACCGACATGAGTCATGGATGATCACTTGATCACAAATTTCATTTGTAACCATCCAGAAAGCTCTTCAGACATAAAAAAAAACTAATCATATGCATTGATGTAACATGAATTAGAGTTAAGAGTCTCAAGATACCAAGATAGCAGCTTTTCCACAAAGTTGAACCAATAGAATGGTCAAATATACTGCATATTGGACTAGAAACTCCAAATAGGGCATATCATATACACACTCGTATGTTAATTCTGAAAGTTCACAATCCTGATGCATACCTGACATCACCAGGATAGTCTAGGGATCGAGATGTAGGAGCGCAGAAGACCACAAATGGAAACTTATGAGTTGCTTTTGTTCCCTTCAACGAAGGAATGATCCCAATTTTGACCAATTCATCATGGTGATCTGTTGTCACAGTCTGGCCAAAAATCTGACACCCTGGGTGATCCTGCTCACAGTCCACAAAAATGTACAAGTTTGAGTATTTTTCCTCACAAGATAAACGTATTTGAAAAGACCCATGAAAATTGAACCAGAGAGACAGCCATATACGCAGATATGTAAGTTAGTTCAATCACCCGGATAATACCTCCCGCCATTTTTCAGCTACTAGCTTCCCAAGAACACCCGGTCCAACAATCAGCAAATCATTGGCTCCGATCGAACCTGGAGAGGAAGCATCCACTGCTTCATTTGCAGCACCTTCAGCAATAGCATCCACTATAAATAGTTGATCAAGCCAAAATGGACAAAATCACCTCAACGAAACAATAAGATAACCTTATCCATTAATGTATGTGAACCGAGGCTGGGTATTTAATTCTTTTACTACTGACAACAAATTGTGATACCTCGTCCCTTTTGCTTCTTCCTTTTTTGTGCTGCATTTCGTATTTGTTCGAATCTCAACAAATATAAAGATACCAACTTATGAGAAATTTTCAGAAGATATAAAACTGAACAATAAATAAATAAATTTGAAGCATCTTGAGGGTAAAAAGAGGAGCACACGCTGAATAGTGTTTTTTTTATCTGCAAGTACAAATATATGTATATCGTTGGGGATACGAAGCACGATCCTTTAAAACCTTCCGCATCAGGAATAGACCAATGGGGCCTTGCAGGGCAACCATCTCTCCCAAAGTTCTCAACACGCTAATGTCATAGTAGTAATCTCCGTAATTTGTTTAAAATTATAAAGGTTTGCCACGTAGCTTTTTTTAACATGCAATACTCGCCACCTCAAAATTAATTCGGAAAGCATAACCTGCCACCAAGGCTACTAAATGAACCAAGCTACTCGAGTTCAAGCTTGCATTCTCTTGTTAAAAGGCTGTTAGAGATTCAAACCAAGCTCAAACAAGCTAATACTCTCCTAGTTCGGTCATGTTTGGATCGATTAAAGCTCGTTTGAGATTGGGTCGTCTCAAACTCCTCAAGCTTTAAGCTTGATCAACCACCTGCTCCGGCAGCTCCGCACGTTCATCACCCCTAACTGCCACCCTATATGCATTCACCTCATAAAAGATAAAATCTTGGGTCCATCCAATACTGTATCACTAACTCAAAATCTAGTCGAGAACTATACAATGCCGATGCAAATATGCAATAAGAAAGTTTATACAACAACATCTACAAGACTACAACCTCGAAATAAATATCTAATACAATGCCTACTAAGTTACCCAGATCGGTATACATGCACGCGCATCTAGAGAGAGAGAGAGAAATGAGCAGATACCGATGACAGAGGATGATTTGGCTCGCAGAGGTGTGGATACAAGTGATTGCGATGATGAGCGATTAGTCTTGAAATTAGGGTTCCTGAAGAGAGATAGAATTGGCGAATTTGAAAGGCTTGAGCACCGTTGAGAGACCGAAGAGCGAGAGAGGTTCGCCGGAGGAGCAGTGGCCGTCGGGATAAAAGTGATTGCGGTGCCCATAGTAGAGAGAGAGAGAGAGAGAGGCACAACTGTGCTCCACAGGAAAAAGCATTAAAAAAACCGTGTTTACAAAATACGTTTTCAGAAAGCGTGTTTGACAAGCACGTTTCAGTTCAGTTCAGTTCGGTTCGGTTCAGTTCAGGCCTGAGTTAATTTTTTAAGTTAATCTGTCTTAACCCACAGTAAAAGTGTGAAACATAAACACGTTTTCCATAAAGCGTGTTTTCCAAACTCATTTTCACATACTTTGGGAATAAAGTTAAAAAAACACACGTTTTATTTAATAAATTTTTAGAAAAAATGTAAATCGGTTAATGGGCCTGTGGCCGTTGTGTTTACAGTTGTTTTGTCGTAGTTTAGGCTCTGTTTGGTTGTTAGGGAAAGAAATGGAAATGAAGAGAAAATTAAAAAACATTCTTCTCCTTTTTTTGGTTCTTAAAGAAGAGAAAGGAAAATAATCACATTCCTATCTAATTTTCCTCCCATTTTCTCTATAATTTCCTTCTTAATTATTTTCTCTTCTTTTCTCCTTCTTTCCCTAACTTCTAAACAAAGCCTTAGTTATTTTTCTTCTCTTTTTCCTCCCAAACGAATCAAAGGGAGAGGAAAATTTTTCTTCTCTTTTATTTTCCTTTCCTTTCCTTTCCTTTCTTTTCCTTGGTTCCGATAATTTTCTTTAAACTCCAATCAGTATTTTTATGCTTTCGAATTTCTTTCTTACAGACAAATATTAATTTTCACAAAAATGTGGAAAAAGTAAATTAAAAGAATCTCTAAAAGAATGTAATTATTACAATTTTTTGAGAAAAAAATTGATTGTTTGCAAGTAAACCCTAAAAAGATCTGCTAAGAAAAAACAATGAATTTTTTTTGTGTTTGATTAACATATAAACATAATAGAAAGTACTAAAAAAATAAATTTTCATATTTATTTCACACCCCTAAATTTATATCTACACTCATTTTTTGTCCTTATTCTTTTGTATAAGATTATAACATTGTCCCTTCACTTGTTCATTTTTTTATATATATAAAAAGGTATTGTTGTAAATTAAAATGAATAAAGACGGAAAAAAAAAGTGTGAATTTGGAGAGTGTAAAAATCACTTCCCTAAATTTTAAGGCAAAACAAATACTCCGTATTTGAGCATCAATAATGCTACCATACACGACCAAAAGTAAATAGACATAACTGCAAGCAAAATAACGTCGTCTTCCGGGAGTTGTTTGAGTTGCAAGGAGAGGTGGAGTATTGGGTCGTTGTAGCTCTTCTTGGGCCCCATCAGGATGAGAGAGAGACAGTCGTTTTACTTATGGTTGTATAGTACTCCCTCCGTTTCAATTTTTCAGTCCTTCTTTTCATTTTGGGATGTCCCAAAATATTTGTCTCACTTCTAAAAACATTCATAAAAACTAGGTCACTTTCCAATTTTACTCTTAAAAAGTATTTTTCCTATCTTAATTGGCTAGTCTATTATCTTTTATTTTATAACGGTTTTTATGATTTTAAAAATTTTGTATAATAAAACTAATTGATATCTATCAAACAAAATTCATATTAAATATGTTTTGACTTTCATATAATAAATTAGCCTCACAAATTTGGTCACAGTAATATTGACTGGATTTAGGAACAAAATAGAAAAGTCAATACAAAATTTTCACACCCCTTAAAAACCCACTTCCCCAAAAAAGGTCAATAAATTAGGACGGAGAGAGTATTTATTTTGATTGTGTACGTACCATTACTATTTGAGCATGGATCTTTCACTTTCTATTTAAAACACCTTTTTTTTTTCTTTTTTTTTTTTTTTTTGCAAGTTGCCAAACAAATCAACAGCAAAGGGCGGCTACAACCTCGTTGCCTTGAACTTTTCGAAAAATCTTCCAATCTTTTGACACTTCCTGTTACGCCAATCTTTTGAGACTTCCTGTTACGCCCATAGCTTTCACTTTTCTATGATAATCCAAATGGTATGTTTAATGTTAAGGATAATTTAGTAGCTAAAAATATGTTGTGGCCTTATTCTATAGAATTTTCGTTTTTAACTGAAAACATACAAGGGTTTCCAAACGAGAAAGCACACTAGCCAATAAAAGTAAGTACCACCTATTCAAGAACGGAGCTAGGATTTTAACTTTGCGATGACGAAAATATATAAATAAAAAATAGAAAGACAAACTGCATTGTGAGGATGAAGATTAAAAATATCTACCGGTGGCAAGTACATTTAATTTGGGGATAAAAGTTTATTTTTCTATATAATAATTGCATATTTTAAAAATTTTGTAGCAGCGGCCGTCATCACTGGTCCCCCTTTTGCTTTATCCTTGCACCTATTGATGGAGCCAAATTTACTAGAGCCACTAGCTAGCCCATTGCATACTGTATGAGAGGGTAGCTTGTCACCCAGCCCTAGCAAAGTGCAACCTGGTTTCACAGAACTACTATCCACAAGTAGGGTTCGAATATACTTGGGGAGAGTTTCACTCTTACACCACTTGTCATCATAGCTACCACCACGAGTGGTCTTTTCTAGATGAACATAGGCCTTGATCTACTAACTTGCCTTTTTGTCTTCTCACGCTTTTCAAAACAGGTCTTTAGCTTCACGTATATTAACTAAATAGGAGTAGCATGTTTAGTAAAATGTGAAAAGCCAAAAATAATAAATAAATAAAATAGTGGAACACAGCCTAAAACATAGCTAGAAGAGTCCTCAAAATTGGAGAAAGTTTCAGTGTCGAATGTCGAGTGGGCATGGCCAAGTAATGCGGAACATGCATTTTGGCAATCCAAAAGTGTTTAGACGGTCTAGATTTTTCCTATCCTCTCTCCTCTTATCTCTTTAAAATTTAGACTGTCCAATATTTTTCGACGGCCGAAATGCCCACTAGCTCGGCACTAAAAAATTTCTCCCAAAATTGTGTTGTTTTGGGGCACTAATTAAGTTTCCAAAATGATTTTATCAAATGAGGAAGAGATTTAATAAAATCAACACTTCATTTTGCATTAAAAAGACTGAGATTTTATCAAATCTCTTTTCATTTATTAAAATCAAGGGTTACTTTTACCAAATCTTGACAAGTTCTTTTGGAAAACTAGCCTTAACACAAAGAATCTCGGCCACCCAGCTCAGAGAAACCACAATCACATATGAATAGTAGTCCCAATGCTTATCCACATTCATTTCACATCTCTATCAGACAATGGCTGGTGTTCTTTTTGGTGTAGGACAATGACATAATTTATTGTTTTTTATGGGTCTGGCTTGGAAATGAGTCAGCAAAATACTCACATCCACGTTTCAGGCTTCAATCAAAATAATTTCTTTTTGATGTTCTTTTGGTTTAGGATAATGATATAATTTCCTTTGTTGACTTGGTTGTTGCATTATTAAGCCACAGTTTCAGTTTTTTTCTACACACCTCGAGAAACCCATCAAAATCATAAGAATTGCCAGAACATTATTGGAAATGGAAACTGGAGTATTTCAAATTGCAATTTATTGAAATTTATTAAAAAAAATGTTGCGGCTACAATGCCTTCAATAACAAAAGCAATGGCAAACATGACCGCTGCCAACTTTTTTACAGACGCCTCCTCGTTCACAATCACTTATACAATATTGCCAGCATTTCCCATTTAACTCTGGATCATCGTCCCGCCCAGGTACACAACTTCCGACCGAAGGGTGATCATTGCAACACTTTGAACCTTCAACTTCCTTGTGACCTGCAAAAACAAAAAAAGAAAAAATAATATTATATATTGACTTGATTTAAGAGTTCTTTATTGAATTACAGTATGCATTCCAAGTGAAAAAAGGAACAAAAGAACTCGCGGTTGACAGAAATACATGACTCTTTCTACTAATTAAAATTTTGTTGGACTTAGAAAAAGTTAGAAAAATTAAAATACAAAAGAAAACAAGAGGTTAATATAAAATTACATATTCTTATGCAAGGGGAAAATACATACCCATGCATAGCACAAGGAGAACAATGACAAGCAAGGAGACAAATTTAACAGAGGCCATTTTCTTTTGCAAATATTTTGATTGAATTTTGTGCAGAGAATTTTATTGACAATGAAGTGGTATTTATATTATTTTGCATGCACGCACATGAGATATGACACTTAATAATTACCATATTCGAACTTCTAAAGAAATAACCAAATTTTAATGGTAGAAAATTATTTTCCATATATTTCGAGATAGCAATATAAATATATTTCCATTTAGAGCCAAGTCAAACCGCATCACACGCTCATGACAGGGCATGATTAGCTTGGATTCATTAAGGGGTGGTTTGGGTAAATTGAAAAAACTAGTTTTTTTGGTTATGTCCTTATTCAAAAAAAAATTGTATTCGTTAGTTTTCGGTTGATTTTTTGTGGTTTCTTGGCTTGTCTCGAATAATTTTATACTTTTTAGATTCTTCTCGTCGAGACAAGCCAATAAACCACAAAAAAATCGAACAAAAACCAACAAATGCAAAAAAAATTGAATAAGGACAAAACCCAAAAAAACTAGTTTTTTCAATTCACCCAAACCAACCCTAAAATTGTGTATTACATGCATCTGGAGAAGTTATATATGGACATTTTTCGTAATTACTATATTTTAGGTAATAACTTAAGGCCTCTCGTTTGATTCGGCTATTAGGTACTTGGGATTGGACTATTTGTGTCTAATTCCGCAAAGTCCCTTGTTTGGTTCCCAAAAAATAGCATGAGATTAACAATCTCAGGGCAATTTTTATTCAATAGGCATGGGATTACACAATTTTTATTTTTCTCAGTACCCTATCGACTGGTATTTACAAAATTGCCATCCAAACTATTAACCCTAGACAACGTCTTCTTCTTTTTTCATTCAGCGCCGTTGTTCCTCTCTCTCTCTCTCTCTCTCTTCACAGGACCTCTGGACTCCGGATCTACTTCTTCAGTAATAGGTATGAATCGTCCCTCTCTCTCTCTCTCTCTCGTTTTCTCTCTCTGGCTCGCTCTTGTTTTCTCTCTTTGGTGTTGAATGTCCAGGGATGAAATATATTTTCAAGCTGATTAGTGTAGATCTGCTTGATATTCGTTCTCCATGGAGTCTAGCTAATGCTAACAGAGTCGTTCTCATATTGTTTTTCCATTTGATTTTTAGATGAAAAAAAAATCCCTTTTAACACTTTTCTAAAATAAAGGTATCTTTTCAAAAAAGTTTAAAGGTAAAAATGTTGAAAAATTCAATATTTGAATGTGCAAATCATTGTGAATCTTAAAATTTTGAATTTTCAAAATTAAACAAATAAATTGGATAGAAATAGTACTTTGTCCTTCTAAGTGAATCCAAAGGAAAATAAACAAGGGACATTTACCATCAGGTCATCTTTGGATCCCATAATTACCATTAGGTCAAACCCAACTTTGAAAAATTATCATCAAGTCAAAGCGATACCATATGAAACTGCCTAAACCACTAAAACCTTATAAAAGGAAAATGTATCATAAACCTAAACTCTAGAGTACCCCTGCGACTAGGATATCGTATGAAAGTGCCTAAAATCCTAAGATACTCTATGAAAGTGTCTAAACCACTAGGAAAGTGAATCCTAAACCTAAACTCCATAAAAAAATGACTTACCTTAGTGGTAATTAAAAAAAAGGAGAATTGATATTTGGTCAACTATAATTATTTCCTAACACTTCTAGTCTACCTAATATTATCCTAACACATCTAGTCCACTCACACATACCAATTACAATAATACTCTCACTTCTTAGGATACCTTAAGATTCTAAGATACCCTACCCTAAAAACCTAGGGCATCCTACCCTAAAATCCTAGGGTGTACCCTATAACAACTTACCCCATATCAAGAATTATCATATGTGGTTATTTACAAGAAGTGGTTATATCCGAAGCTCACAAGATGCGCCAGTTGTTATCTGTTTCACTGGTTTTTCCAACTCGATCCCTATAAAGAATGGAATTTATATTTGGAATCACCAGATGTGGTTATCTACAAGATGTGGTTATCTCCGCTAATGACTTTTCTAATCAGATCCTTATAAAGACTGAATTTCATATTGGAATCACCGGGACAGCTGCTATATACAAGAAGACGCTATCCTACCACAAGACAAGATCAATCCGCAATGACTTTTCCAACGGGATTCTTATAAAGAACCTACCCCCATATCCTAATCACCAAACGTATTATCCTGGGCACGATGGCTTTTCCAATTTGATCCCTATAAAGAACCTACTCTATTAATCCTAATCCGGGACGGTTATCCTACCACAAACGCCATATCTACAAGACAAGTAAAAGCTATCCTGGCCGACTTTTCCAACTGACCTATAAAGAATCCGGCCCCATATCCGGGAATCACTGGGGACGTATATTTGCTTCACAAGATTTAAGTATCCATGCCGATAACTTTTTTCAACCGATCCTTTTTAAGAATCGACTTTTATCCTAATCACCAGACGTGTAGCTATTTCCAGGCCACAAGATGTATTATCTAAGTATTTAATTTTTTCAATCTATTCCCTATAAAGAATAAGCCATATCCGAATCACCGTGATAACCACCTCTTTTGATTTCAGATATAGTTATCCACGCCGATGACTTTTCCGACGAACTCTCCAATGCCAATGAATTTTCCAGCAAAGTCCAATTTCCGACAACTTTCCGGCACCGGTGAACTTTCCCATCAGACTTTCGGCACTGGTGACTTTCCGGCGAATATCCGGCGAGGGTGTATTATGTTTTAAAATAAATGTGAAGGTATATTTGTCTATTAAAAATACAGAGTGGATTTTACACCTTAGAAAAATCAAAAAAATGGATTAGATGTGTTATGGAAATATGAGGTGAACTAGAGATGTTACAAAAAACTATAATGGACCTTAGAACAATTATTTATTAAAAAAATGACTTACCTTGGTGGTAATTAAACATTTCTTTTCTAGACCTAAGATAATAATTCCAAACAAAAATGTTGTTAGTACTGGACACATGACAAGTTTTCTCGAAAGGGTCCATGAAAAGTTCAGATTCACAAAATGAACCATTCATTTATGTTTTCTAGACATTTTCGGGAAAAAATTCAAATATTCTACCAAGCCCTCGGAGGAAAATACTAGATTTTCCCATTGAAAAAGGAAAAAATATGCTAGGATTATGCCAAATTATTTTGGTGAACATTTTGTTTTTTATTTGTGGCTTAACTTTGTTAAACTGCAAGAATGACACGTGCCCGTTGCTTTTACTATACAACCTTTTTGTTTTGCACTTTTCCACGTCCGCCGCCATCTACTTCGTTCGCAAATCTCTCTCTCCTCTGTCTATATAAACAGTCTCCCACTTTTCTCCTTTGCGTTCAATCTCATCTTCTTCGTCTCTCTCAATTTTATTCACATTTCTTCGGTCCTTATCTTCTCCCTATTCGTTCTTTTCTTCCCAATTTCTCCCCTCAATTTCGCCTCTCCCTTCCTCTTTCCCATTCGTTTAATCCGTAAATAGCTCGATTTCCAAGGGCATAACAAACCCACCAAAAAAACACGAGCTTCTGTTACCCTTCTATGGAGATTTCAGTGATCGGAACCTCTCAGGCGATGCTAGTAAACATCGAGTCTTCAGCACGTAGAGGTTTATTTGGTTTTGGGGGTAAATTGAGCCCTCAGATCTTTTCTCGGAGGTCAACGATCTGTTTTGGTCAATCAATCAGATGGGGGAAAAGATCCCCGATTCGACTCGCCCTCAAAGCTGCTGCCCAATCGGAGGCGATCGTGTCTGAAAAGGTTTGCGGCAGTACATCCACGTGTCGCACTGGATCCAAGCCTGTAAGATTTCTTCTTTTTGGTTAAGTATATTGTTTTGGGGTATTTATATTGCGTTTGGTCTGTTTTTAGCAGCTAATGATCTTAGATCTAGTTAGGCACTGTTTGGGATGGTAAAATAGGTTCAGTTTTGATTTGGTATTTTTATCAAAAGAAAATTAGTGTTACAAAAACATTAATATTCTTACAACCAGAGAAACCAACATAAAAAATGTCGACCAAATTTGACTACAGTCCACCATATACAATTAAAAAAGGCCAAAACTTTCAGTTTTGCTGGTTGTTGTTGTTTTTTTTTTTTTTTTGGCTTGAAAAATGTTGACCAAATTTGGAAAAAGTCCACTAGGTAACATACAAGAAGGCCAAAATTTTCAGTTTTGAGGAATTTTTTATGTAGTATTTTGTATTTATTTTAAAATTTTGGTCCATTTTTGGGTCACTGGATTTACAAAGATTTGATGTGTATGCACGCCAGGCGTATGCAATAATGCAATATGCACGGACGGTGCTTCTTGACCGTCCGTGTGTGTTTTCGACGGCCTGGATTTAAAAAAAAAACTCTTCTAGGTAAGAGTTAACTCTTACATGGAAGAGTTTTTTTTAACTCCGGACCGTCCATTCCTGAAGTGGACGATCCAAATGTGTTCGTTTGCGTATGTACATGTGTGTGTACGTACGCGTAGCCGGGTTGACGAATTTAGATTAATCGTGTAACTGCTTTCCTAGAATTGGTGATGTAGAAGTACTTGTCTTGTTCCTTATTGGGTTGGCAATAGAACAATGAGTGTACCATTATAACACCGACTTCAGTGCATACACGCCTGCTGTTTGAGCACCAACAAGATTATTTGAGCTGGAGAGCTAGTCGTTTGCTAATTCTTCTACCCATTGCATTCCAAAATCTCGACTGAAACAAATAGCGAAGGCAGTGAAGACAGAGAACCTAGCTCCAAGGAAAGGGCTGTCCGAATCAGTAATCACTCACATATTCTTCTCAGTGATATGTATCGGCAGTATTAATTTGTAAAAGGAGTCGGACCATGCAAGAACAAACAATTTTTATTGGAAACATTCCTCTTAGGCTCTTACTAGGATGGACTTTGTCTTCTTCAGTCCTAATACCAAGTCTTGACGTAAGTTCTTGAGTAAAAAACGCAGAAGAAAGGACTCTGATCTTTGACGAATACACATATACCCATACTGTATTGAGTTTTATCCATCCTTTTTCCTTATATGAGCTGACATGGAAGCTTCATTTATTTCCTTTTCTCACCCCCGATCCCAGATGCACTTAGGAATGGTGGCAATCTTTACATGGAATCTGACTAAAAAAGCTTGAGTTTGCCATTTGAGTGCTTCATATGAAATGAAGCTTATATTGAATTTTTACTCAAACCCCAGTAAATGTTTGGGTAATTATTTGCGATGACCTCTATTTAGAAGGTAATGAAGTCATTCCCCTCCCCCCCCTCCTCAATTTCTGATTAAAAAGTAGTTAGTTGTAACCAATGAGGGGTTGGTTCAGTGGTTTGAAACTTAAACTTGGTTTGACAATGCCCAGGTTCAAGTCCCCATAGCCCCCTTATTGAGTATAAACATACTCCTAACGCCACCCACATGTGTGGGACCTTAGCTTTAGTGCCGACATAGCTGCGGTGGGGGGTTCTCCACAGATAGTGGTGTGGTGTGACGATGCAATATTCCCTATCAGAGGTGATGGGGTATCATTCATGCACTTCATTTTGTACAAAAAAAAATGGAGTCTTTTCTTTTTGGTGCTGACTAAACGTAATTGATTGTTGCTTTTATGCATACAGATTGATGGAGTAAGGTTATATGTTGGGCTACCCCTCGATGCAGTTTCCGACTGCAACACAATAAACCACGCTCGAGCAATCACAGCAGGACTGAAGGCATTGAAATTATTAGGGGTTGATGGTGTGGAGCTTCCAATCTGGTGGGGAATAGCCGAGAAAGAAGCTATGGGGAAGTATGAGTGGTCAGGCTATCTGAAGCTTGCAGAAATGGTCCAAAAAGCAGGTCTGAAGCTCCACATTGCTCTATGCTTCCATGCATCAAAAGAACACAAGATTCCTCTCCCTGAATGGGTATCTCAGATTGGAGAATCACAACCTAGTATTTTCTTTACGAATCGGTCAGGGGAGCAGTACAGGGATTGTCTTTCGTTGAGTGTGGATGATCTTCCTGTTCTTGATGGGAAGTCTCCGATCCAAGTTTATGGCAACTTTTGTGAGAGCTTCAAGTTGTCCTTCTCTGCTTTCCTCGGTTCCACTATCACGGTAAGGAAATCTGAGTCCGAGAATGTGGCATCTCTACTTGGTGTAGGTTCTTTTGTTTTTCTTTTTTTCTATTGATTCTCTGGTTATCATGTTTTCTTAGAATAATGACGAATTCAAAAAATGTTCATCGTGTCCATTATTGTTGGAAATATAGTTCCCAAAATTGAGAAAGCAATGCCTTTTGTGCTTAAAAAATTGGTTGTTTTTGCCAAAATTTCCCAGAAACAGTTTTTGTAACCAATTCACCAGGGAAGGTTCTTTCTTACCTGAGGATAAACAGAAGAGAAAATGTAACTGATACCACCAGACAGGCCATAAAAGTTCAAAAAAAAAAAATAGTAGATTCAGTTTTGTGGTAAGTAATTTCAAAAACTCAGGAACCATCTTTCTGGTGTCTCAAAAGTGGTGGGCTCTTTATAAAGAAGTTTACGCTTTTCGAAACAATTCCTCAGAGAAGGTCTCGTCTTTCCTAAAAAAGTTTAATTCTTTTTGGTGTACCAAACATTTTCATAATTCCTGCTGTGCTTATGATTTTGATTCTGACTTCTACTACCCCGTCCTATTTGCAGGGTATATCAATTGGTTTGGGACCTGATGGTGAGCTTCGATACCCTTCTCACTACCACCCATCAAAGAACAACCAAATTCGTGGAGTAGGAGAGTTCCAATGTTACGATGAAAACATGCTGACAAATCTCAAGCAACATGCGGTAGCATTTGGAAACCCTCTCTGGGGACTCACTGGACCTCATGATTCCCCCACCTACGACCAACTCCCAAACTCAAACAGTTTTGTCAATGAAAATGGAGGATCGTGGGAGACTGCATATGGCGACTTCTTCCTTTCTTGGTACTCAAACAATCTCATATCACACCTCGATCGCTTCCTCTCACTCGCCTCCTCAACTTTCAGTGATTATCCGGTGAAAATTGCTGGAAAAGTCCCACTAATTCACTCATGGTATAAAACCCGGTCCCACCCTTCTGAGCTGACGGCTGGATTTTATAACACCGTCAATAGAGACGGGTACGATAAAGTAGTTCAAATTTTTGCAAAAAAATCGTGTAAAGTGATAGTACCCGGGATGGACTTAACAGATGAATGCCAGCCAAACGGAGCCTTATCGAGCCCAGAGTCATTGCTAAGACAAATTGTAACGGCTTGCAAAAAACATGGGGTGGAGGTTTCTGGACAGAATTTGTCGGTTTCTGGAGGGCCTAACGCGTTTGGACAAATAAAGAGGAACTTATTGGATGAAAATGAGGTGGTGGATTTGTTCACTTACCAGAGGATGGGAGCTGATTTCTTTTCCCCAGACCATTTTCCTAAGTTTATGAAGTTTGTTCGGAGTTTGAATAAACTGGAATTAGGGTTGGATGATCTGCCAGGTGAGGAGATACAAGATTCCAACTCGGTATATTCGGAACAGGGTAAGGATCTCCTTGTGCAGACTGCTTAGTTAGACTAAGAAACAATCTTGATGTACATATAGAGTCGTAATCAATGTAGTTATGTTTCACTAGAGACTGTAATACTCAAGTGAAACTTATACACGTCAAGTTAAAGCTGTAATTGTAAAAGCTGTAATTGTAAGCTGTAATTGTAAAAGCTGTAATTGTAAGCTGTAATTGTACTGCCTTATATGGAAGCTTTTCTGTCCTCTTTGTCGTCGATTAGTTCTTAAATCATCTAACTGCAGTTCTAATGCCTATTGCTTAACAAACTTGTTTCCGTCGCCTTTTCTCAAAGTTTTGGAACTCAAAAATCTTACCTGTATCTCTCTTGCCTGCTTCCAATTGATAGTCTTCCTACAAGGCCCTGGACACCCGGCTCTAGACGAAACTGTGGGGTTTACGACCACATCCTCTCCGATAGACTCCACAGCTGACGTGACTTCATACACACTTCTGGTATGCACTCGACTTTTTTCGAGCTTGATAACCTCTAGTTTGATCAGGAAAACTGGCTAGATTGAATGGCTAATTCTCCTCCGGCCTTGCTATTGCTGAGTTTGCTAGTAGGCCTTCGAGATTTCCATGATTATTGGTTCTTTCTATTTACCCCATGGAACAAGAAACCCTTCTTACTCAAACTACATGTACTGCTTCCCAAACCTGTTTATCTTGCTTTCTTCTTATCTTAAAGTGTTCACCTCAGCTACCTTCTATTTCGTTTCTTTACTTTGAGCCCGTTCCAGTGCCACTGACTTTAGGAATTTTTGGTTTTATCTTTATTCATATTTTTTTTGGCGTTTGTTAGAACCGAAAGCTAGGCAAATCTCTTCGAAGAGCCGACTCCACCTAGCGTTCTGTTGATTATAGTATTAACTTCAACTGTACAGGTTAATAAGTTGCGTGGTTTTAAGAATAAGTACAAATCCAGAGCACCAACATTCAAAAAGTTTACTCAAGGAGAGATTGTAAAACTGACTTTTGAACCGAAAAAACTTATATTACTATTAGACTAAAAAAAAGGACACTATCGGTCCGAAAACACAAGAAAACAAAGAAAATACAAAAGCTGCAAAATTGTACAACACTGACAATGGAAACCACCAATCCGCTCGGATGTGGCTAGAGAAAGATGACGGAAAGATATCAGCATTCAGAACTTACATCTCTTCATCCCACCACAGACATAGCTGTCAAACGTCACTGTCTCCACTGCTTAGAGAACTCACAAATCCGGCCGCCAAGCTCAAATTTAAATTCCTTAAAAATACAATTCATAGGCAATCTAGGTTTATTCGCTATTGAACACTTTGTCATTGATATTTAAGTTCTTTCCTTGTATTGTGTTAGGACTATCAAAACACTAAAAATATAAATTATTTTGATACCTATAGATACCCGATTAAGATAAACTTTTTACTTAAATGCTCTTTTCAACAAACCCTATGACACATACGGTTCAGATCAAGGGGTTATCGAGCACATAATTGTATAACTTTTTTTTTGAACATTCTATTGAATTACAGGATCTTGAATTCTAAATGAAAATTAAACCATTTAGATCAGTTAGATATTTAATATAAATATCTAATGGGCTTGATTTTTCCAAAGATCACTTGAATAATTATTTAAAAATTATTTACTGGTTAGGATTGTTTGTGTGGGCCCCACAGGGTCACATTTAAAAGGAGCACTTAGCTTTTCTAAAATGGCAGGGACGCGTTGCACGGTGCAGTACATTGGTTGCACTTCAGACTCCCCTCCCCTGAACAACAGAGTTGAGCACATTGAAACATCCAAAATTAAACAAAATAAAAACATATTAACTCTTTTGAATAAGTGTTTGAGGTAAGTGGGGACTAGTTCATGCGGTAGAGTTTTTGGATGTCTCCACATTGCATCTTAGAATTAGGAATGACGAATAACAAAAAAAAAAAAAAAAAGAAAAAATTAATAAGCGTTAGAGACCTTCCTCTTTTCTGAAAATGCCAATGAGATCACTTTTAATTCTCTTTTTGTAAAAGGCCTTGTTTTTTAAAATGAGTTAATTTTAGCAAATGGGTTGCTAAAATCAACCTATTAATTTTATGAGATTAATTTTATTCCATTTGCTAAAATGGAAATCCCATAAAATCAATTGACTAATTTTTAGCAAATGAAGAAACCACTAGCTAAAATCAACCCATTTTAGCAAATAGTTTTCCATTTGCTAAAATCAACCCAGTTAATTTTATGAAATTTTCATTTAAGCAAATGAATAACAAAGCCTTAAAATGACAACGACGTTACAGTATTTAAAATAAATTTAATTTTGTTCACCCTACCTAAAAGAAGATGAATAAATCCCTCTCTCTCTGATTGAAATTGTATATGCCTCACCAAAAAGTGATGTCATCTTTATATTATAGGTGTGAGACCTACACCATTTTAACTAATAAGAGGGACAATTTTATTCATTTTTTTAAAGAGGGTAAACAAAATTTCACTCGCTTAAAAGTCTCATTTTTTTTACCAGTTGTGGTTTTTGATCTCCTTCAATTGGTTAAGTTAATACTCCACTAAAAAAAAAATATTATCTTACCATGTTTTCAATGATTTGGCAAAAAAGTAAAGACCAGTTTTTTGGTTTTTTTTTTATTTTGTCTTTATTCAAAAAAAAAAAATTGTGTATTTTTTTAGCTTTGCGTCAAGTTTTCGTTGTTTATTAATTCGTCTCGTCAAAAACTTGATGCAAAATCAAAAAATGCAAAAAAAAAAATGAATAACGACAAAACATAAAAAACCCAAAAAATCGGTTTTTACTTATTTTGCCAAATCACCGATAGTTTCGGTTTTTTTTTTTATCCCTTCGATAGTTTCGGTTCAATCTAGGTTTTCTCCAACTCTTTTTATTTATTGAGATGGCGTTGAATTCAAGGTGGTAAATCTCGTACCGTAGTGGCTGGTACATACCAGATTTGCATAAAACCGGGAACCTCACCCTATATTTTCGTCCCGTGGTCAAGTCCGGTCAATACCGGTCTCTTCCGACCATTCCGGACAATACCGGATGGTACCAAGATACCGGTCATACCGGACGAGATTTTGCAGATGGCAATTTTGTAAATATTTCGAAATCAGGTTCATATACAACCCTTCTTTTTCAAACGTTTCCCACTTTCCCCTCTTCTGTAAGATCCCGAAACTCTACCGCGGCTGTACATGGCTGCCGATCTGCTATGATTTTCATCTTCTCCGGCGAACGTCGACCACCTCTCTCGTTTTATCCGGTAATTTTCTTTGTATTTTCATCTCGCAATCTAATCTTAGTCTGTTTTTTCTTACTCTGTTTTGTTTCTGGGCTTGAAAGAGGATTTTATTAACACTGATTTGGTTTGCTGAGTCTTTAAAGAGGAGTTTCTGGGCTTGAAAGAGGAGTTTATTCACTTGTTCTTGCAAACTGTAGTTACTCGGATTCCAAATCGTTTGCTTAATGTCATTCTTACTAGATCCCTTTTCGTTATTTGTTCTATCCCTTTCATGTATACTGTTTGCCTTTGTTTTGTGATCCAGATTCAATCAGCTTAGTCATATCCTTGTGTAATTGTTTCCCGTTTCCCACTTTGATACCAGGATCCACGTCACTGAGGGCCTTGCTGTATGCATGCCTGATTGAGCAACATCTGGTTGTAGAATTTGGCATTGTTAAAAAATGATTCATGTCCACTTCCATTTTTGTTTCTATGTTAGAGTGTAGACTTTTTATTGTACATGGCTGTGTCAAAAATTTCCAGTACCGGTACCGGTACCGTACCGTACCAGTAAGAAAACCGGTACCCTGTCCAGTACGAGATTCAGAACCTTGGTAGAATTTCAGTACTATACTTCAAACGACGATGGTGAGCTTCATCAACCCCTACCAGGGTTGTTTCCAACTCTTTTTATTTATTGAGATGGCGTAGAATTTCAGTACTATACTTCCAACGACAACGGTGAGCTTCATCAACTCCTACCGGCCTCCATTCATCTTCCCATCCAATTTTTCTTCACACTTATTCTGTTTATCATGTTTTAGTCTCATAAAACTGTTCGTCTAGGTGCCTAGCTTCGGCCAGAATTTTAGGTTCTTGACAGTTTTTTGTGTACTGAATGAATGATTGCTGTATTTCTCTACCCTTTGCTATGTTCAGTCATACTGCAGTTCAATTAGAGTTACGATTTCCTTTTTCAAAAAGTGCATTGGATTGAAGTTTTCTCTTTGAAATTGATTGATTATCCGCAGAAAGTTGTCCGTGATAAAGCTTTGTATATACACACACCCACACACAAACACACCCACATGGTATTTGTGTTTTACTCAGTCCTTTACGTCTGAATTATAAGTATATTTGAACTTCAATCATCTGACGATTTTCATTTTGCTTTTGTTTCAAGCGATTCTTCTGCTTTGTGAGCACCGGTTTAATGTTGGTTGTTAGAATCCTTGTGGAGTTGAATTAACAAATCAATTGGTTTGAAGTGTGCTAGTGAACGTTCCCTTTTTGTGAGAGATGAGAGATAAGCTGAGAGAGGGAAATGAAAAGCCAAAGGCTGATGATGCCTCCAATGGAGGAGTTTCAATGGTGGTGGTGATGCCTCGTAATAAGTCTGTGGAGTTAGAGGAGGCGGTGGTTGAAGCGATAAAGGAATCTAGTGCAAGCCTTACTAATTGTTCTACGTCATATCAAGGAGTGTATGTTTGGGAAATTCGTAATTTCACAACCTTGAAGAATCTCCTCCAAGAGAAGAACATAACTGGTCTTGCTATCAAGAGTGGGTTGTTTAAGATTGGGGATCATAAATTTCGTCTAGTGGTGTATCCGAGAGGTACCTAACCTGGGTTATTTTATAGTTTTTTTCTTTTTTTCCCTAGTGCAATTTTTGCAATTGTCTAATTACAATTTCATGATTTGGTTAGGACTTGCTATGTTATTGTAGTTAGTTTTTGATTTTTTTTTTGATGAGTAGTTAGTTTTTTATTATGTTTTCTTCAAAACAGGCAAATTTCAACCACCATTTCACCTTTCACTTTTTCTGGAAAAAGAGGATGAGGAGAACAGTTCTTCTGATGACTCTTGTTTTTCCTACTTTCGATTGTCTATCATGAAAAGAGAGGTGGATAACTCTGCGAGAAAGGGTTGTAAGAAGAAGGGTTCTAAGAGGAAGGGTTCTGCAAGTACGCGGTCTAGAAGTTATGTCACTAAGGATTTCCATGGCCGCTTCTCCAATGCCGATAAGTCATTGGGTTGGCCTGATTTCTTGGATTTGCAAATTCTTTTTGATCCAAAATCTGGATTTTTAGTTGATAACACAATTACATTCAATGCCAATGTTGTTCTTTTGGAGGAGGAGCTTTTGCGGGGTAATGATGAGGTGACAAACGCTGGTTTTTCCCTTGATGGGTTAGGAGAAGGTGAGTTTTTTCTATGGTCCATAGAAAATTTCTCAAGCTCGTCATTCTTGGACATTTTGAAAGCCGATGAAATAGATAGCCCGTGGTTTCAGTGGGGTGGATTGAAGATTTGTATGGGTAAGTTAATATGAATAGTTCATTTATACAACCTATTCTCGATTTTTCTCCATTATTTAGTGGTTTTCTCTTACCAAGCGTACATTTTCTTTTTTCACATCATTTTTATGCAGTGCTCGTCATTCGAGATGGAAACATTGGTGCAAAATTAAAGTTTGATGTATCAGCTATGAATGATTCTATTAAGAATATTGAGGTCCCTCCAAAGTTGGGTTTGGTGCATCAAAAGAGCTTTGAACGAATCGTAGGGAAAGCTTATTCTTTCAATCCAGATTTATCAGGCGATCCTGTTTGGTTCATGAAGTTATCACGCATGCTGGAACCAGATGAGGGATACGTTATTGAGGGATCTGCAGTTTTTATATGTCAGATTCAACATCATGGCCCGCGTGATAAGGTTTGAAAACTAGGAGTTTCCTCATTGCACAAAAAGCTATAGAGGTGTAAAATAAGTAATTTTTTACTCAGGCACATTGTGGGCTTTTATAATACGTGTTGAAGGTTTTTTGTTCTTGTAGTTGTGGTAGGCATCTTGAAAATAATTACTGATGTTATTCTTTGGACCATTCAAGAACCATTCATTGCACGCCACTTGTCTGTAGTTTTACTGCTGCAAACATATTTTTTTTTAACTTCAGACTTTCCTTGTTTCAGGTATCAACTGAGATTGCCGAATCCACTGAAGTAATTAGCAGTGAAAATGAAGATGACATCTTTGGAAGTATTCTTAAAAGGGCAGACTCTAGTGTTTCACAACCTATTGAAGTAGTGTTTTCGAGGGATGCTGCTTGGATTCAGGGCACTATGAATGAAGTTTGCTCACACCTTGAAAGTATTGTGGCAAAAGATTTTCTCAGTGTAGTGAGGAACTCTTTTGGTTGTGATTTGGATAGAGTTGCTGATTCTTCGTCCTCCCTAATAAATTTTACTAAGGTCTCCCAACAGTTGATTATTGATTTACTTCTAAACCTGCTGGTTGGATGTTGCGAAGCAGAATATGTTAGAAAACTGGAAGATAGTGATATACCTGAAAAAGATGTTGCACATCCACCTTCAGAAACCTTTGGAATAGCACTTCTGAAGATGAATCATTTTCACGATCTTAAGGTATATTTATTTTAGGGTTAATTACTCTGGGGTCATGCATTGGAGGGAGGACGATGATAAATCTTGTTTGTATTTCTCTATTACATTCAAGTAAGATTTAAGTGCATGTTTCTTTCTAAATAGTATTAAGAAATTTGTCCCCTTTTGTAATCATGGTAGGCATGATTTAAGGAATTTGTCCCCTTTCCAAATCAAATTTTCAACATCATAAATAACCCCCCCAATTGGACATGGCAACCGTGATCAAACCTCCAACCACTTGATCTAGCCATTTACAACAATTGCAGCCATCATCAGCTGTAAGTCCTCGTGGTTGATTTTTCAAAAAAGATTGACTGAATCTTAGATTGGAAAGGATGAATAACTGCAACAAGAGTAATGTACTCATATTTTGAAAGTACAGACTTTGATAACTTGATATAAGATTTCTTTGATTAATCTTGGGTATTAATTTGTTGATCTATATCCAGCAGATTAATTGGCAGGAGGAGCCTCAGAAGCTCTCAAGAGTGATTGTTAATTCTCTGAAGGCACTTGATGTTACTGTTCCACAAGATTATTTGAAACCAAAACAATGGCCTGCATCTGTAGAGACGATTGCACATGTACTGGACAGAGTTTCCACACAACTGAAGCTTCTCCTAGTTCCTTTGGTCCCCAAGCTCGTTGAGCATTCCGAGCATCCAGTTGCTGCTTCTTTACTTTTACGTCAAGTTACAAAAGCAAACCCAGAACTTGGGCTCTTGTCAGTAGTAAGATATATCTCCTCTATGTTCCCGTTGTAGATAATAACTCTATATACTATAGATGTATGATGAAAGATGGAATATTCGAAAAAGTATTAGTGGGTGATTCTTGCAGTCATGGAAACCACGTACAGCGCAGCAGAAGAATGTACTGACGTTAGTGGCGCTAGATTGCACATGACATACGGGCTTTTGAGAGGGCTCTTTTCTACCAATGCCAATTGTCTTGTCCCTTAACTTGCTTTACCAAGAGCCAAATTACTACTGCTTCATTTTTTATAGAATGTTTCTAGAGCAGCGAAATCCTTAGCTGGACATGCGTAAGTTGTAACAATGATTGGCTTAGACTTTCTCTTTTGAATGACTTAGATTTGTAGATTTCCTGAACGTCTCACTTATTCTAGTCTGTCAAATATGGTGCTGAGACCACTGCTGTACTGGATACCACCTAGCAATACTTTGTCCTGCACGCTAATTGTTTGTATGTTATAGACGGGTAAGCATCAGATTTGTGAACTCGGATAACTTTAACGAAAAACTGTAAAAGAAATCCCTTGTGATTTCAACATGGATAATTTTCAACTCTCTCATCTAAGTGACATTGTGTGTGAAACAACCATTGTTAGGAAATTTTAGTCATTTGGGGCTTGGCAAAAGATGGACTGCTCAAAAAGCTATAGAGGTGTAAAGTAAGCAATTTTTCACTCAAGGGCATGGTGGGCTTTAATATACTGTGAATTTCATGAAAAATCATGGAGGAGTGCAGGATTATCAATTTTTACGCTCAAGTTGCTCTGGGCCACACATACATATCGATGGGGTTATATGTAAAATAAACGCATGACTATATGTGGGAAGAAGCTGCAATGTACTCAATATGTGTTTGAATACCGTTTATCTACGTATGAACATCTTCTCTTTTTTTTTGATCCTCAGGTTTTTTCTACCATACGGCAAATGGACTCCAGCAGCAGTGATGTGTGGGAATGTGTGCTTTCCCATTTTCCTGAACTGATGGCCGCGTTGGATGATGAACCACTTGCAACTACCATTGACTTTTTTTTCGATGCTGCATCTCATGATTCTCATCATCAACATATTTCTGAAGTTGTATGCACCAGGAACATCTAAACTAAAAGTTGGATTATCTTGCGGGTAATTTTTTTCCATTTGTTGCTGCACTATTTATGATAATCCTTTTTTTTTCCCCATTTTGTAGGTGAGAAATGTTCGTGTTAGGTTGTGTGGCTTGGGGGTGGATGTGTCACCTAGTGTTTTAGAACTCCTAAGCAGAATTGTAGATACTCGCGATGATATTACCAAAGCTTGGTTGAGAGATATTGAGAGTTCGGCTACAGGGATGATGGATAATGAATATCCTCATTTTTCTGATGTTTTTATTTTCATTGAGATGTTATCAAGACCTTCCCTTGCTAGTGATGCTTTCAAAGCTTTTGAGAGAGCTATTGCTCAACAGGTTATCACGGTTCCCTCACTGCACAAGGTCTTGGAAAGACGCCGTTTTTTAAGATTTGAACAAACTGGGTCATCTCTTGTTGAAGCTGTTATTGTTATACTTTTGTTTCTTGGTGAAAGATGCTCTCTCTCTAGGGACTGCAAAGTGCATCAACTTTTTAGTACAATTCTTAACATGGCAAGGGAGCACATAGAGACTCTTACGGAGAAGCTACATGTGAAGGAAGTGATACATGAAAAAACACGAGCTGAGCTTCTTGTTTTGGATGGGGAAAAAGCGAACTTGTTGATTAGGCTAGGTGAATCTGAGGCTGCTACTAAGGTACCAATCAATTATGTGATTTTGCCTTATCAAAGGCAATCTGAATTTTTGGCCTTTGGAATTGGCTTAGTGAAATTAAAAATTAAAAAAAAAAATTATAAGGAATTTTTTCTAATCACTAGAAAGTTTTTTTTTTTTTTGGGTAATGAATTTTGTCGAATGGCTTTTCCTCCGAACTCCCAGATTGAAGCCTTGGGGGTGTTTTTTTTTTTTTTTGTGTTGCAAATTGTTTTGGGAAAATTTGAGCCGTCCAATGTGTTCAACAGGTGATTTCCAGGGTTCACGCAGGAAATCTTAAAAAAAAAATACCGGAAAGGGCTTCATCCAAGCATTTTTTTGCGAAAATTGTTTGCAAAAAACTGCTTGGATGAAGCCCTTTCCGATATTTGTTTTTTGAAGAATTCCCACGTGGATCTTTGAAAACACCTTTTGAACACATTGGACGGATCGGATCGTCAAAAAAATGCTCGGATCCACGGAGGTCCGGATTCCCGAATCCGGAGAAGTGTTACCTATATATATATTCATAATTTGCATAATCTTGTCTTTATTTTTCAAAATTATTTAGATCTCCATACAAACTTACTTTGTTTCCCTTGAAGTGTTTTAAAATTAAAATCGGAGGGAGTTGTTTTATTATCCTTGTTGAAATTTTAACTTTGAACGCAGAGACTAGAAAAAGTGAATGATGGTCTTTCTCAAAAGTTGAAAAAATCTGCTGATGAGTATGCTGAAGAGATTAAAAAACTTAAGGATGAGAATCAATCAATTCGAGATGAGAGCAACAACTTGAAATTAAGAGAGGCAGAATTTCGAAAAGAGAAGGTGGAGTTGGAGCAAAAGATTAAACAGCTTCGTGGGGAGAGGGAAGCAAATTTAAATACCTCCAAGGTTAGTTGATGTTTATTGGAGCTACTGCTATTTAGGGCCCGCGTATAGAGTTAGTTAATTACTTAGAGCTCCCTACAAAGAACTTATTTTGTTTCATTTGGAGGGAGTTGTTTTATTATCATTATTGAAATTTTCACTTTGAACACAGGGACCGGAGAAAGTGAATGACAATCTTTCTGAAAAGTTGAAAATAGCTGCTCTCAAGTATGCTGGTGAGATCAAGAAACTTGAGGATTAGAAGCAATCAATTGAAGATGAGAGAGACGACTTGAAATTAAGAGTTGGACAACTTGAAAAAGAAAAAGTGGAGTGGGAGCAAAAGATTGAACAGCTTCTTGGTGAGAGGGAAGCAAATTTGAATACCTCCAAGGTAGGTTAGTAATTTTTATTGGAGCTAATGCTGTTTAGAACCTACTTATGAAGTAAGTAATTTTTTATTAGAGCCTGCTATTTTCTGTGGCTGCTGAATGCCACATAACAGTGTTATGTTAAGACTCTCTGCCTTGATAAAATTTTCTCATGTTTTTCATGCAATTAATGTAACTGTATCCCTTTGAATTTCCTGTACAAATTATGCATGCTCGTGAAATCTTGAATTTTTTCAGTTGCTCTGGGGATCTTAATCACCGGGTTTACTGGAAAACTTATCCATTGTTTACAATGTGGAGTCTTCTTATTTTGGTAAGCACTCAGAACATAAACCTGCACCCTTATGGTGGTTGGTTGAAAGGTTTATTTTTTTAATTCCGGGTTGTTTCGCATTTGATTTTAGCAAAATGCTAAAACGACTCATTTGCTAGCAAATTGTTGATTTTAGCAAATGGGAAACAAGCCAGTGTATTTTTTTTCCCATTAGCTGAAAGTTATGGGTGCTAAAAAGGGGAAACTCACTGTTTCGATATGTTTAATTTAGTAATCCTAATCAGAGTGCACATATCGTGTGTTGTGCAATATTTATTCAATAAGTATCATATTGTTGATGTGTGGTGTCTAATCAAGCGGTACGGAGATTAGCATAGAGAAAAGATAAGAGGCACTAACAATCGGGTCCCACATATTTTATGTGGGAGAGTTTATGAAATTGTTGGTACACGTATTTAGTGTCGGTAACAAACCTCATTACCAGATGATATGTGGTAATGTGTTTCTGTTCCATCTTTGTTGCACTATCATTTATGAGTTGCTCAATTGTTTCTTCTGCAATTCAGTTTTCAGAATTGTTGTATTGATGATGTTGTTAAGTAAAGTTAGTTCTTCTGCAATTCAGTTTTCAAAATTGTTGTATTGATGATGTTGTTAAGTAAATAACTTTTTAGATTCGCAAAACTACTCAAATAAATTAGATTCACCAAACCGGTCCATTAGTTTCACAAAACCGGTCCATAAGGATATTTGTAGGATGAAATACGAACCTTTCAGTTAGTCAGTCGTTCACAAACAATCTTGTTGTCTAAGCTGCTCAGGCCATAGATGGAGTCAAGGAGGGGCGTTCATCCCAAAAAAATTGAAAAAAAATATACTGTCATATTGAAATAACAAAATTTTCTATGAAAGCATATAGGCTCGCCTCCAATCTTGTTGTCTAAGCTGTTAAGGCCATGGATGGAGCCTGGGAGGGGTTAGTAGAGACGATCACCTCCCAAAAAATAGGAAAAAATATACTACCATATTGAAATAAAAAAAATTTCTATGAAAGCATATAAGCTCGCCTCCCCTCCTAATATTTCTTGGGTGTAATACACAAGGACAGAGATATTATTTTGTAATGGCTAAGTGTTAAAATATAACAAAAAAAAAAAAACTTGGGGTTTAACATTGTGAATATTTAATTAATAAATTTCAAATTTCTTTAATTTGTTTTTTTTTATGGCTCAAAACCAGCATGAGCGTAGGGCTGCAGTGGTATTTCCCGTGTTGAAGAGATTATTGTCGCCAGTTTGTATATTTTTTAGGTTTAATTTACATATTTATGCTGTTATGCATGTTTATTTTAAATTTTTGTCTCGCGTCTATTGTTGCCTCCCGTAAGTGGAATTTCTGGCTCCGTTACTTGCTAAGTCAAATTGCCAATGCCTAAAAAACAGATAATGAGTACCGGTAATCAAACGTAAACACATCTGTCCCAACTTTCTCAAACTGGAGGATGACCTAACCTCGTTGTGGGCTCACCTGTCCATTTCACATAAGAGGCCACCAGCTGAATTTTTTTCACTGAAGCAATTGTTAATCGGCCATGAAAATCGGAGCTGACCTTGAGATATTCGGGGCTTAAGTCGACCTTGTAAAATTGGACCCTAATTCTTTTAACAAAAATAAAAATAAACCTCAAAAGGAAAACAAAATCATATGGAGGATGAAAAGATAAACTGCTTGCGTATGAATTAAACCTTGAACCAATTGGATAGCTTGGATCCGGGGTGGGTGCTATGCGGTAGGTGTTGTGCGGCAAAACTATGTCGTTTTGCTTGATTTTTGTACACATCTCCAAAGCTTCCAAGGGCCTTGTTTGGAGGAAGAAAAAACCAATACAAAGTACCTAAACCCAAAAGCCTAAACCCTAAACTCGAAGTGCTTATATCCAAGTGTCTAAACGGCTAAATCTACTATAGCCTATCCTAAAATTAAAATCCAAAATTAACCCTCCAAACAAAGCCCTTGGATGTACCAAGAAAATGAGTAAAATGACATAGTTTTGCCGCACAATACGGCACACAACACTTACTACACAAAGCCTCTCCCGGATTCGGATAGCTAGACTTAAACTTTCCACTTGGTCAGCTACCTTTGTTGGGAGTAAAAGTGCTAATTAGATATATACTATTACATATCTTTGTATACCTATTTAAGGGCCTTAATTTTGGGCCAAATTTCGGGGGCTTAAGTCCACCGCCTTGCCGGTCTTAGCTTAGGGTTGGCCCTAATGAAAATCAAACACCAACATTGGAGTTGCTTTTGCCAAGCCTTGTTTTCCAAAACCACTTGCACACCCTCAGGTTCAATTGCAGCAGTAGGAATGGCTTCCAAGACGCGTTGCATTTTTTTTTGGACCCCTGTTTGTCAGAACAAATGGTTAGTTTTTTTGAACTACAAAACAAATGGTTAGTTGACATAATGGTTGGCTACAATGTTTTGAGATATGGGAAGTGGTCAAGAAAAATAAGCATACAATGTTAAAATTTCCTACACCCTAAAGGTCCAGCTGATGAAGAAAAAGATAACAGAAAGTGAAATGAAATAACAGAAAATGAATGAAATTTCTTTTCTTGATGTGAGCTATTGATTAGTTTTTTATTTTTTATTTTCTGGGTAAAGATAAGTAGCTACTGGCAGAAACTTGATACGAGGGAGCCCACTAGCCTAAATGAGCGACCCTTTATCATTTCAACACTAGCATGAGGCCGATCACCACTACCACGGTCACCATCAATCCCATCCCAAGTTTCCTACGCATGAAATCTCATCACTGCCCAAGTCCAAACCTGGCACAACTACATAAATTGAGCCTCCAATATATCAATCAATTGTAGAGGAACAAGGCTTGGAATCTAGAGATAACAAATTGTGTTTACGATGGATGCATTCTTCATTAATTCAGTTTGGATTGTGGAGTATTTGATGTAATCGATGACGTTGTAGCATGCTTCTTGGTCGTAATCCTTGAAACTTATTCTGCCTGAGAAGTAGTTGTGTCGTCCGAGACTTCTGGCCGAGGCGATTTTTCCACAATCCAAGTTTCTAGAGATTGCCCTCACCGACACCGATAAATATCCTATCAGGTGTAGGGACAGAATCTGATGGACTATTGTCACTTATAATGAACAATAGCACATGGTGCACAACAGCTTCCTCTTTTGCATCTTGCCCCAGTTGCACATTCCCAATTAACTTAATGCCCTTCACAACAATTTTGTCTGATTGACGGTCAGACCTTTTATTTCCCAAATTAATCCCATTTAGCAATCTCGAACAACCTTGATTATTAAAAGTAACATCCCTTAATGCTTCATCAAATACTTGTAGCTTTCTAACTCCCCTTATAGTCCTTTTAACCAGTCTAGGGATATTCTGTACATAACGTCTTCCCTTGTGCGACCGCAAGGGCGCACAGGCACGATAACTATGCTTGTAGCCACTGCCCGTCGGAGTTCTCATTTTTCGGAAAGCGAACGGGGTCCGAAACTGGCTGCTTCCTCCTTTCATTTCTAATAAAAGACTTCAATTCTTTTATCCTAACACTTCTACCCACTCTATTACCTCTACTAACCCTTCGGTTGAGACACCTTAGCTTTGAAATTAGCTCCCTCTCTTCCTCACACGTTCATATTGTGCGAAATTCGTACTTATGGACAAAATATTTTGTTCAGCCCAATGTTTTAGTTCTTAAAGAAGAAAAGGAAATAAATTAAAAGGACTTGTATATGGGGGCCTTTCTCTTCTGTAATGGTCCCTAGAAAATGTTTTTAACTGGGGACACCTTTTGAATCATTATACTTTTTGACACTCATTATTACATTCCGTAAAACATCAGAAAATTCCTGAGGATCCATAACAACAGATCCTCTCCTATCAACTTCATCTCTTCTAGCACCAACTTCCGAAACAGATGGTCCAAGATCAAGTTCTGTAAAGCTAACACCACCTCTACGTACATCAACCTCAGATACACTAAGACGACCTCTATGTTCTTCAACAACTGACCCACTTTCTCGTTGTAGCATGCTTCTTGGTCGTAATTCTTGAAACTTATTCTGCCTGAGAAGTAGTTGTGTCATCCGAGACTTCTGGCCCAAGCGGTTTTTCCAGTTCTTGACGGTCTTTCGAGGTAGAGGGAGATTGGGCGGATTACACTTTCCAATAATTTTCTCCAAATGGAACTTGTCCGTCAAAGGGTCCAGTTCGAAAATCTCAAATAGAAATGATTTTATATTTTAGAGAGAGTCTCAACACACTTTCTAGTTTTTTTTTTTGGTATCACTTTCCTAGAGGAAAAATAGAAATGGAGCAATTTTTTTTTCGTAAACTAGCACAAAAGCAAAATTGGGCCGCTCCAAAGTAAGATGGAATGGGCTGAAGGCCCGGACCATACCCAACCCAAGAAAATTGGTGTAAACTAACCCAAAAGCAAAAATGGGCCGCTCCAAAGTAAGATGGAATGGGCTGAAGGCCCAGACCATACCCAACCCAAGGTAATTGATTTAAACTAACCCAAAAGTAAAATTGGGCCGCTCCAAAGTAAGATGGAATGGGCTGACAACCAGGACCATACCCAACCCAAGGAAATTGGAGACTGGGGAAAGTCAGAAAAATTGGGTGAAAGTCGAGCATGATCACGTGGTGTCCGATCGTACATTTCGGTCATCTAAAAATATTTTGAACGATTCAGATTTCTTCCTCCCTCTTTTCTTTCTCTTTTCGAAATCTGTATTATCTAAAATATTATTGAACAACTAAGATGCGCAGTGGTACACCATGCGACTGTCGCCAAAGTTTTTTCTCCTTGGGAGATAGGTTTAGTCCCTCCACGCGAAGGGATGATAAAACGACCCTTTTGTTGTTGAAAAAATCGGAACTTAGGGTTTGAGGAGGCGGCTGTTGGGGACTGAGATGCAAGAAGATGAGCAGAGATCTGAAGAGGGAAAGGCGATGGTCGCGGAAGAGGAGGAAGAGAAGATTATAAATGGCTCAAGCGGCAGCGTTGGCGGCGGAGGAGTTTCCGTGGTGGCGGCGGCGACTGTGGTGCTGCCTCCCGATTTAGTGGCGGCGGAAGTGCTAACAAGGCTTCCGGTTAAGTCTCTGATGCGCTTCAAGTGCGTGTCAAAGTTGTGGCGCTCAACCATTTCCCAAGATCCTGACTTTTCCAAGGCCCATCGTGCTCGGCAGCATTCCGCCTCCCTGTTCATTACGTGTCCCGATGCTGACAACTCCTTACGCTGCTTCTACTCACCCCTCCCTCCTCCTCCGTCCAAGCCGGGCGAAGAACCCGTTGTAGTTCCACAACTTCACCAATTTACAATCGCTCCCGATTCTGCATCGGATTCCCCCTGCAAATACAATGGAGCTACGGAAGTCATCAACGGCCTCTTTTGTTTGCACGCAGGTAATCGCGCTTGGATATGCAATGTCTCTACCCGTGAAATTAGGGAGCTTCCTTTTTCCTCGGATCTCGAAAATGCCAGAGCCTTTCATTATTTCTTTGGACTGCCTTCTACTAGTAAGAAGGAATACAAGTTGTTTAAGACATGCTTGCTTCCTAAGATGTCCAAAACAACAAATCTTTTTGATTACTATCATAGAACGTGCGAGATTCTGACTCTAGGCAAGGACCTGTTGTGGAGAAGGCCATGGACATTGCTGGATAACCCGCAAATCGATTTAGTTTTGGACCAAACAAGTGTTTACATCAACGGATCTCTCTGTTGCTGGCATCGCAATGCGTACACTTTGATTGTTTTCAATTTCGAAGATGAGAGCTTTCAAATGATTGGCCCGCCACCAAAGGCTAGTGGCTCCAGAATTGACGAGGATGGTTCATTACTACTGCAATTTAGAGGCCATTTTGCTCTGTTAAGACAAAAGGAGGAGCTATCTGGAAGAGTAGTTCCGTGGTTAGTGGACCAGAAATTACATCTTTGGGTATTAGAGTTGAACAGATGCAATAAACAAAGATCATATGAATGGGTTAAGCACATCATCGACCTTCCATGTGATTTCCCTGTTCGTAGATGTAGTTTCCTTGGTAACCTCCCCCTCCCGACAGGTGATCGGATGTTGTTGACTGGCCTAGCAGACATTGCTAATAAGAAGCCGGACGTGCCTATTTATTCATATGATGACACTAAAGGCAAATTTGAGAAGTTTGTGATTGGCAAGTTCCCGCCGTGGTCGCCATCATCTCAAGATGCTACAATATGTTGGAAGGACACAAACAAGTTCCGTGTACACTATTTTGAGGAAAATATCACGCCGTTGAATGATTTGGTTGTTAGCAACAAGGATCCGAGTCTCACTTCTAGTTGCACCGAAAAGAAGGAGGAGGAGGAGGGGAAGAAGAAGAAGAAGGGTAATGGGACGACTACTCTAAGCAAGGGCAGAGCCAGGATTTGGCTACTAGCAACAAGTATTCGAGTCTCACCGCTAGTTTCACCAAGAAGGGGAAGGAGAAGAAGAAGAGGAAGGCTAACGGGACAACTATGCTGATTGAATAACTTGGCCCAGTCCCTTATTTATCAATTATCTTACTATGTGTGTCTGTGTGTGTGGACTGTCGACATCATGTCTATCTGATGTTATGTGTGGTATTTATTAGATATGGTTAATCAGTGTGTGTGTGTATGTTATGTCTGTATGACATTTTGTGTGATATTTATTCCATAAGTATCACATCGTTGCTGTGTGGTGTCTAATAATGTGTCGCTTGCCATATGGAGATTAGCATGTGATATGTAATGTGTTTTTATTCTATCGCTGTTGCACTATAGTCACTTTTGCACTGTCGTTTATGAGCTGCTCAATTGTTTCTCCTGCGATTTAGTTTCATGTTGTTATATTGATGTTGTTGGTAAGTAAATAACTTAAATTACTTTTTTAGAATCTTAAAACTACACAAATGAATTAGATATATTAAAGGTTACTTTTAAATGGTGTTAAGGTGGCTGTGCAGTGCGTAACTGCATATAGGAGACACTCAAGGGCTGGACAGTGTTTTTACAAGGCGCGAGCCTAGGCAAGGCGAGGCGCACCTGTACAGCTTCGGGGAGTTTAGGCGAGGTGTAGGACACTGCAGTGCAGGTGAGGCGCAAGGCTCTTAGGCGAGAGCCTAAAGAATTTTCACTCAAAATGGATCCTACCCATTGATCTTTGAGTTAAAACATGTGGTAATGCACCTGTAAAACCCTTGGGCACATGATTGTTAGTTGAAAAGTAACAAAGAATAACAGCCGACCAAGTCTTCTTCAGATCAAAGAGAGCTCTGAACAAAGAACAAAGACAACTTCTTTTCTGACTGTTCCAAGTAAATCTTTTCCAACTTCTTCTTCTTCTTCGACTGCTCTCTCATCAAACTGTAGAGCCTTTATTTTTTTCTGGGTAAATTCGAACTGTAAACCCTTTTGATTTATGTTGGGCTTTGCTCCCTGTTATTTTAATTCGGATTTTTATTCTCCAGATTTGCTTAAAAGACCTTCTTGTGTGCTTTTTACTGGTGTTCATAACCTGCCCACCCTTATGGGTTTTTGTTTCTCTTGTTCATTACCAATGTCCGCTCTAAATCCTCTTAGTTACATTGAAATGTGAGGTTTTTATGACTTATTGAAAGTCTTAAAAGCATTTGCCTGCGTTGAAAGTTTTGTCTGTATTAGAATTCTATTTGATCTGATAAATTGCAACTCGCGCCTAGGCTCTAGCAGACCATGGCACCTCTGTGCGCCTTGGGCCTTTTATAACACTGGGTTAATATTGGTTACCAACTGTTTCCATTCCACAGCTCTGGCCACCACATCATCTGCTGACGAAAGCTTTGGTTCACTTGGGTTCGATTCAGGAGGATGGTGTGTATCAAATTGCCTGCTTCTGCTTAAGGGTTATCATACAGTTTTGTTATGCATTTTCTCGTTTTTGGCCTTTTGTTTGTGTAGATATGTTGTTTTGATATGTATTTGAAGTTGGCTGCTCCATTGTTGTAATTTTGCCACCAACATATGTACGCCTTTGCTATTTCACTCAGAATTAATGGAAATTTTTTGGGGGTTGTGTTGTTCTGTTCTTGTTTTCTCATTGTTTCCTGTAATGGTCTTGGGGTTTTCCTGTTGCATTCATGGTTCGATTGCTTTTGGTAAGAGAAAAGCTTCACACAAGCAAAAAATAAACAATAACTGAAATAAGAAGAAGAATATGTTAAATCAGTTGGTATTATCTGCCTCCTATGTCGTTGATTGCATAACTGTTGTTGGTTTCCTGTGTTGCCAGTTTAACACTGGATTAGCTGCTGCTGGCATTGCTTCTAGCATGGTTTACTAGTTCTACTCCTGCATTTTCTCTCCTTCAATTTTCATTTTCATAGTCTTTTTACCTTGTTGAAAAAGGAGTTACTTTTCACTGACTTAATTTGCTAGTAAAACTAAATTTGGTTCTTCTTGATGCTGTAGGCTGCTCTCAGTGATTTATATTTGGTTCAATCATTTTGTTTTCTATTTTTATCAAATTTGGTTCTTCTTGGTGCTGTAGGCTGCTCTCAGTGATTTATATTTGGTTCAATCATTTTGTTTTCTATTTTTACCTACTATTAGTGTTATTTTGAATGTAAATGTTGGGATATGAGGTAGCATTTTCTACTTTGTATTGTGTGGAGGAAGCGGGTGTAACAATGGCACAAGTTGCCTTTCCCGTGCAGGAACTTGTCGAGGCTCGTCTAAGCAAATGAAAAGCAGGTTTCTTTCGCTGGGACACTTAGCAACAAAAGCTTAATCCAGGTACTTCTTATGGTTTCGTTTTTCCTTTTTGAGGTGTTGTATGATTTCAAGCTTCCTTCACCAAATAAGAAATTAACTCTATTTCACTACCATCGTTCTATGATTAAATAGGATAAAAGGTTTGGTACTGTGAAGGGGCGTCATAACTGGTGATGACTCAATCTAGCGAGTTTTAGTAATTCATGCCAATCAGAGTCCGTAGCTTCAATATAGGTTGCGTTTGGATCTTGGATTTGGGAGTGAAAAGAAAAGCACAGGAAAAGAGAAACAAATTAGCTTCACATCATTACCTTTTCTTTTTCCTGACCAAATTCCACTACTAAGGGATTGATTTTCCTCATATAGACATGGACACATGGTCATAGTCATAGTGGAGATGTTGGATGAAATTATAGCATTTTGGTATTAATAGATTTTGTTGATAGTGCATAATATCTTTTCAAGCTTTCTCTTCTTATAAAAAATTACTGCTATTTCCCTCTGTCGCTGTCTCACAAACACAACACACTCCAAATCTCTTGCCAAATATATGCAAGAGTCATTACTTCTTAGTGTTTGATAGAATGCCTTATTCAACATTATATATTCCATTCTCTTGAAGTCATCTATTTTCATTTTTAAAGAAGAGGTGGAGATTTGGTGTGGATATGGAAGAACTTTGGAAAAGGGTAAGCTGCAACAAAAATATGGTGTAAACATTAGTTGGGATGAAACTAATTTTTATTTTAGTTTTATATGAGGTATTTAGGTTGGATGTTGGTGATCCAAGACAACAACACGGATACGGACACAGACACCAATACAGACACGGACACGAGAATTCTAAAAAAATGGACACGGACACAGCAGGGGACATGGCAGTAACGGCTTATATACATACGCATATGTATACACACTCTTTTTTTTGATATGTAAGATACTTAACAGTGTTATGTACTGGTATATACGTACATTTATACATGTAAGATCTAAACACACAACTATGGATATATATACACATCGAATATATACAAATAAATACATATATACATATATACAGAGAGAGGGAGGGGGGGAGGGAGAGTGAGATCGTGAGAGTCAGAGAGTACATATGGAACATGCATGTCCATGCCGTATTCCCCTCCAAAAATAATTTAATTTAAGGGGACACGCCACGTGGTGTGTCCAATACATGTCCCCGTGTGTCCCCTGAGTGTTTCCATGTCCCATACAGGGACATGGCGACCTCTAGAAGTGTCGGTGCTTCATAGGTGTTTTTTCCTTTGCCTGTTATGACACCAGTATTTATTCCTACCGTTTCTGTCGATAAGAACTAGAATGCAACCATTGTCTTGATTTGCTGAGTTAGTTTTAGTTTCTGTTTTGCTTTTTAAAGTTTCGGCGATGATTAGATTAGAACAAGACCTTTTAAGCATTTATGGATTTGGTTTATCAATTAAATTCAATCATCTTAGATAGTTGGATAATTTACTATTTTCTTTGAGCAACAATATTTACACTCCACTTTAGCATGTCACACAGTCATTTTGTGGTGTTAAAAGACAAAAAACATAATATGTGAGAAGTTTTAGCATGTCATAAAGTGTATCATTGCTTTATTCTTATCCCTTTTTCATCATAGGTAATTGAGATCCTTTTCATCAAAATTCACCGCCATATCCCAACTGGTGCATAATTTATCTATTTGACGTCATTTTATCTATATCCCAACTGATATGTAGTGGGCTTTCTTTTCTCTTATTTTTATGCTTTTAGTTTTTATGGTACTTTTTCAATCAACCTCTGCCATCTTTGGGTAGTGTACTTTACTCCTTTGCAAATGTATTATTACTTCTTTTGGGTAATTATACTGGTTGGGTAGTAATTCTTCTTCTTCTTTGTAAGCAGGGGTCCTGAGAGGTTACACACTGAAACCACATTAAACTTTTGGTTTTAAACTCAGCATAGCAAGAAAACCTCAGGGGACCAGTATGTCAACAACCCATGATACCCATCACTCATGAATCTTGATGTTGAAGTTTTTAACAAATGCTTCGTTTTGATGATAATTATGACTTCTCCTTGGTTAAGATTCTGTTAGTTTGTTGTTCATTGTCTTTGGGGGTGATAAAGATTTAGGATTGTCCGGCTGAGTCTGGTCCCATGATTTACTTTGGGGCTTGCCTGAGGTTTGATTTTAGGTTTGTTGACTCCTTTCTAGCTGGTATCTGAGAAATTTAGTACTCATAAATTTGTAGAATTTAGTATCTTGGTCAAGTTCCTATTCTTTGAAGGTTCATTGACGCTCTGTGTTTTTGTGTGTGTGTGTGTGTGCGTGTGTGTGTGTGAGAGAGAGAGAGAGAGAGAGAGAGAGGTGCTCTGCAGTTCTGATTGGGGTTTGTTTCTTATTTCTTTTCAATCCTTGGTTGCTTCTTTGCCTTGCTTGGGTATATTCTCTCAGCTTTTAGTGCTTCTGTTCTTTGGTTGCTCTTTTCCCTTTTGCAATTGTTTTTTCTTGTAACCCCATCTCCAACGCTTCCAAGCCTGCATCAAATGTTTCAAATGGAAAAATAGCTAAAATGAAGCTTCAGCCCTTCCATCCAATTAATACTAGATCAAGGGTGAACTACATGTTTCATCAAATGAATGTTCTAAATACTTTTTTGTGTCGTTTTTTCCTTAAATACAACGGTAACGTTCTAAATTCCTTGGTCTTTCCTTAAATACAATGGAAACATTTTTTGGTGTGTCCATTAATAGTTTAAGGATATGGTGGAAATTTTATATAAATGTTTGATGAAAAATTTAGTGATAGCTATTGGATTCCTCAATATCAAATTTAACTTTTGGTCAATTTTTTCCCTCAAATTTGGTGAAAGAGAGGTGAAAGGTTGGAGATGGCCTAAGATTGGAACCGGTGTCTGTTGTTCACTGTGCTCTGACATTACACCAACGCTTGGCTGGGAATCCATGTTGTGCCCTTTGGAACCTTGAACTTAGAGGTGGCAATTATGAACCCAACCCATGAACCCACCCAAATCTATCCACCTAAAACCCAACCCAACCCAACCTACCCATAGTATAATATGAGTTGTAAATGGGTGAACTCATATTTGCCCATATTTAGATGGGTTTACATGGTTTCAAAATGGGTTGGTCCCAAAAATTAAAACTAGTTTCCCACACTCTCATTCACTCTCTGTCTCGTCTCTACAATGGAGTGATGGACTATTACTCACTCTCATAACTATATGTGTGGCGTGTTCAAGTTGAACTATGTTCTTTATCTACTACGGCAGTGTTTGGGAGCCTATTTTTTAGCTTTTTATTTTCATTTTTTTGATTTTTTGGTTTTTTGAATTATGGTCAAAATGTGTTTTGAATCTGAGAGGAGTTTTTGGGAGAAATGTGCAGAATGCATTTTGCAACACGAGTAGTGTTTGGGAGAATAATGATGAGAATGAGTTATGGATTGGTTGTTTACAATTGTGCCCTTGTTTATTTATTAAGGTATTTAAAATGTATATGAATATTGTTTTTGTCAAGTTTTTTTAAAGTTATTTTGGGATATATTTTTGTAAACGTATCGTGTCCAATTTGTTTTTGGGAAAAATACATTTTATCTTCATTTTTTTTTATTAATTGAACGTGTCTCTACTTAATACAAATAACGTAAAATGGAAATAATTACCACCATCAATTTTTTTTTTCTAATTAGGAAGAATTAACTCTTACAACAAAGTAAGTGGCAAAAAAAATAGTGTTAATGTACAGGAAAAATTAAGTCAAATATAACAGGAAGAAAAAAAAAGACTTTGTAGCGTAATTAACCCCACAAAAAAGACTACCAACGAAGGTTCAATAAAGAAACAACTTAGTCACTGCATAAATTAATGTTTAGAGTTGCTTTTGTCACCAAAAAAAAAAAAATACAACTGTGCACTACACAGATTAATAAAAGGCTAAGGGGGTGTTTCACTAACAAAAAACTGTTTTTTCCAAAAACCGAGACAGGATCATTCTCTCACAATACATCACATAAAAAACCGTGAAAAACCAGTTTTTTCAAAAAACCACCTTAGTGGAACACCCCCTAAGGATAAATCAGTTTTTTTGTCATAAACCTAATATGAGAATGGAAAACAAGAAATGGAAAAACTCCTCTTCACTTCTTTTAAACTTTTGGCCTCTAAACTAAAAAACAAAGAAGTCATCTTGTGGGAATGAGTTTTGGGAGGTGGATGCCAAACACCCAAAATGAGAAAATGAAAAATCAAGAGCTTGCCAGACACCCTCTACTCACTGTTCGTTTTGTTACCACACAGTTTGTAATGGTCAAATGTCAAATCTCTTGTCCCAAATGGTCTTGGCCTCCTGCTGGGTCAATTCAAAAGGAAAAGAAATACCATCTCTTATGCTTCCTGGAATTGTCCAGTGTTCTCTTTCTGATTATGATTGTTTATGTTATAAAGTACTCTTGAGTCTTGATTGATCTTTGCATGTTGATTTTTGTTTCTTTGTCTCGAACTCTCTTCTTTTTTCGTCATTTTCTTACTTGCTTCCAATGTATTTCTGAAGTAAAATTGAGAAAGGGAGCAATTCAAATCAGACCTCGCCTCGCCTTCCCCAAAAGTTATCCGGGTGTTGAGGGGAAGGTTTTTTACGTTCTCACCCCTCCTTATCCCCTCTCTGTCCGTCTTCTCTCTCACCTTGGAAACCGTTGCCGCCTTTATTTCCAGTGGAAACCCAGTAGCTAGAGAGGGGAAAAAATACCCGTAACAGTAACAAAACAGAGCGAAAATTCCCTCAAAATACTGATTTAAACCCTAAAAATACCGACCTCGCGATTAATGGTCTTCGGCCGGATTGAACCTCGTTGAAGTTGTTGTTATCACAGAGAGAGAGAGAGAGAGAGAGAGAGAGAGTATTTGTGTAGTCGATCAGAGTGATTTAGTGGCAGAAGATCGGTGAAAATGGGTTTAACCAGCAGAGACAGGAGAGAGAGAGAGAGGGGTCAATTTTTCCAAAGTAGGCAAAAGAGTTGGTGGGTTTAACCATGGCAGAGACGAGAGAGGGGTCGATATTTCCAAAAGTCGGCAAAAGAGTTGGGTGGAAATAATCTACTGCATTCGTTTAAAAGAATGCCCAGAACCAATGGAGCAATCCAAAGGTCACAAAAAAAATTACTAGTAATTACTAAAACTTAAAGAATTAAATTTGAATCTTTATTATTATTTAAATTTAAAAATTTTATCACCCAAATAATGATGATTATTATTATTAATTATTGTAATTATCATGGAATTAAATAAAGAGTTGGGTGGAAATAATCTACTGCATTCGTTTAAAAGAATGCCCAGAACCAATGGAGCAATCCAAAGGTCACAAAAAAAATTACTAGTAATTACTAAAACTTAAAGAATTAAATTTGAATCTTTATTATTATTTAAATTTAAAATTTTTATCACCCAAATAATGATGATTATTATTATTAATTATTGTAATTATCATGGAATTAATTTAATTTGTCCATTAAGAAGTGTTAATTCATTAAATATTTTATCGTGGAATTAATTTATTATTATAGCTTAAAATTGCCCAAAATTAATTATATATATTGGTATTTTCATTTATATAGTTAATTTAATGCATAATGGAGTTTTAGACACAGACAAGGGCAAAAGAGTCATTTAACAACTTTTTCCATCATCCACTTCCTTTTATTTATAAAACATCCAAACTAAGTTAAAAGTTATCCACATATTTAATCTTTCATCCAAACTATCTATTTTTTATCCCCCATTCTATAAATTTTACATCAATGCGAGTCAACTCTCAAAAAATAATACCCCCTCTTATCTTATCTCTCCTCCATAACTTATCTCTCTGAAAATAATCATCCATCCAATCGGGGCCTTAGTTTGCCAAAAGATTTTAGCAACTCATTTGTTAAAATCAACCATAATTTTAGTTGGTAAAATCTTTTGTCAAACTAAAAGAGGATAAACTCCTCGCTTTAGAACCGAAAGCCAAGGCAAATATCTTTGACAACTCCACCCAGCGTTCTGTTGATAATAGTTTTGTCTAGCACCGCCACCTATTTATCTCGTTCCCAACAGAGCTACTAGTTTTAGGCCACGTGCGTTGCGTGCTCATTGTTTTGGATGTTTCAACTATTGTAGGAATAATTATTTTTATGCATGGTAAAGATAGTAAGAGAGTGTTTGGAAGCCTACTTTTTAGTTTTTTATTTTTAATTTTTTAGCTTTTTAATTTTTTGGATTATGGTCAGAATGTGTTTTGAATCTAAGAGGAGTATTTGGGAGAAATGTGCAAAATGCATTCTGCAAAAGGGATAGTGTTTGGGAGAACAATAATGAAAATGATTTATGCATTGGTTGTTTACCATTTTGCCCTTATTTTTTTTATTATCGTATTAATGTGTGTAAATATTGTTTTTAACAATTTTTTGAAGTGATATTGGGAAATATTTTTCTAAATCCTTTTTTTTTTTTGCTTTTTTTTCTTTCGGGGATATGTTGAACCGTTAGATCTTGATTTAAGGGTTCAGATTGTTTAGTGAAAATTTTGAGGGCTTAGATGAGTTTTGCACATCCAACTGTCTTGATGACTGAGTTTGGATCTAGATGAGCTCGTCTTCCCCCTTCAATCTGCTCTCTACCAGAGCCATACCTCTATAAAGTAAACCCATTGAAATTATACAATCAAGGCTCATTTACCCATAGAAAATCCTACGGAAGATCTCAAAGAGAAAATCCCCAAGAAGATGGAGATGCATTTATGGGAATCCATAAGAAAATCCCAATTGGTAAGTTGAAAACCCAAATTAGATAGATTTCTAGAGTTTTTTTTTAGTTAGAATTTGTGCATTTAGAGATGTATGTTCACTGTTCAAAAACTCTGAGCAAGACATTTGTTGATTCAAGTAACAAATGTCTCAACTGAAGAAGAATGGGGAGGGGAAGAATGAGAGTGGAGTTTTTAGGGAAAATCATAATTCAGAAGTAGAAGTTGAAAAGGAGCTCTAGAGCTCTTTTTGGGTTCTAGCCTAGAAAGTGTAAAATGGAAAATGAGTTATGAGAGAATGTTTTTTTTTTTTTGACATTTGTCTCCCAAACACCAAAAAAGAGAAAAAGAAAATGAGAAAAGGAGAAAAATAGGTGGCCAAATACCCTCTAAAAGAGGTCAAACAAATAGAAAGAGGCTCTACGTTTGAATTTTTTATACTAAAACATCATCGGCCAGAATTTTTTACACAATGGTCAAACATTTCAATTCCCTCCTTAAAGCAACGTGGTAGGAAAATCTCAATGCATCAAAGAAACAGGAGCACATTAGTAAATAAAGTCGCACGTGAATATTAACTTCAACTGGTTAGGTTAATAAGGACATCAACTTTTTTTTAATGCTAAGAGGACAAATCACCTACACATTTCAAAAATGTCTCCACTAGCCAATGAAAGTGTTTAAACCTTCAAACCTAATGAAAGTGCCTAAACCTAAACTCTATGGTATCCTATGAAAGTGCCTAAAAGCCTAGAGTACCCTAAGAAAATGGTTAAACACTAAAACCCTATAATTGGAAAGTGCACCCTAAACCTAAACCCTAGGTTACCCTATGAAAGTGCCTAAAACACTAGGGTATTCTATGAAAGTGCCTAAACAACTAAAACCCTATAATTGGAAAGTGCACCCTAAGTGCCTAAACCCTAGGATACCCCATGAAAGCTCCTAGAATCTTAGGGTACCCTATTAAAAGTGCCTAAACTACTAAAACTCTATAATTGGAAAGTGCACCCTAAGTGTCTAAACCCAGAATATCTAAACCCACTATACTCCACCCTAAATAGCCCAACTCCCTAAAATTGAACCTTAAAATTAAACTCACCCCCAATATTGAAGAGAGAGAGAGAGAGAGAGAAATCAATTTTGTCCCACTCATTAATTTTGTCCCACGCATGAGAGAGAAGGGGTCTGATAGCGATGCGCATGAGAGTGAGAGAGAGAGAGGGGGGGGTTGTCGGGTCCTGCAACAATAAAGGTAAACGCACGAGAAAGAGAGAGAGGGGGTGCCGGGTTAGCTGTCATTGTCGGGACAGTCTGATGGGTCATTGTCACCAATACGTCGGTCAACAAACCCAACAATGAAGTGTCAGACCTTTTTTTTTATAGCAGTGCATAAAGGACGCGCGTGGAAATGATTCATTAAGGATATTTTTGTCTAATGTTGTCCTTGAGCCCTCAAATATTTCCTATCAAAGTATTGGAAGCATTAAAATAAGTTAAGCTGGATTAAACACCATTTAAAGCTCTAAACTTGGCCTTTAGACCAATTTTATGTTAAAAGTAAGTTCAAATTCAGAGCACTAACATTTAAAAAGCTGCCTACCAAGGAGAGATTGTTGAATTGACACCGCTGAGCAGAGCCGACTCATAGATTTTGGAGGCTTAAATCGAACTTATTGAACGAGGCCCCATTCTATATTTTGGCTACAAAAATTGGTCAATAAGGAGCCTTTATAAAAATCATTACAAAATGCAAACCTATAGTCATCCACTCATCCTCATCCAAAAATATATAACCACTACAATATTTCGAAATTCATGATTTGAACATTTGTCTTCTCGCACTTTTCGTAGCAAATATACTAATTATACACAAAAATTATATTGGGCCTAGTATATATATGTAGATTTCCTAAATAATTGGTGGCCCTAAAATTTTGATTTTTTGGTAGGCCTAAAGCCCAAGCTTCTTAGGCTTCATTATGAGTCGGCTCTGTTGCTAAGTGTGTTTTTACAATAAATTGGTTTTTCACCATTTTTTATGTACTTAATTTACTGTGAGAGAATGACATGTCTTAATTTTTAGAAGAAAACTGTTTTTGTCAGTGAAACATTCAAGTCCCACTAAAACCCACGATTCATAGGCAACTGATAAGCCCCTAATGTTGTATATATCTGGGCTTATCTCGCTCATTGTGATCACACATACGTGCATTTTGTGCATTTATACAATTGATTTTGCGCGAGTTGTGTTTTTGATAAGTTTTAGAAAATCGGAGCTAAAAGGCGTGTCCAAAGCCCCAAATAATCCCCGGTTGTACCCGGAGGTATCCAAGACCTCGCAATGCCGTGGAGGACAATCGCTGAAACTTGAAAGTCGATTCAAAGAGCTTTGGAATGTTCAAGGAAGGCCCGGAACAAAGGAACAAGAAGTGTAGAGTTATGAGGCTCAAGGAAATCCGACCAACCGATAGAAAAAGACTCATATTTCTCATTATACAAAGGCCATGAAGATGAGGTCAATTGGGTTTGAAAGTAGACTCATAGAGCTTTCCAACGGTTCAAGAATCACCTCATTCCGAGTTCGGATGAAGCCGGGGCGTGCCCGCGAAGTTGGGTAAAAAAATCAGTCTTCTAGACGATTCTGGACCGATCCGGAATTATTCTGGACCGATCCAGAATTGCCCAAAAAATTCCAGGCGATTCCGGACCGGTCCGGAATAATTCTGGACCGGTCCAAAATTGCTCCGAACCATTTTTTGTGGACTTTTTGCACTTTCCACTTATGGAAACTTACTACTTTTGTTATTTTTAGGATATTTTTGTGAGAGAGAAAATGTTGTGTATATAATTATCTCTCTCTCTCCCTCTCTCTTATCTCCCCCATTAGTTAGCTTTAGGTATTTTAAGTTTTTCATTTCCATGGTTTTTCAAGCTTCCTCTCTCTAGTTTTCCCAAGTAAGTGTTGGACTTATGGAAGTTTCATGTTTATTAATGTTATAGCTCTTGGTTAGACCTTCCTAGAAATCAAGTTTATTTTCATTTTCATTTAGTATTTGGTTTACTTGTTCTTCTTGCTATTTCCTTAGTTAATACTTGTTTGGTTGGTTGTTTGTTGATTTTTCCAAGTATAAAGTGATAGGCCTAGGTAGTATCTTCATTTAAATCAAGTTTATTTAGTTGCTTGTTATGTTCTTTATTTTTCTTATAAAAACAGCCATGTTTTCCTTAGTGATGAACGAGTAGTCGGTTTAGGCTCGGCTATGGGGTGATTAGCACCCCGTGGCTTAGGTGATTCACTCTCCTCGCCTTAATGCAAACAATGCTTGTTACTTAAAAAGTATGGATTGATTTTTATGTATCAAAATTGCGATTTGTTAATCCCGTTGATCTCGCGTCGCCAAGGGCTTGACCACTTGGCACGTGTGACGCTTCGGGCTATGGCAATCAAAATATTTGTATAAATGGCACAAGAATCCTACTTTTTAAGAGACACCGTTTCTAGTTGAATGAGTTTTAAGTACCAAATCTTCCGTTCGGGGTCGTTTAACGACGCCCCGAGCCAGTCATTTTAGAGGAGAGTGAATTGGCCTAAGGCATGGGTGTTGAGGACTCCTAAGCCTTGCCTTCCTTTAATTAGTCTTTTAAATCTTCCGAGTCATTCTAGAAGTAGGAGGAGAACCACCAAACAAAACCACCTCGTAAGTTGGCCGTCTTAACGCCAAAACTCTCATTGCAAGTTAAACTCTCACGCCGGGTGCGTTCGGTCCCTGTGGATTCGACCCGGTCTTACCGGTTATTATGCTACCTCCGACCTAGCCCTACGCTTGGGGCGACACTTTCTACGACACAATCCAAGGTCGCAAGCATTTCTGGCTATACGTTGCCGGGGGTCAAGCATTTTTGGCGCCGTTGCCGGGGATCAAGCAGCAACTCGTGCCTCTCATGTTCATGGTAATAAAAGCCCAATGCGTTTCTACAAGTTGGAATTACCAACAAGCACTCCCTGATTCATTCTCATGTTAACAAACTTCTACATTCAACTCACTCGTTTTTTTTTTCTTCCCGAAACGAACTCAATAATATTTAAAGGAAGATTTAGTTCTCGTCCTTGTGTATGCACTACTTATGAAAAAACCCTAGTTTGCCTAGGTTTATAAATTTGCTATGTTTTAATCTTTTGTAAAGATAGGCAATGCAAACTAACCTAGACTATGGGTACGAAGGTCAACTCCGGATACTCCATTGTAGGGTTAGTAGGCAAATCCTCACATGCTACCAAGTTTGACTTTCTTACTCAAATAAGTTTAGTTTTACCCTCCTCTACCTTTCTAACAACTTTAGGCATGAGTTTAGAAATCACATTCTTATCCTTAGGTTTTGGTGTCACTTTATGACTTAGACTTTTGGGTTTACTACCCTTGCTATAAAAATAATATTGGGGTGGAGTAGTAGCGTACCCATGGAGTTTAAAATATTTTGGTCTAGTATGTCCCTTCACCCCGCAAAAATTACATTTATGGATAAATTTGTCAAAACCATGTAGACTTGCTACGTGTGTGTAAGAGGTATCTGCCGCCTGCAATTTCTTACAATGAGGTCTAATGTGATGTTTAATACCACAATGATGACAATTTACCTCACCACACTAAGTGGTGGTATTTTTAACCTTTGCACATTACTTCTTTGCCTTCAAAAAGGTGGGCTTGTTGGACTCATTGTTGTTATTGATCCCCCTGATAGTTGACTAGGATTTATTGGTCATGTGAGGAGTGGGACTGCCACTAGACTTAATAAACATGAAGTTTCCTCTAGTCTTTGACGACGAATCATTTTCTATACAACCAAAACCTTTCTTTTTTTGAAGCCACCTTTTGAGATGTCAAGACTTCCTCTAAGATTTGTGAACCTGCATTTAATTTCTTTAAAGTAGCATTGGCCTTGTCAAATTCAACTTGCAAATTTGCTACTTTTGATTCAAGAAGCTTGTTAGTCTCAAACATGCTATGCATATTATTTTCAAGAGTCATATGCTTCTCTTTAAGCATATCAAGTTCATGCAAGACATCAATTCTCTCTTTTTGGCTATCATGAAATTTGGTTGTGAAAGATAAAAATTTATTGTCATCTTTTTCATTATTTTTATTTTTATTAATCTTTTTCTTAAAAGAGCGTTTAATTTTTTTGATAAATAGACCTATAGCTTCTGTATCATATTTATCATCAATATCCGAATCATTGGACTCAATACGTTTAATTATAAAATCCAATGTTTTTTTCTAGTTTTGCTTTCAAATGATCAAAGTTCGTTTTATCAAGTACTTGAGGGCAATTCAAATTCAATCCATAGCAAATAAAAATTTAAGGATCCGCTCATAAAGAAAAATTCAAAAACTTAATACGAGCGACCCGCTCTGATACCAATTGAAAAAACCCTAGTTTGTCTAGGTTTATAGATTTGCTATCTTTTAATTTTTTGTAAAAATCATTCCACTAATCAAAAAGTCAATCAATTACACAACGAAAACAAACAATCGAAGAACACCAAGATACACGTGGAAAACCCTAAATTGGTAAAAAAAACCACGGGAATGAATCAAAAACACTATACTCAATGTGTAGTTACAAGCAATCTTACCTACGATTAGAATCCTCACAATCGAGCCTAAGATCTACTTGTCGAATCCATGTTCACCACACCCAATGCTTTTGACTGTTGCCGCCTTGAATCCATAAGCCTTCTATTTGCCTCCCGGAATCCACCGAAGGACTTTTCTCAAACTTGTTATTGATGATGAAATAACTCTTAAAACCTCTCGGAGATGTATTTCCCTTTCAGTGATACGTATATTGTATCTGTACTCCAAGATCCAAAACAAATAACCTCTCAAAGATGATTTTTTAACCCAAAGAATCATTTGATACTTGTAAGTCTTTGAGATGCATAAACCCAAGCCGCTGAAAAAGTGATGAGAGATGGAAATATTCGTGTTAGGGTTCCTATCACCGCAACTCTAATCTTTTTCGACCTAATGCCTGAGATTTTATAGTTGCTGAATCAGACATTTTTGCCGGCTGTTTTGCTCGAGCTAAATATCCAGCAAAAACCAATCACAATGTTTTGCCAGTAGAGAGCCTTTTAAATGCTTGAGCAAAACTCGTAGCATCCAACTTTTTCCTTGTGCATTTTTGCCGGCTGCTTTGCTCGAGCCAAATGTCCAGCAAAACTCAATCAGAATGTTTTGCTAGTAAAGATCTTTGAAATGCTTGAGCAAAACTTGTAGCATCCAACTTTGTCTACAAAATGACCAATAGAATAAAAATAAATATTGAGATGATTCATTTTCCACACCTAAAATAGACACTCTAAAAATAAATACCAAATGTTACAGTGTGATAAATCAATGTATATGTTTTGGACATGGATTTGCCAAACCAAATAAAGCTCGGCCTATGTGGCTTACAACTTACCACATCTCTTTTGCTTTCTCAAAGGAATCTATCCAGACCTTGAAGGAATCTATACAACATTTTGAACTTTTTGTCATTGCTGTAATCTGAGACCACATATTTAACACATGAACTTTTCTTTACGCAGTTCAATTAGCACTATTGTGTTCGTTTTAGCCATGAACACCCATTTGATTCCACTAACTCAGTAACCTATATCAGGTCTTGTACAAACTCATCAATTACATTGAACTACCAACTATCAGGAAATACTCCAGTTGAGAGACATCCTCACCGGTATTCTTAGATACGTGTAGATTTGTTGAAATTCTCAAGAATCTTATCTAATATTGTAAGTTTGACATAGCGCAATTCCCTCAAATGATATGGTGATCTTAACAAATATGGTCAAACACTTGCCACAACTAGCATATCATGGGCAGGTGTTGCCCTCAACAACTTCCTCTTCTACAAATCCGGAGGAGGCACTGTGCGGTAAGTATTGTGCGCCGACCAGTTCAACATTGGCGGCTCAAAATCCTATGTTTCAGCTTCAAAATCCCATCGTATGACGTCCAAAATTCACAAAAGTTTACAAGGACGTAGCTAAGGTGGTTAGGAAGATAACTCAGGGAGAAAACAGTCCCAGCAGAAAGCTTGCAAATGGGATCTTGTTGTGATGTTCCAAATTTGGTATAAACAGGACCGGCCTAAGAAAATGATATTTTAGTTACTATTTCAAGTGATTATTTTTGTTCCATAATTTTCCCCGATGGCTAACACAATTTCAAAACTTTCAACACAGATCAACCAAAACGGAGTTTCATAGAAGTCTAAGGAATTTTTGGAAGTCGGTTGTCCTAAACAGGAAGCAGAAACTATCCAGCGATGAAATTTCAAAACTAACTTCTACTCTTTTTCCTTTTCCTACGTATTTTTACACAATGTTTCAATAATAACAAATCATTTAACATAGATTACAAGTATTTTTTTTTTTTTACTTATGCATATAAACACAAATATCATGATTGATTTTTATTTATTTGAACAAACTTAAATTGCACCTAACAAGAAAATTAATACATCAATTGTCACATCTATAAAATATTGGTTGTGTTTGGTTAGATAGTTTAGTTTAGTTTTGATGATGTCATAGGTGTAATGAGTGGAGAGAGGTAGATAGAGAATGAGGAAAATGATGATATCATCAAAACTAAAACTAAAACTAAAACTAAACTGGGAAACGAACAAGGCCATATATAACTTAAGCAAGGATGAAATTAGATAAGAAATTAAACAAAGGGGTAAGAAAGGTAGTTGATATTCACAACCCTTTTTGACTTTTAGTGAAATTTTTACACATGAAAATTTCACTAGAACACAAAAAAGAGGTGTAGATAACAATTTTGAAGGTGTGAAAATCGCTCCCCAATAAATGAAGGGTTAGATTATTCTCTTACTTGCTCAAAGTGGTAGATGAAAATGGAGGTGGTAAATGGAATTGGTAGCCGTAGGAGATAATTTTTCTTCCTTCCTTCCTTCCCCATGTCTCCAACGCCATCTGAATAAAATCTTAGACCAAGATTCCCACTCCTAACATTTTTTAAAAGTATTAAAGAAAATGGTCTGGTCTAGTCCGGTCCGATTATGGAGCCCCTAAATCACAAACCGGACCAATTTCTCGATTTTACCAATTCTCTAAACCGGGACCGAACCAGGTGTAAAAAGGGGACCGAATAAGTCTGGTTCGGTCCGGTTTATCCGATCTGCCCTTGCCCCCGACTCTTTCTCCAAAAGCTAGGATTGATTGATATATTTAAATTAATGGAATTGGAGCCAAATGAGTCAAATGACTAATATACCCCTAGTCCATATGGAACTAAAGTGAGGGAGAGTTTTTAATGGATTATTTGATTTTTATTATCATCTTTTACGAATAGATAAAATTTTACGCATACATAAAATGAATGTGATTTTATCACACTATATTATCCACAACTATTATCACACTAGATTTTATCCATTGAGAAAACAAGGTAATTTTTTATCACCCCTCCATAAAACACCAACTAAAAATCAAATTTCTATTTTATCTCATAAAAACTATTTAAAAACTCCCCTCGGATCTAGTTAGAAAATGATTGAATTGGGAAAGTACACTACGAGGAGTTGTAAACATAGATTTTAAGAGGAGTTGTACATAACACCGTTTGTACTTTTACTGGAGCTTGTGCGTCCATACTTCAAACGACGACAGAGAGTTTATCAGAAGCCCTAGCGATTAGCGACCTCGATTCATCTTCCCAACCATTGTTCCACGCTTACTCTGTGCCTTCGCCCCGAATTTTAGGTTCGTGACAGTTTTTTGTGTACTGAATGATCGCTGTATTTGTATAATTTTGGTAATGTTCCTTCGTACGGTGGTTCAATTAGAGTTACAATTTGCTGTTTCAAAAAGTGCGTTGGATTGAGGAGTTCTTGCATGTGTTCCAGGTCCTGTGAAAGTTTCGTTAATCAGCGATATACTGCGGCTGTTCTAGTTGTTCTACTTCAAACGACAACAGTGAGTTTATCAGAGGCCCTAGCGAGTAGCGACCCCGATTCATCTCCCCATCCGTTGTTCCATACTTATTCTGATTGATCTACATGTTTTTTGAATATCTGACTTAGTCTCTTAAAGCTGTTCGTCTAGGGTGCCTTCGCCCCTAATTTTAGGTTTTCGACAGTTTTTTGTGTACTAATCGCTGTATTTGTATCATTTCGATAACGTTCGTTCGTACTGTGGTTAATTAGAGTTACAATTTCCTGTGTCAAAAAGTGCATTGGATTGAAGAGTTCTTGCATGTGTTCCAGGTCCTGTGAAAGTTTCGTTAATCAGCGATATCTGCGGCTGTTCTAGTTGTTCTACTTCAAACAACGACAGTGAGTTTATCAGAAGCCCTAGCTACCTCGATCATCTTCCTATCCATTGTTCCACACTTATTCTGTTTAATTGATCTGCATGTTTTTGAATATTTTTTGTATCTCTAACTTAGTCTCATAAACTTGTTCGTCTAGGGTGCCTTCGCCGCGAATTTTAGGTTCTTGACAGTTTTTTTGTGTACTGAATGATCGCTGTATTTGTATAATTTTGATAACGTTCATTACTACTCCGGTTCAATTAGAGTTACAATTTCCTGTATCAAAAAGTGCATTGGATTGAAGTGTTTTTAAATGTGTTCTATGTCATGTGAAAGTATCGTTAATCAGCGATACACATGTATTATACGAATCTGTTTTAAAAAAATATCATACATATACAGCGGCTGTTCTAGTTGTTCTACTTCAAACGATGACAATGCCCTAGTGGCTTTTCATTTTCCCATCCATTGTTCCACACTTACTGTTTGATTGATCTACATGTTTTTGGATTTTTTTGAATCTCTAACTTAGTCTCATAAAGTTGTTCCTCTAGGGCGCCTTCGCCCCTAATTTTTGAATCTTGACAGTTTTTTTGTGTACTGAATGATCACTGTATTTGTATAATTTTGGTGATGTTCGTTCATACTGCGGTTTAATTAGAGCTACAATTTCCTGTTTCAAAAAGTGCATTGGGTTGAACTGTTCTTGAATGCGTTCCAGGTCCTGTGAAAGTTTCGTTAATCAGCGATATACTGCGGCTGTTCTAGTTGTTCTACTTCACACGACAACAGTGAGTTTATTGGAAGCTCTAGCAACCTCGATTCATCTTCCCACCTGTTGTTCCATACTTATTCTGATTGATCTACGTGTTTTTTGGATTTTTTTTGAATATCTAACTTAGTCTCTTAAAGCTGTTCATCTAGGGTGCCTTCGCCCCAAATTTTAGGTACTCAACAGTTTTTTGTGTACTGAATGATCTCTGTATTTGTATAATTTTGATAATGTTGATTCGTACTGCGGTTCAATTAGAGTTTCAATTTCTTTTTTCAAAAAGTGCATTGGATTGAAGTGTTTTTAAATGTGTTCCACGTCCTGTGAAAGTTTCGTTAATCAGCGATATCCATGGCTGTTCTTGTTGTTCTACTTCAAACAACGACAATGAGTTTATCAGAAGCCCTAGCAACCTCGATCCATCTTCCTATCCATTGTTCCACACTTATTCTGTTTAATTGATCTGCATGTTTTTGGATTTTTTTTGAATCTCTACCTTAGTCTCATAAAGCTGTTCGTCTAGGGTGCCTTCGCTGCGAATTTTAGGTTCTTGACATTTTTTTTTGCCTAATGAATGATCACTGTTTTTGTATAATTTTGATAATGTTCATTCATACTGCGGTTCAATGAGAGTTACAATTTTCTTTTTCAAAAAGTGCATTGGATTGAAGTGTTCTTGAATGTGTTCCAGGTCATGTGATAGTTTCGTTAATCAGCGATATACTGCGGCTGTTCTAGTATTTGAACTTCAATCATCTGACGATTTTCATTTTGTTTTTGTTGAGACATGGGAGATAAGTCGAGAAAGGGAAAGGCTAAAGGAAAAGCAAAGGAGGCAGACGGGGATGATGACTCAAACGGAGGAGTTTCAATGGTGGTGGTGATGACTGGTAATAGTTCTCTGGAGGTAGAAGATGCAATATTTGAAGCAATAAAGCAATCTACTGCAAGCTTTACTTCTAAGTCCAATCAAGGACTATATGTTTGGGAAGTTAGAAATTTCATAACCTTAAAGAATCTCCTCCAAAAGGAAAACATCACCGGTCTAGCTATCAAAAGCGGTTTGTTTGAGATTGAGGATCACAAGTTTCGTCTCGTAGTGTATCCCAGAGGTACCTAGTCTTGGTATTTTATTGTTCTTCTTTTTGTCAACTAAATTCCAAGTTTTAGTTAGGACTTGCTATGTGATTGTAATTAGTTTTTGATTATGTGTTTTTCTTTGAAACAGGCAACTCTCAACCACCAATTCACCTTGCCGTTTTTTTAGAAAAGGAGAATAAGGAGGACAGTTCTACTGAAGACTCCTGTTTTTCCTCCTTTGACTTTTCTGTCGTGAAAAGTGGGGTGAATTACTCTGGGAGGAAAGGTTCTGGGAGGAAGGGTTCTACAAGCAAGGGTTCAGCAAAGACACGGTCTCCTCAAAGTCGTTATGTCACCAAAGGTTTACATGGCCGCATCTCCAATGCTGATAAGGCATTGGGTTGGGCTAATTTTATAGATTTGCAAACTCTTTTTGATCCCACATGTGGATTTTTAGTTGATAGTACCATCACATATAATGCAAAAGTTGTTATTTTGGAGGAGCAGTTTTTGAGGGGTAATGACGAGGTCACAAACGCTGGTTTTACCCTTGATGGGTTAGGAGAAGGTGAGTTTTTTCTCTGGGCAATTGAAAATTTCTCATGCTCGCCTTTCTTAGATATTCTGAAAGCTGATGAAATAGTTAGCCCGTGGTTTCAGTGTGGTGCATTGAAGATTCGTATGGGTACGTTAATATGTATAGTTCATTTATACAATCTATTCTCGATTTTTTCTCCATTATTTAGTGGTTTTCTCATAACGAACCTTTTCTTTTTTCACATCATTTTTATGCAGTGATCTTCATTCGGGATGGAACCGTAGGTGCCAAATTAAGGCGTGATTTATCAACAACGATGGATGATTCTATTGAGCATATTGGTCAACTCCCAAAGTTGGGTGTGGTGAATCAAGAGAATTTTCATGACGTCGTAGGGAAAGATTATACCTTCAGTGCAGATTTGTCGGGCGAAGATTCGTTAAATGATTCTGTTTGGTTGCTGAAGTTATCAAAGATGCGAGACAAGGGCTATATTGTTGATGGATCAGCTCTTTTTATGTGTCGTACTCAACCTAGGAACCCGCGTTATAAGGTTTGAAAATTTGGAGTTTCCTGATTGCACAAAAAGCTATAGAGGTGTAAAATAAGTACAGTAATTTTTTACTCAAGCGCATTATGGGATTTAATAATACGTATGGAAGGTTTTTGTTCTTGTGGTTGTGGTGGGCATTTTGAAAATAATTACAGTACTGATGTAAAATAAGTAATTGCATGTCACTTGTCTCTAGTTTTACTGTTGCAAACATATTATTCTTTAACTTCAGACTTTCCTTCTTTCAGGTATCAACTGAGGCTGCTGAATCCAGTGGAGTAACTAGTGGTGAAAATGAAGATGACGTCTTTGGAAGTATTCTTAAGAGAGCAGACTCTAGTGTTTCACAACCTAAGGTACTAGATGAGGGCTATATTGTTGATGGATCAGCTGTTTTTATGTGTCATATTCAATCTAAGGACCCGCATTATAAGGTTGGAAAACTAGGAGTTTCCTGATTGCACAAAAAGCTATGGAGGTGTAAAATAAGTAATTTTTTACTCAAGCACATTGTGGGATTTAATAATACGTATGGAAGGTTTTTGTTCTTGTGGTTGTGGTGGGCATTTTGAAAATAATTACAATACTTATTTTATCCGTAAAGCGTTCAATAAATAATAGTAGAAGATTATTGTGACAATTTCTCTATTTGAGTGTAGTCTCTCCCTAGAATTTACTGCCGTGTGTTGGTACTAAGAACTATGAGAAGAAGTGTCTTATTAATGTTACATGTAGGGTCTTTTTATGGTCGTTGTTGGGGGTTTTTCAGGGTGTGTTAGAAGCTGTTCGCATAAGTCTGGCTGATTATCCCACTCGGAAGACATATCATGAGTTTGTGGATCGTTTTGGACTGATAGCTCTGGATATTATAGATGGAAGGTGGGTTTGTTTGTATTGCTAATCTGAGGATTTGGTACTGGATTATTTGATTATTTTATTCATGTTTTGATTTTTTTTATTTCGGTTTATTTTTTCATTTGACAGTAACATGTTACTCTTTTGATGTTTTTGCTCAGCAATAAGATTTAGGTTGACGATAGCTTAGTTTGTAGGTAGCCATGAAATCAGTAACTGGGAATAGACCTGGGGTGCACAATATTTAGCATTTTCTTTGCTATGTTCCATTTTGGTTATATACACGTTAATTCATCATAAAGTAATGCATTGGTCATCTTTGCATCACTATTTGCTCTCGTGGTGCCACTCTGCTACATGAACTTCAATGTAGCTTTTGGAACCTAGATCTGACTTGCTGATTTACGGAAAATGAGTTCCAGATGATTTTTTCCTTAATATCATTACTATTACTTTTATGGTTGATTTCCCATGGGGTCTTATTGGATTGGCTTGACTCACGAGTGGTGATCTTCACTAGGTGATCATTTTGTATCCTGAATTTCAGTTTTTTGTTACCTTTTGAATGCTCTAGAATAGTCTCTTTCATAGTCTTGTGTTATAATGTTGAACTACATTTTTAAACTTCCTACATGGCTCATAGTAGAACTAGACGTCTGGGTTATTACATGATGGTACTCTAGTTTGCTTCCTTTTTTTTTTTTTTTTTGGTTGCACAATCGCTACAGGAGATCAATTGCTGGCCAATTTGGTGACCAATTTACATGCACCCTCTGTGGGATTGTCTTACATTGTACTTCAGCACATGATGAAAGAGGGGAAAAATCACACATTATAATCACCCCCTATCTTCTTAAACTTGACGCCTACATTGGTAGAGGGTAGGGTAATAAAGATGTTGCACGTTCTTGAGTAGAACTCAACACCAAAAGCTAGCTTATGAAGTGAGGGTGCCCTCACACGGTTATATATTTCATATTGCTTTGGTACCGGGCAATGTGGGACTTTGCTTTACACCCTCTTTCACGCGCAACATGCTCACTTGGCAGCACCTGGGGTATGCAGGCCAGAGGCACGCACCCTACCTATCTTTGGGACCCAACTTTGATACTATGTTAAGTTACCAACTCTCCTAAAAGCTTAAGCTGGTAGGAGATGGGCCAATAATGTAGATTAAGCTGTCTAACACCCTCCCTCACGTGCAACCCATCTTGCACAGGGAGATGCAAATTTTCATGGATAGAGAGAAACAGAATACGAAGGAGAGAAGCAGAATGCAACCCGGGAACAACTTGCCGACTAGACTGGCTATCCCGACTAATTGTCCAACTAGGCGCCGAGTACTCGGCCCTGGAAACTAGAAGGTACCTGGCTGCCCTGGGAGCGCCTAGTGAGTTTTAGAACCTTGTGCACACTAATGTAGAACATGTTTGCTTCGTACTACCGTAATCGTGATGGTTTGGGTGAGGGAACAAGCTTGGCATTTTGGTGTGCGTGGACAAGTAGAAAGAGAAGAACGGGAAGACCAAAAGAGGAGAGACAAAGAGGTGCTTCTCCACTGTAAGCTTAGACAATTTCTGCAAGGATCGCAACCCTAATAACAAAGGCCACAGTCTCGTTTACTCAAATTTAATAGTTTTATATTTACTAGAAAAGTTACATCCATGTTTGTATGCCGTGCAAGAGGCTATTCACATTCCTAGAAATCCAGGTAGAATGATCTATTCTTTTTGGTGTATATATCAAAGATGAAAACACCAAAACAGAGCACTGAACTATTCATATTCATGGGCTTTAAGGGCACGGTTGGGCCATCCAACTCGACCCAAGTACCGTTCAGCCCAAGCTAGCCCAGTGAGGGCATAACTTTTATTGTCTGGCTGATTGTCCTCCTATGTTTTGCTGACTACATCAAGAATCATTAGGTGGGAGTTGGGAGAAATCTTTTGGGAGTTCAGTATTCAAGGAGAGATACTTATCTGGATATCCATCCATAGTGGCAATTTATGTCATCTATGACAATCTGGATACTTTCATATACTTTGTGGTGAATATTTTACATGGAGGAGAATTACTTGGTTCTTACTAATATCTTGTTTGCCATTTTAGGTATGTTCCCCTTTTGATTTGTGGTGTTGTGTGTTCCTCAGCCTTCTCTCTCTCTCACTCCTCACTCACTCTCTCTTTCTCTCTCATGGTAACAGTTACAATGAGAAAACAACAACAGAGATGATACTAAAGAAATTAAAGCTTGATAATTATCAGGTATTCTTCTGTAAAGTTTCATCTTTAAGTTCGTATCAGAACTAGTTTTTTGAGGCTTGTTTTGTACTGAGTATTTTTTTTTCCTTTCAGTTTCTTGATTTTCCATTGTAAGGTTTCTTTTGCATTATGGGGCAAATCATTGTATTTTTATATCTCCGGGTGTTCCTTCATTACTTTTGTAGCTGGGAAAGACCAAAGTTTTTCTTAGGGCTGGTCAGATTGGAGTTTTGGACTCACAACGTGCTGAGGTTTTGGTCCGTTTGGATACTGCTGCAAAGTGTATTCGGGGGCGACTGCAGACTTATGTTGCAAGGAGGGATTTTTTGTCAACCAGGGTTGCTGCAGTTTCCCTACAAGCATGCTGCAGAGGTTTTCTTCTATTTCACAGTTAACATATTGAAGTCCTGCATAAGAATTTGTAGTTGTATTTATTTCATTTAGGTTTTGCTATTTCTTCATACCTTGTCCTTTTATTTTATTTTTATTGCAAGTAAGCTGAGTGTAAGTGAAGTGAGAATGTTGAGATGATTTGTGGCAAGATTTTGCGAGATCACAGAATGGTAATGGTAGGTGTAGCACTGATAGGAGAGAAGATGAGAGAAAATAGGTTAAGTATACCTAGGTGGTTTGGACATGTCTATAGTAGATCAGTCGGTGCGGTTTAGGAGTGATATGGTTACGGTAGAGAGTAGCACTAAAGAAATGGGTAAACCAAAATTGACTTTAGAAGTGAGAGTTTGGAAGTTTCTTGGTGTTTTAGATATCACGAAACACAATGCCCTCGATAGAGCTCAATGGAGAAAACAGATTTATGCAAGCGATCCCAATTAATTGGGACTTAAGGCTCAATTTGGGTTGGTTTGGTTTGTCTGAAACTCTTCCTATGCAATGTCTTGTACATGTTTTGGCTTACAATGTAACTGCACTGTTCTCCTCCTCCTTGTCTTGCAATGTCTCTTAGTTGTTGTGCACTGTTCTTATACAAAATGGTCTTTGCGTTCTTCCATTTCCTTGTTTTATTTATTGTTTTTCTTGATTCAAAGATCTGTCTACGTTGTCTGCCATGATTTGAGAAATTTTAGAGGTCGTCTATTTTATACTTGCTTTAGAAATAGAGTGATTAACCACCCACTCCTTTCTTTTAGCTGCTTATGGCATTGGCAGGGTAAAGACCCTGATAAGTATTTCAACCCAAAAAGTCCTGTGCCAGGATAAAATACCCAAAGTTCCATTGTCCTGCGAACATAATAAAGTTGCCATTGTAATTCAGAATCGTGTGGCACTCTTTAAATATTTGTATGTATTCAGGCTATCTTGCTCGAGAAAGGTATTCAGAAAAACGGGAGGCTTCTGCTGCTATTTCAATACAAAAATATGTCCGCAGATGGCTGTTAGTGGGTGCCTATACGAAGATTCGCTTTTCCACGCTACTCATACAATCCAGCATCCGTGGTTTCTTAGCTCAGCAAAGTTTTACGCAGAGAAATGAACATAAAGCTGCAATGTTAATTCAGGTGAACTTGATTTTGATGTCCGTGAATACATATGATTTATTTTCCTGCTTAAGAATTATGGCCTTTCTACTGCTGTGCGCACAATGATCCATCTTTTGTATGTTTTACGTTGCCTTTAACCATGGTTTTTGTTAAAGATAAGATCTATATTTCATTTCTTTTCTTAAAGATAATCGTATGCCGTGCAATACCATATGTCATGTTGAATATAGCTGTGAAGAATAATCACTAGACTTCACGTCTTGTGTTTCTAGGCAATGCAACAAAGATATAGATAAGAGATTCTGGTTTGTCAATGATTCCTATGCTGGAAGTTTGAATTAGACAATGCTTCTAACAAGAACAAATAACAAGGTTGTGTTAAGGTTAGTTATGGTGAACTGCAATTTAATTGATAAAAAAAACTGCAATTATAAAAGAAGGTAGGAATAGATACAATTCCAATTAGCATGCCCTGGTTTATTTATATTGATTTGTTCTCTTGCATTCTGCTTATTGTTTTTGCTTGTCAGATCTCTCTCTGTGTGTGTGTGTGTGTGTGTGTGTGTGTCATTTCTTGAAAGTGTTTTATCTGCTATATTTGACTCCTCTCTTGCCTTTTTTTATCCTCTTCTGACATGGTACAATCTGTAGTCCCATTGGAGAATGTGCAAGGTCCGTTCAGCTTTCCGTCATCGCCAAGTTAATATCATAGCAATACAATGTCTTTGGAGGCAAAAATTGGCAAAAAGAGAGCTTCAGAGGCTTAAAAAGGTGAACTTTATTGTAGATGGTTGTCACTTTTAAGTCATTCTAGTCTTGTTTGTGCACAGTGATATCAAGTTGTTCAAACCTAGTGCCAAGGGATAGGAAAATTAGAAAGAAACTCTAACTGACCTTTGGAATGGAGGATTTATCTGGGATGTTCTTGTTCATTAGCAGAACAGTATGCATTTGTTTAGGTAGTCATTTATTTATTGAAGTGGGGAGTGAGGCGGGAAGTTATAAATCTAAATTTTCCATGATTCATGGATTTGATTGATCTTTTCCGCATTGAGTGTGGCTGCATTACACCAACTCTTTGAAATGTGAACTACCATTGTCAGACACAAGGTTTGAATGAGAATGAGGGTGTGAGATATGTTTCAGGCGGTTTTAGATGGTCATGCACACATTATGTATGCGTAAAGTACTTGGTGTTAGTTCCTGACACCATTTTACCCTCTACATCGATAGTGAAGTATTCGAAAAATGTGAATCTAGTTTGTCTATGGTAGGAAACAAACTCCCATTTCTTTCTTCTTCTTTGAATTAGATTAGTATTTTGTTGCCATTTGCCATTGAGAGATTCCACACGTTTTCGGTGAAGTTACTAACCAACTAAATTAACATGAACCAGTGCCCAAAAGATTCTGATGAGTTTGAAATGGTATTTTCAATGTGCTGTAGCACTGGCCTTTTTGGTTTCTCAATTATTTTCCTGAACACTGAACATTGTAATGTGACCACTTATATGTTCTCTCCGTAAAATGAGAATAAATTTTCAGGAATCTGTTCTTTTTGCTACCAATAAAAGAACCGATTGAGATCTTTTGATTGGTGGTGGAAAAAGTTTAAAGAAAATCGTAGGTAAACAAAATGGACGTGGGGACGTACGAAGCATCGACACCTCTCCGGGACCCCATATTGCAGTGTCCCAACACGGGGACACGGCTGGAAACGTGTCCCGACACGCCACGTGGCATGGGACACGGCTAAGCAACTTTTTTGGATGGGGACCCGGAGAGAGACGCCATATCTGCTTGCTGCTGCTGGAGGATTGAGATCTGATATTTTTTAGGGCTTCAAGTTAATGTCGGCTGATGAAGGAGTTGGGTGTATATATATATATATATATATATATACCCCAGGCTTCTAATCCGGGATCCCGGATTGAAACCTTTAGAGTGTTTTTTTTTTTTGTTTTGCAAATTGTTTTGGGAAAATATGAGCCGTCCAATGTGTTTAAAAAGTGTTTTCCAAGGTCCACGCTATTTACAGTTTTGCAAAAAATTGCTTGGATCAAGCCCTTCCCGGTATTTTTTATTTTTATTTTATGATTTCCCGTATTGACCCTTGAAAACACCTTTTGAACATATTGGACGGTTCGGATCGTCAAAAAAATGCTCGGATCATGGAGGTCTGGAATCCCGGATCCCGGACTAGAAGTGAGCCTTAATAGAACATCTTCCTATATCAATCCCGTTCTACTAAGGACTCCCTCAAACTCCCAATTTGCGGACTTAATGGATCGGGGTTGAATCTCGACGAGCCGAACCACTCAATGTGTTTAAAATGTGTTTTTAAAGGTCATTGCGAGGATTCGTCCAAAAAAAATGCCCGGAAGGGCTTCATTCGAGTTTTTTCCGATAAACTATATATGTACGGTTATTATGAAAAACTTCTCGGAAAACATGTGTTAAACACATTGAGTGGTTCGGATCGTTGAAATTTGGTTTGGAAAATCAGAAAAGGGGTGATCCTCATGGAGGAGATCTGTGAGGGAGTCCTTAATAGAACATCTTCATATATATATATATATATGCTAAATTATAGTTTTTACCCCAAGTTTTTGAGTAATTATAAATTTACCCATGAAAGTTTAAAAAAAATAATTCAATTTGACCCCTGAAAGTTTTAAAATATTATATATACGTATATATGTAAGTAAATATATAATTCAATTTGACCCCTGTATTCGTGTCCGTGCATCATAGGTGGGGACTAATTTGTAGATGTAAGAGTAACTTTTAGACGAGGCTTTAGGTGATGGTTTCAAGTATTAGCTATTTTTAGATTATCATAAGGGTCGAATATTGGTCTTCTGGTGATTGTGTTCGATAGCAGAGAATTGAGATAACATTTTGGAGTAAACATGTCTTTTACTTTTCAAGTGCGCTGTGTGCCACATACAGCGTTGATCACGAATTAGTTTTATAGTTAATTCATGAAACATCTGCTTATTTTCCCGTGGTGTAAATCCTTTTGTATTATTGGTTGTGGTAGCACCTTCATTACTCATGTATTATCTACAGGAGGCTAATGAGACAGGTGCCTTGCATTTAGCAAAGACTAAACTTGAGAAGCAGTTAGAACTGCCAATCAATTCTGTGACTTTGCCTCATGAAAGGCGAAGTGAATTTTTGGCCTTTGGAATTGGCATAGTGAAAAAAAAAAATTACACGGAATTTTTTCCTATCACTTGAGTTAGTAGAAAAACAAGAAATGAGAGCAAATGATGATTTGCTATGTTTTGGGGAGCACAACGGAATACGTTAAATATTAATTATATAACTAGACAAACAATCATCTATCTGGAGGATAACTAAAACTAACAACATTGTGGAGAATGGAGATGTACAACCCTAAGGCCGTACATAGCTCCCAAAGAGCATTAGTACCTTTAAACACTCAACAAGGTAATCTTCTACTATTATTTATTGAACACTTGCTAGTACAACTTCACCATTGATCAACATCCCTTTATATAGGGCACTAGATTTATCTAGACTCCACACACTAAATCCATACATGTATCTTGACACACACACACCAAGATACATGAACCTCCACATACATTGAACACACACTAAAGTCTTTTAACCATTAGACTCCACACACACACACCAAGACATGAAATACATGTACTTTGAACATACAACGAACACACAGAGACTTTTCATGTGTCACACATGAATCGATGTATTTACCAACTCTAAATTAATTCCAATACTATGCCCATGTTGCAGTCGCAACTCTTCAATGTACGTATCGATTCTTTGGGAAAAGTTTGAGCATACTATTTCTGTATTTGTGCTGATTGGGTTTGGCACTCATATGTTAGTGCTTCAATGTGCAGATGGGCAGACCTGCTGGATTCAATTGGGGAGGAACATATTCATTGCATCGTCCACAGCAACAACAGCAGCATGCTCCGTCAGTCAGTAGCAGTGGGGTTCCTTTTTCATCTGTAAACAACCATGATCTTCTACATCTACACGACTCTAATATGTTTCAATTGTCTCATTCAAGCTACCATTCACAGGTTTGACTATCAGCTACCTTAAATGGTTATTAAATAATGTAAGAACTGTGTCGATTCAATGTTTTGTTTAGTTATCTTCTAAGTCTGAAAATAAGTTTGATTTCCTATTTTCAAGCCCCGTTTTCAAAGCTGGCCTTGCTTCGAAAGAAATCCTTTACCTGATCCAAAATCCTTCTGCCATGCACTTGAGCACTGACAGAATGCCTCCTTGCCAGGTCTTATTGCAACGGCATCTTTATTAAATGCCTAGGAGGAGTTTTAGTTCAATTTGCTTGCATCATCATTGGAGCTTTTTGTTCCAATAAATTGGTGTTTGTAGGAAACGAATTCCATTATGGTGGGTAGACTGATTCAAGATGACTGAAAGTTTTGATGTAAATAAAAATTTGAAATGTCAAATCTGGGAAACAAAAATCTGTCTCTAGGCTATATGGTATGGAATTTATCTTGTAAAGCATGTCTGTATTGTCCGTTGAATTATCAGTTGAATTGCTAAACGTCTACTTGATATTAATCCAGACCAGTGGACCACCTGGCATTGGATTAAGACCTCTGAACTCTCCGAATACAGTTTCTGGTATGGGCTCTTTTGATCAGCTTATCCAGCTATATCAACAGCATCAAAACCAATCCCAGTTTCAGCTGCAGCAAATGCCTGGTTTAAATCAGTCACATAGGGATCAGGGTGTGAAGTCTATGCAGTCTGCCCAAGCTGCCCCTGACTCTTTTGGTTTGCTTGGTTTGTTTAGAATGAGTGATCCTGATTTGAAATCTCGTGCACTTGGAATTGATTTGACAACTCTGGGGTTGAACTTTAACTCAACGGAAAATCTTTACAAGACATTTGGTTCCCCTTGGTCTGATGATCCTGCCAAGGGTGACCCAGAGTTTGTCGTACCACAATGCTATTATGCTAAACAACCACCTGCTTTAAGCGTAAGTCTCTCTCTCTCTCTCAATTTTGTCTCCTCTTGTTAACCACTATCTTCTCATGCCTGCAAAAAATTTCACTGTTTGCAGCAATCACATTTTTTGAAGTTTCCGATGGACACATTGTTTTACATTTTTTACAGGTACGCCTATTATTTGGGTTTATACACAGTTAGAATCTTGTTGTCATAAACTGATGCCTATTTCTAATCTTATCGTCCAGCATGCCAAAAGATGAAGCCCAGTTATATGCTGCAAATGAACTGTATGCTCTCAGCCCTACCATCTATTTCACCTATATGTGTGGATTTACTTAGAAGATTTTACTTACCGCTGCTGCATCCCTACCACACTCTGCAATTTGTAAAGCATTGACAATCGATGTGTTGCGTTTAAAAAAATCTTGTTAGCGCTTGAAGTAGCTATTTATTTCACTTTCTTTGCTAACCAGTAATAGGGTTAAAAATTGCTTAGAGCCCAGCTTTTTTGTTTTTGTTTTTCTGCAGATACAACAGAGGTTGGTTTTATCACAGAGAGCTCTGGCAATGGTTAACAAGGGTTCCCAACATGGAGCCGCTTGTGAAGACTAACACTTACGAGAGAGGATCTTATATCTGTTTCGATCCAAACACTTGGGAAAAAATCCGCAAGGTTTAGATTTATTCACACCTGCTGAATCAGTTCATTTTGCTTTTTCCACCGACCATTTGTTTGATCCTTTTTGTCCAAGTCCTTGCAACACTGAATTTTGTCATACCTTTTGTTTTCTGCAGGACAATTTCGTTGTTCACTATGAAATGTTGGAAAAAAGACCGAATCTACCTCAACATTAACTCATAATTCTCAGTTTACGGGTGTAAAGTTTCAGTTTAGGTCATTGTTAGAATGCAAGTCAGTTTCCCGCTTTAGTTTTTCCTTCAATTGTCCATTGTAAGCAATTGATGCATTATGGTGGTTAGTTCTTATTGCGGGATTCAAAACGGTGAATATCTGAACGAAAACCTGCTCTGTGTCTTCGCCAGGTGAGTTTTGAGTTGATATATTCCTTCAGCTGTGATTCTGAAATCCCAGAACCTTAACAAAGCCTAAGGATACCATCCAGACTTTGGAGTATGTGTATAAACCTTGTAGCTCCTGCTTTTTGGGTTTCTACAATGGCTGCCACACCGGGATCCAGTAACATGTATTTTGCGAGTATTTCACTACCCGAGCGTTGGTTCCTTCCATTACTGTGCAACTTATTCTGCCTTCACTAATATGGTCCCAGACCTCGCTAATGTTGCCATGCCAGTGTTCCCATAATCCTATGACTATATGTTACCAGTCAATTGAAAAAAACTATGGTGCATGTTACCAGTAAATCAAAAAAACTATTGATACACCAAATGTACATCACCTTTTGTGGGATTTATTTTGGGATTCCACGCAAATGATCGGAGGTTGTTCTATTTGTTTTAAATATGTAGAGTCCCTATAAAGGATTCCACGCAAATAATTGGAGTCGTTCTATTTGTTTTAACTATGTTTTTTAGAGTCTCTATAAAAACTTAACTCGTTTGGATATTGGTAGAGGTTTGATCAATTTTTATCCCTAAATTTGTGTGAGCGAACTTAATGAAGGGATTAAGCCATCAATATCCGATTGACTAATTTCTATGAAACAATATTGTGAATTAATTGAACGCTCCAGTGAGTTCTCGAAATGTGTTCAACACTAGGTGATATACCCGTAATTTTTTTTGTTTATTTATTATTATTATCTTTTGAGTAGGTAAACTGCAACTTATATTGATATAAATTAAGTACAAGTTACACGGCCCATAGGCTTAAAGGGAGAAGAGAGCACAACAAAAAAAAAGAACCAACAACAAAAACATAACAAAACACACAAAAGCCGCAAAATTGTACAACGACGACGATGGGACCACCAATCCGCTCGCATGTGGCTGGAGGAAGACGATAGAATGATGTCAGCGTCCAGAGCCCTGCATCGCTTCTTTCCACCGCAGTCGCAGCTGCTAGGCGCCACCACCACCGCCGCTGGAAAAAGCTCCAAATTCTGCACCTAGGCTCGGATCGGAGCCTTCAAAAGTAAAGTCCCAAAAATGATGGGCAAGGGGGAGAGCTCCACACCGCGAGGAGGGGGTCTCAACGTCTCGCAACCATGGAATAGAAAGAGAGACAAGAGGAGAGGAGTGGAGAGAGCTGGATCGGGTGGGGGACGGAGAGGTAAAGAAGAAGGAAGAGATGGGGGGAATCAAGAGGCAGGGAAGAAAGGAAGGGGGGTGGGAATGGGAGACTCTCTTGAAGAGCAATGTTCTTCCCTCTCCTCTCACAAAAGTAGGTGGGATCAACATAAACAAAATAATTTTCGTTATCCTCAGATCCTTTGACGAGATATAACAGGATGTTTTAGTCACAAGCATATCAGAGCATCTCAAATAAAAAGAATGTCAAAAAAAGAAAAGGGCGTTCTTCTTCACTTTTGTCGAGATTGCTCTATTTCTCTTTCCAATAATTACTCTTCTTTTTAATTGTTACTCTCATTTTTTCTTTATCTCTCTTCGCTCACTACCAAAACAAATAAAATTAAACTAAATTAAAATGGCAAAAGCATGGATGATTTGTTATAACAATCTCTTGTAAAAAGATTTGGATACATACGTCCAAGACAAAACAATCATTGGGCACAGGGCTGCAAAAGTGGCTCGGCTCGTTAAGGCTCAGTGGGCTCGTTTAGTAATTAAGTTGAGCTCGAGGTTGAGTTTTAGGCTCGTTTAGTAAACAAGTTCAGTAAAGCTCGGGTTCGCTCGCAAAAGCTCGGCTTGTTTAAGTAGATTCGTATTTATCCTGGCTCGAACGAGCAAGCTGGAGCTAGAGCTTGTTTTTGGCTGTTTTACTAAAATAGCTAAGCTCGACTCGACTCGGCTCATTTGCACCCCGAATTGGATCTACGTGAATGAATCAAACGCTTATAAACATATGTGTTTGACTCTCTATCCAATCATTTATTTTCGTAGCATTGTTCAAACATGTCTATGGCATGGTGGGGAAAAAAAAAAAAAAGAACAGTTTTTAAGAATGTTAAGTCACTAAGCGAAAAAAAAACATGAAATTCTAAATTCTGGAATTTTAGTTAGCATTACCCCTATTGACAAGATCAACCTCTGGACAATGGACTGCTACGTACGGGTTCAGAAATGCTCAACACAGCCCACTCGGATACCAGAAACTGATCCCAGCAAACATGCAGGTTAAATCCCACAGCAAAATGTTTTTTACCAGTTTACAAAAAAAGAAAAAAAAAAAAAAAAGTAACCTCAGCTCAAAGGGTGGAGTATCATAAATAGAGAGTAACTAAATATTTGAGAAAAGTGTATGAATTTCCGTGGAAGTATATTGTCATCTGTAAAATGTGCATTAATTTCCAAGCATTATATTTTATCATCTATCCATTAGGTGGAGGTTAGCAATATCCGTGAAAGTATATTGACATCTGTAAAATGTGCATTAATTTCTGAGCTAATTATATTTTATCATCTAATCATTAGGTGGAGGTTAGCAATACTCATTTACAAATGCAATTATCTCTTGATTTTCCTTTATAAAAATAAAATTAAAAAAATCACTTTCTTCGATAGATCAATTCTGGGGCCAGTTTGTCACCAATGGAGGAGAGAAATTACTGTCTGTGAGTGATACCGTAGCAATCAGGATAAAATTTCACGACATATGGTGATAATTAGGGGTGCTTTGGCGAAAAAGCAAAAAGTGATTTTTTGGTTTTTTCGCTGCCTTTATTCATTTTTTTTTTTACCTTTCTTCGTTTTGCGTTGAGTTTTCGTGGTTCATGATGAATCCAAAAAGGTATAAAATTATGGTCGAAACTATTTTTTTTAAATAAAACCAAACTTAAACCAATAAACTAATATATTTTAGGCATTATTAAAAAAATATTACTGAATAAAATGGATTTTTCAGCCAAGTACCAAACTAGAACGAACGTGAGTGTGTTTTACTCATGCTCTTGTGTGGAAACTAAACCACCATTAAAGAAAAGAAAATCAATATTCACACTCCTCTTTTGACTCTCCACACTCCAAATTTTGCTTTCAAGTGTGTTTGCAAGAAAAACAAAATTTGAAATAATACTAACAAGTTAAAATTCTATCAACTTGCTAAAAAAAAAAAATTGAAATCAATAAATAAATAGTAATTTTTTAATTTTTTTTTCTTTTTACACAACATTACAACACAACTTCATATACTCACAGACACCAAAGACTAAAGAGGAATTGTTATTCCATTCCCCCTAACAACCGAACTGTAAAATAGGCGAAAATTATAAGTAACATGAAAACACATCTAACAGATGAGATCCGTCTAGTGTACTATTTGAATAATACACCAGACGGATCTCATCCGTTTGATGTGTTTTCATGTTTTTTTCGTGTTTTCTTTTCCTATTATGCACTACTCCTCGTAAAATAGGAATCTCAATTCGAATGGTCTAGATTTTTATCAAATCCAAATGCGGATGCCGATACCCATGCATTACACCGACCTGCAAGTCTGCAAGAATGGACAAATAGAATTTGCAATCTCAAATGGCGAAATAGTCTAGAAACCACAAGGACATTTCTACCGTGTTACATTCAGTGTTTAACTTTAACCTTCATTTCCATGACCAGAACTAATACAGAATCAATTCTAGTAGAACAGCAGATCCTCAAGCTTGGACACATAATAATGGAAGAAAGCCACACAAACGCAAGCATAAATCTATTTCGGAAGGCTATTATGTACAAAGCCAACAGAAGATAAACAAACCGATTATTGACATTCGAGGGCTTCAACAATTTCTCATTTGTTTCCTTCTACTAGCCCAACGTACATGCTTACCCATGTACCAAACGATCAGGATGAGAAAAAAAAAGGCTTACAATTGATAACATTTGAATATTGTAATATCACAAGATGATAGTTTTCTGTTTAATAACCAGGTGGTGTGCCAACTTACACACATCTCAACTAATCAAGAGACCCCGGGGATGACAATCGGGCCTTCCTCAACGGCTTTGAGGGTATTTTTTTTGGCTCTCAGTGGAAATCGAACCTGCAAGAGTGGGGGAGCAAGCTCCTTGCTTTCTGTCATGCTGACACTTGCTCGATGGGGGTGTATCATCTATTGATAAGTGAAAATGATATTTGACCACCACAACTATGAATATATAAAAACCTAAGGTAATCCTTTCACCATTAGTGAAGGAGAAACAGATTTTGACAGAGATTAGGAAGCGGGGCAGTCTACTGATTTTGCTATTGTTTTTTTTCCTTTTTACTGAATAGCTACAAGTACAGGAACAATGGAATTAATTAACAGAATCGCCAGCACAGAACGAAATCAACATGCGATGACACGGATGGTTAACAGCACTTTACAGTACAGGAGACGAGAGCAATAAAAACTGAGGTGCATATGTGCATGACTGCGTGCATAAGTTGATCAACCTATTCCTAGTGCAATCGAACATGCTTATTCATCTGATACAAAGGTTAACACATGAGGAGGTAAACAACTCCTAATATTCATAGAGTAAAATCCACACCTTTTAGTTAATCATTCACAAGCAATCTTGGTGTCAAAGCTGCTAAGGCAGATTGCAAAAGCCTGAAATGCAGATAATGGGTACCGGTAGTCCATCGTAAAAACATCTTTCCCTACTTTTCCAAACTGGAGGATGACCTTCCCACGTTCTGGGCCCGTCTGTCCATTCTCCATAGAAGCCACCAACTGAAAATTCTTCACAGAAGCAACTGTTACCCGTCCATGAAAATTCAAACACCAACATTGGAGTTGCTCGTGCCACCTAGGAGCCTTGTTTTTCAAAACCAGTTTCTTATCGTCTCTGTCATCAGTTGAAGGTCCACAAAGGAAATTTTCCATGCGGCTTGATTTTGATCTGAAAAATGGGAGTGATGGAGAGGCATCTATGTTGCTAAGGAACTCAGTCTGTGTGGAAGCGACACCCCCAGGTTCAATTGCAGCAGCAGGAATGGCATCCATGACACACTGCATTTTTCTTGGGCCCCTGTTTGTGAAACAAATGGTTAATTGCCATTAGGGTTGGCTAGAAATTTTGGGGACAAGGGAAGTAGTCAAGAAAAATAAGCCTACAATGCGAAACTTTTCTACCCACAAAAGTCCACCTGATTAAGAGAAAGATGATTAGAAAATGAAAATGTGAGGAAGTGAAACGAAAATGACAGAAAAATAAATGAATTTCTTTTCTTGCATGATTTTGTAGTAGATAACTATTTTCATAAGAAAATTATCATTACCTTTTGATTTTTGCAAGAGAAAAACAGACACCATTTAATGTGTAAGTGATTTTATGGAAATTCATGTTTTCTCACAACTTAGATTATTATCTTTCTACTTTAACATATGAAAAGTTTTTTTTTTTTCTCCTTCCATCACATTCCAACATCCCCTTGCTCAAACAGACCCTACGAGTTCCCTAAAGAAAAGGAAAGGAAAGCAGAGACCCAACAAACCCTTTTTTTCGGTTTACTTCCGTATATTTGTAAATCAACAAGTATTCCTTCTAGTTACCACTTACCTGGATCCCAAAACATTCAATTTATATGAGAGGAGAGCTACTGGATAGTTGCCAGCAGAAACTCCGGGGGAAACTTGTTTTGGGCCACCTAGCCTAAACGAGCGACTCTTCATCATTTTGGCTCCAGTATGAGGTGGAAGGCCATCATATATTGCAAACTTAGTTCCTACATAATTGGACCTGTTCAAAAGAATAGAAATAATGTTACTGAATCCCACACCAAAAAATTTAGAGATTTTGTGAACTGGGAAAATTTGAAACACACCTTAATTTCCCAACATATGTGCTATTCCCCTTTGACATATTATTTGTACTCAGAGAGATGATGTAGTCTGCGCAGGTGGCCCGCTTGAACCTACGAGCAGCAAGAAGAAACTTTCCATCATCGGCCAATGCTGCCACAAGAATAGCCAAATGACCAAAAAGAAACACAAATAAATGTTTGCAGTAAAAAATAGGAGGTCATGGGAACAGATAGCGCCCGGAAAATAGGGCCTCTATCCTGCAAACACTCCATTACAAAAATTTGAAATATGCTCACCTAGAGATAAACTAAGGTAAAGATGATATGTTTGTGTCAACCGATCCCTTCTTATGAAACACTGAAGGAGAGAGTCTCTGGAACCACGCTGCAACAATTCACGAATTAGATAAAAGGGTCAAGATGACTCAGTAAAACATAATAAACATTCAACAGGATTTAAGAAAAGCCACCCATCAAGTGTTCTAAATTATGAAACCAAAAGCTCGTCCCTGAAGGCCGATGTCTCCTCTCAACTGCTTCAATGTTTGTAATAACTAAATAGAAGGTTGTTTTCTGGCACTTTCATAGCACTCTTTTCTTTTCTTTTTGATCAGATAGCACACTCATTGGGTGGGTGAAAAATATAGCATGACAACAAAAATCAACACCAGAGCAATACATTCACAACTTTCTTAAACAAGAAGAGTGCTGCAATCCTGCCACCAGAATGTTTTACCCAGGAATGGTGGATTCCATTATTTTTGGGTTCCATCATATCTGGAATTTGGTGGATCCAAGATGTACGCATGGACTAGGCTGTATAAATACACAGTACAAAGAGAACAATTATGAAATGCATTCCTGTGACATGCAGAAAAAAATTGTATCCTTCCCAAACCTGTTTACAAAAACACCATCAGAATGATAATGGCAACGGTATCTTTGCAAATAAAGAAATCTTTGTCGCTGTGTCTATCTAATATAAAGGTCCACATCGAGCCACATCATTCTGTATAACCTTCTCGTTGGTATATCACCTCAGCTCATTTCTCAATCTCCCTCAATTACTTCAGGTTTCAATGCTTCATTCTTCTAATTTTGTATCAAATTTTCACCTCTTTTCAACTGGTTCAGTTCTAACTTCTAATTGTCAACAAACAATTGATCAGTTTGACTTTGCATATTTTTTTCAGCACTCTCCTAGGGTGTGGTCTAAATCATCACTACAAAAACAAATAGTCAAAACTCACATAGGAATCTGCCAAAATAGATGTTATAAAATCAATGGGATGTCATCACTGGTTTACATCGCAACCTTGTTGGATTGCATATTTTAGATGATTGCCAAAAAGTAAGGGGTTAAACAATCAAGTCAAACATATCCTACAGAACATGCAGAGAATCAAAATTTATGAAGAATTCAATAACATATGGCAGCCCTAGTTTTGTTAATATACCTGCTTAACTGATATAGGAAATGTTAATTTCCCTGATACCTCAGGTGTCCCCACAACCTCCTTCACAACCTCCCTCCAACTCCTGCACACTTCAGCGCAGGCAACCACATTCCTCCTCGATGGCCAACTACTCTCCTCCGCCTTATCTGCCACTGTCATAGTACTGTCTTGGACCACACGGCGAGACCTCGGTTTCAATCCGCAACCAAACTTCATATCCAAATTTGTAGTAAAAACTCCACCTAACAAATGTAATTTACACAAAATTGTAAAAAAATCAAGCTTTACTTCAACTTAGGCTGTGTTTTGGTTGTCCAGAAAGTCTTAATTGTTTAGGATGTCTAAAGCTTGGCACATGACCTTCCAGCAATTTGTTTTCCTTTCAATGGCTTTTGGCAACCCAATAGTGGGGGAAATTAAACGACTTTTGTTAAGGCGAAAAAGATTTCGGGAAAAGAAAAGGAAAAAAAACTGGCTTTACCTTTTCTATACAGAAACAATTTAACAAAAAAAAAAAGAAGTAATCTTTTAAGCTTATACAACGGTGATAATGGTGTCATTTCCCCTGCTGTATATAAGACTTCCAACAGTGATCATCTAATCCTCACCATTTTTTTGTGAAAAAAATTACTATAAATCATTGGGATCTATTAATAAAATTGGATGAAATTTTGGTGGGTGTTGTGGTTTGATTTCTTGACATAATATTCCATTTTTTTAGTAAAGACCACGAACAATTAGTCCCAAAACCGAAACAATATAGCTAAACTTTATCAAATCAGCACTGGATCAATAGCAACTCTGCCCAAGTTTTTGGAAAAGGGAGGAACCAAGTTTTGTGCTTTCCAGAAAATTTGTGCAATAAAAGGACCAAAAAAAGGAAATGATAGTGAATAGCCTCATTTGTAGTTAATCAATTTATATACCGTGTCGTCAGTGGTATAAAACTTAGTAAGCAGAATTCCATCAATCAGTCTTGGATTTGGAGAGTTTGAGAGGTCAGCTAATTTCTGATTTGTGAGGCACAATGTAAGGCAAGAAACTGTGATCAACCGCTACTATGAGTCTCAACAAGCAAGAAATTATTACTACATATACCTATGATTTTTCAACAAATGGGATAAACAATAGATATCTAGAGTCACAGACTGAACCTGATTGAATTTCGATAATTGATCAACGACATCATTCCCAACCAGTGCCCCACCAACGAACAGGACAAGACCTGGATTGTTTAGGTTTATAAGCTTTGCCAGGGCTCTCATTAATTATCCTGTAAAAGAAAAGCATGAATTCCAAAACACCAAAACCGGCAGGAAGATCTACAGTAGAAACCCCTAGTCCATATGGACAATATGTTTACTGCATATTAACATCACTTGCAACAAGCCTTGCTCAAGTAGCTACAGAGGACTCATTCAAGGATAAACTCAGGGCCTATGAATCCCTTCACTTGTGCTGCAACAATATTGCATTCAAAGCCAGCAGTACATTAGCATTTAATAATTGGCTTAAATAATATGGGTGTACAACAAACCATGCTGCTAGAGCTTAACTTGTGTTCGACAATATTCTAAAAGCTTTTAAGATCAGTTCACTACCTAAGAAGTGCAGCTTGACCATATTCTAAAACTCGTTAATTTTGTAATCTTGACAATTCCAAATTTCGATTAAAAAAACCAAGTCGCTTGAGCTTGGTTGAAACTCGTTTAGATCATGTCAAATGATTAACAAGCTAATCTTAGGCCTATTTAGGCTAAATATAATGGCTGGACTTTTTTTTGTCTTTACTTAATTTTCTTTTGCATTTGTTTGTTTTGCATTAATTTTTTATGGATTATTGATTTGTCTCAATGAGAGAAAAGTAAAATATTATTAAGCAAATTTTTTTTTTGACAAAGACAAATAATCCAAAAACTCTGCCTGTATTGGATTATTTTTGTTTCTAGTGAACTTTTTTAAGATTTTGAACATATTAACTTTTAATTCTTCTTGTTGGGCTGAAGTCGGAACAAATAATCTTCAAAATATCAATGCAAAACTAACAAATACAATTTTTTTTTTTTAATGAAGGCAGAAAAATAATCCTAACATTTTTATGTAGCCAAAACAGGCCTTATAGCTTTAAACATATCATGAACCCTGTTAAGTTTTCAAGGCAAGCTTCAACAACACACTATCACCTCAAATCTGCTAAAATACAGCCACAAACATAAGCTTTAAAGCAATGATATTACCCGCATTTGACAGCTGTATCAACAAGAACCACGTCTGAACCATTTTGAGAGGCCTCCTGGATCGCTTCCTTCGCTACAATTGCAGGATCTTTCTCATAGCCCTTCTAAAAAATAGGGATCTGCACACAAAAAAAGATTGTTACAGCAATTTTCAGTCAAGCTCATGCAAATCATACTTTCAGGAGTGTCAAATCCCTAACCCAACAGACCAAAGAACAGAGAGCTGTACATAATTCTGATACCTGAACTCTACGTGCATGAGTCCACAACTGTTCCACTACTCCAGAGCAGAAGGTATCACATGCAGCCATCATAACCTTGACATTATGCTGGAGAAGCCACTAGGCAGTCTGCAGAATCACGTTCAAAGATAGCTAAAATTACGTCTTAAAAAATGTTGAACTTCCAAATGCGCTGATGCAGTTATGATCTACCTTAGCAAGGATGGTAGATTTTGCAACTCCACAAACTCCAACAGAAACCGCAACATATAGTTTTCCTTGGTTCTCGGAAGCATGCATATCCCTCAATATGTCAATCGAGTGTCTAGGAGTTAAAATTTGGACAAGGGCTTCTTCCATTGCTGCCTCTAAATTGATCAATTTCCAATTCTTAATATTGTCTCCTTTTCCAGTAAGTTCGTTAATTAGTGGCCTTTCCACACCTAAAAATGCATAAGAAACCATTACCTGCACCGTCAAAGATATCCTTGTAAATAAAGCAAGCTTTTTAACTTCCAAACTTGCTGCCACAGATTCACCAAGTTATTCAGCTATCTCCTCAGCCTAAGACTGCCATAAGATGAAAATTCCCATGACCGAACGTAAGATTGAGAACACTAAATACATCAGAACTGACAGGAAGCAGAAGTAGAGTAACATGCAAAGGAAGCAGAAAACAGGAAGCATAGCACATTCTTGGTCATGAGCCTGCACTTACGAGCTTTCAAAGCTGGTTCCAGGTCAGCCTACTCTAAATTGGCTTTCCCAGCAATACTGAGCATAGTAAAGTGTGAAAAGGGTGATTTGTATCTAAGAAGTTCAAAAACTCAGAAATTCAGTACCATAGTAATCAGCCATTTGACCGCTACATACCGGGGAAAAAAAATGATACAAATCAGCCATCTCATTAAGAAACTTCAATCGGCACAACTTGATCCATGATTAACGATGGTATTTTCCTCTCTTCTTTTCTTTTGGGGACAGCAGAGGGTATGGTACAAGCGCAATCACAAATATAGCTCCTATAAGGACCAAACAATTTCAGCAAGTTTAACAATCAGAATTCGCAACACTTTCAATGCTGAGAGAGTCCGAATACTTGGTGCCATATTTGAACTCTTGGCCAAATCATCAAGGCATATGCATTTGTATGTCGGCATGTACATGTTGTGTCCTGTGTTCGTGTTGGTGCTACATAGAGTATTTCCATACCCTAACACAAGGTCATAAGCTACCACCTCCATCTCAATATTTGCCAAGCGAGAACAAGAACCAAACATCTGCAAATATTGCAGCAGCCTCACCAGCACATAAACTAGTAAACTTACAACCATCCAACATATTAGAGCAAAAAACATATTAGAAGAAAAATGTTGGAAAAAAAATTGCTAGTGTGGAAACTAAGAAACTAAGAACCTATGTAGCACGGACACCGACACCTATACGGACACCGGACACTGAAATTCCAAAAATTAGACACAAAGATAGCTGGGTACAAGGAAAAAATAAATAATTATATATGTAAATTTATCATATAAGTAATGCAATAACAATTTATATAGATAGATATATACACTTTTCTTTTGATATGTAACATATCTACGCTTTTATATACAAGTATATAACTAGCGCACATTATTTCTTGCGGTTCTCATTAAACAAACTTTTAATGAATTAGGGAGAGTATCATGGTGAGAATGATGCCAGGAAATTTTAGTTATGGAAGGAGACTTCTTTTTGTGTGGAAACATCAAAGAAGTATGATAGGATAAGAGAGGTGGAGATAGAGGCTGATAGAGATTCATAGTGCCAGAAATAAAACCAATTTGAGGAAAATGAGATGTGAACAATCTCTTGCAAGATATTCTTGATGATTCACACATTTCATCGAACATTTGGAATGCTTAAAAAGACATGAGTAAACCAGAACATTTGGGACAATAATGACTTGTGCGACACTTGGAAATGTTTTGGACTCACGTAATTTCAGGCTTCAGCTAAGGCTTAAACGAAAATCTGATTCATCAACGTCCACCATGAATCATCATCAGCCCGGCAAGGAAACTATGATTGAGAAGTGAGAACCAAAACAAAAATCACATAGACCAAAAGGGAAGAGACACTTACGATCAGAGTGGGTTGTGATGCGTGGTTCCATTGACACAGTACCCCAAACTGCATCAGCGGCCCGGCAAAGAAAAGTTGAGCACCAGGTTCTCTCTCTCTCCCTCTGCCCCCTCGTGAATTTCATTTATTCCCGCTCAAAGTATCTTCCCTGCTATAAACGATTTTGATCCAGTGTAGACAAGTCTATTATCAGGAAAAAAAATTCACTAAAATCGTTTTCGATTACACATCATTCAATGACCGATTCATTTGATTCTTAACATGGTTTATCATCTTGAAAAAATCTACAACATGAACTAATCAGATCGTATTAATAATCTTTAATTGAATCACAATCGAGCAATTACTCGATCTAATAGCAGTTGGCTTTATTCTTTGATAAAAGGATTGGATTAAATGTGGTCAAATCTATTTTCATAAGAAAAAATGGGCACTAATCATCTCCGATCATGCACTGATACGAAATTAAATTTGTATAAAATTAACAAAGTCAATCTTCTTAGCAAGATCTAAATGTTGAACAGATTCGATGAGATTAATAATCCCTGAATAAATCTCAAGTGACTAATTAAGTTGCATTTCCATATTGAGAAGCTTCAAAGGTACGGCGTCGTTTTAGGTACATGACATAGGTTCAACCTATGTCATGTACCTAAAACGACGTCGTTTGGTATCTTATAAATGGCGCAGCTCTCATATAAATAGCTCATCCAGCCAACGCTTTCTCCCTCTCTCTCTCTCTAAGAAAGGCGATTTCTTCTTCCCCTTAGCAGCAAACCCATACTACCAGATGTCGATATACAGGATTACAAATGGTTTTCAAAGGACCGTCTTAGCTCGCAACTCATTGCTAGGTTTTGCTCGCAATGAATTCAGCTCTCTTCGTGATCAGCCAAACAAGGTGCGCCCTTAATCACTACTCTAAACTTGCAGTTCTTATGCGAACTAGGGTTTTGTTGGGGTTTAAGGCCTTTGTTCGTATGTGGTCTATGAAGTTGTAGACTTATAGTATTTTGTGCATTATTTACAACAAAATCTTGTGGTATCAGTAGGGTTTATGGCGGAAGTTCTTATATGTTCCTATAAAGTTGTAGTCTTTGTGTAGGAGTATTATTTACCCAGAAAGATCTTGTGGGCAACTAAGTTGAGGTTTTGAAGTTATGCTACACACACAAGAAAAAGAAAAAAAAAATTCTATGTTGGAGCTGAAGTTGCCAATTTTTTTGTCTATTTGTGTCAAGGATGAAAGTTTCATATTGTCGGTGGGAGCCGCAGAATTTGGACTTAACAGGGCCGAATCACATGTATTTGTACATTATAACAAAATTACGCTGTGTAAGCATAAAATGTGTGTATATATGTAGCCCTCATTTAATTTTACACGTGTGACCAAAAAATGGTTGATAACTTGATATTTTTAGGGTGTTTTTTTTTTCCACACATGAGAATTTTGAATTTTAAGAAATTCTCATGCACCCAAGGGACTTACGAGGGCAAATCCCCTAAAGTTTTTTCCAAATTAACCTGAAAAAATAGTACGACTAATGCAGATATTTGTAGTTGTGCAGTGGCTCGGGCACCCAGTGGTTCCCTTATCCCATAAAGTTTTTTTCAAATTAATCTGAAAAACTAGTACAATTAGTTCAGATATTTGTAGTCGCGTAGGGGCCCGGGCACCCCCTGGCTCCCCCATTTGTCCCCCTCTGCATATTATACTGTCGTTGTTTATTTTTATGAGTTTTATTTGGAAGTTGTTTCTTGGAATCCATTCATTTTGCAATTCTTTGGTTAAAAAATAGACCAGAATATTTGTCAAGCAGAGAAGATTGGATTCTAACAATTTGTCGCAAATTTAACGATGACTATGTATACCAAATTTAAGAATGGTGTGGGACTGTGGGGAGTTGCCATGTTCTTCTCCATTTCACAATTTTCTTTTATAATAGTTGAGATAGCGTATGTAACAAACATATTTTCCTTCATTAGAACTTCGTGTTAGGACTTGATTGAACTTATGTACACCCATTCAGTATTAGGATTTATGATAGTGTGTCATCTATTTGTTAGACGAGCCAACGTTGTCTGTATGGCGCCACGATGCTGAGGATGACTTGGGAAAGATAGAAGAGTGGTCTGTACGGCGCCAATTGCACAAGTCAGTCAGCTGGCTTATTGAAATGTGTGATGTAGCCTCAAGTGCCACTGGCAATGTGGATTGTACCTCGGTTCCTAATGCTGATGGTAGCCGTAAGTCTTGCAGACTCAGGTTCTTGGAGCTTCTGGTTCTCGTACTGAGAGGGAAAGTTGTTACCGCAATGGATTGGTTAGTCCTCTTGGAGGGGGTATCACGGGTTGGATCCCTCAGAGCCACGTTGCATGTACGTAAAATGCAATATGTTTTGGAGGTTAACATAACTGATTCTTGAGACATAGCCAATCCTCCTTGTATTCCTCGTTTTCCCTGGTGAGTGGTAACATATCATCTAGGCAAAGTATTGAATATATAATTTTTTGGGTTCCAGGTGGTTCCCAGGTGTCACTATTGCAGCACTCAACCCTCAACCTATCTGCTTTTCAATGACTTGGGTTCTGGTCATCCGCGTCTCCTCAAAACAATGGTACTCGCACTAGAGCATGTGAAGATACCACTCTTCTTGCTAAGAAAGAAGCTTCCAGTTCTGAAGATATAAATGTTACCAATAAGAAAGTAGTCAAATTCTAATATGGAATCTCAATCTGTCAAAAGGCAGAGAAGACGTACTAAACGAACTGCATTTTCTGATTCAGATTATGCGAGTGAGTTATCCATGGAGGATGTGGTTAAAGTTCTGGCAGAAAACCAAGAACTTCTAAGAGGGAAGGACAAAGCGATTGAGGTACTTACCAAAAAAAAAACAAAAAAACAAAGCGATTGAGGTAATGCAAGAAAAAGTTCTCCTGGTTGTTGCTGAAATGGAGAACGTTGAGGAAAGGACGAGACGTGAAGCAGAAAACTCCAAAAAAATTGCCATACAGGTTTTTGTCCTTTTAAAAAATGTTGTTTAATTTTAAGTTGGTCCGGCCCTTGGCATTTCTTGTGCTTTGGCCTGATTTGTGAGTCTTGCTCTTTGTTTGCAAATTATGGTGCAGAGTTTTGCAAAGAGTTTACTAGATGTTGCCGATAATCTGAATAGAGCTGCTTCTGTTGTTGAAAACAGTTTTTCAAAGATTGATGCAATTTAAGACACTGCTGGAGCAGTGCCCCTTCTCAAAACACCACTTGAAGGTGTTGACATGACTGAAAACACAACTTCTATAGGTATATTAAATTCTCTAGATTGGCTTATTGGATATTGCTTCAAAGCAATTATGGTTGGATGTACCCTTGCAGGTGTGTTTCTTCGTATTTCTGTCCAACCTGCATTCCAAACTAGCAGCTTCTTGCCCATCCGGAGAAATATATTTGTTGCCATATGCTATCATTTATAGTGGTTCAAATTCGATTTGTTTGAATACTGTATAACATTTGTATGAAGATTCAATTTCTCATTAGGCTTGTTGAATGTTTGGTTCAGGTATTCAAAAAGTCCGGAGTGGAAAAATATGACCCGACAAATGAGCAATTTGATCCTAATAGGCATAATGCAGCATTCTAAGTTCCAGATGCTTTCAAGCCCCCTGGCACAATAGCTATCATTTTGAAAGTAAACTTCTTTTGTCCCTCTTTGCGATCAATAAATTAAACCTTGCCAATTTCTCTAAGACATGAAGCATCAGCCCTTAATCTGTTAACTATGTGATTGGATGGATGTTTTTGTTTTTCTACTCGATTACATTCACGGGAGTATCCACAACTTTATACTTTGAATGGGCACTTTTGGATCTTTTTGAAAATGAATTGCTCGGTAAAATCAGCCACCTGCAACTTCCTCTGTAGTTGCTTGTGTAGATTATTCTCTCGCTTTTACTCACAACCAATTGGAAATTTTCATTTAATACTTCTGAAGTTGGGTACAAATGGTCAATAACGAGCAAAATGGTATAACGTGCTTTTTGTGTTTCAGCCCGGATACATGCTGCATGATCGAGTTCTTCGGCCATCTGAAGTAGGAGTAACAGTTGACATGGATAATGAGACAAACCAAGGGTCATCTTGAAGGAGATATTGTTCACAATATCTGGAAGGCCATATGGCCCATATCAAGATTTTGCATCCTCTCATGAACAGAAATGAAGAATGCATGTTTCCCCTGTTAGATAATCTTTAGCTGATGTGCCTAGTCTATCTAGTACAGAGAGGTGGGGAAAAATAGAATTGACCCAGTTTTTTTTTTTCCAAATTCAACTAGAGTTTTGCCCATGTTCGGCTCCATTTTTGTTGCTCGTGTGGATATTAATCTGCACAAACTGAAACCATCAGGATGCTTAGAGAGGCTAATTCTCATTTATGTGGTTTTGTTTTGTAATTTATAGATCATTGTGGTACTTTTCTCCTTACCCGATGTGTTTATTGGAATAGAGCTCTGCTTCCAAGTTCCGTTTTTCTGCAAAGGGTTAATTGAGGAGTTTATTACCGTTAAGGTCACAAAACAAATGTTATTAGCATTAAAGCTAATCACTCTTTTTAATTACCATTAAGGTTAATGACTCTTTTGTTTGGGTTTGTGTTTAGGATGCACTTTTCTGTTATAGTGTATTGTAGGGATTAGGTTTTGGCATTTTCATTGGATACTATAGGAATAACTGTTGGCTTCTATTTCGTTTTAGGCACTTTCCCAAACCATTTATCTTGTTTTCTTCTTGTCTTAGAAGTGTTTTCCTCACCTAGCTTCTATTTCGTTCCTCTAGTTTACTTTTATACATCCAAAAATTATTAACTACCCTCCTGATTTTTGTTAAGTAACCCAAAAGCAAAAATAGATTGGTAAATAGCCCGTCTTGTTATAACTCTTGGCTTCTAAGGGGTAGGTCTAGATTTTGAGTCTATAGAACTTTGGGGAGACATCAAACCAGTAATGGACACAGAATTGTTGCTGCGGGGACCACTCCATAGCAAATATACAAAATAACTAAAAATGTAGTATTACTAGCAAGTCCGCCCCTGCATCAAAGTCTTTTTGGTTGTTAACCCGCTAAACACCTTGCTCATGTACATTGTATGGGAAGAAATAAAATACCCGCAAGCAAAATTGGGCCGCTCCAAGGTAAGATGGAATGAGCCGAAAGCCAGCAACATACCCAACCGAAGGAAATTGGGGATGGGAAACTGAGGTGGTGCTTTGGCAAAAAATGGATTATTCTTTTGTCATTATTAAAAAAATTCCGCAATTGTTGATTTTGTGTTTCCCTTGACGTGGAGGGACTAAGTGATTTGACAAAAATAATTTAAATGGATTATTTTTTTGTCCTCATCCAGAAAACATTCTCATTTGTTAGTTTTGCGTTCATTTTGTGTGGATTTTTAATAGCTGTTTTGAATTATTTTTGTCTTTATTCTTAAAATTTTTAGTTTGGTTCATAATTTATTTATTAAATTCTTCTCGTCGAGAAGAAGTAATAATTTACAAAAAAAAATAATCCGCAATTGTTGATTTTGTGTTTATTTTTTTTGTAAATTATTACTTCATCCATTAAAAAATTAGTCGAGTGATGTCGGAGAAAATCAAGCCCATTGGATATTTGTACGCAATTGATCTAATTTGTTTAATTTTCATTTAGAATTCAAGACACTATTATTCGAAAGAATCTTCAACAAAAATTATATAATTACACGCTCGATAATCCATTGATCTAGACCATAGGTGTTGTAGGGCTCATTGAGAAGAACATTCAATTAAAAAAATTATCTTTGACACGTGAGGACAGCTGTTAACCAGTTGTCAAGTCTTTTGCTCTAGCATAGTTACTCTTAGGGATGGCAATTTCACCTAAAACCAATGGATACCCGAATCAGACTGACCCTGTCAGAGAGGTTTTTTATATTTTTTCCTACCCGTGGGGTGGGTGGGTTTAGTTTTCAAACCATGATATCCAGCGGGTTTGGATTTAGCTTTGGTCTTAGCAAGTATTCAACCAAACCCAAACCCAAACCGATCCATATAATATTACTTATAGGATATGTATAAACATATTTGTATTTTTATATTTGTGTAATTTTTATTTTTTTATTTCATAACTGTCAGTGGCTTGTTAGTTCATCTCTCTCCCTATTACTCTCAAATCCCTTAAAAATCTCAAGAGTCCCTATAGGAACCTCTTAAGAAAAGTTTATTATTTAGTTATTTCCTTTGATTACGTTGGAATTTAAATGTTTAATGGTAAAATCATATGGTATGTTACTTATTTATTTTAATATATAATATTTTTCCATAAAATGTTCATTAATGGAATGAATATTAATGCGGGTTTGGTGCGGTTTGGATAAAATCCAAATCCATATGGTTTGGTTATGGTGCACCAAAATTCATACCCGTCGATATCGGTTTGGATTTGGTTATAGATAAATGCTTTGGGTTTGGGTATGGTAATCATAAAATTTGGACCAAACCGATCCATTGCTATCCCTAGTTACTCTTAAAGGCAAAAAACAGATCCGCGTTAAACACTTCTTGGGATAAAGCAAAACCTTAGCTCGCACTCTCTCCTTTTAAACGTATGTTTGCAAGAAAAACAAATTTTGAAATAATAATAACAAACATTCTATCAACTTTCTAAAAAAAATAAATTGAAATCAATAAATAAATAGTAATTTTTTAATTTTCTTTCTTTTTACACACAGCAATAAAACACAACTTCATATACTCGTAGACACCAAAAAGACTAAAGAGGAATTGTTATTCCATTCCCCCATACAACCAAACTGTAAAATAGGCGAAAATTATAAGTAACATGAAAACACATCCAACAAATGAGATCCGTCTAGTGTATTGTTTGAATAATACACCGGACGAATCTCATCCGTTTGATGTGTTTTCATGTTCTTTTTCGTGTTTTCTTTTCCTATTATGTACTACTCCTCGTAAAATAGGAATCTCAATTCGAATGGTCTAGATTTTTATCAAATCCAAATGCGGATGCCGATACCCATGCATTACACCGACCTGCAAGTCTGCAAGAATGGACAAATAGAATTTGCAATCTCAAATGGCGAAATAGTCTAGAAACCACAAGGAAATTCTACCGTGTTACATTCAGTGTTTAACTTTAACCTTCATTTCCATGACCAGAACTAATACAGAATCAATTCTAGTAGAACAGCAGATCCTCAAGCTTGGACACATAATAATGGAAGAAAGCCACACAAACGCAAGCATAAATCTATTTCGGAAGGCTATTATGTACAAAGCCAACAGAAGATAAACAAACCGATTATTGATATTCGAGGGCTTCAACAATTTCTCATTTGTTTCCTTCTATTTCCCGGCCTTTTCCCGCAGTTGGACTACTGAAGTCATCAAGATACGATGGGAATGAAAACCCTGAAGCACTAGCAGCTTCTTTGCGTGTCAATCTTCATGTTGGTACCTCTTTTCCTTCCTCAATGCATCAAGCAGAATTTAGATGCTGCTCCATTAGCAACAGGAGGGAGGGTTAGATATACGATGATGCGACTAGCCCAACGTAAATGCTTACCCATGTAGCAAACAATCAGGATGAGAAAAAATAGGCTTACAATTGATAACATTTGAATAATGTAATATCGCAAAATGATAGTTTTCTGTTTAATAACCGGGTGGTGTGCCAACTTACACAAACGTCAACTAATCTAGAGACTCTGGGGATGACAATCGGGCCTTCCTCAACGGCTTTGAGGGTTTTTTTTTTGGCTCTCAGTGGAAATCGAACCTGCAAGAGTGGGGAGCAAGCTCCTTGCTTTCTGTCATGCTGACACTTGCTCGATGGGGGTGTATCATCTTTTGATAAGTGAAAATGATATTTGACCACCACAACTATGAATATATAAAAACCTAAGGTAATCATTTCGCCATTAGCGAAGGAGAAACAGATTTTGACAGAGATTAGGATGCGGGGCAGTCTACTGATTTTGCTATTGTTTTTTTCCTTTTTACTGAATAGCTAGAAGTACAATGCGGTCAAACTTAAGAGAAACAGGAACAATGGAATTAATTAACAGAATCGCCAGCACAGAACGAAATCAACATGCGATGACACGGGTGGTTAACAGGACTTTACAGTACAGGAGACGAGAGCAATAAAAACTGAGGTGCATATGTGCATGACTGCGTGCATAAGTTGATCAACCTATTCCTAGTGTAATCGAACATGCTTATTCATCTGATACAAAGGTTAACACATGAGGAGGTAAACAACTCCTAATATTCATAGAGTAAAATCCAAACCTTTTAGTTAATCATTCACAAGCAATCTTGGTGTCAAAGCTGCTAAGGCAGATTGCAAAAGCCTGAAATGCAGATAATGGGTACCGGTAGTCCATCGTAAAAACATCTTTCCCTACTTTTCCAAACTGGAGGATGACCTTCCCACGTTCTGGGCCCGTCTGTCCATTTTCCATAGAAGCCACCAACTGAAAATTCTTCACAGAAGCAACTGTTACCCGTCCATGAAAATTCAAACACCAACATTGGAGTTGCTCGTGCCACCTAGGAGCCTTGTTTTTCAAAACCAGTTTCTTATCGTCTCTGTCATCAGTTGAAGGTCCACAAAGGAAATTTTCCATGCGGCTTGATTTTGATCTGAAAAATGGGAGTGATGGAGAGGCATCTATGTTGCTAAGGAACTCAGTCTGTGTGGAAGCGACACCCCCAGGTTCAATTGCAGCAGCAGGAATGGCATCCATGACACACTGCATTTTTCTTGGGCCCCTGTTTGTGAAACAAATGGTTAATTGCCATTAGGGTTGGCTAGAAATTTTGGGGACAAGGGAAGTAGTCAAGAAAAATAAGCCTACAATGCGAAACTTTTCTACCCACAAAAGTCCACCTGATTAAGAGAAAGATGATTAGAAAATGAAAATGTGAGGAAGTGAAACGAAAATGACAGAAAAATAAATGAATTTCTTTTCTTGCATGATTTTGTAGTAGATAACTATTTTCATAAGAAAATTATCATTACCTTTTGATTTTTGCAAGAGAAAAACAGACACCACGAATGTGTAAGTGATTTTATGGAAATTCATGTTTTCTCACAACTTAGATTATTATCTTTCTACTTTAACATATGAAAAGTTTTTTTTTTTTCTCCTTCCATCACATTCCAACATCCCCTTGCTCAAACAGACCCTACGAGTTCCCTAAAGAAAAGGAAAGGAAAGCAGAGACCCAACAAACCCTTTTTTTCGGTTTACTTCCGTATATTTGTAAATCAACAAGTATTCCTTCTAGTTACCACTTACCTGGATCCCAAAACATTCAATTTATATGAGAGGAGAGCTACTGGATAGTTGCCAGCAGAAACTCCGGGGGAAACTTGTTTTGGGCCACCTAGCCTAAACGAGCGACTCTTCATCATTTTGGCTCCAGTATGAGGTGGAAGGCCATCATATATTGCAAACTTAGTTCCTACATAATTGGACCTGTTCAAAAGAATAGAAATAATGTTACTGAATCCCACACCAAAAAATTTAGAGATTTTGTGAACTGGGAAAATTTGAAACACACCTTAATTTCCCAACATATGTGCTATTCCCCTTTGACATATTATTTGTACTCAGAGAGATGATGTAGTTGCGCAGGTGGCCCGCTTGAACCTACGAGCAGCAAGAAGAAACTTTCCATCATCGGCCAATGCTGCCACAAGAATAGCCAAATGACCAAAAAGAAACACAAATAAATGTTTGCAGTAAAAAAAAGGAGGTCATGGGAACAGATAGCGCCCAGAAAATAGGGCCTCTATCCTGCAAACACTCCATTACAAAAATTTGAAATGTGCTCACCTAGAGATAAACTAAGGTAAAGATGATATGTTTGTGTCAACCGATCCCTTCTTATGAAACACTGAAGGAGAGAGTCTCTGGAACCACGCTGCAACAATTCACGAATTCGATAAAAGGGTCAAGATGACTCAGTAAAACATAATAAACATTCAACAGGATTTAAGAAAAGCCACCCATCAAGTGTTCTAAATTATGAAACCCAAAGCTCGTCCCTGAAGGCCGATGTCTCCTCTCAACTGCTTCAATGTTTGTAATAACTAAATAGAAGTTGGTTTTCTGGCACTTTCATAGCACTCTTTTCTTTTCATTTTTGATCAGATAGCACACTCATTGGGTGGGTGAAAAATATAGCATGACAACAAAAATCAACACCAGAGCAATACATTCACAACTTTCTTAAACAAGAAGAGTGCTGCAATCCTGCCACCAGAATGTTTTCCCCAGGTATGGTGTATTCCATTATTTTTGGGTTCCATCATATCTGGAATTTGGTGGATCCAAGATGTACGCATGGACTAGGCTGTATAAATACACAGTAAAAAGAGAACAATTATGAAATGCATTCCTGTGACATGCAGAAAAAAATTGTATCCTTCCCAAACCTGTTTACAAAAACACCATCAGAATGATAATGGCAACGGTATCTTTGCAAATAAAGAAATCTTTGTCGCTGTGCCTATCTAATATAAAGGTCCACATCGAGCCACATCATTCTGTATAACCTTCTCGTTGGTATATCACCTCAGCTCATTTCTCAATCTCCCTCAATTACTTCAGGTTTCAATGCTTCATTCTTCTAATTTTGTATCAATTTTTCACCTCTTCTCAACTGGTTCAGTTCTAATTGTCAACAAACAATTGATCAGTTTGACTTTGCATATTTTTTTCAGCACTCTCCTAGGGTGTGGTCTAAATCATCACTACAAAAACAAATAGTCAAAACTCACAAAGGAATCTGCCAAAATAGATGTTATAAAATCAATGGGATGTCATCACTGGTTTACATCGCAACCTTGTTGGATTGCATATTTTAGATGATTGCCAAAAAGTAAGGGGTTAAACAATCAAGTCAAACATATCCTACAGAACATGCAGAGAATCAAAATATATGAAGAATTCAATAACATATAGCAGCCCTAGTTTTGTTAATATACCTGCTTAACTGATATAGGAAATGTTAATTTCCCTGATACCTCAGGTGTCCCCACAACCTCCTTCACAACCTCCCTCCAACTCCTGCACACTCCAGCGCAGGCAACCACATTCCTCCTCGATGACCAACTACTCTCCTCCGCCTTATCTGCCACTGTCATAGTACTGTCTTGGACCACACGGCGAGACCTCGGTTTCAATCCGCAACCAAACTTCATATCCAAATTTGTAGTAAAAACTCCACCTAACAAATGTAATTTACACAAAACTGTAAAAAAATCAAGCTTTACTTCAACTTAGGCTGTGTTTTGGTTGTCCAGAAAGTCTTAATTGTTTAGGATGTCTAAAGCTTGGCACATGACCTTCCAGCAATTTGTTTTCCTTTCAATGGCTTTTGGCAACCCAATAATGGGGGAAATTAAAAGACTTTTGTTAAGGCGAAAAAGATTTCGGGAAAAGAAAAGGAAAAAAAAAAAACTGGCTTTACCTTTTCTATACAGAAACAATTTAGCAAAATAAAAAAAAAAAAAAAGTAATCTCTTAAGCTTATACAATGGTGATAATGGTGTCATTTCCCCTGCTATATATAAGACTTCCAACAGTGATCATCTAATCCTCATCATTTTTTTGTGAAAAAAATTACTATAAATCATTGGGATCTATTAATAAAATTGGATGAAATTTTGGTGGGTGTTGTGGTTTGATTTCTTGACATAATATTCCATTTTTTTAGTAAAGACCGCGAACAATTAGTCCCAAAACCGAAACAATATAGCTAAACTTTATCAAATCAGCACTGGGTCAATAGCAACTCTGCCCAAGTTTTTGGAAAAGTGAGCCGACCAAGTTTTGTGCTTTCCAGAAAATTTGTGCAATAAAAGGACCAAAAAAAGGAAATGATAGTGAATAGCCTCATTTGTAGTTAATCAATTTATATACTGTGTCGTCAGTGGTATAAAACTTAGTAAGCAGAATTCCATCACTCAGTCTTGGATTTGGAGAGTTTGAGAGGTCAGCTAATTTCTGATTTGTGAGGCACAATGTAAGGCAAGAAACTGTGATCAACCGCTACTATGAGTCTCAACAAGCAAGAAATTATTACTACATATACCTATGATTTTTCAACAAATGGGATAAACAATAGATATCTAGAGTCACAGACTGAACCTGATTGAATTTCGATAATTGATCAACGACATCATTCCCAACCAGTGCCTCACCAACAAACAGGACAAGACCCGGGTTGTTTAGGTTTGTAAGCTTTGCAGGGCTCTCATTAATGGTTAATTATCCTGTAAAAGAAAAGCATGAATTCCAAAACACCAAAACCGGCAGGAAGATCTACAGTAGAAACCCCTAGTCCATATGGACAATATGTTTACTGCATATTAACATCACTTGCAACAAGCCTTGCTCAAGTAGCTACAGAGGACTCATTCAAGGATAAACTCAGGGCCTATGAATCCCTTCACTTGTGCTGCAACAATATTGCATTCAAAGCCAGCAGTACATTAGCATTTAATAATGGGCTTAAATAATATGGGTGTACAACGAACCATTCTGCTAGAGCTTAACTTGTGTTCGACAATATTCTAAAAGCTTTTAAGATCAGTTCACTACCTAAGAAGTGCAGCTTGACCATATTCTAAAACTCGTTAATTTTGTAATCTGGACAATTCCAAATTTCTATTAAAAAAACCAAGTCGCTTGAGCTTGGTTGAAACTCGTTTAGATCATGTCAAATGATTAACAAGCTAATCTTAGGCCTATTTTGGCTAAATATAATGGCTGGACTTTTTTTTGTCTTTACTTAATTTTCTTTTGCATTTGTTTGTTTTGCATTAATTTTTTATGGATTATTGATTTGTCTCAATGAGAGAAAAGTAAAATATTATTAAGCAAAATTTTTTTTGACAAAGACAAATAATCCAAAAACTCTGCCTGTATTGGATTATTTTTGTTTCTAGTGAACTTTTTTAAGATTTTGAACATATTAACCTTTAATTCTTCTTGTTGGGCTGAAGTCGGAACAAATAATCTTCAAAATATCAATGCAAAACTAACAAATACAATTTTTTTTATTTTAATGAAGGCAGAAAAATAATCCTAACATTTTAATGTAGCCAAAACAGGCCTTATAGCTTTAAACATATCTTGAACCCCGTTAAGTTTTCAAGGCAAGCTTGAACAACACACTATCACCTCAAATCTGCTAAAATACAGCCACAAACAGAAGCTTTAAAGCAATGATATTACCAGCATTCGACAGCTGTATCAACAAGAACCACGTCTGAACCATTTTGAGAGGCCTGCTGGATCGCTTCCTTCCCTACAATTGCAGGATCTTTCTCATAGCCCTTCTAAAAAATAGGGATCTGCCAAAAAAAAAAGATTGTTACAGCAATTTTCAGTCAAGCTCATGCAAATCATACTTTCAGGAGTGTCAAATCCCTAACCCAACAGACCAAAGAACAGAGAGCTGTACATAATTCTGAAACCTGAACTCTACGTGCATGAGTCCGCAACTGTTCCACAACTCCAGAGCAGAAGGTATCACATGCAGCCATCATAACCTTGACATTATGTTGGAGAAGCCACTAGGCAGTCAGCAGAATCACGTTCAAAGATTGCTAAAATTACGTCTTAAAAAATTCGAACTTCCAAATGCGCTGATGCAGTTATGATCTACCTTAGCAAGGATGGTAGATTTTGCAACTCCATAAACTCCAACAAAAACCACAACATATAGTTTTCCTTGGTTCTCGACAGCATGCATATCCCTCAATATGTCAATCGAGTGTCTAGGAGTTAAAATTTGGACAAGGGCTTCTTCCATTGCTGCCTGTAAATTGATCAATTTCCAATTCTTAATATTGTCTCCTTTTTCAGTAAGTTCGTTAATTAGTGGCCTTTCCACACCTAAAAATGCATAAGAAACCGTTACCTGCACTGTCAAAGATATCCTTGTAAAGGAAGCAAGCTTTTTAACTTCCAAACTTGCTGCCACAGATTCACCAAGTTATTCAGCTATCTCCTCAGCCTAAGACTGCCATAAGATGAAAATTCCCATGACCGAACGTAAGATTGAGAACACTAAATACATCAGAACTGACAGGAAGCAGAAATAGAGTAACATGCAAAGGAAGCAGAAAACAGGAAGCATAGCACATTCTTGGTCATGAGCCTGCCCTTACGAGCTTTCAAAGCTGGTTCCAGGTCAGCCTTCTCTAAACTGGCTTTCCCAGCAATACCGAGCATAGTAAAGTGTGAAAAGGGTGATTTGTATCTAAAAAGTTCAAAAATTCAGTACCATAGTAATCAGCCATTTGACCGCTACATACTGGGAAAAAAAGGAGAAAAAGGATACAAATCAGCCATCTCATTAAGAAACTTCAATCGGCACAACTTGATCCATGATTAACGATGGTATTTTCCTCTCTTCTTTTCTTTTGGGGACAGCAGAGGGTAGGGTACAAGCGCAATCACAAATATAGCTCCTATAAGGACCAAACAATTTCAGCAAGTTTAACAATCAGAATTCGCAACACTTTCAATGCTGAGAGAGTCCGAATACTTGGTGCCATATTTGAACTCTCGGCCAAATCATCAAGGCATATGCATTTGCATGTCGGCATGTCCATGTTGTGTCCTGTGTTCGTGTTGGTGCTACATAGAGTTTTTCCATATTCTAACACAAGGTCATAAGCTACCACCTCCATCTCAATATTTGCCAAGCGAGAACAAGAACCAAACATCTGCAAATATTGCAGCAGCCTCACCAGCACATAAACTAGTAAACTTACAGCCATCCAACATATTAGAGCCAAAAAACATATTAGAAGAAAAATGTTGGGAAAAAAATTGCTAGTGTGGAAACTAAGAAACTAAGAACCTATGTAGCACGGACACCGACACATATACGGACACCGGACACTGAAATTCCAAAAATTAGACACAAACATAGCTGGGTACATGGCAAAAATAAATAATTATATATGTAAATTTATCGTATAAGTAATGCAATAACAATTTATATAGATAGATATATACACTTTTCTTTTGATATGTAACATATCTACACTTTTGTATACTAGTATACAACTAGCGCACACAGATACGTAAGATACACACCCACAAATGAACGAAAATATATATACCAGTACATACATACGTACATATAAACATATACATACCGAGAGAGTGTATACCAAAAAAAAATTTAATGTAAGGGACACGCCACGTGGCATGTCCTATATGTGTCCCCATGTCTGATATGTGGACACGGAGACCTCTTGAGGCATCGGTGCTTCATAGCTAAGAACAAACCAAGCTTAGAGCCACAATAAAAGAAACACAACATCATAACGATTCACGACACACAATTTGTTAAACAAGCACTTCACCCCTTTATAGCTGCACATGCTACATTCCCTTGGAAACCTGATTTTTAGCACATCATACATCCAAATCATTTATCCAGCTTAACTTGGGCATTCAGGGGAAAAAAAAATGAGACACCAAATAGGGGCTCCCTTTTTATATTAGAATAACTGGATTTCTTTTATCTTTCTTGGTTTCGCTGGAGGTAAAGCTTTCTTTTTGGCTTTCTCATAGTCATCGGATTCCATCCTTCCCATGTCTTTGAACGGCTACTGCTCTTTACTAGTGAGGGCCTTCCGATGCCCCCCAATTTGTCTCTTTGCCTACATTGAAGTCGATATTGCTTAACAAGTAATGCAATAAAAGAAATTAAAACTGTAAGGGTTATACCTTCAAACTTCATTAATGACTGTAATGACTCACTCGTACAAGAGAAACAATACGGTTTCCTAACAAATAGTTAAAAGAGATTAATCGAATAGTACAACAGAAAACTTTAAGAATGCGAGGAGGAACATATATTTTTGAGATTGGAAATAAACAAATTTTGAACAGAAGATTCAATATCATTGTGCAGTGGTTTCCTCTTCACTGACTTAATCAATTATCTTAAACAGGTACACAACCAATTAGATAAGCATACAACCAATTAGCTTGGGAGATACAAACCACAATCTGATTAATCCTATAGCATATATTCCAAAGATAAGAGATTCTTGATTATAATTTTTCTAAAGAACCTCACAACTATTGAAACAGACCCAATGGAAAAACATAGAAGCCCTTGAATCAGATATTCACCATGTCATTTAGGCCAATGATGACCAAGTTATCAAGGTCCTTATGGTGCCCCATGTGAAATCCTAAAGAACGAGTTCTTATTTTTTGTTTTCTTGCCAAGTTGCAATGGGATACAACATGGCCAAGAACCAAAATCCTAGACCTCAAGGTGGACTTGGTTTGTGTTGCCACAATTGAAAATCGTAATGGCTATTCTTTTAGTTTTCTTAGGTTAAAAAAAGTGTACGTATTGAAGAAAATAGATTTTAAATCAAAATTACAGATGATACATAAAGTAAACAAAACATTGTCATAGAGAAAAGCATAAAATAATATGCTGGACTCCTTCAAATCAACATCACATGATGAGCTCATCTCCATAAAACGAAAAAATGAACAATCCCATTATTTCTTGGGGTTCTCATTAAACAAACTTTTAATGAATTAGGGAGAGTATCATGGTGAGAATGATGCCAGGAAATTTTAGTTATGGAAAGAGACTTCTTTTTGTGTGGAAACATCAAACAAGTATGATAGGATAAGAGAGGTGGAGATAGAGGCTGATAGAGATTCATAGTGCCAGAAATAAAACCAATTTGAGGAAAATGAGATGTGAACAATCTCTTGCAAGATATTCTTGATGATTCACATATTTCATCGAACATTTGGAATGCTTAAAAAGACATGAGTAAACCAGAACTTTTGGGACAATAATGACTTGTGCGACACTTGGAAAGGTTTTGGACTCACGTAATTTCAGGCTTCAGCTAAAGCTTAAACGAAAATCTGATTCATCAACGTCCACCATGAATCATCATCAGCCCGGCAAGGAAACTATGATTGAGAAGTGAGAACCAAAACAAAAATCACATAGACCAAAAGGGAAGAGACACTTACGATCAGAGTGGGTTGTGATGCGTGGTTCCATTGACACAGTACCCCAAACTGCATCAGCGGCCCGGCAAAGAAAAGTTGAGCACCAGGTTCTCTCTCTCTCCCTCTGCCCCCTCGTGAATTTCATTTATTCCCGCTCAAAGTATCTTCCCTGCTATAAACGATTTTGATCCAGTGTAGACAAGTCTATTATCAGAAAAAAAATTCAACTAAAATCGTTTTCGATTACGCATCATTCAATGACCGATTCATTTGATTTTTAACATGGTTTATCATCTTGAAAAAATCTACAACATGAACTAATCAGATCGTATTAACAATCTCTAATTGAATCACAATCGAGCAATTACTCGATCTAATGGCAGTTGGCTTTATTCTTTGATAAAAAGATTGGATTGAATGTGGTCAAATATATTTTCATAAGAAAAAATTGGCACCAATCATCTCTGATCATGCACTGATACCAATTAAATTTGTATAAAAATTGACAAAGTCTATCTTCTTAGCAAGATCTAAATGTTGAACAGATTCGATGAGATTAATAATCCCTGAATAAATCTCGAGTGACTAATTAATTTGCATTTCCATATTGAGAAGCTCCAAAAGGTATCTGGCGTCGTTTTGGGTATATGACATAGGTTGAACGCATGTCACGTATCCAAAACGACGCCGCTTTAATATCTTATAAATGGCGCAGCTCTCATATAAATGCAGCCACCGCTTTCTCCATCTCTCTCTATTCTCTAAGAAAGGCGATTTCTTCTTCCCCTTTGGCGCAGGTCTCATATAAATGGCTCATCCAGCCAACACTCTCTCTCTCTCTCTCTCTCTCTCTCAGAAAGGCGATTTCTTCTTCCCCTTTGCAGCAAACCCATACTACCAGATGTCGATATACAGGATTACAAATGGTTTTCAAAGGACCGTCTCTCTCTCTCTTGGAAAGGCGATTTCTGCTTAGCTCTCGTTATGCTCGCAATGAATTCAGCTCTCTTCGTGATCTGCAAAACAAGGTGCGCCCTTAATCACTACTCTAAACTTGCAATTCTTATGCGAACTAGGGTTTTTTTAGGGTTTAAGGCTTCTGTTCGTATGTGGTTCTCTTAAGTTGTAGACTTATAGTATTTTGTGCATTATTTACAACAAAATCTTGTGGTATCAGTAGGGTTTATGGCGTAAGTTCTTATATGTTCCTATAAAGTTGTAGTCTTTGTGTAGGAGTATTTACCCAGAAAGATCTTGTGGGCAACTAAGTTGAGGTTTTGAAGTTATGCTAAACAGACAAGAAAAAATAATAATAATAATTTCTATGTTGGAGCTGAAGTTGCCAATTTTTTTGTCTATTTGTGTCAAGGATGAAAGTTTCATATTGTCGGTGGGAGCCGCAAAATTTGGACTTAACAGGGCCGAATCACATGTATTTGTACATTATAACAAAAGTACGCTGTATAAGCATAAAATGTGTGTATATATGTAGCCCTCATTTAATTTTACACGTGTGACCAAAAAATGGTTGATAACTTGATATTTTTAGGGTGTTTTTTTTTCCACACACATGAGAATTTTGAATTTTAAGAAATTCTCATGCACCCAAGGGACTTACGGGGGCAAATCCCCTAAAGTTTTTTTCCAAATTAACTTGAAAAAATAGTACGACTAATGCAGATATTTGTAGTTGTGCAGTGGCTCCGGCACCCAGTGGTTCCCTCATCCCATAAAGTTTTTTTCAAATTAATCTGAAAAACTAGTACGATTAGTTCGGATATTTGTAGTCGTGTAGGGGCCCGGGCATCCCTTGGCTCCCCCATTTGTCCCCCTCTACATATTGTACTATCGTAGTTTATTTTTATGGGTTTTATTTGAAAGTTGTTTCTTGGAGCTTCTGGTTGCCACGTTGCATGTACGTAAAGTGCAATATGTTTTGGAGGTTAACATAACTGATTCTTGAGACATAGCCAGTCCTCGTTGTATTCCTCGTTTTCCCTGGTGAGTGGTAACATGTCATCTAGGCAAAGTACTGAATGTATAATTTTTTGGGTTCCAGGTGGTTCCCAGTCTGGTGTCACTATTACAACACTCAACCCTCAACGCATCTGCTTTTCAACGACTTGGGTTCTGGTCATCCGCGTCTCCTCAAAACAATGGTACTCACACTAGAGCATGTGAAGATACCACTCTTCCTGATAAGAAATAAGCTTCCAGTTCTGAAGATATAAATGTTGCCAATAAGAAAGGAGTCAAATTCTAATACGGAATCTCAATCTGTCAAAAGGCGGAGAAGACGTACTAAACGAACTGCATTTTCTGATTCAGATTCTGAGAGCGAGTTATCCATGGAGGATGTGGTTAAAGTTCTGGCAGAAAACCAAGAACTTCTAAGAGGGAAGGACAAAGCGATTGAGGTACTTACCAAAAAAAAAAAACAAAGCGATTGAGGTAATGCAAGAAAAAGTTCTCCTGGTTGTTGCTGAAATGGAGAATGTTGAGGAAAGGACGAGACGTGAAGCAGAAAACTCCAAAAAAATTGCCATACAGGTTTTTGTCCTTTTAAAAAATGTTGCGTAATTTTAAGTTGGTCCGGCCCTTGACATTTCTTGTGCTTTGGCCTGATTTGTGAGTCTTGCTCTTTGTTTGCAAATTATGGTGCTGAGTTTTGCAAAGAGTTTACTAGATGTTGCAGATAATCTGAATAGAGCTGCTTCTATTGTTGAAAACAGTTTCTCAAAGATTGATGCAATTTAAGACACTGCTGGAGCAGTGCCCCTTCTCAAAACACTTCTTGAAGGTGTTGACATGACTGAAAACACAACTTCTATAGGTATATTAAATTCTCTAGATTGTTTATTGGCTATTGCTTCAAAGCAATTATGGTTGGATGTACCCTTGCAGGTGTCTTTCTTTGTATTTCTGTCCAAACTGCATTCCAAACTAGCAGCTTCTTGCCCATCCGGAGAAATATATTTGTTGCCATATGCTATCATTTATAGTGGTTCAAATTCAACTTGTTTGAATACTGTATAACATTTGTATGAAGATTCAATTTCTCATTAGGCTTGTTGAATGTTTGGTTCAGGTATTCAAAAAGTCCGGAGTGGAAAAATATGACCCAACAAATGAGCAATTTGATCCTAATAGGCATAATGCAGCATTCTAAGTCCCAGATGCTTTCAAGCCCCCTGGCACAATAGCTATCGTTTTGAAAGTAAACTTCTTTTCTCCCCCTTTGCGATCAATAAATTAAGGCTTGCCAATTTCTCTAAGACATGAAGCATCATCCCTTAATCTGTTAACTATATGATTGGATGGACGTTTTTGTTTTTCTACTCGATTACATTCACGGGAGTATCCACAACTTTATACTTTGAATGGGCACTTTTGGATCTTTTTGAAAATGAATTGCTCGGTAAAATCAGCCACCTGCAACTTCCTCTGTAGTTGCTTGTGTAGATTATTTTCTCGCTTTTACTCACAACCAATTGGAAATTTTCATTTAATACTTCTGAAGTTGGGTTCAAATGGTCAATAACGAGCAAAATGGTATAACGTGCTTTTTGTGTTGCAGCCCGGATACACATGCTGCATGATTGAGTTCTTCGGCCAGCTGAAGTAGGAGTAACAGTTGACATGGATAACGAGACAAACCAAGGGTCATCTTGAAGGAGATATTGTTCACAATATCTGGAAGGCCATATGGCCCATATCAAGATTTTGCATCTGCTCATGAACAGAAATGAAGAATGCATGTTTCCCCTGTTAGATAATCTTTAGCTGATGTGCCTAGTCTATCTAGTACAGAGAGGTGGGGAAAAATAGAATTGACCCAGTTTTTTTTTGCCAAATTCAACTAGAGTTTTGCCCATGTTCGGCTCCATTTTTGTTGCTCGTGTGGATATTAATCTGCACAAACTGAATCAATCAGGATGCTTAGAGAGGCTAATTCTCATTTATGTGGTTTTGTTTTGTAATTTATAGATCATTGTGGTACTTTTCTCTTTACCCAATGTGTTTATTGGAATAGAGCTCTGCTTCCAAGTTCCGTTTTTCTGCAAAGGGTTAATTGAGGAGTTTATTACCGTTAAGATCACAAAACAAATATTGTTAGCATTAAAGCTAATCACTCTTTTTAATTACCATTAAGGTTAATCACTCTTTTGTTTGGGTTTGTGTTTAGGATGCACTTGTCTGTTATAGTGTATTGTAGGGGTTAGGTTTTGGCATTTTCATTGGATACTATAGGAATAGTTCTTGGCTTCTATTTCGTTTTAGGCACTTTCCCAAACCGTTTATCTTGTTTTCTTCTTGTCTTAGAAGTGTTTACCTCACCTAGCTTCTATTTCGTTCCTCTAGTTTACTTTTATACATCCAAAAATTATTAACTACCCTCCCGATTTTTGTTAAGTAACCAAAAAGCAAAAATAGACTAGTAAATAGCCCGTCTTGCTATAACTCTTGCCTTCTGGGGGGGTAGGTTCAGATTTTTTGAGTTCATATAACTTTGGGTAGACATCAAACCAAAGTATAATGGACATGTTGTTATTTGGGGGGACCATTTCCATAAAGAAATATACAAAATAACTAAAAATGTAGTATTACTAGCAAGTCCGCCCCTGCATCAAAGTCTTTTTGGTTGTTAACCCGCTAAACACCCTGCTCATGTATATTTTATGGGAAGAAATAAAATACCCGAAAGCAAAATTGGGCCGCTCCAAGGTAAGATGGAATGACCCGAAAGCCAGGAACATACCCAACCGAAGGAAATTGGGGACGGGAAACTGAGGTGTTTCTTTGGCAAAAAATGGATTATTCTTTTGTCATTATTAAAAAAAATCCGCAATTGTTAATTTTGTGTTTCCCTTGACGTGGAGGGACTAAGTGATTTGACAAAAATAATTTAAATGGATTATTTTTTTGTCCTCGTCCAGAAAACATTCTCATTTGTTAGTTTTGCATTCATTTTGTGTGAATTTTTAATAGCTGTTTTGAATTATTTTTGTCTTTATTCTTAAAAGTTTTAGCTTGGTTCATAATTTATTTATTAAATTCTTCTCGTCGAGAAGAAGTAATAATTTACACAAAAAAAATAATCCGCAATTGTTGATTTTGTGTTTTTTTTTTTTTGTAAATTATTACTTCATCCATTAAAAAATTAGTCGAGTGATGTCGGAGAAAATTAAGCCCATTGGATATTTGTACGTAATTGATCTAATTTGTTTAATTTTCATTTAGAATTCAAGACACTATTATTCGAAAGAATCTTCAACAAAAATTATATAATTACACGCTCGATAATCCATTGATCTAGACCATAGGTGCTGTAGGGCTCATTGAGAAGAACATTCAATTAAAAAAATTATCTTTGACACGTGAGGACAGCTGTTAACCAGTTGTCAAGTCTTTTGCTCTAGCATAGTTACTCTTAGGGATGACAATTTCACCTAAAACCAATGGATACCCGAATCAGACCGACCCTGTCAGAGAGGATTTTTATAATTTTTTCCTACCCATGGGGTGGGTTTAGTTTTCATAACTGTCAGTGGTTTTTTAGTTCATCTCTCTCCCTATTACTCTCAAATCCCTTAAAAATATCAAGAGTCCCTATAGGAACCTCTTAAGAAAGTTTATTATTTAGTTATTTCCTTTGATTACGTTAGAATTTAGATGTTTATTGGTAAAATCATATGGTATGTTACTTATTTATTTTAATATACAATATTTTTCCTTAAAATGTTCATTAATAGAATGAATATTAATGCGGGTTTGGTGCGGTTTGGATAAAATCCAAATCCATATGGTTTGGTTATGGTGCACCAAAATTCATACCCGTCGATATCAGTTTAGATTTGGTTATAGATAAATGCTTTGGCTTTGGGTATGGTAATCATAAAATTTGGACCAAACCGATCCATTGCTATCCCTAGTTACTCTTAAAGGCAAAAAATAGATCCGCGTTAAACACTTCTTGGGATAAAGCAAAACCTTAGCTCGCACTCTCTCCTTTTAAACGTATGTTTGCAAGAAAAACAAATTTTGAAATAATAATAACAAACATTCTATCAACTTTCTAAAAAAATAAATTGAAATCAATAAATAAATAGTAATTTTTTAATTTTTTTTCTTTTTACACACAGCAATAAAACACAACTTCATATATTTTACACACAGCAATAAAACACAACTTCATATACTCGCAGACACCAAAGACTAAAGAGGAATTGTTATTCCATTCCCCCATACAACCAAACTGTAAAATAGGCGAAAATTATAAGTAACATGAAAACACATCCAACAAATGAGATCCGTCTAGTGTACTGTTTGAATAATACACCGGATGGATCTCATCCGTTTGATGTGTTTTCATGTTCTTTTTCGTGTTTTCTTTTCCTATTATGCACTACTCCTCGTAAAATAGGAATCTCAATTCGAATGGTCTAGATTTTTATCAAATCCAAATGCGGATGCCGATACCCATGCATTACACCGACCTGCAAGTCTGCAAGAATGGACAAATAGAATTTGCAATCTCAAATGGCGAAATAGTCTAGAAACCACAAGGACATTTCTACCGTGTTACATTCAGTGTTTAACTTTAACCTTCATTTCCATGACCAGAACTAATACAGAATCAATTCTAGTAGAACAGCAGATCCTCAAGCTTGGACACATAATAATGGAAGAAGCCACACAAACGCAAGCATAAATCTATTTCGGAAGGCTATTATGTACAAAGCCAACAGAAGATAAACAAACCGATTATTGACATTCGAGGGCTTCAACAATTTCTCATTTGTTTCCTTCTACTAGCCCAACGTACATGCTACCCATGTACCAAACGATCAGGATGAGAAAAAAAAGGCTTACAATTGATAACATTTGAATATTGTAATATCACAAGATGATAGTTTTCTGTTTAATAACCGGGTGGTGTGCCAACTTACACACATCTCAACTAATCTAGAGACTCCGGGGATGACAATCGGGCCTTCCTCAACGGCTTTGAGGGTATTTTTTTTGGCTCTCAGTGGAAATCGAACCTGCAAGAGTGGGGGAGCAAGCTCCTTGCTTTCTGTCATGCTGACACTTGCTCGATGGGGGTGTATCATCTATTGATAAGTGAAAATGATATTTGACCACCACAACTATGAATATATAAAAACCTAAGGTAATCATTTCGCCATTAGCGAAGGAGAAACAGATTTTGACAGAGATTAGGATGCGGGGCAGTCTACTGATTTTGCTATTGTTTTTTTTTCCTTTTTACTGAATAGCTACAAGTACAGGAACAATGGAATTACTTAACAGAATCGCCAGCACAGAACGAAATCAACATGCGATGACACGGATGGTTAACAGCACTTTACAGTACAGGAGACGAGAGCAATAAAAACTGAGGTGCATATGTGCATGACTGCGTGCATAAGTTGATCAACCTATTCCTAGTGCAATCGAACATGCTTATTCATCTGATACAAAGGTTAACACATGAGGAGGTAAACAACTCCTAATATTCATAGAGTAAAATCCACACCTTTTAGTTAATCATTCACAAGCAATCTTGGTGTCAAAGCTGCTAAGGCAGATTGCAAAAGCCTGAAATGCAGATAATGGGTACCGGTAGTCCATCGTAAAAACATCTTTCCCTACTTTCCCAAACTGGAGGATGACCTTCCCACGTTCTGGGCCCGTCTGTCCATTCTCCATAGAAGCCACCAACTGAAAATTCTTCACAGAAGCAACTGTTACCCGTCCATGAAAATTCAAACACCAACATTGGAGTTGCTCGTGCCACCTAGGAGCCTTGTTTTTCAAAACCAGTTTCTTATCGTCTCTGTCATCAGTTGAAGGTCCACAAAGGAAATTTTCCATGCGGCTTGATTTTGATCTGAAAAATGGGAGTGATGGAGAGGCATCTATGTTGCTAAGGAACTCAGTCTGTGTGGAAGTTTACACCCCAGGTTCAATTGCAGCAGCAGGAATGGCATCCATGACACACTGCATTTTTCTTGGGCCCCTGTTTGTGAAACAAATGGATAATTGCCATTAGGGTTGGCTAGAAATTTTGGGGACAAGGGAAGTAGTCAAGAAAAATAAGCCTACATTGCTAAACTTTTCTACCCACAAAAGTCCACCTGATTAAGAGAAAGATGATTAGAAAATGAAAATGTGAGGAAGTGAAACGAAAATGACAGAAAAATAAATGAATTTCTTTTCTTGCATGATTTTGTAGTAGATAACTATTTTCATAAGAAAATTATCATTAACTTTTGATTTTTGCAAGAGAAAAACAGACACCACGAATGTGTAAGTGATTTTATGGAAATTCATGTTTTCTCACAACTTAGATTATTATCTTTCTACTTTAACATATAACCAAACCAAACCAAACCAAGCCTTATGTCCCAATCAATTGGGGTCGGCTACATGAATCCTTTTTCTCCATTGAGCTCTATCAAATGGTACTACATCGCTTAAACCCAGTATACCTAGATCTTTGCGTACTACCGCATCTAAAGTCAATTTGGGTCTTCCTCTCCCTTGTGAGTTTCTTCCCAAAGCTATCCTATCCACTCTCTTAACTACTGCATCCACTGGCCTACGATAGACATGCCCAAACCACCTTAACCTATTTTTTTTCTCCTTCCATCACATTCCAACATCCCCTTGCTCAAACAGACCCTACGAGTTCCCTAAAGAAAAGAAAAGGAAAGGAAAGCAGAGACCTAACAAACACTTTTTTTCGGTTTACTTCCGTATATTTGTAAATCAACAAGTATTCCTTCTAGTTAACCCTTACCTGGATCCCAAAACATTCAACTTATATGAGACGTGAGCTACTGGATAGTTGCCAGCAGAAACTCCGGGGGAAACTTGTTTTGGGCCACCTAGCCTAAACGAGCGACTCTTCATCATTTTGGCTCCAGCATGAGGTGGAAGGCCATCATATATTACAAACTTAGTTCCTACATAATTGGACCTGTTCAAAAGAATAGAAATAATGTTACTGAATCCCACACCAAAAAATTTAGAGATTTTGTGAACTGGGAAAATTTGAAACACACCTTAATTTCCCAACATATGTGCTATTCCCCTTTGACATATTATTTGTACTCAGAGAGATGATGTAGTCTGCGCAGGTGGCCTGCTTGAACCTACGAGCAGCAAGAAGAAACTTTCCATCATCGGCCAATGCTGCCACAAGAATAGCCAAATGACCAAAAAGAAAAACACAAATAAATGTTTGCAGTAAAAAAAAGGAGGTCATGGGAACAGATAGCGCCCGGAAAATAGGGCCTCTATCTCGGAAAATAGGGCCTCTATCCTGCAAACACTCCATTACAAAAATTTGAAATATGCTCACCTAGAGATAAACTAAGGTAAAGATGATATGTTTGTGTCAACCGATCCCTTCTTATGAAACACTGAAGGAGAGAGTCTCTGGAACCAGGCTGCAACAATTCACAAATTAGATAAAAGGGTCAAGATGACTCAATAAAACATAATAAACATTCAACAGGATTTAAGAAAAGCCACCCATCAAGTGTTCTAAATTATGAAACCCAAAGCTCGTCCCTGAAGGCCGATGTCTCCTCTCAACTGCTTCAATGTTTGTAATAACTAAAAAGAAGTTGGTTTTCTGGCACTTTCATAGCACTCTTTTCTTTTTTTTGATCAGATAGCACACTCATTGGGTGGGTGAAAAATATAGCACGACAACAAAAATCAACACCAGAGCAATACATTCACAACATTCTTAAACAAGAAGAGTGCTGCAATCCTGCCACCAGAATGTTTTACCCAGGTATGGTGGATTCCATTATTTTTGGGTTCCATCATATCTGGAATTTGGTGGATCCAAGATGTACGCATGGACTAGGCTGTATAAATACACAGTACAAAGAGAACAATTATGAAATGCATTCCTGTGACATACAGAAAAAAATTGTATCCTTCCCAAACCTGTTTACAAAAACACCATCAGAATGATAATGGCAACGGTATCTTTGCAAATAAAGAAATCTTTGTCGTTGTGTCTATCTAATATAAAGGTCCACATCGAGCCACATCATTCTGTATAACCTTCTCCTTGGTATATCACCTCAGCTCATTTCTCAATCTCCCTCAATTACTTCAGGTTTCAATGCTTCATTCTTCTAATTTTGTATCAATTTTTCACCTCTTCTCAACTGGTTCAGTTCTAATTGTCAACAAACAATTGATCAGTTTGCCTTTGCATATTTTTTTCAGCAATTTCCTAGGGTGTGGTCTAAATCATCACTACAAAAACAAATAGTCAAAAGTCACATAGGAATCTGCCAAAATAGATGTTATAAAATCAATGGGATGTTATCTCTGGTTTACATCGCAACCTTGTTGGATCGCATTGTCTAGATGATTGCCAAAAAGTAAGGGGTTAAACAATCAAGTCAAACATATACTACAGAACATGCAGAGAATCAAAATATATGAAGAATTCAATAACATAAAGCAGCCCTAGTGTTGTTAATTATACCTGCTTAACTGATATAGGAAATGTTAATTTCCCTGATACCTCAGGTGTCCCCACAACCTCCTTCACAACCTCCCTCCAACTCCTGCACACTCCAGCGCAGGCAACCACATTCCTCCTCGACGGCCAACTACTCTCCGACACCTCTACCCTCATCAACACCTCCCTCAACAGTTCGTGTGGGAAATTCCCCCAACTACTCGGCCTCGAACCACCAATCTCCTCCGCCTTATCTGCCACTGCCATAGTACTGTCTTGGACCACACGGCAAGACCTCGGTTTCAATCCATAACCAAACTTCATATCCAAGTCTGATAAAAAAAAAAAAACTTCATATCCAAGTTTGTAGTAAAAACTCCACCTAACAAATGTAATTTACACAAAATTGTAAAAAATCAAGCTTTACTTCAACTTAGGCTGTGTTTTGGTTGTCCAGAAAGTCTTAATTGTTTAGGATGTCTAAAGCTTGGCACATGACCTTCCAGCAATTTGTTTTCCTTTCAATGGCTTTTGGCAACCCAATAGTGGGGGAAATTAAACGACTTTTGTTAAGGCGAAAAAGATTTCGGGAAAAGAAAAGGAAAAAAAAACTGGTTTTACCTTTTCTATATAGAAACAATTTAGCAAAATAAATAAAAAAAAGTAATCTTTTAAGCTTATACAATGGTGATAATGGTGTCATTTCCCCTGCTATATATAGGACTTCCAACAGTGGTCATCTAATCCTCACCATTTTTTTGTGAAAAAAATTACTATAAATCATTGGGATCTATTAATAAAATTGGATGAAATTTTGGTGGGTGTTGTGGTTTGATTTCTTGACATAATATTCCATTTTTTTAGTAAAGACCGCGAACAATTAGTCCCAAAACCGAAACAATATAGCTAAACTTTATCAAATCAGCACTGGGTCAATAGCAACTCCGCCAAAGATATCCCAAAACATGTCCTTAGATCTAAACCAAAAAAAAAACCCAAAATAATGATATGCAAACCTCAAATATACGAACAAAACATACCAAAATCAGGGTAAATTTTGTGCGGACGTCCAATCGTTCATTCAGAAGGTCACTGACTGAGAATCTTTTGTTCGATCTGTTATTGCTCCTTCGATTTAAACTGTGGCTGTTGTTAATTCAGACTAGTATTCTCATAATCGAGAAATTTTGTGGGTTATGGTTGGTGGCCTGGCGGGTAAGTGCTTCAGCTTTGGAAATGGAGTGTTAGATTATATACAAGGAGGTGTACATATGCATAGGATGAGAGAGAGAGAGAGAGAGAGAGAGAGAGAGAGAGCAAAAGGGTGAAATTGCGGGTGGGGTCCTTAAACAAAGTGGATTCGATTACATTATGCAGTCTTTTCCCAATTAGAAATGCGATTAGATTAAAATAAATACTACGTATCATTATAAAAATTGCCCTTATACAAATACTAAACTTATCATCGAAAATAGTACCAAAATTCCTGCCGCAAATAACATACTACCGTCAAAAGTACTATATCGCTAAATTATTAATTAAAAAAAGAATATCTCTAAATTGCATACTAAATTAAAGTATATACTCTCCCCGTCCCAAAAAGAATATTTATTTTCACAAACCACCTCTCTAACGAAACTATTTATATTTTTTAATTTATAATACTCCCTCCGTCCCTTTTTAAGTGCGTACCTTAGGAATATGAGCAATTTTAAATCCCTAAAAAACATATTTCCCTATATAATTTTTTAATTTTATTTATACCAAATTAAAGTGCTCATTGAGTACTTTAATTTGGTGCAAAAAAAATTTAAAAATATTATACCAAAGTACATTTTTTAATGTCCACAAAAATACACGTTTTCCAAAATACTCACTTAAAAAGGGACGGAGGGAGTATTTTTTATATAATATATATTGTTGTTTGATAGATCTCACTTAGTTTAATTAAATAAAAATTTGAAGTCACATAAATATTACAGTATGTACTACGAACTATAGATATTTTTTCAAGTATGAATAGTAAGAACGGGATATTCATTTTGAAATGGAGTACATTTAAGAAAAATTCAGGTTACTAAAAAGGCCCAAAATGTAGCCCATGGTTGCAACCTTCACGAAAAGCTTCGCATACAATATTCCCAACATTTTACATTCATCTAACTTTAGCATGTATAATGTGAAGTGCACCCGACCATGTATATCTCATTTTCAGCAATAATAAAAAGTACTTTTACAAAAAAGAGCTTGCACAAGGCATGTCAAACCAAAAGGCAAAATATATTTTTTCGAAAGACTTGGTACATCTATCTAGCCACTGTTCACAAGGAATTGAATAGTTTACTGTATTTGTGTACATCTCTCCTTGTTCTACACCCCCTCTCTCTTCTTCTAGTTTTCATTCTATATTATAATACTATTAAAAGAATTATATTTTAATAAGGGATAGGTAAATTTAGAAGGTGTTGGTGGAGTTTGAGAGGAAAAAGTGGCAAAGTAAAATGAATTTTGACACTGTTGTAGAGCATTTTTTGCTATCTATTAATGCACTTGCTATAATGTGGTGAATTTTTCGATAGTCATGCTAATAATTTGCTGCTTGTGTTTTTTTTTTTTTTTTTTGAGTTCATATAATGTTATTACGTTGGTATAGTTAGAGTACTAGGACAGACCACCCACACAATGGTACATAAATGTCCACCAACGACCGCACGATTAATAGCTCTTAATCCACTACTCGTGGTTAACCTACAAAAAATGTTAGTACGATAGGAGAGCCACATATTCAAATACCACTTAGATAATCAAGTCATTCTAACTAATCATTTTTCTAGATGGAGACTTGAACGGGGGTAGAAGTGTCAAATGAATCCGCCTACACACACGTAAAAAACGATCTCGATAAGTTTATTAATTCTTAGAAGTACCCACCACTGTAGATACTACGGTAAGAAGCCCTAAATTAAAAAAGCTTGTCGTAAAAATATCACATCCGATCAATAACTTAGAGTTAATTGTAGCTTTCAAAATAATTGAGAGATATTCTTTCATGGGCAGAGAAGATCCGTTGCGTGAACGGCAACTATAAATTTATTATATCTTGTCTAACTTTTTAAAGTATAAAACAAACAACATTAGCTTGTGGAATGTTTGAAGTTATCTCTTAACTATATATATGGGTTAAGTAGTAGGTTAGGAGTTAGTCGGAGAAGTTAAGTTTTTAGTTAATATTTGACTATTTTTATCTTATAGTGGATAGGTTAGTGCATGAGTTAATGAGCCGAGCTCAACACTATAAAAGCTCGGCTCAAAAAAGTTTGGTTTGTTTATAATAGGCTTAGCTCGTTTATAAAGGCTTATTTGGTAAATAAATCAGGTTCTGCTCGAGCTTGAATTTGGACTCGTTTAATAAACTAGCCAAGCTCGAACACTAAAAGGCTTGGCTCAACTAGACCCTTGGCTATGTCACTCGTATCTCACAAATGAATAGATACTATTAGATATAGAGCAATTCGTATGGTTCTCCTCATTTTTTAGCTATTGGCTATCAAATTCTATTTTTTTAAACGGGGTGGGTCTTGGGCAATAGGTGTTGTGCGCCGTGTTATGCGACAAAAATACGTCATTTTGCTCGTTTTCATGGAACACTTCCAAAACTTCCAAGGGTTTTGTTTGGAGGAAGAAAAAATCATTACAAAGTGCCTAACCCCCCAGTGTCTGAACTTGAAGTGCCTAAACCCACTATTCCCTACCCCAAAGAGCTTAAATCTCTTAAAATTGAATCCTAAAATTAAATCTCCAAACAAGGCCCTTGAAAGCTTTGGAGGTGTACCGTGAATAATAAGCAAAACGATTTAGTTTTGTTGCACAACACTCTCCGGTTCCCTTTTTTTGACTTGTTGCAGTTTTTTTGGATCAATTATACCCGGACTTTTCTAATGGGGGTCAAAGCCAAATTTTGGGCTGTTATCTTTCTATCACTATTTTGGAACTAATTTTGGGTCCACCAATGGTATAGATACAAGTTAGAGCTAGAGACGGGAGGTAAAGATCTGCTGAATATGGAGAATTTCATTGTTTATTTTGTAATCTTAATTTTCTTTTCCAAATTATCTATGCTTCTAATCATCAATCATATTGCAGTGGGCGAAACTTGCATGCCCCAGTGGGCCTAACGGATCGGATGGGTCTGATAGTCCGGGTGAGTATGACGGACTTACTTGAATGAGTGGCCCGGTGGACTCTTCAGATTATTCGAAAAGAAGCTTAAAAATGAATTTATTGATTCAATTTTTTTTTTTTAAAGTAAAAATATTAGTAAGAGTCAATTCTAAGTGCTCGCTTAAAATCTTTGAAAGCTCCAGCCGCCAGCCGGCACCATATGCACCTAGGAACACTCAAAAATATATATTTTTTAAAAGTTGCACCACTTATAGGCTAAATATGCATAATTTTTCGGTGGTGTTTGCGCCAACTCATATATAACTCAATGAATTTCATAAGCCTAAAGCTAATGATCAAATTAGTGGTCCCAAGAGTTTTTTGTGCTGTCGGCAAGTGTTGAATCCTTGATTTTTCACTCAATCAATCCTTGCCACTTCTTTTTTTTTTTTTTTTTTTTTGGGGGGACATTTTAAAAAGGATATGTGGATGAGCAAATATTAAAACATGTGTCTAAAATCATCTAACGCCGATGAATCTCTTAACATATTAAAGACATGCTTATCGGACGCAATCAATAAGTAAACAAAGATAGATCATGAAGGAAGATTCTATTTTCTCTCTTAATTTTCTCTTGTAACTCCTATGTAATTTATACTAATATAGTTAGCCTAACAAAAAAAAATTATACTAATACAGTTCTGTAGACAAACAACATGAGCTTGTGGAATGTTACAAGTTATCTGCTTTGCATCCTTTGCAGACTTTAATAGGAAACAAGTCCCACCAAGCTGCAGAGACAGAGCTGGGAAGTCAGTAAGGGCGGTTGTCGAACAAGAAAAATAAATCTAATATTATATAGGAAAAAAAGTTTTTTTTTTTTTTTTTTATGAACTACATAAGCTCGCATGCCTAGTGAAATTCTTAGTATTGTCCCTGAAGCACCAAAGAGCCTTTAGGGCATTTTTTTGCAGTTAAAAAAAAGGTCCCACCAAGGTTTTTTTTTTTATACTTTTTTTTAGGAATAATTAGTCATAAATACACAATATTTTGCCTATTTAAAGGGAAGAACAATTAACATTTGCAATCAAACATAAAGACAAGGAACATTTACAATCAAACCTAAAGACACAATATTTTGCCTATTTAAAAGGAAGGACAAGGAACATTTGCAATCAAACATTTACACACACGTACCACTCATTTTCCAAATCAAACTATGTCAATGCTTATTTGCTTGGAACTGATTTACAAATCTTCTGAGTACAACAGAAGTGTCGTAGTGGCGATGGTAGGCAAGAATTGCTTTGTCATTGCCAGCCATCTGCGACTCAGTATTCAATTTAGACAATCGCCATTGATTTTCAGAAGATTTACATGATTCATGATAAACTATTCATCGGTCTATCAGGGCTCACCACTGACGCCCAACGAAAAAAACTCTAGATTAATATATCTTTGTTTTTTTTAAAATACTATTTGCTTTTATTTGATTTAAGTATTTCCATTGGCCGTCATCGAAGACCACCTCTTATGTTTTATGAAGATTAGTGTTATTTCACCAGTTTTATATTTGATCAATTTTTATTAATTTTTGTGTTTTGTAGAGTTTGTTCTACTTATGTTTTTTTTTTTATTTTACTCTGTAATGATTAGTGATGCTTCACTACTTTTTCTTTGAAAAATGATGCATGCTGTGATATTAGTGAGATTTCACTAATTTTTTTGTTTGCCGGAAGTGGTCTCGGCTGGAGATGGGGTGGTGATTTTTTTGGATTTTTATGTTTGAAATTAGAAATTTTCAAAATTAGTGACATTTCACTAATTTATTTATTTTTGGTCGTAGGAGGTGGGGTGGTGGTCGGCCGAAGATGAGGTGGTGATTTTTTCTGAATTTTATGTTCGAAATTAGAAAATTTCAAAATTTGTAACATTTCACTAATTTTTTTGGTTGCCGGAAGTGGTTGGCCAAAGGTGGGTGGTGATTTTTTTGAATTTTATCTTCGAAATTAGAATTTTTCAAAATTAGTGACATTTTACTAATTATTTTGGCCGCCGGAAGTGGTCAGCCTGAGGTGGGATGGTGTTCGTGCGGCGGTGGAGTGGTGATTTTTTTGAATTTTTATGTTCGAAGTTAGAATTTTTTAAAATTAGTGACATCTCACTAATTTTTTTAAGCGCCGCAAGTGGTCGGCCAGAGGTGGGGTTGTGGTTGATCGGAGGTGGAGTGGTGATTTTTTTGAATTTTAAAAATTAGTGACATCTCACTAATTTTGTTAAGCGGTGGAAGAGGTGGTCAAGAGGTTGGGTTGTGGTTGGCTGAAGGTGGAGTGGTGATTTTTTTTTTTTAATTTTATGTTCGAAATTAGAATTTTTAAAAATTAGTGACATCTCACTATTTTTTTTGGTCGTCAAAAGTGATCTGCCAAAAGTGGAGTGGTGGTCTGCCAGAGATAGAGTGGTGATTTTTTTTTATTTTTATGTTCGAAATTAGAATTTTTAAAAAATTAGTGATTCCACAGGAAACTCGACGGTATAGGAGGACCACTATTTCAATGGTATTGTGTGAGCAGCTACTTTTTTCATTTATTGCCAAATGTTAGGTTTGTCTTAAATCCATTTATTTCAGTGGTATGCTAGGAGCACTTACTTTGTGCATTTATTGCCAAAAGTTAGGTCTATCTCCTATCCATCCCTCTACCAATACCCCCAATTATTAGGGACTAAATGGGTTATGTTGTTGTTGTTGTTGTGACATCTCACTAATGTTTTGGTTGCTGGAAGTGGTCGGCCAGAGATGGGGTTGCGGTCGCCCGGAGGTGGAGTGATAATTTTTTTTTATTTTTATGTTCAAAATTAGAATTTAAAAAAAAATAGTGACACATCACTAATTTTATGGTCGCCGGAAGTTGTCGGCCAGAGATGGGGTTATGGTCGGGCAGAGGTGGAGTGGTGATTTTTTTGAATTTATTTTCGAAATTAGAAATTTTAAAAATTAGAAACATCTCGCTAATTTTTTTGGTCGCCGGAAGTGGTCGGCTAGAGGTAGGCGGTGGTCGGCCGGAGGTAGGGTGGTGATTTTTTTGAATTTATGTTCGAAATTAGAATTTTTAGAAATTAGTGTCATCTCACTAATTTTTTGGTCGGCAAAAGTGGTCGGCCAGGGGTGGAGATTTTTTTGAATTTTACGTTCGAAATTAGAATTTTTAAAAATTAGTAACATCTCACTATTTTTTTTGTTTTTATGTTCGATTGCAAAAGTTCTTTGTCCTTCCTTTTAAAAATGTCAAATATTTTTTGTTTTTATGTTCAATTGCAAAAGTTCCTTGCCCTTCCTTTTAAAAATGTCAAATATTTTGAATTTTTGACTAAGTGGCCCTTTTTTTTATCAGCAAAAGAAAACTCTTTTTTTTTTTTTTTTTTTTACTTTGGAGGGCCAAAAGGATATTTTAATTAGTGGAGGGCCCAAAATAAATTGTCTTGTATCCACTAAAGTATAACACTGTCATAGTAAAGAATATTAAAATGACTTCCTGGTTAATTTTTTGCAATTTCGTTAATGAAAACTTTAGCACCCGAATCCTATGAGCTGGCTTAAATTCTTAGAAAGCTCAAGTGACTCCCTACATGCATAGGTGCAAGGGCAGGAACATGATTTACTATTAGCAGGGTGAAGAATTTACTACACATACTTCGTCAATTCATCTTATTTTGATGGTTTTCTATGCAAGTACATGCAATTTTTGGACAAAAAAATTAAAATATTTTCACACATGATATTTTGAGTTTCTTCATAACATATTAAAGATGTCGATTAATTATCTAATTTGGTGAGAAGATTTGGTTAGTTGACCCACTTGCCTCTATGTGTGTCCCATCATGCATAAAAGCACTAATGAGGGATTGGTTCAGTGGTTGGAAACTTGAACTTGGTAAGACAACGCGCAGGTTCAAGTCTTTATAGCCCCTCGTTGGGGGTAAACATAGTACTCCTAATACCACTCACACGTGGTGGGATTTTAACTTCGGTCCCGACATAGGTGTGGTAAGATCCCTTACAAACAGTTGTATAATGTGATGAGACAATACTCCATGACGGAGGTAGAGCCAAAAATATGGTACTATATAATAACAAAGTTACACCACCTTTTACGTTCAATATATGCATCGCTTTTCATACAAGGGTATTGACCAATTTACGTACAACTCGATTAATTTCAAAATTCTACAGTTAATAACCGGGTTAGTAGCCACAAGAGTTTTTCTTATTGTCGAAGAGTGTCAAACCTGCACATTTAGGGAATAAAATTCCTTTGTTTTCACTTGATCAATCCCAGGAGAATTTTTTTTTTTTCCTTTTCTCAAAGATTTCATTAAGCATCAATATTACTTTTTGGTTAGTGGCAATTTGAAGACCAGGCGTGAAATTTAAAAGTGGATTACGTGCGAATATGGGAATCGCATCATTGGTTAATTTAATCATGATAACTTTAGAAAAAACTTTTCCACCTCATCTCCCTTTTCTATATCTCTTTATTATCGCACATATTTTCGTTACTTTAGAAAATAAAATAGGTGGACATAGATAGAGCCGAGTAAAAAATTTTAGGGGTCCGAAACGAATTTTTTAATGGGCCCACCATATATTTTGCACACAAAAGCTCGTAACGCAGAGTTTTTATAAATAAATAAAAAATCATTACCAAGTAGGCTCTGGAGTTGAAAATACGGCTTTATTGACTTATGCTCTAAGCCGGCTCTAGGCATAGAATTTAGTATGCAAATGTTAAAACATGTGTCTGAAATCATCTTACACTGATGAATCTCTTAAAATATTAAAAGAATGTTTATCGAACGATTTGGGAAAAAATTATGTCCAAATTGTGCATCAAAACATTTAGTACCAAGCAGCCTATATGCAATGTGTTGCTTAAAAACAGTAGCCCGTATGCAATATAGACAGGGAATATTAGCCATTCATTCATGCTTTTCCCCCCACCCCCAACCACTGAAATTTTATAAAGAATCTATGTAGTCTTTAGAGAGGCATCAGAAATACAAAATTAGATAAAAACGGGACGAGAATTAGGGATCCAGTTGTCCATTGAAATAGCGTCTCTCAAACACGACTAGCTACCTCCTAGGATGCTAAACTTTTGGAGTTTCGATAAGAAATAGTACCATTTATATTTTCTTAATCACACCCCCAAGAAAACCTCAAAAATGCACAAAAGAAAAATGATTACTCTAATAAACAGACTTTTTCGAGTGGGCCAAAGCAAGGATCAGCCCAGATTCCTGGATTGGGCCCGATTTGTCCACTAATCAGCCTCTTAACAAGCAGGCCCGCTCATATGGACTTGTCCTAAAACCAAAGATGCGTGCACGTACGCAAAACTGAAGCCCATTGAGGCCCAATACGATGAATTGGGAAATGGTTAAAATTATTTTTGTTACATGTGGGGTTGGTTTGCCAGAAGATTTTATGAAAAATCTCATAAAATCATTTATGGTATTTTTTTATAAAATCTTAATGGAAACCTTGCCTAGGGAAAAGATCGATGTTTTAAAATCACACTATTCATATAGCTTCTTTTTTTTTAAAAAAAAAACTTGGGGGCTTTGCTATCCCTAAATGACAACTAACCTTGCCAACACATCCTAACTTTCCATCTCGATAATCAATGGTTTGGATTGTAGATACATCTACAATCTGAACCATTGATTGGGGAGAGGAACAACTGAGATCAAAAGTTGGTATAATTTGCCATCCTTAAGAGACAACAGAGCCCCAAGTTCCATTTTCTTTTTAAAAAAAAAATTATTGGAAGACTTCACTAGTCTTTTTAAACCCAAAACACAAATAAAAGTAACAAAAAAGAGTGAGAAATTTGAAAAAGGGTTTTCATTTCCTCCGTAAGCCAATGGACCCTTGTGATCTACCATGTCATGCTCTTTCAATATGGTAATGTTAGGGTACCGATTTGAGGATCCAAAAATTGTATAGACGACGTGTTGGGCACACTTTTGGGTTACATACGAATGATCCGTATCGTTCATTATGTTTAAAATATTTTACCGGATGAGCTTGCTAAAAATCTGGTCAATTGGATATGCGTAAATGACTTTTTGTAACCCTTTTTTTGGTATAATCAATTTCTATCAAGATTAGCTGATTTGGACACATTTGATTTTCAAAAGATGTTTTCAATCCAGTGTGCCCAGCTCATTTTTTACATATAATTTTTGTGTTCCGATTAGGTATTGACTTTTTTTTTTTTTGATAAGTAAAGTTTATTTCACCAAAAGAAGCACGAAGCGAACAAAAGACCAACAGAGGCATCCCCTTGGCAGACTATACAACAAAAGAAAAATGTCTAAATAGAGACCAAACAATCAAAAACCAAACCAGAGAAGCCTATCAACAATTGTTAACAACAAAAATTCTAGAATCCAAAAGCCAATCATCACAAAGTTGCCTGTTTTGAGCAGAGAATTTAACAGAGAACCAAGAGCTAACCGTAGCACGAACGGAGTAGAGAATAGCCAGAGTCACCTCATCAACGTTCATGGACTGGCCTTGAAAAATCCTCTTGTTACGCTCACCCCAAAGGATATAAATAGATGCTGCCAAAAAGAGTTTATAGAGAGAGTCTCGCAAGGTTTTCCCTCCCTGATGATGGAATCATGGACTGCCCAATCCAATTCCTAAACTAAAGGCACAATAGGCCTAGCAATCCCGTTCCGAATTAAAACTTGTTGCCAAATTAGAGAAGAGAACTGACAATCAAAGAAAAGGTGGCTATGGGACTCCATGTCAGCCAAGCAAAAGGAGCAATGAGGTGGAACCACCATACCCCAATTAACCAACCTATCCTTTGTAGACAACCGGCCCAAAACAATCAACCACTTAATGAAACTCCATCGAGGCACTCCCTGACTAAACCACACCACAGAATGTCATGGTTGGAGGGGATTTCGATGCCTACTAGCCTCCCAAGCAGACTTGGCTGAGAAGTTACCATCTGGGGTTAAAGTCCAAGTAACCATGTCAAGAGCAGATAGATTAGGGAGGAAATCAGCAGGAGTTTGCCCGATGATTTCCCTAATTACCCTATTATGCACCCGAGGCCATTTCCAGCAAACATGGTCAATGACAGACAACACTTTAGCCATTAAAGCTCTGCCTCTAGGCGCTACCACAAAATCCCCAAAACGTTGGAATAAAGCCTCACAAGGGTGCCAGTTATCAATCCAAAGAAAGGTGTCATTGCCATTACAGATAACAAACTTAACCCAAAAGTTGGAATAGGGCTATCAACATGAAACAACTCTGGGCTCTTAGTCAAAAAGTTGATACTTTATGGGGGAAATGGGTGCATGTCTATATTCTCAAAGGTCAGAGATTGTGGGGATTCCTATTCCTAATGAAGCTTTTTGGGTAATTCGGGCACTTCTGAAGCTGAGAGTTTTAGGTATTGACTTGTATCCGGGAAACATGATTTTCATATAGGCTCCTGGAAGGGTAATTTCAGTTTCTTTTTTTGAAATGTAGGGTAATTTCATTTTCAAGAGGTTGATTTTTATATTAGTCAGACATTAATGGGCCCACGTATGAGAGAGGGGACGGGTAAGCAGGAAAAGTGAGCCACAGAGCTGTGCTTTCAAGGCTTGCTTGGCCAATTTATTCTCGAAAAACGATTCTAACAATTTTGGTTGCCCAGATGGCTACTCGATTTCAACAATCAACTCACGGAGTGGAGTGCTGCATGTTTGGGAGAGATTTGGTGGCAGAGCTTCCGAGCATCTAACACCCAAGGGCCATTTTGTCCGGAACGCTGCTAGGGGTACACCCTTTTTTGCACCGAAAATGCACACCAAGCCTTCGGGAACTCGCTTTTGGGTCCCACATGAGTGATCCAAACCGTTCATTGTTCTTAAAACATTTTTCCGAGAGGGCCCACCAAAAATCAGCTCAATCGGACGATTAGAAGTGCTTGAACCAAAGTTTCACCATTTCAAATCAAAACAGCGGGTCCCCGAAGGTGTGGTGTGTATTTTCGGTGCAAAAAAAAGGTGTATCCCAGGTTTTTCGTTTTGTCCGTTAATGGACTTTGAGCATTAAAACTTATAAATTGATGTATCCAGCCAGTGGCGGCTTTAGGAATTCTCGTGAGGGTGTTCAAAAATTCTACTACGGCCTTCTAGAAATCATAACTGTACATAAACCCCCCCAAAAAACTACAAATACCAACAGTGCCACCAAAAAACAACAAAGTATTAGCGTATTACAATTGCCCTCAACGACTTTTCATATTTTGAAACCATTGCATAATAGCATCATTATCAACGGCATCAAATACATCACGCTCAATAGAAGTAACCAAACAATTGTTCATCTACTAATCTCTCATTCGATTGCGCAAATTGCTCTTTATGTTATTATGTACTTCATGGCTGAAAAACTTCTTTCAACTGTTGCAGTAGCGACAGAAAGAGTCAATACCAATGTCACAAGCTGATAGACCAATATATATATGACATGCTTTCTGTTTCCACTAACTTTGCAGCAAGATCACCTATCCCCTTTAGATTATAAAACTTTTCATTGGATCTCATATGTACAATGAAATTTTGGAGTTGAATGTCCAATGCCATTAAATCCACCTCAGGAAATTCAGATGAGTAGAGTTCTGCAAGATAGATCAACTTTTTCCTATCAAAACCAAAAAATGAAATTCTAGGATTCAAGCAAGCCATACAAAGTAGCAACTTTGTGTTCCCCTCCGTGAAACGATTGTTTAGAGCCTCTGAATCCGTGAAATCAGGAGAATAGAAGATGTTCTAGCAATGGTTATGGACGGACAATAGCAAAAATAGCGCGCTTCATCTTTTTGCAGGGAGATCGGAGATTAGGAATCGGGAGAGGTTTCAGGCGATGGAGCAAGTCTGGAGTCTGGGCCCTCTTCCTTTTTGTATTTCCAAATCTGGTAACTGGTTTCAATATGTCCCTTCCCCTTTTTATTTTGTAAATTACACCTTTTCTGTGTTAATTACATATCAGTCCCCGTAGTTCATAGATTAAGAGATGAGCATTGTTTTTTCTTTTCGATCCACACATTTTGGGTAAGGTGTTCAAACATTTTAGGTAGGGTATTCAAGTTTTTTAAGCAGGGTGTTCAAATTTTTTAGGTCAGGGTGTTCAAAATGCTAACAAAATTTAAAATAAAAAAATTTAAAATAAAAAAATTTACATGTATTTCTAAATATATACTCCCTCCGTCCCAATTTCTTGGTCCTTCTTTCCATTTTGGGATGTCCCAAAATATTTGTCTCACTTCTAAAAATATCCATAAAAACAAGGTCACTTTCCAGTTTTACCTTTAAAAAGTATTTTTCTATCTTAATTGGCTAGTCTATTATCTTTTATTTTATAACGGTTTTTATGATTTTAAAATTTTTATATAATAAAACTAATTGATATCTATCAAACAAGATCCATATTGAATATGTTTTGACTTTCATATAATAAATTAGCCTCACAAATTTGGTCACAGTAATATTGACTGGATTCAAGGGCAAAATAGAAAAGTCAATACAAAATTTTCACACCCCCTAAAAACCCACTTTTCCAAAAGGGGCAAACAAATTGGGACGGAGGTAGTATATTTTTTCAGGGTGTTTGGGTGACCACCCTACCCACCACTTGGAGCCGCCTCTGTATCCAGCACCTTATAAAAAGTTGTAATGGATTAAACGCTCAATAGACTTATTGTTAGGGATGACAATGGATCAGTTTGGTCTGGGTTTTGCGATTACCATTCCCAAATCCAAAGTATTTATCTATACCCAAATCCAAACCGATATCCGATGGGTATGAATTTTAGTGTACCATAACCAAACTATATGGATTTGGATTTTATCCAAATCGCACCAAACCTGCATAATATTTATTTCATTAATGAACATATGAAGCAAAAAGATTATATATTAAAATAAAAAGATAATATATCATATGATTTTTCTATTAAACATCTAAATTCCAACATAATCAAAGAAAATATCTACTAAATAATAAACTTTTCTTAAGAAGTTCCTATGGAGACTCTTGAGATTTTTAAAGGATTTGAAAAGAATAAGGATGGAGATAAAATAAAAAGTCCCTGAAAGTTATGGATTGAAAAATAAAAATTACATGTACATAAAAAATAATATATATATATATATATATCCTATAAATAATATTATATGGATTGGTTTGGGTTTGGGTTTGGCCAAATACTTGCTAAGACCAAACCCAAATCCAAACCCGCTGGGGATTATGTTTTGAAAATCAAACCCACTCCATGGGTAGAAAAAAATATAAAAAATCACACCAATTAGGTCGATTTGGTTTGGATATCCATCGGTTTTAAGTGAAATTGCCATCCCTACTTATTGTCCGTTTTCTTGAGTTTTTCTAGCTGTATCTGTAAAAGGAGTGTTACTTATATACGCAGGTGGAGGGTTGGAGCTCCTGTTGATGGCATCCACGTGGTATTCAACCAAAAAGACAAAAGATTCTGAGCTTTCTGCACCACAAACACTCAATGACAACTTTCAACAGAGTTTTCTAGGAGTAGTTGCAAGATATGGTTCTTGATTTCAAGATCTGAATAAGTGGTTTTTGATGGAATCCGGTGAGCAATGAGAGTTGTTCGTTCTATTTTAAACAATTCGAATTTTAAATAAAACTCATTTGAATAACAGTTTTCTCTCCTCCGGATGAATTTTATTATTTAAAATTTGGACAATCTAAAATATTTTTTAACCTATAGTAACTGCGAATCTAGTCTATGATTTGAAAGAAAAGCATGATGAAAAAAATTCTAACGGGTTAATTGAGTTGGAGCATGAAAATACATTTACACTTCGTTGTTCAATTCATAGCAAAAGCTTGTAGTTAGTGGAAATTGTTGTAGTCGTTAATTTTAAAATCTGAAAACTAGATTAATTAATTGATGTGCACCTAAATTTATTGGAATACCTGATTAAATGAAAAGGAAAAAGAAGAAGTATGAACGTTAATTTTAAAATCTGAAAACTAGATTAATTAATTGATGTGCACCTAAATTTATTGGAATACCTGATTAAATAAAAAGGAAAAAGAAGAAGTATGAACGTGATTGACAGTTTAGAGTGAAAAAACAGGAAACCAAAATTATGGTTGAACTTTAACTAGAAATAATGAAAATCTCGAACAAAAAGAAGAAGTATGAACGTTAAATTTTTTTTTTTTTTTTAAAGTCTCTGTGTGGACTTTCATGTACTTTTCGTGGGTATTGTTCATTTTTATGCAATGTATTCTCTTCCGATGTATATGGACACCTCGAAAGTTGTGGTATTTTTATCCAACCCAAGGCTCCGGAGTGAGGTTTTATTTTCCGTTTTGGATGATTTTTGAGTAACAAATTATTTTGTTGTTCAAAAAGATTATGGTAAATGGATGGTCCCAAATCTTGGTTGTATCATGCAATCCAAAACTTGGACGGGAGAAGAACCGCAATCAAATACTCGAATAATTTCAAAACTTCAAAGTTCAAACTAACCCTAAACTGATTTTAACGTAAAAATACACTCATTTATTACTTGTATACTACTAAGAATGACAAAATGCCCCGCCCCGCCCCAATTAGGGCGGGTTTTTTTATTGAATTTTCGAGTACCGGGGTGGGTACGGGGTAAAATTACAAAAACCCGGCCGAGTTCGGGTCGGGTTTATATTACCCCACTCTGTTACCTGCCCCAAAATATATTTATATATATAATTATAATTTTATTTTAATCTAATTATCATTATACTTAAGATATTATATTTTTTTCATAATTTTATTATCATTCTACTAAAAAACTTCATTCTTACCTTAATATTTTAACAATTACACTAAAATATAATTTTATTTACATATATTTAATTTTATTTTGCTTTTAGATTAATTTTTTTAAAAAATTACCTTATGAAGTGGGGCGGGGCGGGTAAACCTGTCCCCCGATCGGGGTGGGGACAGGGGTACCCAAGAAATACCCAGTCGGATTCAGGATCGGTTTTACATAGTAATTTTTGGGCTGAGTTCGGGTATGCCAAAAACCCGCCCCGCCTTATTGTCATTCCTATATACTACACGTTGAGCCCTCGGGTGACACACGTAGTATTCTGTGTAATTGGCTAAAAAGTGACAGCACGGAGTATTTGTTATTGGATTATAGTAAATGTCGGCCACTTCCCGCCTGTCCTTCAGTAGCAGTATATCTCTCTGTCCTTGCCCGCCATCTCTCTCTCTCTCCATATTTCCATTTGGAGAGTTGGATTTTCCAATTCTCAGTCAGCAATTTCACCATCAAGTTCACTCAGCAATTGAAAGATTAATCGACTTCGAGATCGCATTTGGTTTGAATCTCCTCCTATTCGAAACTCGAGATCTACTTGGATCATATTACTGATTCGTAATTGAATTTCACGCTCTTCAGGTAAGTTGTTCACTTCATTTGTATGTATATAGCTTCATATGTACGTATAGCTCTATAAATGTGTAATTGGACTAATTAGCTACGTTAATCTTATATATATATATATATATATATATATATATATATATATATAGGCACGAGTTTTTATTGTGATATGTCTATGTATAAATCTGTGTATGTAATTGAACTTTCGAGAGTATTGAGCCTGGACTGCAAGGTGATTCATATGGAATTGAGGTTTTAGAAATGCTGTTTTTAATTTCATGAAATTGATCTTAGGAGTATTCAAATCGGAATCATACAATTTTAGAAATATGTAGTCTAGAGCTTTAGTTTCCTGATTTGGGTTGATTTGATTTTCCTTCTTCATATTTGCTTTGCAGGGTTTCTTTTATAAATTGAGTTGTAAGCCTTAGGACAATATGATTGTGATGCAGGAAGTGTGCAGAAAAGGAGATCGAGCGACAACATCGCGACAACTCTTCCTTAAACCTATTTAATTCACACAGAATACAGGAATAAAGACAACAACAGTTGGTTGCTTCACACAGAATACCCAAGAGTTGGAATAAAAGAGAAGTCTCTCTATGATTAATGGAAAACTGAATAGCCCTTACGCTTACATCTTTATTTATAATGATAGCCTAAAAATACTAAAAATGAAATAAAATCATGGAAAGCTAAATCTAAGTCTTAGAGAACAAGAAAATAATAAAACAAATACAGAATCAACCTAAATAAGAAAACTTAATATCTTAGGCAATTTATGCTAAAATAGGAAGATTCCTAATAAAGTACCAAAATTAAAATAATATAATAAACTACTAATAAAATACTATTTTTATAAATCTAATCTACATCAGATTGAGTATTGATTATAGGAAAAACACAGCTTTGTCTATATTATGTTTTTGTGAGTTTGATCTCTTGTGTTTTGTTTTTGTTCCAATACATTTCCCTACATCACCAGGCAAATGTCAGAGGAGGTGACTTTACATTTTAGGTATAGGGTAGAATCTTAGAAGACAAGTAACACTTCTTTTAGTAGCTGCAGAAAATGAGACACTTAAATTGTACAAGGACACGTTAGATTTAGACCTACTCCCTCTTGGTTGTGAGAGATGTGGTTTTGTTGTGGGCTTCTTGTTTCTAAGTAGTCATGTCTCCTCGTATTGCAGCTGTCTTGGTTGCTGTGTTCTTTGGTGCACCTTTTGCGGAAGTCTACGCAGTGTATAGTTTTTGTCAATGCATCTAATAACAACTGAATTACCACAAAATGTATGCAGCGTTATTTGCTGCATTGATCAATCGTGCTCTTTGTTTGCATGGCCACCCAAAATTTAAAAAGTATATGCGTAGTTAAAAGATTTTTCAAATCCCACTACCTAACAAAGTATTGAAGTACTTGCACGCTTTTGGTTTCAAAAAGATTAAGCTTTTAAAGAAGTTGGTGATCCACAATTTAACACTTGCTTGCTCAATTTCCTTTTGTTTATTTCTGTAATTTAGCTTGCTGTAAAATACTTATCTGATACGTGTACAATATCTTTTTGCAGGATTGGTTGGTTTGTGTTTATTGTCACTGGACTGATTCAAAAATTGATAATCCAAGGGTTGGAGGGAAGTTGAACTTGGTCTTGGTATTTTTGGGAAGTGAAAAGTTCAGCCATTTGATTAATTTGATCCACTGTTGTGATTATTTAAGTTGGTTAAGATGGGAGTTGGCTTAGGTTATTTATTGGCCAAGACAGCTATGGTATCTACTTCTGATCATGCTTCGGTAGTCTCGATAAACTTATTTGTGGCACTTCTATGTGCTTGTATTGTGCTTGGGCATCTGTTGGAGGAGAACCGGTGGATGAATGAGTCCATCACAGCTCTCTTAATTGTGAGTTTATGTATAAGCTGATATGCACATGCATGTATTTGCAGCTCATAATGGTTGAGAATAAAGTTTAATTTTGCTGATGGCAGGGACTGTGCACTGGAATTATTATTCTTCTAACCACTGGAGGAACAAGTTCACATCTTTTAGTTTTCAGTGAAGATCTTTTCTTCATATACCTGCTTCCACCAATCATTTTCAATGCGGGGTACTTTCTCACTTTCATGTATTTTCTTTCTCCAAGTGAAACTGAGTTTGAGTTCTTGTGGTGTTCTACCAAATCAACCGCGTGAAATTGTGTTTGTGATTGAGTTTGAGTGTGCATTCACACAAGCCAAATAGTTCAAAACCCAGAGAGATTCCAGGTTTTAATTGATGCTTCTTTCCATTTTTGAAATATCTGTAGTTTAATGACGTACGTTTTTTTATCAGATATTATAGTATTTTGATCCTTATGTAGATGCTTTGGGGATTTGTTCATTGAGACATCAATGTTTCTCATAAATGTATCAAAACTGTTGTGCAATGTCAAAACATAATACATTGGCCTTGTTCGTTTCCCTGTTTAGTTTTAGTTTTAGTTTTGATGACATCATCATTTCCCTCATTTCTCTCTCTATCCCTCTCCACTCATTACACATGTTGACACCATCAAAACTAAACTAAACTATCTTAACCAAGCACAACCATTGCAATTTGGTTTCCCAAAAGGATTGCAAACTAACTGTAATATCCTATGTGATTGACAATTTGGCAGAATACTTTTTTTGTGGTTACCTTTATGTGTCGATATGCCCTTGCATTGTTTTTTCTTTAACCGTGCTTTACTTTTCTCTTTTGTGGGACTAGAAATGAAGCCAGAATTTTTATATGTATACCACATTGGAAGTCTAATTGGTCATTTCCTTTTTCTTGAAATATTATTCATCAGATTCCAGGTAAAGAAGAAGCAGTTCTTTCGTAACTTCATGACTATCACGTTGTTTGGTGCAATTGGTACTCTGATATCCTTTGCCACCATTTCATTTGGTAAGCCCTTGTACCTGTAATCATTTCCTATTATTAGTGTCTGTGCTTGTGTAGAAAAAGTAAAATTTGAAACTGCATTTCAGCATTTCTTTTGAAAATCCATTGGGCAGAGAGCGTCTCATCTAAGGGATATTGATGCATCCCTGAGTAGTTATCTAACTCATTTTCCCATTCATTGCCACGGCTGCCCTGTATTGAAGTTGGGATAAAACTCAAGATTCTGGACTATTAAGTATTAAGCACTCGAGTTCATGCTCCTAGTTTTTCCCTCCTTTCTTTGATAGGAAGGTTGAATGAAAACTGTACAGGGAAACTGTACAAGTCTACAACATAATTGATAGTATAATGTAGTGTGGTGATCAGGTACTTCCGACCCTATTTATGTGTAGATGTTCTACATGTTCTATTTTGAGCATGTCACAAGTAGTAGAAACACAGATGGGTTGATGGCATAAAAATCTAGTTTGTTTAAAAATTTGTGTTTTGCAATTCTGATTGGTCACTGTTAATTGTGCATTTGCGATTGTTCTTGTTACTGCTCAATATGCTTCATGGTTGTAGAATTATTCATGTGTGGTTTCAATTATGTATTTTTGGTCTAGGTGCTATGAACTTCTTCAAGAAAATGAATATCGGTACCCTCGAGCTAGAAGATTATTTTGGTACTACTCCCTTTTTTTTTCAACATCTTTTTTCCCTCTATATATAATACAACTTATCTTCACCTTCCCTCATTTTACTCAATTTCTGCAGCAATTGGAGCTATATTTTCTGCAACAGATTCTGTTTGCACATTGCAGGTACAGATACCCATTTTATGCTGTCATTTTTTCTCAAAAAGAAATACTTGCTCAATGCTTTGCTTATCCCACCAAATGTTGCAGGTGCTTAATCAGGATGACACACCTCTGCTGTACAGTGTAGTTTTTGGGGAAGGGGTTGTGAATGATGCAACATCAGTTGTGCTTTTCAATGCAATTCAGAGCTTTGATGTATCTCACATCAACACAAGCATAGTTTTTCAGTTCGTTGGCAATTTCTTGTATCTGCTTTTGTCGAGCACTGTGTTGGGAGTTGGAGTGAGTCTCTCTCTCTCTCTCTCTCTCTCTCTCTCTCTCTCTCGTTTTGTTTGTTTCTGGCAATATGATTTACAACATTGATTTCCTACAATTCTACTTGCAGGCAGGATTGCTTAGTGCATTCATCATCAAAAAGCTTTACTTTGGCAGGTTTGTAATATGATTGTTGTGGTGGTAAATCTTCCTAATGTCACTCACTCGACCACCACTTTTTTGGTAGGTAAGAGCGTCTGAGAAAACAAAAGTCTGGTCAATTGATTGACATTAACAGATACGATACCAATGTGAGCTTTAGAAATGGTGCAGTTGCAGGTGATTAAAATCTCCAGTTATCTCTGCTTCTGCACCTTATATGTTGGTACATCTTACTAGCGTAGGATTGCAGTCCTGTTGACCGCTATATTTGGAATGGAGTCAGCACGATTAGTTTTTGATAATTTATTGAGGACCACTTCTTATACTTCTCATTCCATTCCAGACACTCAACTGATCGTGAGGTTGCTCTTATGATGCTCATGGCTTACCTTTCCTATATGCTGGCTGAAGTAAGATTTCTCACGGCTTGTAGGGACCTAATTGGCTATTTATTTTTTCTTTGCCTTTTCTTTTGTCATTAGTTTGTTTTAATTCTGGGTGGCAATCTCAGATATATGTGATTTAAGTGTCATAACCCTGAAATATTTGTCTTGCAGTTGTTCTACTTAAGTGCCATTCTTACTGTTTTCTTTTGCGGAATTGTGATGTCCCATTACACCTGGCATAATGTCACCGAGAGTTCAAGAGTTACAACCAGGTATGGTTAATGCTATTTCCTTTTGTTTCTTTTTTGGCTTGGTGTCGTGCCATTCAATTTGGGATGGTATCATGGAACTGAGTTCTTTGTTGCTTTTGACCATGTTTGCAGGCATGCTTTTGCGACATTGTCATTTGTTTGTGAAATATTTATCTTTCTTTATGTTGGTATGGATGCCTTGGACATTGATAAGTGGAGATTCATAAGTGACAGGTATGGTTTGTATTCAGAACATAATTAATCAATATTATGATTATGAAGAATACATATGCTTATGTTACAGTACAATTATCTGTCGCAGCCCTGGGACGTCAGTTATGGTGAGCTCAATACTGATGGGATTGATTTTGATCGGAAGAGCAGCCTTTGTTTTCCCCTTATCATTCATATCGAATTTGACCAGGAAGATGCCGCATGAGAAAATTGGAATAAAGCAGCAAGTATGACCTTGTCATTCTCGTTATACATTTTGATGTCCTTTAATTATTTGGGGGTTTGTTAGCATCCTCCTAACTTTTGCCTCAATTTTCCAGGTTACCATATGGTGGGCAGGTCTTATGAGAGGTGCTGTTTCTATGGCCCTTGCGTATAATCAGGTAACTTGTCTGCTTCGTTATTTCTATTTTTTCAGAATCTGTTTTGCTGAACTTTTCTAGAAAAGAACACTGAATCTTCTTGAAATTCATTCTTTTCAACATTGGAAAATATTTTTGTACTATTTTTTTTTCGAAAATGAGTTAAATTCATAAAAAAAAATCTAATAAACAAGTTTTGAAAACCATCCACCAAAAAATTCTGATATTTTTTCTTTTTGGATAACTGATTAAAAAAGTCTTTTTTGGTTAAAAAGAGATGATGTTTTCATATGATGATATGAATATCAAAGATACTTTGTGCATGAGTATATCTGCATCCTAAGTGGCTCTCTGCAACTTGTTCATGCCCGCTTCAAAATAAGGTATTCATAATTTTCATGCATGCAGTTTTCTAGGGGAGGCCAGACCCAGTTACGTGGGAATGCATTCATGATCACTAGTACCATTACAGTGGTTCTTTTCAGCACAGTGGTAAGATGCCTTTAACTTCTAATTACAAGAGCATTAAGGCTGTGTTTGGATTCAGGGTTCGATGGATATGGTCTGTGTTTGGATAGAAGTGCATTTTAAGTGAAAAGCAGAAAAAAAGAAAAAGAAAAATAGTTTTCTCCTTTACTTTTCTTTCCCTCCAAAAATTTCTCTACCAATCTGAGGTCAATATTCTAGTGCTGTTACGATGTTACTATGATTTTTCAAACTTGCCTTGAATGTTGAAATGTGTTGGTCATAGTCTCGTAGAAATCTATTAGCATTTTCTGTTAGGTTCCCCTTGGCTTCAAAGTTACACAAAACATAAAACAGAACCATAAATTTGAACTCTGTAAGTATTTAGCCTGAGGCCTTCACATATAAAACGTCGATACTGTAATCAGTTAGATTGTCTGACATTTACCCACTTGTGTACTGAGGGCCATTTTATCGAACTTAAAATATTTGCTTATTTTGTGTCTGAATTTAATGCGGTGAAAATGAACCTCTGGCTTGCAAATTAAAGTAACAACATCCAAATTCCTATCACATTTCCACGATGAATACCCTTCTCCTATAGTTTTCGTTTTTTTACATTTTGCCACATGCCAAACACATCTTTCCTTCACATGTTATTTTCTTTCTTTCTTGCTTTCCTCTCTTTTGCTTTGTCAAACCTTCAAACAAGGCCTACCATCATTTACCCTTCTGGGCATGTTATGCAGGTGTTTGGTTTGTTGACTAAACCTTTGGTTAGAGTCCTGCTGCCTTCACCAAAGCAGTTAAGCAGAATGGTTTCCTCGGAGCCCACAACTCCCAAATCCTTCATCGTGCCACTTCTTTCCAACGGCCAAGCATCGGAAGCCGACCTGGCTCCCAATGTTCCTCGCCCATCCAGCTTGCGGATGCTCCTAGCCGCCCCCACTAGTTCTGTCCACTATTACTGGCGCAAATTCGATAATGCCTTCATGCGGCCTGTTTTTGGTGGGCGGGGCTTTGTACCCGTCATTCCAGGTTCACCGATAGACCAAAGTGTGTACGAATTGCAGTAAGACGGCATCCAGAAATGAGATCATGGGACCAATTCATCTGCATTGGTGGGATACGTGATTGATCAGCTGTCGGTTTGTTTTGTGCTACCAATATCTTAGTATTACGTTTTGGGGTGCTAGGGCATCCCAGGTTTGATGTATTAGTAATACACGTTTTGTAATCATTATGGTGGATTGGTTTCAAGTTTTGCGGTGGTCGGTTACTGATCCAGGAGTTTGTACAGAGGTCTCCGGTAAGACGGCACGCTTTCCCGACTGAATTTCCCTTCTGAAAATCAGAATACCATGCCCCTTTCTGTAAGACTGATTGGTGTAGTCCGAGTTTTGTAGATAGTATTGGTTTTCCATTGATACACTACCCGGATGAACAAGTGCAGTGCCCTTTGTCATTTTTTCTGGTTTGTAATTTCGTCCCTGTTAACCTCTTCTATGAAAAAAATATAGTTCTAGTTCTATGTTGTGTACGCATTGTAGAGATACTAGCGGAATGCCCGTGTCTAAAGGCAAAGGCACTTGCGATCAAAATTTTACTTCACACAAAATTAACCACTCTAGCACAATGTAGATGTAAAAAATATAGAAAACTATCATAAATAAAGATAATTTGTAAATAATTCTTGTCTGAACCTTCTCGGCCCTTGGGAGCGTGTTCTATAATTGATCAAACCAAGCAACTCATTATATGTCCTCCCAAATTGGCCTATCTAAAAACTCCATTGTAGTACATGCAAGACCTGAAATAGCGGCAAGTTTGTAGATGGGAACTAGAAAGATAGGACCGAAACCAATATCCCAATAATTGTTGGCCATACGAAAGGATTTAATCCAATTCTACAAATCTTGGGTTTTAAAATTTGAATCCTTCGTCTGATTTCAACTTTCTGGTTGAAAGCCAAGATTGTGAAGCACAGTTAATCTATGGTGGAGTGAAGTACCTGTCATTTTTCAAAATAGGAACTGCACTTTTTATCGCAAAGTTTGGTTTTGGGAAACAATCGAATAAGCCTAAATTGGGTACGAGATTCAATCCCAGCTTCCAAATTGCCACGGAGGACAAATATGATAGAGACATTTTGCAAAACTGCTCTCGGTTGTAATATAGATATGGATAGATACATCACCAAAATAGACACAGACGAGCAAAGAGAAACAACTGTGACTTTGGCTTCTTTACATCAAAATGCTGTCATCTTTTTGCTACATACATTTCCAAACGAAACGGCAATATGTCATTGCATCAACTATCTTTACAGAGTCCCCGCCATAAACCGAGTATTGATCCAGTGTCCTCCTCTAAATACACAATCCCTTCTGGGTTATATTTGGATCTGGGATACGCGAAGGGATTTGCAGAAAGAAAAGAAAATGTAAGGAAAACACGCGGCTTTAATTTGTAAAGGAGAGATCCCTTACCTGTTTTTGACCTCCCTCTACAAACAAAGATCCAAACACAACCCTAAAGAATCCAAGCAGATTCAAACTTACTTAGACAAATTTCTCTGTTCCTAACGATGTATGAGGTATCCGAGTGTGAGACCAACTAGTGCAACCATGCAAACGAAAAGTAAGGGGAAGCCAACATGAACCACTTTTTCGCCAATGTTCTTCCTCAACAGTGCCTGTGAAAATTGCAATGATCAGTCGAAGCTATGGAACAAGAAAGAAGAGGTCGTTAAATCCTACTGATAATGTTAACCTGATGGAAAGCAATGAAGGTATCATGTCAGGGTGTCATTTTGAAACTAGCCACGGTCCCATTTTGAACGGTCCCATTTTGATTGTCTAAGCTGTTCATTTTGAATATTTTGATGTGTAAATCACTTGTGTGCAAATACGAAGTAAATCGAAAATACCGAGTTAGTTGGACATTGATACTTGATAGCCAATCTCAATCAAATACTATTTTCCTTGAGAGAAATCGATCAAGCCCTATCCTTGAGAGAAGTCCATTCTGACAAATCATTTCACTTAACATTACTATGGTTAGATCACACCCTATCGTTATCTGGTTGACCTAATTTTTCTTATGCATGAGTTACACATTAAGATTTATAAACGGCTCAAATCATAGAAGCTAGTCCCGTTTCTCCAGATGGTACTGCGTTAGCATTTGCTGCAAATCAAACTTCCAAATTTGTCCACCACGTAACTAAGCCGACATTGAATATGAGCCAATAACAGTGGGTCAATGTTTTTTGAGCATATGAATAAATTGAAATCTGTGAACTGCAACAAATGCAAACATGGCACTATCTGGTCCTTGGGACTCTCCAGTTCGTGCTTATCAAACATGAAGGTAAAAACTTGAGAAACTGTTAAAAGTATGCAACTGACCAATTCTTTCTTGAGCATTTCCTTCTCCTGAACGTCCGTGCTCCTCTCTTTCGTTAACCTTTTTATGGTAAAACCAGCCTACAGCAAATCCCACAAATTCTTACTTTTTTTATTTATTTTTTGAATCATAGGAAGATTCAAGACAAGTAGAAGAAGAAAGTGTGAATTTCTAACCCAAATATGAAAAGGGAATAACATGAAATAAAAAGACATTTCCCATCTATTCTCCTCCAAGAAATTTCTGTTCATACATCCAAATCCCTCATCCCCAAAGGAAGTTATTACCAAAGATATGTCATAAAAGAAAGACTAACCTCACTTAGCTTTGATTCTAGCACATTTAGCTTTGACTTCAGCTCCTCAATATCTTTACCCAACTTCAGTCCTGTACCCTCCACATCCTTAACTGGTCTTGGATCAGCGCCCTTCGATGGACTCAAATCTAAATCATCCTTCAAAAGCCTCGACTCCTCCAAAACTGGAGCACTTTTGACATCCTCAACATCCTTGTGAAACTGGCATGAGTAATGAGTAATTATGATAAGCAGAAATTCATAATAAAACTTTTTCACACTGACTTTTTAATATTCTTGAGCACAAAACCCAACTCATACAGGTATTGCTAAATTATCTCGAACATCATTGGACAACCAAGTCATTAGGTGGACAAAAGCAGCAAATGCAGTAACACATGGAACATTATCATGATTCATGAATATCACAATTCCCCAGACACAATGTTCATATGGTTCTCAACGAGTTTCAACGCTTTCCCTCCAAAATGAGATTTTTGATAAGTGATTTTTTCAAGTGAGAATAGCGGGTACTATTGAGAACAAAAAATGAGCTAGAGCCTAGGTGCCCTCTTTGAACTTATACACCCACAATTTACATGAGTACATAACTCACCACAGGAGGAGGAAGATTCTCGACTCCAAACCATAGTTTGTCTTTCTGTCCTGAAGTTTCGTATAGTGGTTCTTGCTTCGTTACACCATTACTTGGTAGCAGTACTGGAGACTGAGGTGGGGTAATCAGCACAACCCTTAGCTTATTATCTTCAATGTATCTGCCACTATCTTTCGCAAACTGCCACAAAAAAGCAATAATAAACAACGATGAACCACCTACCAGAATCTGTAAACTCGTATCCTTACCATGCCAGATGTGATATCATTGTCAGTAGTCCCGAAAGGTACAACTGTGCTTTGAACTAGAAATTTATCCTTGCACTGCAAATCAGCTGATCGTTGAGCCTGCATTGTGACTGCATCGTCCAAAAAAGGGGATGGATGGTTAGTTAATGAGTCAATGACATAAGGTGAGAATTGTGTTACAAAACTAAAACTAACAATTACAACCATGTTAGTTAATGAAGATAGGAAACTACATTGCTGATATTGTTACGAAAGGCTAAGGCGTGGACCATTTCAGAATGATCCAATCCGAATCTTTCTCCTGAAACTTATGAACTACTCAATAAGTAGATTGTTATTATATACATACTCCAATAACTTCTGAGTAGGAGGAGTTGACAAGGTGGCACTGATTAAGACTACACAAGTGTAAAAGAAAGACAAGAATTAATGTTACAAGAGAGAAAACAAATACTATTCAATTACCAGTGAAATCACATTTTGACTTTGGTTTGACAATGCCCGTGTTGGGCCGCACACAATATTTCTTTGGAGATGTAGTCTTCACCTGCCAATATGATTTGCCAATTACATACTCTTTCACACAAATTATATTCAGGTTAATGTAACCTTCACCAGATTACGTTCACCATCCAGATGATTGAGTTACTGGATAGAGTCGAGAGAAAAGATACAAGGAAAATTGGTAACATGATATAGAATATGCCACTATCCTGAAACATAAATAACTACAGTCAACAAATTAATCAGCGCACCTTGAAAGCTACATACTGATCAGACATATTGACTAGTTGAATTGCACATGAACTTTGTTTCTTTGGCTCAACTACAGAAAGAGAGAGAGAGATCCGTCTTAGTTTTTCATTGTAAGAGATAACATGCAAGTGAACAAAAAACAAAAAAGCACACTAATACAGAAACCAAAAATCATTAATAGGCTGTTCTACTTGATCAACTGAGGGTAAGAAAAACATACCACAGATAAGGAAGAAAACAATAGAGGAAATTATCGAGGCATATAGAACTCAAACATTCAGACTTGAAAAGGAAATTTTGGTCATTGGAACTCCCATAAAGATTGTAAGAACATCAATGTCATCTGGAATTTGTAAGAACTAAGAGAACCATATATTGTTCTGTATGCTCAGGATTCAGAAATTTATTGTCCTGGTGCCAAAAATTTGTACAAGCAGGCAATTCTAAAGTCCAGTCATTAGATTCCTGCGTAATCTGACTTAACAACTTCAAAACTTCAGCATTCCACAAATCATCCCAGATGAAGACCTGCTCTCCCTCAGCAGGGTGCTTATTATCATATTAGGAAAGGGCATCTACCTCCCTTACAGTACAAGTACGTATTCTCTCACATGAATCTGACTGTTTAAATCATAAAGGTGAAAGCTGATCTGTTAGTTCTCCCATAAAGCAAGAGATGCCAACAAAGGCAGAACGATTTCCCAAAGAATAGGCATTTCGTATCAACTAAATTTCAGTTTGTCATGACTAAATATGTAGTTCACTAGGCCAGACAATGTTATGAGAGCTCCATCCATTCGACAAGGCTAAAAATAGTTATTGTAACCCACAGCAACATCTCAAATGACTTAAGAACCTGCAGCAACCGACATGTCATTGCTTCTTCAAATGGCATGCTATTCCATACAGTAAGTGGAACTTTGACTTCTGACTAAAACACGACGTGTTGATGAGCAGAAACAATATTAAACAAAAGATGCAAAACTACAGGGCATTTTACTTCTTTTACGTACATGTGAACTTGAGTTCACGGGGCTGAATATCCAATAGTTGCGTACTCATGGTTCTTCTTTCCCTGGAAAACAAACCAATCAAAATGGAAGAGGTAAATCCATATAAGAATTGCCAAGTTTCTGACTCCTATCACAATCAATGACAGAAAAAAATGTTGAGACAATTAAAATGCAACATCAAAATAAGCAAAAATGTGAAATAAAGCTTCGATAGAACATCGACACCCCAAATCCAACAAGCATGGCCAGATTCTTGAATCTTGACAAATCAAAAACCAAATTCGCCAATTATATGTGTGTGACGGTCCTGCAGTGAGACTTACAACCTGGGTTATGTAATATATGGGACTAAATGTTACTACTAAAACCGCATTCTTCAATGTGTAATCTACTCTTGTTTTATGGAATTGATTATCCAATGTATATGTCATCTCTCCACTACTTGTGGCCTTCATATGCCGAAAGTGTCATCCCCATGCATTTTTAATCCAACCTCATGTCTAACCGGTCAACCAAGCAAGCCATCCACGTATAGCTATGCACACGAGAGCAAGCCATCCACGTATAGCTATGCACACGCGCAGTCTCACACACACATCCACTCATCAACTTCACAAGAATCTCAACCAACAAAAACTCCATTACCAGTTACTGACATGAGAGCAAAACTCTCACTCTATGTAAAATTCACTGCTAATCTATTTCATCAAATTGAGATTCGAACTTAGATTGGTCCAACAATTAAATCGTCTAAAAACATGACAAGCACAACGGATGATAAACAATACTAACACTAGAACAACCATAAGCATAGGTCGTCAGAGCAAATTCACAAACAAAAAAGAGAATACGAAAAACTGATTTTTAGATGAGACAACATTGTCTATACATACCTGTAAATATTCCTTGACTGAATCCTCTACTACAGGAATCACTTAGTTTTTCACTAAACGCGCGCACATATGTCCCTACAAATGGGGCACCCGTGCTATGCACTGGAGTACGACAAAAATCAGTTACTCTTTATTTATTTATTTATTTTTTATGATTGAGGAACAACTCCACAACCATGCCACTAATGGACCCAACTGCATGACCCAAACCTTCGGGGGACTAGAGCGGCCACACCAGTCACGGCCTCTCACTTACAGCAAGACTCACCCTGTGGGAAATTGAACCCCGGACCCTGAGGACTTTTCCCAAAGCCTGGCACTCGCCCTAACCACTGGGGCAACCCTGGGTGTATTTTTACTGATGCTAATCTCTCATCGTCAAAAATCAGTTATGTTTACTGATGCTTATTTCTCATCGATGCACGGTTTAAAATCAAATGTGAAAATTGTATTAAACGAGAAATATTGAATGCGAGGAAAATCGTGAGGGAAAGTTCGAAAGATTTTTTTTTCTTCTTTTCAAGTGGAACCAATGGAGGGAGAGAGAATCGAGAATACTCCTAGTGATTATTGGCTGAGTTAGATTTTTATAGGATTTCCTAATTTTTTTCAGGAAAAAAGGCGAACATGCTTTATGTCATGCATGTGTTTATACACACGCACGCGCACACACATATATACGCATATAGATGCATAGAGAGAGTGAGAGTATTTCGCACAAAAGCAATCATTGATACAAATACACAACAACTTCAAAAATCAGAATTAGGCGTCTTAGAACTAAAATGCCACTCCCTGTTACTGATCAAACTGAACGATCAATCTTCGCACCTCCAATTCGTGATTTGGATTCTCGCTACAGTCATAAATTGGTCCAACAAGGAAATCAAAGAAGAACAGAACAACAAAAAAGGAAGAAAAAACAGTACCAATAGTGAAACATCATTAAGCAAAAAGTAGAACGAACGAAGGAACAATCCACAAAGCAAAGAGAGAAGTACAATAGTACCAGTAGAAGCGACGATGATTGGATCGGAATTAAGTGTTGTATCTGTTGATTTCGTACTCGATTAGCATGGAGTTTGTTTCTCCACTGAAGTTGGTGGCGTCGGTAGAGAAAGAAAATGAAAATGTAGAGAGAGAGAGAGTTGGTGATCTGAAACAAAAGTTGGAGTGAAGGAGTTTGTAATGGGCGGTTGTACCCATCTTTTTTTTGCCTGTTACGTTTTATGGTTGGCGCCGACGTCCACTCGGCTTGGCTTGTGACACGAAAATTACCTCTACCCGGCTTGGCTTACCTGTGATTATATATGAACTTAAAAATTTACAGATCTTATTAGTAAATGTTTTTACCAATAGATAAAATTAAGAGATTGATTTTATCAAATCTTGATAAAATTCATTGGAGAACAAGGCTTAAGAACTCAAAATAATTATGGGTAAACCATTTGGTGTATATCGAATTAATATACATTGTTTTGTAGGATCTAGAGATGAAAGCCATTCAATTTGTTTAAAATATATTTTTTAAAAGTTTACGCAAAAAATTATCTTATTTTGATATCAGAAAGGGCTTGATCAATTTTCATAATTGAATTAGTAGGGACAAATTTTGAATAAATTGTCGTACCGATATCTGAATGAATTGATTTTTTTAAGAAAAAAACACTTGAAACAATGTTTATACAAATTAAACGGCCAAGATTATAGTGTAAGGCCCAGTTTTCCAAAAGATTTTAGTACTCAGTTGCTAAAATCACCATATTTCAAATTAAAAAACGAAGTGATTCCGTATATCGTTTTTTTATTTTTTTCGCACCAAATTAAAGTACTTGAGGAGTTCTTTAATTTGATGCGAAAAAAATCGAAAAACGATAAACGGAACCACTTCATTTTTTGATTTGAAATATGGTGATTTTTGCAACTGAGTGCTAAATTTTTTTGAAAAACTAGGCCTAAGACTGTGTACACCAAATAGTGTACCCATAGCACACCTTTTCAAATCTTCTCCTTTTTTTCCTAAACTTTTAAATAGGTTAGACTAACCCACACATGTTAAGAAATAATTTTTCTAAATATATAATTTTAGGCTAGAAAGCTGACATGCACACACGAGTTATTTTCTAAATAATTTGATACATGCAAATCTCTTATGCATTTGTAGACTCAGGTGCATCGAACGATTGTAAATTTGTGCTGGTTTGATGTGTCCTTGCACCACTCTTTGAAAGCAGCATATATAAAATGTTGACCTAAGTTCAAGCATGTGTTCATTGATTATGGCTTTAGAGCCGTTTGTACCTCCCAGGCTCCCAAGTCCCACCCCGGCCAAAAGAGGGAAAGTTGGAAAGCTTATTACCAACTAGAAAAATCCACTTAATTAATGAAATAAAAGGCAGTTCATCGGACGGTTTTGATCGGTTTGGTTCGGTTTATCCATCTCTAAATATTGTATTGTTCGGTTGTACTTTGGACAGTTCATATATTAAAAAATTGCCCAATCCGTCTAAAACAAACCGACCCCGATCCGTCAAAATTCATATGTTAGAATAAGTATCTATCCATAGTAAACCTCGGACGGGTTCGCGGACTATTTGACTTAGGCAGTAAGATTCACCCGCTGGGCGCCTCTAGGAAAAGCACCTCATGCAAGGAGATTAATTATCATATGCAAATGCAAGCAGGCAATGTAGAAAAGCAATGCCAATGGTGAAAGCACCTTTGGTAACTTTTGACTTAAAAGCATTCTACTTTGAGAGCCTTTTTTTTCTAGTTCTTCTTTTCCCCCACTTTCGAAAAATTAACTTTGTATTAAAATTAAAATTGGAATCTGGCCACCTGGCCTATCTGTGAAAATTAACTTTATGTGTTGTTTTTGTTTTCAAAAGCGAAGAGTAGACAAATGGATATTCCAAGATATAGCCAACCTTTTCAGCTTATTTAATAAGTCTCCTTTTGCGAAAAAGTTTAAACCGGCTTTTTGATTTATATGTTTTGTCTTTATTCAAAAAAAAAATTACATTTTTTAGTTTTGTAACAAATTTTTGTGGATTATTGATTTATCTAGACGAGAAATCTAGAAAGTATAAAATTATGGTCGAAATTAATTTTTTTGAATAAAGCTAAAATTATTCCAATAAACTAGTTTATTTTTAGCTTTATTAAAAAATAGTTTTGACCATAATTTTGTATTTTTTGGATATCTCTCGTTGAGACGAATCAATAATCCACGAAAAAACGTGTCAAAATTAACAAATGTAATTTTTTTTTGAATAAAGATAAAACGAATAAACGAAAAAACTAGTTCATTACTTTTTTTTGACGAAGCTGAATCCTTTGTAGTCTAGTTGATCCCACTAGGTTGGGTTTGATTGTGTTTTAACTTCGACAAAGTATTTGGGAAAATTTCATGATTGTGTATTTTGGTGCCGTTCAACCAAGTGGATTTTCCGACTTCTTGGGCCTTTAATGTTTTTTTGAAGAAAATCATTCTTTAAAAAAAAAAAACTTACCGGAACAGCCCGTGATACCATGTAATCTAATTTTTGATGCAATTCTATTTACCTCAAACACCTTAGGGGATTGAGATGCATAATAGGTGTTGTGCACCATCCGAACCGTCCATTGCTCGGATGGACGGCCCAGATTTCATCTTGTATGCACGACAATGAACGGTTCAGATGCATAGGTGCCGAGGTGAAATCTAAACCATCCATCCGAGCAACGGACGACTCGGATGGTGCCACAACACCCGTTAGCAACCCCATGCCCCACCTTAGGGTGCTTGAGGTTTAATTCATAATTTTTATGGGAGAAATGAACACTACTTCGTTCAAAAGGTTGGGCTAAAATCCGAATCAGAATCTCTAGAGGAAACTAGCTATATGGATCGGATTAATTTTGATTATGGATATTTAGACAAGGCATCCAATAAAATTTTCTCCAATTCGTTCAAAACACCAACAAACAAAAGGCAAAAGGAGCCTAACAATATTGACTGTCGCCGATATGGACTTCCTTTTTCTTCACATAAATTTTCTATTTAAACCTTTGACACTAAAATTCTATTATTGGCACTAATATTGACATCCCTGTTTCTTGGGCATGCCATGAGTTAGGTTAGGCTAACCAACCTGTACTCTGAACACAAAGATGTCAATAAGATCGGTTTATTAGCTAAGGAATATAAGTGAATGAATAAGATCAAATAAATTAACAAATTAAAATTTTCTAGTAATATATATGTCGCAGAAACTTGTTCCAGCTTGAGTTTTGCTCTCGCTTTTATTGAGCTCCTTTCAAGTGACCGGTGGAATCAGCCCTCAAAATTAGTCGAGGTGCTTGTAAAGATGGCCCGGAACGCCTGAGTTATAGAAATGAAAAACTTGTTTCAGCCCATGTTTTGGTAGTTATAACTAAACATGGAACATAAGGCATGAAAACTTGGCAATTTTTTAATGTCTTTCGGGGGAGGAAATTAAAGAAGGTGGAATTCGTCTAAGGTCAATTGGTTAAAGGATAAATGATACACGCAGAAGACACAGAGCGGGGTATACTTCATGATAGTTCATTCACGTGAAAAAGGATTGCACATTGACACTCATCCATTGTGCATGAAAAAATCGATAGCGTATTTGCCTGTTGTACTTCTCTATTTAAAAGGAGGGAGCAACTCTCAGATCAATTGGAGAACTCGCACCCGATTAGGAACGGTTGGACTTAAATCATAGCTGACTCGGTTGGGGAGGAAATTTTTATCCGTCACCATGTCACTGTCTTCGTTATATAAGACCTAGCTCCACCGAAATTAACGCAAGCTAAAATTGGAGCTCCCTCTAGGAATGACAACGGATAGGGTATGGATCGGGAGACTTTATTCTGTATCCAATTCCCAATTGGAGGGTCTTTCACTATCCGCCCACCCCGATTCCCATTGGGCATATTAGATTAGATAAATTAAGAACCAAACTTGCCTCCCAATGGAGATTGAGAATTCTCCAAATACACCCATATCCAAACCAAAAAAAAGAAAGAATATATCAAAAATGACGCTGACGATTCATGCACATGTTTCTTATGCTATTAAATAGTCTATAATAATAGGTAGTAATTAATTGTCCAATAGATGAGATTTTTCGTATAAATTTACATATGATACTAGAGATTCATATTTATGTTTCTGTATATATATTTATAAATAATATGTACATAGATATAATATAGTTTATATATTAGGTATAACCGGGTATCAGGTGGGGGCGGGTATTTAGGGGTGAAGATTTCAAAATCATACCCGCTCCATACCCAAGCGCAATCCCACCATACCCGCTCTTATTGAGAAGTTTTTTGGACAAAATCCGTCTCTATACGAGCGGAAGGGGATGGGTATCCATTGAATAGGAGGAAATTTCCATCCCTAGCCCCCTCCCAATTATTTGATCCCAAATATCAAACTCTACACTGGAAAGAGAGGAGCAACATATACTCTAACACGTTGGAAATACCACCGAGGTGGTTTTTTATATGGGCGAGTCTATTTATAACCCTTTTTGGCTCAATACAGACCTTGCAAAATAAAAACCAAAATCTTCCTCGCGAAAAGACTATTTAGCCACTCAAATTACTTCATACCAACTCATCCCACTTTTTTCCCTACCAACCCAGTGCACTTTCCCATCTTCTTCGTCCTTCAGCTCCATCATTTTCTCACTCCCACAGTCGAAAAAATCTCTCCTCCTCTTCTTCCTCCAGCCATTAACTCCCATTGTCCTCCCCTGCCCCTCATCTCTCATCTCTCTCGATGGAGAACCTTGTTGAATCAATGGAGGGATCTTCTCTCTCACTAGATTTGGGAGAAGAGCTCCAAAGAGTATTAAAACAATTTACAACTCCAAATCCGCCAATGAATGCACAGATACAGACCACAAAGGAGTTAAAGGAAAACATGGAGGTGGAGAGCAAGCTTGGTATCCCAGAGATGAAGATTTTCGAGCAAAAAACTACCCAAGAGGTAACCCATTGGTTTTTTGATTTCTCAGTCGCTGTTCGTTCGAAACGATACCATAGTCTCAAAAATCTCACTACATTTCGATAGTTAATTCCCGAAATTGTTCTAATTTTTTTGAGAAATTTATGTCCAAAATAATTTGCACAATTTTCGGTAGTTATGTACCGAATATTATACCGAATTTCGGGATTTTAAACCCAAAGTGTAAAAACTAATATGAAAACTAAGTAGTCAACTCGGTTTTTAATTACCAAAATGGTTCTAGTTTTTTGACAATTTATGTCCAACATTATTGGCACAATTCGATAGTTATGTACCGAAAAATACCAAATTTCGGGAGTTTAAATCTGAAGTGCAAGAACTAATGTCAACACTAATGTTGTTCTATTCAGGTCTTTTTTTAGGATGATGCTTCCACACATGGTAGTCGCACAATAGGATCATTAGGTGCATTAGGTGTTCATAACTATACAAAGCACTTCACAACACAACAAGTTAGTACTTTGGATAAAGTTATTTACTTTAAACAAATTTTATTCCATACGAGCTATTTAGGGTAAAATTTTCTTGAACTATGTGTTTGTAGGTGTTTCCAAATGAACAAAACTTGAAAGACTGGATTTTTTCGATGGGTTTGAAGCATGGATATTTCAGTAACGTTAAGTTTTCTGAAACAATGGCAAAGAATAAGCAACCAAGGATAAGATTTCAATGCGAACGGAGTGGTAAGTTCAGACTGTTTATATAAAAAAAAAAACCCAATTCCAGAAGAGAAGAAAAGAAGTCGTAACACAGGGACCAAAAAATGTGAATGCCCATTCCAATTGTGGTGTGTTAAGGCATACAATGGTTGGTGTGTGAATTTTATAGCCATAAGTTGAGACAAAAGGCTCGTTTGGTTTGCTTGTTTATTTGTTTATACTTAGATTAAGTGTTTGTTTCGTTCCCTTGCTTATTTCTTTATTGCTTCTTTGCTTGTAAGAAACTAACCACAATTGATGGTGTCGAGTTGCTCAACTGCTTATTCAACAAGATCCCAATATTTCCGCCTCCAAAAAAACAAAATGGATGCCTACAAATTTTGGTATATGAATAAGCAACGGGAACCAAATAGGCCCTACAGGATAACTGTTGAGAATTTTTTCCACGTTAAATGCATTTTTTGAAAAGTGTTATAACATTTGTGATCAGCCTTGTTTTTTTGTGAAGTTTGGTAGAACATTAAAATGGGTTGGTGGTGTATTAAGATGGCAAGAGTTGATATTTGGTTTGGCATTTTAAATGGCTTGGCTGTGCATAGTTCCAAGGCCATTTTGTTGAAGATGTTTATGGGAATTTTCTAGAGTCTAACCATGCTTTGTATAAAAGGGTAGCATGTGATTGCCGTGAAAGAGTAGAGATGAGATAGAGTGTGCCGTGTGTATAAGAAAAGTGAGAAAGAGCCGTAAGAAAAAGAGAGCGAGAGAGAGTAAGTCACGGTAGAGTACTGTGTGTGAGAGTGGATAGAAAAATTTGTATGTGTGAACAAGAGAGAGTTGTGAGTGAGTGTGAGAGTGTATCTCCTCCATTGTAAATCTCTTGTTATAGTGAAAGGTGTTCTCTCTCCCGTGGACGTGCCTGATTTTGGGGAAACACATAAAATTGTTTGGGTTCTTTGTTTTGGTTTATTTGTTCGTGTAGTATGTTTGTTTGGTCGATCCATAACAATAACCACAGGCAAAACAAATGTATTGCAACTTGAAAACATCTCAAGGGAACTTCGTTGGAAACAGAATAGAATAGATGATCAGGCATAACCCACAAATTAATCAGGCAAAATGGTATATGTGACTCAACATTTTCCAATTAATCAAACAAAAAAGTTAACAGTAGTAGCTCAAAGAACAACAATAGCTCCATTTATAAGTTCATCTCTATCAATCAATTTGTCAAACACTGAATATGCACTCAAGCATAACCCACAAATTTGTTCTTTATCAATCAATTTCTTCTCTTAACTCTTTCACGGTGATTTCAAACCCATAACCCACAATCTAATTCGTTTGTATTCATAAACAAAACATATACATCTACATATAACTCGTGAGAAAAAAACGAGGCAGCACAGAGAGAGAGAGAGAGAGCACCTGTTAACTGAGGACCAAGACTAGAGTACATCGGATGTCGGTCAGTCGGAGGAAAAAGTCGGTGGCGGTGGTAATGGAGGTTGATCGGTCGGAGGTCGGACGGAGGGATGAGGGAAGAGAAAGGTTTTGAGTTTTGAGCGTGGGTTTAAGAGTGGGTTTTGAGTGAATTGGGAGAAAAATAACAAGGGGTAACTTGGGAAATTTTCTGGGTTATATGAAACAAAAATAAAGATTTGTCACATCACATTTTATTTAGCAAAAGGGTTGTATGAAGTCCCGAAAAGGGTTGTAAATAGACTCACCTTTTGCATATATAGATTACTAGCATCAAACTCGTGCTATGCACGGAGTCGCAATACCCGAATTTTTTTAAACTATTGATGAATACTTTCAACATTAAAATGACCTTATTTGTTTGTTAGTTTAGATTTCCACAAAAATCTAGCGTTGTACTGTACTACATGATTATATGTTTGGAGCACTTTGATTCCACAATCTAGCGGAAAACTGTGCTATCTACGGGATGAATTAATGTTATCATATATCAATAATTTAAATTTGTATAGCAAGAATAATGTTATTCTACAAAACACGTGTATTATTTTTGGTATTAAACATATTGATGAGTGATTAATCGATGAAAGTGTGTAATTTTTTGGTATTAATCATGTTGATGATGATAATCCTATGAAAATGTGTATTCTTTTGGGTATTATAAATAATTAATTTTAGAACACTTATAGCTTTTTTTTATACTTATAATCCCTCTGTTCGCAAAGATAATCCATTGCCTAACACCCTCTAATTTATGGATAGAAAAATAAAACAGTCCGTACATAATTTATACATTTCTTCATATAAAATTTAAGAACTAATTGAGATTTTTATCCAAAAATTGTACGTCGCTTTATAATTAATAGACTACTCTTTTGTGGGATAGAGGTGGAAGAATATTAATTTTAGGTCTTACTGCTCAGTGTCAAAATAATTGACTCCATCCCTAGGTATTACTCTCTAATATAAATTGTCAAAAAAATCTTATAACTTGTTTAAATACCTCACGACCTTCATATTTTGCTCTGGGGCTTAACTCCTTTGTTTATGGAGCTGGACATTGCAATGGTGCAATCGTTATGCCTAATGTATGGTTGGTTCAAAATATTAATTCCCTCATATGGATATATAGTTTCTTATATTTGGTTGTTAGTTTTGCGATTATTACGTATCATATATATGTGTAGGGCATGTATTTGAGTTTCGAATTTTTTTTTTCCACAATATAATTCAACTGTATTCTATGGCTTCTTATTTTGTTCATATATTAATTGTTTAAGTTAGATAGATATTCATCATTCTATCTTAAAGTAGAATATAATACTATATGTCACTTTGTCAGAAGAAGAAGAAGAAGAGAACAAATTCTATCCCACAAAACTCAAGAAAGGTTAGCTAAAAGAATTGTTAAGATCTTATTTGTCATCTGATAGTCACATAGTAATTCAGTATTGTACCTTTCAAGATAGATAAAACCACAATTGAGGTGTAATTTCTCACACTTAATATGTGAGCGAACAATTATATTTATAGGTGCAAAGAGATACAAGATTAGGACATGAGGTGCTAAGGATACAAGATTAGGATATACATGACTACAGATAAGGGCTATCAATACAATTCAAAATTAATAGATTAGGTTTATTATCTAACATGCCCCCTCAAGCTGATGGTGTCAGACAAGAAAGCTTCAGCTTGTCACGCAAGAAGGCAAAACGAGTGGACGAGAGGCCTTTGGTCATGATATCAGCAATTTGATCCTTTGACGAAATAAATCGCACGTGAAGATCCTTGTGTGCAACCTTGTCACGGACAAAATGAAAATCAATTTCCACATGCTTGGTACGAGCATGGAAAACCGGGTTTGCAGTGAGGTAGGTGGCGCCGAGATTGTCGCACCAAAGAGTTGGGGCTGTTGGAAGCGAAATGCCAAGCTCAAACAATAAGGACTGCATCCAAGACAACTCCGCAGCCGCATCAGCCAAAGCTTTATATTCGGACTCAGTAGATGAACGAGCAACGGTCTGTTGTTTGCGGGCAGACCAAGAGATAAGATTGCGCCCAAGAAAAATGGAAAACCCACCAGTAGACCGACGATCATCAATACAACTTGCCCAGTCGGCATCAGAAAATGCTTGGAGGTGCATAGGAGAATGTCTAGAAAGGAGAAGACCATAGTGAATGGTATTCTTCAAGTAACGTAATATACGTTTGACTGCACTCCAATGATCTTCTGAGGGATTATGCATAAATTGGCATGCCTTGTTGACAGCAAAGGCAATGTCCGGACGTGTGAGCGTCAAGTATTGGAGGGCACCCACCACTTGACGATAATTAGTGGGATTAGCGAGCGCATGACCGCCATGTTTGGAGAGCTTGGTGGCAGCAGAAAAAGGTGTAAGAGCGGGCTTAGAATTTGCCATACCAGACTTGTGTAGAATATCTGTAATGTAGCGCCGCTGCAATAGAAGGAGACCGGTTGAGGTGGACGTGGCCTCAATGCCCAAAAAATAGTGAAGTGCCCCAAGATCTTTGAGGGCAAACTCAGAACATAATTGAGTAATGAGAGAGGAGATGCACTGTGAGACATTGCTTGTGATTAATATATCGTCAACGTAAACCAATAAGTAAATCCGAATGCCGTCATGACGATAAATAAACAAAGATGTATCAGATTTTGAGGCATGAAACCCAAGTTGGAGTAGAAAGCTAGAGAGCCGATTGAACCAAGTCCGGGGTGCTTGTTTAAGCCCATAGAGTGACCGATGGAGTTTGCAAACAAAATGAGGATGCGTACGATCAATAAATCCTGAAGGTTGTGCCATATAAACATCCTTAGAGAGAAGCCCATTTAGAAAGGCATTATTGACATCAAGCTGATGAATATTCCAACCATAAGTAACAGCAATAGATAGCACCGTGCGAATAGTGCTCGGTTTGACAATCGGACTAAATGTCTCAAAATAATCCAACCCATGTTGTTGATGAAATCCTTTAGCCACAAAGCCGGGTTTTGTATCGTCAATTGTGCCATTGGCCTTGCGTTTAATCCGATAAACCCATTTGCAACCCACAACATTATACTGAGGAGAAGGGGGAACCAAAGTCCAGGTGCGATTAACAAGGAGAGCATTTATCTCTTCATTCATGGCTTGTCTCCAATTTGGACTTTTACTTGCTGCAGTATAAGTGCAAGGCTCAATTTCATCATCAGTGGATTGAGCTAAAAGAGCATGAGGGTGACTGGGCTTCATGGACCGTAAGACCATTGGGTGTGTGCGTGGAAGGGGAGGGGAATTGAGGACTACATTGGGTGAGGGATTTGAGCAAGGAAGGTCGACAACAAGTTGTAGGCCGTTGGGATCATGAGTGAGAGGATGTGATGAGGTTGGTTGGTTATTAGGAGATAAGGTGGAAATGGTTTGAGATAGTGGTGGAAAAGGTGCGCAGTGATCAGTGGTTGGTGAAGTATGGAGATTAGAGTTTGTGGTTGGGGAATTAGGATAAGGATGAGAGGTTGAATTTGTGGAGTTGGGTGACGAGGACAATGAATTAGATGTGGGTGCACCAGATGGGGTAGAACATATGTGATGTGGTGACAAATTTGGTGGAGTGGGAACTTTGAGTGGAACAGCTAGCCAAGGAACAAATGAGTTTGGACTATTTGTGGTAGGGACTGGACCAAGTAGAGAAGGGCCAGAAAATGGAAAAGAGTACTCATCAAATCGGACATGCCGTGCAATGTATATTCGACCCGAGTGTGGTTCAAGACACTGATACTCATGATGCTTTGCACTGTAACCCATAAAGACACATGGTGCAGAACGGAAATCCATTTTGTGTCGGTTGTACGGTCTTAAAAAAGGATAACAAAGGCACCCAAAGACTTTAAAAAAATTGTAATCCGGCCGTTTCTGAAAGAGTTTTTCATACGGTGGAAGATTATTAGAGACCGTAGATGGCATGCGATTGACAGGGCCGGCCCAGGCCCAAGGCCCACAAGGCCTGGGCCTTGGGCACCACAAAAAAGGCCAATTTTTGGGGCACCCCACCATTTTATACCTATGGGCTTCACTAGAACACTTTTTGGACCAAAATAAAAGAAAAAAATCCATTAGAAGTGACAAAAGAGCCCAACATTGTGGCCCAATGTTTAAAAAAGACCCAAAAATTATTGTGGCCCAAATTTTTAAAAAAGGCCCAAAACTAAAATTGATTTTTAAAAAATCACAATATAAAAAAGGCCCAAGTATAATTGATACTTATGCTTCTAAAATTGCAACACTCGTAATATTCAAGTGATACTCATGCGTTATATGTATCTAGAGATTTCGTGTTTTAATTTTTCCGTTATTATGTGATGCTTGTAGAACTTTATATTGTTTTGGTTTTCTCGTATAGTGATTGTTACTCGAAAAATTGTTTAGGCGTTGTACTTGAAGGGCACAATTTTTGGGCTAGGCCTAGGGCACCTCAAACCCTTGGGCCGGCCCTGGCGATTGATAAGGTAAACTGCAATGTCAAACGCAAAATGCCAGAATTTGTGGGGAACAGAAGCATGGGCTAATAACGCGAGGCCAGTTTCAACAACATGACGGTGGCGACGTTCAATTTTACCATTTTGTTCATGGGTGTGAGGACAAGGTAAATGATGCACGATGCCACATTTTTCAAAGAATGAGCCAAGTTTACGGTATTCACCACCCCAATCTGTTTGAATTTGCTTAATTTTGGTGGAAAATTGACGTTCAACCATAGCTTGGAATTGAAGGAAAATATTGTAAACATCCGACTTGAGAGAAAAAGGAAAGAACCATAGAAACTTTGAATAATTATCAAGAAAAATAACAAAGTAACGATGGCCATCAGTTGAAAGCACTGGGGAGGGTCCCCATACATCACTGAAAATTAAATCTAATGGAGCAGAACTAATAGACTGCGTCACAGGCAATGACAAGCGACAAGATTTCCCTAGTTGACAAGCATGGCATATGGACGGCATTTTATTTCTTGAACAAGAGAGATTATTGGTGGCGATGATTTGACGAAGGACGTGAAGGTGAGGATGACCAAGTCGATGATGCCAACAGGAGGAATCCACACGTTCAGAGAGATGAACAGACGGAGACATGGAGGCAAGTGAGGATGGGAATTTGTAGAGGCCTGACTCATTCTCCCCTCGAAGCAAAGTTTTCTTGGTGACCTGATCCTTGATGAGAAAATGTGAGGGATAAGATTCAAAGAAAACACCGTTGTCTTTGGTGAATTGATAAACAGAAAGTAAGGACTTGGTGATTGAAGGAACATGCAAGATATTAAATAACTTGAAAGATGAGGAGGATGAGTGAAGAGTAGTAGAACCAGTATTAGAGATGGTGAGTTCGTTACCATAGCCCACACGAAGATGATCATTGCCACGGTACTCCTCATGATTAGAGAAATTTGCCAAATCTGGAGTTACATGATGAGTTGCACTAGTATCCGGAAACCAATCAGAGGCTTGAGATGGAGCATTGTAGGATGCAAAGTAAGCCGAAGGAGGAGCAGTGTGATTGTACCGTTGGTTACAAGCGACAGCGCTGTGATACAGCCCATCACATATGTGACACCAAATCCGTGAAAAGGAGGTGTGGTCACCAGAAAATTGATTGGGGTGGCCATTGCTGCGGTTCCTATGATCATCAAAAAAGCCAGAATTGCGATATGCATTGTTGCGGTGACCATTGTTGTCGTTGCGACCACGGCCCCGGCCGCGATTGTTCCGGCCACGACCTCGACCCTGGCCTTGATGGAAGGCACCACATTGGACTACATTTGCTTGTGGCGCGAGATCAGGAGTTGGGGAGATAGTAACCGAGGAGAAAGAATCAGAGGTAAGAAATTCATGACTGAGCAAGAGACTATGAAGTTCAGGGAAGGGAATTGGGGTAGGGCGAGCAGCAAGTGTGGTCACAAGGTCACGAAATGAGGAGTTGAGTCCCTTAAACACGTAGATGTTAAAATCTTGAAGGGAAAGAGGACGACCGGCAGAAAGTTCATCGGATAAAGACTTAGCCTTGTGCAAAAACTGGGTAACAGACATGTCACCCTGTTTTATGCTCTGAAGATGCATGTGAAGCTGCAGAATTCTGGTATTTGAGGGTGATGCAAGAGCGGCTTCAAGAGTGGTCCAGATCTCACGAGAGGTGGTGAGTCCGACAACGAGCGGCAAGACCTCTTCGGATAATGAGGAAATTAGAAGACTCATCAAGTACTAATCTTGATTGTACCATGATACAAAGGCAGGATTTTTTATCTGCACGTTGTTTTCAAGAATGGTGACTGGTGGGGCAGATTTGGAGTCATCAAGCAGTTCCATAAAACCTTGGCTTTTGAGAAATGGTGACATTTGAGTTTTCCAATATAGGTAATTGGTATTCTTAAGTTTGACGGAGAGAAAAAGTTGAGGATTAATGGGAGGAGAAGAATTGTTACTGGTGGAGGCCATTGTAGGAAGCTCTGATACCAAGATAAAACCACAATTGAGGTGTAATTTCTCACACTTAATATGTGAGCGAACAATTATATTTATAGGTGCAAAGAGATACAAGATTAGGATATACATGAGGTGCTAAGGATACAAGATTGGGATATACATGACTACAGATAAGGGCTATCAATAAATTCAAAATTAATAGATTAGGTTTATTATCTAACACTTAGCAACAACAACTATTAACTTGACACTTATTGCTCAATTGAGAATAATATTCCAATTATGTAACCCTTTGACCATTTTTACTTCAAAATGTTGTTTTGACAATTTCAATCGATTGATTTTCTCATCAAGATTCTCACATTCCTATAAAAGCCGAGTCATTTTTTAACCAACATAAATTTCGACATCGAAAGCCATTATAGATTTTTTTTAAAATGAATACCAACTAATAGAAATTGGGAAAAAATTATTACGAACTTACTCACCATTACCAAAATATGGGTTATTTGTTCATTTGCACCAAGCCAACCATGGCCTTAGCCAAAGTATAAGAACAACAATAAGGTTTGCACGAATATAATTGGTTGGATTGAGAGATTTTAGCATTTTTTATACTGATGGTTGAGAAAATGGGGGATGGACATTTTCATTTTTATAAGTTTTTGATGTATTTGAAATTTAAAACTAATTGATTATTGTTTTTATTTGCAAATGTCAAGTGATTTTTTAAATTATTTAAATAAATTTAATAAGGTAATTAATTGTTTCATTTTTAGAATTTATTGATTGATTAATATTTGAAATTTAAAATTATTTGACAGATTATTTTCTTTACAAATCCTGAGTGCTGATTCCTTAAATTATGCAACTTGCTTGAAATTTGAAATTACCTACTAATGGTAATTGAATTATTGTCACACGTGTCGCTCAAAATCCTATACGACAAACCAACTATTTTGTGCCACTTGTCGAGATGAGAGCCTTCCTCACAACAAGTCATTCTGCTATACTATATAAGATAGGTTCATACATCGAAGTGCTGTTAATTAAATCAAGATGAGTACTTGCTACAACGCTAGCTATAACTGTTTAGACAATTTTATTAATTGCTAGCACGATATGTTGTGTTTGCGCTCTTGTTCTCACGGTCACACACTATGTAGATTTAGATAGGAGAATATTTTAACGAGAAAACATTCTTTACACCAGCAGTGTAAATTAAAGTTTTCTTCAAATCAATTATATTGCGCCATGCATCCTTGTGTTAAGGAAATAAGTCAAATGACAAATGCCGCAAATATTTACATTTTCTTCATTGTTTGTAATTTCTTCTTTTTCGCACGGATCGACTTTCAACACCCTCCAAATCACATTTGTGGTATCTTTAAGGAAATAATTAAATCTCCCTTCAATCAGCATATTGTACACTTTGATGATGACATGCACTTTGATGGTTGAAACTATTCACTTATTAAGTTGTAATATATATGAATTACATATCAAAAAAAGAATCATTTGATAATCACAGCACACAACTACATAATTTCATGATTTTTTTTTGTGTGAATTAAATACACAAAATGTCGAATTCGTATCTTCCTGAGAATTGCATTCATTTCTTGCTTACGAATATGCTTTAATCATGAACTTGTAGAAGAATTAGATACATAGAAGTTAAATTGTCCTAACTCGTCGATTTCTTTTTATTTTATAATTTTTATTAATGTGTTTCGTAGATCACAATGTATGATAGTTGCCGAAACATAATGATATTATGTTTGAATAAATATTGTAGCTTAAGTAATACTCCGTTCTCTTCCATTCGTTGGTTGGTACCTTTTTGCTTTCTCAAAAAGATTGGTGCAATTTAAAAGTAATAGGAAAAAGTTTTGATCAGTTTACTATTTTACATTTCATATAATTTTCAATCAATTACTGGCAACAAGATCGAGAAGACAAGAATGATAAATGTTTTTAAACGAATTGAAGGTTATAAAGAGAGAATAAAAAATATGAAAAGTGCAACAATGACGCTTCTTTAATAAGTATAAAATTTTTAAAGGAACCAACAAATGGGACAGGAGGGGAATATTTGTTTGAATCCAATTTATTATGATTGGAGGATCTAATGGTATTTTAGGAGTTAGGGCTAAAATTGCATTTCACTGGTCAACTTTTATTTTTTTTTTCCTTTATATGTTTTTTTTTGTGTTTGCCCTAGTTTTTTTCTTATAAGAAGTTAAGAGGCAGAGTACCGGACGCTGCAGTGCTCTAGGACACACAAGCTACTGTGCCCGCCACACAGGTCTTGTCCCGATCTTGAAAATATGATCCAAATTGTTCATTTGCTAACAAATTTAAAGTCCTCAAAAAAATTAAGTCAATCAGATACATACTTGCAACTTAGTAGGGGAATCATGCTTTTCGCCAATAAATGAACAAGTGCGATGTAAAAATATACATTACAGTATTTTGTTCTACTTGATTTTTCTCAAAATTGTTTTGCATATTTAGCTCTACAAAAGTGAACGATTCAGATTATATTTTTCAAGTTTGAAAGAAGCTTGCACGACCTGCATGATTGGTATAGGCCTCCCCGTATGGGAGACAGATCGGCGTACATTCAATTTTCAAACTAAAAAATAATGTACTTATGAACATAATTTGTTCATCAATATAGATCTTGTTTGATAAATCTCATTGTGAACTTTTAAACGGTGCGGAAAAAATCAAAAAATTATTTTACAGATGCGTTATTTTTTAGCTTGAAAATTGCATGTAGTTTCGTAGGGGACTAATATTATGGAATAGAGAGAGTATTTTGCAAGTAACAAACACTAAAAAAGTCTAGTATATATATTTACTTAAGCTCTCTCAAATACCTGCAACTTAGTACGCAAATCACGCTTTTCACCAATAAATGAACAAGTATGATGTAAAATTACACATCCTAATATTTTGTTCCAGTTCACCAAGCTAATGATGATGTCCGATCTACTTGATTTTTCTCAAGATTCTGAACGATTCATATTACGTAAAATTACAAAGTGAACGATTCATATTATATTTTTGAGCTTGAAAATCATTTCAATTAGATTCAACCGTTCTGTTTTTGATAATAGGGAGGCCTATAACAGTCATGCCGGTCATGACTCAAATACGAATATGAATTGTTCGTATTTATATTATTTACCTGAATAATAATATGAAACGGTCGTGACTCAAATACGAATATGAATCGTTCGTATTTATATTAGTTACCTTAATAATAATTTGAAACCAGAAAAAAGAAAAGTATTGAGAGAGCTTTCGTATATAGTACACTTGTGTAGATGAAATTTTATTTTGCCGGTATAAAAGAAAGGGAAAAACAATTTGCATTTCGCTGAGCAGTCCCAGTCAGTTCATACAACCGAAACCAAACACTCCCTCTCGTCGATGAAAACAAAGCCAAACAAACTCTCATAAATAAGAGTAGCTGCATTTGCAAACTCGTTGTCTCTCTCACTGTATCTCACATTCTTCGTGTTCTCCGCTCTCTTCTCTCTCCAAAACTGTTTCCCACTGACCCCAGATCTCTCTCTTTCGATCCATCAATGGCTTCTGTTACTGGGTTTTTGATCCCCATGACCACTTTCGCATGCTCGCTCAAGCAAACCAAGGTAATTCCTCTCTTAGTTCCTCCTTACACCCGTTCTTATGTAGATTTGGATTTGGGTTGGGCTACAATACACGAATTCAGAACAGTTTTTTTATGAGATTCGTAACGTTTGTATAAAAATTCAATTGTTATGAATTGGGTACACGAAAATTATGAATTTCCCACTTTTGGGTGTCTATTGTTGCATTTCCCTTCGTAGTTTCTGTTCGAGTTGTTCAACGGAAACCAATGAGTTCTTTACATCCAGTTGATAGGATGAATGTTTTCTTTGTCGAACAATTCGTCTTCAACGTAGTTTCGTGTTATGATTGGATTTGACTGTAGATTATGTTTGTTCAATCATGAATTTCCCCCGGATTTTTCCTATCTCTGGATTCATGTTAGTTCTGTACCAAACGCTTGGGTTATTTCCGATTGATATTCAATATATCAGCTGTCGTGTAGCTCCTTTAGTTAGTATTCGTTATCCATTGATTAAGATTGACGTAGCTCTTGATGCAAAATAGCGTACTGCGAAAGCGAGAGCGAGAGAGGTCCTTGTATGACTACAATCCTTAATAGGAAAGATTACAAATCGCTCACATAAAATAGTTATTGACTGACAGGGATTGATCCATAATATTGAATAGTTATCGATCGATCATAACATTGACGAAGTAAAACCCTTGTTTGACTTCTAATATTTCCAAAAGAAATGATAAGTGATATAAAGATACTAGTTTTTTTGGTTGTTTCTTGATTGAGTGTTCGTCTGAATAACGAATACATGTCTATCCGATTATAATCTACCTATTTTTCTCCATGTTCCCGTTGCGTCTGCATCCCAATTTATTTTGACCATATCCATGTCAGTATGTTCGTATTTCTGCTTCTTAGGTTATTCCTAATCTATCAGGATAAAGGTCACAAATTCAATGATGCAATTCATATGTAAGCTCTAAAATCTTAATTCCTGCAATTCTCATTGAATAATGTTTTGAAATCCTTTCATTCGAATTGCACATGTTACCAGATGGAGCATTAATTCGTTTCTCTTTATGTCATTATGTGTGTGTAAAAGCCTTGAAAATAAAATTTGGAATTCAGTTTTGTTGTGCAATTGTGCTTTTTGTGTTTCTTTGTTTATTTGGTAACTCACATCTTGTTCTCGGATTGAGCAGTTACCCACGGGGATCTCAAGTCTGAATTCAGCATCCCTTTCAATGCAAGGGAATAGCTTCCCATCACTTAGGATGCGCCCAGCTCGCTTTCAGATTTCATGTGCGGTATGTTCTACTGCCTGCCTTCTTCTATCCCTGAAATAACATTCGATGTTCTGTATAGTCTCAATTGATGGGAAATCTTCCTGTTTGTAGAAGTTTCTCTGTACATTAGTTTTAAGCCGCTATACAACCAGCAGAAGAATTCTGCTCCCGTACAATTTTATCCTCTTTAAATTACGATTCACTTGCTTTGTTGATTTGTTAACAAATGTGGCTGTGTTCTTTTAAAACGGAATTAAGTCACCAACCTTCATCAAGTGCATGTTGCTAATTTGCCCTCATTCGTTTTCTTGAGTAGGAAATGTTGTGTAGTGATTGGGAATAGAGATAGTCCATTGGGAGAAAGTAGGGACCTATCACCTATTACTCAATTCGGCAGTTTGTGCTCTAGATTTGTCACTTTGTTGGTTGATTGAGTTAGTTTGGCCCTTGAATAATATGAAGCTACAAGAGCTTGATCCGATAGACAATGCACTTCATGTGTCTGCAAAATTTTGGTTGGAAAGGGTGGCATTAGATCTTAATCATGCCCTGCAGAAAGTTTAAGCAGCAATTATCTTTAGCTTACAAGACTTTTACCAGCCCTGATTCATTTCATTCAGCATCTTATAATTTTGTCATTCTCGATGTACCCACGCATATATGCATGAATATCTTTACATACAATGACATAGCCAGTGATGAGGATTCTGATTTGTTTGACCAGGCCAAACCAGAGACAGTTGACAAAGTGTGTGCAATAGTGAGGAAACAGCTGGCGCTATCGGCTGACACTGCAGTCACTGGAGACTCAAAGTTCGCAGCTCTTGGGGCTGACTCTCTTGATACGGTATGCAACTTGTACCCTTGGGAGTCGGTTTACAACATGCGGCATTGTAACTTACAACATTTAATTTTGTTTGGAATGATGACATTTGCCAGCGTCAAAATCCACAGAATAGACATCTAGCTTTTGGCCCGTTTTCTTTGCAACCAGCTAAACATGACTGGAACAAAAAAAGCTACAATTATTCAGCTACTTTACTAAATTATAAAAATTTGCAATTATACTCCATTGTGATGAAAAATGTCCCTAAATCAGTGTCACAGCCTTCTCATAAACTTCCTCGTGACATAATTGAGGGATTTACTAAGGGAAGAGGAAAGAGGGAAACGAAAGAAATGAATAAGCTTGCTGCCTTCATTATCATCTTTTTATTCAAAACCTTTCCCTTTCCCTTGTGAATTCCTTCACAAATCTGTTATCTAAACAAATCCTTTATGAAACAACAATTGCATATGTTCCTGTGCAGGTGGAGATTGTGATGGGACTCGAGGAGGAATTTGGGATCAGCGTGGAAGAAGAAAATGCCCAAACTATTGCCACTGTTCAAGACGCAGCGGATATGATCGAGAAGCTCATTGAGGCTTAATGTTTAATAAACTTCCCAGGGACAAAATCATACAGGTTTCTCTAGGAAAGTTATTTTTTCTTACATCACCTAGATCTTGGTAACTTGGCTCTTCAGTTCTAGTAGAGCTTCGGAATGAAAAAAACCTATGTCTTCCCATGTGCTTTTGTGTTTTTTTTTTTATTTTTTTATTTTAAACCCAGAAACCTAGCCGTATGGTACTCTTTTTTTCTTTTTTTTTGAGGGTGGCTTTGGATTAAGTGTACTCGTAATATGTAATGGGGATTGAATAAATCTTTTTATGCCTATTTATTTTATGGTTCTTCAAATATTCTCATCTTGTTCACTACAACAAAAATACGCTTGTTACCATGAGATTGATGGAAAGATTTCACGGCGGCAGGGTTATTACATGATTGGTACAATAATTTTTTTTTTATCGAAGTCTGATGAGATTTTCATCTTCGACTTGGGTAGGGTAAGGCAAATAAAAGGGTACTTGCGCAGAGAGAGAATACTGAAAGAAGTTAGCAACCACCAGGGTTGTGGCCTAGTGGAAAATGGCTTACTCCCAAGTAGTTTGGGTTGTCAAAACGTCCTAGTTTGAGTTCATGCGACTGGGTGCCCCCTCGCGCCTGGCCATCTTGCGAAGTCTGGGTGTGATTCACTAGCCCTCGCGCAGTAGGTAGAAACCCATGGGAGATTTGTTTCTCACAAAGCCCGCTGCAGGTTTTGGAGCTCTTATTTTTACGGCCAGGGAAGGTCGCTATAGCTGGTTCAATGTTGAACTTGGATCTCGCGTGTGATTTTCAATAAACATGTTGAACCAGAAAGCAGCATTGAGTTTTCTACAACAAATTGCAAGGTGGACAAAAGCTTCTAAGTTGAACCAGAAAGTAGCAGTGAGTTTTCTTCAATAAATTGAAATGTGCACATAAAGCTTCTTGGTCGCTCAAAACGATCTGGACAGTGGGACCGGAGAGTACCTGGATAAAATGCCTTCTAATAGTTAGAATACATATGGATCAACTTATGCACACCTCAATTAATTGTTGATGATGGATAATAGAAATCAATTCCGATTGCTATTGGGTATGCCGGATATTAAAGGCGATTTCTTTATGTTAAGAAACATATTTATCAAACACACCAACTATAATAGTATAAGTTTCACATTTTATTTTTGCAATCCAAACAATCCATTTTGTAGGTCTTGATATGAATATTATTCATGCACAAATCAAACATTGTTCGAATATTGGTAGGGATATGATAATTCTATATTTGTCTTGATAAAAATGGACTATTATAATTCTTACCATTATTTAATGGATTTAATTGAGGCACTTGTCGATATACTCCCTCCGTTCCAAATTTCTTATCTATTTACTTGCATGCGTGCCAATATTCAAATGCTTATATCTTTTAATGTATAATGTGTTTTAAAATTTTAAAAACTTTGTTTAATAGAACTCAAAGAGAACTATCAAACGAGAAGACCCATATTGAATATATAAAACATTACAAATTTAAAAATATAAATAATTTTTTGAAGTGCTGTGAATAATGTAAGTGGAGGACAGTGGAACTACGATTATTCTCTTTTTTGCATGAATGAGTTCTAAATCCGCAAAATGAATGGCTTGGTTTATCTAGTTTGTGGTAGCCCATAAATATGGAGTATTTTTCTTGTATGGTGTGTTTGAAATAGCTCTAAATATTTCGGATGACAAACTGAATAAAGCTAAGTTTGGGTTAAATAGGCCGGTTGGCTTATTTTTTCTTCTTTAAATTTTTCTGGATTATTAGTTCGTCTCCACCGGAAGAATCATAATAGTAAAAACTTAATCTCAATTTTTCTTGAATAAAGACAAATACTCCGTATAAAAGTAAAAACTTAATCTCAAATTTTCTTGAATGAAGACTTACTCCCTACTTATTTTGGCTTATTTTTGTTTTTATTCCAACAATTTTGAGATTGATTTTTATTTTTTTATTTCTCTCGTCGAAATGAACCAATAACTCTAAAAAATTTAGTGTGAAACTAATAAATCTGATTTTTTTTTAAAAATATGAAGACCAAAAGATGAATTCTAACTGTCCTCTTTATTCTAGTGGACGGTGAGATTGATTTGCCAAGATTAGTCAAGGTGAGTGGTGCATGAATCCTAGTTATTTATCAATTTCATTCAAAATTATTTTGAATGAAACTAGGAGGTTTTCGGATCGACCACTTACGTACTTCTAATTGAGTTGATTTCTCATGAGGGTCACTTGAAAAATTATTTTAAGATAAATGAATGCCTCAAATAATTCGTGTGGAATGCACAAGTGGGTCCCCGAGCCCATCTGTATCCCACGTGTGCAAAATCCATATGTACTAATAGCAAAACTGTTTCATAAATCCAAAAGATACTGTAAATAGGTAATGGGCCGGGCTAGACCCGAGTTATAACTAACTACCTACTACTACAAAAGCCCACCCATTTTGGCAGATAAATCACACCTACCAGGCTACCACAAGCTGTTCACTATTCTCAGCAGCAGTATCTGTTTGATTCTCTCTCTCTCTCTCTCTCTCTCTCTCTATATATATATATATATATATATATATATATATATATATATATATATATATATATATATATATATATATACGGTGATCCAAATGGATCCGGGATTTCACGGACCTGGAGCATTTTTTCGGTGTTTTGATGCTTTTAAACATTGTTTTGGGAAATCGAAGTCGTCCAACGTGTTGAAAGTGTTTTTCCAGGTCGCCACGATAAATCTTGAAAAAAAAATACAGGGAAGGGGTTGATCCAGTAGTTTTTTCACAAAACTGTAAATATAAAGTTTTTTGTAAAACTGCTTGGATCAAGACTTCCCGGTATTTTTGAAGATTTCACGGGGCCTTGGAAAACACCTTTTGAACACGTCGGACGCTTCTGATCGTAAAAAAAAATATCGAGAACATGGAGTCCCGGATCCGGGACTCCCGGACTAGAACACTACTCTATATATATATATCTCAAGGGGCGTTCTGAGGTAATAAATCCGTTCATTTTCCTTCTTGTATTCATTTTGGGGCTTTAGAAGTCATTCATGCAAAAAAGAGAATAATTGTACTCCCTCATTTGTAGGCCTCAATGTTCGATTTGTGCATGAATAATATTCATATTGAGGCCTACAAAATGGATTGTTCGGATTGCAAAAATAAAATGTGAAACTGATACTTCCTCCGTCTCAATTTAAATGTTCTCTACGCTTATGCGGATTTTTTTTTAAAACTCTTATAATTTTCATTCTATAATATATTTTATATGCAATATGAATCTTATTTGATAGATCTCAATTAGTTTCATTAGACAAATTTTTTAAAAACTTTAGAAACCTTACCAATAAAAAGATATAGACGTTTGAAAATGACACGGATATACGTAGGGAGCATTTAAAATGAGACGGAAGGAGTACTATTATTGGTGGTGTGTTTGAAAAATGTGTTTCTTAACGTAAAGAAATCAAATCAAATCGTGTTTGGTTAAAGTTTCCAAAAGTCTAATTTCCATAAAATGGAGTACTTATTAAAATCATGTCTCCAAACTAACACACTTATCTTTGTACATATTTTATTCAAATAAATTATAAATGATTATAAGAATTTGGCAATATCTTTTTATGTTTTTCAACCAAATTTCAAAACCATCAACGAAACATGATATTCAAAAGTGATAATGGAGAACTGATTCCCCCTGAAATAGTAAAGAAGATATTTCTTTTAGGAGTACGTGCCTACGTGGTATTCATACTATCTGTAAGTTTTGGCCTATTCTGTGGTGTGACAAGGGCAATATTTTATGGTAGAGATAACGGAGTACCATATCTGCACTCCATATCTGTAAGTTTTGGGTACCATTTGTGTACCCAAAAAAAAAGTTCTAGCCTATTCATACAACTCAATTGGTGAAGCTTTGATCCTAAGCAACGTAATGCGAGCGCAAAAGGGCGAGCGTAAAAACGTCCTTAAAAAACATTCTAAGTTACAAAAAAAATCGTAAGAACGAAGATTGAGAACGGGAGCGGATGAGTTTTTGAAGAATTATGTGACTAGCTCCAATCTCGATGACTAATAGTGGAATCGGGGGCCCTCTAGTGAGCAACGGTGGTTGTTCAATGTGGTAATCAATGGTCTATATTTAAAATAAACTCTTCCATGTAATAATAGTTTCTTACATAAAAGAGTTTTATCTTAAATCTGAACCATTGATTGCCGAATCCAATGACCATTGTTCTCACTACACTTTACAGGGCCCCCAGTTCCTTCAAACATACCTTTCAAGAAAAAATACTCCATATTTATGGGCTACCACAAACTAGATAAACAAACTATTCAACGGTGGTCGTTCGATATGGTAATCAATGGTTCAAATTTAAGATAAATTCTTCCATGTAAGAATAGTTTCTTACATGGAAGAATTTATCTTAAATTTGAACCATTGATTGCCTAATCCAAAGGCCATTGTTGCTCACCATACTTTGTAGTGAGTGACCTCACTATAGGGCCCTCATTCCGTGTTTGAAATAGCTCTAAATATTTTGGATGACAAACTAAATAAGGCTAAGTTTGGGTTAAATTGGATGGTTGGCCTATTTTTTCTTCTTTAAATTTTTTTGATTATTAGTCCGTCTCAACTCATAAAAATAAAAACTTAATCTCAAATTTTCTTGAATAAAGACAAATATAAAAGTAAAAACTTAATCTCATTTTTTTCTCGAATGAAGACTTACGCCCTACTTATTTTGGCTTTTTTTTTTTATTCAAAAAAATTTGAGATTCAATTATAATTTTTTTCTTCTTATTTCTCTTGTCGAGATGAACCATAAAAAATTTAGTGCGAAACAAATAAATCTGTTTTTTTTTTTCAAATGAAGACCAAAATATGAATCTCAATTGTCTTATTTATTCTAGTGGACGGTGAGATTAATCTCCAAGGATTAGTCGAGGGTGAGGAAATGTTGGCCTGAACATCTAGTTATAAAAAAAAAACTGTGCTCTTTATTAATTCCATAAATCCAAAAGATAATGTAAATAGGTGATAGGCTGGGCTAGACCGGAGTTGTAAACTTGTAATTCATCCGTCCCAATTTTATAGTCCCTTGTGAGAGTTCATGTCACTTTTCAAAGTGTTTTATCTTATAATCTCTAATGTTTTAGGTGATTTTGAACACTTTGTTTATTAGATTAAATCAAGATCTATCAAACAAGATTCATATTGCATATAAAATGTATTACCGATTGAAAGATATAATCATTTTTTTATCCGATTAAGATGAAACGAGAGACTATAAAATTGGGACGGAGTACTAATAACTACTCCTACTACACTACAATTAAAGCCCACCCATTTTGGCAGATAAAACACACCTACCACTGGTTGCTGTTAACAAAGTCTCAGTATCAGTTTGACTCTCTCTCTCCACTCCTTCTCTCTCTATATCTCAAGGGGCGTTCTGAGGTAATAAATCCATTCATTTTCCTCAATCTGAATCCATCCCTAGGTATGATACGATTCTTTTGATGTAATTTGAGAATGTAAGATTCATCTGATTTTTTTTTTCTATTCGCCATTGAGGATGATCTGCAGTAGGTTCGTAATCCATATCATCAAAGACTGCAAATCTCGTTGAAATATATTGAATTGTAGCCATCGAGTTTGTCCGTGAAACTTGAATCTGCTCTACGATTGTGATGTTGACCGTCAGATTCTGTGTGTAACATGTTTGCAAGTGTTCTGTTGACTGTTGATTTTGACTGTGTTTTGTTTTTTAGCAAACTTGGGACAAAAAAAAATGAGGATAATGAGGCTGATATAGGGATTATTCAGGTTTTAGTGGTATTTCTGGTTTTTATTTTCCCTGAGTTTGTGTTTGAATAAAGGATTAGTCATGACTTTGTTTGGTTTATGTTTCGAGGGAAGTTTTTTGGGTAATCAGTGGAGAGAGATAGGTAGAGAAATGTGAGTAATAATTAGAGAGAGAACTTATTGGGCATCGTGCTGCGAGAGGGGGTGATTATCTGAACACAGCCTAGGCTAAGGGAATCAACCTTTCTTAAAGTCTTTCTGACTTTCTTGTGTTTACAACTGAGAAGGACTGCGTATGCAACATTTACTTATTTGTTGAAGATAAGTTCTTTTTATTCTTTGAAGAAATTTGATTACGATTGCATTTTTCTATTCTCTGAAAGCTCTTTGTGGATCATGGATTCTTTGGAGCGGTTGAAACTTAAACGCAATGTCCTAAAATGTAAATTCATTCTTGCTTACCCGCACATAATTGTGCGCATGCTTGTTTGGCTGTTTGCAGTATTTCAATACCAAATTGAGCTTTTCTTTTCTTTTTGGTACTTGTCAGGGAAAAAATCCAGCTTTTGCTACTAATCTTGTAACTCTTGGAAAATGTGGCTGTTATTTTTATTGGTCCTCTTTGCATAACTTTTCATACTCAAAACATTTTTTGAAATCATAATTAAAGAAAGTTTATATTTCAGCTTATCAAAATTGAATCAAAGATAACCACTGGCACTCTTCCTTCATTTGTCTCTCAACCTGAGACATATCTTCACACTCCGTTAGTGGGCTTTATTGTGGATTTATTACTATGTACTATTGTTCCTATTCTGAAGATGGAGTTCAAAGTTCTCTCTAGCTTCATTTTTTTGGCCATCTGTTGATCAATGATCTGTTATGGAGATTTCCCATTTGTGTTTGTCTTTTTTTCCACTTAGTATCTGGTAAATCGGCATGTATCTCCTTTGGAAAATTTCCTCTATTTCAGCTCTTATGTGTTGTTTAAATGCTGAGATCTGGTTTTATCACTTGTTTAGATCACATTTAACAATGGTGAAGGCTGTCGTTGTTCTTAACAGCAGTGAGGGTGTCAATGGCACTGTCTACTTCACCCAAGAAGGAGATGGTATTTTCATTTACATTATGGTACATTAGTACTTGAATGGAGTGTGTGCGTGCGCATGGCAGTCATGTTGGGAATTTAAATTGTTCTGTTTCTGGTATGCCTTAGGTCCAACGACAGTTACTGGAAGCCTTTCTGGCCTTAAACCTGGAGCTCATGGTTTCCACGTCCATGCTCTTGGTGATACGACAAATGGTTGCATTTCGACTGGTAATTTTCATACCCAGAAATTTAACTCTTTATCTTTCTTTGAGTTGCATAACAAGGTTCAACTCGTGAATTTTCAATTTTTGATTATTCTTACTTGCAGGACCTCATTTTAATCCTTCTGGAAAAGAGCATGGTGCTCCTGAGGATGAGCATCGCCATGCTGGTGACCTTGGCAACGTCATAGTTGGTGAAGATGGTATGTTTTCCTTTGATATATGCACTCTTTTTCACCCTCAGCATCAAATTATTTGCTCAACGAATGCTGCTATCTTGATTGGCAAAGCATACGCATCATCCGATTGCATGTTCATTTATCAGGAGAAGTTGAAAACTTGTCCTAATCTTAAACGAGAAACTTTAATTTCTTTAAAATGATGGTTATTATTTTGCGTAGAAATATTTTGTATTGTTACTCTTCTCAGAGTTGCGTCCAAATGGCCCCATCCAGGCTGATACTTCCCCGTGCACTCTTGATAATTTACAAGATGACGGAGGTTGTTTCCTGTTTATGAAATTGAGCTCTCTGGATGCATTTGAATATGTTTAACCAAGAGTTACATAATATGCTGAACAATATTTTTACATGTCATTAACATTTTGTCATGACCTTATTTGTCTTAGGTACTGCAAGTTTCACTATTGTTGACAAACAGGTGAATTACTTTACTAACTGGACTGAAGAGTTAAAACAGGCTATATGGGCAATCTATTGGAGTTTTTATTGATATGTTTACTTTATTCAGATCCCTCTTTCAGGAGCACATTCCATAATTGGAAGGGCTGTCGTTGTCCATGCTGACCCTGATGATCTTGGAAAGGGTAATGTTATCTCTTGATTATTACTTTTGCACTCTCTGCTCGGGTTTCCATATTTTGGTTCCTCCGTCTCTAGATATTCCAGATACAAAATTATCCTAGATTGGCATGTGAGTGCAAGATGAGTGTGGCTAGCATTGCTTTCTGAGTCTCTTACATGGTATTAAACATATTCTAGTGTTTGACGATTCACAAACCCACTTATAGGAAAAGGATCGTCTAGTGAAAGATTGAACAATAGCACATCATGGACGCCATGGTTTTGGCTCAATATTGGTCATCGAAAGCGTGTGGTTTGACAGGAGTAGATTCATTCGACATTCCCTTGACTTATTCATTGTCTGTCAAAATTTGCGAATAAAAAAACACGAGAATGATAAGTACTTTGGTCCTCTTCTGGCAGATATCCTGGGTTAGTAATTAGTCGCTATCATATTTGAAGGATTTAAGGTTAAAGACTTCCATTTTTACCTTGAATAGTGAGCAAGAACCCCCATGTTTGGTTCACAGAATAAAAAAATGCCCCATGGCACATTGTCATTGGCCTATCTCCTAAAAGACCATCAGCTAACCTTCATCATGGTCAGTAATTAAATATCTGCCCAAAGTTAAGGCTGGTGTTTTGAATAATGTTCCATGGAATCTTACTATTTGGCACCATTCTTTCTTTTGTCTGCCCCTCTGTTCATACATCGTTTCATATGCTACCTTGTTTTTGTTCAGGTGGCCATGAGCTCAGCAAAAGCACTGGAAATGCTGGTGGAAGGATTGCTTGTGGTAAGCAATCGGCTTTCCCTTTTTCGAAATATATATCTAGTTTGGCCCAATTTGTGTAGTTACCACTTAGCCCTCGAAGCTGTGTTTGGATAACAGAATTTTGGAAGGAATTTACAGATGAAAATTGGAAGATAAATAAAAAGATAAGGAAAAAAAAGAAGTGACAAATGTAAACAATTTCTTTGGTTTCATGAAGTAAATCATGCTTTATCTTCCGCCCCCTTAGCCATGCTAGCTGATACACCTGTATCCAGAGGTATTTTACCGGGCAAGCAGGTTCTAACTGCTAACTAATTTAACTATTTCTTTGGTTTCACTGTCATTTTCCTTTTCTGTGGTTAACCCCATAACAACCCATGATCCAAACGCAGCCTGATTGTATGAATCCCGCCTGATTAAGAACATCTGACCAAAATACTCTCGCCTTTTGCAGGTATCATTGGCCTGCAGGGTTGATTACTGGCATGGTTTACTTGAGAATCCCACCGCCACATGGAACCGGATAAGTTTGTGAAAGTGAAGTTGCTAGTGAATGCTTTGGTTGCTATTAATAATGGATTACTTGATGAACTTAATATGGTTTCAATCTTTTGATTCTGTAATGCATTTTGCCTTCCTCTTCTCTTGTGCACCTTTTCATGTAATGGGTTCAATTAAAGGCACAAGGTAATTGGTGTGGTTAGTGACTCCTTTTTAGCAACTATGATCAAGAAGAACGTGTTCCCTATGGCTGTTTGTTTGGAACTAAGGAAATTGCTTTAGTTGAGTATTTCCTTTTGGTTTGATGATAGGATCTGCGGAAGGCCTGTTTCGTGTTTGTGATCTCATTGCTTCTACATTCGTCAATTTAGGGCTAGGGTGGGACCTGGGGTTGCTGTTGTGCTGTGCACATCCGGGCCATCTGTTGCTCGGATGACCGGCCAGATTTTACCTTGGCATCTTTGTATCCGAACCGTTCATTGTTGTGTGTACAAGATAAAATTTGGGCCATCCATCTGAGCAACAGATGACTTTGATGTGCACAACACCTGCTGTGCATGGGGCTGAATAGCAGCAACCCAAATCTAGCTAGGGTGTGGTTGTTAGATTTGTGGACACCGGCTGGCATAGCGTTGTAGGTTTTTTTTTTCTTTTTCCCCTAGTTGTCCATTTCAACAATTCACATGGATTTGAACCCTTAAATGCATAAACTGCTCTAATGCATTCGTATGGCAGAGAAGCCAAATTGGAAATTTAAGTTGAGTATTATATTGCCAAAAGAAAACAAGGAATGTGAAAGGTCATCTTCACCAAGCGATTCTCGAAAGCCATTTATTTGGGAATTTCCTTTCGAGGTGGTTGGTGTGAACTTGACACTGTGATGTGAACCTTGGAAGCAAAGAAGAAACTCTCTCTTGAATAAGAGAAAATGCGCCGCGTCAATAAAGAAATATGCTATTAAAATAAAAATATTATTTTAATTGCGAAAGAGTTAATTTTCCAAATTCAACCCAGTAGTAAATGGGATTAAAATCTTTGCCCGGTGCAGCCCTAGGAGTTTAAATGTTTACTCCGAATTCTAAAAAGATCGGTTGGGTTAGGCAAACTTTCGGAAGCACACGGTCTGAAAGTTTGCCCCACCTCGACTCGTTGCCATGCATTAACAAATTTGCCCCCTGGTTTCCAATCCGAATCAGTTTTAGGCCTTGTTCTCTAATAGAAAAGTACATTTTGTAAAAATCTCATAAAATGAATATTTTATGGATAGATGATAAAATAAATTTGTTTTTTCAACTGATAAAATATAGTGGTTTTGTCTATAGATTTTAAAATGATTTTATGAAAATCTCATAAAATTACTTTTATATTTTATGTATTGGGATTGAAGTATTATAAAATGTGAAATTTTATGAAACAAAAATCTGTTGAACAACGAAGCGTTATTTGATTAGGGTAAACGGGTTTTGTACAAACGTAGCCCAATTCGCAAGCACACCGAAGCAGTTGGTGCATCGCAATCTCGAAATATCATCTGCAGCATCACGCACCTAACCAACTCCATCTACCCCACGGTTCCCACTCCCCTCCAACCCCCTTCTCTCTCCTCTCTCTCTCTCTCTCTCTCTCTCTCTCTACATATATATATGCATATACTCACTGAAACTACGGAGCACAGAGCACAACCACCACCATTGTAGTCTCTCTCTCTCTCTCTCTCTCTCGTCCTCACCAGTCCACACCATGGAGTTGGTAAGTCTTAATCCAAAACTCCATTTTTTTTTCTCTTATTTTTTGTTTGCCATGAATTCTCAAGAAAAAAACCACAGGTGAAGGAGTCCACCAACTTTGACTTTATTCTAATCTTTTCCTTTCGATTAAGAAATTACTTTATTTCCTTTTCTTTTCTAAATTTCCCATTAGCTACGAGACTAAAAAATTTGTTCTTTCGTGTTTTTTTTTGAATTTCTTTATTTATTCTCTGAGTGGGATTTCAGGTTGCCCCAGTTGCAGCAGCTACCGGTGTGAAAGAAATGGAAAGTAAGGGGATAAGGAAGAACTCAACCTTAATTTGTGCCCCATTGATGGGGGATTCGGTTGATCGGATGCTTATTGATATGAATAAGGCGAAATCGAGCGGTGCTGATCTGGTTGAGTTTCGATTGGACAGTTTGAAGAGCTTCGATCCTCGTAAAGATATCGAAATTCTAATCAAACGGTGTCCTTTGCCCACTCTTTTCACTTACAGGTTAGTAATCTTCATCTAACTGTGACATGGTAATGCAATTTATGGTTGACTCGGTACTGCAATTTATGGTTCAATTCAATCTGCATATGTATTTGTACTCGGTGGTCCGACCCACATGTATGTTGATGTTAGTTGGAATATTAGGAGGTTTTTTCCACACATGCTTTGGAATTTTATGAACTATTTTTGCTCCCGATGGACTCGCAGAGGCCGATCCTAATCCAATTTTTTCAAATTAACTGGGAATATTTAGAGTTGTGCAGGGGCTCGGGCCACGGCACCTCCTTGTGTTGGCCTCTGTAATCATGTACAGGTTTTTTTCCCTTGTCTAAATCAGTGAAAGCATTTTTGTTCGGTTTACAAAAATAGAAGCGATGTAATGAGTTGTTACTTTGCTAAAAGTGCTGCTTGTATTGGACTGTTTTGGACATTTTCATATAGTCAAATGTGATCTATATATAATCCAAAAATATCCAGCATGGGATTTTTCTGATGAGTGCTGCATGTATTGGACTGTGTTGGAAATTTTCATATACTTTAATCTGATTTCTATGTAATCCGAAAATGTCCAGCATGACATTTTTCTGATGTGATGTATTTTTCTAGACCAAAATGGGAAGGTGGTCTGTATGATGGGGATGAAAACAGTCGATTGGATGCGCTTCGATTAGCCATGGAGTTGGGAGCTGATTATATTGATGTTGAGCTACAGGTTGCTTTCTTGTAATGTAAAATTAAACGGTTTAAAACCTGACATTGATTTGCAGTGTGATTAAATGGTTCAAAACCTGGCATTGATTGTATTATAGCTGATTATAGAGGAATTCTTGCTTTAAAAAAGTAGAACATTAGGCTTCATATCATTTCTTTGTAACCAATTACTAGAAATATCCTTAAACGTTAGGTTTACAACTGTTAGTTGATTTTTTTGTTTTGCTTTTCTGATTGTTTTATATTTTCCCGGTGTGATCTCTCATTAGTCAAATGGCTCAACAGTAGTTTATTGTGGTGATTAGTGTTAAACTCTATTTCTGAAAAATGTATTACATCTAAACTGGCCTTGCTATGAAAGAGGTGCTAAATACCCAGTTTGAAACTGCATAACAAAGTGAGAATGAGCAAGCTCAAATGCATCTCTAGGGTTCACAATTAATTTCACCAAGTGCTCTTTTAAGGTGCCGGATTTCGTTATTTTTTTGGTCCTTAATTATTGGTTTCAAACTGAACATGTGGAGACTAAATTTCTCGATGACTACATTTTCTCATGAAGGTTGCTCAAGAGTTCAACAGTTTCATGAATGGAAAGAAGCGTGGAAATTGTAAAGTCATTGTTTCAAATCATAACTATCAAAATACTCCCTCTGCTGAGGATCTCGGCAACCTGGTGGCAATAATACAAGCTGCTGGAGCTGACATTGTGAAGATTGCAACAACTGCCTTGGATATCACTGATGTTGCACGTGTTTTTCAAATAACTGTTCATTCTCAAGTAAGAGGCGTAAGTCATGTCCAAGGCTCTATGAACTCTTATGAAGTTTTTTCATAAAGTTCTCTCAACTTTGGACTGAAACTTGGTTTATATTTTTGAATTACATTGTTTACAATGATCATGTTGTGTAGTGATAACTATAAATGCATGGTGTTAGTTTAGATTAAACTTTGCTGAAGTGTTGTAGATAATTGTTTTTACATGTGGGCCACGCTTATGTGTGAATAGTAAATATGTTCTGTGAAAATAAGATAGAGAGGGAGGAGCTCCCTTGGTTTACTTGAATTATAGCTCGATGGAAAGATGATCCATGATTTAATGCTTGAGGTGAATTTAAGTGGTTAAAAAAATGAAACATTTTTTAAGTTCCTTAGTTGAGGCTATATTGCTCATTAACGTGGGTGTATATGTTGCTTAACTTTGCACGAATCAATGGTTTTCATAATTAGATCAAATAATTTGCTGAATATGGGAAGAAAGTCAAAACTTACATACATTGGCTCTGACTAGGGGTGAAAGAAAAACCGAAAAAACCGAAAAAAACCGACCGATCGGTTCAGTTTTCGGTCGGGGAAAAGCTGTGTCGGTTGACTTCCGACTGAACCAAACCGAACTGAACCGAACCGAAAAATTATCGGTTCGGTCTCGGTTTCCTGGAAATTGGTTTGGACCGAACCGAACCGAAACCATGCCAAGTTGGACCAAAATACCCCGAAACCACCCCTATTTGGACTGAAAACCGAAAAAAACGATCTTAACCCCCCAAAAAAAACAAATCCTAGCCGTTCATCTCAATCTTAACGATGGACCGAAAAAACCGAACCACTCTGAACCGATCGGTCCATTGTTTTTTTCGGTTGGGATCAGTTCCTAGCAAAACCATTCAGAACTGATCGATTCGGTCCGGGACACCCTGAAAACCGAACCGAACCGACCGATTTTCACACCTAGTTCTGATGTCGCTCTGCCTGTGTCATCTGTCAAAGATTCAAAGCTAATTGCTCTGAAATTTGTAGCTATGATATGATGATCCTAACATTGCTTTATGTTAGCTATGAATTATTTGTTTGTTTCTTTTTTGTTGACAACATTAGCCTTCTTGCATGTGCTGGCTATCTTCTTTTTCGAAATGCCACGTATGGTACATTTATTTTTATATTTGTTTTCAAGTATTTGGTTGTAATTTATTCTAACGCGTATGCGAAATACATAAATTTCCAGGTCCCAATTATAGCTCTGGTTATGGGAGAGAGGGGTTTGATGTCACGGATACTTTGCCCCAAATTTGGGGGATATCTCACTTTTGGCACCCTTGAGTCAGGAGTAGTATCAGCGCCTGGGCAACCAACAATCGATGCTTTGGTGAACTTGTATAATTTCAGACAGATAGGACCTGATACAAAAGTATTTGGGATTATTGGGAATCCTGTCAGCCACAGCAAGTCACCTATTTTATACAATGAAGCTTTCAAACAAGTTGGTTTTGATGCAGTTTATATGCATTTATTGGTCGATGACGTTGCAAAGTTTTTCGAGACTTATTCGTCTACAGATTTTGCTGGGTTCAGGTTTAGTATCAAGATTTGACAATAGTAGTTTGATATTCGACTCTTGAGTGTTACTTGTTCATGCTTTGGTTGGGCCATTCCGGTATTTATCTATTTATATTTGTGGTAGTTCTCATCATTATTTGTTATCCTTCAATTCACTTATAAGGGACACATTGCCAAATGGATCACTCTGCACAAATTAAACTAAAGATTAATTAGTGAATTCCCTCTTGTGCAGCTGTACCATTCCCCACAAGGAGGCTGCACTTAAGTCCTGTGATGAGGTTCATACTGTTGGAAAGGTAGTTGAGGATCTCATAATTCATTTGATGAAGTCTACCCAGTTACAGTTTTAAGTGTTCTTGAGCGTCCTCCTTTTGTAATATCAACTTCAATTGATTTCCTTTTTGATGACATTGCAGTCAATAGGAGCTGTTAATTGCATTATCAGGAAATCAAGTGATGGGAAGTTGTTTGGGTGCAATACAGACTATGTTGGTGCTATTACTGCTATTGAGGATGCACTACGAGGTATAATCTGTTCTCAACTACTATTTAGGCCTGTGTATGTGTACTACTTTTTGTGCTGGACAATCGACACGCAGGTAAAGCCGTGAGGGTCAAGATCGATGCCTGACATGTTTAGACATTTGTCTAACAACCGTATTGTTCCATTCATCTTTACATGAACTGTGCATAAAATTTCCATATTATGAAAGAAATGACCCAAGGCACTGATAAAAAGAAATATACTATTGGTATGAATATTTTGAAGTGTTCCCATGTCCTTGAGACAGAAATTACATGAATCAGACACCTGGGGACATACCAGAACCCTACCCCTGATCCCCGCGTCTATGTACTCCTAACAAAGAGTCAGGTTAATTTAGAGTTAATCCTTTCAGAATTCCATCATTTTCTTTTACAGGTGCAGGTCATGCAAATGGCACGACTGGATCGCCCTTGGCTGGTAAACTGTTTGTTGTCATTGGTGCTGGTGGTGCCGGCAAGGCACTTGCTTATGGTGCGAAAGAAAAGGGCGCAAGGGTAGTGATTGCAAATCGCACATATGGTTAGATTCTAGCTTCCCAATGCATTTTCTGTTGAGTTTTGTTTAATACTGACAGAATTGTTGTACAGCGTGCTAGTTCTATGGCCTGGTAATCTTAAGCCGTGCCAATAAAAAGCTGAATTTTTGTCTTAGGTGAATATTTTCATAATTGGTCCATATTTTTACTTTTATGATTTTTTTCGCAAGGACAAATGGAAAAATTTAAAAAGTTCCAACCGAAACTTGAAAAGTTTAGAAAAGACAAAAAGATGTTGAAGGAATATGTCTGTCTCCTTTGTTACACAGGCCAAACTCATGCTTAATTTTGTGCTGCGATGTATATTTTTTTGTGGCATATGGCTTCTTATTTACCTGTTCTTTTCTCTGCAAGAACGAGCTAAAGAAATTGCTGATATTATTGGAGGAGATGCTTTATCTCTTGATGATTTGAATGATTTCCATCCGGAGGATGGTATGATCCTCGCAAACACAACTTCTATAGGAATGCAACCAAAAGTTGACGAGACACCCATTTCCAAGGTGCGCCCACTTTCTATATATTTCTCTTACAGTGAAACTTCCTCTGGTTAGTTGACATTGTTGGCCTGAACAAACGTAAACTGTTAACGGCATTTGGGAATATGGGTTTGGGATTTCTGTTGACTCTTGAACTTGTCTCCCTTTCTCTGATGGAGTTTTTGTTATACTGAATCCCTATCCATGTCCGCTTCTACTACCTAGCACTGGAACTTCTGGAAGTCTGGAACAAATATTTGGGGCCTCAAATTGGGTGGCTGTGATGAACCGCATGTTCCACCTAACTGAGAAGTACACAGCCTTCGCCTGCGCGCGCGCACACACACACAAGGATAAAGATAAGCAAAACTAGGAAAGCATGAGATAGACAATTTATGTGACTTGGCAAGAATGACTATGTTCACGAGTTACCCAAGATTTGAGTACCTTCTGAATGAGGAAAAAGAATGTAAAATGATGACTCCTAGAAAGGAAACATTTGGGCGAATCAGCAAATGCCTAAGCCTTAGGTCCAGTACTAAACCAATGGTTACAAAAAAAACCCAACCCAGGCCTCAGTTGGAGCTTCCCGTGGTTCACCATTGTACCTAATAGCTAGAGGAGTCCACCTTGTTGTTGTCACCTTTGATCTATTTCTATTTTTTGGTTTTGGAGGTCATTGAGATGCAGAAGGTGTTCAAAATGAGGTGCCTACCTTCGTCTTCCTCTCTTCGTGTATGTCACTTGGCCTTGGATATAACTGAAACCCGAAACCTAGCTATTGAGGTTGTCTTCACCCTTTTGTAGTTGCATAGGGTCATATCTAGGCAATGTGGGGCTTTCCTTCAAATTGTGGACTGAGTTTGAGAAGTGTACGTTCCTTTCTGTTACTAAATTTCCATACAAATTTTCTAACTGTTAATAAGATCATCTTGAATTCACAATCGATCTGAACCAGTATTCTCTGATCTCTGTTTTCACAGAGTGCCCTAAATTCGTATGCACTGGTTTTCGATGCTGTTTATACCCCGAAAATCACGAGACTGCTGCGGGAAGCGGAAGAATCTGGAGCCAAAATTGTTACTGGGGTCGAGATGTTCGTTGGTCAGGCATATGAACAATTTGAGAGGTTCACTGGACTGCCCGGTATGACATTTTTCTGGCATTCAGGTTTTGGTACAAAGATAAAACTAAGTGGGCCTGACTCTTCTCTCTTTTCCCTTTTGGTTTTTTGTCTCCAATTGCAGCGCCGAGGGAACTATTCAAGAAAATTATGGCAAAAAATTGATACATGAGGGTGGTTGCCGATTTTCTAGGCACAGCTGACTCAATCTTCGTCTTTAGCTTGTTGGAGACTGATTCTTTCTAGTTATGTAATGGCACATTGAATCGACTCTAAATAAGATCTTTGGCCCCCTTATTTTTATTAACAAAATTGAATTTTATTTCCCATATTCGCCTATGTTCCAAACGGATCAGGAGCTCTATAGTGAGCCCATCTAACCGTCCATCTCGATAATGAGCACTTGGATTTTACTTTGAACAATGGACGGCTCGGATAATTTGGAGTTCGAATTAAATCCGAGCCATCGATACTAAAATGGACGGCCGGATGGGATTCACTACACCCCTGTAGTGAGTTGCCTCACTACAGGGCCCCGCCGTTGTTTTGAACGTAGATGTGTGAAAGGAACTTATGGAGAGAGGGGAAAAGGGAAAGGGAAAGAAGCGAAATGGTTCTTCTTTAGTCTATCTATCATTTCTTGTCCACTTGTAAGTTCCTCCAAAGATCAAACAAGGCCATGCGAGCCAATGGACTCTGGTCCAGAAGGCATTTCCTTGACTCTTCCAACTGGGAAGTCGAGGTCTTGGGTTCGACTATCTCACTTGGTTTTGGTTTGGACATGTAACGATCTCGGTTCCTGTGAGTGTGAATGAAGATCAGCTTTCACAGGTTCTAAAGGACCCAAAGGAGGCTCATATTTTGGAAAAGGAATCTGAAGAGGTTTCTGATTTTCTTCATAGGTTAGACTCGTTGGTGATGGAGTCTTTTGCCCACTCCTTTCCAGGCGAAGACATAGGGGTTAAATCGTTTGGGGTTTGCATGAGCTCTAAAGATAGTGACCCTATTCAATCAGCAAATGATGATGATGATTGTCATTCCTTAGATCTTATTTCTACGGATCCTCTAATTAATTATGTGGAACCCAAGTGTCATAAGAAGAAAAGTTGGTCAAAGCAAAGGGGTGGCAAGAAATCTATTTCCTTATCCTATGAAAGCAACTCTTTTTTCTAGGCCACATAGCTTGGACAAAAAAAAGAGCTGCTCGAGGAGGTTAAAGCTGGATATGAAGAATTTAAGTTCAAATGATAAGTCTTTTCTTGGCCCTGGACCTCTTTTCTTTGGGGGATAGTCGGCTCTCTAAGTCTAGGTCCATGCACAGGACTCAAAAGGAAGTTAACAGCAAAGAGAGAAGGATAGAGGAAGAATCAATTGCAACAATGACCACTGTAAATAATCTTGTAGAAAATCTGTGTCCAGAGGATGAATTAGTTTTAAAGGAAATGATTGAACATGAATTGCAAGTATACTCTCAAATGGCTAGGAAATGGGAGGAACCTATTGAGAGGTAAAGGATAATTTGAATTTTGCTGGAGGGTTGCAGCGGCGTTTGGGTGCGGTAAGGGTTGAAGTCAGCCAGATTGTTGGCTTATAGGGGCTGTTCGTAGTGGGGCTTTTGCGGTTTGGCGGTGCTTGTTTTGGTTTTGGTTTCTTTGGGAGTTTCCATTTTGGCTGCTATTCTGTAGTTTCATGTTTTGGCTGTTTTCTTTTTCTTCTTTTTTCTTCTTTCAACCTCGGTTGAATGTTCCTCCCCCTCTCCCTTCTCGATGTACCCTCATCAAGTTTATTTTATATATCTTCTTCTATTGAAAAAAAAAGATCTCGGTTCCTGTACGGCGATTCAGTCTTGGGTCCCCAGAGAAGAATGCAATGCCATTTTGCAGATTCCAGAACGTATCTTATGTGACAGTGAATCCTGATCTTTTTACATGAAGGATAGGCCTTGATTCTGCTTTATCTTTTTCGGCAATTAACATGCTGTTTTATTTTTGGTTAAAAGTTTTTGAATGATCTCTTCTGTAATTCAATATGAGTTTGTTTGCCTGTTTTGCTCATAAAAAGCGAAACAATGCCTTGGCCTTTTGATTGAGTTGCTTGGGCTTGCTAGGAACATGGTTGGTTTACACGGTTAATTCAAGTGTGGATGGACCGACTTTTGAACGGGCGAGTTGTGCGATATAGCTGAAATCCATCGCCGGTTCTTTTTTGCCTCAACGAAGAGGACTTCATAATTTTCTCAACCGATGTAGAAAAGGAAGTGAGTGCTATGTAGAATGTTAAGTACATAGTAGAAATGGAAATGCTCGGGATTTCCATCATTGAAAATAATAAAAGTGTCGTGCAACCATGGAATTGCGAGAATTGGAATGCGCTGAACAATAAACGAAGTATGTCCGAAGTTGAAAGAAAGATAATTAAAGTTATATTTTATTCGATCTGTGTTATTTGGTAAGTTATGACACATAAATTTGGTAACAAAAAAAAAAACTGGTCTGACAACTTACATTGTTTCCTTGTTGGTGTCTGGTCAAGAACGTGAATTTAACCTGGATTATTTATGTGATCACCTGTTAAATGATCAACTCAAATAATAGAAACGTCTTTCCTACATACCGTACACGTCATTTTGAACACATTTTTCAAATTGTAACTCTAGTCATCTTAGTTATTCATATAAAAAATCGAATTGATGGGATATCAATAAATGTTTGATTCAAATCAATTGGATAACAAGAAAAGTTTTAACAATCCATTTTTCTCAAGAAAAATGTATAATTCTAAAATTGCCACCAATGTCCGATCAACCTAATTTTTGACATTGATAATGTTCGCGCCAGGACCACAAACACAAACGATTTCGATTGGCAAAATGTTGCTATATACATGCATTCATGTGTGTCTCAAATAGACCGACATACACAGGACACTTTTTTATGTGCTCGAATAGAATTCGTGCACATAAATTTGTGTTTGTATTTGTGCACATAAATATGTAACAGACTTTATAAGTATTTTTTAATGTCGGGTAGGTCCTCTCCAACACAAACAAATCCTGTTTGAGAGCATATTTCAGACCTTTTGGAGCTTACGTTGTGAATCGTTCGTATTTTCAATCTCGTTTGGATACCAATTTTTTCGGAAAATTATGTCAATTGAATATCTATCAATATAATTTTGAAACACATTTATCTTTAAAAAATAAATTGACATATTTAATTGTAATACGTTTATCTTAAGACACACATATATATATATATATATATATATATATATATATATATATATATATATATATACGTCAAGGTGGATTTTCTAATCCACACTCCCGGATTTAAGAAAAAAATGGGGTTTTTTTGTGTTGCAAAATTTTTTTTGGAAAATCCGATCCGTCCAATGTGTTCAGAAGGTGTTTTCTAGGGTTAACGCGAGAAATCTTCAAAAAATAATACCGAAAAGGCCTTGATCCAAGCAGTTTTCGCAAAAACTGTATTTATATATTTTTGCGAAAACTGCTTGGATCAAGCCCTTCCCGGTGTTTTTTTTTGAAGATATTTTGTGATGGCCCTTGAAAACACCTTCTGAACACATTGGACGGATCGGATTGTCAAAAAAAAATTTGTATAAAAAGTCCGGAAATCAAAAGTCCGGACTAGAAGTTTACTCATATACTATAGGTCAAATTTCTTATCCACACTCCCAGATTTAAGGAAAAAATGGGATTTTTTTGTGTTGTAATTTTTTTTTGAAAAATCCGATCCGTCCAATGTGTTCAAAAGGTGTTTTCTAGGGTCAACACTAGAAATCTTCGGAAAAAAATACCGGGAAGGGCTTGATCCAAACAGTTTTTGCAAAAACTGTAAATATATATTTTTTGTGAAAACTGCTTGGATCAAGCCCTTCCCGGTATTTGTTTTTGAAGATTTCTCGCGTGGACCCTTGAAAACACCTTCTGAACACATTGGGCGGATCGGATTGTCAAAAAAATATTTGGATCATGAGGTTCGGAAATTAAAAGTCCAGATTAGAAGTGAACCCTATATATATATATATAGGGAACACTTATAGTCCGGTCTTCCCGTTTCCGGACCTCACGATCCAAATATTTTTTTGACGATCCGATCCGCCCAATGTGTTCAGAAAGTGTTTTCAAAGGGTACTTTCGAGAAATCTTCAAAAAAAAAGTACCGGAAAGGGCTTGATCCAAGCAGTTTTCGCAAAATTTTTATATTTACAGTTTTTGCAAAAACTGCTTGGATCAAGTCCTTCCCGGTATTTTTTTTTGAAGATTTCTCGCGTTGACCCTTGAAAACACCTTTTGAAAACATTGGACGGCTCGGATTTTCCAAAAACAATTTGCAAAACAAAAAAAAACACACTTTTTCTTGTTTCCGGGAGGAGTGGACTAGAAGTTTTGGGTATATATATATATATTGTGACAATCATGGTACTGATCGTGTTCGGAGACTCATTTTTGGGTCCCACACGAGTGATCCAATAATTGTAATACATACTGATATATATATATATATATATATATATATATATATATATATATATATATATATATATATATATATATAGGTTGATAAAGATACAAGTATAGAACAAATGGTACAGAAAACGTACCGATCGTGTTTGGAGACCCACTTTGGGGTCTCACACGAGTGATCCGAACTGTTTATTGTTCTTAGAATATTTTTCTGAGGGGCCCCACAAAATTTTAGCTCAATCAGACGGTTAGAAGTGGTTCAACCAAAAGCCCCACCGTTTCAATCACAAAGATTTCGATTGAAACGGTGAGGCTTTGGTTGAACTACTTCTAACTGTCCGATTGAGCTGAAATTTGATGGAGCCCCTTGGAAAAATATTTTAAGAACAATGAACGGTTTAGATCACTCGTGTAAGACTTAAAAGTAAATTCCCGAATGCAATCAATACGTTTTCTGTCCCCTTTGTTCTGTACTTGTATCTTTATCAACCTTTGAATTGCTTTTGCAATCAATTCATGATTACGAGCAAATTGATTGACATGATACTTTTCTTAAGACACGATTTGACATGATCTAAAACATAATCGTTTTCAATTACAAAGGGGTGTTTTCAGGAGCGACTCCAGGATTTTTATTCAGCGTTGACAAAAATACAAAACCTGCTTATGATGAAAGGTTATATGCCAAAAAAAGAAAAGAAAAGAAGAACTTTAACGATAAAAGAGATATATACACTATAACATCCCTCGACGAATCTTCATAATTTGGAGAATGCAAAAAGGACCTCATGACCTGTTTTTGGCTTATCCTCTGTAAGTGTGAAAATGAAAAACTGATTCTTGCAAAATTTGTTTTGAAGATGAGTTGTCAAACATAAAAAACTTCAAAAGGAGAAAATGAAAAGTTAAAAATAGGCTCCTTAAAGTTTAACCAAATGCATTTCCTATTTTTCTTTCCAACATTAGTTGTAACCAAGGTTCAATAGACTTTGTAAATGCGTAATACTCCATCGTCCTTTGAAACGTGTACAATATATTGGTCTCTACATTTGTTTTGTTATGTTATGGCTATAAAAATTTGGTTAAAATTTAGAAATAATTTTTTAACCTTTGCACGATTAACCAATGCTGACAATATTATATTTAAAATTTATTTTTTTCAGTGCATTTTTTGAACCCAGCGAGGGCTCGCTTGACCTCGCTAGTATCAATGTGGATTCACCACTGGCTGTTTCATTAACTCAATTTTTTGAAAAAATTGATTTTATTTTTATTTTTTTATGTAATGTGTTGTGAGAGAATGAACTGTTTTTGTGTTTGAAAAAAACAATTTTTTGTTAATGAAACACCCCCTAAAATAGAAGAGTCTAAAAGGAAATGGATCCTCATGAATTCATGTCTTGGATTGAATGAGACAATTCTAATCTTGACCATTCATTTGTTGCAATCGATGGTTCCGATTATTTTTGAACTCTTACTACTAAGAGTCAACTCTTACTAATAGTAGGAATTTATGGAAAAATCCGAACGATTGAATCGACTAAAATAGATGGTCTTATAATCGAAAACACGGACAAGAGAGGATCCGGATCCCGTCCAAAAATATTCCTAGCACCGGGAGGGGGCACTCTTTCTTTGCCGTGGGGTAAAACTGGAAAAGAAAAAAACTAGAGATTATTAGCCCCTCAGGTTCAGTTTAATTACAGAAATGTTGTTCCCCTTCTCTGCTAAACGTGAAGTGGACCTTCACAATTAAACCCAACTTCAGCTTTATTTATTTTTTCTTTCTTCCCCGGATTCTCACTCCTGCCTGGACCTGACGTCTCTCTCTCTCTCTCTCTCTCTCTCTCTCTCTCTCTCTCTCTCTTCATGCATCACAAGTTTACAACACATTGGTTTGCTTTTTCGTGTTGGCAAAGGTAAATCTGCTCCCTTTCCCCTCCTTCGTTTTGTAGATTTTCACTCGATTAACCAACTTACTGTATCGCTATATACCCTTGGCTAGAGTAGACTTTTGTTGTGTGGGTATTCACTGTTCTGGGTTTTTGCATGCGTTCAATGAGTCGTAAATCTTTGATCTTTTGGGTATAAAACCGCACAAACTTGAGCTTCTTGTTTGCCTTACTGTATAAAATTAGAGTTTGCTGTTCACCTGATGCTGTCTGTCACATGCATTTTTTCCGGTTACATTCACTGTTTTTCCTTATTTATTCACGGTTGGTCTACAGCTTTCTGCTTGTTAAACCAAACCAAACCAAAGACTTGTGTCCCAATCAATTGGGTCGGCTCTCTGCATATTTGGATATGATATTTGCAGAATTGTGGAAACTTTTCTTTTTCTGCATGCAATGACCGAATGTAGTCTGAAACATGTTCAATCACTTCTGTACACTTCCAATTTGTAGATCATGGGTCGCTAAAGGAAATTTTTTTTTTTTTTGCTTTTCATGAAGTCAATTAATGTGAACATCACGAACTATCCCACAACAAAACCAGTCATTGCTGCTACCCGTCCGGTGGTCTTTTATCAAGAATCTGAAGATGGGCACAACGAATAAATAACAGTTCAGACCTACGGCGCGTCCCTGTTATGGGCTGATTATTCATGCTTGTGGGTTTGGATTCTTCGATTTTCCCATGTAGTTGATGGTCCAAATTGAAGTAGTACTTCTCATAGCACTTGTAGGTATTCTCTTACTGATTGAGAGTAAGAAAAATTGTGTTGTTTTTTGGTTGATTTACTTTTCTGCAGTGGTACAGGTTATGATTTACTTCTCCCAGTATAACAGCCTAACGGGCCCTGTCAGTGATACGGGGGTATCGGGGGAATTAGGGACACTAGTTTGAAAAATGGGTAATGAAGAAAGTGTCATTTATTACAGAGATTATTTGAATAATTTATTTTGTTTCATTGTATTCTTGTTTCTACTCAATTCTCTCTCTCAGTGATACGGGGGTTCAGGGGAATTAGAGACGCTAATTTGAAAAATGGGTAATGAAGAAATTGTCATTTATTACAGAGATTATTTGAATAATTTATTGTGTTTCATTGTATTCTTGTTTCTACTCGATTCTCTCTCTCAATCTACAGTTCTTTGCTAGTTTGGAGATCATAAAATTTGCTTCCAAATATAGTATTGATGGATTTCATGCGTGGGTAATGGAAAATATCTACTATTTCTGATGGATTGTGCTGAGATTGTGATGGATTGGTTATGCTGTTTCATTTTGTTGGTGTTTGGCAAAGTTGTGAACGAAATTGTCGAAATTTTATCTCACTGTTGTTAAGGTTTTGGAGAGGATGGTTGAAGTTCATACAACTTATATATCACTTCTATTTGTTGGGACTAAGAGTCTCTCTAGTGAAGATATCTTCAGCGCATATCATAATGAGCCTTTTACCAAGTGCTGTGCCTTGGCACCATTTTTTTTTTTGCTTGCTAATCAAGGTTTTGTCTCATATGCTGCTGAATTTCTCCTCTCCTTACATGTTGTGTGTCAGTTTGACTCTCCCTTTTCTCTGATGCCTTTTCATACGGGGTACCAAAATAGGAGGGGCCCCGGAATTTGAAAATTTTGGTGGTATGAAGCGGCCGCACCTCAAGCTTTAACTCAGGCCGGCTCTAACCAAAAGTAGTCAAAAACATGTTTAATCACTTCCGTACACTTCCAATTTGAAGGTCATGGGTTGGTTAGTAGGAGTACTTTTTTTTGGCTTTTCATGAAGTCAAAGTCAATTGTTTCTCCCTGTTATGGGCTGATTATGCATGCTTGTGGGTTTCGATTCTTTGATTCTCCCATATAGTTGTAGACTTCAGGTTTTGATTTACTTCTCCCAGTATAATGGGCCATGTCAGTGATACGGGGGTTTCGGGCGGAATAAGAGACTAGTTTGAAAAGGGGGTAGTGAAGAAAGTGTCATTTATTAGAAAGATTATTTGAATAATTTCTCTTGTTTCATTGTATTGTTGGTTCTACTTGATTCTCTATCGATCTACAATTCTTTGCTAGTTTGGCGAACATGAAATTTGCTTCCAGATATAGTATTGATGGAATGCGTTGACAATGGAAAAGATCTACTCCTTCCGTCCCACAAAGTTGGTCCCCTACGAAACTATGTGCAATTTTCAAACTTAAAAATAGTGTATATACTAAAGTAATTTTCTGATTTTTTTTCACCTTTCAAAAAATCTCATTGAAAACTATCAAACAAGATCCATATTGCACAATTTTTTTTTCAGAAAGTACATTATTTTTAAGCTTGAAAATTGCATGTAATTTCGTAAGGGACTAACTTTACGGGACGGAGGGAGTACTATTTCTAATGGATTGTTCTGAGATTGTGACGGATTGTTATGCTGTTTCATTTTCTTGATTTTGGCAAAGTTGTGAACGAAATGTTCTCTCATTGTTGTTAAGTTTTTGGAGAGGATGGTAGAAGTTCGTACAACTTATATATCAATTCTATTTGCTGGGACTAAGTCTTCAGCCCAGATCATAATGAGCCTTTTGCCAAGTGCTGTGCCTTGGCACCTAATTTTTTCTTGCTTGCTAATCGGGGCTGTTTTTCTCATATGCTGCTGAATTTCTAGTTGCTTATATGTTATGTGTGAGTATGACTCTCCCTCTTCTCCGATGCCTTTTTTTTCCCTTTATACACCTGTGTTGACTGTAAGAATTTAACGTGCCATTTTCAGGCTTGTGTGGAGGGCCGATACAATCTTAGTATTCTCACTTGGCTTTGTTGCAAATTTCACTTAAGTGTGAGTTGTAAGTTTGTAACCATCACTGCCTTCGTCTATTTCACTTTGTGTAGAGAAATTTCAGTTGGGATTTGTGGAGTCTGAGACAGTGATGGATTGCAACAAAGAAGAAGCTATCCGGGCCAAACAGATTGCGGAGAACAAGATGCAAAATAAGGAATTTTCTGGGGCTAGAAAGATTGCAATTAAGGCCCAACAACTATACCCAGATTTGGAAAATATTTCGCAGATGATTATGGTTTGTGATGTGCACTGTGCTTCCGAACACAAGGTTTTTGGAAACGAAACGGATTGGTATGGCATTCTGAATATTGAACCCACAGCTGATGAAGTGTCAATCAAGAAGCAATACAAGAAGTTTGCTTTGTTGCTTCATCCGGATAAGAACAAGTTCTCCGGTGCGACAGAGGCATTTAAGTTGATTGGGGAAGCTCAGAGGGTGCTTTTGGACTCTGGAGAGCGAATGTTACATGACAGTAAATGTAAGGTTTCAGCAACTGTGGTTCCTAATAGGGCCCCAGAGAGGCAGACTCAACCCACATTTCCTAACGACGAACAGACTTTCTGGACTTTCTGTCCTCTCTGTTCCGCAAGGTACCAATATCATAGGTTTTTGCTCAACAAAATTCTACGATGTCCAAATTGTAGAAGTTGCTTCCCTGCCCGTGAGATTAAGCAAAAAGAGGTTCCCAATCAGGGTACTTTTGAGGCCAAACTTGGGGGTAATTTGGTGAATAACACGTCCAAAGTGGGATCTAAGGGAAAGGTCACCCATCGGGTCCCAACAAGCAAGTCGGTCCCAAAGGCAGGAGCTTCTGATGTTGGTGGGAACTCTAAAACTGGTGGAAAATGTGGTTTTGTGGATGTGAATGGTAGGAAAAGGAACCCAATAACAATATCCAGCGAAAGTTGCAACACTGGAAGCAGCAGTGACTTTGAAGATGATGGAAATAGTTTTGCAAAACAGAATTTCGGATTTTATGGAGGGTACCCACGTAGATCTACTCGGTCCAAACAGCATGTTTCTTATACTGAGAATACAAATGATGGAGATGGTGAGAATTTTGCTGACAATGATTACTGTGGGAAGACTTTGAAAAAGGCAAAGCACAGTGGATCTTTTCCCACCACTGAACTCGAAGAACAGGGACCCAAAATAAGTAAACCCAATAGTTATGACGGGAACTTGCAAAATGTGAAGGAAGAAACTACAAATGCAAATGGTGAAGTACGAGCTACCAAGGATGGCCATAAGAGAAGTTCCGGAGTTGAGATTGAGAGTCCATCGAATTCAAGCCTTAATGCGGCAACTGATCCAGAAGTCTATGAATATCCTGATCCGGATTTCAGCGACTTCGACAAAGATAGGAAAGCAAGTTTTTTTGCAGTGGGGCAAATTTGGGCTGTTTATGATAATCTGGATGCCATGCCTAGATTCTACGCTCAGATAAGGAAAGTTTTCTTACCCGGGTTCAAATTGCGAATAACTTGGCTGGAGCCAGAACCAGATAGCGAGGATGACATTAAATGGGTTGGGGAGGGTTTGCCTACTTCATGCGGTAAGTTCAGACACGGAAACTTGGAAATCACTGAAGATCATCCGATGTTCTCGCATCTAGTTCATTGGGAAAGGGGCAGCCGAATGGATACTTTCAAGATATATCCGAGGAAGGGGGAAACATGGGCCCTCTTCAAGAATTGGGACATAAAATGGCATACTGATATTGACAATAAAACAAAGTATGAATTTGAGTTCGTGGAAGTCTTGTCGGACTATAATGAGAGTGTTGGTGTTTGTGTTTCATACTTGGGAAAGCTAAGAGGCTTCTCTTGTCTCTTTTGTCGTAAAGGAAAGGAAGGAACGGGTTTTTCGTGTCAAATTCCGTCAAATGAACTATTCAGATTCTCCCACAGGGTTCCTTCTTTTCAAATGAGTGGCAAGGAAAGAAACGATGTTCCTGAGGGATCTTTTGAACTGGATCCCGCTTGTCTTCCAAACAAACTTGATGAGATTGACACTCAAGATTTCAAAATGGAGGCTGCAAACATAGATTCTAATATTTATTGTTCTGAATCTTCAGCAGATGAGGCGGAAGAAGCTTATAAAATTCCTGACCCAGAATTTTACAACTTTGATGATGACAAATGCCCTGAAAAATTTCAGATTGGTCAGTTTTGGGCATTGTATAGTGACGAGGATGGCTTGCCAAAGTACTATGCTCAAGTTAAGAAAATCGATAGGCCAGAGTTTAGACTGCATATAACATATCTTATTGCTTCCCCACTGCCTAAGCATACGACTCAGTGGCTTGACAAAAGTATGCTCATTACTTGTGGCAGGTTTAGCCTCGTAAAGGGCATATCAAAGATATATACTGATATCGACTCCTTTTCTCATGAGATAAAAGTGGAACATACGGATAAGAAAGGTGAATATGTTATTGTTCCTAGGAAAGGTGAGGTTTGGGCAATGTACAAGAACTGGAATGCTAATATTAAACGCTCTGAGTTGTTGTACTGTGATTATGAAATGGTGCAAATCCTCAAAGAAAGTGACTTGGACATAAATGTTATGGTTTTAGAGCTGGTGAATGGGTTTAAAACAGTCTTCAGGGCTCAAATGAAAGACGGATCACCTGTCACTTTGAAGTTTCCTCAGAAGGAGCAGATTCGGTTTTCTTATCAAATTCCTGCTTTCCGGCTGACAGAAGAGAGAGGTGGCTGCTTGAGAGGGTTCTGGGAGCTTCATCCTGCGGCATTACCTGTTAATTTATTGTGCTCTAGTTGATGTAGGGATGAGGTATCTTATGCCCTCTTGTATATTGTTGTACACAACCGCATCCCATGCAATACTAGGGTGACCATTTCCTTTCAGCTCATGGTGGTTATTTCCAGTAATTGTTTTTTTCGATGGAAGGCTCTGGCGAAAGGCCCAGGGGATGAGTCTTAGCTTGCATCACTGCTAATGATGGGATGCCATCAAATGACTGCTATTTTCTAAGTTTTATCAAAAATTCATCGAGGCTTCATTATCTTGTAGATACTTTCGGTAACCATTTCTTCCCCTCAACTCAAGCATGGTGTCCAATTTTGGTATGTCCAGAGTTGGCTTCATATTGTTGTTGTATTCATGCTTAACTTAGCCTATTTTCATTTCCTGACTAATTTTGATGAGTCCAGTAACACAAGCTTTACGAGCATTAATCAGGCAGACTCATCTGTGAACTCACTCTGCACTTTAGTCATGGAGGAACTGTACTAAAACATAGCCTGGGTCGAAGTCATCAAATGACCGGGGCTATGTTAGTACAAGTGAGACCTTCTATTTCTCATGATGTCTAAGGACCCGAAGATGCAAAAAAAATAAAAATAAAATTATAACGGGTCCTATGTGAGTTTTATGCATATGTATATAGAAATGAAGTAAACTTGAATTCATATTTATGTTTGCCAGGTATGTGTTAAAGTATTCATGTCCGTCACATATTTTGTACCCTGGTTTAAGTTCATGTTTCAACACAAATACTTGGTTACGTGTCAAAAGTTTCATTGGACGTTGGTCCCAATTTCGCTATGGCCCCTGTTAGTTTTCCTTTTTGCAGTACCTGAACCTGTCCATTTTTCATTGTGTCTGGCTTTCCAATTTATGGGTCTGTGTTATGTTCTCTTACCATCTTAGCGCTATGGGACCTGAAACTTCAAGTCCTTTAAAGGATACTGTTGTCCACCAATTTCCCCAAGGGCAGGAGAAATGAGAGTGGCCAACACCGAGTGGTGTAGAAGATGTGAGGGCGTGCCAGGAGAGGTGTATCTCCAACAGAAATGTAGAAAAGCGCATGAATATATCGACTAACTTCTTTCAAGCAATTGAGAAACTTGAGCTAAAGTTACAAAGGGCTCGTGGGGCCTTGAACAAAGACTTCCACACTTAAAGAAAATTACATAGAAGAAGAAAAGATTCGAGAGAAAAGGGAGGAAAGAACAGGGAAGAAGTAGGAGATAGACATGGATAAAAGAAATTGATCGACTAACTTCGGGAGTTAGGAGATAAACTCTAAATTGCTTGCTGCTGTGAGCCTTGTTGGTGTTGGAACTCCTTCAATGTTGCACGAAGGCCTTCATTTATAGTCTCTGGATCCAATTGTAACTTTCAAATGTAACCGCCCATGACCACAAACCATTATGCCCATGTCTTCTTGAAAATGCATAAGGACGTGACAAGTGTTCCTTAATTGGCCGAAAATAACTACCCATGTTCTCAATACAATTAGCACATGTTAATTCCGGCCATAACCACTTATTTTGGATAAACACTAACCCCTTTAATTTAGGTAACAAAACTTATCACCTAAATTTTAGATAATTCGGCTATTAATTAAAATCCGAATTTAAATTTAAATAAATGCTGACCAAATCCTTTGCCACGTGTGAATTTTAAAATTTATGGTACAAACAGATACCAAGGGCATTTGGTCTACCGGTATGATTATCAGAATGCCCGTTAACTTTCTCCCCAGAAATGACAGCATTTCTTTTGCCTTTCTTTTCGTTCTCCCTTTTCCAACACGAGCTGCAAAATCAAGTTTTTAGTACTTTGTTAGACTTTTGTTACCAACTTGAGTTTTGGACGATGCCCAAAACAAAATTAGTAGAAATGTGTTAAAACCTGGCTACTTCTGTTCGCATAACCTACTGATCTCCAGTATGTTGATTTAGCAAATCGAATGCGATTCAAGCTTCAGCTTCGGCTACAAATTCCAATCCTTCATTAGAAAAGGATGGTGACATGTAATCATCTCTGTCTCTATAGAAAGAGAGTGCTTGGTGAAGAATCAGCTAGACTGATATTATCGGATCGTGTCTTTTTTGCGAGTGGTTTGAATCAGAAGCTCTGAAAAAACTACCGTCTTTCCCATCTTACAATGTGGGTCTCTATGTTTTTTCTTTTCGTTTCGGCTGTCAGGATGTTCGGGTCGGTTTATAGGCATCTTGACCAATTCCACCTCAAATCCGGTAAAACGGAGGACATATCGTTGGTTTCTTAGTAGAAAAGAAATTCGCTCGGTACTCTGTAAAGTATCATGCCTCCCTTTCGATGCAATGCACTCTTGCTGAGACATTTCTTTCAGAAAATGTTGTAATAATAGAGATATATACAAAATGATTAGCAGTCAATGTTGCCTCTTTTATCTAAATTGTCAATTAGCCCCCTTTATTAGTAGAAAAGTGCATTAAGAATTATCATACAAAAATCATTTCAAGAGAAACGAAACAAAATACTTCCACTTAATATATTAATGCAAAACACCTTATGTTACAAATCCATAGTTTACATTGACCTCCCTCAATGCTCAATTTCATTGGACCCATGAAATTATTTTTAGGAAGAGGACAGATTATTTTTAAGAAGAATTGGATAAAAATGAGATTGAGAATGAGAATGAGAATAGAGGGAAGAAGTGGGATCAAAAGAATAATATATGAGTATATTAATACTAGGATTAATTGAGAATTTTTGTTTGGTTAGAATGACTTAGGTAAAATTAATGACATTATTTTTACCGTTGGACGTGGAGGGAAATAATCCAGAGACAGGGACTCGCTAACATCATTCCTCTCGGCTTAGTTAATCCCTAAATGGACCGATAGTCTACTCTAATCCATTCTTGCCTTGAAAAATGAGAATAGAGGGGACAAGTGTGATCAGAAGGATAACATATTAGATTATATGAACACTAGGATCAATTGAATTGTGTTTGGTTAGAATGATTGAGATACTACAAAATGATGAGATTATTTTTTACCGTGTTGAACGCAGAGAGATATAATCAAAGGACGGGGACTAGCTAATATCACTCCTCCCTTTTAACTAATTCCTAAAAGGATGTTAAAATGTGAGCAAACCAAGTCGCAAAATTTGGGTGCCAATATGTGGTGTCACGCATGTCCGAAATACTTTTTGGATGGCTCAAATTTCTCTCTCTCTCTCCTTAAAAACCAAATCGTCCAAAACACTTTTAAATGACAGAGTAACGTACTGCCATATAATATTGCTCCTGCACTTAAAGTTTTTCTCACAAACAAACGCCAATAAAACATCATGTGTCCCATCATCAAAACCTGCCTAGGTTTCGATTTACCGGGTGTACACATTCTCCGAAGCTTTTAGTATTTTACATCGGTGATCCAATTTTCCCTCCAAAATGCAACCGCTTTTCCCATTCCCTCCACTTCTCAAGCCCTAGCCGGTTCCCCACTCTCTCTCTCTCTCTCTCTCTCTCTCTCCAGTTTGGCCACTCTCACGATCTCTCTCTACACGCAGGTTTGGAAGGCGTTATTTTCTAGGTCAGATTTGGGTATGGATCAAAAGATCGATTCTTTGATAGGGTTTGAGTCCTGAGTTGGATTTGATCCCAGATGAATGAAAAATGGGTTCACTTGGAAATCACGATGATGATATTCAAGCGAGTAAAAGGAATTCAATTCTTGGTCGTACTGATGATGAGACTCAGCCTTTTGACAGTCAGTCTTCTCCACCTTCACCCAATGGTAATTGCTATTAATCTTTCCCCATTTTATACGATTATTGCTCTTAATTGTTTGTTTTTTAGGGTTTTAAATGGGTCATTAATTTTGTACACAGTGATGAGTGAAAAATGCTCTGGCTTTATGGATTTAGGAATCTGTTTAGTTTTTACGGACAGGTTTGGTAAGTTTACAGTGTGGTTATAATCGGAGGCCCTATGCATCAAGCAAAACGAACCACACTTTGAAAGAATCTCCAAGATAATGCTTCAAAGTTCAACAGAGAAATTGTATTTTTTAATATTTATTTTAAATATATTTTATTTTATTTTAACTCAAGGTTTCTTGGTGAGCTTACACGTACTTTGACTAACCCAAATTTGAACCCGCCATCCACTAGCATGTGGCTCAATTGGAGCTGGGGTGGAGGTTTGTATGAACTGTGGGAAGCAACCTTCAAAATCGTGGTAGAATTTTTTTTGTGGTTCTTATGAAGAATACGAGTTGGTTGATTATGAGTCTTATGACGAGTCAGTGAACCATTTAAACGAATTAAATTTCTTTTGGGAAGCTTGGAGTGAAGAATGATCAAGTTTAAATTTTGGCCAAGCAAAAAGTACATACAATATTCTAGAAAATCAAGATTATGATACTGATTAGTTACTTACCATTTTTTTTTCATTTAGTTGAGGAAAATGAAAGAGAGTATTTAGATGAGTTGGATTTTCTACACAGTACGTTGCCATTTGCTGATACCGTTCCTCTTGAAGATGCATTTGAGACCCAAATCTTGAATTTTGCTGGTGAAACACAAGTATTGGAGGATCCTGAGGTTGTCGAAAATGTGGGCACCCAATTGTTAGATGAGTCAGACAATGAGGTTGTTGATGATACTGATGATGAAGGATTAGATATAACACAAGTTCTGGGTGATGCTCAGGAGTTATCTAATGATGATTTTCCAGTGGACGAGGATAATAAGCGTTTTGCCACTCCTGGAAAACAAGGATTGAGAGCTGAATCAGATGATTTGACTAATGCACAGAACATTTCAGGTCAGTCTACTTTCCTGTAGAAGTGGGTATATTTGTTTGGTTGTTATTGAAATTCATGTGTTATTCCTTGCAAATCTGAATTTCCTCAACAACTTTTCATTCTCGTTTGTTGAGATCATGGGTAGAAGATGTGATGGAATATGCATCACAATTCACTCGCAATTGGTCTAATGTCTAGGAGCCTTTCATTTAAGAAATGAAGTTGTTCAAATCTCTCCTATGTGCATCTTTCACCGCTTTTGAATTTGTTAGTTATATGCATTGCTTGGACGTATTATATTAATTCAGTATGCTATATACTTCTTTAATTCCTAGTTGTTTTAGAAAAATTTGGTGGCCAACTTGCTGTCAAATATACCTCCTATATGAGGAGCTTTGAGTTCCCTAGGGTAATTTAAGGAAAAGTCTCTGCATTTTGTGTGGCTAACCAATTATGCTGGTTGACTTAGGATCAGAACGGGCGGCTTTCACTTCAGTTCGTACCGCAGCTTTACGGGCATCTGGTTTAGCAGCTCGTAGCAGGGCCTATAAAGGAACCAATGGTGATTCATGTCCCACTAAATGTGACAATCTATGTAGAAAACTACATACTGATGAGGATGATGGGATTACTATTATCAGAGATTCAGTGACAGTCAGAGGGGAAGTTGACGAGGAGGAATTTCCAGGAGTAAATGAACAAATCAAGGGATTAAGCGATAAAAGCAATTGTAGGGCTGGTAGTTCAACTGTCAGGAGACTTTTTATGGAGGATACACTTACGGAGACTAAAGATCCTAATGACTCCTTAAATAATGTGTATGGCAATGAGATAGCGGGACTAAGCTATGTTGACTCTCAAGAGCCTGGAGAGTTATCGCAAGCCAAGGCAATGGAATTTGTGGAAAGATTTATTAAGTTAGATGTCATGGATATTGATCAAGAAGATATACTTAGAAGGTCCACCGGGGGGAAATCAATGCCTGTCTCAATTGCAAAAGGGACTCAAAATTTAGTCAAACGAACTAATCTTGAACTTACAGCTGGAAAAAGAGGAATTTTTGATTGGGATGACAGCCGTGAAGATGAAGGAGGGGGAGAATTTTTTACAAAAAAGAAGGAAGAATTCTTTGACACTGAAGGTCAGAGGAAGATATCTTTTCCAAGAAAGGATTCTACTATTTCCAATTCTGTCTCAGGGGTGCATAATTCAAAAAGCTATAAGACAGAAAAGGTCACAGAAAAAAAATCTAAACAGAAGCTTACTAAGAAGTTGGATGAACAGTTAAATATTGATTCCTCAGATGGAATCAAAGCTACTTGTTCAGAGAAGGATGTACCAGAAATGCTGAATGTTGGGTTTGATACTCAAATAGCTGCTGAAGCTATGGAAGCCCTATGCTTTGGTGTGGATGTAGCGGAGCGTGACAGCAATGACACTGACCAAGGTGCCAAAAGTAGATGTGAGGGTTCTGTCAGAGGAGAAAAAGTGAAGAAATCACATTCTAAGAAAGGTGGTGCACGGAAGACACCAAGTTTGCCTTGTCCTGGAGTTATTACTAGAAACTCCAAGAAAAGAAAGACGAGTAGTCCCAAATTGAGGAAAAAGTCCGGTGTTTCATCACGGAAACAAGCTGAGAATGTCATGGAAGAATGTGATACTGAGGTAGTAAAGGAACTGAAGAAGGCCAAGTCAAATGGAGAAGGATGCTTTGGCATCAATCAGAGTAAAAACACAGACAAGGTATCTTTGGGGGATTTGGAGCAAATAGAAGTAGAGCGAGCTCAGAAAAGAAATGATACTGATGTTTTTGATACATGTCACGTCGTTGCATCATCAAGTGGGTGTATGTCGGTCAAGAAAAGGCTTTTAGAAGAGGAATTTGGTACTTCTACACCCATAGCTCGTCGAACTAGACAATGCAGGGTAGCAAATCAGTTACGAGCTGAAGAGCTTGAAAATGTCAAATTGATTGACCAGAAGCAATCGCATGAAAAGTTCAATGATACGACTGTTGCTTTCACAATGGGTTCATTGAGCTATAACAGAGGAAAAAGAACTTGCCGAAAGTTGCCAACGAAGTCAATCGGAAGTGGTGACCTACATGCATCAGTCAGAGAATCTGTTGTGCAGGGAACTAACAATTCATTGAGCACTAACTTGGATGTAGGCAATAAAAGACAAACTTCCTCAGACTGGCAGTCGGGCGGAAGCTTGTTTCAGCACAGTATAGACAAAGGACGTTCCAGAAAAGCTGATCTAAAGTGTAATACTGTTGATCGGAATGTGATTCCTAAAAATACTGAAGCAATTACCCATTTAGAGGTTTCACCCCAAGACAGATGTAAACCATCTGGTTCAGCATCTACTACACCTTTGGATTGTACCACACCTATAAATGCTGCATCTCCTATTTGTATGGGCGATGAGTATTTCAAACAGTCGTGCAGGAAGAACTTGTCAAGATCATTCCTTGCAAAAGAAGCCAATAGCTTAATGTCCAACAGACCAGAACCTACTTCTACAATGAAAGAATTGAGGAGGAGGAGAGATATGGCTAGTGTCCAAGCATTGTTCAGTCACCACTTGGATGAGGATATAATCAAGCAACAGAAGAAGGTGTTTGTTTATGCTCTCCTATGATCTTCTTTGGTGTAGTGTGTGTTTGTGTTGTCGAACTTTTTAGCTTTTTCCTCTTATTTTCATCCGTAATTTTTTTTTTGTGCTTCTCATCTAGAAATCAGAAAAGCAAATTTTCTGGACCAAACAAAGGCTTAACCAGGTTCAAAATCAGAAGTGTGCCTTATTATTGGTCTCTTGTCTCAGATTTTGGCCCGGCTAGGAGCTTCAGTTGCATCTTCTATTTCAGAAGCCACTCACTTTGTAACAGATAAATTTGTGCGGACAAGGAATATGTTAGAAGCTATTGCTTTTGGAAAACCAGTGGTGACGCATTTATGGCTTGAGAGCTGTGGACAAGCTAGTTGTTTCATCGATGAGAGGAATTACATAGTGAGAGATGCCAAAAAGGAAAAGGAATTTGGATTTAGCTTGCCTGTTTCACTGGCACTTGCATGCCAACGTCCTCTTTTACAGGTTATTGCTCAGTTTTGTTTTGTTTATTCAATAAAAGGCAGCAACCATGTGGATTCTTTTAATAACTTATATTCTTTGCAGGGGCAAAAAGTTTTGATTACTCCAAATACAAAGCCTGGTAAAGAAATATTGGCAAACTTGGTTAGAGCAGTTCATGGCCTGGTGAGTTGCTTCCCTGGTCTTTCTTTAGAACTTGATCTATTAATCATCCAATTGGTTGTGGTCTTGCTTGAAGTGTCCCCATTATCTGTCTCCCTTTGTGAAGCATCATTATTAGGATGGTTGTAGAGGCCCAACATCGTCGCTGGTAAATTTCTAGTAGATGGGTATGATCCCTATGAATATTTGCGTGGTTGCCCAATGTATGTTTCCTGGCTTCGTTTTGTTGTTTCCTCCTTTCGCTCTTCTGTTGTGAGATGCTAAAGTGAGATGGAATAGTGGGACTGCTACAGTTGGTGCCAGGATAATAACTGCTTTTCCTCTTTATCCCTTGTGCAACGTGTCTCCCACTTTGCCCTTGACTATCCCATGCTGCTCAATTCTCCCTGTTGTATAGTTTTCCTGCTGATTGCCGGTGGATGTGTTTGTTTCTCCATTTAAATCCCCGAGGCACATTTGTGTTCTGTTTATGCTTGATTCCTTGTATTGTAAATATCCCATGCTTTGCGCGATTTTCCCTGTTGGATAGTTTTCCTGCTGATTGCCGGTGGGTGTGTTTATGTTTCTCCATTTAAATCCTGAGGCACATTCGTGTTCTGCTTATGCTTGAGCTCGATCCTTGTATTGAAACTAAATCCAGTAGAAACACTCAGGCGGTGGAGAGAGTTGGTAGATCAGCACTAAAGGGTGACAATATTCCAGATGACCTGTTGCTTTTATCTTGTGAGGAAGATTATGCTACATGCGTGCCTTTTCTTGAGAGAGGTTGGGAACCATATAATTCATGTACATAATTTCAGATTTTAAATCGAGTGATCAAGACATAGTCTGATTAAAAAAATTAACCTTTATATCTGCAGGAGCAGCAGTTTACAGCTCAGAGCTGCTACTGAATGGAATAGTTACTCAAAAGCTGGAGTTCGAAAGGTTAAATTCTATTGCTGCAATGAATCCTTGGAGTGTATTTGGATCTTGGATTTGTTGAGGGATTTGTGGGTTTAAAGAAATGACTATCGCGCATGGGTCATCTTCCCATCTTTTACCCTTTTTTGTTCTTTGCCTCGGCAAATCTCTCGAGAAAGTCAAGATCCAAACACAACCTTAGATGTTTCCCATCGGAGAATACAAGTATATAAAATGCCATTATTTTTTCAGATGTTTTCCGTCTGATGATGAAGGCATAACTAAAAAAAGTCGGCTTCTAGTTTAGGTTCTTGGAAAATACTATAACATGGGCTTTGGCTTTATTTTGGTATATCTACACTGATTTTTGGAGGGCTTATATCTTTCTCTGTATTGGTAAAATGAGTCCATGCTTGCTTTCTAACACATCTTTGCATCACGATGGCAGACATCGTCTCTTTGCAGATAATGTGAAGCGAACCCGTTCTACAATATGGTTGAAACATGACAAGAATCAGTATCTTCCTGTGTCTAAACGCAAATAAGGCTTTTTCCCCCTTCTGTTTGTTCTCGTGTCTGTCTCATCATTCGCGTCTTTGCTTTTATCTTTCTCCAGTTGGGGTGAGCGTTTCCGGTTTGTACATAAACAGTTTGACATGATGGATGTATGTGTTTTTTCCTTTCACTTCTCTTTCTAAGGGGTTGGGGGTGGAGTTAGATGCTTTGTAGTCTGCATCTTGTAAAGAAGGCACATAGTGTACAATTCTTCATATTTATTTCACAATTCCTTTTCCCTTTTCCATTTTCTTGAAAGTGGATACTTAAGCTGCTGTGACACACGACATATAATTGTGAAAGGACGGAATGAACCCTCACCAAATGAAGAGCCGATTACTTGACAAGAAACCTTATGAATTGTCACACCTGGAAGGTTCTTGTGGTCCATATTCAAAGTGTTAATAAGCTCAGATGAAGTTTGAACGGTGATTTATATGGGAATGTGAATTGAAGTTACTCATACGCTCTAATTCGAATGGCATATCAGAAATGAATTAATGAGAGATTCTGTGTTTGGTCTTGTGGAAAAAGACTAAAATCTTCCAGCCCAATGGTCATATACCATCAATTCGGTGTTGAGAAATTCTTGAGTTCGAGGTGGACTAGCATTAACATACCTGTAATAATCATACTCCATAACTCATTGGCCGGTAACTATAAAGAAATAAACAACTTGTGGAGAGAGAGAGAGAGTACAAAACAAAACTGAATAGAAAGAAGAGATTCTCTTCTTGTATTTGGTTAGTGTATGGGGAAAAAAAGAAAAAAACAATTTTCTTGTTTGGCCACAAGTTAGTATAAAAAGAGATGAACATGTCATAATTCATTTCTCTTCCATTTTACACGGCAAAATTAACCAATATGTTGTCGGTCGAAGCCACACCAAGTAGAGGGAATAACCAGAATCTGGTACACCAAATGCCTCTTAATTTATTTATCTATACTATACATAGCAAAACATACACCACCAAAATTGGTTTCCTTTATTAAATACCACCACCAGGAAAACGTAACCACCATAAGCGCTATCCGTCGAAACAAGCAAGTTTATACAAGGCTAGGGTTTTGGGAAACTTGGACTCTCCAGGCAAAATATCGGATATAGAGGGAGTTGAGGCTTATTGACATACCAAAACCCAAGACTGCTGCTAGTAGTATTGCGTAAACTGCCTTCAACTGAAGCTGCAAGAATATTTTGATATCTTTAGGTACTCGAGCCTCCAAAAATAACAAAAATTCACAAATAACAACTTGAAAAATTTGCATGATAAGAAAAATCTGGCATAGTAATGGTGGGAACGGGCTTTATAATTTCGTCTTCTTCAAGGCCATGGATCGACAAGAGCACTAAAATCACAAATGAGTAAGTTTGGTGTGAAAATAACACCAGACATTTCCCCCTTACTCAAGGGGACAATTCCGACCATAGAAGTGATACTTTTCTATGGTAATGGGTTAGAAGAGTAAACACACAGAATCATGATAGTAAGGAGATACTTTATAGGGGAATTCAGTTCATTATAACTTGGGGTTCCTTTCTTTTGTTATTAATTCCCCTCAATATAATCTACGGACCCTTTCCGGTATCAAATTACAATGGTGTAGGACTTATTTTAGCTGTTTACGATTTTTTTAAAAATTATTTATTTATTTATTATTTATTTTTATATCAGGTAAAAGGGTTAGAGGAGACAACCAGTGTAGTAACCCCCCTTGGGCGTGACAATAAGGGCTCTCGACTCGCTAGTGGAATGTCCGGTTAGATCCATAGCTACTGTCCGCGAGGACAACCCGTTTCCATGGCACCACCTAGGTACAAGTGGGCATAAGTGTGTACCCCCACAATCCCTTGCCACTGGTAAGACTCGAAACCGAGTCTCCCCTAGGAATGTGAGGCACCCCGCCCACCAGGCTACCACCATCAGTGGTATTAGTTGTTTACAATCTGACCAAGGCTATCTAGGTGTGTCACCTAGAAAAAAACAAATGGGAAGAAGGAACAAAATTATTAGGGAAAAAGAAACACAAACCAAAGCTTGTAAAATTGTTCAATGCTAGATCATATAGAAGCATAAGACCTCTCCAATTGGACTAAAGATTTCTAGAAATCCTAGCACTAGATTTTCTAAATAAGGAAAAAAGAGAAAAATCAATTTTCTGAGAAGGCATCTAACTAAATTTGGATCCTCGAAACAAAAAAAAACTACCAAACTAACCAGAAACGGCCAAATACCCATGTTTTGACCAAGCTCTATCAAAGTTAGTCTCCAATCCCATGAAACAATACAGGGAAGCATTGGTCCACTACTGGGGATCACATGGTTGTTTTTCTTATCTTCCTTTTCCAAGCATTGAATTCAAGTCTCTGTTCCCCATAATTTTTTCGAACATACAATGAAACAAATCATGGTAGAAGACATAAAGTAATACTCACAAAAGAATAGAATAGGTGGAGAGTTATAGCCACAAGGGCAAACTCAAGAGCTGCGAATGTCCATACGTATTGCTTGATTGCTGCATGTGAATCAAGTTAATATCAATCTGATCATGCCTCATCCACATAAACATTCTAGAAATACTTAAGGTTTGGCTATACCTAGGAGAACTGCAAATATTGATGCCAGAAGACCCAATGTAAAAGAGAATGGTGCAGCAACCACAATCGCTTGTGTTTTCATGTTACGAATCTACAATAGGGGTCCAGAAATAAATTAGAACTACTAGGCCAAATTTAAGTTAACAAAAAATGTACTAAGACTTGCAGGGTTAGTATCAGCCATCTAGTTTCCCTATCCATAGGGTATTGGCTAGGACATTCTTTATTTCTCAGTCAAACTTTGAAAAAAGAAAAGTTTTTTGCCGCCACATTCCTTTTTTCTCCTTTCCAATGTTTTAGCCAGGGTTCAAGAATGTCTGCCATGTGTTCGTCTAATTAAAATGTTAAGCTTTCAAGCTGGACCAACCCCGTCCAGCAATGATATTTCAAAAGGAAAAAATAAATAAAAATCCTTTTTGGTTTCAAATGTGGTACGTTTTTTTAAAGGTGAGAGAGCATACCAATAGCTGCTCAAGAAAAAAGAAATAGCATATTGTGCTAATCAAGACGAGCACCACAAAGTCCTGCCAGGCACTGAAAAAAAGAACAAATAAACTTATATCCATCAAAATTACTTCCAAAACAGATCACAGAAAAGAAGTGGCAGAAAAGAGAAAGCTTGTTTTAATGAATGAGCAGCATTTGTTGACAGCATTCTTTATGAATTTCATCTGTTTCCTATGGCAGCAAGTAGGGCTGTAAATGAACTGAGCCATTCATGAACTATTTGAGACCCGACTCGGTAAAGGCTTGTTCGAGTTCGATTTAGATACTAAACGAACTGAACCTGAACCTCAATTTTAGACTAGTTTAATAAACGAGCTGAATCTTAACTTGACAATATTCGGCTTGATTAGGCTCGCGAACTTGGAATATATGTATATCTCGTAAGAATTTCCTAAATATCCTTGGATATGTATAAACTCACATATGCATAATGAAAATTTTATAATTTGTGCATGTATAAACTTATCAAAGTATTATAAACTTAAATTTTAATATGTTTTTATGATTTTATATGTATGTATGAACTTATTTTATGTAGAAAACAAAAACATTATTTGAAGTTCTAGACTTATATGAGAGTATAAAAATCTAATATTTTTTGATCGTTAAGGCTCGTGAACCAGTTCGAGTTCAACTCAAACCTAGGCAAGCTCAGCTCGAGCTCGGCTCATCAAATTTTCAATGAGTTCGAGCTCGGCTCGAGTTCGTTTAAAAATTTAATGAATGAACCTAAACATTCTAAAGCTTAGCTCGATTCGGCTCGTTCACAGCCCTAGCAACAAGTATTTAAATGTATTTTAATACTATTGTTGACTAAATTACTCCCTATGGCCTGAATTGTTTGCCAACTTCTCTTTACTTCATGGATGTCCCAAGGCTTGTCCATCTAATTCCATTCTACCCTTTCTTTTCTGAATTTGAATTCAAGCATGACTTTAGCTTAAAATTGTTAAACGTTATATATGTAGAAAGTTGGAACTTTTTCAAGTGCAAAAGTTATGTGTTGGTAAGAGGTTGGATTCCCCAAGAATGACAAAACAATTAGGCCAGAGGAAGTAACAGCTTAGCAACATCAAAGCTTTACGGTTCTAAATATAAATCTTTTGCACACAGAATTCTCTCACCTAATTGTCCGTGCATCCAAATTCTGTTGATTTTGTTCCAACCTGTCATTTCGTTGAACAGAACTTGGCATTCGAAGCAAGGTTACTGGTAAGTTCAAGACTTCTTGCCCACAGACATCGCAATTCTTGTTTCCTTTCGTGCTAAACCATTTCACTGCACATTCTTCATGCATAAGCCTAAGGGCACCTTTACAACTGCATTCCATTTTGAGTGTATTTCCTTCCTCACATACATCAAAACAGATCCTACATATTGCTTCCTCTTCAGCAATCTCTTCATCGTCATGTTCGGTTGGAACGGGAGTTATTTGATCTGACATGCGGCACATGCCATGAAGAAAAAGATAAAAATAATATAACAATAACAAATAAATTGTTTCGAAATTACCACACTCAAAGAAAGATGTTTTTTAAGCTTATTTATTTAACTCAATGCACTTGGAATAATTTCATAACGATGGGTGGCATTGCCTAGGTTTCCATCTTAAAGGCTGAAAGAGGTACAACTTAAACAAAAGCCTAGCTTTAATGAAGTTTCACAGTTTCTAAAAATATCTGATTGCAAGGTGGCTAGCAACTACCCAACAGAGAGAAAAATGCAACATGAACAAGGTAAACTAATAGAAGTTTCTGTGCATGCTACATACCATCAGTAGTATCTACTTGAGCATGCTCCTTGGGGGTAGCAAAAGATAATGATCTTACAATAACAACATTTCGTGCAGGGATAGAAAGAGATCTTGAAACTGGAGCACGAACTGACCCTATCTGCTAGAAATCAAGCACCCACAAATAAAGTTATAATACGTCCAGGCCACCGATAAATGAAAAAAGAAAAATTCTTCCACAGTATGTCGTTGAAGCTGAGATAACCTATATTGCTTAATGATACAGTCAGCTTATTGGTAAATTCATTGCCGTACTGGAGAGGATGTGCCTTTTAAATGGAAGTAGGGGTGCCCTAGTCATCAGTACAGTTGCAGGAAATATCTGGAGTTACCATAGTCATATAGCTTCAACTACTTTGACACGAAGCTTGCATTTATTGAATGTTCAATTGACCCCACTTATATTTACATGGCTCTGGCCATGAGGGGCAGCTGTCTAACATCGGTGTAGACTCCTTTGTTAACCAAAGTGAATGCAAAAGTGTTGGGTTCATAAACCAATAAAATACAAAAGAACAACTTACATTTGACTTGACGCGTTCACTATAAGTCCTTGTTGAAGAAGGTGTGGAAGCAGAAGGGGACAGGTTTGATGCAGGTGTCACAGGAACAGAGGCACATTTTTTCCAAGAAAACCTGAAATTGGCCAAAACAGGACTTTCTGGAGTTGTCTTAAGGTCTTGATTGAGAAGAGAGCTTTTTTCACCATCTGCTATAGTAACCTTCTTTTTGAAACTTAAACCCCGTAAAAAGCCCCTTGAGGAAGGACTACCACTTGAGGCATCCTGAGATGAGGTTGAAAACTTTCCACTACGGCTACTTCCAAAACCTATGGGGGTTTTAGGAGGTATTTGAAGGGAGAGATCTGAGCGCTTTAGATTTGATCGAGAATTAACAAATTCATTACTGGGAACCCCAAATTGGTTATCAGCCTGCATCCAACGAATTTTTCAAACAAAATAAGTTATTAAGCACTTCAAGGACATGGTAAAACAAGAACCTAATTAGATTAAGGATCGAAATATGTCAAACGGAATATTCATTCCAATTTTGACTCAAAGACACATTGCTCATATTTAGAAATTTATTTGGGGTGAACATGTACGGATTATTGGGGCAAGAAACCTCTCTTTGGGTATCAGGTATCTCTGTGAAGATTATGTGTTACTTTCTTTTGCAGATGATGCTAATTATTTGAATTCGCCATCTACAGTTAAAAGACAATCTTAAGTTATTTATGTTCTTTCTTGGTAAGTAAACCAATTCGATTAGCAGAAACGAAGGGAATGCAATGAAGTTTTGACCAAAATGCGAATGGCTCCCCTTTCCTCTATAGTAATCCCTCCATCCCACACTTACAGTCCACTAGTCGATTTTGGATGTCCTAACATATTTGTCCTCTTTGAAAAGTCAAAGAAAATAGTAGAATTTAAATTTTCATTAACTCCTCGTAAATGACTATAAGTATAAAAGAAGGGGTGACATTGAAAACATAGTTAAACTTTCTGCTAATACATGCATTAATCGCATATCCCCTTCTTGGGTTCTCCATACAGGACCAGCAATATCGGACAGAGGGAGGTATCAATTATTCCATTGTTGGAGCACTAACTTGAACCACGCAAAGCGTAGTAGTAATTCGATTGTGAAACCATAGTACATGTTTCATGCATAGAAGTTGATAATATGGCAGTATCCACACTAATGGAATTTACCACTTGATCTGAACCACCTGTCCTTTTGGAAACATCCTTCCACTCATTCAATAGCTCATTCCTAAATTCACTAGTCACCTCCTCTTTCTTCCTCCATTCTGGTGGCCTCAGGGGTCTAGCATGACTTGAGTAAGACACATTTATAGAGCATATATATCCCAACTGGGACATTACGGATTCCTATATCTTTCAATTTTGACCTCATATTCTTCTGCTTATCCATGTTAGTTTCAATGAATCTTGGAAAAACTCGGAAATGAAATGCTAAATTTTAAGCAACAAGCTTAAAAAGGGGAAAATGGGTAGTTGATATACATAACCGTGGTAGCATAATCCTAGTTCAAGTTAAAGGTAAAGGCAGCTTTAAGCCCTACAAAGTCCAACAGTCCCATTTCATAAAATATACAGGAACAAAATGAAGATGATTCTGACTACAATATAGCATAAAATATATATTTCCCAAAACCACAAAATGAAAAGAAAAAACTATGGCAAATTGACAGCCCCATTTCATATGAAACACCATAAGTAATGCATATAAAGGGTCACACAAACTTGCGTGTATATCTGACACACACTAAAAAAAAATGTAGAAAGAGAGAGATATAGGCACCTGGGGAGGATCATCGGCAGCAGCGCTGGTGACTGCGTGGGAATTTTGCATCCTTTTGCTTCTTCTGGTACTTGGGATTTTCACGAATCGTCAAGAAAAGAAACTTTCCATGAATTGTCGAGAAAAATGAATGAACAATCAATTTTTTAGCTCTAAATTGAAGAGAAAACAAACCGCAACCCAAAGAATTAGAGACCCAAGAAGTGAAAAAAGAAGAAGAAAAAAGATCGACTCTGAATTCGCAACCAAAAAAATTGATTAATAATCGAGAAATAATGGTGTGCCGACTAAAATATCTTTGCGGTGGTCAGGGTTCTTTGCTTTGGGGGTGATGGGAAAGTGTTTTGTCTTTGACTATCGAGTATTTACTCTGCGAGGCTATGTTTGGAAGTTGCCTTTTACTAGTTTGGTTTTCAAGTACTCCTTTGCGTAAAAAATTGGTTTTTGATTTTTTTAATTTGTCTTTATTTAATTTTTTTGGTATTCGTTAGCTTTGCAAAAACCACAGACCATAAATTTATAGTTGTTAGATTCGTCTTGTCGAGAACAATCTATAAACCATAAAATCTTGATGCAAAACTAACGATTGCAAATTTTTTTGAATAAGGACAAAATAAAAAAACCAAAAATCGATTTTTTACCCAAAGAATGCCGTAGAAAGATAAAAGAAAAGGCGGGAGGAAATAAAGTGAAAATTAACTCTTTTTTTTTCCAAGTTTGCTAAATGCACTAAAAATTGTACCAACAATTGCACTAACTCTCTTACTGAGATATGTGAGACTTATATGTGGGGTACCGCATATTTCATGTGAGAGAGTTGGTGCAATTATTTAGGTTAGTATTTGTATCTTTTCATTTTTCCCTCTTCATCTCTCTCCCATGAACACATTTTTTTCTTTCTCTTTCACATAATCAAAAAAAGAAAATTTCCAAAACAAATGCAGACAAAAGAAACAAATAGGATTTCTTTCCCATTTCTTTCTCATTTCTCATTTTTTAATTTTTTTATTTTGTCTCTTCTTCCGATTCTTTCCACTTCTTACAAATAGAGTCTAAAACATGTACTCCACTTCACGTTTTTTTGGGGTGCAAAAAGTGTGTACTTCTTCCTCGAGTTTCCCCCCGCTATATCTCTTAAACTATAGTGCAATATTTTTCTACTTCGTATTCAAATTATCAAATTTGTTTATTTTGTCTTCCAACTATGACATTATAATCTATTAAGTCCAATTTTTAACTTCTGTAAGTAATCCTAATGGAAAATGGGTCATGTGCACAAATTTGTGCGCATGTTTCACTCTATGGGGTCCCACATAAGCAATTCAAGCCGTTCATTACTTTAAAATATCTTTTTAGTAGGCCCATTTGAAAAATCAAGTCAATCAAATACTCCAATTTTTTAATTTTTGATACCTCTAAACACTTAATCAAAAAATTGAAATGTAAGATCGAACATTTAAAATTATCCGATTTTAATTTTTGTTTTTTTTAAGACCACTCAAACATATATTTTAAAATTAATGAACGAATTGAATTGTTCAAATAGGACCCGAAAGTAGGCCCCACGCCGCATTTTTTGCGCACTACGTGACCATTTTCCATTAGGGTTTCTAACAAAAGTTAGAAATGGACTTAATAGATTGCAATGTCATTATTGAAGGACGAAATAAACGATTTTGATAGTTTGAGGACAAAGTAGAAAAATAGTGTATAATTTGGAGGAAATAAATGAAGCAACCTCCTTCTTTATCTCTATTTACAATAATGCTAGTATGCTACTATACCATACTTCGGCACATAACTCTCACATAAGCCTGTGTGGTGCTGCCACGTGGCATGGTGGCCCCACAACCAAGCTCATTAACTGATTTGTGGATTTTTTTTAAAAAATTATTATTTAAAATGCGTGTTTTTGAATTTTATTCCTAAAGTATGTGAAAACGTATTTAGCAAATATGTTTTTTTGGAAAACATGGTTCTATTTCACGCTTTCACAGCGGGTTAAGACGAATTAACCCAAAAAGTAAGTTAATCCTAATTCGACTTGAAAATGTGTTTACCAAACACGTTTTCTAAAAACGCGGTTCGTAGTCACGCTTTATGTTGTTATAAACGGAAATAATAATAATAAAAAAAAGAAATATAAAAAACGTGGTTACTTAAACACGCTTTTAACAGACGTGTTTGGTAACACGTTCCCTCAGAAAATTGGTGTAAAGACCAAGCTTGAGGCTTTAATTTGTGTTTAGTCCAGCTTAACTTATTTTAATGCTTACAATACATTGATAAAAATATTTAATGGCTCGGAATGACGTTAGAAAAAATATGGCTTAATAAAAACCCATACTACGTCTTGGCGCATCAAAATGGGGTTTTGTTCCAATATTCCGACAAAAGTGAAAGTCAGCACACTTTTGATGATGACCCTAGTGACAATACTAGACCCTAGTGACCCTAGCGACACTATTGATGATGACCCACCCACCCGTCCTTTCTCTCTCTCTCATGAAGGAAATTGAATTTTTCTGTAAAGCGAGTTGATGTCTGATATGATCAAGCCTTTAAGCTTTTTCGTGACCCATCAACTTTCCTCTCTCTCTCATGCGTGGGTCATTTCTCTTTAATTTTGGGATTTGGTTCAATTTTGGATTGATTTTGGGTTTAAGCGACTTAGGGTGCATTTTTAAATTTATAGGGTTTTAAATTTGTTTTAGAAGCTGACTTTCATGTAGGATACCCTAGGGTTTTAGGCATTTAGGGTGCACTTTTCGATTATAGGATTTTTAGTTGTTTAGGCTGACTTTTCGTAGAATGCAAGTAGTGTTTTAGAAACACTTTTATAGGGTCTGCTAGGGTTTTAAGCATTTAGGGTGCTTTTCGATTATAGGGTTTTAGTAGTTTAGGCGACTTTTCTTTAGGGTAGTCCAGGGTTTTAAGACTTTCATAGGATCGTGAGGGTTTAGGTTTAGGCATTTTCATTAGATTTGGGGGGTTTAGGCACTTTCATTGGCTAGTGGGGGTATTTTTGGAACGTGTAGTTGATTTGTCCTTTTGACATTAAAAAAAAAGTTGATGTCCTTATTGAAGTAAAAACCCATTTATTATGTCCTTCTAAAAAAACGGACCCTTTTCATTTTTCCACCCAAAAAACAATTCGATTACAACTTGTGCTCCGGGACTGGACCATGGAAAACCAGAATTCAAAATCTGCTTTAGCTTTGCCGTTCTTTCAATTGCGATCCACAGAGAGAGAAGACGATCGACGAAGAAGAACACGATCGAGGAAGAAGATCGACGAAGAAGGTATCTCTCTCTCTCTCTCTCTCTCTCTCTCTCTCTCTCTCTTCGACTGTAACGCGGAAACTTAGGTTTCCTGAAATTGTGGAACCCTAGTTTAGTTCTATAACAATTAGGATTCCTGAGATTGAGGAACTCTAGTAATTGATTACGTTCTGTAATAGCGCTAAAGTTTGGGTTAATTAATGTACTTGTGATTGAGTTATTGTGTTGTAGTTTGCCCAAAATTTCGTGAACCCGCCGCCGCAGTCGAGGATAAATCCGGCGCCGGGTTGGATTCCGGCCAGACTGGGTGAGCACACTTGTATCGCGTGATTGTTGTTTCACTTATCTCTACTGCACCAGTTCCCCATTCAACAAATCAACCTTTGCTATATTGAAGAATTACATGGTACAAGTTTCCATCTTTCCCCTTTTTTGAAGATCTTTTGAACACGGCAAACCCCTTCTCTTTAGCAAATCTTGAGTATCAACTTTGTTTGAGGTGTCGAATTCCATTCCCACCTTCGGTTCCTCAACTCTATCCTCACAATTCTTAATTGCCTCATTTCCATCATCACACACTTTTATTGAAGAACCATTTGATACCTCTTCTTTCTCTTCTCCATTGTCTCCACTCCATACCTCTTCTACTTCTTTGTCTTTGCAAATTTGTGAAGATAGACACATTGCTGACGAACGGATTCGGGCGACATAAGAGATGATGGTGATGGTAACTGAAACATAAAAAAAAAAACATAAAACTAGCGAGCAACAGATCTATTATCTATTAAAACAGTGAGCAAAAATTGAAAATTAGGGCACAGATCTGAAAGTGGCACAAATCTGAAATTAGAACACAAATTTGTAACGGCTGCTTCATGTTAAAAAGCACAGTGAATAGTTAATAAGAGAGAATATGCAACATTCAGTATTGGGGTTGGGGTCTTGGGAATTTGATACGTATGGATTCGATAGTTAATTGGACAAAGAAACCAAAAAACAAGAATAAGAATAAAGAAAGAACAAGCTAATTGGACAGGATATAGCAGCAATAACATATCCAAGGAGGCACAAAATCATATACACAGCAAGATCAACAAAAAGAACTTTAGGCTACCTGAGTTGGCTTGGGGAGTGTTAAAACCAAGCTATACCAAAGTCCAGAGAGGTACTATGGTTAACATGATTGTTAGCCATACTTGCCGTTAAAAAAAATAAAAACAAAACATGCTCGTTGAGTAATTAATTATTTTTCTTAGTTATTTCATAAGGAAAAACTTCATAAAAAGAGCTCAAATTACATCAGAAAGATTACAATGGGGGAAAAAAAGAACACAAGATGCACACAAATCGTGGAAGGCAATTTCTAAACCCCAAACCTGGTTCTCAGGTGTGGAGATTGTGATAATGCTGTTGAGAAAATGAAAGTAAGGCAGAAGTAAAAAAACTAGGGGCCTTCTCCTCTAGCCAGGCACTTCGAAATTAGGGCAAAACAGCAATGGAGATCAAGGTATACCTGAGCTCAAGGAGGAAGCCAAGGTAAAAAATCAGAAATCAAAGCAAAATTTGAACGAAGAATGTTGTTTGAGTTTGGGGAGATGGCAGCAGAGTATTTGGGTGGGTTGATAATGATTTTTGCGATGGTGAGTTTGCCGGTAGAGTTGGCTACAATCAGAAATCATAGCAAAATCTGAACAAAGAAGGTCCGCCAATGCCTTCCCCCTATACTTTCTCCAGATGAAAACCAAGCTATACCTGCAAAAACAAGAAAAGCTAAAGTAGATTTTGAATTTTTTTTTCCTGAGTGAAGCAGGCGCAGGGGCCACCATGCCACGTGGTAGCGCCATGTAGGCATATGTGAGAGTTATGTGAGTTGGAGTATGTGATAGTAGCATTATTGTCAAGAAAGCTTGCCAATAATAAACAAAGAAAGGTCGCTGTTTTTAGCCATTCCAAACATATCATCTCGCCCAAAATAGGCCACCGCTTTGGGGTAGTAGCACAAAAGTGGGTTTGATTCATAGTCGGAGACACCCGAAGTCCATCTGCTTTAACTTTCATCTCTCTGTATGTTTAGGCTTTTAGCAGATTTCTGTATCTATTTCATTCATTCCATCTTTAATTGCTAAATTGAAGTTGCCCTCACTTCCTATCTTTGTATTTCTTCAACCAATTTTTGCAGTTTCAAATAGGTGAAAAAAAAGGTGTAAGAAATGAAGTTTTGGGATTGGTACTTGAAGATAGCAGTTGGGTCAGCCCTGATTGGAGGTTCAATGGAGTTGTTCATGATCAAATCTGGCTTCTGTGTGTGAGAACCCTCCTTTCTTATCACTCCTTTACATTGTCTCATACTCAATTATTTTATATTTGCTTCATTTATATATCTGTGTTTGTGTGGGAAATATGTTCTTGGGTGTTCATTGATGCATTTATTGCCAAAGGTTAGGTCTGTCTCCTATCCATCCCCCGCCCATACCCCCAATTATTGGGGACTAAATAGGTTATGTTATTGTTGTTGTTGTTGTGGGTGTTCATTGATGTTCTGATTCAAAAAAGTTATGTGCTTTTTTTGGTTAATGGAAACTGGGTTGTTTCGGATTTGGCTGAAAAGCAGAAAGGTTATTGAAGATTATGGACATTAGTGTAGCATTCTCCTTTTTCTATATGGGCGATCCTTTCTAAGTATATTGTGCTTGTTTGACCATTTGCTAATTGAAACTGATTTAATTGTGATTTCCCTCAAAACACGTAGCTTTGTTGCAGATAATGGATTATTGGTGCTATAGTTGAGATTCATGAAGTTGCTTGTATTGTATTATTATGACCGGTGCCTTTACAAGGAATTGGTTGCAATCATATTTCAAGTCTCTCAAAATTATGTGAATCGTGTTTGTGTGGCTTGCCTTATTTGGTAAATCAATGGATTTAGGATGAAATTTGTTGGCCCGCCATGAATAATGGATTATATACTAATTACGCTTTAAACTAAGGTTAAGTTTTCCATTTGATAAAATGGACATTTGCTAAAATCAAGTGGGTGATTTTATCAAATGAAGTGGGGAAGTGATTTTATCTCCAATGAATCTGGACATAGATTTTAGCAAATGCCAATTTTATCAAATGGAAAACTAAGTCTAAATAAAATAAACCACAGTCAATTACCGGTCGTGACATATGATAATCAGCTAAATCATTACCAAACCCTTGTTACCCGTGTAACATCTCTTGAGGTTAACAAGATTCAAAGATGGCATACAGGGTTTGTGTAAGTTAACCTTTGCAGAACAACCTTAAGAACCAACTCTTCATCTTCAACCATTTTATAAGTAATAAACACCGACTCTGAATCTTCTATATTTTTGTGCACATAGCTTGAGCACCAACTCTCCATCTTCACCTTTTCAGTCAGAAATCAAGTTATAAAGATGCATCTAAGGAGTAATTGGAAAATTTCATTTCACGAATTCTATGTTCTTGAGTTATATTTAGTGCATTGGATTGAAGAACAACTGAACTCAATTTGTTAATTATGTATGAGAACTTCTTGGAGACTCTTACTAAGTCAACAAAAATGAACTTCGTACTTGGATTTATGTCTCATCCACTTAAAGACCTACACCCAATTTATTATTTCTACTCATAAGTCATCTCTCCTCACCCTCTTCCTTATCATGGTGGTCTAATGCTTGTTCAAACATGTTGAAATCATTTGATAAACAAATTTCAAGATCCTATTGATTTGTTTACCAATTGGGCTAAATCAGTCATTCTTCAATAATGAACACCATTTGTTAATTCTTTGTTGATCTTGAGGAAAGGTATCTCTACATTCATGCTTATACACTTTTTAATCAACTTATCAATGCATTGTTGGAGTGGTAGAACTAGAGAAGCTGTTTTTCTTTGTGCTTGGGATTAAAGATGTAGCTAGTGAAGTTCTAACCGAGATGCATCAATAGCTTGTTTTGACAGCAGAAAAGCTATATGAGCAGCTTTTTGCAACCCGTGCCATGTTCATTTGGGTGGTCGGATTATGCATCTGTCCATTAGATGAAAGAATGCCATCGCAACAATAGTTTAGAATGGTAAGCTTAAAGGGCCAAGTTTCATCAGACCATTGCCCTTGGGGCTTGCATAACGAGAACAAAGTCGTTTGAGTTTATACATTTGTCTCAACATGTATAGTGTATGGACCTCATAAAAAGTACAAAACGGCTACCTGTTCCACTCTGTTAAGTCTTAACTTTTTTACATTCCAATCAATCTAGATTTAACATAAATAATCCTCAATGTTACCACAGGAAGTAAAAAATCTTACATTATTGTCTACACCAATTCTTATACTTGCAGATGATAAAGTAACTGTTTTGGAGGCGGAGAAAAGAGCATGGGAGAGTTCCCCTGAGGCTCAAGCTATGAGAGAAGCCCTCAACCCTTGGAGGAATCATGACTCAGAAGAAAGGAAAAGTTCCTAGAATTCCCAGATTTTGGTGACTGCTTATTCAACAAACCTTTCTTGGAAAAAATAAGGTTCAGCATTCTGGTTAATTCGACAGGAAGGACTACAAAGGATGTTCTGATACTAGGTTTGGAAATGTTATAGTAGTTGTTTGCGCCTGTTTACAGTTTGATAAAAAAAAAAGGGTTAGCTTTTTGTTGGGCCTAAACAATAAGTTTTGGTTATTCAGGAAGTGACTCTTTTGATCGGTGTTTTTCCAATTTGGTATTGGTGCTCAAATTTTTGTATTGTAGAACCCAGATTTTCACTGGATTACGATAGCCATTGCGATAATGCTTGTTTCTGCCACGGATTATGATGATCTTTTTGTGACTATGATTGTCGGGAGGGATATTGTCGGTTAACTATGCTTACTATGAGTGATAGCAGTTGGAAGTGCTACGACTTTCTTTATCAAGTGCTTGAATCAGAGTTAGTTTTTGAGACATAAATCTGGTTTATGATCTTATCCCTTGTCTGGCAGGCTTTAATAATAATTGTATTTTTGTTTGTTTGTTTGTTTTTTATTCCATGTATGCAGCTCTATCCCAGGATCATTTTCGGGATAAGCCAAGAAATTTGGTTCACATGGCATATGAAATATTACTCAAGAGTAAAGTGTATTCTCTCTCTTGTTTCGGCTTGATTGCATTGACATCATTGAATCCTTGACTCGATTGACATTATAGTAAACTCCTACTTCGGTATTTTTTTTTTTGTTTCCATTTTGTCACTTAACGCTGCTCTACATGACTCAAGTGATTTCATTTCTAAAGCATTGTGGGGCGATTTGAAAAATAGTCGTGTATGTGCACTTCCGCGCAATGAGGTTTATGATTCAATTCTTATAGACAGAATGGATACCCTCATCAGAATTCTCGTCCCCCACGACACGATTTCTGGAGTTGAATATTTTCGTGGACGATACTTAGGTTAATGAATAAGTGGATTTACTATTAATGAAAAATATTCAACCCTGAGGAGAAAACAATGGAAATAAAAATTAAGAAAAGCAAGTTATTTACGACATGTATTGGTAAGCTGTCCTACTCTTTTCTACATGTTAATTTCTTCTTCTCCCTTATTTTAATCAAAAAGGCCACAGGAAACTAGCATTACAAGTCTCCTTTGTTACAATTAGGTCATTTTTCACAATGCCTAAATTCAGTTTGATGTAATGGTATAATCATGCAACCACTTGAAGGTGATTTACGTCCCCTTTTTTACCGACGTTTTGTCGATCGCGTGGCAATACTTTATTGGCTGAATAAATGATGGTCAATTCAATCTCCTATTCCATGACAAACAAGTAGAAAGAGTGGGACAAATTTTTTCTAGACATTGTTTTTTTAATCATCGAAAAATGTTTCACTCAAAAAATGCACAAATGACACTCAAATATCATCAAGTACTTAATTCCGAGCCTAACCAACCAACTCAACATTGGAAAGTACATCAAAGAGCATGAAGGAGAGCTTTGACCAACATCAAGACATGAGCCTCTCACTTTTTACGCATACTGTAAAAATAGTTCTAGACCGAAGCTTACCCAAGAAATTTTGAATAAAAAGTTGCCATGATATTGAATAAAAAATCCAAAATAATCCAATTGGATCAAATTACATAAGTAAAGGGTAACACAACTAATGTGTTTGGGGCAAAACTCCAAGAGTCACTTGTACATTGAGTCACTGAAGTTCGATATGGATTTTATTTCCCAATTGATAACGGATAAATTGCCCTGAATTTCGCCATACTTTCTAGACCTAATCGTGATCACCCAAATTCTATTCCAACTTACATTCTGCCTAAAAGTAGGGTTGTACACGGTCCGGATTGGACCGATTCCAAAGAAATTTAGTAACCGGATCATTCTGACCGGTTTTAGAAAATTAAGACCAAAACCTAACCAATACACATATAGAACCCGTCCAGATCCAAATCACAAGACCGGACCGGTTTTGGTTCAGTTCTGATTACATTTGATTAATGAACATGTTATCATGACACACACACACACACACACACACACACAGAGAGAGAGAGAGAGAGAGAGAGAGAGAGAGACTATGGCCTTGTTTGATAACACATATTCTACACTTAAAAATAAATCAATTAAGTAGGTTTGATAACCACATTTTATGTTACTTAACAGATTAAGTGCCACTTAAAATGTAGGCTAAAAAATTGATAAAAATTAAGTAGCTTTGAGCTACTTAATTCTAGCTGAATTCTTATGTGCTTACAATCAACCATCACACCTCCGCCACCGCTGTCACTACCACCACCATTACACCACCACCACAACCACTGCCACGTTGCCGCCACCACCACAACCACTGCCATGTCGCTGCCACCACCACAACCACCGCCATTGCACTACCGCCACTGTCATGCCGCTACCACCACAACCACCACCATTACACCACCACCACACTGCCACCACCACTATCACCGTTACCCATGTACCACCACAACCACCACCACCACCACCACCACCACCACACCACAACCACAACCACAACCACAACCACCACCACCACCACCACCACCACCACCATTGCACCACTGCCATGTTGCTACCACCACAACCATCACTATTGCACCGCCGCCATACTGCTACCACCACAACTACCACCACCACCACTACCACACCGCCACTACCGCTATCACTGTTACCCGTATACTAGCACTACCATTGTCATGCCACCGCTATCACTTCACCACCACCACTAGCATTCCACCAAGCCCACCACCACCACTACCACGTTATAACCATCACACTACCACCACTACACTACCAATATTCCACCACTATTACTCTATTGCCACCACAACTCACCATCATTCCACCACCAACATTACTCCACTGCCACCACCACCTCGCCACCACCCTCACCACCTCCCAATCACCACTCGACCACTACCACAAATACATGATGACCATTAATAAAATCAAAAGACAATTCAAACCCAAAAAGAATATTTTTTTTAATTCAGTGCTTAATTTGTTTTATCAAATAGCTTTTCAGCTTAAAAAAATCAGCATTCAGTTTTCAGTACTCAATTTTTAACTTTCAGCTTTTAGTTTTCAGTTTTATCAAACAACACCTAGGAATGCAACCCGTTAAAAAATTCATCATTCAGTTGCTTGTTCTTAGTTTTTTAGATCCATAACCAGACCAATGAACCGTAGAACCTAACCAAATAAACCGGTTCAGTCCGGATTAGATCAATTTAGCAATTTTATTGGTTTTCTTATGCACCCCTACCTAAAAGCGAAATGATGGCAAGTCTTGATTGAGAGTTGATGGCCTCGCCAAGCAGCACCCAATCAACGATTGCCATGAAGTCAAATTTGGAAATCATATATTTTCCATTTGAAAGTGGACAGATGCCATGAATCCCCACACAAAAAGGAGCCTCAAGCAACAATCTACCCACCTCATTAATGGAGAAGGTAAGTTGGGCTAGTGTAGTCATAATCATACCAATTAGCACAAACTAATCTTCTTCACCTTATATATATATATACACATACATACATACATATACGCCACGGGTCCTATCAAAGATCACAAATTGAAGGTTTTTGGATGTTGTGGAGGTTTTAAAATGTAAATTTGCATGATCCGAATCGTCCAATGTGTTTAAAACGTGTTTTTAAGAGTCCCCGTCGGAAATCATCAAAAACAATTACCGGGAAGACCTTGATCTGAGCTGTTTTTCAAAAAAACTGTACATACATAATTTTGTGAAAAACTGTTTGAATCAAGCCCCTCCCAGTATTTTTTGTGGATGATTTCTCTTGGAGACCCTCAAAAACACGTTTTAAACACATTGGACGATTCGGATCATAAAAAAATATTGGGAAGGTGGAATCCCGAATCCACGAATCTCAGACTAGATAACTCCTCTCTATATATATACGAAATCTTTCCCATTAGGTATACTTTATGAGCTTCCCATCAGAGACTCCTATTTTTTGATCAATTTTTTACGATCCGAACCGTCCAATGTGTTTAAAATGTGTTTTTAAGGGTCCCTTAGAAAAATCAGTGAAAAAAATATTGGGAAGGGCTTGATCCAACTAGTTTTCGATAAAAACTGTATATATGCATTTTTATCGAAAATTGACCGGATCAAGCCCTTCCCGGTATTTTTTTTACTGATTTCTCACTTCGACCCTTAAAAACACCTTTTAAACACATTAGACGGTTCGGATTCTGAAAATTTGATCGGGAAATAGGAGAATTGGAGGACTCCCTGATGGGGGAGTCCTCATTGGAAACTCACTGTGTATATATATATATATATATATATATATATACTCCCTCTGTCCCAAATTGTTCGCCCCTTTTGGAAAATCGTGCATTTTGGATGCAAAAAATGATGGGTTTATGAAAATTATTTTTCAAAAAAATTTACACCATTTTTTTTCTACTCAATGAGATCTTTAAATTGGTGTAAAATTTTTTGAAAAGAAAAGAATGCTTATACATTATTTTTTGGGTGCAAAATGCACGGATTCCCAAAAAGGGTGAACAATTTGGGACGAAGGGAGTATATATATACAAGATTAGTCACCAAATGAGAACGGAGTGGAAATATAGCAATGAGGTGTCTTCTTTCTTCCTGTTTGAGGCCAGTGGAGACTCAGAGGGAGATTTCAATCACCTTGTTTCTTCAGCCCATAATGATAATGATGATGATGATGCCATGTCATGTAGCTGTGACTCAACTGAGTTGCTTGGTTTTCATGGTGATATCAATAATCTCACTGAGGTTGATCAATTTTGTATTGACCATGTCCATGATGGTGATGATGATGATACTGGTGGACAAGATCATCGAACAGTTGAGATTTTGCCAAGAGAGGAGGGAGAAGAGGAATCAAAGGGTGGTGGTGCCAATGGAAGTAGGGAGATGGTGGATGAGGTGGAGAGAAACAGATTGTTTTGGGAGACTTGCTTGGAAGTTGGGTTACCCATGAATTACACTACTTGGTTTTGAATCTTGATGAGGAGGAGACCTTATACAACATTGTAGATCAAGGGTTGGCCTGTAGATTAGCTGCTTCCTTACTTTCTTTAAGGACCCCCTTGGGTGTGATCATCGGGATTCCTTATCCACTATGGAATGTTCGACTGGGAGATCCTCTTGCGAGATAGCCACTGAACTGGAGGGACAGCCGTTACCATAGCCCAAGGGCACGAGTTGCACAAGGGGCCCTCTCACACAACATCTAGGTACTTTATCGAGGTCTACGTACCACTGCAAATGGGTTCGAACTTGCCACCGTGTGGAGAGGGAGAGAATTTCTCCACACACCCTTAGCAACTTGGCCACCACCTTTTGTGTGCTTACTTACAGAGTGTGTTGTCTTGGCTGGTCTATCACAATTTCGACCTGCAGACTTTTTCTTTTCTTGTTTCTGTCTATTATACTGTATGCTTGCTTTGATTTGGTTTGGTATTGATGCAATGCAATTGAGGATTTCCATTTATAATTTGGCGGCCAAGGTATTTTACTAGAAGGAGCCCCATTCGGTAACTTTACCACAAAAAACCAATTCTTAAGAGATAAATTTACCACTTCCGAGAGAGGCATGTGGGAGGCTTTTGCTGTCACATAAACCTAGAGTACAAAGAATCCATCTTTCGGTACATAGATTGAGCATGTCCAACCTTAAATTTTTAGGGGTGCTCAAAAGGTATCAAGTGTTTCACGAGATTCGAACTCGTGATTTATATATGCCGGGTATACTTCATGATCGATGCGTATATTAGGATTCATGTTGTCACTTGGCCAAATCCAAACGGCCCCATTTCAGTTATTTTTTATTTTCATCAACTGGTGGTGGGCTTAGGGGCAATTTCGGTATCAGATATTATTATTTGAAATTCAGACCCTTGAAAAGAGGCTTGATCCTAATTGGTCATATTAATCCAGTAACCACCTATAACTAACTATTTGAAACGACTTTTCTGTCCCTTGCCCTTTTTAAATTCCATTGAAGATGGCTTTGCCTTCCCTGTTACAATTCCAATGGGGAAAGAGAAGAAGAAACGCAAAGAAGAAAAAAAAGTATGATCCAAATTCAAGTCCATTATTAGTCGTACTTTTATTTTGATCGGCAAAAAAAAAAAAAATTCATTATCACAGAGATAAAAGATGAAATCCCATAGGAGATTGAAAGGGGTATTGATTTTCAATCCATTGGTTGCAAAAGTTTTTGTTCTTATTTCGTGTCTGTGTTGTCTTGTACCAGGTGGTTGTAGTGGAATTCAAAGTTTCAATGCATTGCAATGCATGCGAAAAAACTGTTGCAAAAGCCATCTCCAAATTCAAAGGTTTCTCGCTCTCTCTCTTTTCTCGTGTTTTGCCAAGAACATTTACACGAAAAGAATCGCCTAGAATAAATTCGGAACCAGAATGAGTATTGTCCGAAAAAACATATTTCTCTGTCCACCGAATTCGTTTTTGATCATTCCTGAATTAATTCGGTGGACAGATTCCCATTTCTATCGATTTGTATAATCGATTGGATGCTAGTGCTCAAATGCCATCTTCAGGGCAATTGTTGATAAAAAATTTATGTAGTATATGTCATACTGAAATGAAATTGGTGCACAGTTTCGGCTGGGAAAAAATGAAGGTGAAAACAGTGGTGAGAATGAGATTTTTTTTCCCTGTTCTCTTGGTTGGGCGTTCTCGAATAAGTTAATCTCTTGGGTACTTAATAATTTACTGGAATATAGTTGTTTTTAGTTTTTACTCAACAGATAACACCTATGCTTTTGGAAAAATTTTGGGTCCTGGCGGGTACCACGCGTCTGTGCCTGAGCACCTAATCTGACTATCCAAAACACTTTTGGAAGGTCCAAATTTAAAAGAGAAAAAGAGGAGAGAGATAAATCTAGACTATGCAAAAGTATTTTGGATGACCGAGATGGGTGCTCAGGCACGGACACGTGGTGCTTGCCGGGCATCCAAAAATTGCTCATGCTTTTGTGTGTTTCACTATGAAACTGTTATTCTTAAATTATTCAAATTTCTATCATGCATATTCTGCTTTTTGTTTCATTCAGGGGTGGAGAAGTTTGTGACTGATATGGTGAGACACAAAGTCATAGTAACAGGCAAGATCAATCCAGAAAAGGTTTTGAAGAAATTAAGGAAGAAGACAGGGAAGAAAGTGGAAATAATAGCAAAAAAGGAAGATTCAAAAGATCCACCAAAGGAAGAAGATTCTACAATAGATGGAATCCCAACTCATGTGGTGACAAGATCAATGGTGCTTGGTTATTGTGGGGATAGTGACCTATATATGATGTTTAGTGATGAAAATGCAAATGCTTGTTCAATTATGTAAGGAAGTGTTCATGCTTGCAATTGCATACTAATTAAAGTGTTCAATATTTTTTGTAAATGAATTTTATTAAAGGAGCTATGTGTATGATTGTATGTAATTCTTGGACAAATGTAAAACCAATAAAGGTAATTTATTGGAATCAATATTTTTGGATGATGTTGCTTTTTGTTTGTCAAATGATGTAATAACATCCTTGAAAAGTATGTTTGGAAGAGCAAAGATTTATTATCCCACGACTAGTCTTGTGCTGTCTTCCTGACCGTTGATGCGAGGATAAGGGCATATTAGTAAAGTTGGGAGGTAGAAATGTACTAAAATGAGAGAGGATAAGGGCATATTAGTAAAGTTGCCCCATTTAAGTTAAAGGTCACAAATTCAATTATCGAAAGTCATCCCTTTACTTGCAAGGTTAAGGCTGCATACATTCGTACGCCCCATTTTTAGAATTAACATAATAATGATGAATACAACTCCGGACAAGCTATCTTTGGAGTAGTTTGCTGCATGATTGCATGTGGATCCACGTGCATCGAAATAAAATAATAATGATGAACAAATCTCCCGACGAGTTATCTTTGGAGTAGTTTGATGCACATAGATCCACATGCATTGAACCTTTTCTGACACGGCTGAAGATTTGAACTGAAAGCAGTTTTATGGTTTTCAATGGGAGAATTAGAAGTACGGAGTTTGATTTATTACACAACTTAAAATTCTGGGTGTAGTTCTGTAATATTTCCACTTGTGTGGCCTCTCCACACTGAACCCTGAAGACTGAACCAAGAGCCCTTAAAAAAGCTCAAAAAATCAATTCGACCCAATCTCTATTCAGCTGAGGAAGAGAAGGTACGATTTGTTTCAATCCGACAATCTCCCTGCTCGATTGATAGGAAAATCGAAAAATTGCAAACTTGTCGTTCTTTTGGTCAATTTTCCATTTGAAAGATTCGATTTTTGATTGATTAGGGAGGAAAGAGATGGCGAGCGCTGCGGATGCTGCTGCGGTTGTGGATCCGATCCCGACGTCGGCGGTACTGATGGCGTCGGCGAAGCACATAGCGACGAAATGCAGAGGCGAAAACATTGCCTTTCTTAAATGCAAAAAGGACGATCCTAATCCCGAGAAATGCCTCGACAAAGGGCATCAAGTTACTAGCTGCGTCTTTAGCTTGTAAGCACACTTACATTGCATACATAATATGCACGTTCTATCTTATTCGTATATGTACAGATTTTTACATATACATTCTCCATGCTATTCTGTTTATGCACGCTCATCGTATGTAGTGTTTTGCATCACTGCTGTTTATGCAGTGATTAGAGGTAGATAAAATGATGATTTAGGGCCTATTTTGTTTATGAATTCCACTTTGAATTGACAGTGACAAGATTTAGTAGTGAATTGAACAAGTTCCTTTGGATGGGGAGAAACGATGTGATAAGAAAGGGGAATGGACCGATAAAAAAGTTTCATTTTGGTACTTTTCTTTCCATTTCACACCAAATGAGTGAGTTGATGAGAAGCTCTTATACTACTTTCTTTTCTTTTCTCACCAAATTGCTTTTATAGCATCTCCACCCTTTCCCTTTTGAGTGACTCAGAACCAAATTCCGAGTAGAAGTCCAGCGAACTCACTCCAATCCTTGACTCAAACTCATATCAGATTGAGCTTTTACTCAAAATTCAACAAAATTTTTACTCAAATTTTTGAAGGCTTGTTTTGTTCTTCACAATTTACAACCACGCGGCCACGCCATTAATGATGCTTTTAATCAAATTTGAACTTGGTTGTCATTTGCTGATTTAGGATTGGACTAAGATCATTCTGGAATGTTGATATTGCGCTTATTTTCTCTGTTCGTTAATTACATTTTTGGATTAGTCGATAAGGATCTGAGCTTCTGATAAAGGGGAAAACACGTTTTGTTCATTTCTTCTTTCCAAACAAACATCTCAAAATTTTGTCCCGGACTTCTGTTTTTCTGCTTTTGAGGTATATGTAAACTTGCTAAAATTCAAAGAAATTGTTTTCTCCCAAAACAACATAAGTACCTTGGAAAGGCCACCATAGGGTACCTGAATGGCTTTGGATGTTGATTGGCATAGCTTTGTTTATATCCGATACTAGTTTACATGCTGCCCCAATACTTTGATTGGCATCACTTCCTTGATATCCTTTGCACCTCTTTACTATGGAGTCAAGGCCTTAAACAAGGCATTAGAGCTTCTTTATGTTGTCATTGAAAGACGCTATATCCTTTGTCACATCCTCCATAATCAGGCCCCAACAATTTTGGAGAAAAGCTATTATCATACTATCAAGGCATGGAGCTCCCTCCTTATTAAGCGAGTTTAGGGCCATCCTCTCCTTCTCGACTGAAAAAAACACGTTTGTTTACCACCCCCTTTCTGCCATAGGAATATTAGCAATTCCAAGCATACAACCAGAGTCACAAACATCAACTCACCTCCCTGGAACTTTGTTCATCATTGAAACTTGCGACGGCATTACGAATCTCTTCTTGTTCCGTTAAGTTGCCATCCCCAATAAGGATCTTAACAGTTTTATCATTTGGATGTCAAACATTCACTATTCTAGGAGAAAACCGGTTACTTCAATCCCCTTTCTTGTTTGAGAAAACCTCATTTTCAATCTCTGACAAGGCCCTAGCTCCTTCAAGCCACCAATGATGCAAATCTCCTTGAGAACCCAATCCTTTTGTACGTCCGACATTCCCCTCATTCCATGTCTTCAATTTGTCCATCAACCACTTGAACTTCTCAGCTAATCAAACTCAGATGACCCTGCCCCTTAGGATTCCTCAGCCATGCCTCCACCTTGTCCCGAAACCCGTCCATTTGGAAACAAAAATTTAGGAATTGAAAGAACTTGCTTCCCTTCTAACACCCACTATCCAAAAGAATGTCGATGTGATCCAAAGACCAGCTACTGAGATCATATACGCAACACCAATTTGAAGCTTGTCAGGAACTTATTGGTTAATTTGGTTTGACGTTTTTTTCTCATTTCGTCAATATACAATCTGTGTTTTGGGTACGGTAGGAAGGTACATTGTATAATCCCTTCTCCTGGACTTGTAGAAGTTTTTGGGCTGCTGGATCAGCATTGCTGTAACGTTTTGACCATTTGTTTTCTTAATATTATGTTTCTCTGTTGCTAAATCAAACGTTAGCTAGAGAACTATGCTCTTGGTTCAATCCGATAGAACATGGTTCTCCAATTGCCTTTAGTTTCTTAGGATTGTACGATTAACTTGTCAGACTTTCGGATGTAAGATCATACAGAAAGTTCCGTAGGCCTTCTAAATCATTTTGAACATTCTTTGATATTCACTGTGCAGGTTGAAAGACCTTCATCAGAGGTGCACAAAGGAGATGGATGCTTACGCGGGTTGTATGTATTATCACACTAATGAGTTTGAATTATGCCGCAAAGAGGAAAAAGAGTTCAAGAAAGCATGTCCTTTGGAGTAAGTGGCAGTCGAAAGCCACAAACCAATGCTCTTAATTATTTATGCCAAACTGTAATAACCAAATTTTACTTTTTCTGCATGCAATTTTATAAGTGAGTACCTGGGCATGGGATGCCGCTTACCTGTATGGAATAGACTGTTCCGGGAAGACGCTTCCGAGACAACATTGCCTTTTTTTCCAATGATAATAATTGACGAACATTTGGGTTTTTTTTTTTTCCCACAATTGTTCGTTTTGTTCTTCTCGTTGTACAAGATACAATTTTATGGGTTTTTTTTTTTTTGGTTTTTTGTTAATGGTTTCGTGCTCTGAGAATTCGTTATAGCTGGATCCTGAGACAAACAGAGATGTGCAATTGTTATGGTATCCTACGAGAGTGTATCAGAATTTACTGGCACCAAAGTTGCGAATACAATTGCTGATGAAAAAACAAAAAATTGTGAACAAGTGCCGTACCAGCCGCTGCATACCTACTGTTTTTATGACGAGATTATCTTCTTTACAGAGCCGGTGCGCTGGAGTGTTTGCACCGTGTTGTTCCATATGTTTCAAACTTTTAACGGTTCGGACTGATTCTCTCTCTCTCTCTCTCTCTCTCTTCATTAAATATCGTTTAGAATTATAAAAAAAAGCTACCAAGCCTTTGAATCCGAACCGTTCAATTTTGAAATGAACAGCCCATATTGTTTGGGTGCAAAAGGTGTGTTTGCACTTCTTGCGTAAATAAGTCTCTCTTTTATGACACTTGGTCATTTACTCCAAATGAGTTTAAAATTCAAAATGACCGTACAAGATTGTGTTCATTTGCTCCTAATTAGAAAAAAACTAAACCATGATGGTTAATGCTATGAATCCTTCCACACAATTTCCAGAATCCTTCACAAAGTTCTCTCTAACTATTTCAGAATCCTTCCACGAAATTTCAACATTATTCCGCACAAAATCCTTCCAAAAAAATGCCAATTTCTAGTACTAAACTATACCCTTTGATTTTAGTAGTACACAGCAAATGGCTCAATAATTCCGGCCACAAATATTGTATGGATGGACGAGATTTAATAACTACAAAAACCATATAATAAAATCATATACTAGAAGTGAATAGGCAACTTAAGGAGGGTGGGTACCGGTAGTGAACCCTAGAACCACAGATTTGCCAATCGAAACCAAGAGCAAAACCAGTCGAGAATGGCGAAGATAGAAAAAAATCAGAGGCCAAGGTTGTACCATGATAATAAACTCGAAAACCAGTTGAAAATGGTACCAGGATCCATACAAACACATTTGAGAACCCATTCCAAGACTCACCTGAACCGGCTGACTTATTCTTCCATGTTAAAAAACTTCCATTTTTCTTATCTCTTAAGATACGGACTTCAATTTTCATTATGATTATCAGTTTTGTTGGATATCTGTGTATTTTATGATTAGTAGAAAATTTAAACTTTTTAAACATACATATCAGTATTATGCAAATATATAATCCTCATATCAATAAATCCAAAGCGGTACCAGAAATTGTACTGGTACGGTCACATACCATACCATAATAAAAACGGTACCATAAGTGGTACAATATTCAAAACTAAATCATTGAAACATAACTAAGAAATCCCCACTACTTACCCACCTCCATGGACAAATCATTGAAACATAACACAACACGGTAACATCATTCGCAGAAAGTCCACCAAACATCAACAACTTAAGTCGCTACATAAACAGCAATCATCTAGCTTTTACTTGTAATTTCTCTTTTTGCGTGGAGAAGGAGACCCGGAAATGGACCTAGAACGCCTTGGGGACTTCTGCTTCGACCTATAATTTCTCTCATAACGGGGCGAAACAGATCTGGATACGGATCTAGATCGGCTTGGAAAGTAACGATCATCCCTTGTCCTTCGTACCCTGTCTCTTTCAACAAGAAAATACCAGCGAACAGATCAATCAGGATATTGAAATGCAAAATTAAGATGATACATCAATAACTGATGAATCACTGCAAATCCCTGACTAGTTGAAAGCATCTCTAGCTCTGTCAACAGGGAATCTAGTCACTAGACATAAAGTAAACAACTTTGCAAAGCAATTTCAGCACACGCTTGATTAAGAAATACAAATTCCGTAAGTTGTTTTTGGAGTAAGAAAATTTTTAGATCCTCCCTATACACAAACTATTGAAATTTGACCTTTACCTGCACCTTTACACAATTCTGGCACAAACATATGAAACTGTGATCCAAACACTTTTATGGCTTCAATATTCTGTACTGATTGATCAGCATCTGATAACTTCACAGTGCTCTTGCCCCAACCTTTTAAATATCATAATTCTTCAACAACCCATTATACCTCTATCAGTTCCAATCTTTGAAGTTGATTCTTTCTTTGGCCAACTACAAGCTCTATATTCTTTCTTTAACTGGATAGTAAGCAACATCAAGATATCAAACTAAAAATTTAAATTGGGTCCAAGCAATTCTTGATTTTGTTCACAAGGTGAATTTAGAAATGAAACCTCTGTAGAGGCTTTGTCGAAAATGTAAGCAAGCAGTCTTGACTTTATGAACTTTGTCTCGGTCTTTATTAGTCTGAATTCTTTAAGAGTCTCTTTTTCACTAAGAAATCTGCATCAACAAGGCCAGGGGCAAATGTCATCCAAATTCATTGGAGAACACATCAACATGATTAAAAGAACAATAAATGCACAAAAGAGGTGGGAAATCACAGCAATGAAAGGCCATCCAACCCAAAACTATGGACTGAAACTCTTAATAAAAGGAAACAAAAGCAAATTCAAGATTTCACGAACATATTAATTGACAGAAGAAGAGTCAAATGAAAAAGACAATAATATGTTTAGGAGTACCCGATTAATTTGATAGCATTACATTTTGCACATTTTAGAGGAAAACCTCTCTTGAACGAAAGCAATCAAGATACAACAACAAATTCACAACAACAAAGTACATCAATTTCAAAGGTAAACTGCAAAATAACCGAGGAATCTTCTCATAAAGATCTACCATGCATGAATACTTTATACTAACTATCCCACCCTAACACCAAAACCCAGTAAATTCTCAAATAAGGAAAGAAGTTTTTCTTGAAAAGGAACAGATTGTAGAGGCACTAAATCAACTGAACTAGACCAAATCAAAAGACATAAATTCTATCGTCAGCTATGAACCATAATAAATCTATGTTAAGCATTGTGAAGGATGGATTGGATTGTATTGCATCATTCTCTCAAAAAAGTTAGCCCGCAAGCAAGTTCTAATAAACAGACATAAGTATAGCAGTATAGTATAAACCACTCTTGCGTCTACTGAATGCCTATAGACATAGGACAAATGGATGAAAAATATCTGATAAAGGCAACCAAATTAATATGTGAAAATAAAACGAAAGAAATGGAAGTAAGAGGGGAGGAGGGGGCTCAACAACGAAAGCAGAATGCAAGATATGCAATGAAAGCCTGGGGATCCCAGATGAAAAAGGAAAAACAATACAACCAGTATTCTTTTTTATAGCTATAAACTCATACCTTGTACCACTCCTTGATGGGGAAGGTGAGCGTGAGTAAGCTGTCAGAGAAAAATTTCAATTTCAAATAGAGAAAATGGATAACAAAATACTCATTAAGATTTCTCAATGACCATACAAGGGCATAGCACCAATGAAATACAAAAAAAAAAAAAAAAATCCAGATCAAAAAATCTTAGGGAAAAAAAGAAGAACAACTAGAAAACAAGAACTAACAGTGATAACGGTGTCTTGGAGACCTCGCTGGACTTCGACTCCTATAGCTTCCCCTTTCACTGTACAGAACAGAATATGGTTCCCGTGGTTATTTAAAGGGTGAGTGAGGTTTTCCAAGAAAAGTACAAATATCCCGCAACAAAGGAACATCATAGTATACTAATGCAATAGTACACCTTATGCGTGACATCCTGCGCATTTCTTGAGGAGTTTTCCTGTTCTCTTCTGCAAAAACAATTTGTATGTCATGGCCTCCAATAACTGTATGGTTCAAACGTTCCTTTGCATCTGCCGCATCTTCAGGATGAAGATACTTCACAAATCCAAATCCCCGTGGTTCCCTGAGAATTCAAACAGAACTATACTAAGTTGGGGAAATGAAAAGAGCCAATTATTGTGATAAACATTCAGATGATTAATACAAGACTCCATCCGAACAGTAAACAAATTTCATGCCTTTGACCAATCAGCTCTACCAATTCAAAATTTAACAGTGAAAATCCCCTCCAAGTTCTGCATATTCTCAAAAAGCATCCCCAAAGTTATTTCAAAAAAGAAACATCATGGCTTATCACGGGACACAATAGTTAATCCTTTTAGTCAGATTCTTACCACTGACCATCCTCTACTGAGACTGTAGCCACTAACTACATGTCTACAACAGAACTCAGATTTTCTTTTCCATTAGTTTCACCATTGAACTAAGACCAAGTTAGCAACCATTGAACTAAGAACAAGTTAGCAGAATAAGCTCTCATGATAGATGTATAATCTCCTATTCCAGGTTTGAAAACACAAAATATTCTGAGTTCCTGTTGGGAGAGCTCTAATGGCTGCTAAAAGAACTTTCCTGGTCCTATACCAAAAGCATCATATTGCCGAAAAGTTTCCACCTGCCCAACCCAACAACAAAAAACATGACTTTCACCTATAGGCTACAAGTTCTCATGAGCCACTTAATTAGGGCTATCTCTGATTCCACAATGCGTTGATGCCCAACAACAAGAAAAGTCCAATATGATTGTCCGCTTTTCTGACAAGTGTAATATGCAGTCAGCTTATTTCAATATATGTAAGTTTAGCTCATCCAACAAGCACAAACATATCTGACCTCAAATATGAATCCATGTTCCTTGCAAACTGCAAGTCCTATTCTCCAGTAACGCATCAAAGTAGAATCTCTAAGTGTTATAGACACGAGGGAAGAAATGACATAAAGCAGTTATCAAAACAGATACCCATAGCACATAAAATTGCCATACCCAGTGTAGTAATCTTTCGGTAGATAAATGTCCTTAATCGGTCCAAATCGTTCAAATGAAATTCTAAGATCTTCAGGCCTGCAACGAACAAGTAGAACCATTATTTTAATTCTCTTTAAAGAAAAGGAGCACAAGTATTTGAAAACAATCCACTTGGTGGCATTGTATTAACCACTATGCCGTTTCTACTCTAACTCTACGCTTGAAAAAGCATTTACCCATTGGAGTGCTCCATATCAAAAAACTTGTCTCACATTGATAAAAAAATAAAATGGTAGTCAAGGGCTAGAGATGATCTTATAGCACAAAGATATCTGAAATGCGTGACAAGATCCATAGAAATGAGATCAAATTGTTCTAAGCTAATAACGATATCAAGTATGGAAACCTATATGTCTATAATTCTCTATACACCAAATTCCACGTCGCACAATTTCATCATAGCACAGAGATAATTGAAATGCATGACAAAATACATATATGACAAAATAAGGAAAGGATAAATAAAATCGCACCACATGAAAGAATCAAGCATGGATATATAAGCCCAACTTCATGTTGTTTATTTCCTTATAGCTAGCAACATATGAAATGTGCGACAATAAACCAAAACGAGAAATCAAACTGGGAGTCTGTTTTTGCTTCCATTAGAAAGGGAGGGTTTTGAGTGAGGACTGAGGAGACTAAAGTTATTTAATCAAGCCTTGTTGGAAAATGACTTTGGAGATTTGCGTGTGAAAGGGAGAAATGGTGGAGGAAGGTGATTGTAGCAAATTATGGTTGCAGATAGGGAGGACGGTCCTCCCTCTCGATGCGATTGCCGCATGGAGTGGCGCTTTGGAGGGGTGTAACGAATGGATGAGAGGTTTTTGTGAAGTTCATTTATAGGAGGGTTGGCAATGGAAGAAGAGTGAAGTTTTGGGAGCATGTATAGTGTGAGGATGCGAGTTTGCGGGATGCTTTTCCAAGCAGCTATCGTTTGGCTTGCAAAAGGGATGCATCCATTTTTTATTACCTTCAACTTTTTGATGGAACTATAGTTTGAGATATCCACCTGCGAAGGGAAGTGCTTGACCGAGAGATAAAGGCTTTGATGGCTTTGTTTTCTAAAATGTATGGAATTCATTGGATAGGAGAAGGGGGGATGAGATATGTTGGAATCTTTCTAAATTAAGAGAGTTTAGGGTGAAATCATTTTATCAAGCATTATGTGGGGGTTGAAACTCTTTTTTCTATGGAAAACAATCTGGAAGACTATGGCCCCGTTGAAGGTGAGTTATTTTTATGATGAGCGGTCTAAGGAAAGATTCTCACTATTGATAATCTGATTTGAAGGCGGACATTCATTGCTAATTTGTGTTGCATGTGCAAAAAGGATGCTGAAAAGGCTGATCACCTTCTCATTCATTGCCCAGTGGCGTGGGAGTTATGGACTTCGGTGTTATCTTGGTTTGGGTTTTAGCGGGTTATGTCAAGAAGCATCATGGAACTTCTAATTGCTTGGAGAGGTGCAAGAGTGAGAACGAGAAGGAAGCTTGTATGGGCCCCGATTCCAATTTGCACGATGTGGATTATTTGGCGAGAGAGAAATTAGAGATGTTTTGAAGGAGTGGAAAAGCCTTTGTTCAAAATCAAAAGTTTTTTGGTGAATAGATTGAATAGTTGGGTTGGGACAAGGGAGAATGTAATCCTTCCCTTGACCAATTTTTGGATTGGTTTTATCTTTATATTCTCATGCTGGTTTATAGGGCCTTTTTGTCGTTGGCATTCCCTAACGACTTTCTTTAATATAATTGTTTACTTATCAAAAAATAAAATAAAATTGGACTATGCTAACAAACACTCACATACCTAGGACTGCAAACTAACTGAGATTTTCGCGTCGCAAGCAGCTCAAGGCTATGGGTACTTCCTCAGCTGTTAGTAAACTAGTCGAGCTCGAATTAGTTGTAATTGGCTCCTTAAAAAAGCTCAGCTCATTTTAGAAAATGAACCGAGCTTGAACACCTCAATACTAAATGAGCCAAGCTCAAACTCAGTGTCGTGGGCAATACTCGAGCTAAACTAGTTTTGAAGGAACATCTCGAACCCAATTTTTTGGGCTCGACTCGAGCTAGAGCTAGACTAGTCTTGAAAGGGTTTAGCTCGAACACTTCAAAGCTCAGCTAGCCTAAGCTCGTTTGCAGCCCTGCATATATTAACAAATGGACAAGGGAGAAAAGGGAATAATACCTAGCGTCGAGAGAGATGTTCCGAACGAGAAGACCAGAAGGTGCAGGAGAACGTCGGTCTCGACGAGACCTCCTCGAGTCGCGAGGGTCGTCATATCTCTTGCTTCGCCTCGGGCTGTAGCTTCGGCTTCGGCTTCTGTACCTCCCCATTCCTGTGACTCTCTCTCTCTCTCTCTCTCTCTCTCTCTCTCTCTCTCTTCTGGTTCGTTGCAAAACCCTAACCGCTGGAACCAGTGGATACTGGAGAGTGATGATCGAGAAGATTAACGGCGTGTTTGGATGGAGGTAACTGTCGAAAGGTCAAAAAATTCCTTGTTTTCGCACCAAATTTCGGCATTTTTCGTGGGTAAAGAAAGGAAACAATCTTCGGTTCACTCTTTCGTCCCTGAACTATTCTAGATTTCTTATTTTATCCCTTGACAATCAATTGAACCTTATTTATTTTCTCAATTATAAAATTTATTTCAATGTAGTCTAATTTCTGACGTTGTTAACAATCTGTTCGTTGTTAATTATTTAGGGGAAAAAACACATTAAAAGAAAAGATTTTACTATGGTAACTTTTTACCGATTTCAACTTGCATTGTAAATGCTCATTTGGTAGTACCTAGTAGTTTAGAAGATTATTCACATAGATAAGACAGTTATATTCATCAAAAGTCAGACAAGTTTTTAACAAATTATATTTTGAAAAGACAAAATTGGATGGTTAAGTGTAGACATTATTTTTCAAATGAATGATATTCTCAACAAGTCTTATGAAATGGATGGCTGCGATCATACCATTGTGAGCTTAGTATTTATCTGATCATATTTCCCAAAATAAAATGGGGGTAACAATATGTGTATTGTGCATCTCACATGTAGATACCAAAAGCATACTAAGCCCACTGTACAATTGGAACCGTTCATCTCGTAGAGTTTGTTAGAGAGATAATCATTTAAAACCGTAGAGATGGTTCAGAAAAGAGAAATCATGTTTCTTTTCGGAACCGTTTCGGAGAAAGTTTTATGTATCCTAACATTTTAGTTATTTATCCCTTCAGTTGACCAGTAGAAAATAATTGGCAATTTTCATGTATGCGCTAGTGTTCGTTTGTTCTCTGTGTCTTTTTTTAAATGTTTTTTTTTAATAACTGAAGTATTCGGATGAGCTCACGTGCTCCTCGATCAATCTTAGAGGACCAACATGGCAACATAATTGGTATTTATGCGCTCCGTTGTGATGTGTATTGACTTGGCTCTAATTAATCTTTATAATTTGTTTCCAAAAAGTTAATGAAGTTTTCTCTTTTGCTGATTAAAAGAAGAAGAAGGAGGAACATTGCCCATGTCGATTAGCGCGGGGTCCAATTAAAATGGAGCAAAGCTCATATGAATTGACTCATAAGAGTTGATAGTACCTAAAAAGTATTCAATGTTGAATTTTTAATAGGGACATTTACCATCAGGTCACCCTTGGATCCCATAATTACCATCAGGTCAAGCCCAACTCTGAAAAATTCTCATCAACTCCCCAACCCGTATACAAATGCCTAAATCATAGGTTACCTTATGAAAACGCATAAAATTCTGCAATTTTACTTTAAAAGTGCCTAAAACCACTAAACCTTTATAATAGGAAAGTGCAGACCCTAAACCTAAACTTTAGTGGTCCCAAGACTAGCAGGTACTTTATGACAGTGTGCACTAATTTACTCCGAAAATCTTATGAAAATGCCTAAAATCCTAAAGTACACCTTACACATTTAAAGGTTTAAAATTCTGTGGACCCATTTGATAATGTGTATTAATGAATAGCAGACTCTATGAAAGTGGCTTAAAATCCTAGTGGGTATCCTACCTAATTAAACCCCATGAAAGTGCTCTAAAATCCTAGGGTATCCTACTTACTCAGGTGATTCAAATTTAAAGTTGCTTCTTAAAATCCTAGGGCAAGACTCATGAGAAAGCCTCCTAAACCACTAAAACCCTATAATAAAAAAGTCAAGACCTTAAACCTAAACTCTTCGTGCAGATCCTTATGACAATAAGACTTACAACCAGGGTATCCTATTAAATTGTTCTAAAATCCTATAAGGTACTTTAAATCCTGCAGAAAGATTTTTATGAAAGCCAAGATAAACTACTAAAACCCTATAATGGGAAAGTGCACCCTAAAATTAAACTTAAAAAAAGAGTGACTTACCTTAGTGCTAATTAAAAAAAATGACTTACCTTATTGGTAATTAGACATCTCTTTTTAAGACCTAGAGGTAATAATCCCTTTTTAATATTTAGCATTATAAAGAGCGACTTATATAAGCTTCCGAAATGTCTCAAAAAATAGTGTGCATTCGAGCCATTGATCTTTGGCAAGCAATGGCTTGGATTTCTTCTTGGCAATAAAGCTTGGATCCGTCTATAGCCAAGATGAAATCAGAGCCATTGAAAATATATTTAACGATTCGGATGCCGCACATTAGAAAGCGCACACTTAGCTAGCTCCCTGGTTCAAATGAAATATCCATGCATACTTAAGTATTGATCACAAGTTTTTTTTAGAACATAAAACACAACATTCAACAAACAGCGGAAACGCATATTTCACGTGCACGGGGTGTTTTTTTTTCCCTTGTGACGTCGTGCATCGCGTGTCCATATTTTGATTTGAATATGAATAGGTTCATTGAATCATAGTCACAGCCACATGGGATTTGATTCATCTTAAAATTGCGTTGAGACTTTTTACAACAAAAAATGCTACATACACAACAAAAATGTTGTGTGTGGAGCCTACACCCCATGTGAGTGTGTTGTCCACTTTGTTGTACATTTTTGTTGTGTATGTAGCATTGCTCTTTGACAACTACCAAGCACGCATCCAAAACCAAGATTACTAAAACAAAATTGGTGGCCCCCCTGCACCCCCTTCCTTCCATCAAAAGTCATTCTAATTGAGTGTGACAAGAAAAATATCCATTGAAAGTATTCAAAATGTCTTAAATTCGTAACAACGAGAATTGAGATCAGAACGTTGCGGAAGCATAGACGATGATTGAAAGTGGGAGTGGAACCATATCACATATATATATATATATATATATATATATATATATAAACATGTGTTTGGTCAATGACAGCTTGGCAATAGACATATTGTTTTGGTGGCCATTTGAAAGTGTTCCAACTCCAACAGTTGCATATAGAGACAGAATCCAATTCCTTAGGCTGGCAAATATATATAAGGGCTGATAAGATCATACGTCAATGACAACTTCACAACCCACATGCACACTGAACAATCCCATTCACTCCATACCCATTAATTACTAATTTCCATTTCATTAGCACAGGACAAATCCTCATAAATATCCTACCAACAACATTGCCTCCCCACATATAGCCTACTTCTAGTAAGGGATCCCACACTTTGCTTAAAGTATGGGAGTCAGTCGCCGAATTACCACATTTCCCGATTAAATTTCAACGATCCGATCATCTCAATGTGTTTTAAGCGTGTTTTTAAGGGTCCACACTAGGAATCATAAAAAAAAATGACTAGGAAAAGTTTGATCCGAGCAATTTTCGATTATATATATAAGGCCGGTTCTAGGGACACATAAAAGAAAAACACAATTTGTTTTGGAGCCCCACACTAATAAATTTGTTTAAAACATGTTTTAAACAAATTGAACCACTTCAATTATTAGCGTAGAACTTCGACAAATTTGTGTCAAAAATTGTGTCACTTGAACCACCTCCTATATATGCCTTAAAAAACCCACACTTTTCCTCACCCCAAAACCCACGAAAGCTAACTTCTTCTCCCTCCCTTCTTCTTCTTCTTGACAAAAATGGCAATTGAGCAATACAAGGATATCGAAAATGGTGAGAAAAATACAAGGATTGAGGAATTGGAAAAGCCCTTCATTGATCAGCACAACAAGAAAGTTGATGAATCAGAGGAAGATGAATCCGAAACAAGCAGCGAAAAAGGATCGATAGGAATGGTTTTGCTTAGCACTGCTGTTGCCGTTTGTGGCTCGTTTGAATTCGGATCATGTGTGAGTTTTCTGAAATCTCTGTTTTTTGTTTACTGAAACCAGCTTAAGGTTTAAGAAACAGTTTTGTTAAATCTTTGTTTTATTTTTTTGCAGGTGGGGTATTCATCTCCCACTCAGTCAGCTATAAGGGAAGATCTTCATCTTTCCCTAGCAGAGGTTAGCTAATTTTGGGAGCCGTGTGTGTGCTGTCCTATTGTTTGATCCGAACCATTAAATTTGTTTTTCTCGTCAAATGTGTGTACACCATAAGCATTTAAGATGATCGGACATTGGTTATTATGTTTTCAAACTGCATTTTTATGGAAACAAAACGGTTAAAAAAACTTTTGTGGGTGATTTTATTTAACATAAATGGTGACCGATCAAATAGTTCCGAATATCCGATCAGCCTTAATTGTTCCGAACCGTTCAGTTTGTTTGTTTTGTTGAATGTGTATACCAGTAAGCATTTAGGATGATCGGACATCAGTAACTATGTTTTTAGACTGCATTTTTATGGAAACAGAACAATTTAAAAACCTTTGTAATGAGAATTTTTTTTCACTTAAATGGTGATGGATCAAATAGTTCTGAATGTCCAGTCAACCTTAATTTTTACATCGTAAGATGCGACGAGACCTACAAAATGAACAATTCAAATCAAGTAATGTGTGACCAAGAAAGGGCCCCACAGCCGTTGCACAACCGCCCCCCGCACAACACACACAGAACGCCCGCTAATTTTCTTCTTAAAACTTTCCGGAAATCCTTTTTCAAAACTTTTTCTCATTGTTGCCATAAAATTCTGAATTTTGAGTAACTAAATTATGTACTAACATTTATTGTGCAGTACTCCATGTTTGGTTCCATTTTGACAATTGGTGCCATGATTGGTGCTATTACAAGTGGCCGAATTTCCGATTCCATTGGTCGAAAAGGCGTAAGAACAGAGACGTTAATGGCGATTTCGCATTTATATTTTATTTATGCTTTGTTTTGTTTTGTTTTTCGTAATTGTTTTCGTGAAAGCAGGCAATGAGATTGTCAAGTGGTTGCTGCATCGTAGGGTGGCTAGCAGTCTACTTCGCTATGGTTTGTGTTATATGCCAATTCATTATGATGAATATTTTTTATACGATAATAAGATTTTTGGGTCAGCTTGGGTGCTGTAGGAAAATGTTTGATCTGGTTCTCCTTCAGATCTCCACTTCGGATTTAGATAGATCGAGCAATGCCTTCCTCAACCTAGGCCTACAATAGAGATTGAACACTATTAGTGCCTATTGGCTAATGGTGGTCGAGCAACACTCCGATGCCTAAGTCAACCTTAATTGGAGTAGAGAAAAAAAAAATACAAAGCTTAAGAGTGAATAGGAGCGGCGTACCTCTCTATGTTTAGAACCACATTTTATGTAGAGTTACTTGACTTAGGCTCTAAGTGAGCTAGTGATAGGCAAATGCTTTAACCGCTTTATGTTACAGATGACGCATCTAGTGCCACGTAGTGACCAAATTGAACCTCCGATTTGTACATGGACTATCCGTCTCCACTTGGGTTGGATCTCATTCAACCTAGCTTGCGTAACGACCAGGACCCCCAAACACCACAACAAAGGAAATACCAAGGTTAAAATAGAAAATTATTGAAAAGCCATTTGCACTTCCTTCCATACTTATATAATTACCCATATACTTTTTCCATCATTTCTTCATTTCCTTACCATTTACCCTTTCCTTTTTCCTTTTCTCTTTCTCTTGGAACTTCGTCCCTTTGTTCTTGTCTCCCTTCATTTTATAGCTCATGAACTCTACAAAACTTTAGTTTTGTCTTATTTTCTATGCTTTCTTATCCCAAGTAGCAAATGCCACCCCATGCAAATCATGTGGAGCATTCCAGGAAACCCCAGAATTTGTCTCTATGCCATTTAGTATATTATGCCTCGCTCTTTTTTTTTTAATGGTAGAGTGTTACAGTTCGGCTCTGCCAAAAACTACATTTGGCAAATAATCACATTCGGCTCCAGGTTCGGTTAACATAAATAATTGGCCCTTGGTTCAGCCAGCATCTATGTTCGGCCTAGAATTTGGCCAACATGTACATTCGGTCACGATTTACTACATTTAGCTCCTGGTTCGGCCAACATAAATGTTCGGCCTTGGATTAGGCCAATGTTTGGCCCGAGTTACTATGTTCAGCTCCGAGTTTGGCTAACATATATGTTCAGCCTCGGGTTTGGCCAACATGTCATATTCGGCCCACTACAGGCGCACCTCAACTAATTCCTGTGCTATGAAGTTAATAACTGGGCAAATCTCCAGTGACCTTAGCTTTTTTGAGATTTGAACATGCAATCAACCTCATGGAAGATATCATTCTTTTACTGCCTATTACTTTTGCGCCCACTTGGCCAAAACCCTTCGGATTTATAATTGCAAGTTGATATATTATCAAAATACTGAATACATATATACACCATTATTATTCGAATACAGGGAGCTCTATTTCTTGACGTGGGAAGATTCTTAACCGGATATGGCATTGGAATTTTCTCTTTCGTGGTAAATATTCGACCGTTGAATCACTTAATGTACTGTTCAAGTTAAATTAGCCAAATTTTGGACATTATAGTTCAAATTGAAAACAACTAATCAAACTGAGTTTTTGAACACATCAAACAGGTCCCTGTGTTCGTTGCTGAAATAGCACCCAAGAATCTCCGAGGAGGGCTTACGACGCTTAACCAGGTGGGAGGAACATAAACCTCGTCTCTTCTATTTAGGCTGAGTTTCCATTAAGGTACTCTCGGTATTTTTAGTATTTTCCTCACAAACATTAACTAATTTGATAACTTGTAATTCAAAATACTGAAAATACTATAGTGAAAACTAATCCTTAATTGGTGTTTTGACAATAAATTTATGGAGGTAATTACTTCAGAAAACAAAAAGTTGAATTAATAAAAGAGAACCATAGCAAAAATGAGAAAAAAAAAAAAAACTCCACAGAACCATAGCATAGCCTCTTTCTCTGGTTAGAGTGAAGATTCGAAGTTTGTTAGCGAAATATTGAACCATTTTGGATTGCTTTCTTATGCAGTTGATGATTGTTATTGGTTCATCAATTTCGTTCTTACTGGGAACAGTTTTAACATGGCGATCACTAGCCTTGATTGGTAAATGTTCCCTCTCTTTTACATTTTGATAACTTTGTAAGAACACTTCGACTAAGAGCTCATTTGGGAGCTTCATTATTGAATTATGAATTTTGCATGAATGGATTCTGACTGTTTGAGAGATGAATTTTAAAATGCATTTTAACATAATCACACAATAGAGGCAGAATTTGATAATCAGTACTCGAGGTACTTTTGCATTCTCATTTTGCATTCTATGTAAAAAAAAAAAACCTCATCATAATCTATTTTGATGATTACTCCCAAATACACTACTCTATTGCAAAGTATATTTTACACACTTTCTAAACACTCCTATAGATTGGTTATCTATTCTGACCATAATCCAAGATCTACAATTCAAAATGCAAAATGCAAAAAATAATAGGCTCCCAAATGGTTTTGAAAACCAATTGCATGGGCAGCTGGTGACCAGCTACTTGCAAGGAGCCTAATTAAAGACGGAGCAAAACACCGTAGGAACTGGCCCCAAATAAGTTGAAAGCTCATAGAAGTTTCGAAATTGAGAGCTTAGAAAGGAGCAAACTCTTAAGTTCCGGTTTTCTAATCTTGACCACCAGGCCAACCCCTTGGGTTGTAAATGTTCTCTCTTGAGAAACTAATAGTTGGATTTGATTTGAAGGACTTATTCCGTGCGTTGTTATATTCTTTGGTCTATTCTTCATCCCGGAGTCCCCTCGATGGCTGGTGAGCTTTTCATATGAATTTTCCTACGTAGTATTATGGTTGCGACACAAGGCTCGGTTTGGTTAGTACTCTCAACGCAAAATTTGCTGAGTGGAGAAAATCTTGCAATTTGTGCAGGCAAAGGTAGGCAAAAAGAAAGAATTTGAAGCTGCATTGCGAAAGCTTTGGGGAAAAGACGCTGATGTTTCTTGTGAGGCAGCTGAAATCCAAGTAAATTTTTTTTCAAGTAAACAAACGCGTAAGATGAATTGAAATAGGATTTGTATTTGCGAAACTGAAGCATTCTCTTTGTCTCCATAGGCTTATATTGAAGCTGTTCAGAGTCTTCCGAAATCTAGAATTCTGGATTTATTCGATAGCAGATACATTCGATCTGTTATTGTAAGCAACTTTTCATAAAATCGTTCGAGGCCGAAAAAGTAATCCTCTCCCATAATGATCTTTTGAATACGTTTTGTTTAGATTGGTGTTGGATTAATGGTATTCCAACAATTTGGAGGAATAAATGGAGTAGGTTTCTACGTCAGTGAAACCTTTGCAGCAGCAGGTAAACCTTTTGTAGTCCATCAGGCCCTGTTCCACTTAAGGATTTTTATTTGGCTTTTCACGCTTCACGAGATAAGTTATTTTCTTCGCATACAAATTACAACCCAAAATGTCAAAAAACGAAAGTTAGTAGAACAAGCCGTTAATTCTAGTTATGCAACAAATTGTTTACTACTCCAATGTATTCACCTTGAAAACACAGGCACGAACCATGGATTTAAATATGGGCTGCTACTTTAGCATAGCGCATGGCGGTTTTTCGGTCCCCTCTATAGTGCTACACCTTGCTATAACCGGTGCTACCCAAAATTCACACCATTATTGGATTCACAGCCAGACGGCCACTTCAAATTCTCCGGCACCAAATTTTTTTATAAAAATTCACGATTGCTACACCTGATTCCCGCTACTTATCCTTCGATACTCCTGCTGCTACTATTTAAAACCATGGCACTGACATTAATTGTGCATATTTTGTAGGGATACCAGGGAATGTTGGAACTATAGCCTATGCAATAATTCAGGTTTTTCAAACTTCCCTTCGCTCTGAAGTTTCAAATGCTTCAAATCTTCATAGATTAGTAAATTTGATTGCATTGAGGATTTACAGGTTCCCGTAACTTTACTTGGAGCAATATTAATGGACAAATCAGGAAGAAGACCACTTCTCATGGTGAGTACTCCAGTAGTAATTATGGCCTTTTTAAAAAAATTCCCTTGCTATGTATGCTGAAAAAATGGGGGAGAATATTATGGAGGCTAAGGAAATGGTTTTTGTTTTTTGTAAGGTATCTGCAACTGGAACATTTTTAGGATCTATTCTAACTGGAACCTCTTTCTTCCTCAAGGTAAGCTACACATAATATTAAATTCATCACGCGCGAGCACAAACACACAAACATGGAACAGGGCATGGTGTTGTTCCTTCGGGGACAAAATGGATGCTGGGCCCGTGATCGGCTATGGATGGCTCAGATTTGTTCAGTAGCGAACGGTTCAAATTTCTTTTGGACAGAATCTGATCTGAGTTGTCCATGGGCGACCACGAACGACCGTGATCGGTCAACATCCTTGCTGCCCGAAAGGACAGCACCCACCTCATTTCCCACAAACACATTATAGTAAATTACCTATTGAAGTTTGATCTTATTTAATGGTTTGATCATGAATCAGGGGCAAGGTTCATTTCTTGGATGGGTTCCAATATTGGCAGTCTCAGGAGTATTGGTAACTTAAGAAAAATATTTTTTCTTCAGGAGTTTTCACATACAAAATGTAAATCAGAATGACATGATATTGACATTTTTAAAGTAACGAGTCATCGCACTAAAACTTGGTTTTGTGTGAATGACATGACATTGGCATTTTTGAAGTACCCAAATCCACCATATTATTCTGTGTGTTTTTTTAAATTAGTATTATTTTTCATAACTCTTAACCTAATACAGTAATGGAAAATTGTCATGCTATAGTTCCCAATTTTGCAATTATGTGCCTCATGTGTTTTTCCCTCCTTAATGACATCAGATCTTTATTGCATCATTCTCCATTGGAATGGGAGCAGTTCCTTGGGTTATCATGTCTGAGGTAAGTTCAAACCTCCAAAGTAATTCTATAAAACATAAGACTAAATTTGGGTGCTTTGGCAAAAAAACCAAAAAGTGAATTTTTGGTTTTTTCATTTTGTCCTTATTTAATTCATTTTTTTTTTTTGTATTTGTTAGTTTTGCGTCAAGTTTTTGTGGTTTATGGATTTGTCTCGGTGAGACAGTCCAAATTTAGACCGTCTATTTGTTGTAATTAATGTTTTAAATTTGTTCAAAGAACTCTTAATGGTAAGAGTAGAGTATCCGAGCAAATTTGAACCATCGATCATATATTAATGTATGGTCCAAATTTAGATTGTCTCGTCCAGTTCAAAACTTAGGATAGAGAGAATCTGAATCCAAAAATTAATAACAGCATTCATTTATTCCCTTTTGGTAGATTTTCCCAATTCATGTTAAGGGTGTTGCTGGGAGTTTGGTGGTGCTAGTGAATTGGTTGGGTGCTTGGGCCGTTTCTTATACCTTCAACTTTCTCATGAGCTGGAGTTCCTCAGGTTAATTACATAATTAATTTTGAGTTTGTTTTTACAAAAAAATGAAATAATAGAATTCATTCCATGTTTTTGGCAACTGATTCCATTTCTGTTAATGGCCTTTTCGTTCTCCTCAGGAACATTTTTCGTCTACTCTGCATTTTGTGCGCTAACAGTAATTTTCGTGGCGAAAGTGGTGCCAGAAACCAAGGGAAAGACACTAGAGGAAATTCAGGCATCCATCAACACATAGGGAAGAATAGAAGTGAATGTATTCAATTTTGTATTGCTCCACCAACAAGGAAAGAATTGGTCTTCATTACTACGTAAAGTGTAAACCAACAAGAAGTGGTTTTTGGTGTCATCATTATTTTTTGAAGTCCTATCACAAAAGTGATTCGCGTAACCATGGATTTATATTGCCCTTCCTGAATTCTAATTAAATTCTGTTCTCGATTTTCTTTGTTCTCTTCCAAGATTGTAGTTATTCTCCCTCTCATTTTATTGTTCTACTGAAGGTGGATTCCATATCTAACCCTAACGGGAATGGCTACAATACACACCAATTAAATGTGATACACCTATTGTATGGTTCATATTGTGCTACTTCATCGGCAATTGTAACATTTTTTAGTGTTTCGTAATTTTTCAGCAATATAATTCATATCATTTTCTATAATTCATAACATTTTGGTGTGTCTCATAAATTTTATGAAAAGAAAATCGCAACTTTTATTAATCAATTCATAACTTTTATAAGAGTGCGTATGATACACAACCAAATAAGGGTGTGTATTGTAGCTTTTCCCCCAACGCGAACTACAGGCGTTTCATAAAAAATAACTATGATTTTATTACCAAAACCTAATCAAAGTTCTAAAATACCGCTTGCATCACAATTCTGCAGTTGGGTTTTGTTTTCAATAACCTGTATCAACTTAACTTAACCAGTTGGTTCTGGGATGTTGCTGCTACTTGCCTTCTATTTTTCGGACGGAATATTATTAGGCAATTGGTGCTAGGTGATTGCTGATTGCCTTCTTTTTCTGATTTTTAATTTTTGAACAGGCCTTCTTTTTTGGTTGACATCTTGTTAAGTACAATTTGTTTTCCCTTTGAGTTCTCGGGACATATGATTGTCGTGTGGTTGGGTGTCAACTTTGTTAGGATGTTTCCTTGCATTGTTGCATTGTGATGCCTTTGGCCTCAATTTTTTTTAATTGTTAAACCATTTGTTTTCCGCCCTTTGGGATCTCGGCCAAGATATGATTGTCGTGTGGTTGAGTGTTAACTTTGTTAGGATGTTTTCTTGCATATTGTGGAGCCTTTTGGCTTGGTTCTTTTTAATATTTGTAATCCGTTTTCAAAAATTAATAAAATATCTTGTTTGCTATTAAAAAAAAAATTATGCCAACAGAACAAATTAACATTGCCAAATCAAGCAACACAAATCAATTTCCCAACAATTATTAGGCCGCTCATATCAATACTAAATGAGCATGCAGTTACATGCATAGCACGTAGATGAGGTAGCTAGCCACGGAGTGAATTGACCAAAATATCCTTTATTTTTTCGTGTGTAAGCAAAGTAGAGACACGTTATGTATTTCATAGATGGGTTTGGTTATAGTATTATTCAGTTTGTCTTTTGGACTTCATTTCGCCACTTAGGGAAGGACAATGAACTTTCACAATAAAATATAAAAAAAACTTACTAAAATGTCTTATTAATTTTTAAAAGTTCTAATTTCATACAGAAAAATTAAAAAAAAAAAAAAAACTCCTCCCTCCTAGCCGATCACCACCTCACCTTTGCAGGCTCAACACTTCCGGTGACCCAATAATTAGTGACATTTCACTAATCTTTAAAAGCTCTAATTTCAAACAGAAAATTAAAAAAAACCAACTCCAACCTCGCACCAACCATCACCCCACCTCTATCTGACCACTTTTGCCGACTAAAAAATTAATTAGTGAGATTTCAATAATATTTAAAAGTTACAATTTCACACGGAAAATTTAAAAAATCGATCAACTAGTCAACTATCAACTCGTGAAACTAGTGAAAGATGACTAATCATCCTAAAATGTAGGATAATAGATCAAAGTTCATAGTTAGTAAAACCTCACTAATCATCATAAAATGCAAAAGAAAAACAGACCTCACTTATCATCATTGTATGATATGTAGTGTATCTGTATCGAGGTGAACTTGTGCTCGTAAGACACCCCGCCATTTCTACTAGACGAGCTACCGTTTCAGTAAAAAGAGATCAACCTTGCTACCAATGCAACTACAATTTCATTTACAGAAAATCAAAATGAGATATGGAGGAGCCTCAAAAAGAGTCCCAGTTTCGATATTCAACTGGTTAGGCCCTTCTCACACTCCTCTAATCTCACGATTTCTCTCTCTCTCTCTCTCTACAAAAAATTCAACTCTCTCCTTAATCCCGTATTGGTTTCGATTGGGGAGAGAGAGAGAGAGATGGTTTGAGTTTTTTTGTCCTTTTGTTAAATCAATATTGAAAAATAATGTCTTTATATTTATTTACAAAATTTTATTGTCCTTCTCCTTAAAAAGACAAAATATATGTATTTTTGGCTAATTTTTCTTAAAAAAAAAAAAAACCCTTCTTTCCCCAAATTTCATGAAAAGGTGTATGTCAAGTGTCAACTTTCAGGAAGAAAATGTGAAACTTGTGCGGGGCAGGATAAAAATAGGAATAATTGCTCCGAGTGACCCCCGAATGAAAGTCCAATTAACTTAAAGAAAAGGGCGGATCTATCGCTTGACCCTAGCTAGGGGCGCAGGAACTCCCCCCCACCTTATCCAACCGTGTAAATAGAAGGAGAGTGAGAGAATGCCTTGGGGTTGATGAGGGATGGCGGCGACGAGAGCGCTGTCAAACTGCAATGGGATAACCCAGGGAAGAAAATTGAATGTGGACCTCAATCCTCCTCACCAAAGTCGCTACCTTTCTCGCCCAAACGAGCGCTATGGGCCCGCAGATATATAGCGGAGATTGGTAGGAAGAAATGCAAATGTTTTATAGGAAAATTTTGACTAGACCGTCAAAGAGTATTCTCCGGCCAAACCCTCTTTTCTTTGACCGGAGTACCTCTAACGGATTTGACTATTTGCATGTGTGTAGGAGAAAGTCAACAGCCATGCGCAAAAGTTGCTATCCCACACACGAAGGGAAAAGTCAAACAAAATCTTGGTACCCACAGAACCCTCTCCCACTATAACAAAAACTACCTATGGCGATGAAATCTAGCGAGGAAACTCAAATTTCATTGCCAAATGGGTCTTTATGACGAAGAAAATGGATTCCTCGTCAAATGGGTGTTTTTGGCGAGGAAATTGGATTTCCTCGCCAAATGGGTACCCTTCAGTGAGGAAATCGGATTTCGTCGCCAAATGGGTACCATTTAGCGAGGAAATTTGAGTTTCCTCAGCAAATCGGTACCCTTTAGTAAGGAAATCCGATTTTCTCGCCAAATGGTTAACCTTTAGCGAGGAAAAAAAATTTGTTCCAAAAAAGAAACTTTTTGTGAGGAAAATCATATTTCCTCACCAAAAGGTACTTATTGGCAACAATATTTGTGACTACTAATTGATTTTTAATTTTTTAAAATTGGGCTATTTTAAAATAAAGTATACAATTATATCTATTATCATATTACACATAGTGTATAAATATGATTAAGCTAGTACTAGTTTAGCCCAACTTCTTGAATATTTTTGTCTTTCTCTTATCTCTTTTTTCTCTCTTTTTTTTTCTTTTTGTTAGATACGTAATTTTTAATTAATTAGTGGTGTTGATGAATTGAATTTAAAAAGTAAAAAAAAGAAGAAAAGAAGCAAAAGAAAATCACTAAAAATGGAAAAACTTTAGAAATTATGCATTACGTTAATTTTTTAAACTTTGATGCAAAATTTATACACTTTTTTTTATTTCTCTCTTCAATACAAATAATCAAATGAAAATAGATCAAACTATTAGCAAAAAAATTAATATTATTCACTCTGCAACAACTACGTACTCCTATCCAAGAAAAAACTAGAACAATAAAAATATATATTAGTCCAACAAAAGTTATTGTTAGAAACTCATAGGCCATCGAACATGTTTAGCCCAAAAAAAATATGAAAAACTTTTGCAGTGCCAAAAATCTCAAAAGCTTGGACACTAATAATGATTAAGAATATAACGTATGCAACGAAAAACATATGAAAACTACTATATATATATATATTAAAAAGTCAAATAATGGAACAAATTGCAATGTTGGTGAGGTGGATAGGTATTGGGCGTGCCATAGAGGAGGTTGCGAGTTCGAACTCCCATGCAAGCAAAAAAAAAAAAGCTGGGTAGAGAACATCACATTTTTGTTTTCGCGCTACAATTAGCGACAAAAAAAATTCGTTGCCTAAAACGTAATTGGCGAGAAAATAATTCCTCGCAAATTCATGTATTTGTCGCCTAAAATGTAGTTGGCGAGGAAATAAATCCTTGCCGATTCCTGTAAATGGCGAGGAAATAATTCGTCGCTAATTACCTACAATAGGCGAGGAAATAATTCGTCGCTAATTGCCTATTTATTTCCTTGTTAATTGCCTACAATAGGCGAGGAAAATGATTTTTCCTCGCAAAAGCCTTTTGCGACGTAGTATAGGTGAGGAAAGTGGGCGAGGAATGATACTCTAGGGACGAATTGTTTTCCTCGCCATAGCATAATTTTGTTGTAGTGTCCCATGCATAACCCTCTCCCGTGTTTTACTCACCCACCCCTGCTTTTGTTCTTTCACCTCCCGGGAATTCAGGCTTCTGATTATTACATAAATGGGTGGCCACCGTTTGTGGTTCCAAGGCCAACGAGCTCAGGAATAAACCTTTCACAGGAGCGAGATCAGAGGGAGAAGCTGAGGGCAGAAATTCATTAATTTTGCCACGCAAGGGCGAATTTTTTTTCTTCTCCCTCTCTTCTTCCTCTTCTCGACAAAAATGGCAATTGGACAATACAGGGATATCGAAAATGGTGAGAGAAATACAGGGAATGAGGATTTGGAAAAGCCCTTCATTGATCAGCACAACAAGAGAGTTGATGAATCAGAGGAAGATGAATCTGAAACAAGCAGCGAAAATGGATCGATTGGAATGGTTCTGCTCAGCACTGCTGTTGCTGTTTGTGGCTCGTTCGAATTCGGATCATGTGTGAGTTTTCTAAAATCTCTCTGTTTTTGGTTTAATGAAACCAGTTTATGGTTTAAGAAATAGTTTTATTAAATCTTCTTTTCTTTTTCTTTTGGCAGGTGGGTTTTTCATCTCCAACTCAGTCAGATATAAGGGCAGATCTTAATCTTTCCCTATCAGAGGTTAGCTAATTTTCTTCTTAAAACCTTTTTCTCCTTTCTAAAATTATGAATTTTGAGTAACTAATTATGTAACCTTTATTTTGCAGTACTCCATGTTTGGTTCCATTTTGACGATTGGTGCCATGATTGCTGCTGTTACAAGTGGTCGAATTTCCGATTCCATTGGCCGAAAAGGCGTGAGAACTAAGATGTTAACAGCGATTTCGCATTTTTCTAATTTTGTTTTGTTTTGTTTTTAGAAATACACAAATTAAAGTTTGCATGTGATTGTTTTGTTTTTTCATACGTCCTATTTGTGATTGTTTTCGTGAAAGCAGGCAATGAGATTGTCAGCTGTTTGCTGCATCGCAGGGTGGCTAGCAGTCTACTTCGCAATGGTATGTGTTATATGCCAATTCATTATGATCACAATATTTTTTCAACCGGATTTCTGAGCTAGCTTAGGCGCTGAGAGGAGATGTTTGATCTGCTCTCTTTTGGATCTCCGGTTCGGATCTAGATGAAGCAACATCTTCCTCAACCTAGGCATGCAAAAGAGAACACTGTTAGTGTTTACCGGCCGATGATGGCTGGTAAGTACACCAATGCGGCAATGCCTAAGTCAGCCTCAATTGGAAGAGAGAAAAAAATTATACAATGCTCAAGAGTAAGTAGGAGCTGCGTACCTCTTTAGGGTTTAGAACCACTTTTTATATAGAGTTACTTGACTTGAGCCCCAAGTAAGCTTGTGGTAAGGCACATGCCTTAACCAATTCTTGGAGTGGCGTCACGGACGATGCATCTAGTGCCACGTGACCAAATTGAACCTCCGATTTGTACGTGGACTATTTGTCTTTGCTTTGGACCCTTATTCAACCCTGCTCAGTTCCACCAACAACAATCTTCGGCCACCAACCATGTTAAGCCCCAAGTTTGGTCAACATATATGTTCAGCTGCGGATTTAGCCAACATGTAAGCTCGGCCTCTGGTTCGGCTAACATGTACATTTGGCCCCAGGTTTAGCCAACATGTATGTTTGGCCCAGAGTTCAACCAAAATATGCATTCGGCCTCGGATTCGGCCAACATGTAGGATTCAATGCACTACAAACGCATCTCAAATAATTCCGAGACTCTGAAGTTAACGACCGGACAAAATCTTCAGTGGCTCAAAGGCTCAGAATATTTGGCCTTTGTGGGATTTGAATATGAGATCGACTTAATAAAGGATAACAATTATTGCTTACTCACGCCCATGTGGCCAAAACCCTTCAGGTTTATGATTGCAAACTTTAGTTGATATATTATCAAAATACTGAATACACCATTGTTATTCAAATACAGGGAACTCTATTGCTTGACGTGGGAAGATTCTTAACCGGATATGGCATTGGAATTTTCTCTTTCGTGGTAAATATTCAACATTGAATCACTTAATGTACTGTTTGAGCTAAATTCAGCCTTTTTGTCCCCCCACACATTTTGGACATTGGAATGATTACCATTCAAATTGCAAACAACTAATGAAACTGGGTTTATGAACAAATTAAACAGGTCCCTGTGTTCGTTGCTGAAATAGCACCCAAGAATCTCAGAGGAGGGCTTACAACGCTTAACCAGGTGGGAGGAACATAAACCTTGTCTCTTCTATTTTCGTTATTTTTGTTATTCTCTCACAAGTTATTTTCCTCACATACATTAATTGAGTTGACAAGTTGTAGTCCAAAAATATTGAAAAATACCATAATGGAAACTCACTCTTAGTCGGTGTTTTGACAATAAATTTATGGAGGTAATTATTTACGAAAAAAAGGTAAATTAATAAAAGGGAACCATAGCAAAAATGAGAGACAAAAAAAAAAACTCCACAAATCTACCAGCCAAGCACAGGCTCTTTGGTTAGAGTGAAAATTTGAAGTTTGTTAGCGAATATTTATTTATTTATTATTATTATTATTATTATTATTATTATTATTATTATTATTATTATTATTATTATTATTATTATTTTGTTAGCAAAAAATATTAAACAATTTTGGATTGCTTTCTTATGCAGCTGATGATTGTTATTGGTTCATCAATTTCGTTCTTGATTGGAACAGTCATAACATGGCGATCACTAGCCTTGATTGGTAAATGTTCCCACTAAGAACCCGTTTGGGAGCTTCATTATTGAATTATAAATTTTGGAGAAACGGATTCTAACTGTTTGAGAGATGATTTGTAAGATGCATTCAGACTTAATGTATTCTCAAAATCACACAATAGAGGCACAATTTGATAATCAACACTCAAGGAACTTTTGCATTCTCATTTGGATTGATTTACCGTCCGCCCAATGAGTGGACAATAAAGTGTATAGAATCTGAATTCTTACATGTAAGATTTCAAACAGTGAAAACTCTTCCATGTAAGAATTGTGATTGTTTTATGTTTTATCGTTCGCCTAGTGGGCAGATAGTAGAAAGATCCTTCTTATTTTGTATTATGTATAAAGAACCTCATCATAAACTATTCTAGGTTTACACTTGAACACTACTCTGTTGCAAAATCTATTCTACAAACATCTCTCAAATACTGCTACAAATTAATTATCTTTTCTGACCATAATCCAAAATCCACAATTCACGATTCAAAATGCAAAATGAAAAATGGGGCAAACTCCTAAGTCCCGGTCTTGACTATCCAACCTACCCCTCCGGCTACTTGCAATGAGCCTAATTAAAGTCAGAAAAAAAACTCCATATGGACTAGCTCCAAAAGAGTTGATAACTCGTACGAGGTTTTGAATCTGAAAGCTTAGAAAGCAACAAAACCCTAAGTACTGTTCTTGACCCAATCAAATTGTTGAGAAACTAATAGACGGATTTTGATTTGAAGGACTTATTCCGTGCATTGTTATACTCTTCGGTCTATTCTTCATCCCGGAGTCCCCTCGATGGCTGGTGAGTTTTTCATATGAATTTTCCTAAGTAGTATTGCGAGTGCAAAATTTGCTGAGACAGAGAAAATCTTGTAATGTCTGCAGGCAAAGTTAGGCAAAACGGAAGAATTTGAAGCTGCATTGCAAAAGCTTCGGGGAAACGACGCTAATGTTTCTCGTGAGGCAGCTGAAATCCAAGTAAATTTTTTTTCCCCAGAAAATTCACGCGTAAGATGAATTGAAATAGGATTTGCATTTGCGAAAATGAAGCGTTCTCTTTGTCTCCGTATGTAGGCTTATATTGAAGATCTTCAGAGTCTTCCGAAATCTAGAGTCCTGGATTTATTCCATCGCAAATACATTCGATCCGTAATTGTAAGTAACTTTTCATACATGTTAAATACAATCGTTCGAGATCGAAAAAGTAATTGGATACCTTAATGATCGTTTGAATATGTTTTGATGTGGTTTAGATTGGTGTTGGATTAATGGTATTCCAACAATTTGGAGGAATAAATGGAGTAAGTTTCTACGTCAGTGAAACCTTCGAAGCAGCAGGTAAACCTTTTGTAGTTTGTTTGGGGCCCGTTCCATTAAGGATTTTTATTTGGCTTTTCACTCTTTAATTATCAGATAAGTTATTCTCTTCACATATATTAAACCGTAAATCTAAAAAGTCAAAAAACTAAAGTAGAAGAACAAGCCCTTGATATTCTAGTTATGCAACAAATTGACCTTAAAAACACAGGCGCTAACCACGGATTTAAATATTGGCTGCTACTTTAGCGTAGCCGCATAGCGATTTTTCTGTCCCCTCAATACCGCTACATCCTGCTATAGTACTAGTGCTACCCAAAGTCACACCTTTATTGGCTGATTCCCGCTATTTGTTGTGTTGGATCCCGCTTCACAGCCACGACAACCACTTCAAGTGCTCTGGCACCAAAAATTATTTGTTAAAACTATTTTAACAAATTCCCGCAACATATCCATCAATACTCGTGCTACCACTATTTAAAACCTTGGCACTAACACTCATTGTACATATTTGCAGGGATACCAGGGGAGGTTGGAACTGTAGCCTATGCAATAATTCAGGTTTTTCAAACTTTCTCTTTGCTCTGAAGTTTCAAATGAACCAAATCTTTATGTATTATAAAGTAAAATTGATTGCATTTGCATTTACAGGTTCCAGTAACTTTACTTGGAGCAATATTAATGGACAAATCAGGGAGAAGACCACTTCTCATGGTGAGTACTCCACAAGTAATTATGGCTTTTATTAACATTCACTTCCTATGTATGGTGAAATAATGGGGGGAAATATTTTGGAGCCTAATTAAGGAAATGGATTTTGCATTTGTTAAGGTATCTTCAACTGGAACATGTTTAGGATGTGTTCTAACTGGAACCTCTTTCTTCCTCGCGGTAAGCTACCCATAATGGTAAATTCGTCATATATACATACAAACACACGCGCGCGCGCACACATACACACAATATAGTAAATTACCCAATTGAAGTTTGATCTTGTTTAATGGTTTAATCATGAATCAGGGGCATGGTTTATTTCTTGGGTGGGTTCCAATATTGGCAGCCTCAGGAATACTGGTAAGTTAAAGAAAGATATTTAATCAGAATGACACGACATTGGTATTTTTTAAAGTATCGAGTCATCACAATAACTTGGTTTTGCGCAAAATGGTAAACCCGAATCTACCATATTATTCTGCGTGATTTTTAAAATTATTATTTTTCATAACTCTTAACCTAATACAGTAATTGCAAATTTGTAATCATGTGCCTAATGTGTTTTTTCCTCCTTAATGACATCAGGTCTATATTGCATCATTCTCTATTGGAATGGGAGCAGTTCCTTGGGTTATCATGTCTGAGGTAACACTTCAAACCTCCAAAGTTACTATTCCTCAATTGTCCATTTGTTGTAATTAATGTTTTGGATTTGTTCGAAAAAATCTTACCGGTATGAGAAGTTTTTGGGCAATTTTGAACCAATATTGTTTATACCAATGCACGGTCCCAATTTAGATTGGCTTGTCCAGTCCAAAACTTAGAATAGAGAGAATCCGAATCCAAAATTAATAATACCATTCATTTCTTCCCTTTTGGTAGATTTTCCCACTTCATGTTAAGGGTGTTGCTGGGAGTTTGGTGGTGCTAGTGAATTGGTTGGGTGCTTGGGCTGTTTCTTATTCCTTCAACTTTCTCATGAGCTGGAGTTCCTCAGGTGAATTACGTAACTAATTTTGCAGTTTGTTTTTAAAAATAATTGAAATAAAAGAATTCATTCCATGTTTTTGGCAACTGATTCCATTTCTATTGGCCTTTTTTTTGCTTTCCTCAGGAACATTTTTTGTCTACTCTGCATTTGGCGCGCTAACAATATTTTTCGTGGTAAAAGTGGTGCCAGAAACCAAGGGAAAAACGCTAGAGGAAATTCAGGCATCCATCAACACATAGGGACGAATACCGAAGTGACTGTACAGGATTTTGTATTGCTGTTTCTTGATTCTTTATTGAACTAAGGGAAAGTCTACAATAGACATCCCTTAATTGATTCTTTAGTAAAGATATGGCAGACTGCGATCACTTTCCTACTTTGAAGCTACAGATGTAAATTAAATTGTATTTGTATAAAATCCATTTCGTAATAAATTGTGCCAAGATTTGTGTTCCTAGCTCAATGCAGAGGTTAGTCATTTCATCATCAGTTATCAGATCATTGGTTTTGCGAAAAAAGATTCCGAGGGAGGCGTTGTGTGGCAAAACTACGTCATTTTGCTTATTTTCTTAGTATATCCAAGGGCCTTGTTTGGAGAGTTAAGTGTGGGGTTTAATTTTGGGGTTCAATTTTAGGAAATTTAAGCTCTTTGGGGTAGTGTATAGTGGGTCTAGGCACTTGAATTTAGGCACTTCAGGTTTAAGGTTTAGGCACTTTGAATTTAAGCACTTTGTAATGGTTTTTTTTCCCCCCCTCCAAATAAGGCCCTTGGAAGTTTTGGAAGTGCACAAAAATCTAGCAAAATGATATAGTTTTGCCGTACAATATGACGTACAACACCTACCGCATAGCACCCACCCTGAATCCGTGAAAAGTAGATTAATGTGGTTTGAAGATCTCTCTACGATAGCCGTACGATATGAGATATAGTAATTTTTCCGAAAACGTAAACTAATTTTTGGATAAATAAGTTGAACAAATGAATGGTAACGCATATTCCACGCGCATTCTGGTGTTATTTATCTCATTACAAATACAATATCTGAGATTGGATATAGTTTTGCCGTACAACTCCTTGTTTTGTCCATTCGGGCTGTCCATCGGAGGAATCAACGGCTTATATTTGTAGATGAACATGGATGACTCAGATTTATTTGGGATGGGATGAAATCCATGCCGTTGATTGCCCGCATACATGACTCAAATAGACAGAACAAAGAGTTGAGACAAAAAGTTCGAGACAACGAATTTGCTAGTTCAAAGTTCCATTTTATAAGCCGATTTGTTTAGTTTGTCATTCTAAATGCGAACGTCATGAATTATGTGCAAATCATGACAGCTGAATGTTGAAACGAGCTAGTTCTAGAACGAACTTACAGTTAGAGTTCCACTGTTTTATTTATCTCATCACAAATACAATGTCTGGTCAACGCAATTTTTTATACGGTTCTGTACGCATCCAAGACTTATATAATGGCCGGTTTGAATTATTAAAAAGCATAGTTGGTCTCCTTTCACATCACATGAGTAATCAAATAAATTCTAAGAAAATATCCCCTTTCGAGAAGCGTGCTGCCTTATTGACGCATCAGTGTTCTAGCATCGCAAGTTGTTTGATTATTTTACTTCTTTATAATAGAAAATAATTGTATGCGAGCGTGCCAGAGAGAGTTTTTAATCTCCTTTCTCAGATTAACTTTGGGAAACCAAATTCAATCAAGCGACTGTATTTTAATGGTTCAATTAACTCAATTAAGAAGATTTTCTTTCAAAGTGAAGAAACACAAACCAATACAATTAGAAAATTAAAGAACAACAAGGAAATAAGATAGTTTGATTGATAAATCAAAGATAGACTTATTTCGAAATCATCTTCAACTTCAAACAAAAGGTAACAAGAACTTCGAACAATTGATTGTTACAAGAACAATCGAGATATATTTCCTAAACAACTTCCTAACCTACTTTGAACTGAGTTCGAAATCCTAATTCTATTTGTCAATGAACAAACCAAGCATCATTTTTTGATAGCTATTTGTTGAAGATTTGTCCGGGGGGTTTTTCACTCTTCTATTTCTTCTATTTATAGGCACTACTTGCAATTTGAACTTCCTGCTCAAAGAATTTGAACTTGGCTTGCTTCGAACTCCATCTTTCTACTTAAAATTGACAATTTCTTCTCTCTTATAGATCTGAACTTGAATTTCCTTAATCTTCTTTCAGAAGCTTTAATTTAAATGTACACAGTTGCTTAATAAACTCAAATGATTAAGTGTTAAGGAAATACCTTTCTTGCATGATATGCTCCATGTGTCTTAACTGTCAACTACATCGTTTCATACGTTTACACGTGGAGTTCATGCATTTAGTTGTTGAAATCAGGGCTTTGAAGTCAATTTATTTTATCAGTTTGACTTGTAACTGCTAATAACTGTTTTTCAAACATGAGAACTAATACGGCATCATATTAATCCATCTTTATTTCAGCAATCCAGTGCGTCTTCATTGACACATATTTGCCAACGTTTGGCATTATTGAGTATGTGTCAATTAATTATTGGATCTGTTAATTTTATATGTAAACACAAGCGTGACTCGATTTTTGAATCATCACAACTTGTCAAAGTCGATTTAATAAATCTACAAATCAAATGACAAACTTACAAAAGTAAAATTTAGCCCTCCCCGTGTCTTAATTTCAATTGTCTGAAAAATTTACCAAAGTACATGTCAATGGTCTTACTTCTCCTATGGTCCTAACAAGTCTCATCGTGGGTTTTAGAGAGACACGGACTAATTATTTCATGGTCTTCAAGTACCGCCATGTGGTGCTCTCACCCCCTTATTCACCACATATTTTTGTGGGGTCTGTAAGGATGTTAGGACATCATGCTGAAAACTCATCACTTCAACAACTTGTGGTGAGAAGGACCCTTTGAAAGACGTCATAGCAGCTACAGTAAGGGCACTGTTTAAATCACGTGCAGCAAGCCCAACTCCCCTATACCATTCTGCGAATCTAAGGCGTCATCCACATTTATTTTAATCACACCAAAAGGGGGAGGCTGCCATCGTGGTATCTGGGGTTGAATATCTTGTTGAACTTGTGTAGTCTTTACCGAAACATCACTTACCTTGAATTCTTCCCACGTAGTAGAGGCTTTGTTGAAAATCTCTCGTGCAGTCCAAAGTTGTTGATTAACATGGGTGGTGTTTCGACCCTTCCATAAGAACCAACAAAAGCTCTCTCTCTCTCTCTCTCTCTCTCTCTCTCTCTCTCTCTCTCCCCTTCCCCATCTCAGTCCTCACTCCCATGAGTCCCATCATCGTGGCCTTCTCCTTAGTCACCGCCGGTGTCTCCATTGTCGCCATAGACCCCCCTCGCACCGTCATTGATGTCTTTCCAGCCTCGGGCTATCCCCGCGTTGTCGTTTATCTAGCCATCTCCTTGTTGCCATTTGTTTGGCCCCCCTTGTTGATTCATGTGTGTGGATCTACCCATGCATAAATTGATGCAACTATGGTCGCATGTCGTTACTTGGAGAGGCTCAATAGAAAAGTGTTTGCGGGTCTTACAATTGATGCAAAATGGCCCAATGACAAGGTCCATCGGTCTAAAGACCCATGGGCACTAGTAGTTTTGTAGAAATCTATTGGTCGGTCCTATTATTTGGAATTTTGGCCCACCGGGTCTTGGGCTAAAATTTACTGCTAGAGAGGTCCTGGGGCACAAATATGGTTGGAGATTTTACTTTTTTTTCCATCCTCGTCGTCATTACTCTTTGTTTTTATTGACCATTTAGGCACTTTCATAGGGTACTCTACATTTTACGGTACCCTCAATTTAGAATATACATTTTAGAATTTAGACCGTACATTTATAATTTAGACCGTAAATGTAGAATTTAGACTATACATTTAGAATGTACATTTTAAAATTTAGACCATACATTTACAATTTGGACAATACATTTAGATTTTAGGCATTTTCATAGGGTACCTAGGGTTTAGGGTGCACTTTCCTATTATAGGTTTTTTAGTGGTTTAGGTATCCTAGGATTTTAGGCACTTTCATAGGGTACTTTAGGATTTAGGTTTAGACACTTTCATAGGGTACCCTGGGGTTTAGATGGGGTGGAGAGAGAGAGAGAGAGAGAGAGAGAGAGAGAGATGGGACAGACGCACGCATTTGACAGAGAAGGGGGTAATTTCGAAAGAAAAAGTGTAAAACTTATATCCAGGACCTAGTGAACTATTGGGTTGGGTGCACAGTATTTGTTCTGGACCTTACAAGCTATAAGACTTGTTTATAGGACCGGCCCACAAATCTCTATAGTTTTTGGCCCGATTCTTTCATTTGGGTCTCCAAATCATCAAATTTGCCGTTTTGGGAAATGATTGAACTGCTATTTACTTGGTCAATACAGCTCCGTTTTGACCTAGGTTTTTCGAAGATTTGAGCCTAACTCAAATCTTTCCGTTTGTCATAATTTTCTTTATTTTATGTAGTATAAGGTACACAGCCTCAGCAGTTTCAATTTCAATAACCATGGTTGCTATCCTTTTTTGCACTTACTCTGCTTATTTTTGCCCTGTAGTTGGTTATGACCATCAAGCCGCATAATGTTTAACCGTGCACATAGTGCTCTTTGCCGAGGTGCTTTGAGTCACTTGGTTGGTTTTGGTCAATTTCTACAAAGAAGCCTTGTTAATAGTGGAAATGTGGAATTACTGTGACTGCTGTTTTTGGACATTTTGCACGCGGATATCCAACAACAGATTTAACGTTGGAATCTAGATCTATCTTTCTTGTATACACTATGCCTTTGCTAGTTGTATTAGTTACCCACCGCCTATCGTAGAAATTCATTCCTTCAATCATAGCCACTTGTCACATTGGAATTGATTATTTCCAAGAAATTACTTCATTATCTTGGGTCGCTGTCATGTGGTGGCTCAACACTATTTTCCACTACACATTTGTGTGAGGTACAATACTAATTTATGAACATTAAAAAAAATTATAGTGGAAAAAGGTGTTGTGACACCACGTACCTGTGTCCAAGACCATGAAATAATTAATCATTCCCTAACATATACTCACATCTTAAATAGATCTTTTTCTTTAATCAAATGCAAATTTTAAATTTTTGATCAGCGAATGCAAAATTTAATCCGAAGTCGAACTTTAGATCTATCGTTCAAAAAAAAAAAAAAAAAACTTTAGATCTCCACGTGACTCGCAAGAAAATTAAAAAAATGAGTAAAAATGTCAATGGCACAAAGTCCCACGTTCTCTTGTTACAGCTTCTCTCGGCCGTTCGATACGGTAAGAAACGCTCATCGTGTGGTTCAGAAAGAGGAGAGATCAAGTAGTAGAACGAAGATGTTTTTATTTGTATTATCATCATATTAATAAATAAAAACCCTTTTTAAATTTGTTGTTGATTTGAAAGTTATGGAAGAAGTTGGCCGAATCAAATCTCAACCCAAAATCCCATGTGCATATCTTTAATATCTTTTTAGTAGGGTTGAGCTCGTGAAAAGCCTTTTTTTTTTAATGCAAAATGTACCGGGCTTGTTTGCATGCACTTCGGACTAATTCTGTTAGAATTTGGGGCCAGCTCCGGGACCAAATTGGGTCGCCTATGTGAGCATGAACCGGTGACCCATTTGTTATAAAATCCTATCTTATCTTGGAGATAAAGTATAAGTAGTTGTAGTGATTCTATGAAAGAATTATAGAACTTCTAAAGCATCTAGGATGCTCACTCTATGTGTAATTTCTGCAGGATATTCATAATAGATATGCATACAAGATTATCAGTTGATGAGTTTTGGAAAACTCTATAGTTTTCTCTTTCTACCATCAAAAAGCAATTCGAAGTTTTTGCACTGTAGAATAGAGGGTGATACTCGAACCTTATAGTATCACTCCATCGCACGAGATTATTGTTGTTTTAGTACGTGATCCAGTGTTTGTAATCCATCCACCAAAAGATTCGGTTCATTAAAAGTTCGCTAAAGGTAACCTAAACCACCCGTTTCCGCATTCGTTATTGAAGTTTAACAAATTCCTCTAGTCCCTCCCACAAGTCAAGAGTACTAACACATGGCCAAACCACTGTTCAACATGTAAACATGAAAATCTTAGATCGCCAATTTTATGAGATTTGTTATGTTTGATTTCTTAATAATTAACCGGACAACACATTTAAATTAATATTCAAGCAAACCAATTACACTTATTGCTTGACTGCTGTTATCTTGATTCAACAAGCGCTTGCCTAAGAACTCCCGTCAGAGTTTATCTACGTTGATCTTAAAACACAATTAAAGAATCACTCCCCAACATAACTCTAAGTGCTTTCATGATTGTGTCCTATTTAGATGTGTATCATATACACTTTTAAAATGTTTTAAGTTTTTAGTATAAAAAGTTACGACCGCACTATGATTCATGATTTCTAGTGAAAATGTTATAAATCATATTACTGAAAAGTTACGATGTTAAGAGACATACCAAAATATTACCCCCTCCATTTCTCTGTTAGTTTTTAGATTTTCATTTTAGGCTGTCCCTTAATGATAGTTGTGCATTTTGAAAAGTAATGGGTAAAAGTTATTACAATTATCATTTTGCCATTTAGAAAAGTTAGCATAAAACCTAAGGGTACAGACCCAAGGGTACATATTTTGCACAAATCTGTTCAGGGACGCACTTGAGGGTCCCACACGGGTGATTTTGAATGAAATGGGTGAGTTTTGGATCCATCACTTACTCACATCAGATTGAGGTGATTTCTCGCAAGACCCCTTGAAAAATTATTCAGAGATGAATCAACTGTTCGGATTGCCCCTGTGGTCCTTGAACAGATCTGTGCAAAATCTGTACCCTTATGTTCTATACACCTAGCATCCTCCAAAATGTTAGTGAGTAAAGAGTTACTGGGTAAAAGTGAAGGATAATTTTAAAAAAGTGGAGATAGAGTTGATGTAAAAAGTGTAAAGTAGGTAAAATTTGATGTAAAATATGTAATGATATTATTTTTTTAATAAGTTGGATTTGCGAAGTAAAACACTTAAATAGGGACAGAGGGGATATGAATCTTTACAAGGTGAAACAATTAGGACCAAGTTGATGTGAAATGTGCAATGATAATGTTTCTTTAATAAGTTGGATTTACGAAGTAAAACACTTAAATAGGGACAGAGGGGGTATGAATCTTTACAAGGTGGAACAATTACGACTAAGTTGATGTGAAATGTGTAATGATAATGTTTTCTTTAATAAGTTGAATTTATAAAGTAACGCACTTAAATAAGGCTGGAGGGAGTATGAATCTTTACGAGGTTAAACAATTAGGATCAAGTTGATATGAAATTTGTAATAATGATGTTTCTTAAAATTAATGGTACAATACACACCCATTAAAAATGTGTGTTATATGCACTTATTGTATGGTTCAGATTGTGCCACCACATTGGCAATCGTAACCTTTTAAAGTTGTTTGTAACTTTCTAGAAATATGATTCGTAACATTTTCGTGTGTGTCGTAACTTTTATTATAAAAATCGTGACTTTAAAAAAAAAATCTTTACTTTTATAAGGGTGTGTATGATACACATCTAAATAAGGAATGTGTATCGTAGCATTTTCCTTCTTTAAGAGACATGTATTGTAGACTTTCTCGTACTCCCTCCGTCCCAATTTTATAGTCCTTTTTGGGAGTTCGTGTCACTTTTCAAAATGTCATATCTTATAATCTATAATGTTTTAGGTGATTTTGAACACTTTTTTTTATTAAATTAAATCAAGATTTATCAAACAAGATCCATATTGCATATAAAATATATTACCGATTGAAAGATATAATCGTTTTTTTATCCGGTTAGGATAGAACGATGGACTATAAAATTGGAACGGAGGGAGTATTTAATTATGGGCTGATAAAATCATAAGTCAATGACAGCTTCGCATCGCACATGCACACTCAATTAATTACTAAGTTTGTACACAGATAACCAAGGAATTTCTTCACACTAAATTCCATAAACCTTACTACTTCTTCTTCTGCTTCCTCTTCTTCTTCCTCCTCCTTTACAGAAATGGCTATCGAGCCATACAACGATATTGCAAATGGTCATCAGAAAAATAACAATGGGGTACTTGAGGAATTAGAAAACCCCTTATTAATTGAGGACAAGAAAGCTGAGGAATATGACTCTGAAAAAGCTGGCGAAAAAGGATCGATTCGAATGGTTTTGCTTAGCACTACTGTTGCCGTCTGTGGCTCTTTCGAATTCGGATCATGTGTGAGTACATAAAATGTGATCTATTTTTACTTTTTGTTTATACCAGTTAATTTTTGAAGAAGAAGTTATTTCATAGTACTTAGTACATAAAAAGAGAATTATAAAAGTTGTTTTGGTTTTGCAGGTGGGGTATTCAGCTCCTACTCAATCAGCTATAAGGGAAGATCTTGGTCTTTCCCTAGCAGAGGTTAGTTAATTGTATTTTATATTTTAACCTTGTTTCCAAAAACCCATTTATTCATTTTAAATTTTTTTAATCTTTGTTTTAAACAATTTTAATTGCTATAACTGATATGTTACAATTATTTTGCAGTATTCCCTTTTTGGTTCCATTTTGCCAATTGGTGCCATGGTTGGTGCCATTGCAAGTGGCCAAATTTCTGACTCAATTGGTCGAAAATGGGTACGTTACGGGCTTACGGCTTATTCCGTACCAATTAATTTAGTTTTCATTTTCAATTTTTCAGAAAGTTTGGATCATTTTAATATTGCAGGTTGCTGGTGAAAACTATTATGTTTTTTGAATTTTGTGTGAAAGCAGGCAATGAGATTGTCATCTGCTTGCTGCATCATTGGTTGGCTAGCAGTCTACTTCTCAATGGTATGTGTTGTACCCATATACTTCTCATTATATAACTTTAAAATTTATTTGCTAGTATATAAAATCACATTACCAAGTATTTTTCGTGATTATTAATTAATGCAGGGAGCTCTTGTTCTTGACGTGGGAAGATTCTTAACAGGATATGGCATCGGAATTTTCTCCTTTGTGGTAACTACTCAAGAATTCTCTCATTTTTTAAACTTTCTCGCTCACTGCGGCAGAGAGCTTGCCGTTCGTTCTGCAATTAACTGTCCGGATTAAATGAAATTACTGTACATGTAATTTAAAATACTCATTTTTTTTTATATAAGATAATTCAAACCGTTGATTGCCGAAGGAACGGCTGTGATTGCTCACTAATCACTACAAGCCCCCGAATCCAGCTAAATTTAGTCTTGGAAAGCATGTACTGTTGGATCTGCTAATGTTTATTGTTCAAATTTGGAACCCAATTGATCAAATGGGATTCATATATATAGGTCCCTGTGTTTATTGCTGAAATAGCGCCGACGAATCTCAGAGGAGGGCTCACTACGCTTAACCAGGTAGGTGGAACAATCGTCTGTATTAATTAAGTTGCATGTGGATCAAGAAATAGTACAAAAACCTTCTATCAAGGATAGCAAAATTGTGCCATTAAATATGCTTTGAGATAGATAAAACGTCTTGAACATGTTGGACGACTACTCAAAAACCGAACTAAAAACAATTTTACCATCAAATTGTTGGTGCAAAAATCCGGGAGTCGTCGGGAAACTGAACTTGTTGATGACGGAACTTGCTTCGAGGCACGTTATTATGTCGCTTTCCGAAAACAGTATTCGCCCCACCGTTTGGTGTGCACTGGGTTGATAGCGAATCTGTTCGAGGATACAACGAAGCCCGATCAATTCAATGATCTTCTGTCTGCGTCTGCACAAACGAAGGACAGACAGAATACCGAATCGAAAAAGAATCGAAAGAACCAAGGAATTGATGGCACCGTTTCTGTAGAGTAACGGTACAGCAAAACTAGAAAGCAATCTGTAGTAATATTGGCAGAGTAACAAGGCTATAATTTATCTCATCATTCATATGTAATCCTGGGTGTAATTTATAGGCCCAAAAGTATCCTTTCACTTTAGGACACGCCCTTTAGTGAAAAGACTTGAGTTTGGGTCATGACCCTCCGTTCAGAGTTGCATCCGTAAACGAACTAGTGTCACATGTATCGATACAGTCATTATGCAGTATCGATACCCATCATTCTGTTCGTGAAACAGCCGCTTATGAGCCAACTGGTATCAATATAGTGAAATAGGTGTATCGATACAGCTAAACCGGAGTATCGATACCGCTCCATCTTGAACGCCACGTCAGCAACACCTTACCACCAAGTGGCAATAAGAAAGGGCGCCTACAATTATGCGGTATCGATACCCATCATTCTGTTCGTGAAACAACCGCTTATGAGCCAACTGGTATCGATACAGTGAAACAGGCGTATCGATACCGCTAAGCCAACCGGTATCGATACAGCTAAACCGGAGTATTGATACCGCTCCATCTTGAATGCCACGTCAGCAACACCTTACCACCAAGTGGCAATAAGAAAGGGCGCCTACATGGCGCGCCTCGCGCCAACGGTATCGATATAGCTAAACCGGAGTATCGATACCGCTCCATCTTGAACGCCACGTCAGCAACACTTTACCACCAAGTGGCAATAAGAAAGGGCGCCTACGTGCTAAGTGCAAAGTGCGCCATCAAAGTGCCACATAGCCCACTACCACGCTCACGCACGCGCGTGGGTGCGTATAAGTGTGTTTCATCACCGGCTACGCCGGTAATGTGCGTAACACCATAGGTGTCTTGCACTTAAAACCATGTGAACATTATAGAAATGTTCTCATACATATACCACTCAATCTTTTCCTCACTAGCTAATGTGGGACAAAACCAAAACACAACAATAAAAGCTTTCTAAAAGGCACAAGGAATATTTTGATAAAATCCCAAATAAAAACCCATTTATTTTGATAATTTCCAACACAAATTCCCATAGAAAATACCCCCAGAAGCAGGGGCGGGCACACAAATGGGCAAGGGGGGTCAGCTGACCCCTCTGGATTAAAATTTCCTACAAAGACCTACATATATTTTTCGACATTTTGATAATTTTGCCCCAGTACCTTATATGCATTCTCAAGATTTTGCCCAAAATAACATGAACTATTCACTACCTTGTCCAAATGGTTCACTGAATCTCCCTAATCTTTTCATTTTTTATGTGCCACCATTTTTTAACACATTCCCCATCGCATGCAAAAAAGCAGAGCATATAGGATTTTTTTTTCTTTTTTGTGCTCCCATTATTTTTTAACTCCACTCTTTCTCTCTCACACACTTTCTCTCTCTCTTTCATTGCCCCAAGTAACACATCATACTTCTTTTTGCTTGTACATAGTGAATAGATCTCTTTTGATTTAGTATTCTAATGTACTCTCTTCATCCCAATTTAATAGTCCCCCACAAAAAGACGTGCAATTTCAAACAAAAAAAAGAAGAAGAAGGTATTTCATTAAGTTCATATTTTCTGAATTTTCTCACCAAATTAAAGAACTAATCGAGATCTTTAATTTATTTAATACGAAACTCGAAAAAATTGTGTCCGAAAATTCTTTAATTTTTTCTTTGAAACCTACTTTCGTAGGAGACTGTCAGAATTAAACAAAGAGAGTATATGCCGTAGATTCTTGACCCCGCTGATGGTAAATCCTGCGTTCGCCCCTGCCCAGAAGCAATCACAATTCGAAGCCCTTCGCTGGAAAAACATGTCCACGGTTAAAGGGGCAACGGTGACTCTAGCCTTTGCCCAGTGATGCCAAGCAACATTGCTAGGTTCAAAATATGAACTGGGAAAAATATTTTTTCTAGACATAAATTATATATTTTTTAGTATTGTCAGTGCCAAGTTACCCATGCAAACTTAAAATAAATGAAAGTCTTAACTGTTTTTTTTATTGGCAACAAAAATTTATTGAAGAAACTCGACTAAGGATACATCAAGGAGGAGAAAACAGTTCCAACCAAAAATGTTGGAACAAAGTGCAAAACCCAAACACCTGTGGGCCTGAAAGCTCACGTTACAAGATAACAAAACAAAATAAGTCTAGCCTAATAAATTTATTATTTAATCGATTAGAACCAAATATAATATTAAGAAACGTTCAATATAATATTAAGAAACGCTCAATATAATATTAGCAAAAGTTCAACATATATATGTATATTTTGCATAGAGCTTTTCATCATAGATATGTTATATATTTTTGTTATCGCTAGATCAAAATCCTGGAGCCACCATTGTAAAGGGGTGTCTCTATCGACGTATAGAGAATTCAAAGAATACAAGAGATCAAGTAGGAGAGGATACAAACAACTTCTCCTTCAAACAAACTGAATGAATCCATGCTGAAAAACCAAAAATTTCCCAAATCAAGAGAGGCAAGTGGCCATAACTTGACAATTCCGAGAAGTAGATTAGGCTTAAAACAAACATTTAATTTAGTAACAAACAACAAGTATACAACTTGAAATTGGAGAAGTAGATTAGGCTTAAAACAAACATTTAATCAAAATTAAATTAAAATTGCAGAATGCATCTGCGTCGTCCAAAACACGATTGGACGGTCGAGGGCCGCACAACACTCCCCTTTGTCCCCCCAAAACCTCTCAACATAACAACTTGAAATTGGAGACTCTTGTTTCTTTTAGAGTTTTTGTTGTGACATACCACAAAGTAAGAGAAAAACCAAATCAACAAATGAAAATCAAGGACACAGATTTAGAGGTACGTCCACAAGCGAAGAGTGAGAGAGGATTCACTAGGAACGGGGAGAAATAGACATAGTTGGTTATACCCGTAACTTTCAGTTAAAACACCCAACAGATATCTAGGGACAAATCTCTGAAGAGCTACCTATAGAACATCAAACGTCCCAAGAACATAAAAGAGACACAAATACCCTAATATCCAATCTCATGAATTAAAGACCAACCAATGGAACAATTGAGAAACTCTAACCAATTACGGGAACCCCATGTGGGCTCTCTCAAAGGGATTCATTATTTATAAGAAAGTATAGAAAATTAGGTTAAAACTCTTAAAAACGCGCAACCACATGTATTCCGTACAGAAGTTGGCCAAAAACCGCCCTGACAGTTTTGATTTTCGCCCGAATGGAATTTTCAGGAAAAATGAAGAACCCAAATCTATTGTGATTAGACAAATTTTGGTGGAGATTCTACATCCTCAGAGACGTGATCCTTGCGTTTTAGGGAAAGCAATTTTCCTTTCGGAGAAAAACTTGTTCACGGTTCATATAGGAATATGTAAAGGGTAGTAATAATGTCAAAACTATTTTTAATTGTGTCAAAACTCTAATACATAAAAAAACATGTACATTGCACACAAGTACAAACATTAACTTTTGCCATAGGGAAATTGTAGCACCCAATTACCCTTGGACACCTAAGCCTAATTCACCTTGCACATAGGCAGAAACTGTGTATCCATCACCATCAAATCAAAGCCCTTTCTAGATCTGTTTAACTAAGGTCAACTATTGTTTGGAGTTTAAGTTTACGCTGAATTATTATCACAATTACAACAATGCCCCTCTCGTCATGTACAATTGTACATGCATTAATAGTCTACGCTAAGAGAAATTTTTCCAGTGCCAAACAAGCACCACATGACATTTTACGTTGTACCTGTAGCGCCCAATCACAGCCGTCCAATAGTGTAAATATTGGTGTGATATTCCATCCCACATTGGAAGTCTACATGAATAATTTTGGGTATATAATAAACCATGTAAGATACTACTTGTACCTTGAGCTTAAGCATTTTGTGTCATGTAATCAAATCAAAATAATAAGCCAGTGATCTACATAGGGCATTTTTTAAACTCATTTTAAAGAGTTTTAATATGGGGGCTCACCTGGCCTTCATTCACTATGGAACAACATTGATACTCTTGTAGTAATTTAAAATTACTAACATACTGAAAAATAATATTGTACAACAGCAATAACAAAACCCATTAAGTCCCCAATAATTGAGGGGTATGGGCGGGGATGGATAGGAGACAGACCTAACCTTTGACAATAAATTCACAAAGTGGCTGCTCCCAGAATATCTCTGAAATAGATGGATTGGAGACAGACCTAACCTCCTTTGGCAATGAATGCACTAAGTGGCTGCTCACAGAATACCACTGAAACAGTGGTTCCCCTATACCGCCGTGTTTGCTAAAGAATCATGCCCTCAAATCAAAGCCAAAAGACATCAGAGAGGGCAGACCCAAAAATCATTTTGATTTACAAAATCATATTGTCCGAAAAAAAAATCCACATTCCAAATATAGACTTAGTATTTTTATTTTTTATGAGATACTGACAAATTGATGACACCTAACGCTTTATGTCTCCCATTGTGGGTATGAAGCTGATGATTGTTACCGGTTCATCAACTGCATTCTTGTTGGGAACACTCATAACATGGCGATGGCTAGCCTTGACTGGTAAAAGTTAACGTTTTCAAAGTATTTGAGTTGATTTCAACAGAAGAAAAAGGAAAAAACAAGGAAAAATAAGACATTCAAGACACTAACTAATGAATAGATTTGATTTGAAGGACTTATTCCATGCATTGTCTTACTCTTTGGCTTGTTCTTCATTCCGGAGTCCCCTAGATGGTTGGTAAGATTTTCCACGCGAATTTTTCTAAATTGTGATTTAGCGCGACTTTGATGAGAAAATAGACTAAAATAGTTCATAATTTCAGGCAAAGATAGGGAAACAGGAAGAATTTGAAGCTGCATTGCGCAAGCTTCGTGGGAAAGATGCCAATGTTTCTCACGAAGAAGCTGAAATCCAAGTAATATTTTATCTAGAAAAAATGAAATGAAATAGGATAAGCATTTAAAAACCTATCTAATGCATGTTTTCTTCCTCTTGACAGGCTTATATTGAAACTCTTCAGAGTCTTCCAAAATCTCAAATGCTAGATTTATTTGATAGAAAATACATTCGATGCGTAATTGTAAGTAACTTTCACACTCGTCGAAACAATAATCCTGGGCAAAAATGTTCATTTGATAGAGATAACGATATTTCGAATTTGTTGATGTCAATTAGATCGGAGTTGGGTTAATGATCTTCCAACAATTTGGAGGAATAAACGCAATGGGTTTCTATGCCAGTGAAATTTTCGAAGAAGCAGGTATATAAACATGTCCCAATCATAGGGTCCAAGAAAATTTTCCCGGAAAATGTCTAGGAAAAAAACATGGACAACTCAGATCCATACAATGTGAACTTGAGCCGTTCGTTTATCTTTCCTTGACGTTTTCGGGGAAAGTTTTCATGATCCTACTACTTCTCTTTCAGTATACTACTAATGCCACTAAACACTCATTTTGCATATTTGCAGGGATATCAGGGAATGCTGGAACTATAGCATATGCTATTATTCAGGTTTCAATCTTCCCTATCCCCTGAGTTTTCAAATGAACCAAATCTTTGGATATTAGAACTGTAAAATAGATTGCATTTGGATTTACAGGTTCCAATAACTATAGTTGGAGCAATATTAATGGACAAATCAGGAAGAAGACCACTTCTCATCGTAAGTACTCTATCGCGAATTAATGGGGAAAAATATTTTGGAGTTTAAGAAAAATATTTTATTTTTATTTATTTTTTTGTATTTCCTCAGGTGTCTGCAATTGGAGAATTTCTAGGATGCTTTCTAACTGGAACTTCTTTCTTCCTCGAGGTAAGTCATTCGTAACTATACCGGACCCCCCCGAAACTTAGACGTGCATGATTTTTACTGTTGGTGATATAGGATGTAAAGACATTATATACAAAGTCGACGTGACTTATATTTTTTCTTCATTTGATATATAGTGAAAATTGGTATAATCCGAACATGTAATTAATTAATTACACAACTAATAAGCCAAGTAAAAATCTGTGTCCTTTCTATTTGCATTCTGTACTTGATTGTTCTTCAAAGGAAAATCCATCCACTGCAAAGAAACACAATTCTGAAACAGCTAGCCCTCCTTGTCCTTTCCCATTGAAACAGGGGCAAAGTATTTTGATTGGATGGGACCCAATATTGGCAGTCTCCGGAGTATTGGTACTATTCTTTTTCAGCAACGCTACCTACTATGATTTTTTTTTTACTCAGAATATTATTTAGAAAGTGAAATCAATGACTCAAATTTATTGATTTTGCTTTCTAGGTAATATACATATACTCTTTTGGTAAGTAACAATATTCCCATGCTGCAATTTTGTGCCTAAAGTGTCTTTTTTTCCCTCGTTGACACCAGATCTATATTGCATCATTCTCTATTGGAATGGGAGCAATTCCTTGGGTTATCATGTCTGAGGTAACTCTTCAAACCTCAAAAGTCATTCTCTATTTCTTTGTATTATTTCTTCGTATAAGACCTCGTTTCCCTACAAAAATATACCTGGACTGCAGAAAACAATCCCTTCCCGATTTTTCGATTTCGGAAATTATTAGTTTAAGACATTTGAATTATGAACAAGACTTTTGGGCGGTCAAGATTACAGGGACTAATCTCTATAATCCAAAATCAAACTGCCGGGACGCCATTTCCTACATGTGTACACATGAATTGAAAATAGGGTATATATGAACTTAACTTTTCTTTTTCATTTTCTTTCCCCTGTAGATCTTCCCAATACATGTGAAGGGTATTGCTGGGAGTTTGGTGACGCTAGTGAGTTGGTTGGGTGCTTGGGTAGTTTCTTATACTTTCAACTTTCTCCTGAGCTGGAGTTCCCCAGGTCAGATAATTCTTACAAAATATTGTTTTCAAAAGTACCGTCGAAGTTATACAATAAATTTCATTGTTTTTTGGCAACTAATTCCATTACTATCTATCCTTTTTTTCATCCTCAGGCACATTTTTTATCTACTCTGCATTTTGCGCGCTAACTGTACTTTTCGTGGCGAAAGTGGTGCCTGAAACCAAGGGAAGAACACTCGAGGAAATTCAAGCATCCATCAACACATAAGGAAGAATAGAAGTGAATGCTTTGCATTTCGTATTGCTGTTTCTCAAAATCGAGGCTAAGATGATTCCTGGTGCGACATTGAAGGAAATTAGTCTTGGAAGCATTTTCTCTCTGATTTTCCAAGAAATTTTTTTGGGCTTGAGCTAGGAATCATTGGGAGTATCAGGTGATTGAGCTACATAAAGGAATTGAAATTGATTCTTTTGCCAAGATGTGGTACAAGAAATAAAATGGGAAGCCTCAGATTCATTGGCAAAATGTGATCATGTTCTCAGTTGTAATTGAAATTGCAAAAATTAATTAAATCCATTTCGTACTAAATTTTTCCAAAGTTTGTTTTTCCCACCTCAGATGCAGAGTTCACTCAATTCAAAATTTAGGACCGCAAATACTCCTAAGAAAGAAAGGTTGTTTGGGCTAACTTTTTGCCTTTATGAAACTGCACATTATGCATAGTATAATACTCCTAAGTCCTAAGTTGCACAAATGAGCGGACACGCATGAGATGTTCCTATACTTTTTGGCTTTTTTTTATTTCGTGCATCGTGTTAAGTGCTCAGAGAAATTAGTCAACTTCTGATTTGTATAAAAATTCACATTTAAGAGAGAGAGAGAGAATATTTCTTGTTATGAATATGTTAGTTGAATAATATGATCCCCTCATCTGAAAATAATGCAAATCGACATATATCGGATTAGTTCAAATTATAATGGACGGTCAAAGTTCTACCGTCTATTTCTCTCATTCCCTCATCTGAAAATCATCTAAATTGACACCTTTTTTTTTTTTCCCAATAATCAGATATTTGAGCAAGCTTGCACTCACTTCGACGTTGTTCCCACACTTTTAAATTTATTTGATAACTAAAATCAAAATCACAGTACTTTTTTTTTTTTTAATGATTCAAAATATAGGGAGCTCTGGTTCTTGACATGGCACTACAAGATAAATGACTATTCCCGCCATTAGAAAACCGCCGGAAAAAGTCTCAAAACCGCCGGGAAAAGTATTACCGGTGGTAAAAATGCAAAAAACCGCCTGCCGTCAACACGACCGTCGAGAATGATAAACAGCGGCAATCTACCGCCGGTAATAGTAGTTGAGTTTTGCTTGAAACTGCCGGTAATGGTTATTTCCGGAAAAAAATTTGTCCCGCCAAGTTTTGAACCCGCGACCCTTTGTGTAGAGCCCTGACACCTAACCACCCGACCACCCAAACTTTTCAATTATACTTAGGAAATAAAAATATTTATATTAAAATTTACATTTTTACCAGCGGTTTTTTGGATTACCACCGGTAATAGTAGTATTACCGGCAGTTTATAATTACTGCCGGTAAAAGTGACCTTTTCCGGCGGTAATAATAAAAGCGCGGGAAAATTTTGTTTTTTGCGGCAGGTTGTGATTACCACCGGTAAAAACAACATTTGGCGTAGTGTGGGAAGATTCTTAACAGGATACGGCATTGGAATTTTCTTGTTTGTGGTAATTATACAAGAATGTTGACTAAATTTTTAATCGTCTGGGCTAAATTTAGCCTTACAAAAATATTTAACTCTTGGACCTGCTAAAGATTATTCTTCAAAAATTGGTCAACAAAAAGGATTGATGAACAACTTAAAAATGTGGGTTCCTGTGTTTATTGCTGAAATCGCACCGACAAATATCAGAGGAGGGCTCGCAACGCTTAACCAAGTAGGTAGAACACGAATATAACCTTGGGATTTTTTTTTTTTTGTGAAAGATCGCAAAAATTGATCACAACTAACATTTTAATGTTTCTATTGTGGCTGTGAAGCTGATGGTCGTTATTGGTTCATCGATTGCATTCTTGCTGGGAACAGTCATAACATGGCGATCACTAGCATTGACCGGTAAATGTTTTAGTATGTTTTATTACTTGGGTGACTCAAATTATTTGAGTCGATTTTAAATGGGTAATTTTAAATGCATTCGGACATATAAAGGGTAGAATGGTCATAATTCAAAAGAAAAAAAAAAAGCAAAAAAACACATTCAAAAATTGATAGTATGAATTTTTTTGAAGGTTTTATTCCATGCATTGTCATACTCTTTGGCCTGTTCTTCATCTCGGAAGTTTTCATAGGAATTTTCTTATATTTGATTTTCATGTGAAATTGGTGAGAAAATAAACTAATTAAAATTATTTATTATATTAGGCAAAGACAGGGAAGCAAAAAGAATTTGAAGCTGCGTAACGCGAGCTTCGAGGGAAAGATGCTGATATTTCTAGCGGGGAAGCTAAAATCCAAGTAATTACTCAGGCATGTTCTGTTGCACGGAAATGATGAGAAATGATGGAAAAATTAACTTTTTTTTATAGCTTTCTATGTGTTCAATTACCAAAAAAGTTGTGTGGGATATGCAGTTTCAACTTTCCTATTGAGAAACACTTTTTGCAAAATAGGTTTTGCCAAAAGCAAGAAATTTTAGTTTTTCTGCAAGATTCCTTATCAAAAGAACACGCATAGGAAAATAACATTTATTTCACTTCACTTCACTATTTTCTCGGGAATCTATTTCCCATGCAAAATTTCTGACAATTGAACACAACCTTCAGTAATTTGGCCAACAAATGAATTTAAATAGGATATGCATTTGCAAAAATGACTATTTTCTTTCTCTTGACAGCCTTATATTGAAGATCTACATTAGGGATGTCAATTTTCTCCGACCCGTTTGAATCCAATCCGATCCCCGATCCGAATGGATCGTTGTTTTGGAGATTTTTTGGGGATCGGATTGGATTTGGGGATTTTTTTAAAAAAAATTCGGGGATCGGATCGGATGCGGGGATAGGGGTATCCCTGCCCCGAATCCTACCCGATCCGTCCCCGAATCCCCGTTTTATACAAATTGCCCGGAATATATATATAGATATACATACATTACGCATGGGAATAGGGGAGGATAGTCTAGGGAATAGAGAATAGCGGTCAATGCTAGCCTTTTTTTAAATTTCAATGGCATACATTCAATGCTGGCTGTCTAGTCATTTTCAATGATGTCTTCTCAGCAAATAAAAAAACTAAACTTTCATACTGCTCATTTTCCCTTCCTTTCTCCATAGATCTCTCTCTCTAGTCTCTTGTATTTTCAATCCGATGTCTCTCAACAGCTCTCTCTCTCTCTCTCTCTCTCTCTCTCTCAGCGCTACGGAGAAGCCATTTTTCTTTCGTTGGGTTCTACTCTCATCTCTATTTTTTTTTAATTTTTTATAGATTCTCTCTTTTTTCCTCTGGCTTAAGCCCGTATCTTCTTCCTCCGATCTCCATAGATCGACGGCAACGCGTCGATTGCCACCAATCGATCGTACGATCTTCTTCCTCTAGCTTAAGAACCTTTTTTTTTTCCCCGAATCCCCGTTTGGATCCCCGTTCCCCGTTTGGTGCGGGGATGGAGGGAAAAAATTAATCCCCATTGGGGATCGGAGCGGGGACGGGGATGGTGGGGAGATTCGGGGATCGGGGACGGGGATAGTGGTCTCCGGCCCCGACCCGTCCCCGTTGCCAACCCTAATCTACATATACTTCTGAAATCTCATGTGCTAGATTTATTTGACAAAAGATATATTCGATCCGTAATTGTAAGTAACTTTCCATACTCGTCAAAATACAAATTAATTGGATAGAATAATGATCTTTTGAATTTTTTGATTTTCATTTAGATTGGGGTTGGATTAATGATTTTTCAACAATTTGGAGGAACAAATGGAATTGGTTTCTATGCTAGTGAAATCTTCGTAGATGCAGGTAACCATGTCGTAGTCTATTTCAATATTCTATAAATGCTATAAACTCAGTAAATAGCCCAAGCTAAAAATGTGGGGTATTTTTCTGAAAACTTGTATCCTACACTTCGTTTGGAACTTGTGGAAATAAATTAAAAGGATTCAAAAATAAACGAGAGACAAATTATGTCAGAAAGTAGGTAATTTCTATTGTTTGGTTTTGCAAAGAAAAGGGAAGGGGAAAATATTTCTCGTTTGGTTTAGAGAGAAAGATGAAGTACACAGTACGTAATGAGATTAACAACAAAAAGAGAAAAAAAATGTGGAAATTAAAGAAAATAGATGGAAAATCACTTCCTATTATTATTTTTGTTAAATTGTTTGTTTTATATTGTTGTTTCTTGCCAAGAACCCAAAAAAAGAAACAAAGGCTTAATTGTACACCTTGAAAATACTGTCAATAACACTTGTTGGCACATTTGCAGGGATATCAGGGAATATTGGAACTATAGCCTATGCAATAATTCAGTTTTTAAATTTTGCTACAAATTAATAAACCAAATCTTTGTGTATTACCACAATTGATTACATATGGATTTACAGGTTCCAATAACTTTGATTGGAGCAATATTAATGGACAAATCAGGAAGACGACCACTTCTCATGGTAAGTACTACATCTACGGTGAAATAATAGGCAAAAACTTTTTGGAGGCTAAGAGAAATGATTTTGTATGTCCAAGGTCTCCGGAACTGGGGAATTTGTAGGCTGCTTCCTAACTGGAGCCTCTTTCTTCCTCAAGGTAAGCTCTCCTTTACTGTATACGTTTGGTTGTGATGTCTGATTCGGTTTTGGATTGTCACTTCGTTGACTGTGTCGGGATTTGGAGTCTAGGCGTCAAAACATGGAAATGTGATTTACGGTAATTGGTAATTGATGATGTAAAATCCTAGGTTGTGTTCGGTTAAGTTTTTAACCCTAGTCTTCAAGAATTGATTTTCTAAAAAGAGGTCCATGGTGGGCCCCTCCCACCTTTAACCCCATTAAAAAAAATGAAGTTATGCAACTCCTGAAAGTAAAACACATTGAAGGTATACTGACTGAACAGTTGTGCATTCCTCATTGAAGGAATTGCACGAATCCTCAAATTCACACCGTGCACCCATACATTGATGAAAGGTAAAGTTGTACGGAGGTTGAGTTCTCAAGATTGGGTTTGGGAAACCAAACAAGGGTGGATTCTCAAGACTGAGTTTCAAAGACTTAACCGAACAAGGCCCTAGGATAGAAACATTCACTCAATATGCAATTGACATAATATACACTTTTCCTTTACTTGATTAGTCCTTCTATTGTCAGTCCACTGGACAGATGATAAGACACACTCTTACATGGAAAAGTTTTCACTGTTTGAATTTTTACATGTAAAAGTTTAGATTCTATGCACCTTATTATCCGTTCATTAGGCTGACCGTAGATTTTTCCTTATTTGTTATAGAGTTGAAATTGGTGTGAGTTGTCTATGTACTCACTTACACAAATGAGGAACACCGTAAACTTTTTACGTCTTTTTTATTTTTGTTATTTACTTGATTGTTCTTCGGGCGTTGTGTACATTGTGATTTGACTAATTTATCAACAGTAGAATCTGTAAAGAAACACAATACCGAAACTGCCCTCCTCCTTCTTCCTTATTCAAGGCTGATCTTTTGTCATGTTTAATTGTCTTCATCATTTATCAGGGGCAAAGTTGGTAGTTGGATGGGATCCAATATTGGCAGTCACAGGAGTGCTGGCAAGTTACAGAAAAACTAATACACTAGTATTCTTTTGAATTTTATTTAGAATATATAATCAAAATGATGCCACAATAGCATTTTAAAGTACCAAGTCATCGCGGTGATTCTTTTGAATGAAATAATAAACCCAAATCTACAATACTTGAGAAGCCTATGTTACCCACTTTGGCTAAAATTTCCTCGTACCTATAACTAATTAAATATTTAGTTGCTCATATAATTAATATTAGTAACAAATGAACACAAATAATGAAATCATAATACGTAACATTTCCATGGTCCATGTTTTACACTCTGGTTACCATAGCTTTCTGAAGTCTCCTTGCAACTTATCATTCTACAGTTCACCATATTGTTTTTATGTGCCTAAAGTGTGTTCTTGACTTCTTTCTCCTTAATCACACCAGATTTATGTGGCATCATTCTCCATTGGAATGGGAGCAATTCCTTGGGTTATCATGTCTGAGGTAATTTCAAACCTCAAAAGTGTTTCTTTTTATCCTAGTTTTGCTAAAATCAAATAAAAACAAAAGGCTCTGTTTGGTTCTTGATAATAAAAAAAATTACAGAAAAAAAGAAAAAGCAAAAGAAGATTTGGTCCTTGGGATCCAACAATTTCCACCTCTCAATTTGGAAAGCATATCAATAAAATCTGAATTTTGTTTTCTATCTACTTAGATACATAGTGAACCCTGGTTCTCGATCATCCACTTTGACATTGAATAATTCAAATTTGTTAAAGGCTTACAAGTAAGAGCCTTTTAGCAAATCTAAACTATTAGAATACTTTTGGATGATCAAGATTACAGGAAGGGCTTGCTCAAACTCAAACAGAAGAGAAGCCATTTCCTACATATAAATGCATATGAAATTAAATAGTACATATAGGAATTTCTCTTCTTCCTTGTTCTATTTTTTTCTTTCTTTATTTTTTTCTAGGGTGAATGGAAAATCAGGGATATTGACATAAATATGTTTCTTATTTATCTTCCCCTTGTAGATCTTCCCACTAAATGCGAAGGGTGTTGCTGGGAGCCTAGTGGTGCTAGTGAGTTGGTTGGTTGCCTGGACAGTTTCTTATACTTTCAAGTTTCTCATGAGCTGGAGTTCCACAGGTGAGAAAATTTTGCAAATTGTTTAATGAAACATTCGAATAACAGAATTCATTTCATTGTTTTTGGCTACTGATTCCATTTTATTGGCCTTTTCCCCCTCAGCCACATACTTTTTCTACTCAGCATTTTGCGCGATGACTGTTGTTTTCGTGGAAAAAGTAGTACCGGAAACCAATGGAAAAACACTAGAAGATATTCAAGCATCCATCAACAAGTAATGAAGGGAATGCATTGGATTTGGTCCTGTTATTTTTTTAGAGGTGGAAGCAAATTGAAAGGCTAGGATGATGCTTTGATGCGATATTGAGGGTATTTAGAGTCTCATAAAGCATTTTCTTTTTTATTTTCGGAGAAAATTTTTCTGGGTAGATCGAATTGGGAATCATCTGAAACACTAGATCTGCCATCAAAAGAGAATCATATTTCTTCATGAATAATGTCAATAAACCAATTGAAGTTGATTCTTTTGTCAATATGTTGTAAAAGAGAGAGAGAGTGGGATCCTTGGATTCCATGGCAGTGTGATCGTGTTCTTTTTTTTTTTTGGATAAGTACTCATTCTTATAAAACCCAAACAAAAGAAAACAAAATGCAAGTGACATACCTCAGGCCATTACAAACCTTTGCAACATGTGCACATAAAACCAAAGCCTATACAGACCTATACAATTCTACCCTTATACTGAAGTATGAAAATGTTGGGCAATACCCCAGCTTCTACACAGATTTACATTCTCTTGGGATGGATCAATTTATCATTCTAAGAGAGCTGAAAAAATCTCTAAGATAGTTCACAATGTCTAATGTAACTTGCTCCATGTCTGCACTTTGTCCTTGGAAAATTCTCTTGTCCCTCTCCCTCCATATAGCATATACAGCAGCTGCAAGGGAGCACCTCATACTGATATTTGCGAAACTCTTCCCATTAGCATTCAAAAGTAGCCAATCAATAACCAATTCCATTTTGAACGGCAGGCCTTGGACCAAATTCTTCTCCATTAAATGTTGCCACATCGAAGAGGAAAAGGGATAGTCAAAAAACAAATGAGTTTGGAATTCCAATTGAAGATTGCACAATCTGCAAGTATCATCCACTCTCATGCCCCACTCTTTGAGTCTGTAAATTGTATTGAGCCTTTTTTGAATAGCAAGTCAAAGAATGAAAGATGATTTTGGAACATGGGGACCATACCAAATAATCTTGGCCCTATAAGGCTACCAACCAAAAATACAATCACAGATTACAAACCCGAATAAGATCCTACAAATTAATCGATACTACAAAGATCTTTACTAGAAGAACTTACTCAGACTGTTCTTGTCTTTACCGGAGCCAACGACGGTGATGATGGCTTGCTGGGCATAGATATATATATATATATATATATATATATATATATATATATAGAGAGAGAGAGAGAGAGAGAGAGAGAGAGAGAGAGACCTTCATGTGGTGGTGGCGGTCGTCGAAGGTGGAGAGGAAGGTGTTGCCGGTTGCAGTGGTTGCGGGTGGTGGTGGGAGTCTCCTGTGGTCGATTGCCCCCTCTTTAGTCTTTGTATCTGTTTGGTTCTTTTACTTCTTTGTAATGGAAAATAATTGAGTGCGAGCGCGCCATAGAGAGTTTCAATCTCCTCCCTCAGATTAACTTTGAAAAAACCAAATCTAATCAGGCGATTGTGTTTTTAATGGTTCAATTACCTCAATTAAGAGGATTTTTCTTTTAAAAGTGAAGAAATATAAACCAATATACTTACGAATTAAAGAACAACGGAGAAACAAGATACTCCGATTGATAAATCAAAGGTAAACTTAATTCGAAATTGTCTTCAACTTCAAATACAAGATTGTAACACACAAATTTGGGTCCTGAAATCAAGAACACGAAGAAGATGCACAAAATAATAATATTATTGATTTTCAATTTAATGCGAGGGTTACAATATCTAATTAATGCTCTTTTACAACAAAGAGCAAAAGATATTCCTCTGATTCGATCTCCTGTGGGTTTCAACGGCTTGAATGCTTGTTGTTGAATCTCACAAATGACAATTTTTCTTTGTCTCTTCAAGTTGAATGAACTGAAGAACAAAGTTTGAAGATGACTTTTGATTTGTTGAATGATTTGTTGGATGGTGAACTTGTGAAGAAATCGGCACGTTCTTGGTGCTTGGTGATTCTTTGCAAGTTGTTCTTTTGTGTTGGGAGATGACTTCGATTTGTTGAAGGATTTGAGTTGTTGGTGATGAACTTGTGAAGAAATCGGCACTTTGTTCTTGTTGCTTGATGATTCTTCGCAAGTTGTTGGAGAATTGCGTGAGTACTCTGGTTGAATGCCAAACAAAGAGTGAAAAAAAAGTTCCTTTCTTCTTCATATGAGCCTCTATTTATAGGCTCAGGAAGAGAGGTTCTCAATTTGGTATGATTTGTAATTAATTTTATTTAATTACAAATCAAGATAATTAATAATCAATCAGAATTATTTGATTATCAATCAGGATAATTTAACCTCAATCATGATAATTGAATATCAATTAAGGAGATTGGTTTGCTTTAATTTCCTAAAAAAAATTTGACTTCTTTTATACTTTTAGGAAATAACATTAACCCAAAAAGATAAATAATATATTTATTAATTATTTAAATTTTTTTTTTGTTGGGTTATCTTGAATGGGCCTGCACATTTGGGCCAGACCAATTCCTTGACTCATTTGGCAAATTAATTTAGCTCATTGTATTTCTTGGTCTTCACAAATCTCAAAAAGGACTAAGCCCATAAACTTAACGGGCCCAATATTCATTTTAAAATGTTGACCAATGTTTTGACTTTTAATTAATCGAGATTATTTATTTATCTCAATTAATCGGACGGTGACTAAGCAATGCCGAAACTTTGGTGTCTACAAAGATAACGAGAACTTCGAAAAGATGATTGTTACAAGAACAACCGAGATTAATCCTAACTATTTCCTAATCTACTTCGAACTGAGTTCGAAATCCTAAACCACTTGCCAATGAACAAACCAAGCATTATTTTGTTTGATAGTTGTTTGTTGAAAATTTGTCTGGGGGTTTCTACTCTTCAATTTCTTCTATTTATAGTTGTTGCTTGTTAGTTGATCTTCCCGCTCAATGAATTTGCACTTGGCTTGCTTCGAACTCCATCTTTTGCATTTTGAATTGGCAATTTCTTTACCCCTCAATGTCTGAATTTGAATTCTTTTAATCTTCTTCAAAAAGCTTTAATTTGAATCTGCACGATCGCTTAAACTAACCCAAATGATTACGTTTTAAGGAGATAACTTCCTGTCAATATGTATTCCACGTGTTCTAACTGCCAATTACCTTGTTTCATAAGTTTACACGTGGAGTTCATACATTTAGCAGTTAAAATCGTGGCTTCGAAGTCGATCTTTTATATCAACAATAGAAGATTTTGATATAAAAGATCGACTTCGAAGCCACGTTTGTTTTATTAAAGTTGATATTTAAGTAAGGATATCCACTGTGATTTGTTTTCATAGATACAGTAGATGATTTTGGCTTAAACTTTTGAAGTAAAGGGAGAATATATTTTTGTTAAAAAGAAAAATGCTTATCATAATATTAATACTCTAGGTTTGGAGGTAGATGGTGTTTAATCCCACATTGGTTGTTTATATGAGTGATCTTGGGTATATAGCAAATCATGCGGGTTACAACTAGTACCTTGGGCTTAAGCATTTTAGGTCATGTGGTGTGGCTTGTGGATCAAATCATGGTACTAAGTCAGTGGTCTACATGGGGTGTTTACAATAATATTATCCATGGTGGTTAAGATTAGCTTCTAAAATCATTGTGTAGAATCATAGGAAAAATCATTGCGTAAGACTAATTGATATATTTATGGGTGTGAATCTCGAAACCGTAGTAACTTTTCTCAACTGTTAATCTCCACTATTTTCCTTGTGATAATTTAGTTGTTTCTTTTGTCATTATTTGTTTAATTTTTATTTTACAAATCAATCATACTTTTGGGAACTAGGTTGGGATACAATCAATTTAAATTTATTTAGTTTTCCTATAAAAAATCACAAGTCCCTGTAGGTTCGACCTCACACTTACATAACTATACTTCGATACAATTCGTGCACTTGCGAGTACTTTAAAATTTTACAACTGTGAACGATTTAATTTTAGTGGTTTTTGACAGTCCAAGTAGAATAGCGAATGTGTTTGTTGAACGGCATCATTGTGGATTTAATTCGTTTAATTTTAGATTTGGGAGTCCCATGAGAATGAGAATGAGAATGATAGCACTAATTACAGAATGAATTGCTATGTAATATGTTATTTATGCCCAGGTTATGAACCATTGCAATTTTTTTTGATGCCTAGGGAATGAGCCATGGAGAAATTTTTTGATGCCCAGGTGATAGCCATTGAGAAAGAAATTTCTTGATGCCCAGTATTGAGAGAATTTTTGGCACTAGCACAATTTTTGATGCCCAGGTATTGAGAATTTTTTTGGCAATAGCATAGAATTTTTTATGTCCAGGTGACAATCTGTGATGATGTTTGATGCCCGTAACAATCTGTTGGTTTGCTATCATTGTTTGGAAGACATACCAAAACGACATAGTTTTATAGGTAAATAGGGATGAAGGTCTCCTGTTAAAAAAAAAAAAAATAGGGATGAAGGTCATTTAGCAAAACGACGTAGTTTTATAGGAGTTTCATTTAGCAAAACGACATTATTTTGTGAGAGAAATTGTTAGAGTGAAAAGTAGCCAAATTACATCGTTTTGGAGTCACTACACATCTTGTGGTGACTTGGTTTCCACAGGCCTCCATTCCCTCTCAAAATGCCCATTCAGCTCCATCTAGGGTTTACCGCATTCCAAGCTTCCCAGATCTAGGGTTAGGGTTCCATACAAAGATGCTGCAGCCAGGTTCGTATAATTTGTTTTTTGCAAAGAGGTTCATTTATCATGCTACGTAGTCGTACTTTCCCATTGCTTTTTCCCCATCTTTAATGGGAATCCACAAATTCCTTGGCTGTCTTCTTTCTGGATTCGCTCCTTTGAACTATACTCAAGACTAAAGAAGTTTTTGTTTTAAAACTGTCTTGATTTTTTATGTTTACACTTTTTTTATATAATTTATTGTGAAAGGATGATCTGTCTTAATTTTTTAGAAAAAATTAGTATTTTAAAAAAATTAGTTAATAGAACACACCCTGGCTTTCAGTAAGTTAAGTCTTTTGTGGGCCCATGTGTGGTCTTGGTTCCAGTTTTATTCCCTCGTGAACATGTACCTATTAGGGTTCGGTTTTTTTTTTTTTTTTTATAAATTATTTTTAATGTTAAGCTGAACACAACTTTAACAACACATGTAGCTGCGCGCTATGGTTTCTGTTGGACGAATCGACTCCAATCTGTTAGTTGTTGTAATGATGGTACTACTGTCTACTGCTTGTCCTTATAGCTCTTGAAAAAAAAAATACACTGTACCCAATTTATTTACCGTGGTTTTCATTGCTCATCTGGGTGTTTCTACCAGCGAGGGTTTAATTTCGAAGTTGTCGAACACTTCAGCTTTGTTGTTGTTGTTGTTGTTGTTGTTGGTGGTGGTGGTGGTGGTGGTGGTGTACTAGTAGCTTAAGTGTTCTGTATTTTTAAGAAAGAATTTGGCTTGATTTGGCTAATTTGAAAAAATTGATTTTTTGGTTTTTTTCGTTTTAATCTTATTCAATTTTTTTTTTTATATTTGTTAGTTTTCAATTGATTTTTTGAGGTTTCTTGGTTTGTCTCAACGAGAGGAATTTAAGAAGTATAAAATAGTTAACCAAACTTAAAGTATTGTGAATAAAGACGAAAATAATCCAAAAAATTTATTTATTTTTATCTTTATTCAAAAAACTATTACTTTTGACCGTAATTTTCGAGAAGATGTCAAGCAATGGATTCCTTGGCATAAAAGGGATTGGCAGAAATTATTTTGGTGTAGAAAACAATTAAAAATAACAGTTCATCCCACGTTTCCCAATGGCCAAGGAATTTTGAAATCTGCCCTGACCCTGAGTATGAAAAGGAAGTCAACCAACGTCAGAGTCGGATACTACTTGGTTACTTGATCTTTTACAAAAATGCTATGGGTACATAAAAAATACACTCCAAATGCACATCAAGTGACGTGGGTGGTGGAGAGAAGTCTAATTTTGGAGCTCATCTAAAAATATAAGTGACTCTTCATTTGCCACATTAACTGGTGTGTATTTGAGGTGCATTTTTGGTGTATTCATAGTATTACTTCATCTTTTATGTATATCCTGTAGAACTTGGTGACTGCTTGTCCTAAAGAACTTGGTGATTACTTGTGTTGATTTAAATGCATTCCATGTTTTTTTCACGAATTTTGGATGAAAGTAGTAGCCTCGTTACATTAAGATTTGAAACTTTGGGTTTTGATGTGCTTTTGTTGCTGTTGTTGTCGTCGTGTCGTTGTGTCAATGCCATAACATACTTAGAGCACACATTTTGACTCTTTTTTCTTCTGAGGCAAGGTTGATAGTTGGGGTGCAAACTTGGCAATTTGGCATCCACTTTCGTGGATGTTTTGTATTCCCTTGTGATAGACGTGTCATGGTCCGTAACGTTGGAACATGAGACATGCATGTATTTATCTTCACCCAAATTGATTTTAAATGGAATGGGTTAGAATTGAGTCAATTGAATATTGAGTGGTCGAGCGCCAAAACGGTGTACTACATTGATAAAGCATCTCCTCTACAAATGATGCAAAAGAAATAGAAAAGTAAAAGGAGGAAATCTTGTTTGAACATTTTTATTTTATTTTTAAACTTTTTTTGGAGAAATGAGAGTAGTGTGGATTATAGTCTGTGTGTTGGGCCCAGTGTTCTAAAAGAAGATTTAGAAGGCTGAGTACTCGTCAACTAGGAGCTAGAAGGCTTCTTGCCGACTAGCCCGACTAACCTAACTGGACCGACTATCCAAACTAGGTGCCGAGTACTTGGCTCAGGAAGTTAGAAGGTGTTCGGCTGCCCTAGGATCGCCTTACGAGTTTTAGAACGTTGGCTGGGCCTGCTAGCTGTCTCTGTCAGCTAGGAAGCATGGTAAAAACTCTGGGATTGTTGAGAACATACTATGATGGGGAAACCAAAAGAGCTACCAAAGGAAAGGGGCAAAGTATGTCCCGTGCGGTTAGATGTCCGATGTTTGTTGTCTGTGGGATATAACTAACGTTTTACAATTGCATCATTACTTGTGAGATTTTCTTGTTAAGATCTTTATCGATGCTAGGAGCTTGGTTTGTAGTTTCGATCAGTCATGCCCCCTTGCTCTTCTTTGTTTGCTTATTAAAATTTCTCGGCTCCTCACAAAGTTTCGATGACGGAGATCCTTATTAAGCAGCACTTCATTCAGTGCGATGATTTAAATCTCACGATTTGTTTTGTTTTGTCGCACTTTGTTCACATTAGTCTGTTGCATGCAGCTACCCACCAGAATTCTCAGGCAAATCCAGGCGAGAATGAACCAACTAATACAACAGTGGGTATCTTGTTTTGATTTTGGATTAATCTTTTTGATTATATATGTTAGTAACCGGCCCGTTTGGTGAATTGGTTCATGTGAAAATACCAGCTGATACTTGTGATTATATATCTTTTTGATTATATTGTGGTGGCAGATACTTGTTGATGGTTTCGAAGAGAATGTCTCTGATGACTCTCTGAGACAAGTGTTTGGCCAGTTTGGTGAATTGGTTCATGTGAAAATACCAGCTGACAAGCGTTATGGCTTTGTTCAATTTGCTGACAGGTAAGGAAGCAGAAGATTTTTGAGATAAGTTCTGGCAGTCATTTTCTTTATTTATCTTGATGCCTTGAGGCCTTTTTGGTGGCACTTTTATTTTCTGTTCTCTGTTTTTGTTTTAAGAATTTTCACAATTTTAAGAAAAGAATGTTATTTGTGAGTCACTTTCACTTTCACATTCTAGTTCTTTCACTATTTATGAAATTTGGAGAAGTTGAAAATCTCAACTCACTTTTTATTTTTATTTTTCCACTCCCAGCCACCAACTCCAACCACCACCCACCACACCACCCCAACCACCATCACCGCCACCACCTCCAGCCACCACGCACCACCACCCACCACGCACCACCACCCACCCCACCACCATGCACCACCACCCACCAGCCACCACGCGCAACCATCCACCACCTCCAGCCTCCCGCCGGCACACCTCCAACCAACTCATAATTATATTTTTACTTCTTTTTTTTTGAAAATAATTTCACACAAATATATTTTTTGTTTTCACTTCTTTTTACGAAAAACGGAAATTAGAAAACAGAAAACAGAAGTGTTAACAATTGTGTTTTTTTTTTTTTTTTCCCTGGAAGTTAATTTGTTTGTTATTTCTGTTGCCTGCATATGGTCGGTAGAGCTTGTGCTGAGCAAGCTCTGTTAGTTGTGAATGGAACTCAGATAGGAGGAACAAATGTTCGACTTTCATGGGGTCATAGTCCTAAGAAACAGGTGCATGAATTTTTCAGTACGTTATGTTTCGTATTATTTGGGTGTACATGTTTTTGTTTGTCTGACACCGGATTGGCTCAGGCTCAATCTGATCAGACTCAATGGAACAACGGTGCATATTTTGGACATGGTGCTCAAGGATACGAGGCAGCATCTGGATCATATCTATCACCAAGTGAATGTGATTTTCTGGCAAAATGCATAGACGAAGTTGAATTTAAAAGAATTATGGCATCAGGAGATGACGACGATTACTATGATGACAATTATGATCTCAGTGACCTCATAGGTGATGACGGAGTCCAAAACCTAGACAACATCGAAGCAAGGTTCCCGACGATTATTCATTTAATTGAAGGTTCTGGATCATATCTATCACCAAGTGAATGTGATTTTCTGGCAGGATGCATAGACGAAGAAGAATTTAACAGAATTATGGCATCAGAAGATTATGACGATTACTATGATTACGATTATGATCTTAGTGATCTCATGGGTGACGACGGAGTCCAAAATCTGGACAACATGATGGAATTCTAAGGACCACCTTGTCTATTTTATTTTGCTTTAGTGGATCTATTTTGGCTTTATTCAAAAAAATTGAGTTTTGACCATAATTTTATACTTATTAGATTCGTCTCGTCGAGAGGAATTCAGAAACCACAAAATCTTGATGCAAAACTAACGAATGCAAAAAAAATTTGAATAAAGACAAAATGATTTTTTTTTAAAATCACCTTTTGATTTTTGATTTAGGTCCAAGCCTGGCCCAAGAAAAAGTCGAGTTGAGCTAGTCCGCCCATTTGGTGGGCTCGGGCTCGGGATTTGCCGAGCGGGCTTTGGGCGGGCCAACAAGCTAAATGATGAGGCTATAGCAGTATTACCAGTAGGTTTCAGCCCCATCTCCCTATTGGGTTGCTTTATCTATCGTCACCCATTAGTTACAGTAACCCATGTTTTAGCTCCTTATTCATCATCCTCCTTTTACTCTCCACTCAGCTTGGAATCGTGAGTAGGAGTTTGAATGTCTCATTCTTGCACTCTCTCAAGCGAGTACGAGTTTATCTTCCATCTATGACCCATCAGAAAACGATCTGCACATGGGCAGGGCTGGCCCTGGGCTAAGGCCCAATAGGCCTGCGTCTTAGGCCCCCAAAAAAATGAAAAAAATAGGCTCTCCTAATATTTTTTAGCACCAAGTATGTAGGCCCAATTTTTTTTTTTTTTTTTTTTACATAGAAGCCCATTTTATAACCTAAGCAACTACTCACTCATTCAATGACCAAGGGGCCCAAAGGCCCAATCCAAGATTGTTATCAGCTTTGGTGATTCCAAAACAAACAAACAACAAAGAAAAAAACGAGAGAGAAAAAGATTTTTTTTTAAAAAAGCGAAGATTTGGTGCAAACCCCGATCAGATTCACAGAGCCCAGAGGCGCCCTTAGGCTTGTAAAGGTAAAATCACAGCTTGTAAGGGTGAAGTCATCTCTCTCTCATGTTCTTATTTTTTTGAAAATGAAGATCTAGTGCTACCTTTTCGTTGTCAAGGCCATGGGGAGATACCGTCTGTGATCCATGGATCTCTAATCGGGAAACTGTATCCAAGCTCCGTGGCTAGTCTACGCTCTTTGGACTTTTCAAACTTAGCAAATTGAAACATCTGAGTAGCTAAAGGAAAGGAAATCAATTGAGACCCTGGTAGTAGTGGCGAGCGAGAGCCTTCCATCCTGAGAGTTTATTGCGAACTCTGTCCATAATATAAATAAGAAAAAGCCTTATAGCGGCCATTTTGCCGATAAAAAAATAGCGGCCGTTTTTTTGAATATCTAAGAAATGCTTTCATTTTCTCTTGTTCTTAATTCCTCTGATTACCTTAGAGAGTCTCAATTTGCATGTGACTTGATTTATGGGTCACCAATAAAGATATGGGATCCGTATGTTAATTACTCTAATTAGTGATTACCCTAAGTTTGTTGGCATATGAAGCATCCTGCATCCATGATATATGATAGAATGAATTGCAAAATTGATGGCGGTGTTAAGGTTGTTACTAGAATACTATTGATTATCTCGTTACAGTTGCATCCAAAGAAAGAAACTTTCCAAAGTTGAAGTTGATTAAGTCTTATTTTTCGTTCAACTATTTCACAAGAGAAGTTAAATGGATTAGCCATCCTATCAATTGAAAATGAGACGACAGATTGAAGAGATTAATTGTGAGGGTCGGATTAGTATTTTTGCTGCTAAAATTGCAAGAAGGGTATTGTTTAAGTGATGATAGTGGATGATGCTTTTGATTCTTATAGTATAATGTATTTTTTAGGATTTTTTTCATGTTAAATACATGCACGTAGTTTTGAAACGGTGTTTATCGACTTTATATTTAGTTTCGCTAGCATTTTTAAGGGCCTCAATTTTCAAACTTCGTCTTAAGCCCCTGAAATGTCAGGGCCAGCCCTGCACATTGGAGCAGAATAGGAATTGAAAATCAATTCCACTACGGGTTTTTTTTTCCAACAACTCAAAATTGTGAGAGAAAAAGAGAGGGACAGACCGCATGATGGGGTGTTTAGCGCTCGTGCAGGCAGTGGTGCCGGCGGTCGTGGAGGCGGCAGTGGTGTTCGTCAAGAGGAGCAACGGTGGGTACTGGTGTGGGGTGGGAGGGGCAGGGAAGAGAACGTTTCAGCTTTTTCTTTTTTTTTTTTAGGTACCCGGGTCAACCCGGTTGTGGAGACCCAGATGTGTATGTATCTTTATTCCTCCTCCTTTTACTCTCTACTCATCTAATTTTTATCACCCACTACCAACCCCTACTTTTGATAGATTGAGGGATGCCGTTCCTACCCATATGTACATGCAACTCTTCCTTTCTATTTGATGTGGAAGGACTTGAAGGCAAATCCCAATTACGAGAAGAGACATGAAAAATGATTTAACTTGGTGTGAGGCCGCTTGATTTTTCTGTTTTCTCTCTTAATTTTTTGTTTATTTTCATGGATCCAATATACATACATAAGTTTTTTCTTCCCAACTATTTTCCGAAAGAGATTTTGACACCTCCTTTTACTGTTAATTAACTTATAGAGACAAGAAATAGTTCATATCATAGATTTCAGAGGCAGTTCGTGTAATCATGTTTTTTGATCGCCTTCCTAATGTATGAAAATCAAAGAAACAAATTTCAATTCTAATATTCATACCCTCAAGGGCTCATTCAAGTTTTTGAAGAATGAAATATGAGTTCGGCTCTGTTTGTTACGAGAATTTGTTACCAATATTTCTCAACTTGCTCAACACAACGTTCCCCCCAAATTCACGAGTTGTCTACCGACTGATGCACCCTCGACGAAAGCCAAGTTGCAGGTTCTAACACGGATTTACGGTTTACTAACCCGAGGTCTAGGCAAACACCCTGGCTACAGCTTTCCACCGAGAAAATCACATAGGTGATCCCACTTCCTCACGGTGAATCCCATTTCCCGTCTATAATCAATCCTAGAACCAGACCCATATTCTTATTAGCAGCCTATCAACCGCTTAGCATAGTGATTTGCTAACTCATATTGAAGTCACGGTGAAAATATATTCTTTCAGAGACACCCTAACATACCCATGTAGGGAAAATAAGGCAATCACATACAACACACTAATCATGACAAGAGACACCAAGATCCGCCGGAGGTCATGGATATGCAAAATACTTCAACATTTCAACTTGGGCATGATTCGTATGATGAATACATTCCAAGCTTCCAAATAGGTGCACAAAACACTGTTGGGTTCGAAATAGGTTCATTACTTGTACATTGTCAGATGCTAAGCGAGCGTTAGGATTTTGTTTTGAATGCTTTTGGGATTTAAGCGGTGGTGCCATTTTCTATTCGTCAGTTACTGGTGTGTTGGCATTCTGGCAGTAGATGAAGGAGAAGGAAGAGGGCTTGGAGGATATAGTCTCTTTTTGTATCATGTGGTGCTTGTGAGGGAGAGAGTACGGCACATTTTTTTAAGTGTATGAACATGGGCTTTTTTCCATAATTCTCCTTTTTCTTGTAGAATCCATTAAGAGTTCAACACCGGTCAGAAGATGAAGATGGCTGCATTCTGCATAATTCCTATTTTTTGGGTAGAAGGAATTGTTTTTGAATCCTCCTTCCGTTGATTTCATTGTTAGCTTGACTTCTGTGTTGAGCCTTTCCAACTTAACTTATTTTTCGTGCAAAGGTTGCTCTTTCAGGCACATTTTGCTCATCTGTACTCTCTTCCCTTAAAAAACAGCAAGCTAGCATAGAGGGAGAGTTTTGGCCTGAATTTCAGCAAACACACCTATTGCTTGTTTTCAAATCATTTCTTCTTCTTTTTTCCGATCTTTTCACTCAAGACTTCTACATATCACATGGCCATGTTGTGACCAAGCAGAAGATTAATTAGGTATAATTTTTTAACATCAGCACTGTGTTCCTTGCTTTCCTATTGTTTCAGGGCTTGACAATTGGCGGACTTCCAACTTTCATTGACGCGGGCAATAGCTTTGGCACCCCTGGGATCCTTGAAGACAACCTGATCTCAGGCATATTCCTGGTCTTGGTCAAATTCTTGTGGCGGTTGCTCTTACATTGTTATCTAGTATGATGCTTCATAGTGTACATTCAGCTCCTTGTGCCCTCAAAGTGAAATCACTTACGGTTGTAATCATTTTTCTGAGATTTGCAACTTCAGTTGTCACGTAGGCACCTATGCGTTTGCAAAAATGACTATTTTCTTTTTCTTGACAGGCTTATGTTGAAGCTCAATAGATACCTATGCTAGATTTATTTGACAAAAGATAAATTCGATCCGTAATTGAAAGTAACTTTTCATACTCGTCAACAAAATAATTTTATCTACCAAAAAGTTAATTGGATGGAAATAATGATTTTTGGAATACTTTTTCGATGTCATTTAGATTGGAGTTGGATTAATGATTTTTCAGCAATTTGGAGGAACAAATGGAATAGGTTTCTATGCTAGTGAAATCTTCGTAGATGCAGGTAACCATGTCGTAGTCTATTTCAATATTCTATTAATGCTATAAACTCTTAAAATAGCCCAATCTCAAAGTGAGGGGTATTTTTCTGAAAACTTTTATACTCCAATACTTTGTTTGGAATTTGAGGAAATAAATTAAAAGGATGGAAAAACCAATGTGAGACGCAGTATATTAGAAAGTAATAATTTCAGAATGCTGGCCTATTAAGAAGCAACAAGTGAACAAGATAAGGGTAGCGGAAATGAGAATGTTGAGGTGGATGTGTGGTAAGACTAGACGAGATATAATTAGAAATGAAACAATTCGCGAGGCGGTAGCTAGGTATAGTACCTATAGAGGAGAAGTTAAGGGAAAATAGACTAAGGTGGTTTGGGCATGTCTATCGTAGGCCAGCGGATGCAGTAGTTAAGAGAGTGGACATGATAGCTTTGGGTAGAAACGCACAAGGGAGGGGAAGACCCAAATTGACATTAGATGCGGTAGTACGCAAAGATCTGTGTATACTAGGTTTAAGCAATGAAACAACACTTGACAAAGCTCAATAGAGAAAAATAATTCATGTAGCTGACCCCAATTGATTGGGACATAAGGCTTGGTTTGGTTTGGTTTTGCAAAGAAAAGGGACGGGTTTAGTTTTGCAAAGAAAAGGGACGGGAAAAGTATTTTCCTTGTTTGGTGTAGAGAGAAAGATGAAGAAATAAAACAAAGAGATTTGCAAAGAAAAGGGACAGGAAAAGTATTTTCCTTGTTTGGTTTAGAGAGAAAGATGAAGAAATAAAACGTAAAGAGATTAACAACAAAAAGAGAAAACGAATGTGGAACTTAAGAAAAGAGATGGAAAACCACTTCTAATTTTTATTTCTTAAATTGTTTATCTTATATTTTTGTTTCTTGCCAAGAACCAAACAAAGGAACAAAGGATTAATTGTACACCTTGAAAATACTGTCAATAACACTTGTTGTACACCTTGAATGTTAAGTTGGAGTTTGTGACTTTTGTCCCATTCTATATTGTTTACATGGAAAATTACTTGTAGACATTTTGAAAATTTAATTTTTGTTGGGTTTAGGGTTGAAACTTAATTCCTACAAGGGTTTAGGCACTTTGAATTTAAACACTTTGAAAGAGAGGGAAAAAAAAAACAAAAATACCCCGGTGGGAATTATTTTCTCAAAAGTGGACTTATGGTAATTGTCCCTTGTTAATATACAACCAAGGTTCCTTTACAGATTCTTCCTAATTCCAAGTAGTTAAAATCATTTATTTGAATGATAGGTTGGGCTTTTTTATTAGTACTTTTTTATTAGGATTTTGTGGCTTTTTGAATGAGAGTTTAGGGATTTTCAGATACATATGCTGATATACAATATGCTAATATTGCTGACATACAATATGCTAATGTTGCATAAAGTGAAAAATTGCATAAGGTGAAAACTAGTTTTGTATTGTTGTGTTACGCTTTAAATTTTTGTTAAGTTTAGTAGAAATTGGTGCCCCCACTGTGAGGAATTCCTAGATCCGTCCCTAGTTTCAAGCTCTATCTAGGTGAATGTCAAGGGAAAATTACTAATTCCTCACAAAGCTCTGCCACATATTGATGTGGGCTTGATCACTAAGTGTGTGACGCACCTATACCTATATGTGGTGGATAAAGTCCGAGGAGCACTAAGTGCATGGCGGTACTCAAGAGCATCGAATAATCACTCATGTTAAATGGGAATTTGTTTCTATCTAGAAGTCATGCCACTTTTTTGTATTTTTCCAATATCATTGTTGTTTGTTATGACGTTGATCTTTTTTCTCATGGCAAAATTTACTTAAAATGCATGTTGGAAATTATTTTGGGTAAAGATTTTTGCACTCAACTTTTTTCATGGATGCACTCCAAAATTTGTTTATTAGGCTCCATTTGTTTTATGCAAAAACCGTTTTCTAGTGTTTGGTTGTGAAAGGAAATCATTTCTATCGTTTGGCCGACAAGTAAAACCACTAATATGATGAAATGACAACATATTATTGTAAAAAAACACATCCTAAACTAATGAGTACTCATGCCTATTTAAATAATCTAAATGCCATTAGTCCTGCCTCATTCCAAGTTTGTCACGTAATGATAAAAAAAAAATACAAATAGATAAAAACTCCATAACAATAAAAAATCACAAAGCCCCAATTCAATCAAATAGATATACATAAACAATTAGACATAGATCTACAGATGTCTTGTATATGATGATATTGATTTATTGATGTGGTATACAAATAGATATACATAAACAATTAGAGCTATGTCACGTAATGATATGAGCCCGATCACTACGTATGTGGTGGAAAAAGCCCGAGGAGCACTAAGTGCATGACGGTGCTTAAGAGGACTGAATAATCACTCGTCAACAACAATAACATAACTCATTTAGTCCTCAATAATTGGGAGTATGGGCGGGGGATGGATAGGAGACAGACCTAACATTTGGCAATAAAAGCACAAAATGGCTGCTCCCAGAATACCACTGAAACAGATGGATTGGAGACAAACCTAACCTTTGGCAATAAATGCACAAAGTGGTTGCTCACAGAATACTACTGAAACAATGGTCCCCCTATACCGTCGCGATTGTTGCGGAATCATGCCCTCAAATCAAAGCCAAAAGGCATCAGAGAGGGCAGATCCAAGAATCATTTTGATTTATGTGCACATTACCATGCTTCTTTCATTCAGCATCCAAAGCATTGGCGTTGCACAATACTGAATAATCACTCATTTTAATGAGAAACAAATTCTCATTAACTGAATAATCACTCATGTTAATGAGAATTTGTTTCTCTCTATACGTAGTCATGGCTTGCCACTTTCGGTATTTTTCCAATTTTATCCGTTGTTCTGTTATGTTGTTGATCTTTTTCTCTCATGGCAAAACCAACTTAAAACACTGGTTGGGAATAGGGTTGGCCATTTCTCCGACCCGTTCGAATCCGATCCAATGCAATCCCTGATCCGAACGGATCGGCAATACAGAGATTTGTTTGGAGATTGGATAGGATATGAGAATTTTTTTTAAAAATGTTTGGAGATCGGGTAGGGGGTGGAGTTAGGCATGTCCTCGCCCCGAATCCGTTCCCTGATCGATCCGCCCCATCCCCGATCCGCCCCGTCCCCAAATCCTCAAATATAGGGGTCTATTCATGAGTTTTGGGTCACACTAAATTTTCTCCAAACACATGGGGTCACACTAAATTTTCTCCAAACATTTTATTACTTATAATTGAACTTTGTAATACAATAAATGTGATTAAATAAGAAATGCATCAATATAATCAGAATGCATCCCAACTAGGTTGACATCTACTCAACTTTCACTCATATGCATTTCTTAAAATATACAAAAAAAAAATCAAAATAAAAACAATATTTTTCAATCGAGCCATTGATTTTGTTGTTCCAATTGATGAAATCAACTGTGAAAACTTTCTTCTCGATTGAGTTTAGAAAGCTTGTCGATCGGGACCCAATTTGTATTTTTTTAATGATATTTTTCATCCGATTAAATGCCTACTGATCACGATCCACTTAATTTTTTCTACTATTGATGGATATCATGATATGTTATCTTACTTGTAGTTCCTGTAGTTTTTAAATTAGAAATCTCGTTGATACTTGATACAACTTGAATTGAAGCTGACAAACACTTACGCTTATACATGAATACGATGCCGTACCGCACGATAAACATACCATGCCTGTGCCAGCCCGGCCCATTCGACACCTCTACTTGTAACTTGATTTTAGCATTTAATTTGTAATTGAGATTCTAGATTGTTAGTAATCTTTTTTTTTTTTAAATGATTGAATCCCCGAATCTCCATGGGGATCCCCGTTCCCCATTTGGAGTAGGGATGGATGATGAAAATAAAGCCCCGTTGGAAATTGGATAGGTGATGGATATAGAGAACTGGTTTGGGGATTAGAGGTGGAGATAGTACTCTCCGGCCCTGATCCATCCCCATGCCCATCCCTAATTGGGAATTGTTTTAGGTAAAGATATTTACACTTTACTTTCTTATGGATCCACTCCAGAATTTGTTCATTAATATTTAAAATTACACACATCACAAACACTAAAAGACATACTATTTTTAAGTTTGTAGGAAAAATGGGAGCTCAAAAATCATTTTCTGTGTTCTAGGTAACACAATCATTTAGTTTTGGACTCATCTTAGGTGAATGTTAATGAGCGGCCCCGGTCCACTAAGCCTACGTACGTTTTTGGTTTTTTTTTAATACTTTTTTTAGTTGATGTATGTGAAAAAATCTGTCTCGTAAAATATAAAAAAACCAAAAACCCCAAGAATCAACGGAGTGAAATGCCCTTTGTCTACTTCAGGTAAGTCAGAAGTCCAAGCATACAGCCTACCATACAAGCCATGTCATGCATGATGTGGGTACAAGCAGGAAAAGAAGATTGCATTTAGGTATTTCTCAGGAAAATAAGAGATTGCATTTAGTTAACTCCTACAAGCACATGGAAACTTAAAAGAGTGATATTTTGTTTTGATATTGGGTAGTGATTTTCACAATTTTTATGTTCACTTGTGATGTCAATTTACAATTTTATCCTTCTAGTTGTGGAAGATGGTACAAATGAAAGGTTTTATAATTCATATTACGAGATACCATAAAAGGAAGTGTTGTTATAAAAATAAAAAAATGAAAAAGAGATTGTAAAAATCAATTATCTTTTCTTGTTTAGGTAGTTCAAAAAAGACGGAGAACCGTGGGACACAACTCAACGAGGGATTCCCAAAAATAAGAATAAAGTGTGAATGATGTTCATCAATTCTACTGGTGTGTTAACAACGAGTAATAATTAGATGCTCTGGGGATACCATCACGTGGTGTTGTGGCAGTGTCACAAAACCATGTAATAATTGTTAGTTAACAAATACTAGCACTTACGTTACAAATAAATAAATAAATAAAAATTAGTAATTCTTAAATTTTATTAATTTTTATTGTTAGAACTCGAAAGTACTCCTACTAATTTACATTATCAAACAAAATTATGGTCCCTCTCATAACTAGCCAACCCCTTCTCCACCGAGACAAAGGTCTGTGTTGTGCGGCCTATTTGGGGCTTGCCTCAAGTTCCATTTTTTTTATCTGAATCGTTCATTTTATTCGTCTCGTTGGGGATGTGTTCCACACAAAAATTCATATAGATCAGAGATTTTTAACTATGTTTTTAGACTGTATTTTTCTTGAAAACGGAATATTCAATGAAACCATTGTACATGTTTTTTTTACAAAACAACAAGCTCAATGGTCACCAATCAAATAGTTAACAATGTTCTATCAACATGAATTTTTACAAGGAAGACATAATCAACAAGAAGAACAAAGTGAACGATACGGATAAAAAAAATGGGACCTGAGGTGGGCCCCAAATGTGCCGCACAGCACACGTTGCACAACACAGACTTTGAATCCTTCTCCACCTGATTGGACGTACGTCATCGATGACGAAACAAAAATCCCAAATCCAACTTATCAGAAGTTAATTACTGTAGTAATTTAGTTCCCCGCATTTTTCAGACCCCATCGCTGTAAACTTGTACAATATTTTCTTCTACAAATATGTGAAAATCGGAGCCTCAATTTTCCCCTCGCAGCCACTTTCTCGGGAAAACCAATTTCCCGATAGCCAAACAGGCATTTCTCTCCAAACTCCGACGAATTGAGAAAGCCTTTTGCAACAGCTTTTGAGGTGATCATTCCGTTCCTCCACTATCGAATTAGTACACTTGCGTCAATTATTTCGGTTTTCGTCACTGATTTTGCTTGGAATCGATATGGGTCATAGGTTATTTCGATTTTTAGGTCATAACTGCTGAAATATAGGTGGAACGGAACCATATACGTGTAGACGTCCCTGTATCGAAATGTTTTTTGCTGGATTGTAGCTGCGGTTAGACCTCATTTCTGGTTATATGAAGCTCCACATGCTTGATAAGTTTAATGGAGCCCAATTTATCTTGATGATCATGAATTGAAATGAATTTTTCTTCAGGTAAATCAGTATTCTAGGAAATTTTTGCTCGTAAGTTGGCCCGGACAGTTCACTAATTAAAAAAAGTTATTCTTGGAAATAAGTGCACAGAGAAAGGATAGAAGCACTTGTGATTCTGTAAATGTGGAGTGTGTAGCTACTGAAATTTGGGTAAAGCATATCTTATACATATGAGCATACTAAATGTTTTGAATCTTTTGATAACTCAGTATTCCGCCCAAAGTACTGGCATACGAACATATGTTTAACTACGTCTACAAATGTGGGGTTGTGTGTGTATCTAGCTATCGCTTCGCTTGTTTGGTTTCTTCATCTCATAGTCATTATTCCACAACTAGGCAAAAAGACCCAATGAAGTTTTACTGTTCTATGGAATTGGCTTTGGCCCTTTTGTGCACAGAGGGCCCCTTCTGAAGTGGCCAGAGCCATCAGTAAGATACCTTTCTGCAAGAGCTAGAATTTTAACCTTTTGTCATGGCCTACGGGTCAAGGGATTGTGTCAGGTAGACAATTTCTATGGGGCATTAACTTGCCAAATTTGAAGATTTTTAACTCTCTGTAGTTTGTGGCTGTTTCACTTGTTTTGTGGATTTTTATGTGTGTGTATACGAACATTTTAAAGGTCTTGTGTTTATAGCCTTTGCATTTGGTTGTATTCCCCTTCACTCTGTCTCTTTCTCTCTGACTTGCTGTCTACAGGATTACCTGTGGTTAGACTTGGACCTCATTTCTGGACATAAGAAGCTCCACATCTATCCTAAGCTTGTTAGAGTCCAATCTATACTGTAAATCGAAGTGAGTAATCGGTGAGTTCAAGAAAATCAATTTCCATAGAGAATGAGTAAGTCGCGAAAGGAAAAAAGCACCTGTGAAGGTGTCACTGCACCCGATGGAGTAGGTACGGGTTGCGCCCACAATGTCCCATCAGGATATCTTGATCATGAAATTGCTCAACTCACAAAGCTTAGGTCAGAACCCAATGAGCTTCTGAGCCGGGTGGGGCTGAGGAAATCGCTGTTACCTGTTTCCCCAGTGATAATGTTGGCTGGCCGTGAAAGTAATTATTCAGGGAGGGGTAGATTCTCATCTGCGGATAGTTGTCATGTTCTAAGCCGATATTTGCCTGTCAATGGGCCCCGAAAAATTGATCAAATGAACAGCTGTGCATATGTTTCACAGTTTTCTGCTGATGGTTCTCTTTTTATTGCAGGATTCCAGGTATGTGTCGTGTATGAAGAGCTTATAACTGGCTTTCTATGACATAATGATTCTTTTAGAATGATTGTACTTAGCAAATGTGTATTCTGTGGGTTTTTTTTATCCTTTTTTAAAACAGGATAGTGAAATTAGGATATACAACGTCGATGATGGATGGAAAGTCCAAAAGGATATTATAGCAAGAAGCTTGCGATGGACAATTACTGATGCATCTCTTTCACCAGATCAACGGTATATGGTAAGTTTGTGGCAATGAGTAGACAATAATGTTCATACTATCTTGACATTTTCCAAATTTACTGGACATTGAAACTCTGTAATTTACCTTCAAATGCAAATGAGTGATCATTGAAATTTTGGTTTGTTTGATGATGGTTATTCAAATTTCAACATAAGGTTCCAATATTTGTATTCACTAGTTGCAATTTTCTCTGTATTTTCTGATTTTTCTCGGCCCTCCTGGGTTTTCCTCTTTTCATAACATATACCTTGTGGATAAAAATCTACCATCTCTTTTGTGACATTTTGTGGATGTAATGTCCCGTAGTATGTGCTGTTACTTGATTTTGTGTTTATGTTCTGTTATTGCCTCTTACTTTTTGTTAATGATGTCAGGTTTATGCCAGTATGTCTCCTATTGTCCATATTGTCAATGTTAGCTCTTCTGTGACGGAATCTCATGCAAATATTACGGTGCGTGTTACTAATTCTTTTCGATAACGTAGCTGTACGAATTCCAGTGGAGATTTGGCTGAACAATTTTGCAATTATATAGTAACTACACAATACATACCTATAAGGAATTTCTTTTCTTCAACTATGAGCTTAATCTCTCCAGGTTGTTGGATGTATTATTTTTCTGCTCAGTGTGGGAGATCTATTATTAAGTGCTTTAATTTGGCCTGTTCAAACTGCATTTTTCTCATTGGAGTTTTTTTATGCAGGAAATTCATGAGGGTCTGGATTTTTCAGTTGGTGATGGTATTGAGGGTGAATACTCTTTTGGAATATTCTCTGTAAAATTTTCAACAGATGGGCGAGAGCTTGTAGCTGCAAGTAGTGATGATTCCATATACGTCTATGATCTTGCAGCAAATAAGCTTAATCTCCGTATTCCAGCGCACAAGGTAGTATATTTGATTTTTTTGGTGAGACATTTCTAGTTAGTCTTTAAAATTATAGTGCCAAGGTCATATCAAGAAGATGCTATAAGATTGCTTGGTCTGTTGTCTTATTTGATTATTGTGTAAGCTTTTGGATCATATTCCCAGCTTCTTTTCACTTGTCATCATGAAACTTGTGAACTTTTTTCCTGTTTTGTTAAAAGAATCAAATAGCCAAGGCTCATGTTTTGTTGAGTTGATAGTTCTCTCTGAAGGTGTTCTTGTTTATAGGATTGGCGTGAATTAGAGAATTTTTTATTTTTATTAATCTGTAAAGAATATCAGCGCAGATTTTTTCGTGCTAGATTTTACTATAACAGAACATGATTCGTGATTCCATCAATTAATTGTTTATCAATGTAAGCTTAGGGCATTGTGGTGTCAGGAGATTGAAGTTTGACCGGTCTCACTGGTTCAAATGCTGGGTACTCTTTTTCTTTTGTTATTATCAGTCCTCCTTTAAAATCATTTTTGAGGGTCAAAAATAGAAAGTTTAAGTTGCTGAAAAATTGCTTCTAGACTACATCATTATTCTCTCATGGTTTCTTCTCTTCTCCTGTGTACGTCTCTTGCATTCTCTGTTCTTTTAAAAGTGATGCCGATATCTATATTCAAGTGATGCCGATATCTATATTCCCAACTAAATGTAATTGATTGGAGTTCTGTATCATGTGTGTTTTATTTACTACTTACTGTATCTCTCATGCTAGCTTTTGCCTCTTGTGGTGGCTTTTTGCTCATGGACTATGCATATATCAAATGACACTAATGTTTCATGTATAATTTTGTTGCAGTCTGATGTTAACTCTGTATGTTTTGCTGATGAAAGTGGCAATGTCTTGTATTCGGGGAGTGATGATAAACTGTGTAAGGTAAAATGCAGGCCTTTGCTTTTAGAAGAATCTTGGTATTATAGATGTGACGTCATAGCACATTATGAATTTCAATCGTTATTAGAATAAGTAAAAACAATATCGTCAAAATTGTTCCAATACATCTTTTGGTAATCAGGTTGTATCTTACAGAGCATGATGAAAGTGAATCGTTATGAAGCAATATGCCAATATGTAGTTTGAGACATAATGTATTTATTTTTCTTAAAAAATGGAGAGTGTGGATAGGGGAGGGATGAGACCATTTTAGGTTTGTTCAGAGTTTTGTCCACGGAATTGTTTCCTGTTGATAGATGCATATACCTGGTTGGGGGTGACCAAAGTCTAACTCGGTTAGAGTTACACCTATATGTCTGGAGATTCATATGTATTTTATTTCCACCATTCAAAATGGATCAATTCTGCAAAACATTGATGTATAAATGCGGGCATTTGCAAATTCAGGCCTATTGGGTGGCAGGGGATGAGATTTTCTGTTTATTTCTGAATTGGTTTAGGATCTTTCCGTTACATGGTATTTTGTTAACATTCAGGTATGGGACAGACGTTGTTTTGTTTCAAAAGGGCAATCAGCTGGAGTCCTGACGGGACATCTAGAAGGCATCACTTTCATTGACAGTCGCGGAGATGGCCGTTATTTTATATCAAATGGGAAAGATCAGTCCATCAAACTTTGGGATATCCGGAAAATGTCCTCTAAGGTCACTTGGTACGCCTCATTGGGTTGTCTTTGTTTTGCCACCTTGTTTCCTATTTTCTTTAAGTTGTAGAACACTCAAAAATCAGAATTTTAATTATCCTATGCATCTGTATCCAACAAAATGATGTTTCTGTACGGTATAATGGATAAAATTCATATTACTTGATCTTGAGGATGGGATTCAAGTTAAATGCCATATGCTTATCCTGCTGGTTAATCATTCTGTAAATGTTTTAGCAATGTACGCATACTTGTCTTATGTTGTTGGGCTTTGATTTCGTACTTTAGTCCCTGGGCATTGAGCTAGGAAAAAATATGAAAGATATACATATTATGTCCTGCTTAACTTAGGTATTGGGCTTTAGGTTTTATTGTATTTCATCTTATAATTATAGAATAAAGACAAATGATTGATGTGCTAAATTGGGTTTCCTTGATGCAGTCCGAATCCGAGGCTGAGGAATTTTGAGTGGGATTATAGGTGGATGGACTACCCAGCCCGTGCTAGAAATAGGAAGCATCCTAACGATCTATCATTGGCTACATATGAAGGTCATGCAGTCTTGCGTACGCTCATACGCTGTTACTTCTCCCCAGCATATAGGTAACATCCCGATGCTGTCTTCTAGTAGCTACGATTTTTTAATAATTTCATTCTTATACCTCCTTTCAATTCCAAAATCAATTGTTGTTGCCTCTTGTCTGATTGTTTAACTCAAGTCTGGTCTTCCAAGTCAATATTATGGATGATTCTGTATGTGCCCCCAAACTGGTTAGACAAGTGGTCAGACTATTGTGTGGTCAATATTGGGGGCAAATCACTATGGTCTCATTTTGGGGTTCTAGGATCTATGGTCGGTCGGCCGTGTTAGAAAAAGTGAGACCATAATTTCTACCTAGCGGGGACATACTTTATTGGTATGGTGAAGTAGCTGGAAGTGGCTTGTACCATAAAATGGTTGTGCCAATATTAGCATCCTTGTCCAAGATTTTACCAAATTTTTAACGTTATTCCTATGATTCATCTGTTGATGAGTTTTTGCTCTAAATTTCTTCTCTCTGTGCAGCACGGGTCAAAAGTACATCTACACGGGATCTAGTGATTCTCATGTTTATATCTATGACGTGGTACGTTATTTATTTTTTCAATGAGCTTCTACTGGTTATATTTCTTGCTACTTTCTTGTAGCATGTACCTAACAGCTCCTTGGCCTCTCTTAGGTGTCCGGAGCTCAAGTGGCTAGACTTGAGTATCATGACGACCCAATAAGAGATTGTAGTTGGCATCCATTCTACCCAACACTCGTCAGCTCTTCCTGGGATGGTGTCATTGCAGAATGGGAGTTTTCAGGGACCAATTATCAACCGCCGGTTCCCCTGAGACTGAGTAGTTTAAGGCGGAGACGACATTTCAATTGAAACAATCATGGTGTCACTACAAACATTATGAACTTGCTCATGTACATTTAGGCACACATATATGGGCATGTATGTGATGTTTTTGTACTACAGCCCAGAAGTAGTTGATGTCGGGATAGCTTTGTCTGTGTGTAGTTTATAGGCCCAGAAGATGAATACTTGTTAGCCCTTTCTGTTTTTGTTGTAGGGCATTTCTCTTAATTGTAGCCTGTGAGATATCTTGAATATGTTCACATACAAATTCGTTGGGAGAGGATCTGAACCCCCTAGCCTTTTATGTAATTTAAGTATTTAGTTCTAACATGTGAGGATCCCTCATGTAATAGTAATAAAGGAGAATGCTGACTCAGTCTAAAGGATGAAGAATAATAAATAAATAATGTATAGATATTTGAGAAAAATGTATTAATATCCGAGAAAGTATATTGATATTTGTGAATTATGTATTGATATCTGAAGTGATTTGTCATTATGTACCATGTTATCCTTCACCTATTGGTGGAGATTAGCAAGACCCAACAAAAAATAAGATCAACAGTGATTCTATTTTGCATGGACGACTAATTAATTTGAGTTTTTGTATGGATGATAAATACACTGAGACCTACAACATAAACAACTCAGATCATTAAATGAGACCGTAATAAGTCCTATTTGCCACCACACGAGAAAAACACAAGTGATTATAACATGAGATCCTCTTTATTCATGTTAAACAAATCTCGCATACATATACAAACATACATTTACTCCCTCCGTCACTAATTGCTACGCTTTTTGGGAAACCATGTATTTTACAAACAAAAAATAATGTACTCCTGGAAATTTTTTTGATTTTTTTTTGAAATAGATTTACACCAATTTTTTCCTTCCCAACGAGATCACTAAATTGATCTAAAAAAAAAATTCCAAGAAATAAAATTAATGTTACAATGATATTTTTTTTCCCGCAAAATGCACGGTTTCCGAGATGGGACCAACAATTTCAGATGTTTAAGAAAATTTTGGGTATGGGTAGGGTAGACCCACGTGGTGCCCTACACTACACCCGAGTAATTCAAACATGTTTTGAACGGCCTAGATCTATGAGTGACATTTTTGTAAATCTTGGGGCCAAATTTACCCCGAGGGATCCGTGGATGACATTTCCAGAGATCTGGGTCATCTAAAACATATTTGGACGACTCAGATATAGTGTTGGGCAGCAAGTGAATCTACCTTACCCGTGCGCAAAATTTTCTCGTAGTTTAAACTTTAAAATGGTCGTGTGCAACCACCGCACATCGGACCAATACGATGTAGAGTACAATTTGTACGTCGTCCCGACTCCTCCCTCTAGATCTCTCTCTGTAGATTGGGAGAAGCGAAGAGAGAGAGAGAGAGAGAGAGAGAGGAGGCAACAATGGCGTCGGCAAGAGCTAAGCTTACGTTTCGCATAGTTCTAGTACTTCTCCTCGTAATAGCTTTCTTCTACCTCTTCCGTCCTCTCTACTGGAAAATCTCCTCCACTGTCCAAGACATTCGCGACAACAAACAAACCTTCACCGGAGGTCCCCTCTCTCTCTCTCTCTCTCCACAATTTTTATGTACTGATTCTTTGTATATATGTATGTATATGGTTTCAATTCGATTGAATCTGCGTCTTCATGGTTGTATGTATACAATTACGCATATCTGTACAATTCGATTTGAATCTAAGTTTCGATTGTGATATGTGTGCGCGTACGATTCGGTGTAAATCTGAGTTTATATTGAAACACACTGAACATCTGGGAACACAACTGAATGCAAGTCGTGTTATGCAAAAGATGGGATGAGGAAGATTTTGAACTTTTAATCTGTTATGAAAGCTATGACTTGATTGTGGAAAATAGGGGGGCAAATCGGATGCAATGGTTATTTATAACTCCCTCTCACATTGGTAGATCCCATGTATGTGTGGGTCCTACCCATGTTAGAGGAGCGTTACAAATAGCTGTTTGTGTTGAAAATTTTCTCGAAAAGAGGGGAGAAAGAAATTTGGGATGACAGTTTTTTTTCCTTCCATCTTAGCAGTTTATTTTGATTGTTAAAAGGGTTAGGTTGGGGGAAAAAAAGTAAGCCAGCCTCAGAAGTTCATTACAAAAGTTGTTTTCTTTGTGACAGTAATAGATTTATATAAGCTTACAGTTCGAGAAGAATCTGAGTTTCTACGCTTTGATTCACAGGTATTTCGCAGATCGTTCACGAAGCTCAGAAATCGGTGGGATGGTAGCTCAATATGTCTTCGTCAGGTTTTGTGCAGAATTCAAGCTATTTATTGTAATTTGAATTTCGTTAACTGATAATTGTAAGAAAATTTTGATGGTTATAGCCTCTTTGTTATTAAATCAGAAGATCTGGTTTGATTTACTTTCAATAATTGAGAACATGTATCGTATTAAAGTTGGAATTTTACATATATAGGTCAGGTTGCGATTTGGATTTTGGTGTCTTGAAATTGGTTGTTGATCAGAGAAAGAAAAGTTTCTCAATTAAATAGTCAGAATTCAAATCCCCAAATTGTTGTTAACGAGGATGTGTTAATAGCTGAACATAATGTGTAGCTGTTATTGACTCGGAAGATGTGGTGATTTAGTTCCAATAGCTTAGAATGTGTACCAAATGTGCGTACCAAATGGGCATTCCTATAGGTTCCCTTGCAATTTGGATCTTGATATATCGACATTGATGGTTGATGGTACAGTGATTGAACTATGTATAATATGCATGAAATAGTTCTTTCATCTCCAGGAAATTCAATTCTGCAATAGCATTAAATAATGACCTCAGAGTTTCTTTAGGGGCCTAACAGCCTAAGGCGTAGGATTGCTGATTGGTTTGAACTATGGAAGAACTTACAATGGTTTTGAAAGTAGAGATCAATGATTTTTCATGCACGATAGTAGGTTTTAAAGTCATAACTATGAAGCAAGGATACGATACGATACGGATACACGATTTTTCCAAAAAGTCGGATACGATATGTTGGGGGATACGTTGAATATAAAAATATAAAATAAATATATTATAAATATAATAATTTTTAGTTCCTAAAATTTCATTAGACAAGTTCACCATTACAGCACAGAAAAAAAAAACCCCTAAAAAACGTATCTGAATACTCTAAAAACGTATCTGATACGTATCGGGAGCATATCCGAGTGTATCGGTAATGTATCGGAGTGTATCCAAAACATATCCGAATAATAAAAATTTAATTTAAATTACGGATACTCTAAAAAATGTATCCGATACGCATCGGGAGCGTATCCGAGCAAATCAGTATCCGATACGCGTATGATATGTGATACGGAGGTCAAACTAGAGTATCCGTGCTTCATAGGTCATAAACACACGTCTGAGTTTTGGATGTTAATAAAAAGTACCTCTTAACTATACACCACTTACAAAATGCTAACCTATCTGTTCCTTTAGCATGCTGTGTGTTTTTTGGCTGGGTCGTACATTGGGTAGAGACACGAACCATGTCATCTCGCGTTTGGTCTACAGACAACACCTCGAGTCTCTTTGCCTAGGTTGGGCGCTAAGCATGCTGACCGACTTCTTACATCATAAGGTTTAGGTTTAGTGGATCGGTGGTTAGAGATGAAGGTTTGTTTCGAACTTCACCCCAAGTGGATCTAGCATCATGTGACTTGTCCAGTTCTACGATCTGGGTGCAAACAGGAGATTTTGTCGAAACAAAATCTTGCGGCATTCTGTTAACAATCTCTTAATGTCTCGGGCATTTTGTTTTGCACACTATACTCCATGTCTCGTACTCCTAGTAGTTCATTTGCTTTCACTATTTTTCTTTCTGGCTGCTTCATCAATCACCCAGTCCCTCCGAAATCTACAGTGCCGCCTGTCATTCTTTTCTACCTCTTTGTCAAACCTCCCTTGTGCGACCCATAACAGATGAGAGTTACTTTGTACGGGTGATTTGTGTACTTTGGAGGTCATTCCATTCATGTAAACCTATCTGGGTTTGGAGTGTCCTGAAATGTGTTAGATATACCTAAGACAAATTTTGAGTAGTACTTGCAATTGCGAGTGAAATTCTGGTTAGGGCATTTTGAGTAACGAGATTCTTGAATATTTGGCCCATTTTCCATTACAAGAATGGGCTCCTATTGAGATTATGCAGAGACTGAGGTTGCAATCTTTTCCCAGTTATTATGATGATGTATCTTACCTGTGGCTGTTAAACGAACCAGGCTACCCAAGTTTGAGCTTTTGTTCATTCGTTAAAAACTCGTTCAGGATTATTTTTTTCCGTGTACAAACCAAGCTTGAATATCTCATTGATCGGCTTGTTGGCTCGTTTATTACCCCTGATTCTTTTCATTGTGATTTTGAGCATATGAGGCGTATCCACTTTCCAGACTTAATACTCCATTTTGGTTTGTGCCCCAAGTCTGAAATTACGCAACTATTTGTGCTTGCCCATTGGGCCTTGTGTGAGCTTCATGTTGCTAAAGTGTAAGTCGATGAACATGCACATGTTCGATTCTCCTTGCTAGCAACTTTTAGGGTCACCTCACGTTGTGCTTGTGAAAAGGCTGTTGGTGGGGGTATATGAATTAGTTCGAGGTACGCGAAAGTTGACCCAGGACATTTAGCATTACTGAAAAAATAATAATGATGATGTATAACAAGTGTTGTACAAAGTGTTGTGCTTGCAGAGTTACTCGTTGCTGAGAAGTTGTCTTACGAAAATCTCTCTCTGTTTGTTGCAGAAAAGCCCCCTGCCATCTCCTTGCCCAGTTGAATTAACGCCCCTCCCATTTAGGGGAGAGATTTTAATGATGTTCATCACAGTCGATTTGAACAGTTTATTTTGTAGGTGTAGATAGGAAATCAAACCATTTATTTTGTAAGTCTTGATATGAAAACCATCCGTGTGAAAATATTAGTTTAATCAGACATTTGTAAAGTAAAACATTTGTAAAGTCAACACGCAATGCTAATTTTCATCGATTTGCAGGCCCCAACTCTAATAATTCTCATGATTGTGCAATCCCACTGGCGGACCCAACGTTCTTCCTATGATTCGTCGGAAAAATAAACATGTTAATAAGAACTTTATCACTTTGTATTTATAAACTTAACAAAAGTGATTATTATTATAATTATAAAGCATGTAGTTTCGCCATTGCCGTAGTAATTAACTCAAACTAATATATTCATAATGAAAATGAAGACAACAATTAAGGGGCTGTTTGGCCGCCTGTTTATCACTTTTTTGGTGTTTGCCGGAATCTGTTTCTCGGAAAATTCTTTTTCCATTTCTAATGATAGAGACAAGAAACCAAAAAGAGGCTTGAGCCTACTTTTCAATTTCTACTTTGGTTTTTTTATTTTCCCTCGTTTCTCTCTCCCCTTTGTATCATTTGTTTACGTTATCTTCTTTCTTCCATCACACAACACGCAAACCAGAGAGACAAGCCACGGCTACGAGCTTCCTCCACACTGCTACTTGTTCTTCTCACTTCGTTGCTGTTCTTCCTCAGAAATTGTTCAGATCTCTTCCGTCGTTGACTGTTCATCCTCAGAAAAATCGTTCAGATCTTGACATAATTTCTATGTTGGGTTGTGGGTGTTTGTAGACGTGGAGGGGGTGTGAAGGAGTGCTCTTTGATTCCATTTTTTGGGGTGTTGTTGGAGTGAATGCACAGAGAACCCAGGAAGTGGAGAGGGTTTGATTCAATGGTCTGATTGACTGATTCCATGGTTTTGTTGGGTTATGGTTTTGGACAAGAGAGTGGTTTTGGAAGAATACTGTGTACGCCCACAGGGCCTTCTCATCAGTTGGACAGAAGAGTGGTTTTTTCGTAGAAGTGTGGTTTTTGTTAAGTGTTAATTTGTGTAATTAATGCTTTCTTAGGACCATTTTTTTGGGCAATTACTTTCATTTTACATTATTTTTATTTCGCATGTGAGACTTTTAGTTAACAAAAAAAAAAAGAATTCATCAATATGAGTCGTTGGATGAAAATAATTATAGCCGTCCATCATGTTCATCAATATGGTCGACTTTTGTGAAGAGTTCTAGAATAATGTGGAGATGTGAAGAAGGAAAGATATTTCATGAGAGAATTCTAGGAAGGCAATGTGAGTCGTTGGATGAAAATGATTTTAGCCGTCCATTAAAGATGTTGATGACTATAAAATGTTGGAGATATTGAAAAGGAATGGACGAAAATGTTGGAGAGATACAAGAGAGGAGGCAATGGTGATGGTGGAACGTGGAGATAGGGATGGCATTCAGGACCGATTTGATTCACCTCGGCCTCGTACCCGATCCGATCGGAGTGGATCTTTGTTCTAAAATTCAGCTTTCGAGTCGGACTTGGAGGAGAAATTTAAAATTTTTTAGATAGTTTCGGGTTCGCTTTTGTAAACATCCACCCCGAACTTGACCTGAAATTTTTAGTTATACTATTTTTACAGTTTTACCCAAGAGATACACTATATTACAATTAACCCCAGCATAGATACTACTAGTATATATATAGGGTTTTACCCCACCCACCCTCTTTATTTTCATGCCTCTCTCAACTCCAGTCTCCTAGGCGATCAACTCACCAAGTCACCGATCAGTCAACATTGATTTCTGTCCTCCGAAGATATGTTTCTCTCTCCTTTATCCCCTCTTTCTTCTCTCTCTCTCTCTCTCCATGTATGTATATTTTTATATATATAAACCTATAAAAAAAATTATTGTTTGTTTGTTTATGGTCCCTCACATACTTCGAAATCAACCATTTCTTTATTTGTCTCGCTGTTGTTGTTTATTCCCGATTTTACTAATCAACCATTTTTCTTGTTATTATTGCTTACTAATCAACTAATCCTTCCGTCCCAATTTGTTTGCCCCTTTTGGCGAAGCGGGTTTTTAAGGGGTGTGAAAACTTTGTATTGACTTTTCTATTTTGTCCCTAAATCCAGTCAATATTACTGTGACCAAATTTGTGAGACTAATTATTATATGAAGATCAAAACATATTCAATATGGATCTTGTTTGATAGACATCAATTAGTTTTATTATACAAAATTTTCAAAATCATAAAAATCGTTATAAAATAAAAGATAATAGACTAACCAATTAAGATGAGAAAAATATTTTTTTAAGGGTAAAATTGGAAAGTGACCCTATTTTGATGGATGTTTTTAGAAGTGAGACAAATATTTTGGGACATCTCAAAATGAAAAAAAAAGGACTAAGAAATTGGGACGGAGGGAGTTGTTGTTTATGGTCTCGTTATTCTCGATTCTAATAGTCTACAATTTTTCTTGCTTGACAAACCACGTTGCTTTTGATAAAAAAATTTTTTTTCTAGAATTGCTCTTCTTTTTGTTGTAAACAAGGTGTTATACAAAGCAGCAGTTTTTGCTTTCAAGTTTTCGGAGCCAATCGGGTAATCAAATACCCACTAGGGGTGGGTTTGGGGATCATGAAAAATCCCCCATCGGGGATCGGAGCGGGTTCAAAGGTAGATAACCCATTCAAGGTTCGGGTTTGGGGTAAGCAAAATCCGGCCCCAATCCGACCCATTGCCATCCCTACGTGGACATTAGAAAATGAGGACATGGTTTTCGAAACATAATCTTGTTTGGTTTGGTTTGAAAGATAAATGGGGGTGATAATTAGAAATATGAGATAATAATTGGAGAGAGAGATAGAGAGCGAAATAAGAATAATAAGTAGGTTATTCTGAGTCTGTCAGGAGTCCCCTATAAAATCTAGTTCACCATAACAAGTTGGTTCAAAGCGAACGACTATCGAGGCTAACATTGCATTCAAGGTTCTTTGCATTGATAACCCTTTCTGAGAAAACAATGTCCTCTATTGGAGTTTCCTTAGAGTCATATCCTCACTAATTGGAGGAGAGTTTCTAAGAACCTATAGGTTGGATGACCGATCAATACAAGAAAGCTCCCCCAAGACTTGATCATAGGTTGGCTGAGGGGTTTGTCCACATTTATAAACTTCAAGTAACCCCTTGCAAGGTGTATTGCTATGGACCAGAGGTTAATGTGTCGAATCGTCTATTACACCGTTATTCTGAAGCCATAGAAAACTTTTTACGTGTGTCTTTTATTGACGAAGAATTTTGGAAGTTATTTACAAAAGATCTATCGCCATGGGGAGCTTCTCTGGGTGAGGAAGTTAGAAGTTATATTTAGGAGAGGATACTATAGACTCTTAAAGCTGGCATTGTTATTGGAAATAAAAGGTTTGAGTTTCTTTTCTACTCGCCAAGTCAATTAAAGAATAAATCTGTATGGATGTTTGCTTCAACACTTGGGCTTATTGCTGCTGATATAAGAAAGTGGATGGGTGATTTTTGCCCGATTAGAAACGTAGCAAAATATGCCGCCAAACTTTGCCAGTCTCTCAATTCCTCTTGGGCAACGTTGAGGGTAAACAAGGAACAGATTGAAACAATTCTTGATGTAGAGGCTACAATCTCTTCGTTGTTACCCAATGTTGCCCTAGAGGAACTGAAAGACTGGCCAAGTCTGGCACCATATTTTGCTACATTTGTAATTGGGAAAAAAAATCACCTATTCACTTTCTTATATTAGCAGCAGTAACCCCAGGTACTAAAGTAAACATCCATACGGATTTTTCCTTAACTGACTTGGCGAGTAGGCAAGAAACTCAAACCTTTTTATTTTGAATAACAATGCCAGCTTTAAGAGTCCATATTATCTTGTCATAAATTTGACTTCTAATTTCCTCGCTCGAAGAAGCTGCCTGTGGCGATAAATCTTTTGTAAACAGCTGCCCAAGTTCTTCTTCGACAAAAGATACCCGTAAAAAGTTTTCCAAGGCTTCCGGGTAACGGTGTAATATGCGATTCGACATATTAACCTCTGGTTCATGGAAATACTCCCTGCAGGGGGTTACTTGAAGTCTATAAGTATGGACAAACCCCTCGGCCAATCTATGATCAAGTCGTCTCGAGAGTGTTTTCTTGTATTGATTAGTCAACCAACGTACAGGTTCATAGCAACTCTCCTCCAATGAGTGAGACAATGACTCTAAGGCACCTTCAATAGAGGACAGTGTTTGCTCACGATGGGTGATCAATGAAAAGAACATTGAATCCAATTTTTTCATCGATAGCCGTCCGCTTTGAACCAACCTGCTTATGGTGAATTGGATTTTATAGGGGATTCCTGGTGGACTCAGAATTGATACAAATATCAGATTCGAAGAGTATGGAGGACCACTCTTAATCAACTAAGAATTTCCATGGGTTTTGAACTTGGGAAATGTATGTGGTAGGTTGACAAAATTAAACTTGATTCAAAATGAAAACTATTGAATTTCAGCCTTTCATCTAATTACGACTAACGCACAAAATGTCTTGTTCTACCTTACTTGATATCACTCGTCTTCAAAGATTTAATTTTAGGTGTTCTGCATACAAAGTCTTCAAGCCGAAGCATAATGTACTCCTCCACGATCTCGCCCAACTCCTTTCCTTTCCCTCAATCTTGATCACCTGTTCAAATAGCCCAAAAGCTAAGCCCCATTTGAAGTCACCACTTAAATTTAAAATAAACCCCCTGGTGTTCTCCAATAGAAGGCAATAAATCTAATACTAATGTTTTCCAGGGAAGAGGTCTCTCAACTTTATTCTTCAGTTCAAAGCTCCCCAATTCCAAATCTTTCAAAAAGTGCCGCCAGCATTTGCCATTGCAAGAACTGCAGCAGCGAGGATCATAGTCCAGAACAAGCCATCCGAAAGAGATTCATAGTACAACCTCGAATAGGTAAACACTTATAGCTTCAAATGCTCTATTACAGGTACCTGCTCGAAGAAAGGCATTCCTTTCAATTTTTTTCATCTCAACATTTTTCTTCTCAGGCTGGTGAAATAAATTCAATCTCAAAGCTACAAACTGATTTAAGCCCTCGTGACAAAGGTTCTAAACTTAATGAAAAATGCCAGATTAGTATCAGTTTCAAGCAAATTCATGGATGCGTTCCATTGCCGCAGAGCCCTGGTGAAAGATAAGGATAACGAGGTCATGAGTCTATGGTACTTAAATGAGAGCGAATTCGGACAATCAATCCTTGCCTCATGCCAACCTCCAACTTTACCTCAAACTAATGTACTCGAGACTATGACTTGAGATGTTGATCCTTTTTAACTTTTGGCAACAGCCCAGCTCTAACTCCTTGAGGAAATGGAATTTAGGCATCAGATCGTTGAACATTTTGCTTGTGATGCCCAATCGCCGAAGCCTTTAAGACGTGAAGATGTATAACTGTATGTGATGGAAGGTACATACTTCTGTAATTCCTACAATATTTATGTCGGAAGTACAACATAACCAGGAAAATACCGACAACATAATCAGCAATGAAAATCTGTGAACCAGATGATATCAAAACTTCAAATATACATCACCCAACTAATTTTTTTTTTCTTCTTATTTTTGCAGGTAAAAACTATGTTACTCTTTTAGGAACACGCGTAAGGATGACGCAAGATGTTTGCGATAGGATTCAGAAAAAACCATGAAAATCGAGCAGAAACATAAATTGATCGCGGCCTCTACATAGTGTGGACTTTCCACAGCCACTACAGATGTTTACAACATGACAATTAAGAATATAAAGTTACATCGCATATGCTCTCTCTGTGATACATGCATATATGTATGTATACAAATATACACATTTGCAAGTCTGAAATAATAAGAAATACCCCTTGTTAAAGGCAGATCTTCTCTCCCTCTTTATTCCCTCAAAATTATTTCTCATACTTCTCTCGTGACCTGTCCTTAGTTGAAGCACAGAATTTACTGAAAATGGTTTACCTATCTGTTGTGAGATGAAAGTGCATACAGAGCCGCGCTTCCCGGGAATGACAATATCTTGGCCTATAAAACTCAAAATTTCATTCCGCTTGATTTGTCAGAAATTAGACACACAGCTTTCCAAATCTATAAGCCATGTACCCTAATTAATTTCCCTACGTTTTTTGCAAGAAACGTAATAAGCGCTTTACATAAGAAATTATAAACTGTCACTTTCCTTCAATACATTTTCTTTTTCCCCAGGAGTTCAAAAAGAACCTACGGGAAGATAAAAGAAAAAGACCATACGCAATCAAAAAAATGCTGCTACTGTTCTCATAGAAACATTCAAAGCCATGTCATACCCAAATTTCATTTCACAAACTCGGCACAATCTGAATAATGGGAGAAAAAAATGATCAAATCCCTTTATTAACAGGAATTAACACACTTAAAAAAACAAAGAATACTTATCACAGCAACAGTTGGAAGATTACAAAATGAAAAGACCAAAATTTCGAGGGGAAAAAACAAGTGGAATAATACAGCGAACAACAAACAAAAGAGAATTGTTGAGAGGGAAACATGAAATCAATGAGTTAACAAACATTACAGCTCCTCCTACAGTACCCAGGAAGCGCAGGAGTTCCCACCATGTACTCTGGATTTTTTGGTGCATTCCCCAATGCAGCCCATCTCTCACAATTCTCATGATTATTTGTGCAATTCCCATCGGCGGACCCAATGATCTTGTCGAAGGAATCTACATGGATCCACTTTGTTGCTGACCACTTCTCACCTTCAATCACTGGGCATCCCCCATGTAGACTGCTAGGGTCAGGAATGGCACTTGGGTGGAGACTGAAGAAAAGGAGAGCATCCCCTTTTCGCGGTTTTACTGGGTGTTTCAATGCGCAACAGAAAAGCAATAAACAAAAAAGTCCATCAAGTTGTTGAAAATGCAGCAGTGGAACTCATACACAAGGTCTATGATATGTTGAACTTCACTCACCTGCAATACCTTTCTTTGCACATTCGGATAAATCCTCGTCTGATGGAGAAGATTTATGTCGAGAATGGGGAATCTGTTGAGTGTTTTTAGTTTCTCAATAAAGTTAGTAATAGGAGATATCCAGGTCCCAGTAATACTCTCTTGCATGTGTTATAGGGCCATAAGAATATGCATCATGGTACAAAACCTCACAAGATATGAATATACAAGGAAGTGAAATGAAATTTGGGTATGAAGTGTCGCTATCCAAGAACCACAAAACAAAATCAAAACCTTAGCAGAAAATGCAGAAAAAATCTGACCCTTGTTGACTAACCACAAAACACATGTCTACCCTATTCCCACAAGCTCAAATGCCTCTCTGAAGCTTTCCTTTTGCAAAGTCAAGGTATCCATCAAAAGACTCGAGATTTGTTTATGGAACAATTGACAATTTGTCTTTAAGTGGTACACTCTAGTTGCATAATTTGAGTCCTTGGTATGGGGCTTTGTTTGATGTTGTGGAGTGCGTCCTCCAGCTGCTCATCTAAAATGGATCGATATAGGGAATAATGTGAATTGTTTTCTACTTAAGTTGAAAAGAATAACTAACCTCTGCTGACGGGAACACTGTTTCACCACCTTTTGCCACATCACTGAGGTACATCAGCACAGTTGCTATGCGATGGCCGCCCCGGGCAATATTAACCGGGTCAGCAAAGTAATCAAAATGCGGATCATATTTTTGGCCATACTCATATCTCAAAACTTGTATGTCCTCTCCATTGTCTGATAAAAGGAACAACATTGAAGATTCACCACACTTCACAGATAACATACTTGCACAGCCTTTTAAAGGTTCCAATAATTGTGATCCTCTATGAAAAGGCTGTGATAATAAACTTGGAGCACTGGAATACGTAAACGTAACAGGGTTTTACTGGAGGAAATGAGTTCCAGAGATAAGGACCAAAGGTAGCACCAGAACTTGGTTACAATACATAGAGACTTCCTGCAAGTATTACTCCTCGAACTTGAAGTATTGGAGCTAATGACAAGTAATAGGCTACCTAGTTTGAGAATTTGTTTCTCATTCCTAGAACATGTACAATTGAGAAACACAAGTATCAGTGACATCTTTGATCTACAACTAGGCCTCAAAGAAATTGTCTGTTTGACTTGTGGCTTGAAAAGAAAATTCTACTTTAAGGTTTACCTTTTGGTAGGAAGGTCCACATTGCGATCTTGTCCTCTATACCATCAACAATAGGATCCTGCATAAGAAATAGCAAGTTAAAAGCGGTGAATGGAAGAGAGGCAGAAAAATCATGGTATCAGATTCAAAATAAGTAGTTATTGCTTATGTAGCTACTCAATCACGGGCAAGTGGCAATAGTGGGAAAGAATCTAAACACTAGAGTTCTGGTGTCTGCTTTATTGAAAATAATCAGTGATTTGTAATTCCTAAATGACGTTGATGGTCCAGTCAAAATGCTTTATCACAAATGCAATGAGTAACAGAAGTCTAATACCACAAGAGTGGCAATGAAAAGAAAATAAATATGCAATCATAGTATTTCTCATAGATGCAGGCTAATACTACTTCAGATAAATCCGTGTTCTGTTCTGTTCTCTTATCTTGTATTTAATAAGTCAAACAACTTGACCTAACTAGTCAAGGATTTTCCCAGCACAAAAAATCAAATGCCCCTTTATTTGGACCACTTTTTATCAAATTTGGGATATGCCTGAAAAACAGTGGCCTCATCCAAGTTCTAGGGGTCAGAATGGTAACAGGAAAGGGAAGTGGAATACCGATAAAGATTGTGAAAAAGGACATGACGTCTCATATTAGCGGAGGATATCACCCTACCACAACAAAACCAGCTAAAGAAGATAAATACAAACAAACCCACAGCAATTAATTGCGATTAATGGCATTTGGCTTTCTAATCAAAGAAATTTCCAAAACAATAGGGTTTTGCAGATGAAGATGATATTAGTCCTTGCTCGTTCACTCTCTCACAAAGATTTACCTTAAAAACAGCATCAGAAACATCTGGCAACATTGGAGACTCAGAAACAGCATCCCTTAGAATTATTAGACTCATAAATACATTAGGCATTCTTCTTTGTAGATGTGCACGTTTCTAATGAGAGAATCGTCAAAACAAAAAAGGAAAACAGATGCTTGCAACAAACTTCACACACAAAACCTTCTTCGCTAGATGTGCACAAGTCTCTAAGGCTATGTCTCGATCTTGGATTTGTCTTTTCTTAGTTTGTTAAATGATATTCTCTCAGGCAATAAATCCCTTCACACATCCTTAATTCATAAACAGTAAAAGTTGCATGGTAACATGAACCAATGCTCCTCATTTAAAACTCTACACCTCAGGACAGGTAAAAGCACCAAGCAAAACTTTCAAATCAGCTCAACATGAAACCACAATTGAGATTTGCGCACGCGCGCACACACACACATGCAAGCTTTCTTTTTATAACTCAAGGTGTCCCCCGGGAACCATATAAGTATTTGCATGAATTGTATGCTTGTGTATATTACCATAGTTGAGGTTTAGATTTAAAATTTAGTGGAAGAAGAACAAACCTTCCCCTTAGCTATAAACATCCCGGAGCTAGTTCGAACCTCACTGAGCTTACTATTTCCAGATTCATGATCGGCAACAGCAGATCTTTTCAGCTCTGATTTCGCCTAATTACATTCCAAGAAGAAGGGGGGAAAAAAAAAAAAAGAAACTGGTAAACTCAAACAATCCTAAATCGAGTGATTCTTCAATTAGCCCAAATCGAAAATAACTCTAACATGCTAACAGCCCCTTTGGATTGTGAGAAATGGTGGGATAAGAAGCAGCCTGTCAAAAAATGTCAATTTGCACTTTTTTTCCTCCATTTCCCACCAAAACACTTAATCCTAATGAGTGATTTGGCTTGAAACTTAATACTTTCTTTTCTTATCAAATCCTTCAAACCAAAGGGGCTGTAAATCAAGCGATTCTTCAATTAACTTAACAATCAAGAAGAATTCAAATTAAAAAAACCCACAAGAGATATCAAGTGATTGCACTCTTCCTCAGTGAGAAAACCCTCGTACACAAAAGCTCTGCAAAATTCACCAACCAATTGAGCCGAGTCAACAAAAACTAGATTCAAGTTGGAGTTCTTGTTTACACCTTTGGATTGTGAGAAAGGGGAGTCCTTTCACAGCAAATCCCACCATTTGGATAAGATTTGGTGAGGATTGCTTAGGACCCAATTATAAAATCTTGTTTCTTTACTTTTTGTCTCCATTTTCTCACCAAATACTCAATCCAAATGAGTAATTTAGCAAGAAACTCTAATTCTTTCTTTTTCTTTTCTCATCAAATCCCCCAATCCAAAGGGGATTTTCCTGCAGCGACCAAACATAGGGGCTTACCTTGGTTTGGATGAAACTTGCTTGGCTTTTGATGGATTGATGATCGAGGAGCTCGAAGATTCATAGATGACTGATGAGATCAGCACCAAGATGGTGAATGATAGCCTTGAAAAATGAATCATGAGTAATGGGTGAAAGGGCAAAAGGAAATTTCTTGTTGAATTTTGTTGGGATAATTTTGCCTGTAGTTCTTGAATCTGATTAGGTGTCACTGTGATGGATGAGATTTGTCTCTGTTTGTTGTCAACCCAAACGGGTTCGGCGAAGGTGGGTGTTGGAAAAAACGACACCGTTGGGACGGTATTGCGATGCAAGCAACGATAACTAAATTTTGAAAATTCATTTAAATTCCCATCTCTATCTATTTGTGTGTGTGTGTGTATTTAGGGCATTATTTATGCATCTAGTTTTAAAAAAGGTACAATATTATTGATGAATCAACCTTTCTGTTTGTGTGAGTTTTCGCAACCTATATTATGTGAGAATTCCAGGATGTTATTGGGCACCCATGCATTACAATAGTGTAGTGCAGAGAAACTCCGTTGTGTTTTTTCATATTTAAAGCATTTTTAGTATTATCTCTATCTTTAAAAGATGATATTTTGGGGAAAAAACTTGTACAGTTTGGAAAGGAGTTCAATTTGATTAAAAGAAGAATATATATGCTTTTAGCCATCAAAGTTCATGGCAAGTTTGAATTCATCATGTTGAATTCATCATGCTCGTTCTACTAAGTCAATTTTTATTTTATTTTTTTGGCTTTTCTCAAATTTTGAGACGGGTCATTTTCTCACATGAATCAATAAAAAAAAAGTCCAAAAAATCGAAAAACAATGCTTAGTAGAACGGGACCCGAGTTTTGAATTTTGGAGGTAAATTCATGAACGATTCTCGGATTTGCATTTTTGTTTTCCTTCCCTATCTGATTGGTGCTGTTCACGTCAACATTTCAAGATAATTTCATTGTCTAACTTATCTTGCACCTTGAAAGAAATACTAGCAATTAGCTTCACAAGAGTAGCAACACTTTTGCAATGGCGCTTGATGATTCAATTGAGAGAGTAGAAGTAATATTGTATCATAAACCATTTAAAGATAAGCTTCACAGTCTATAATAGGCTGCAAGATTAGGCCCCCACGATTAATCGAGATATGTGTAAGCTAACTCAAACGCTTGTATTATAGAGGGAAAAATGTGGGATGATTCATTTTTCCTTTTTCTATCTCATCATATCATGGTCAATGGAAGAACTACAAGCAACAAAAACCTTTCATTTTCTTATTCTGTCAGAAACTTCACAAATAAGTACGTACGAGGATACAAAAATACATATCAAACAACAACGTCAACAGAGCAAGCAAATCCAGCTCTGCTATTGCTACACATTCTCTTTCGGTTTCCCTCCCCATTTTCCCAACAATCCAAGTACCTCAATATATCAACAAATTCTACTGAACAATTCAAACTCGTCAACATTTGAACAAATTCTACAGAAGAATTCGAAATTCCTATTTAAGCATTCATTTCATAGCTCCAGAGCAATCTGCGTTGGCTGATTATCGTTCAAGTACCTGGTCGAATTACATTCTTCTGCATCGGCTATCCCCACTGAAAACATCCTCTTGAGGACTGGCAGCCTTCGGAACTTCTTTGCTCTCTCTGAACTGCTTATGTCTTCGCCTTTAAGCATCCGAACAACCTGTAAAATGCGAAGAGAAAATTAATTTGATTGATGCACATATAAGTATAGGTTCCACCTTTTTTCCAAGTAATATTTTTCATTTCCTTGCCACCCTTTTGTGTTCTAGGAGTCACCCCTCTGCAACTAGAAAAACATCTTGTTACTGAATTCAATGGATTCATGGAGGATATAATCTCTCTTTTCCGTCTCTAAATTTCTTTGCAAATTCTACACATAAACACAGCCTATAACTTCCATGAGAAAGAAACTGACTTTTTGTTTGTTTTGAGAAGGACCCTGTGGTCTATGAAGAACCAGCCAACCAGGCAGTCTAATCGAGTGAAAGAAATTATTCCATTGAAGCTAGAAATTGGGAATATGGTGGGAATATCTCTTTCTGTAATTTTTCTCCACAAACAAGGGAATAAAACTGAATGCTTGCCTTGCTCATCTGTGGCCGTTCATTTGTAGATTCGTGCAAGCATGAAGCAGCAGTCAACACTATACGATTTAACTGCTCAGAATTGTAGGTATTGGAAAGGGATGGATCAACAAGCTCACTGAAGTCATTCTTATTGAGAAAAGGTTTAGCCTGAAAAAAAAAAGGGAAATTGTTTGGCTCTTCTCTGTCAATTTTGTGGGTGTAAATAACACGGACAGAAGGTAACATACCCACATCACAAGACTTTTTTTGGACTTGTCTAAAGCTAGACGTCCGGTGATGAGCTCTAACAATAGTACACCATAGGCATAGACATCTGTTTTCTCATCTACTATTCCATGCAAGAAAAACTCGGGAGGAAGGTAGCTGACATTGTTAAAAAGAAAAATCAAAACCAAATTCAAATGAAAGAAAACGAAAAACATTTTGCAAGTACGACAAATCAAAAAGAGGTTTTGCACAAACCCAAATGTTCCTTCAAATTGTGATACTGTGAGATGAGTCCACTGCTCTGGGAGCCACTTTGCGAGCCCAAAATCAGAAACCTATAATGAACTGAAAGTTAGAACGTGGAAAAATAACAAACGGAAATTTATATAGATCATAAAAGCAGGTTATTATGCATGATGGTTTATGTGTGTAAATTATGCATATACACATAACAAGATTAGGTAATGGTTTTCAAACTGCTGTCCAAAGTATATGTTTGATGTCAATACAGACACCAAGTGCTTGTTTTCTGTAAATTGCATCCAGGAAAGCAGCAATGAAATATTCAATCAAAACAACTCACTTGTTGATAGAAGTTATTGCCCATTCTAAAAACTTCAAAATCTACAGGAGAGTTCAAATTTATCTTACTTCGCTTTGAGGAGAGGAATACCTGTGGCTCAAAATCCTCTCTAAGCAAAACATTAGCAGCTTTGATGTCTCTATGTATAATTCTCCGCTGACACCCTTCGTGGAGATATGAAATAGCCTCAGCTGTGCCTAAAGCAATCTTATACCTTATTTCCCATTCCAGTTTCTCCTTAGAACCTGAAGAAAGAGGAACAAATAAGAACAAGGGAAAAATGTAGCTCCAAGGGAAATTCTTAGAAATATATTTTCAAAAAATACCAAATGTAGGGGAGAAAAACCTGTAAGCAGAGATGCTAAACTCCCATGGGGTGACAAATGAAGAACAAGGTGCATACCCCCTTCCACCCCATACCCAATAACATTAGCAATGTTGGGATGATTGACATGGACTAAAATCCCAAGCTCTGATAAGAAATCTGCTGTCATCTCTTCTGGGGTTCCCCTGGTTAGTCGTTTTATGGCAACAAGTTGTCCATTTTCCAAATGTCCCTTGTAAACTTCAGAGTAACCTCCCTCCCCAATCAAATTCTCTTCACAACGAGTCAAAGGAGGGGAGGGGATTGCAGTAAAGAAGTCAATAATAAAGATCAGAAGGTTTTCCATTATGAGTTGGCTCTTTGATATGCAAAAGGATCTGAGAGGTTTTCCAGTCTATTAATGAACAAGCAGAAAATTCTTACGAAAATCTTGCATGCAAACTAAAATGCACAGAATATCACAAACATAGCAGACTAATCCATGCATCATTCTGTTCACATATCTGTGCGCATATCAGACTAGATTATCTTGAATTATGGATTTTGGAGGGATTTACCAAGAGAAATGAAATGATAGGCAAAACAAATAAAGGAATTTCTCTTCTTTACTTCATTGACTTTCTATGTTTTCCTCTACAGTTTCTTATCCACTAGTCCATTGTCAAGAGACTCAAGACAAAGCCTAAAACTGTGAAGTGAAAATTATGGAGAAAATACACACCATGGCTGAAACTATCAGTTGCAGTTTCAAGCTCCGAAAGGGAGAAATTCTTCCATGAAGATTTGAAGCAACAGAAATCACTGTTGAAAGTGGGGTCGTCAATAATTGGCAAGCTCTTTCTTGAGTTTCTGCTATTTTTCCTACTGAGTAGTTTGATGGATGGAATACTTGGATGGAAGGTATGCAATCCCATTGCTGGTCCTTTTTTCAATTTGCGGAAAAACCCACCCCATTGGGGACCGGATTTTTGATTTTGTTGACCATCAGAATCTGAGGTGCTGGCCTTGGAAGAAGCTCTTTCGGATTCTGGGTCATCCTCCAAAACTCCTCCTCTTTGGGAGGATTCTTCTATTTTGGCATCATCAATGCCTAAAGAACTCCAGTCTAGAAAGATGAAGAGTTCAGAAACTGAGTTAGATGGACGTTTCTGTGCGAAAACCTAATGGATTCTAAATCCTGCAAAAAGACTAACGGAAATAAACATATGTGGTTTGGCAATGTGCCTTAAGTCTATGCAGAGAGGAACAAGATATCCCATATACGCAATACAGATAACAAAAATCAATATAGTCAATACTGCACATTTTCAGAATAAAAGATAACTCACAAGAGAAAAATGCATTGGAAAAAGCTTGGAATATTGTTTTGAGTTCTAGAAAAATAAAAGAGAAGATTTAAGAGTAAAGAATAAGAGAGAGAGAGAGATCAAAAGACATACCTTCAGACGAAAGAGAGAACGAAGGAGCAGAAAATAGCATTCTGCGTCCTATGGTGAAAAACTCCCCTTCTGGATTTTCTGCAGCAATGTGGTGAGCATTGTTGCTGCCAATGCAAAATAAAACATGAGTTCGTTCACATTTGAGGAAGTTAGAAAAGGCATAAAATGGATCAAACGGACCCTTTAATCTGGTAAGTGACAAAAGTTATCCAGGGAGGTACTGGAAAACCGTTGGGACATTTCTGCTTAAATGTATAAAACCAAAAACCAAAACAAGAGCCGAAAACTGAAAATAAACACATAAAACCCAATAATGGACAATGATTTTTTTCTTCTTGATAACTGCCGGGTTAGCTTGCGTGCATCTCAAATAATTCCGGGGTCTGGAGGTAACAACAGTGCATAACCCCTAGTGGCCCCAAGAGTATGTTGGCAAGGGGAATCGAATTTGAGACCTTAGGTAGGAGCAAATGAACAATGATGTTAAGGTGGTGTTTGGTTGGCTAGAATGATTTTGGGAAAGAATGGAATAGTCATTTCATGGCCTCCCAATAAAATGTTAGCTCCATTGGATAAGTAGATTCCATCCTTTCTAATGAACCAAACGTCGGTATGATTCTAACGGAATGGCCATTCAATTTGAGCTTCGTTTTCCAGTGAAGCATTATTGTCTGAGCTTATAATTCCTTTTTTGTTTCCTTCATCTTTTTTTTCTTAAGACTTTTTTTTTTTCTTAAGACTTGAATGAAAGATTATCATGATTTTCCTGGCAACCTGATGAAGCATTTAAACATATCAAAATGTCACAATTGATCTAACCTATCACAAGCTATAAAAAGCAATGAAAATCAAATGTAAACACAACCCAAGAAAAAGAAAATTGCTTAAAGGGTCCATACATGTTTTGAAACAAAATGTTATAGACAGCAAATTCCATATGATGATCAAGACATCAAGTGCTAGTCATATATACAATTAGAGATGAGTTAACAAGGAATTAAGCGCAGTACCGTGGGGAAATTGAAGGTTCTTGGGACATTTTCCATGCATTGGGTATTCTGATCAGAAGCAGCTGAAGAGGGGATCCTATAGAGCCAAAATGGGGGGCAACCATCAAAATTGAGAGAGAGAGAGAGAGAGAGAGAGAGAGAGAGAGTAGAGGTTGAAATGGTTTATGTATGTTTCTTTGAGCACCAACTTTTGTTATTCGATCTCTTTCCCGGAATTTTATGCACAAAAATAGGACAGCATTAATGGTACCCTCTCTGGCGACTTATCCAGTTAATTTTCTGTATTTTTGGAAGCAATTTGTAATTAGGAAAGAAAAGGTCCAAAATGAAACAAAACAATGAATCCATAGACTAATTGTTCCATGATCTTAAGACCGTCTATTTATACACCACACATTGTACTAAGTTTCACAAGAGTGTTAAGACACTACGTGACGGTGCCCCAAAACCATGTAATAATTACGTAAAAGTAAAATGGTTAAATATGTAATGGGGTGGCACATGAGTCCGAGTGACAATCTTATACCCATGGGCCTCGTGGTTTGGGCCAACATAAGAGAGAGCGTAACCCCACATGACCTAAACCACAGAGATATAAGTGAAGTTTGCCCTTTTTAAAAATATTTTGACAATTTTCTTGATGCTACATTTAAGATTGCTATAGATTATATTAATTGCGCCTTTATATACGTTATAAATATTTTTGAACTTGTTACACGTTGAACGTTGAAATTTTGCATTCGTCTTCTATACGCAAACCTATTTTTTTTTTTGGAGAGACTCGTTAATAAGTACAGACGTAAAGTAGAAAAGAAAATTTGGGTGTGCCTTACTTGTTAATAAGTTCAGTGCAACATCTGAACCATCCGCAGAATCATTAATCATCAAGATTAACAAGGCTCAAATAATGCATTAAAGAATTTGCACTAGAGGATCTTAGGTCTTGCCCCTCATTAGAAGGTCTAGAGTCGAAGTATCATTTGAATTCGTTTCTGTGGTTTTTCTTCTAGATCCAAGACTTTAAATTGGATTTTATCATATTTTTTTACCTCCACTCTATTTTTCTTTTTAATTACTCAGCTCTCCAAGCTAGCTTACATGCACATCAACTAATCTTGGGAGCCAATCCCACTGTTCACTTGCGGAAAGCCTAATTAAGAACTAACACCAAAAAGTTATCCCTTGGTCCCTTTTTAAATGATCCATTTGGGAAATGTGTATTTTGTGGGTGTTAAAAAAATGTATTCTTGTAGAATGTTTTTAAATTGTTTTGCATCAAATTAAAGTCTCAATGAGCACTTTAAATTAAAATTTTCTGTAGAGAAAAATATTTGTTAGGGGTTTGAAATTGCACATATTTCTATGATGATCATTTAAAAAACGACGAAGAGAGTAATACAACTTGGGAAATTTCCAACATAAGACCCTCCAGAAACTGACTTAAGCTGGTGTTTTGAGTTGATATACTGTAAGAGAATGGTATGTCTCGTAAGGCGCAATAAGTCAATTTTGGAAATAAGTCAATTTTCTAAAGTTTTTTTTTACCTCCACTCATGTTGTTTCACGAGTTAGAACATGACTTGCCTAGCTTCCCCTTTTTTGAACCAAATGCTAAAATGGATTTTTGCATAAAACTGCTGAAACCTAAGTTGCTAAAATTTGCTTCCCATTATCTAAAAGACATTTTTGTTAAAAGAGCCACACAATTGCATCATTTACAGTTTGCCCTTAATTTAAACTAAGCACCACATACGTACAGAAGGGGGCAAAACAGTAATTTAACATCTTGTGTAGGCTTTTGAAGAATTCCATTATACATATATATATTAAAAAAAACACCCTCATTGCTTTTAGCAGCCTTAAGATAGGCTTTTTATTTTTTTAACTGCATGACTCAAGGTAGGTTAAAGATGCATAAAATATGCAAATATAGGTCAATGAAAGAAAAAGATTAATTAATTGATGATTAAGTAATGAGGGTTGCTCATCACCGAAAGATAAAGACCATGAACCAAATATATTTGTTTACCGACGGACCAATAATCACCACTACTTCTCTTTCTAAATTCTTTTTCTTAAACTTTTTTATTGGGCTTTAAAATCTAAAATGATTTGTCAAAAGTGTTCCTATAAGAGCATCAATATGAGAGTTAACAAATTAGCTTTTAACAAAATATAGAGAGTCAAACCTCCCAAAATCAGTCTCACCAAACAATTGGTCAAATTTATTTTTGCTACAATGGCTACTCAAATTTGGTGCGGCACTATTCTCACATCAAAACACTGTTTGCGCACTATTCACACACTGTTCACTTCTTTTTTTAATTATTACTTTAGGGGAGTAGGAGTAGAAAAAAGGAGTAGTTTAATACAGTAAAGTTATAATAGAGAGCCTGATTTTGTGAACTTTTGTAAAAGTGGCTTGCTAAATTGTAAAAAGTGTTTTTGAAGTTAAATTTAGTGTAAAATTTGGTAAATAATAGGTTTACCAAAGCTATAAATAACTATACCAAATCATTAGTGGAACATCACATCAAAAATAAATCAATTATTGTAATTGACAGCGAATATTGAAGACGTGACAAATCGCAAAAAAAAAAAAACTGTAATTTGTGTGATGACACATTGTTACACTCAGGAATGGAGCCAGGATTCAGATTTGAAAGTAGCGGAAATTGAATAAATCAATCTCTAATAATAAAATATTGCATTTAGGCTGTGTTTGGATGACTGAAATCTTGAGTAGGAATAGAAATATGATTAGCGGAAATCAAATTTCCGAAAATTTCTTGGGTAGGAATATGAATAGGAATGTGATTATTGGGAATCGAATTCCTAATAATTTGATACAGGGAGGAATTGCATTTCAGTGTTTGGATCAATTTAGTAATCTTACGTGGTAAACAATTATTTTGGAAATTTGTTAAAATCAACATTTCCTTTTCTTAATGAATGAACCAAGAATTTGAGATTCCAATGGGGTAAGGGAGGGATCAGATTCCCACTCAGTCTAGGAATGTGATTTCTAGTTGAATATGTCATCAGGAATCACATTGCTAATCCTGTCTGTGCCAAACGTTGGAATAAAAAAAGCCTGATATCACATTCATGTTCCTGTTTGTTCCAAACGTTGGAATCATGGGCAGAAGACATCACATTCTCATTCCCCATTGAGATTATTGTCATCCAAACTGAGCCTTAACAGTAAAAAAGGTACATGTGTTCTAATATTAATCTTCCATAATATCTCAAAAATAGCTTACAATTTACGTGTTCTGATGTCGATCATTCATCAAAATACAACAAAAATAGTTTCTCCATCTATGGAAAATGAAACTCGGATTCCTTTTTTAGCACAATTTTTTCTTGAATTTTGGGCGTTTTGTATTTCGGTGGTTTAAAAGGAAAATAAGATTAGGGAGAAGTGAGGCAAAACATGGTGGATACGAGACCCTTTCTTTTGAAAATGACCTAATAAATTGAAGAAAATGTCACCAATTTGATTATGTGAAATAAAAAAAGCTGGTGCCAGAACATTTATTTTTGTTAGGTCATTTCCTGGAAAGCAGAAAGTAAAAGAGGACCAAAGACTTTTTCATAGCCCTCATTTGCTACTTTCATTGGTCAATACTCAATACCAGCCACCTGAACCATGGGCTGATAAAGGCAATGGGTCAACTGACTCCACTAAATTACAATTTTCTACAGATATGTACATATATACAGTATTTAGATATGTTTGTAATTTTACCTCGAGACCTTATACTTTATTCTCTACATCTTGTCTCAAATAACAAGAAATATTTAAGCTGAGTTTTTAAAAAGATTTTAGTAATTCAGTTGCTAAAAATCAACCATAATTTTAACAAATGAGTTCACAAGGTACTAAAATCATAGTTGATTTTAGGCTAAATAGTTCACTGAATCCATTTTTTAACTCTCTCCCTGACATGCAAAAAAGCGGAGCACGGTCACAACATACAATTTTCTTTTTTGAACTCCCCCTATTTTTTAACTTCTCTCTTTTTGTCTTAGTTTTTCTATGTCCTAAGTAACATGACATATCATTAATTAATGTATATATTGAATAGATCTCTTTTAGTTTAGTATTCTAATGCATTCCTTCCGTCTCTTTTTCCGAGTTATCAAAAAATAAATAAAAATCAAAGGCAACCTCTTTTGCTTCACCACCACCAGCTGCCCTGATATTTCTGAAAAGCAATTTTTGGAGTCCTTCAAAGAGGATGAGTATTAACCTCACTTTTAATTTGTCAAAATTGTCCAACGATGTTAATACATTTTTTTTTAATAATAATTGAATTAGTTTATATAGCGTGACCAAGAGGTGTTCCACTAAAGGAGTTTTGTTTTGAAACTGTCTTGATTTTCGTGTTCCCATCTTTTTATGTAATGTATTATGAGAGGGTGACTTGTTTTGAATTTTGAGAAAAATTAGATTTGAAAAAAAATTAGTTAGTAGAACACCCTCCAAGGTGTTCCACTAACAAAAAAATATTTTTCAAACACCGAAATATTTCATTATCTCACGACACATCACATAAAAAATCGTAAAAAATCAATATATTCAAAAAAATTGAGTTAGTTAAACACTTTCATTGAGCCCATTGTTTGATGATTAATTCCACCCCAATCTTTGGTCCCAAATATTACTTTTTTTGTTTTAAATTTTGTCCTAATTCAAAACTAAAGGGATAGTAGCAAATTAATTTTCACTTTTACTTTTCTTTCTTTTGAGCAATGAAAATACTAACATGTGCCCAATAGCCACAGATTAAGATTGAAAAAGTGTATTGAAATATATGAAAAATACATAGAGATATATGAAAATGTATTGAAAAGTATAAAAGATATATTGGTGTGCGTATTACTTTCGTTTGTTTGTGTGTTTAAAGTGTGTCTATTAAGCACACGCTAACAAGATCCTTTGAGTAATTACATATAATAAAGATGTTTTAAATGATCCAACTTATTAAAAGAACATAATCATTACATTTGCTATATTTTTTTATTATTACACTTGGGCCAAATTTAAAATCAAAGACTTTTGCAATACCTTGCCTTTTATTGTGTATTTTATCTTCCTTCATTTTACCCTTTGAAAAATCATCAGGTACTTAAGCTTTCAAAAATTGTGACAATCCCTTAAGAGAAAGGAAATAAACTTTGAAATCAGTTCCAGAAACAAGCAAAAAAATTAAACCCAGCTTTCTTCTCAGCAAAACCCATCAAAAGAAAAAAAGTAGATACACACAAATCATCTGCTCAAATTTTATTCACTCTCCAGATTTTATTACACATCCATACACAATACAGATTGAACACACTCTTTCAAACCCACCTTCGTCAACCACCAACATCAACAACAAATTACAACCTACTACAATTTTCACATACCCAAATCCACTCATAACAAATTACCACCCTCACCTTCTTCGTATTTATGATTACCTCCCCAACTCCCACTACTACATACTCCTTAAACAACCCTCCTCCCTCCTTTCCTAATTACCCCCCGATAATCCCTTAATTAATCCCCAAATGTAAAACCAACTTAGAAAAGGAACTCAACTGGATTCGCTTTCATAGATACTTAATCTCAGTAATCAGATCTTCAACCCTTCCATTTCAAAAAATACCGGAAAGACCAGACCCCAGACAACCGAGCGAAGCGAAATCAAATACCGAACTGAGAAGAAGAAGGAGAGAGAGAGAGAGAGAGAGAGAGAGAGAGAGAGAGAGGGAGAGAGAGACTTATATATGCTTGTGCTGATTAAGGATACTTCTATACTTACGGACCTAGAAAACGGCATCGTTTCCAGCATCAGTCGAGCCTGAAATAGCGCCGGAGGTCTTTGGTAGAGAGAGAGACAGAGAGAGTTACATATACGTATTAAAAGGATACCTTCAGATCTAAAAAGGGTCTAGAAGAAGACATCGTTTTTGAAAACCGGGGAGGAAGTCGCCGGAAGTCTTTGATGTAGAAGAGAGGGAGGGAGGGAGGGAGAGAGATATATATACGGACTTATTGGCATACTTCCAGATCTATACGGATCTAGGATAATGATGTAGTTTTGGAGCCTCAATCGAGCCGGAGAAGTCGCCGGAGGTCTCTGGTAGCGGAGTCATCAACAGCCTTCTTCTTACTAAAGAACGACGGGAGAGGTAGGGCACGAGGCGACGGCGACATCGACACCGCCGATCCGGCGTACACGTCACGCCGTTCACCGGCCACCGGAGATCGCGCCGGAGAGAGGATAACAGATTTGAGGTCACGGATCCGGATTTTCTCAGGATCCGGGCCCAACCTCTCCGTGCCACACAACACCAAATCATCAACGGCGGCAGTTTTCTTCTCCGCCGTTAGTTGACGGCCGCCACCGCCGTTAATCGTCGAGTCGAGCGACTCGCCTCTCCTCAGAATCGTCACCTGTCCCATCACGAGATTTCCGTTGGAGTTCTGATGATTTTTCCTCAGATCATCCAAACTCGCCGCCCTCCGCGGAGTCAACGGCTGGGATCGACCGTTCTTCTTCTTCTGATCGGGCCGAACCACCGGTTTCCGGGTGATGACCCTAGGGTTAGGGTTTCCACTTCCATTTCCGACGTTTTTCCGGCGATGGTGCTGAAATACGGCCGGAGAAACCCTGATGCGTTCGATTAAACAGTCATGCGGACGTAACACCTCCGTACCCATCACTCAAATTCGCTTTTTAAATCTAAAATTCTATTTGATGATTTCTGATGTCTAAACACCTCAAAAAGGGACGATGATGCAAACGGATCGTACAGAGAGATGAAGGGGAGAGAGAAAATGGGAGAAATGGATCTGAGAGAGTCGTTGATTCTCTTTCTCTCTCCTCTGCTTTGAGGGTAGGAGAGGGGAGGAATATACTTAGGAAATTTAGGAAAATTTTGGAAAAACCTGATGGATTTGTTGATGCTCGATCTATATAACTCTATATCTACGTACGTATAGGTTGAAGATGTGAGGGAGAAATGGTGGGTGCTTTATAGCGAGAGAGTGGTCAGAAAAAGGTGGAGGTTTAATTTCACTTTGTTTCCCAAAGTAGCTCGAATTCCCATACTTCGTCCCTTAACTCTTAATTATAACTATTTTAGCCCTGAACTATTGCCAGGTTTACTTCAGAGTTCAGTCCAACCAATAACCAGTTTTTCCAATTATGGATGAAAATTGTATCACGTTATGTGAACGGGCATCCCAAAAAATTTGCAGATAGTTATTCATATAATATAATTTGGTTCAAGAACCTTTGTACATATTTCACAATTTTAAGCAATTTACAATCCTCAAAGTTCAGGATTAGAAATTTTGTGTCGTGTAAGGGGATTTTGTTTCCAAATTGGGAGAGACTATTTAGTGCTCCAACTTTCAACTAGCCATACATTCAAGGGATCCAACTTTCATCAGCACCAAATATGCATTTTATTTTAAAACCGGATGTCAGGCCCTAGAGATGATAACCGAACATAATCTCCAATGGCTCCAAGAAATTCCTGGTAAGGGAAATTGAACTTGAGAACTTAGGTGGGAGCAAACCTCTAAGTCTTAAGGCAAGATTCGCAAGACCATTCTGTTAACTCCTTGGAGTTCTAAATATTCATGTTGACCCCATCTTATTTTTGAAAACTACAGTATGTGTCTGGGCCAACTTTTACATACCTCAACTAATCCTGAGAAAATAAATCCCACCGTCTATTAGCGAGGGGCAGGGGTCCCATTTCCGTACACTTAATCTTGAGCTCCACTCACGATTGCGTAATTGAGGGAAAGACCTAGAACACCACTTGTTGGTTCACTAAAATATTTTTTCCTAATTTTAGTAGATATTATCAATTGAACCTAATAAGTACAAATTAGATTTGATGGATTAATGTGAACCGGCAAGTTGAACGGGCGAAGCAAGCAAACTTTGAAAAAGATGGAGGATATAAAAGGGTAATTTAGCCAAAAAGGTGGGTGTGGGGAGCGTTCGCACCGGCCTTCCCTGGGACGCGTGAAGTTAAGAGAGAGAGAGAGAGGAGAGAGAGGGACGCCTGGTTTGAGTGGCTGACGCCGCTGACCCATAGATCGTGTCGTGTTGTGGGGGGCCGTTTGACGGTGACGGTTTGTATTCCGTCCCTTTTGTCGTTTTGGTCGTCCGTATTTTTGTAACGGCGTCAGAGTTAACGGTGGCCGGTCGCTTTCCCTCTTCCGATGGGGAATTAATATACGATTGGTGGGGGCCCCACAGTTTTTTGACTGTTATCTACCACTCCTCTCTTGTGAGTAGTCTTCTTTATCCAGTCGCGCATCACCACGTGGACATTATCAGCAGGTTGTGGAACCTTAATAAGTCGCTTGCGTTAAGCTTGAAAATTGAAATCGTCTCAAATTAAAAAAATCCGATAATTGAGAGCTCGAGCGAAATGTTATGTAGTAATTTCGAGTTGGAGCGCTAGCATTTTGAGGGATTATAGAGTTGTCGTGAGGCCCTTCCGAATTCGCAACAATAAACGAAATCATTCAATTTATAAAGATCGCCAAGTTCGTTATTTATACAAAAATCAATTTGATAGTTTATTTGTAATTATGAACGAAACAAATTTTTACGGGGAAAAATGAAATGTCAAAAAATAAGAAACTTAGATTGTCCATTTTCTCTTGTACAAAATTGTCTTGTTCATATTCAATTAAGGTCGAGTTCTTGAATTGATTAAATAAGATTAAATGAAAAATCTCATTTAAGATTGTGTTTTATGGAGGGGTGATTAAATCATATTGTTTTTCAAATAAATTAAATCTAGTTGTTTTTCCCATTAGATTTCAAAAAAGGGGAGCTAAAATCAACCCTTCATTTAATCTATTTGTGGAGAATAGTGATTAAATTTCTGATTTTATCACCCAAAAATCTATTCAAGAACTTGGCTTAAGCTAATTTTTTTACGTAAATAATGTATTCAAAAAACTTTACAAAATGAACAATTGCGGTGATTGTTTATGGGCACGAAGGGTCCACAATGGCAGGAAATTGAACAAGACTGGATCACGGAAAATTGGAGAGGAGCGCTGTCCCGGTAGGTGAAGCATTTTCTATTTTTTCTTGTTTATTTTGGTTGAGAGGGTCACCTAATCTTTTTTTCGCTTTGTTTGTCTACTGTTGAGGATTACTATGAGCTTTATTATTTAGAACTCGAATCTTGTGAGAAATTTTGCTTACCAAAAATATATGTAAACAAAAAATACATTTCTTCATTTTTTTTATTTTTTTTTTGAGGGACAAGGATGCTAGTACTCTGTGTTTTTCTTTATTCGTAAAGCATTAAAATGCAATTCGGTTTTTGTTATCTCAGCAGTGAACAAACTGGGGGTAATGGGAGGGGCATAAGGGAGGGTACGGGGGTAATTTCGTAGGGGGTATGAGGGGGTATAAATTAGTAATAGGGGGAGGGGTGTTATTAATTAGTGAGGGAGAAAGGGTACAGGGTGGTATTAAAAGGGTGGAGGTATTACTTAATCCGGGTTCTATTTTTTTTCCCAAACCAAGGATTAACTGGTGGGACCGGGATAAAAGGAGGGGCTATAACTTAATACCCCTCTAATGCTGCAGCTAATCGGGCCCTAAGTTTTCACAATAAAAAGTTCAACCTAGCCTCCTTCCTCGGGCTTGGAGCTACTAATTAAGGGCTGGTTTGGGTGAATTGGGTTTTTTGGTTTTTTAAGTTTTGTCTTTATTCAAAAAAAATTGCATTTGTTAGTTTTCGGTCGATTTTTGTGGTTTCTTGGCTTATCTCGACGAGAGGAATCTAAAAAGTATAAAATTACTAGTCAAACTTAAAGTTTTGTGAATAAAGACGAAAAATAATCCAAAAAAAAATATTACTAATAAGACCCTTAAAAAAATGAGAACCCTTCCAGCTCCCTAAAAAGGAAAAAGAAAAAGCTACTAGAATCAATTGACGCAAAATTTATGCAGTCCAGCTTTGGGACACTACCGTGGTGGATCGCACCTTGATAATCTAATTGTTTATCTCATAGAGCTCATAAAAAAATAAATCATCATGATATGGGGGCATATTGTGTCCTTTGAATGAGCAATAACTGGAATAGACAAATATGATTCGAATCGTTTAATTTGTAAGACTCAACTAGTTAAATATCTTTGCAAACGATCATGTCAGGTGGACATTAGTAACCATACAATGGTGTAAAATTTGTATTGAAAGTGTATTATCAAATTATACCCTTAGTTCAATTTTTTAAAGATTAATGGTGTTGTTCCATAACTGAGTCACAGAGCCCGTATTGATTAAATTTTTCTATAAGAATGGTCTAATTGCTCAACCCTACAATAATAGCATGATCAAAAATTTTGGGCAAGAGATCGGGCCTATTTTGAAAACACAATTACACAATGGTAAGGTCATCGGGCCTATTTTGAAAACACAATTACACAATGGTAAGGTCACGCCTTGACTCTTGAGACACAAATAGAACATAAAACTCGGGCGATATGAGCAATTAGAATCATCGAAAATTGGCCAGTTAATGGGGTGTTCTATGTGTGCTGTTCGGGGGTTCACAACAAACCTACTCTGCACGGCTGTGGGGTCCATTCCAGAACTCGTTCTTGATCCAAACCATTCATTTTGTTTGTCTCATTGCGTATGCATACCTCATAAAAATTAAGATTGATCAGACATCCGTAACTATAGATCGGTCACCATTTAACTTACAGTTCTATGAAAAAAATACCAACAAAAGTTTCTTCAACTGTTTCGTTTCCATAAAAATGTAGTATGGAAAACATGATTACCAATGTTTGATCATTCTAAATTTTTTATGTGGTATACATGCTCGAGGAAACGAACAACATGAATGATTCAAATAAAATAATGACTCCTAGAATAGGCCCCACACCACACGTGTTGTGTGGAAAGTGCACAACATACACCCCGCTCCAAGTTAATATAGACACCTCACCCCAACTATACATTACAAAAACATCTAATGGACTATTACCTTCTACTATTAATTAAGGGAGAACTACAAAGTGACAATAAATGGTCGGAGATCCTCAATTCTGGATTTCCCTCTATGTCAAAGAAATTTTCGGTTATTGGATCATTTGGAAATAAAAAAATAAAAAACAAAAACATTCAATGTAACGGCCCAAACTTCCTTGGCACATAGACACAAAGAATTTGGGAACAAGTGATAGTGGACCCAATAAAATCTGCCATTGTTGCGTGTCACTTCTAAAGGTGTCTAGGCCTGTCTACCCGCATCACAAATAATGCAAGAGCTTTGAAGTTAACGATCGAGCAAATCTTTAGTGACTTAAAGGAGTTGATAGCACCTAAGAAATTTCAAATTTGATTCTTAAGAGAGATCGAACTCTTAAATCTTAAGTATCGACCACTTGACCAACCTTTAGAATTAACGTTAACGTTTTTATTGCTTGTTATATAATAAGCACACATTCGACTGGACCACAGCAGTTTCCTCCTCCCTTCCTATTTATTTGATTATGTCAAATGAAAACCCACGTCCTTACATTTTTTTTTTTTATCTATATCAAAAACCATAATTAAAGGCTTTGTTCAGTGTGGGTTTTGAGGGATAGTTTTGGGGGTAATAAATAAAGAGAGACAAGAAAAAAAAATTATTGGGGGCCATGTAAGGTGGTTCTTGAGACCCAAACCAAACAAGGTGAAAGCAACTCCATCTTATAAAAACGTTAAATCATTGAGAATGACAACATTATAGTAATTCATTGTTTAAAACTTGTTTTTAAAAGTCAATGCAAGAATTCACAAAAAAATAATAATAAAAGACCAAAACTGTTTATATAGGCACACAACATTATAATATGAAATGCGATAATGTCAAAACTGTTTTTATTAGTGACTACTCAAAAGATTTGTACAATATGCAGGGTGTGAGACTGTCATCTATTAACTATATTCATTGAGATTTCGGAATTTTGGTCAAGTATTCTACCATATAAGTTCATGCCACTTATAACAACTATCATTTTTATGTAGGAATATGTCACTTTCCCGATCTTACCTAAATATCACCTAAAAAAAATCTCCTTGAACTGTTAGAAAATTCACAGAAATTTTTGTAGATACAAAACAAGATGCAAAAATAATAAGCAAAGATAATAATTTAATCAAGAGATTAAGGGTATAGAAAAGTCTGTGGACTGAGGCACGCGTACGTGTAGCGCTCTCCTAAGAAAAGATACGTCCCCATCTTACACCGGGTAGATTGACGTTCCACTCCCAAGATACAACAATTCCCGGAAAGTTTTGTGTGCAACTAAAACTTTCACCGCGAACTAAATATTGCCCATATGCTCAAAAGAAATATAGTGTATGCTCAAACTAAAGAAATCCGGAACACTTTGTAGCAACAGTTTTTCCCTCTGTTTTGTAACTACACGTACAATACAAAGTATCAGAAACTTTCAAAAGTGCTATGTATGTTTTGTCTCTTCCTATCTTCATATAAATACAAAAGAATAATAGGCATTACTAGCTAAATGAATAAGAATCATTCTTTCATCAGTTACATGAGCGCTATACCCAACGTCTATATTGAGTAAAAGCATTTATAGAGACAATGGCCAATTGACTCTACATGTAACCGGTGAACTTAACACACCAAATTAATATATAATCAGCAAAATAAATGTAGAATAAAATCAAATAAATATTTACTATGAAATTATAAATCATAAATTATAACATGAACAACTGTGGAATGCATGATTTCAACTTATAAAATATGAAGTATTACTCATCTAGATGAGGCTCTTATTATAAATGTATGTCTTGAAAAGTTAATAGGAAAAGATTGTATAATTATGTTTTCCTCTTTTGAAAAGTTAATTGGTAAATAGTTAGTAGAGTATAATCTTGAAAGTGGAGGTAAAAATTTATGTGAAAAGTGTAATGATGATATTTTTTGAATAAGTTGGATTATGAAACAACACATTGGGATGGAGAGAGTAATAAGAATAAGAATAATTAAAATTGGAAATATTAAATCTAGAGTATTTTTAAACGAGATACTCCCTCCGTCCCAAATTGTTGGTATTGACGTATTTCAATGCAATTTTTAAACTGTTCATATCTTTCAATCTATAAAGTATTTTATATGTAATATAGATCTTATTTGATAAATTTCAATTAGTTTTGTTTTACAAAGTTTTAAATTTTTAAAAAATATTATAGATTGAAATATATGAACAGTTAAAAATTGTATTGAAATCCGAACAGGACAAATAATTTGGGAATTGGGACAGAGGGATTACTATCTTTCTTTTTATTTGCCAACACTTTATCAAGATGGGTTAGGAAGAATTAGTGGGTTAAAACCCAAATGAGTTTGATGACTATCTCAAACAAGGTGTCTCTCTTCGGAAACCAAGAAATGCTATTAGAAGGACTAAAGGGATAACTCCAAATTGAACTCTTTACTTTTATTCTAGGACGAAGGGAGTGTTTGCATTTCTTATTTTTATGTAATCATTCATCAATAAGAAAGTTTGAGTGGACCTAAACTTTTGGGCCCAAAAAATTCATTATTAATATTCCACTTGAAAAAAGATGGAAAATAAAACAAAAAAGGGGGACAAATCTTGGATGCTTTTGAAGAATCTGGGGTCCAATAAACTTCTCTTTTTTTTTGGAACCATAAATAAACTTCTTTATATCAGATGTGAATTGCAAGAAAGCAATAATGCTCTCTGGTCTCTTCTATACTTTATGAAAATGTACCTTAGGAAGGGTTAGTGGAAACATCCTCATAAAAAGAAACAAAAACATTAAGGGCTTGTTTGTTTGGAGGGATTAAGAAAATGGAGATATGCTAATAACACAGATCAATTAATATGGAATCCATATGTTTTTTTTTTTTTTTAATTCCAAGTGGAGATTATATATAGATTTGTAGTGTGATTGGTTAGAACGTGTTAAATGATGAGATAAGATTTCGAGAATAATAGGCTGTTGGATTGAAATAGTTTGATAATCCAAATATTGACCTAGTCTTGTGAATATTAATCCCGAGAGAGACAGGATACAATAGTGAGTCATAAGAGGGATTATTAGCCTCTACTAATTTCCACCATAATCCAACACATCCCCTTATTTTGTTTACCCCCGGTTTTAGGGATCTAGGGTGGGTGTTGTGTGGTAGGTGTTGTGCGCTGTATTGTGCGGTAAGACAACGTAGTTTTTGGCAGAAAGAGGGGCGCTGCTGTCCCGGCAAGGGACAACACCCGCTGTCCCTGGCAATTCTGGGGAGTTCTAAAATCGTTTCAATGATCGGAAATGTTCACGTCGAAGAGCTGGCAGAGTAGAATAAAAGTACCAAAAATTAGCCGAATCGGATATCATTTAGTACCTAATCGAAAATTTTTATCTCGAAGAGAATGCATCCAAAACACTAGATCATACCCACTCAAACCCATTATTGCTGAGTTATATCCGTACTGATCAAGTAATAAATAGTATCTGATTGAGCTAATTTTTGGTACACTTGTTCTACTCCGTGAGCTCTTCGACGTGAACGTTTCCGATAATCGACACAAGACCGGAACTTCTCGGAATCGCCGGGGACAACAGGTGTAGCGTCCCTCTGTCCGCTTTTGGCACAACTCTGAAGCTTCCAAAGATCTTGTTTGGAAGAAGAAAAAAGCCACTACAAAGTGCCTAAACTCTAAATCTAAAGTACCTAAACCCAAAGTGGTTAGCTAGGGGGCAATCAATTGCAAGGTCCGCCTTTCATGTTTTTCTCCTGATCCAATCCTATCTTCAATCTTTCTTAACAAACAATCCCTTATATGTGTTTGTCTTTTCCGCTAATGGTACTTTTTTAGCATTTTACGTTTTTTTTATGTGATGTATTATGAGAAAATAACCTATCTCATAAACCACAATAAATTGACTTTTTGGCTTTTCGAGTTAGTGGAATGAGTCCACCCCTTCTTAATGGAAAGGCCAATGTATCTAGATTACATGATTTTCCTGGCACTAAGATCAAGTAATTTAAATATTACGCTTGGCTAATTTCTAGGTATCTAAATATAAGCCAATGGGCTTGTAGCCAGTTGGCAACTCTTGGTTCTCCTCGTATGGGTGACTAGGGTTCAAGTCCCGCCATGAGCGTGCGGTGTTCAGAGCTATGGATAGCCTTTGACACTTTTGTAGACTAACATATTATCTATCCACTAACCCTCGCTGATGTATACAATATCAAGAAAAAAAAAATTCTAGGTATCTTTGTTCATCTTAAAATTATGGACTCCAAGTTTGTAAAAATATATAAATATTTAGATATTTGTAGCCCTGGAGATTTGAAGTTTTTTTGGGTAAATCATGGAGATTGAAGTTTACTTTTATAGTATTTGGGAATCATAAGCACTAACCAATTAAGAGAGTTGACTTAATCATATGACCCAGTCAAATAGAATGTATAGTACTTTTTTGAGAATCCAGATCATCTCTAGCCCATTTACTCTTCCCCGTAAGATTTTATGAGTAAATCCAAATCATTAAATGCAAAAATGTAGGTTCAGATGTGGATTATCTGTCTCTTTCAGTTCAAAGCATGGACCAACGATGATACATTTTGTTTTTTCAAATTAACAATGAAATGAGTGACAATGAACAAATTCTCATTGTAACGAAGAATTTCAACATTTTGTCATGAACTAAAACTTGGAGACATGAAATGGAAAATGGAATCGAGAAAGGAAAATGCTTTTCTTTTTCTTTTTCAGAAAATATTAATATGTACTATTATTTTTAAATTTGTAAAGTTATTTTAGCTTTTCAAACAAAAAGTAGTAGTAGCAGAGGATGTGCAGTGCAATTGTGCAAAACAAATGTAGTCCAGTACCGAAAGACACTGAAGTGTCGCCCTCCGTAAAGGTCACATGCTAGCATTAAAGTTGCTGGAGTAACACTAACGCCTATACTCTTTTTTTTTTTTTCCGACTTCTGCCTTGCAGCACTGAATTTTGAGGCCCCATTCCTCTTGTCGATTTTGTTTTAGTTTTCAAAATTTTTTGATCGATTTTTTGCTCAAAAAAAGTCTAAAAAATCTCTCATCACATAAAAAGTGACATTAAGATAAACAACTTTAATTTTGTCTACAGCTTAAAAAAAAAAAACTATGAGTTAGCGATTTTTTTAAAAGGCCTACAAACGAAATGAGCTGAAACAAACCAAGTTGCTTACCAGCCGCTTGATCTCTAGCTTGAGTTTTTGGCTTATGTAATAAACAAGTCGAACTCAGTACTTTAATATTTAGCCCTGCTAAAACAAGTTTGGCTTGTTTAGTAAAGTAGTAAATGAACCGGGCTTGACTTGTTTATAAACAAGTTGGTATTGAACTCTAATTTTAGTTTTGTTTAGAAAAGGAGTAAAGTTAAACATTGACGACTTTGACTCGGCACAACTCATTTACACTCCTAATTTGTAGTGGTGCTTGTATTACTTTATAGCCTAAATGAGTCATCAGAGGGTAGAAGTAAGTTGCAATGACAAGTTGCAGGCCATGGACACCTAATTTAATAATTGAAAACCTACCCCATATAGAATAAATAGAAAGAGCACATTCACCGTATTCGTGGCCAGTATATTTTCTTGGGAAAGTCTCATTACCCATTAAATCCGCCCAAAATTTATCTAGAATTTAAAATTCTTAATTAGAAAGTTGCCACGAGTAAGTCAGTCTGGAAGACAAAAGGTGGTTCTCTGTGCACCGGCCACGTAGCTTACCGAATTAGTTGTGATTTGTGTCTTTGTGACTTCAGGTTAATTAGGTGAGACTTGAGAACTTGTAGAGTGGGGAAATTAAGATTTATGAGTAGAGCTGATAAACAAATTAATTACTCAAATTCAAGCTCGTGTTATCTCGTTAAAAGCTCGTTGCGCTAGGTTTGTTAGAACAGATAAAGAAAGCTTGGATATTTTTTTAGTTAGACTTTCGAATTAATCTTAAACAAGTTACTACTTTGTTCTTTGAGTATGTTGTTTAAAAATTTAAACTGCTTGAGATCGGCTTGAGATCAAAACAATTAAAAGTCAATTAAGATTAACTTGCTTGACAAGCCAAAATTCAAGATATTTTTAAGGTTCGCCAAAGTTTCAAGCTAAACTTGAACAATTTAGTACTGCCATAGGTAAATATATATCAAAACGTTTATATGTGAAGTAGTACTTCATGTTGAAAAAAAAAAGAAAAAGGAGAGAGAGAAATAAGATCCAATTAAAAAGTTTGTCAACATGGAGACTAAAATAAACAATCAAACTTCAATACACAGACAAGTTGAAAGAGAGGCCCAGACCAACTAGTTGGATCAGGCCATTTGTACTCGAACCAATCTACTGGATTGAATTGGGCCTAGATATTTTGGGTTACGCCCCACGCTTGTTGTTCTATAGATATCACACCTAGGCCCAATCAAAGTTCCATTCTATACCAGAAAGAGGGGCCCAAAGTACTTGAAACTCTCCATGTTGTACTTTTTTTTGTGCCATTCGTTAATTCTAATCTACTCTATCATAGGAGACTTGGAGAGGGGGGATGAATGCTTACAGGAATTGAACTCTGCCCATGTGAACATGAGTAGAACTACTTGACTTAGGTGATTTTGGTGGGATTAAATAGTACTTCGTTTGTTTGGTGGTTGAAAACTTAAAGAGAAATACTTATTCACGGATGTGGCGTAAAGGGGGAGTTTGCGATGGGGATTGCAGAGCTATGCTTAAGACCTCACACTGATTGTTGTTGAAGACAAGACGAAATCGATTGGTGATTGAGAGGAATTGCTTACAGAGCAACGATGGGGATTGCAGATCGCCATGCGACGGACGATTCAGTATCGATTCCCACAATTCTTCAGGGAGTTCCTTGCATCTCTCTCCTTCATGATTTCTGAAAGCAAAAGTTTAACAGTAAAAATTGTAGCTTTATGCTTGAGTTGTGATTTTGATTTCCCAGGAGGAGGAGGAGAAGGATTTGTGAATCTCAATTTCATTTGCATTTTATTCCTGCTTAAATTATATTCTCTGCTAAAGTGATTTTGATCTAGTGTATGCACATCTATTATCGGGAAAAAAATTTCACTTGAATCGCTTTAGATTATGTATCATTCATTAATTGATTCACATGATTCTTAACTAGGTCAATCATCTTGACGAGTTCTACAACATGAACTAATGAGATCATATTAATAATATTGTAATGAATCACAATCGAGCAATTACTCAACCTAATTTGTATTCGGCATTATCCTTTATAAAAGGGATTAGATCGAATGTGACCAAATCTATTTGTATTAAAAAAAATTCACATTAATCATCTCCGATCAGGCACTAATAAGAATTAATTTGGTCTAGTAATTAACAAAATTTATCTTATTGAGAAGATCTAAATGTTGAACAGTTTTGATCTATTTCATAATTCTAGAATAAATCTCGAGTGATGATTTAAGTTGCATTTCTATTGGAAGATCAAAACGACGTAGTTTTGGGTACATGACATAGGTTCAACCTATGTCATGTCCCCAAAACGACGTAGTTTCATATAACAGCGGCTTATCTCAAGGCGACATCGTTTTGTTCCGCCCCTCTTCTGTCTCCTCCGGCTCCTCCTAACCCTCGTGTCTCTCCTCCGAACACAAATCATTTTGAGGTGAGATAATAACTTCAGGATCAAAGCTTCATTTTTCATCAACAACTACAAAAATACATAACGCAATTATCCAAGAGACAGAACACCAACCTTAGTCTGAAAATCGACATCACTAGACGCCGTTTTATACACAGTGTCCACCACCTGTTTGAAAGAAGACTTAAGAGAGAGATTGGTTATGGAAGACCTTTGAATTGTAGTGGTGTGTTTTGGTATCCAGAAAGTTTTAGATGCCGTTCCTAAACCGACCAATACGTGACTTAAGAGGTACAGGAACTACTCTGAAGAAGGAGCTAAAACATTTTACGTCTTATCTGATTCTTGTCTAGTACCAGTGTCTCTTATTACTTCTTCTTCTAATTTACTAGCGTGGAATTAGAATAATAGTGGTGAATAGTGCTAAGTTTTCTGTTTTGTTGGTTCCCGTAGTTTTCTATGTCTAGGGGTCATCCTTATCACCAGTCTTGCTACAAGGAGCACCATCACCCAAAATGTGAGGTTTGCCAACAATTTGCTAAGTATAAGATAATGTTAACTCTACCTTACACTTCGTAATTCTATTGCTATTGGAAGCACAATGATATTTCATACTCTCCATCCCTTAATGTTGGTCCCTTGGGAAAATTTAACCTTTTAAAGGAGACTTGCAATAAATGCGTTTCAACATTGAATTATCAGTATTTCATTTCCCATTTTAGTACTATATATCAACTTTTATGTAATTTTTAGCTCTGTGTGGGTGAGTTTGTTAAAGTTTTATCCTTCAAATTTCCAAAGAGGACTAAGAATCCCAAATTGGAAAGATGAACAATTTTGTTATGGACAATATGTCAACATCATACTAGGGTGCTACGGGATTCATTTTTATTTTTATTTTTACCTGAAGCATATATTGGTGGGTTGTAATATGACTTCTAACTTCTAATCCATGGAATGGTATCTAAAAATCTTATAGTGTCAAATAATTAGAATAATATAGTGCTTGGGTGTGGTGGTTTGTAGTTTGATCTAATTGCTGTTAGTCCGTATTCAACATCCTAGGGTGGCAGATTGGCGGTTCATGCTCTAGTTTGCGAATAGGTGGTGAGATGAGCCAAAGTTAGACAGATTCTTTGAGCAGCTTGCTTATTTGGGGACAAATTCAAGGTATTGTGAATATATTTTCGTCAAGTGGCTCTACACTGGACACTGTGCACCCGTAGTTATGAAAAGCTCATGCTTTGCCCCTTAGCAGTATTTATATAGTGACTGTGCAAGAAATTTATAGATTCCCAGCACTTATCCGCTGTTTCTTGCATGCTACGAGTTTGGGTTTTGTCTACTGTGCCATTTATCTTATGTTCAATGTACAGATACATAATACATTTCGTTACCCCTTAGAAGTTGTACATGTAACTACGTAAGCTTATAATTTTCTCAAGTATAGGTACATAGTGTACACAGATGTGCTTGTAAGAATCCCTTTCTCTCTGTAGTTTTTGTTAGGACCTCTGCCACTCTTCTGTTCCTGCTTGTTGGATTGGTCACTTGGGTTTTAAATTTTAAAGGTTTATACGATAGAAAGCTAGGGAAACAAACATGAACTGACCAACTAATTTTGGAAGAAAGGGAGATTGGATTAAATCAGGTGACCTTACTTATCTGAGTGTGCTGTTTTATCTGATTTTATCATAGCTTTGCATTGGTGACTATTAAGGTTGTGATGCTCACAAAACCAATTTATTTGTGTTTATCATAAAGATACAAGTTAAACTTAGGCACAGAAAAGGAGCAGGACATGTTTTCTTACTACCTGTCCCTTTAATCAAAGTCCGTCACCAATTTGGAATTTTCCCTAACAACTGAGTCTTATTTTTTCAGCAGAGTTCTCATTTGTTTTTCGATTGTCCATTCTCTGGTTGGGTGTGGCATAGCTTCTTGTCCCTCTGTGGGGCATCCAAAAGCCAACCAGGACCTTGCTTGGTTGTCCCAAGGTTTAGTCCAGCAAATGTTCACAAGTCCCTTCTTGAGTTGATCTTTGCTGCAACAATCTACCATCTATGGGGAGAGCAAAATGCTAGGATCTTTAAAGCTAAAGGTAGGAATGGAGATATGGCGCTGAGGGAATATTAGAAGGGAAATATGGGCCTACTTGAGTTTTTGGGTAAAGGTTAAGGGCACTGTAGAATGGCAATGGATTAGGGGGAGGTAGAATGTCTGATCATTTTTTCTTGCGAGGAGAAGCTGTCTATTTTCTTGTATGGTTTGTTCACTTGTATTGTTTTCTTAGCTCTCTCTTTTAGTTTTGGTTTTGCTGAGCTAAAGAGTCTTATTTTTTGTCCAAATTTGATGAGAAATGTTGTTCCTTTGACTATAAACTTGAATGATTGCCCCTTAATATTAGTGGTTGTTTCGAAGAAAATTCTCAGTACTCGATAGTTGGTCTTGTGTTTTGGTTTTCTAATTTCTTGCCTTGGGCTGGAGTTCTAGATAGGTTCTTTGTTCTGAGTTTCTGTGGAGCGGTTCAGCACATAACTATCTCTGGAATGTTGTTGGCTTGTTGCAGTAGATGATGGGGACGGACTTGAAGCTTGGATATCTACTGGTGCAATTGGTGAACATGTTCTAGTGGAAGGTGACTGTTGCTAAAGGATTCATTTGGAAAAGATATGTGGAGGTCTACTAATTAAGGAAGAAGCGAAGATTACATATTTCAATTGGAAGAATTTCTTCTCATAGAAGATTTGGTTTTGCTGCTGCTACTTCTTATACTGTTAAGAGTGACTTGAAACATTTCCAGTTTTTGAGTGCTGCTGCTACTTTTGGGAGGCTTTGCTATTATCTTGGAGGCCTAAGAAACTGCAATGTTATGACCACACACAACAAATAAATACTGAGAATTTTCTCAAATTCATGTATTTTGAATTTCTCATGGGTTATGCGCATACCCAACATGGATCCCGCGTGAGAGAATTGTCAACACTCTATAATTGTTGCACGAGTGTGACTAGTTTTTGAGAGTATTTGTACAGTCTGCTTGTTTGAAGGCAAGGGTTTTGTTCCTTGAAATCTTGTTTTATGTTTTGGTTTGGGCTTTCAATAAAAAATATTTTCAACCGAAAAAAAAAACCTACCAAATTTCTTTGGCATAGTGGTGTCATAACTGGTTTTGCTTACCTTGATTCGTGTAATTCTTATTGGCAGATGGGCAATGTTTTTATTGATGATCGAAGGATACATGTGCATTTTAGTCGAAGTGTTTCCAAATTGTGGTCCCAATTCAGATGTGGCCAAATGGTAGATTGTAGTATCAGTGAATAGTTTCTAGGGCAGCGATTGTCGTGTTTGAGTAATTTTTTTTTTTTAACAAGTAACCCAGAATTTTTGATATCAAAGGAAAAGCTGAAATAAAATGGAAACAAGAAAAGAAACCCATGATTTCTAAACATCATCTACTGCAACAAGCCAACAACATTCCAGAGAGAGTTATGTGTTGAACCGCTCCACAGAAACTCAAACCAAAGAACCTATCTAGGACTCCAGCCCAAAGAAAGAAATCAAAAAACTAAAACACAAGACCAACTATCGAGTACTGAGAATTTTCTCGGAAACCACCACTAGTATTAAGGGGCAATCATTCAAGTTCACTAGTCAAAGGAACAACATTTCTAATCAAATTTGGACAAAAAATAAGACTCTTTAGCTAAGCAAAACCAAAACTAAAAGAGAGAGCTAAGCAAACAATACAAGTGAACGAACCATACAAGAAAACAGACAACCTCTCCTCGCAAGAAAAAATGATTAGACATTCTACCTCCCCCTAATCCATGATTTCCTTTGATATCAAAGGAAAAACTGTAATAAATTTTAATAATTTAAATAAAATAAAAATTATTTGGAATATACTACATAATATGTTTTAATTATTTGTAAGTCACATATTAATTTTATTATATTATAACGCAACACCATGTATAATAAATAGACTAATGGACAAATTGAACAAGTCAATTTTTTTGTTTTCCAAGTAATTCAGCTTGAAATAGAAAAAAGGATTACCAAACATACAGCCTCCAGAGAACATAACCCAAGGAAGAAACAAAAGAAAAGAAAAGAAAACTAAGATGCCAAGAGACTACATTTGGGAATTCTACTTTGGACAAAATGAGAAATGCTATCGAGATGTTTACAATCCATCTAACAGAGGGAGAGGAAACATTTACAATTGGATGATACAATGAAATCACAAAATGTATTTTCAATATGGGGCTTCAAAAATCCTTAGATTGGACAGAGCTAATGTCCACTTTTGAAACTAGAACATGCATTTTCAATATGGTTTCCATATGAAACCCTCACAATAATCCACTAGGACCAACCTTCAATGATTTGAAATTATCAAATTCAAGGACCATTTAGAGCAACAAGCACACGGGCAAGTTAATGCACCTTTTGGTGCCAGAGGACAACACCTCTGGAATAGGCAACCCAAATTACCCAACAAAGTGGGATGGCCAACTTTCAATGATTTGAAATTATCCAATTTAAGGACCATTGATAGCAACAGCACACGGGGGTTAATGGACCTTTTGGTTGCCAGAGGACAAAGTGGGATAAAAAAGTGGTAGAGGACATTCCCTCTACCAAAGCTTCCACCAAAGAAATTAAAATTTAAAATTACAAACTATAATTTAAAATACATATGTACAAAAAAATTCAAATTTTTTTCGCATCGAATTAAAGACCTCTATTAGTGGTTCAATTAGGTGCAAAAAAAATTTAAAAATTATGCATAGTAAGTACTTTAGTTTTTTATCTGAAGGATATTGCGAAGCAATTCAACAAACCAAAAATGTAAAATAATAAAGTATATAATATTTTAGAGTATTTTTTTTGCATCAAATTAAAGGTCTATATTAGTAGTTTAATTTTTTGCAAACAAAAATAAAAAATTATACTCAGAAGTACTTTATTTTTTTATCCGAAAGATATTGCAAAACAACTTAACAAGCAACAAGCCAAAAATGTAAAGTACTAAAGTATATAATATTTCAAAAATTTTTGTATTGAATTAAATCTCTCAATTAATAGTTTAATTGGGTGTAAAAAATTTAAATTTTTTTCTGTTGAAGTACTTTATTTTTTGGTCCGAAGGAAATCGCAAAGTTGGGAAAAAAAATGCCTAGATGTTGCAGTGGCAAGGAAGCAATACCTGACGTGGGGGAGGGTACTTTGGTAATTTTAGTAGGGGTATTACGGGATGTTAAATATGGACACCCCTTAGGCTATCCATAACTAAAACTCTTGCTGGGTGATACTTAGTCCTAGTTATAAATAACACTCCCAAATTTTTTTTGACAAATTATTCCATAGCTGTGGGCCAGGGCATAAATTAGAACCCTCATATTTATGCCCCCAGTATCAGGCACTTGGGTCCTGTTGCATTTCTCTATTTTTAATCAGTTTTATAATATATTTTCAAAACCTTTTTTATTTTGCATAAATGAGCTCTCCTAATTTACATAACATAATTATTCTTTTAGTAGAAATGACCTTTTCTTTTTTTGCATAAATGAGCTCTCGTCATTTACATAACATAATTATTCTTTTAGCAGAAATTATTTTCCTTAGCTTCGAAATCCATTAACAAAACAAAGTTTCTTAAAAACGCGATATGAAAACCCGATTACAAAATAACTACCAAATACTTAAATCGGTATTGCCAAAGCTATGCGCGCAGATATACAAGTGTATTGTTGGTAGACATAACTCTCATGCAACATTTGTGTTTTACACTTTCTTTACACACGCACATTACATTATCGCCATTTCAAGTACCAATTGAGAAAATATTGACAGTTCCGAAAGAGAGACAGGATTCAACTGTTTACCTAATCAAGTAACCATTTTATTGACTACAACCTTATTCCAGCTTTTTATTTAAAAAGACTGATGCCCGTAACTTAAAAGAGCATCACGATACTGGTACGTTTAAACACTTGTTATCGCATAAAGTTGCAACCTTTACGAGAGTAGAGGACGTTATAGACGATTTTGAGTTCACATGTAGTATGACCTAGGAAACGTTTAGTGGATCTAGTTTGTTACTCCCATATGGTGAAATCACCTCTTTGAACAAAAAGAGTTCCATATTCTATTTGTTGCACTCTATTGTGAGAAAAAATATTCATGGTCTAGGGGCATTGTGACGTGGTGTTTCAATTGACAGTGTTCACTTCGCATTTCTAAAAGATTTTTCAAAAAGATTTTTTCCCTATATCTCATCTCTCAAATCATTAATTACATTTCTTTTTCTACTCATACCCTTCTCTCCAATCTTTATTCTCATTTCTCTCTCTATCTCTCTCTTATTATTACACATCTCTCTCATTATTACTTTTTTCAAAAATCCATCCAAACACTATCTCAAAAATATTTCTCAAAAAATTCTTCTCAAAACTCTCAACCAAACACAACGATGTCTTTATCCTCCACAAATTTATGTGGGTATCAATACTAAGTTTATGGACGCTACGGAAATTTGTGATAGAAAATGATATTATGGCCCCATGTAACAGTGCCTCGAAATAATGGCAGAGATTAGGACTTAGGAATGAATATGACCAACACCATTTGACGGTGCCTTGAGGTAATGGCAGAAGTTAGGACTTAAGACTTAATAGGCTTGTTCGGTTAACAAGTATCGGTTAATAAGTTAAGTTTTGTACTATTTAGTTTTGATGATGTAAGTAGATATAATAAGTGGAGAGAGAGAAGAAGAGAAATGATAATGTAAGCAAAACTAGAATAGGATCAAAATTGACCAAAAACTGTTAACCAAACATGACCAATATGACCTGCTATATAAAAATAGGATGACCAAATTTTAGAAACCATGTGACGGTGCCTTACGGTAATGGCAGAGGTTAGGACTGAATATGACCTGCTATATAAAAATACGACGACTAAATTTAAGACATCGTTGTCAAGAAAATTAAAAAAAAAAAAAAAAAATCAAAGTTCTGACTTGTTCCAACAAAAATTTCAGACTAATTATCAATGCAAATACCCAATTTATCCCCAGCCATCAGCTGTCTTTGAAATTTCCCAAGTCATGTCAGGTTTAAAACATTCGTGTTTAAGACTGGTAGCTGCACATTTCTATCAGTGGATTTGGGTGTAAGGGGTGGTTTGGGTAAATTAAAAAAAGTAGTTTTTTGGTTATTTTGGTTTTGTCCTTATTCAAAAAAAAATTGTATTCGTTAATTTTCGGTCAATTTTTTGAGGTTTCTTGATTTGTCTCGACGAGAGGAATCTAAAAAGTATAAAATTATTAGCCAAATTTAAAGTTTGGTGAATAAAAACGAAAAATAATCCCAAAAACCGGAAAATTGAATAAGGACAAAACCAATACACCAAAAAAGTAGTTTTTCAATTCACCCAAACCAAGCCTAAATTACCAGTTTAGCAAGTAAATTAACTCAGGAACAAGATTTTGAAATTTCAAGGTGTAGAAAATTAAGAATCTAAAACATTTAGATGTCTTGATAATGACCAGGTACAAACCAGAGTTGGTGCTCTTAACGAACCAAAAACAATTGAAGGGTGAAAAAAATAAAAGTTTCTCATAAATAGATTTTTAGTTGATGTCGGTGAAAAGAATGACCTATTTAAAATTTGTGCTTTTGTCGGTTTTAGCTCATCTAGCCCGTTTAGACAATTATGGAAACATGGCCTTAAGTACTACTCCCTCTGTCCCCTTTTAAGTAATACCTTTCGGAAATATGTATTTTTGGAGACGTTAAAAAATATACTTCTGTAGAATGTTTTTAAATTTTTTTGCACCAAATTAAAGTACTCAATAAGTAGTTTGGTATAGAAAATTAAAAAATTATATAAATAAATATATTTTTTAGGGGTTTGAAATTGTACATATTCTGATAGGGATCACTTAGAAAGGGACGGAGGGAGTATCCTTAATGCATGATAAAAAAAAACTATTTCGTCTAAATCAGTAATACATATTTGCACGTGTATATAGACTGAAAGTCTTACATCAATACCATTTAGGGTGTGTTTTGATCTAGCTTGCTTCTTTAGAAGTAAAGGAAAATCAAAGGGAAGCTTCAAGAAAAATAAAATTAAGTGGAAAAAGCCTGAATCTATTTATTTTGGACAATACAACAAGAAAAAAAAACAGAGAAATTCCAAATTGCTTTTCACATTCTTCAATTAATTAATAGTTCATGAAACATAGTAATTAAATTCGTTTTCTTTGTCAGGTCAAGCAAGTTACGATCAGGGTTGCAAATGAACCGAGCTATTCATGAACTATTCAAGGCTCGACTCGGTAAAAACTTTTTCGAGTTCAATTCAAGCACCAAATGAGCTAAACCTAAACCTGAAAGTATTTGACTCGATTAGGCTCGGGAACCTATGTATGTCTCATAACAATATTAAATATAAGCTTGGATACGTTTAAAGTTTTATACTTACATCATGAAAATTTAATAACTTGTCCATGTATAAACTTTTAAATGTACTATAAACTTAATTTTTTTTAACGTGATTTATAATTTTATATATGTATTTATTTATGTACAAATTAAATTTTTTATTGAAGATCTAGACCTATATGTATTCTTGATCTTTTCTTTAGATCAATTTGAGTGTACTCGATTATTCAACTCAATTGACAATGATAGCTAGTATCTAAAGCAAAAGTCTTTTCAATCTTAACATACTTGAACTTCACATTCAAAATACCTCTTTTTCTTGTTTTTAGGCCAATTTAGGCATTTTAAGCTTACCTGCACGTATCTTGGTGCTGAATTACTATAACTATGGCACGGAAATACTACATATATTCCTCCGACTAAGTTACTGGGCCAAAAATGATATGAGTATACCTAATTTGCACCACATATGCACACCAAGATGATGTGACAAATAAGGACAAACCTAATCATTTCAACACGGAAATGATGAAACCTACCATTTATGCAGCACACATCATCTTGAAGTATCGTGTAAAGTAAAGTTAAGTATCTATAACATGCGCATTGTTGATATATATGTCAATAAATATGACCCCATGAGAAGGATATATAACTATATAAGTGATGCATATATAGGGTTACGTACACTCAAATCTCATGTCCCATCACATGTGATAAGTGCTTACTCCATTTATCCATCCTTGAAGATTACAAGAACCAACCTTATGCCCGATTGGATGTGGTATTATTTTTAGGAGTATTATTTATAGAAGGGATAAGATAGTATGAGATAATATATATGGAGGGTGGTCACACATTAATGTAACATCACATGTGATAAGTGCTTACTCCATTTATCCATCCTTGAAGATTACAAGAACCAACCTTATGCCCAATTGGATGTGGTATTATTTTTAGGAGTATTATTTATAGAAGGGATAAGATAGTATGAGATAATATATATGGAGGGTGGTCACACATTAATGTAACATTTATGGAGGGAGATTAAGTAATATTTGATTTGGATGATTTTGGTAATACGGGGGTATAAGTACGTAAAAAACTGTCAAAAGAAAAATTTGCCTTTATGCATGCCCAATTTACATTTTAAGTATCATTTACTTATATTAAATACAAAAATTATAATTTATAACACGTGCCAACAATTAACTATAATAACTAATTTTATTTAACTCTTAAATAATTGTACTAATTTATTTGAAATATAATTACAAAGGTTTTAAAAAGAACTACTTTGGTGCAATTTTTTTTTGTGCGGAAGTATTTTATTTTTTGATCCGAAGGATATTGCAAAGCAACTCAACAAACTAACAATGTAAAATTAATTTTTTTAATCGAATTAAATATCTCTACGAGTAGTTTAATTTGATACACAAAAACTAAGAAATTATAGGCGAAAGTATTTTACTTTTTGATCCGAAGAAAATTGCAAAGCCAAAAAAAATGCCTAGAATTTGCAACAATGACATCAATACATAGCAGTAGCAATACTAGGGGAATTAAGAGGGGTACAATGGTCATTTTTCAAGGATATTAGGGGGTCATGAATATGGACACTCCCTGGGACGTTAATAAATAACACTCCTGTAGGGGTTATATTTAGTCCAAATAATAAATAATACTCCTGCACTTATTTTTAGCAAACTATTCCATAGTCATTGGCCTAACGATAAATTAGATCCCCATATTTATGCCCCCAATAAAACCTCATCCAAACGGGCAAGACGAATAAAAGCAAGCCCTAATTCTATTACTAGTCCCATCCCTCAAAATATCCACATTCCGTACAAGCAACTCCTCCCTCCCACCTCTATAAATACCCACATTTTGTAATAAAAAAACCCATAAAAAAAACCGAAAAAAAAATAGAGAGGGAGAAAAAACTCAAAAAAACCTACCAAAATGGCCAAGGCAAGCAGTTCCTCTTCGTGGTCGTCGTCGTCGTCGTCGTCATCATCATCATCAAGCATGAAAGAGAGGACATTGTCAGGTGTGGGAAACCTGATTAAGATGCTTCCGACCGGAAACTGTTCTTGTTTCAATTCCTCAGCCCTGTTTTGACCAACAATGGCAGCTGCAAAACCGTCAACAAGTACTTATCTGGAATATATTTGGGTGCTTGTGGCCTCTCTTGCTTTCTCACTACCCTCACTGATAGCGACGACTCCAATGGCACAGTCACTATGGTATTGTTTTTCAAACTTCAAACTTATGATTTTCTTTCTTCACTTTCTCTACCCGCACATACAAGTTGCGCACTCACTTGCAGATACGAAAATGTTAGGATCCATGAAAACTTTCCCTGAAATATGGTCCACGCATGAAAGAGAAATCAGTGGTCAAAATTTGGGAAAAGTTTTCATGTGTCCTACTCCTTCTCCTTGGACATACTTTGTACAGGTGGCAAGCAATATATGATGGAGCTGGAGGAGAGCCAGGAGGGGCGGTCACCCTTGCAACGAAAAAAAACCTGCAGTATTGTATATGAAATATTATTTTTCCTATTATTTATATAGGCTTGCCCCTTCAAAATATTTTAGAAAAAAATTTCGCCCCGCTGCAGTGAAATTTTTGGCTCTGTCCCTAGTGGCGGGTAAAGAACAAAATTTGAAGTGTTTGGGTCCGATTTTATTTACAAAAGGCATTTCCTGTTGGAAAAACTTGGGTTTTTATCCGTTTTTAATTAGTTATTAAAGTGGGTCCAACACGTCCACGTGGCCGGACCTACATACCGTTGTGTTCGCCTTAGTTAGGAGATTAAGATTGAACCCTTAGTTGGATAAAAACAAGTTAAGGTGAATGAGAAATTGACCCTGAAAGTGCCTACATGAACTTTGGTAGAAGGGGGAAAAATGTGTTGTCGCACATTGGTGAGGAACAACTCTTTCATTGGGTATATGTATCCCAAGTTGGACACTATGGATTGGCCCTTTGGGTCATTACAACTTTTGTTGGAGGAGAAAGCATGGACATAGTGGACTTTGGTCCATATAACACGCGCGCGCCGCCGACCGAACCGGGTTGGGTTGGGTTGGGTCATCAGATAAGATGGGCTTAGGCCCAATAGGTTCTTATCTTTTTACTGAAAATTTACATAGACTGGGTCGGATCGAACCGATCCATTTCAATTAAATTTTTTCTTTTTTTTCCTTGCCGAAACAGTGTACCCTCGAAACGTTTTTCCTTTTCCAGTACGTCTGTTCATGAACAGTCATCGGACATGATTGTTCACTTTCGACCGGTTGCGTCCCATTCCGAACAGCCGTGCCTTATTGCTTCGTACCTTCTCGTTCGGGTGCCTATTTCTGTATAAATAGAACCCTCATCTCTTCATTACATTCACATTTTTTCTAGCATACACTCTGCATCATTTCCAAGATAGAATATCCGGTTTCTTCACGTTGTTTTCTACAGCCAGCATCGCAAAGATTGGAGTCTTTACATCCGATGCAAAATAAAAACCGGGTAGTCCCGGAAAACGGACATCTGCTAAGAAGTCCATCAAGATCAGAGTAGTGGAGGACGAATCTATTTTAAGGACATAGTATCTTAATACTTGCCCTGGTTCGTTTCGAGTCGTCTTTTGCCAAATTCCGGTGTACTGAATTTGGTCCAGTAAGTTTCTGATCATTCTATTTTGTTTCTGTTTTGTTATTTTTTCCAGATTATTCACAACCGAATTTGCTAACATTTCCAAATTCGTTATATGGAATAGGTCGAGTTTACGTTATATTTTTTTGTCGACAGGCTAATGTCAAAGTACTTGTTTCCACTAAAAATGTCTTTAATTTAGTCCATTTAGTTGAAATTTTTGGAGTACGTATCGAAATGTCATTTAGTCAATAGCGAAAACAAAGCCGTAGCTATTTTGTTTTATTTGTCGTCAATCAAAATTAAGTTGAGCTAATTACCATGCATGTAGCATGCACTCAACAATTTTCTATGCTAAATTACGGACAAAACACTTGCATATAGAGTGAAGAAAGGTGTGGTTTCCTCATTTGGCAGGGCAAGCATGTGTTTTCTTTTCCTTATTTAGGGCCTGTTTGGGCGCCGTGTTTTCACGTTTTCACATTTTGCTTTTCCCCTTCTGGCTGTTTGGCCGACTTCTATGGAGAACACATTCTGGAGAACTCATTTGTCAAATTCTACTTTAGAGGCAAAAACTCAAAAACAGGTGACCCCTTCCTTTTCCCATTCTGGTTTTCTCATTCTCGTTTCTGATTTTCCCCTCATCTTCTCTTTCCCATATCTACCCCCAAGTTAAAGTTATCCTTTTCCACCGACCTACTCGTCGCTGCTCCTCACTCGTCGCTACTCGTCACTAATCGCCTCAGCTTGCTTTGAATCTGTCAATGAAAGGGAAAGGTTGTTGGGAGGTGGTGATGAAGTTGTTACCTAAAACAAATTGTCCTCTGTTACAAGTAATGGGGTTTTATTTGTGAAGAACAAAAATAGTTTAGGCGAGGGATGCTCGAAAAAGATTGTGAGAGAGTGTACAATTTGTCAAGAAAAAGATGAAGACCATGAGATGGTGGCTCCTTGTGCCTGTAAGAAACTCTGAAGTCTGAAGGTGGGTTTTCTCCTCCTTTTTTTTGCATAAATTTTTATTGAATCCCCTGTCCCTCTGTAATGGAACTCTAAAGGTTTTTAATTTTCTGTGTTTTCTCTTATTTTTGCATAATTTTTTGTCTTTTCTTCACATTTGCTGACTTATTTGGAATTTGTATTGGGTTTGTTGGAAAATGTGTTTTTGTTGTGTTTGAGGGACTGATTGTGAATTTTCATATTCCTTTTTGCAGGTTGGTATTGATTGATTCCCCTGTTCCTGTAATGGAACTCTAAAAGTTCTTTAATTTTTTGGGTTTTCTCTTATTTTTGCATAATTTTGAATTTTTCTTTTCTTCGCATTTCTTGAAACTTACACAGTATTTTTATTTGGGTTTGTAGGAAAATATGGAGTTTGATTTTTTATGTTACTTTTTTTTTAAAAAAAAATCTACCAATGATCATTTCTACCCGTTATCCAGTGCATATTTACCAATTGTATGAAAATTTCAGTTTTTTTCTTAACGCGGTTTTAACAAACAAGGGTAAATTGGTAAAAACAAATCCATAACTCATTTTCATCATTTTTCTCCCAAACACTACTACTTTTGCAAAATGCATTATACACATTTCTCCCAAACACTCCTCCCAGATTCAAAACTCATTCTGTCTATAATCCAAAAAATCAAAAATCCAAAAAGCCAAAAATAAAAAGTTGAAAAATTGGTTCCCAAACACCTTCTTATTAGTAATTCAATTCAAAACATACGGCTTTTGTACATGAAAAGGTAGATTCAGCCTGCAAATATCACATAACAAACAAATCATAACTAAATATGAATCTCTCTATATCTCCCTCATTGAGAATATTATTCATGCCAAAAATCAATTTCATCCGACTTTGTTTGATGTGTGAACAAATCGCATTTGTGCTAGAGAAAAGAAAGAAAGCGGAATATGATTTTGAACTTTGACTATCTTTTTTTTTTTTCTTGCACAATCACAAATCTCTTCTTCATCAAATTGGTTTTTGGCATGATTTCCCGACAAGTTCTACAAAATAAATGATTCAGATCGTATTTTTGGGTCTGCAATGGACCCAAAACCATTTTCTTTGGAGGGGACATGGAGGGAGGAAAAACTGAATGAGAATCGGTCCCTTTTAGATATTTAGGCATTATTCATTTTTTTCCCCATGTTTTTGGATCCATATTTATATGTTTGTATTACCATGTACCCTAATTTGATGTGATTCCCCAAATAGGTATTGCAACCTAAAGGGTCTGTGGCCAAGTTCTGGGACGTCGGTGGACTTATCCGCATGTAAACTCCGATCTGGGGTCTTTGTTCATGCATTATTTTTTCCGTGGTTGCTCTTTTGGACAAAAACATAACAGATTGCTTCTATCCCTCTTGCCATTCTGCAGTTGTACTCCAGGCTTCACCTCTTGTTATTGGTGCTATTTCTGGAACTGTGTTTGCCTTGTTTCCAAGCACCCGCCACGGGATCAAGTACCTTTTGAGTTCAAGATCTACAGCCTAGTTTGAATGGCTCAAATCTTGAGAAGAAATGAAAATATATTTCATATTGAATCGCAGGATTTTAAGGGTATTATATATGGAGGGGTATGAGATAGTATGAGGTAATATGTATGGAGGATGGCCTTATACTGATGTGATATTTGGTTGGTTTGGTGGGTGGGTGGGTGGGGGAGAGAGAGGAGAGAGAGAGAGAGAGAGAGAGAGAGAGAGATTAAGTAATACTTGGTTTGGATGATTTTGGTAATATGAGAGAATTAAATGGTACTCGGTTTATTTGGTAGTTGAAATGGCGGTATAAGGTAGAGTGGATGATGTAAAAAAATTTCAAAAGACAAAATTTTCCTTGTCCATGCCTATATTACATGTTATGCGTTTTTTACTTCTATTAAATACAAAACTTATTAATTTATTCCACTTGTCAGCAAACAAGCTATAATAACTTATTAATTATTTTATTTACATATTAATTTTATAGAATTTTATATTATAACACCAAACCATGTATAATAAATAAACAAATGGACAAATTGAACAAGTTAATTTTTTTTTTTTGGGCGTGTAATTCAACTTGAACTAGAAAAAAGATAACTGAATATATAGTTTACAAGAGCATACCTCAGGGAAGAAAAAAAAAAACTAAGATGTCAGGAGATTACATTTGGGAATGCTATTTGGACAAAATGAGAAATGCTATCTAGATGTTTCCAATCCATCTAGAGGAGGGAAAGGAAACATTTACCATTGGATTTGGATGATACAATGAAATCACAAAATCCACTGGCCATGTGAGCCGAACATGGGGCTTCAAAATTCCTTACATTGGAGACAGCTAATGTCCACTTTTGGACCAACCTTCAATGATTTGGAATTGTCCAATTCAAGGATCATTGAGAGCAACAGCACACGGGCAGGCAAAGTTATCAATCTCGTCCTGTACCGGCCGGTACCGGCCGAGATGTACCGTACCGGAAGAAAAACGGGATACTCAGCACTCTATTCCGTTCCGGCTTAAATACCGCCATATCTCGGGCGTTCCGGGCTGTTCCGGCCGTTCCGGGCTGTACCGGCCGTTTTCCGGATCTCGCCCGGTACAAGAAAACTCATAATTTTTTTGGATTTTTGGGCATAAAAACGATCGGCAAATGCTTCGTGATGCACGATAGACAATGGACGACTTCGTTTCAAGTGTCTAGGCACAGTAAAATATTTTAGGTAAACTTTTGTGTATATATTTAAGGTACAAAAACGATCGGCAAACTTTTGTGTATATATTTTAGGTACCTTCAGATTTCAAGTGTCTAGGCACGGTAAAATATTAGAACTTATTTTCATTTATTGTACTTTAGGTTTTTTGAACATGAAAAACATATGGAAAAAACATAAAAAAATATTAATGACGATAAATCCGAAACGGTACCGAGATATATTCCGGTACCGGTATGTACCGTTCCAATAGAGAAAACGGTACGCGGACCGGTACGAGATTGATAACATTGCGGGCAGGTTAATGGACCTTTTGGTGCCAGAGGACAATCCCTCCGGAATAGGCAACCCAAGTTACCCCAACAAAGTGGGAAGACCAACCTTCAATGATTTGAAATTATCCAATTCAAGGACCATTGAGAGCAACAACACACGCCAGGTTAATGGACCTTTTGGTGCCAGAGGACAGTCCCTCTGGAATAGGCAACCCAAGTTACCCAACAAAGTGGGATCAAAAAGTGGGAGGACAGCCCTCTACCTAAGCTCCCACTAATGAGATTAAAATTTTAAAAATACATTTGTACACAATTTTTTCAAATTTTTTTCACATCAAATTGAAGATCTCTATGAATAATTTAATTACGTGAAATAAATTAAAAAATTATGTATAAAAGTACTTTATTTTTTTATCTGAAGGATATTGCGGAGCAACTCAACAAGCCAAAAATGTAAAATACTAAAGTATATAATATTTTCAATTTTTTGTATCGAATTAAAGATCTCTTAGAGTAGTTTAGTTTGGTGCAAACAAAAATAAAAAATTATGCGCAGAAGTAATTTATTTTTTGATCCAAAGGATATTGTGAAGCAACTTAACAAGCCAACAACCAACAAGCAAAAAATGTAAACAAGCCAAAAATATAAAATACTAAAGTATATAATATTACAAATTTTTTTGTATCGAATTAAAGACCTCTATTAATAGTTTAGTTTGGTGCAAACAAAAATTAAAAATTATGCACAAAAATACTTTATTTTTCGATCTGAAGGATATTGCAAAGCAACTTAAGAAGACAACAAGCCAAAAATGTAAATTACTATAGTATATATATAATATTTTAAATTTTTTGTATCGAATTAAAGATCTCTATTAATAGTTTATTTGGTGCAAAAAAAAAAAGAAGAAAAGGTTTATCCGTGGAAGTACTTTACTTTTTTGATCCGAAGGAATTCACATAGCCGGAAAAAAAATTCCCAGAGGCAACAGTGGCAAGGAAGCAGTACGCGCGGGGGATGGGGTATTAATTGGGGCAATTCTGTAATTTTAACATGGGGTATTAAGGGGTGTTAAATATGTCAAAAGACAAATTTACCCTTATGCATGCCCAATTTACATTTTAAGCGTCATTACTTATATTAAATACAAAACTTATTAATTTATTACACTTGTCAACAAATAAGCTATAATAACTAATTTTATTTTACTCTCAAATAATTTTACTAATTTATTTCAAATATAATTAAAAAGGCTTTAAAAAAAAGCACAACTGTGGTGCAAAAAATATATAAATTTTGCGCAGAAGTACTTTAATTTTTTATCCGAAGGATATTGCAAAGCAACTCAACAAGCTAACAATGTAAAATACTAAAGTTTATAATTTATTTCATTTTTTTGTATCGAATTAAAGATCTCTATTAGTGGTTAAATTTGGTGCAATAAAACTAAGAAATTATGGGCAAAAGTATTTTATTTTTTTATCCGAAGGAAATTGCAAAGCCTAAAAAAATGCCTAGAATTCGCACCAATGGCAGAAATACATAACAGTTGCAATACGAGGCGTATTGGGCGGGGGTATTAAAAGGGGTAGAATGGTCATTTTTCAGGGGTATTAGGGGGTCATAAATATGGACATCGCTTGGGGTGTCCATAAACAACGACACTCCTGTCGGGGTGATATTTAGTATGGGTGATAAATAACACCTCTGAACTTTTTTTTGGCAAACCATTTCACAACCGTGGCCGGGGCATAAATTAGAGCCCCCATATTTATGCCCTCAAAACACCATCCAATCAGGCTATTAGGTCCTGTTGCATTTCTTTATTTTTTAAGTTTTATAAAATACTTTCAAAAACCTTTTTTTGCATAAATGAGCTCTCGTCATTTACGTAACATAATTATTCTTTAGCGGAAATGATTTTTCTTAGCTGTGAAATCCATTAACACTTTCTGAATATGTGCGTGATCTGCGATTTGGTACGCCTAAGAAGCATTCGGGAATCATCAATCAAAGTGCTACGAGGGTGTTCATTTGAATAGTCTCCATTGATCAACTTGACAGCCATAAGAGAATCCGATTCAATACGAATGTTGCTGTACCCTCTCTTTAACATTATTATGGTGAGACCTCTGTAGATTATCCAAAGTTCCGTTTTCAAGCTTGAATCTAAGTGGAGTTTGCCATAAAATCCAAGCAACCACTTGCCCTGATGGTCCCTGAATAGTCAGACAAAGCTAGCCTTTCCATTTCTTTCGTATAAGCATCCATCTATGTTGAGTTTAACACCTGTTGTCAGAGGAGGAAACCATTTGTAGGATAAGTTCTTGGTTAGTCAAATAAATTCAACTTAGAGAGAGACAAACAATAACAAAATAACTAATGATCAATCGAGAATAAAGAGATTTGTGGAGGGGTGAGAGATTAGGCCAAGTACACAAAGAAAGACGACATCGGTGTTCAGTCCACTCCTTAGATTGATGTCCCTATACACCAGGTCTTGGAGAAATAGGCTCGCGAGCAATCACAAGAACAAATATTTTTTTATTCCAGAGCTCTCAAGCTACTTTCTCTCAAAAAAATTGTGGGTTTTTATTCATTTTACTATTTAATAACCTATAATCAGATCTGGGTAACTAACTATTTACAACTTGACAATTTCAAAGAGACTTTTGAGGTAGTTAAATACTATTTAATGGATGAAAAGGGGAAAACTTATAATCCCAATCCTTGCACGGCATCTATCCGATGGTCGCAATTACCGGTAATTATCTCCTTCTGCTTGTTCCGGTGCCCATCCGAGGGAAGTCATTCTTTGGATCTCTTGGAATTTGTGAAGGAATGTCCTCATATTTATATAGATTTGCAACTAATCATTGGCCAACGGATATTCCCCTTATAATGCGAGGACATGTGCTCTCTCCATATACTAGGACCACGTGGTTGACGTCACCTGAGGATGACCCTTGCAACATAGTCGGTGTACGCCATTCCATCGCGGTGATCCCTTATCTTTTTAATCCGCCAAGCCACTTATATCTCCCCTATTCCTTTTGTGAATTAGACATGGTTGCGACCCTTTTGGGTCGCGCCAATATTTCAAATGAGCCCTAAATGACTCTTATGACCCTACCTTATGGTCAGATTTTGGTAGCGACCTCAAGTCATAAATGCTAGTAACTTCCTGTCGCGTTAATTTACCTTTCAAAAAGGGTCACAACAGGTGGATTCCTCATAATATGAGGTTCCTTTATCAGGGGTCCCCCATACTTGGGTTAATATGACTTAATTTTACTCTTCCGCGAGGTATTCCTCCTCGCGGTGCGATCTTATTCGTCTTATTGACTTTATTCAGAATCTGATGTGTTCACTGTTGACTTGTCTTCCACGTGGCGAGCTCTAAAGGCTAGTCAATGGTCACCCTTGGTCAAATAGGCTTACGCGCTAACCTTTCCCACACCATCTAATTAGTATAGAATGAGGAGTGCGATTGTAGAGAGGGGATTTAAAACCTTCCTTGATTTCCATGGCTCTTCACCTAATTGAGTAACCAATTAGACTACAACCTAATTCAAGCTTGTTTTAAAAAGACTAATTACCGTAACTTAAAACTTAAAAGAGCAGCACGATACTCGTACATTTAAACACTTATTATCGCGCAAAGTTGCAACCTTTACGAGTAAAGGACGTTATAGACGATTTTGAGTTCACATGGAGTATGACCTAGGAAAAGTTAAGTGGATGGAGTTTGTTACTCCCATATGGTGAAATCACATCTTTGAACCAAGTAAGAGTTCCATATTCTATTTGTTGCATTCTCTTGTACAAAAAAATATTTCATGGTCTAGGAACACTATGACGTGGTGTTTCAATATCCTTATTCGTCACACATTTCTGTAGCTATTAATATTAAGTGTATGGACCCCTTTAAAATCTATGATAGAAAATGTATTATGGCACAACACGGTGCCTCAAGATAACGGCCGAGGTAAGGACTGAATATGATCTGATATACACAATATTGAGAGACATCCTTGTCAAGGGAAAAATAATAATGATTAAAGTTCTGACTCGTTCCAATATAAGTTTCAGACTATTATTATCAATACAAATACGCAATTTATCCCTAGCCATTAGCCATTTTTTAAATTTCCAAAGTCATGTCATGGTCTAAAGTACTTGTTTAAAACACGGGTGTTTCTAAGACTGGTAGCTGCACATTTCCATCAGTGGGTTTGGGTCTAAACCACCAACTTTGAAATGTCCAAAGTTATGTCTCGGCGAGACGAATGTAACAAGTATAAAATTATGGTTAAAATTCAAATTTTTTGAATAAAGCCAAAATACTTGGATTATTGGCGAATAATCCAAGTATTTCAGTTTTATTCAAAAAAATATTTGGTTTGACCATAAATTTATACTTGTTAGATTCGTCTCACCGAGAGGAATCCAGAAACCACAAAATCTTGACACTAAACTAACAAATGCTACAAAAATTTGAATAAAGACGAAACGAAAAAACAAAAAAAATCAAAAACCACTTTTTAGCCAAATTAGCCCTAAATCAACTCAAGAACCAGACAAGGATTTTATATAGAAGGGTCACGTCTTGAACACAACAAGATTTTAAAATTTCAAGGTGTCTAATACATTTACATTTAGATGTCTAGATAATACCCCCGTACAAAACAAGTTTTTTTAATATATATTTGGACTTTTAGTTGATGTAAGTGAGGAGAATAATCTATTTGAAATCCTTGTTTTTTTCAGATTCGGCTCATGTAGCCCATTTAGACAATTACGGAAACATGGCCTTAAGCACTATCAATAATGCATGATTTAAAAAAAAAAAAATTGGGTATCAGTAATACATATTTGCACGTGTCAAAATTGTTGTCTTGTAGTTTCAAAATCTTTTGGTACTACGGATAGAGATGCAAAGTTATTTCAAGAAGAGGAAAATGTTGAAAAGATGGAGGGGGATGCTTTTGAGGATAAATGGTCAAACCAAGAAATAGTTGGCGAGTCAGACGAGGAAATTGGCAGGCAAAGTTTATTCAGAGGGGTGGAGCAAGACAAAGAATTAGAAAAAGGTTTCACAAGCAATGCATCTAAAAAAGTTAAGGGCAAAGAAGTTGTTGAAGGGACAGTTTTGGTTTTCTAATCGTATGGAGTTTTTTAGGGCGCAAAGAAGATGTGGGAGTATTAGGATAAAAAATCTGATATTTTGAGCGTAGTCATAGTGTCTTGGGTTCTGCTTCTATTGTTGCTTGTGAGGTGTTGAATCTTTTTGTTTGGTGTTGGTTTCCGTAGTTGGGGTTTTGGTTGCTTTTGATTGTTTAGTTGTCTTCTTGTCAATCTTTTAATCCTTTGGGTCTCAAGAGGCATTTGATTATCGTCAGGTGGGATGCCAACCTCGTTGGTACCGCTCCTCGTTTTGATGATTTCTCTTGCTCCGTTTAATCTTGTATATTTGATATTTAATTAATAAAATTTTTTGACGTTAAAAATAAAAAAGACTGAAAGTCTTACATCAATACCATTTAGGGTGTGTTTTGATCTAGGTTGCTTCTTTAGACGTAAAGGAAAATCAAAGGTAAGCTTCAAGAGAATTAAAATTAAGTGGGAAAAGCCTGAATCTATTTATTTTTGGACAATAAAACAAGAAAAAAAATGGATAATTTTCAAATTGCATTTCGTATTCAATTAACAATTCATGAAACATTGTAAATGAACCAAGCCATTCGTGAACAATTCAATGCTCGACCCGGTAAAAATTCTTTCGAGTTCGATTCAAGCACTAAATGAGCTGAACCTGAACCTGAAAATATTCGACTCGATTAGGCTCGCGAACCTAGAATATATATTTTTGTCTTAGAAGAATATTAAATATAAGCTTGAATATGTTTAAAGTTTTATATTTACATCATGAAAATTTAATAACTTTTCCATGTATAAACTTTTAAATGGACTATAGGCTTGGTTTGGCTAAATCTAAAAAACCGGTTTTTTTGAATTATTTTTCGTCTTTATTCACAAAATTTTGAGTTTGGCTAATAATTTTATACTTTTTAGATTCCTCTCGTCGAGACAAGTTAAGAAACCACAAAAAATCGACTGAAAACCAACAAATGCAAAAAAAAATTTGAATAAGGACAAAACCAAAAAAACCAAAAAACTAGTTTTTTCAATTCACCCAAACCACCCCATAAACTTAATTTTTTTAATGTGATTTTATAATTTTATATATGTATGTATTTATTTACGTACAAACTAAAATTTTTATTGAAGATTTAGACCTATATGAGGGCATAAATATCTAGTAATATTTTTACCCACATTAAGACTCATAAACAAGCTCGATTTCAACTCAAACCTAGGCAAGCTTGTCTCATCAACTATTCATTGAACTCAACTCCAATTCATTTGAAAACAAAACGAACGAACTTGAACATCATAAAGCACGACTCAATTCGACTCGTTTGTAGCCAATTTATTTATTAATTTCATATAATGATTGTTTGCCTCTATAATTGATTCAACCCCATAAGTTTTGACCCGCACGAAGGATGTAACGACATGTATGATTTTCAGAGGTATAAGAGTTCCTGGCGGCCAATTTCATCTTCGTCATATTTTACTTTATTTGTCAACATCAAGTAAATAGTGTTCCCCAAAAAACAAATGTATAGAGGCCAATGGGTTCTTGATCTTTTCTTTTGATCAATTTGAGTGTACTTGAGTATTCAACTCAATTTCCAATTTTTTTAGGCATTTTAAGCTTACCCTACACGTATTGATGCAGGGCGTCTTATGAACTACAGAAAAGACGTGCAACAATCGAACACAAATAAGAAAGTTTAGAGAAAACGCTCTCTAGACTCTTTTATCATTCAATAATCCTCAAAAAACTGTCTTGCCCTTAAGGCTTACAACTTATTATATAGGAAACCAGAAACCCTAATTGATTTGCTCCGAAAAGAAAGCCACATCAATAAAAATGCAAAATTACCAAAAATGAAAAATTTGAAAATAATAGCAAAATAAAAAAACTAGAGAAAATTCTAGAATGTTTTCCAAAAACGCAGTTTAATTCGAATTTTCCTTGCCCAATTAATTGGCGAGTCAAATCTTTCCTTAAATGGCAAATTTGGTCATTCGGAGCCCTAAACAGCGACAAAAGCCCGAAAAACGACGTATGTCATAGCCATAGGCTATGGGTCTTGATCGTTGGGCTGTTTCAGCTGCGACCCAAGTGGGCCCGACGCAAAATTCCACAGTAGCATAATTACGATTTTTCCACCCTAGGCTTAAAACGCCGAAAATACTCTTCCTCCATGGCTAATGCATCATCCTCCCCTTCTAAAAAGAAATTTGCCCTCGAATTTGCATCATCATCTGACGAGCTATAACCTCGGAATGGAATGAGATGCTTGACATTAAACACATCGGCAGTACGAACATAACTTGGAAGCTTTAAATGATAGGCATTCGGATTGATCTTCTCAATAATCTCAACGGGGCCAATTTTACGAGTAGCAAGTTTGTCATACTCATGAGATGTATAATGGTCTTTAATGAGGACCGCATAAACGAAATCACCAACCTCAAACTCTACCAGGCGGCGCTTCTTGTCTGCTGCTGCCCTGTACTTGGTTGTACTATCCTCCAAACGCAACTTAGTCTCCGCATGGACCTGCTTTAAAGTCTACATGAAATCTTTAGCCTTGCCACTAAAACGCTTCAAACTTGGAACAGGAGCTAAGTCGACTGGTGTGTGCGGGTTAAAGCCATAGACAACCTAAAAAGGAGAGAATCCCATACTCCGATTAACGGAATGGTTGAAAGCAAACTCTGCTTGACACAACTTTTGATCCCAACTTTTGAGATGATTCTCCACCAAACTGCGTAGAAAATTGCCCAAAGAACGGTTCCCCACCTCAGTTTGACCATCGATCTAGGGATGATAAGCAATACTAAAATCCAGTTGAGTGTTGGCTAGCCTCCACAAACAACGCCAAAAATGACTCAAAAATCTAGTATCCCGGTCAGAAACGATAGACATAGGCAGCCCATGTAAACCGATAAACCCCGAAAAATATAATTGCGCCACCTTAATAGCATCCATAGTTTTCTTGCAAGCGATAAAGTGTGCCATCTTGGAAAATCGATCAACCACCACGAAGACAGAATCATGACCACGTTGTGTACGTGCCAGCCCCAATACAAGATCCATGCTGACATCGTCCCATGGCTGGGAAGGAATTGGCAATGGCATGTATAATCCGGCGTTAGTGGCTATACCCTTGAAAATTTGGCAAATATGACACATCGCGATGAACTTATAAATCTCATGCTGCAAGGTTGGCCAAAAATAGGAAGCAGCCACCAATGCGTAAGTCTTATCCCTACCCACGTGCCCCCTCATCATGCAACTCCTTAATGTCTTCAACCACAGGCTGGACTCCGGAACACACAACAAATTTCCTTTGAATAAGAACCCATTGTGCATGTGAAATTTTGATTGGGCTCCCCCTGCGATATCCTCAATGATAGTAGTAAAATATAAATTTGTTGCCAATAATTCACGAAAAGCATCAAAACCTATTACCTTAGGGTGTATCAAAACAAGAAAATTGGAACGCCGACTAAGGGCATCAGCTACTCGATTCAAAGCACCAGACTTGTGCTTAATAGAGAAAGAAAACTGCTGAATATATGTTGGCCATTTAGCATGTCGACTGGACAACTTATCTTGAGCATTGAGGTGCTTCAATGCCTCGTGATAAGAATATAGAACGAAATCACTATGAATAAGATAGTGATACCAGTGCTTCAACGCTTGGACCAAGGCACAGAATTCCACATCATAGGTGCTGTAATTCATCTTAGCTCCATTTAATTTCTCGCTAAAATAAGCAACTGGTTTAGAATTTTGGCTAAGGACAGCCCAAATTTCCACATTTGATGCATCGCAATGAAGCTCAAAAGGTTGCAAAAAGTTTGGCAAGATCAACACAGGAGCCGAAGTTAACTTCTACTTGATCAATTGAAATGCATCATTCCACGCAAACCTACCACCTTTCATATAATCTGTTATAGGAGCCATGATAGTGCTAAAGTGAGGAATAAAATGACGGTAGAACATTGCAAGCTCATGGAAACTGCGAACATCGAATAAAGTCTGCGATTGTGGCCATCTACGAATAGCCTCAACCTTAGACTCATCCACTGAAATTCCATCCTTGGATACAACATATCCAAGGAAAAGCACCGTATCGGCTAAGAACACACACTTCTTGATTGCCCCAAATAATTTTTCAACACGTAAAACAGTAAGAACTTCCCTTAAGTGCTGCAAGCGTTGATCATGCGTGACACTATATATTAAAATATCATCGAAATAAACGACAACAGATTTACCGATAAAAGGGCGAAGGGCCTGGTTCATCATCCTCATGAAGGAGCTAGGCGAATTGGACAGACCAAACGACATCACCATCCACTCATAAAGACCCTCCCAAATTTTGAACGCAGTTTTCCACTCATCCCCTGTCCTGATTCGAAGCTGATGGTACCCACTCTTCAAGTCCAGCTTCGAGAACACCCTTACATTACCCAACTGGTCTAGCAGATCATCCAGCCTTGGAATTGGGAAGCGATACCTCACTGTGATCATGTTAATGGCCCTGCTGTCAACGCACATCCTCCATGATCCATCCTTTTTTGGAGTTAACAAGGTTGGAACTGCACACGGGCTAAGGCTTTCACGAATAAAGCCCTTAGACAACAGCTCCTCCACTTGTCTCCGCAGCTCTTTATGCTCCTTCAGACTCATACGATAATGACGTCGATTGGGCAAACTCGAATTGGGAACCAAATCAATCTAGTGTTGTATATCCTGCAGAGGGGGCAATCCATCTGGTAAGTCTGCTGGAAACACATCCTGAAATTTCTGCAGAAGAGGTTGAACCACTGCTGGAACATCTCCTTCACCCAAGGCCAAGGCCTTAGATCCCTCTTTCGCCACCAACACAAAAACCACTTTGCTTGTTGACAACTCCTCTTCAAATTGTACCCTCGTCAGAAGGGTGGTACCCTCCCCAGTTTGTGGTTTGGGTACAACCTCCTTGGAAGGTAGCAACACAATCTTCACACCTTTGAATGATAGCGCATATGTATTAGCACCCCCGTCATGTACCACCTTACGATCATACTGCCATGGGCTCCCCAATAGAAGGTGGCAAGCATCCACGGCCACAACATCACACCAGATTTCATCCATATACTTGGAACCAATAGATAAAGCAACTAAACATCTTTTCGAAACTTTAACTTCGTTACATTTCTTTAACCATGTAAGCTTATAGGGATTGGGATGAGCCTCCGTCTTTAGACCAAGTTTTTGGACTATCTCTTTTGCCACCACGTTCTCGCAACTCCCAGAATCAATCATAAATCAACACACCTTCCCTCCAATGGTACAAGTAGACTGAAACACGTTACCACGGAGCCACAAATCACCCTCTGCCTCACGCGAAGCATAGCACAATCACCGAACAACTAGTAACGGGCCGTTATCCCCAACTACCTTTTCCACAACCTTTTCATCATATGCTACCTCTTGCTTGTATTACTCGCATTGCTCGTTCACAATCCTATCAGAATCCATAAACAAAGCTTTTCCTGGTTGTTCGCCCTTTCTACACTCAAAGGCGCGATGACCAGGCTCACCACAATTAAAAAACTTCGACCCAAAACTAGAACTAGCACCTGCCCTAATTGCTGGTGGATTAGTGGGGGGCAAGCTAGCAATTGGCTTGGTGAAGGTATTGCCGACCACGGGCCAAGCCATAGCACTCTACGAGGTCGAAAAAGACCTGCGATTAGCTTGTTTTTCTATCTGTAATGCCTTCTGATAGGCATCGAAAATAAAGAATAATTCGAACATATTTAATGTAAACTGGAACTATTCACGCAATCCTCCCACATACTACGATACCAACTACTCCTCCATTTCTGCAAGATCATTCCGGGCTACCAATTGATGGAACTTCGTGGTGTAATCATCCACAGAACGCGAATTCTAACGAAAATTCTGTAACCACTGATACATCAGACGCGAGTAGTTGTGGGGAAGAAAAGCCACCTGCATCTTTTTCTTTAATTTTTCCCACGAACTAATCTTGTCTTTTCCTTGCCGCAACCGAGTCTGCTTCAATTGCTGCCACCATGCGGCGGCTCTATCCCTGAATCTGGTAGCCACCAGCGACACCCATTTATCCTCTGTGATAGGTGTGTGGAAAGCATGCTTTTGAGTGCCTAAATAGGGTAATCTAGCGTGTTAGACGTGCGGTTTAAGCCTCATTTTCTATTTAATGCGTGCATGTGGTTGAATTTTGTGCTTGTGATTAAGTGCAGGAATTTGAGGTGTTTTGGTGCCAATCGGACTTATTAAGAGGGCATGCACGTATGATAAGCCCCATACGTTGTATATATCCAGGCTTATCTCGCTCTTTGTGATCACACACACGTGCATTTTGTGCCTTTATATGATTGATTTTGCGCGAGTTGTGTTTTTTTATGAGTTTCAGAAAATCGGAGCTAAAAGGCGTGTCCAAAGCTCCAAATAATCCCCGGTTTTACCCGGAGGTATCCAAGACCCCGCAATGCCGTGGAGGACAATCGCCGAAGCTTAGAAGTCGATTCAAAGAGCTTTGGAAGGTTCAAGGAAGGCCCGAAACAAAGGAACAAGAAATCTGGAGTTATGAGGCTTGAGGAAATCCGACACACTGATAGAAAAAGGATCATAACTTTCAAGATACAAATGTCATGAAGATGAGGTCAATTGGGTTTGAAAGTAGACTCATAGAGCTTTCCAACGGTTCAAGAATCGCCTCATTCCGAGTTCGGACGAAGCCGGGGCGTGCCCGCGAAGTTGGGTCAAAAATTTGTCCGAGCAGACACTTCTGGATCGATCCATGATCAAGTTGGATCGATCCACACTATCTGGATCAATCCAGGGCCCAAGTGGATCGATCCATACAGCACCAGACTCATCTGGATCGATCCATGATGAAGTTGGATCGATCCACTTCATACCAAACAGCACCAGACTACCTTGGATCGATCCGGACTCATCATGGATCGATCCAAGCCCCTCCGGATGGCAATTTTTGTGAACTTTTTGACTTTCCTTTTATGGAAATTTTTCCATTAATAGTATGTTTTGGATATTTTGAGAGAGAGGGAATGTGTTTGTATATATTTCTCTCTCCCTCTCTCTCCCCAATGACTCCCTCCTTAGTTTAGTTTTTGCTCCTCCATTGGAGGATTTTTAAGGTCTCTCTCTCTAGTTTTCTCAAGTAAGTTTTCATTTCTAGTTAATTTGTCAAGGTTTATTGTTGTAGCTACAATCATTCTCTCTATATAAATCTAGTTTATTTGTGTTTTTATTGGTTAAATCTTGTTCTTCATTTCCTAGCTAAATCCTTCTTAAACTCAAGTTCACCATGGTTGTTTGTTAATTTTCCAAGTATTAAAGTGTTAGCATAGGATCTTTGTTAAGAACCAAGTTTCAAAGTCATTAATCATGTTCTTTATTTCCTTTATTAAATTAGTTAGCCTAGTTAATTTAATGTGTGAGTAGTTTAATAGGTAGGGTCATGGGGTGATTAACTCCCCAAGACCAAAGTTAGTCCATTTCCTCGCGCAATTTAAAAAAGGCTTTCAACTTTTGTCGAGCAATGAATCGGGATTCACTTTTATGAATCAAAATTAGGGTCTGTAAACCCCTTTGATCGCACGTCGCCCGGTGCATGACCACTTGGTACGTGCGATGCTTAGGGATAGGGCGACTCAAATGTTTGTCTAAATGGCACAAGAATCCTATTCTTTGTGGAACGCATTTTTCTAGGCGATGGTTTAGTTTCTAAACCATTTGCTCGGGTGCACCTAACGGTGGCTTGAGTCGGTTACCGAGCGTGAGGATTTGGTTAGCTTTGGTTGTGATCGTTATGAACCTCTAGGCTTTACCTTTGTTAATTTAGTCTTTTTGTATTCCGTGTCGTTCACGAAGTTAAGTGAATTCCACCAACAAATCACAAAAGCCAAGTTTGCCGCTTTAAGGCTAAAAACTTCATTCGCAAGTCAACTCTCACGCCGGGTGCGTTCGGTCCCTGTGGATTCGACCCGGTCTTACCGGTTATTATGCTACCGCCGACCTAGCCCTACGCTTGGGGCGACACTCTCTACGACACAATCCAAGGTCGCAAGCATTTTTGGCGCCGTTGCCGGGGATCAAGCATTTCTGGCTATACGTTGCCGGGGGTCAAGCAACGTAGACCGAGGGTGAGAAAAGTTGAGGAGGTTAAAGTTTGAAGTGGATTTTGCATGGAAGTGATCGCAATCCGTCGAGAGCGCTACCCTATTTCTCTGGAGCGCTCAAGATTGGCATAAAATGGCTCAGAATATGAACAGAAGGTTTTGGAGCACTACACCTAAAGTGGTGTAGCACTACCGATAAGTTTTGTGGTCAACGATGGAATGATCGGGTCAACTGGGCCAGCGGGGATAACCATTCTGAAGCGCTACACTAGAAACCTAGTAGCGCTACCGAGAGGCTAAGGAAGCTATGGAACGTCATCGTTTAGTCCTCGCATGGCATATTTTCAAATTTTCATTCATTTTAGTATAAATACTTATCTTCTAACTCGAACTAGGGGTCCAGACTTTGATTTAGTTTTTATTATTCTAAGCTTTTTCGGCTACAATTTTCAGCAGTCTACATTCGAGTTTACTTCAGATTTTCAGATTGTCTGCTCTTGGATTGGCGTTTTCGAATTGATAATCAAGTTGTTTTCCCTTGCAATTTACAATATTGTTTTCTATTTCTATTTTAATTCTCAAAAGTATGTTCAGATCTAGGTTTAATATAGTTTTTGTAATTATTAGAACCATGAACAAGTAGTTGTATAGAGTGCGGTTGCGGGGCAAAAGCACCTCGCAGCTAGGTTGATTGATGTTCTACCTCGGGACCGAATTAACTTGATTTTTGAGCAATTTTAGGAAAAGAAAACTCTTTTAACAAACAAAATCCAGGCATCGTCGGAATTCTAATGCGCACGGAATCTGGTGACAGGTGGTGCACATTTGTTAGGGATCCTTTTTCCTATTCTAAAATCAGTAAAAAGAGTAATTGTGGCCCGAGTAAACATTGATTGGGCTAGTTGCGAACGTTGGGTTCCCTCAGTTGTACTCTCATTTTTAATCTGAATTCAGTAAATTAGTCGATAATTTAGTAAATTAATCCTATCAATCGAGGGGTGGCTACCTAAGAGCCAGGTTAAACAGCAATTCCACACTTTTGAGACAACATCGTTATTCGTCTATGTGGTTCGACTCCGATACTTCCGGATATTGTGTTGCACTGGTCAAAAGTCCTACACTTGGGACGCGTCTTTAATTTTGTCACCTGGTCGCTTAAGCACTCTGGAACTTGTTTGAACTCCAAGACTTCATCCATAGCCGTAACCCAATCAAGGAACTCCTCAGGCATCAAACCCCCCTGGAACTCAGGCAGGTCGATCCTCAAACCAGACTCTCATGGACAGAAATCACGGTATAACAAGACGATGGTGAGGTGGATTCCCCCCAACAGTTAGGGCATCAATCTGGTCAACTAGGGCGTCGATCGCATCCGACACATGTTGTTCTAATTGTTGGAATCGTGCCTCTATTCGTGCTTCTTGTGTAGTTTTACTTCCTTCATACACATCTTCAACAATAGCATAACAACCATAACGAACTCCTAGTTGCGCCATGATCTGGAATCGAGCGCAGGCTGTGATACCAACTGATGCAGGACGCCTTATGAACTACAGAAAAAACGTGCAACAATTGAACACAAACAAGAAAATTTAGAGAAAATGCTCTCTAGACTCTTTTATTATTCAATAATCCTCAAAAAATTGTCTTTCCCTTAAGGCTTACAACTTATTATATAGGAAACCGGAAACCCTAATTGATTTGCTCCGAAAAGGAAGCCAAATCAATAAAAATGCAAAATTACCAAAAATGAAAAATTTGAAAATAATAGCAAAATAAAAAACTAGAGAAAATTCTAGAATGTTTCCTAAAAGCACAGCTTAATTCGGGTTTTCGTTGCCCAAGTAATTAGCAAGTCAAATCTTTCCTTAAACGACAAATTTGGCAATTCGGAGCCATAAACAGCGAGAAAAACCCGAAAAACGACGTATGTCATAGCCATAGGCTATGGGTCTTGATCGTTGGGCCGTTTCGTGTCCGACCCAAGTGGGCTCAATGCAAAATTCCATAGTAGCATAATTACGATTTTGTCACCCTATGCTTAAAACGCCGAAAATACTCTTACTCGATGGCTACTTCATCAAGTATCTTGGTGATTATTTATAACTATGGCACAGAAATACTACATATATTCCTCCGACTAAGTTACTAAGCCAATGGCAAGTGGGTATGCCTAAGAAGCATATTGTATTCCGGGATCGAGTCCCAAATCCCCCTCTCTCATGTAATAGATTAAAAATGACGAATAACAAAAAAAATGTTTCTGAGCCAATAATCTATATATATACTTGAGTATTGCCGCATATTTATTTGTTAATGCACCATATATGTCAATGAATATGACCCCATGAGAAGGATATAACTCTATAAGTGATGCATATATAGGGTTATGTACACTCAAATATCATGTCACGTCACATGTGATTAGTGCTTACCCCATTTATCTATCCTTGAAGCTTACAAGAACCAACCTTATGAAGAGTAAAAGCAAGCCCTAATTCTGTTCCTGGTCCCATCCCCCCAAAATAACCAGATTCCGTACAAGCAACTCCTCTCTCCCGCCTCTATAAATACCCACCTTTTGTAATCACAAAAACCCATAAAATTAATATAAAAAAAAAAATCCCCAAAAAAGAGAGAAAACTCAAAAACCCCAACAAAATGGCCAGGACAAGCAGTTCCTCTTCATCATCATCATCAAGCAGGAAAGGGAAGACATTATCAGGTTTGGGAAGCCTGATAAAGATGCTTCCGACCGGAACCGTGTTCTTGTTTCAATTCCTCAGCCCTGTTTTGAGCAACAATGGCAGCTGCAAAACCGTCAACAAGTACTTATCTGGAATATTGTTGGGTGTTTGTGGCCTCTCTTGCTTTCTCTCTACCTTCACTGACAGCTACGAGGACTCCAATGGCACCATACACTATGGTATTGTTTTTCAAACTTCAAACTTATGATTTTCTTTCTTCACTTTCTCTACCCGCACGTACAAGTTGCGCACGCACTTGCAGATACGAAAATCTTAGGATTCATTAAAACTTCCTCGAAATGGTCCAGTAAAGAGAAATCAATAGGCCAGATTTGGGGAAAAATTTTATGCGTCCTACTCCTCCTCCTTGGACATATACTTTGTATGGATGGCGGTGAAGAAGAAAATTTGAAGTATTTGGCTCTGATTTTATTTACAAAAGGCATTTCCAGATTCGTTATATGGAATACACTTAGGTTGAGTTTACGCTATATTTTTTTGTCAACAGGCTAATGTTAAAACACCACCTGTTTCCACTAAATATATTTTTTAGTCTATTTAGTGGAAAATTTAGACCAAGCATCGAAATATCATTTAGTCAATTGCGAAAACTCGTTCGTAGCTATTTTGTTTTATTTGTTGTCAATCAAAAATAAGTTTGGCATATTACCATGTGGCATGCACTCAACAATTTGCTATGCTAAAAATTAAGAACAAAACACTTGCATATCCCTACTATATATAAAGAGGGAGTTTTGGTTTGCTACGCCAATTTTACCATAGTGCCCTTCCTTCATCTGCTATTTACTTTGCTGCTTCCGTGGTCTTCGGATAAAAAAATCAAGTACTTATGCGCTTTATTTTATTTTATTTTGCACCAAATTAAACAACTAATAGAGATGTTCAATTCGATGAGAAAAAATTTAAAAAATTGCATACAAAAGTATTTTACATTGCCCTTTACCAAATTAGTTATGAGATGCCTTTGTAATTTTCTTCAGATCAAAAAATAAAATACTTTCACACATAATTATTTATTTATTTTGCACTAAAATAAACTATTGATAGAGATCTTTAATTAGATGAGGAAAAATTTGAAAAATTGTTTACAAAAGTATTTCACATTGCTAGCTTGTTGGGCTTGCAATTTTAGGGCAAAAAACAAAACATAGTCGCTCAAATTTTTTAAATTATTTGCAACAAATTATGTACAAAGTATTTAATTTTTTTTGCAGGGCAAGCATGTGTTTTCTTTTCCTTATTTATTAGTGATTTAATTCAAAAGATATGGCTTTTGTGAAAAGGTAGATTCAGCCTGCAAATATCACATCACAAACAAATCACAACTAAATATGAATCTCTCTATATCTCCCTCGTTGAGAACGTTATTCATGCCAGAAATCAATTTCATCCGACTTCATTTGATGTGGGAACGAATCACATTTGTGCTAGAAAAAAAATAAAGCGGAATATGTTTTTAAACTTTGACTATCTTTGCACAAATACAAATCTCTTCTTCATCAAACTAATTTTTGGCAATATTTCTCGACAAGTTCTACAAATTAAATTATTCAGATCATATTTTTAGTCTACAATGGACCCAAAACCATTTAATCTGGAGGGGACAGGGAGGGAGGAAAAACTGAATGAGAATCAGCCCGTTTTAGATATTTAGGCGTTATTTATTTTTTCCCCATGTTTTTGGATCCATATTTATATGTGTACCTTACCATATACACTAATTTGATGTGATTCGCAAAATAGGTATTGTAACTCTAAAGGGTCTGTGGCCAAGTTCTGGGACGTCGGTGGACTTATCCGCTTATAAACTCCAATTTGGGGACTTTGTTCACGCAACTTTTTCCCTGTTGGTTTTTGGTGTGGTTGCTCTTTTGGACAAAAACACAACGGATTGCTTCTATCCCTCTTTCAATTCTGCGGTTCTACTCCAGGCTTTGCCCCCTATTATTGGTGCTATTTCTGGAACTGTGTTTACGTTGTTTCCGAACACCCGCCACGGGATCGGGTACCCTAAGAGTTCAAGCTCTTCTTCGAGTTCAAGCTCCAAGGCTTAGTTTGGATGGCTCAAATCTTGAGAAGAAATGAAAATATATTTCACATTCAATCGCAGGATTTTATGTTTGGAATCAATTGGAATAGAAATATGTAAGATTAAGTGAGCACTAAAGCTCCACCGTACGTTTCAAGCATCAATTTGTTAGATAAGATAACAAAATATATATTTTAAAAATATATTTCAGGGATAAATTAGTAATCTAGTTTGAACATTTGAATGAAAATATTTTAAGTCGTAACTGGATATTTGATTCATAATAGTTGAATTACCTTTCTCCCTCAAGATTACGAGCATCCAAACATGGTCTCTCTCCGTGGGGTTTGTGTGATGTATTTATAGAAGTTAGATCGAAGGGTAATGTGTGTGTTTTGCTCTTAAAGATTTTATTCTTTTCATTTTGTTTGTATAGTCTGGTATTGGTACATGCCCTTTGTAATCATGTATGGTATTATACATTGCTTACTTAAATCCAAGAGATTCTTCTTGTGGTCAAGGTCCGAGATTTAATAGATTGCTTTCTCCTAAAATTTCATGTTCGAAATATTTCGAGTGTTTTAACTCTTCTGTTAAGTTCGTATGGACTATGGAGCTTTTACTACTCTAGTTTTAATAAGTACCCGAAAGTGGGCAATGAGATTGGACTTTCAAAGTTCATGAAACTTTTTGAAAGCAATCTTGATGGGAAATGATGGTACTCTATCAAGAAAGTATCTCTCATTGGTGGAATTTAGTGAGAATTGGTGGCCTATTTTTGAAAACATTGATCAATAATAAAGATTTGGGTGTAGATTTCTAATACAGATTCGCACATGTTTATGGACTAAAAGTCTTGCATCAACTTCATTTGGGATTTGTTTTGATCTACCTCTTTTTCTTTTTTAAGAATTTCACTAATAGTAATAGTAAAGATTATAACTTGCCGTGTGTATCTAATATAATTGTAATAAAACTTATTACACGCGAGACAAATAACGCATCCATATTAAATGAAAGATACATCAACAATAAATTGATCAGACGGTTATAGATGTTGAAGAAGCAGATGTAAGTTGTCAATGAACAGATGTCACAGTTGTTTCACTATTGACGAAGATTCCTATAAAAATTGACCGATACCAACTAAGTGACTCTAACACCCCGGTAAAGAGCACTACATGCACGGAAAACACCACATACAATTAGATGGGCGAGAAACAAACAAACTACCACCGAAATAAAGTCGTTTCTACCTACCCCTTTCCAAAACCACCACCAAGGAATCCCAACAAGCAACCAAACCACCCAGCCATACGTTCATCTAGCTTGCATCCGTAGAAGTAAAGGAAATACAATGAAGGATGGTTTAAGGGAAATAAAATGAAGTGGAAAAAACTAATTTTATTTTTTTTCTGAAGATAAAACTGAAAAAAGGAAGAGATTTTACGAAATATTGTATTTTATTTTATTAATAGATAATGAAAGGTGGAGTAACAAATTCATTTTGCTTGTCCGGTCACACGTTGTTTTCACGTGATAATTTGTCTATAATCTGTTGGACAAATGGAGAATTGTTAATTTTGGTAAGCCTAAATATGAGCAAAACCAATTTTATAGATGAATAAGAATTGTCTCATTATTGAGAATTTGAAAGCCAAGTTATGTTAAGAGACGCAAGTGCTCGCTTTTACTAAACACCTAGGTGAGACTGGGGCCAGGGCCAGGACTCAGAATTCGTGGGCCCGCAACTTGTGGTCTGAGGTTTGTTGTCTGGTCTAAGTTAGTTCAGAGCACAAAAGTCGAAATATTGTTTATTTTTTCTTGGGCCCAACATATTGTTTACGAGTATTTTTTTCTATTACATTTTCTGTGATTTGTGTTCTTATAGTTTTCCAGAAATTATAAATTCGTTTGCTTCCGCACTGTTTTTCCTACATAATCAACTCAGGCTAAGTTTCCCTAATTGTCTAAACTGATTAAACCAACTAAACCGGCTCAAAGCCAACAAGCACATAGATATTATATAAATTTCAAGGGGAAATGATAATGCCACGAGAGAATTTTTTAGTGCCACTACAACTTGTGAGATCTTGACCTTTATGTACCTACTAGCTCCAGTGCTGCTACTTTTAGTGTCACGACAACACTCTCTCTCCCCTCTGAATCTGGCCGGCCTTTTCTTCTCAATTATCATGTCTCTCTTCGCTATCTAATTGGATCGGAGCAAGCTCAGACTAACAACACCAGACCTTCATCATGACCAGAATTCTCTACTAACACTGATTAGTGGAACTTCTGTAATGTACAGATCCATCATCGATTAAAAGATGGATAAGACATCCAAAGAAGATGAATGGGTTTCGATTTGCGATTTGAGACCACCGGAGTAACAGAACTGACGTAAAGGACGAGGTGCGAGAGAGTTGGACATGGAAGAGAAGGAGTTGATATAGGTGATGGAGAAAAGTTAATATGTATTGGTAGCCGGTGGGCATCTCTGGTCAAATTTTGAGTGTTGTGCTCTATTTTTCTTTTTAGTAATAGTACAAGAACATGGTGGTCTATGTAATTATAAGGTACAATACAAAGAGATCAAGTGGTGGAGCTTTTTTTGCTTTTGTGAAGGTTCTTCAATCCATTTTGGTTTCATCTCCGAGGCACAAATATGGTTGTTCTGAGTTTTGAATTGTGGCGGTTGAAACGATCTTGCGGAGAATGTTGTAGAGAGAGAGAGAGAGAGAGAGAGAGAGAGATGGGGAGAGAGAGCCCTGTATGATGCAAGGGTAAAACGGTAACATGAAAACAATCTTCGTGGCACTAACAAATTCTGCCGTGGCTTTATTATTTTCCAATTTCAAGACATGTCATTATTTTCAAAAAGTCTAAATTGCAAAAACAACTTCTCTAACATCTACTCTATAAACTATAGACAAACGTCTGTTTATGGGAAACCGTTAGGTGGACTTCATAAGAAGAACACTTACAAGTTTCGACCCACACGAAAGATGTAATAGATTGTATGATTTTCTGAGGTAAACGAGGTTCTCGTGGCCAATCAATTTCATCTTCCTTTTATTGTACTTTATTTGTCAATATCAATTAAGTGTCACCAAAAACAAAAAAGAAATATATAGAGAATCAATGGGCCGGTTCGATTTAATTGAAAATAATAATACATAAGTCGTTGATTGATAACAAAATACAACTTGCTAGTATGTAAAAGAAGACTTTCCAAATCTTATCATCTCATATTCTCATTAGATGAACATACATGAGCTTGTAATTCAAAACGTGTGTACATGATATGTGCAATCTGCTGTTTCACATTGTTGACCAACGGAGGAATATAAACTATGCAATAAGGACGTCAAATCTTTAGATACAAGTATATATCAATAACTTCACGATGTGACACTGTTGGATATATATTTGTACCCAAAGATGCGATGTACTTATTGCAAGTTTATATTCTTCCAATGACTAGCGATGTGACACTGTTGGATATATAATTGTACCTAAAGGTGCATGAAAGTGGACTGGGTCTATTTGTGGGCCATTTTCGGAGCCGCTTTGATGATCCAAACAGTTTGCATTTTAGAGCTTGTCAATCACCAAAAATCTTGATCGGATATAGTTTGATATGATAGCAGAACACATATGTTTTAGAACATAACAAGAATACAATACCAAATTGGAACTCATTTAACTTACTTATCTCAACACAAATCTATTCCAAAATTATATCAATCGGTTTTCAATTCAACTGATTTTTGACGTGGTTGATGTAACGCCCCGAATTTTGAAAGCATTATTTAAATCATTTAATTTTAAAAAAAAATGTTTAGACTAGAGGATTTTCTTTATAATAGCAGCGGAAATAATAAGTTCAACAATTAGAGTTTACCAAATTCAATTACATCATTCCAAAATACTAAATTTAGAAGTTAAGATTACATTCATCCAAAATAGAGTATGGACAATAGAGCTAGCAAAATAGAGGTTTAAATTCAGGTTCCAGTCTTCCTCTGGCACCTGACTATCGGCATGCTCTTCCATTTGGTAGTAAGGTTCCTCTCCTTCACCTACAATGCTTGGCATGATATGCCAGGGCCAATAATATATAGCACTATGAGTTACAATTCACTCTCACCCACTACTCACATTACAAATAATCATATAACAATTTAGCATTAAATGAGTTGTAGATTTGAGTAGTAGAAAATAACAAGTCATCTTTTTCCTTACTAGCCATTAACTGGTGAATTCTTGAATTCTTTTCACAAGAATCTTCCCCCCATATCCATTAACTCTGACCATCCTCATGCCACTACCTTATTGTTTGTCATGCATCGGAGTCTTACATACATACGCCCAAGTGACTTACTTAGCATGTATCCGCGTGAGACTATAACAAAAAGAACCTATGCAATCTACAGTTTTCCCATGATGCATTGCTTGCTAGGATCGAATATAAATTTAAAAATATCCCTTCATGTTGAGTCCCACAATACTCTGGCACGCATGCCAATGATTTATATTGGGCCCCGCAGTCCCATGGCACTCCTGGCCATTAAATTACATTGAGTCCCGCAATACTCTAGCTCACATGTCAATAAATTATATTGGGTCCCGCAATACCCAAGCCGTTGTAGCCATCTACAACGGCTTATAGTCACAAATCAAATATCGTCCTTCCATAATTTTTCCAATTCTCCATTAACCTACTAATGTCTAAGTGAGCATCTATATCACACATTTACCAACCCAAGAACCTACTTGACCATTCTATCATTCCAACAATTTTATTGTAATAAGAAAAGTAAAGTGATAACGATATTTCAAGGGTGTACTGTAATGAAATAAAATCTTTGAGGGTAAAAATGCAATTTAAAAAACTATAGGGTGGCATTGGTAGTTACGTAGTAATAATGTGATAATGTAGCAATTAGTCGAGTCCGGAGGTATTTTAAGTAATTTAACCAAGTCTAGGGGTATTTTGTAAAAAGACTAAGTAGGGGTATTTTGGTAATTGTGACATGGTGAGGTTGAATTTTGCAAAATATTATGTCCTTGGATATTTAGTAATATACATAATTTTTTATAATCAAAAGCATGATTTACCTGTAAAGGGTAAGATGGTGATTTCAATATTATAAGGGTATTCTTTTAATTTTAATGACTATTTTTATCCTACTAATAAAAATTTCTTTGATATAATTTAAGACTATATTATTTGTATATTATATTATAAACTATTTTCTTTTTATTATTGAATTTTATCAAATTTTATGACATATTTTATATATAATATAAATAAAATAATAAAAACTCATAATATCACATTTATAATTGAATTTAACCTAACAATCAACTCTGGGGTCAAATACGAAATAACAATTTTATTTTGGGTGAAAAACGTAGAACATAACAAGCCTAGAGTGTAAGTGTAATAACAGAACTAAAAAAGAACTGGTTGGAATCTGTTCTAACTGTCTGGAAGGACGAGATTCCTGTCCAGATGGGAGCTTTAGAAAAACAAGGGAGGCTTTGGTTTGTTCTTGTTTTGATATATGGGTCCATTTCCTTTCCCATCCAGATGGGAGTTTTAGAAAAACAAGGGAGGATTTAGTTTGTGCTTGTTTTGATGTATGGGTCCATTTCCTTTGGTTTCAAATGTTCAAAAATATTACATAGGAGTTTTAATATACTTTGGGAGAGTGAGGGAGAGTTTACACTACCTCTCCTCCGAAGATTTTGCTAAACCATGGATTTGGCATAAAACAGAGCGTTGGTGACTCTTTGGTTTGATTTGGCTCAAACAAATGGTTGAATTGTGATCTTAGGGAGTGAGTGAGAATGAATGTAAGTTGGTTTTGGTGAGTGGTTGGGTTTTTAAGGTAACCCACATTCTCACTTTTACTTTCTCTCTAGAATTTCATGGTGGAGCTCTACTCTTTCTCTCCTCTATCTTGCTGATTTTTTAAGGTGTGTGAATATGTTTTTAGGCGGTGAGGAAATGACGAAACAGTGGGTATCTATAAGGCAATGGAGGAGTGGTGAGGAATGGATGGATAAGGTCGGGGGGACAAGCCCATGTGGAGATAGGGCGGTGATGGGAGGTGATGTTCACCAGAGATAATGTGAAGATATGATTTTTAGGGAGATATGAGGTGTTAGAGTAATGATGGTGGTGTATAGGTGTTGAAAGGTGGTGTTTTGATGGGTTTGGGTGTCATAGATTGGAAGGAATAATAAGGAGGGAGTAGGGTCGATAGTGGAAGATATGGTGTGGATTTGGTGGTATGATGGATTGGAATGTTAGAAGAGATAGGATGAGGTTGTAAGTTGATGATGATGTTGGTTGTTTTAATGGAGAGTTAAGGTGATTTGATGGGGTGCAAGGTGGATAAGGAGGAGAGAGGGAGAGAGAGAGATGGTGATGTTGGGTAAATTTGGGTTGGAGAAAAGAGGGTAGATATGATAAGATTTCGGGTGATCAGGGACTAAATTGTAAGTTTAGAATACCTAGAGGGTTCTAAGTGTAATTAGGATTTAATAGTCGTAACTAAGAAAATAAAATAATTTTAATTTTATATTTAAAAAATTGGATTATTATTGTTGATGTTATCAACGCGCTCTAAATGTGAACAAAATCATCAAAATGTGTTTTTTGATTTGGTTGACTTCATCCCTCCAAAACCACACTCCATAAAAGAGTCTTTCTAAAAAAAACCAAAAAAAAACTCTCCCTCCCTCTATAAATACCCACCTTTTGTTTGGTAGAAAAAACCCATATTCCCAAACACAAAACCAAACCACTTGTGAAAAAAACCCAAAAAAAGAAAACCCACCAAAATGGCCACAAGCATAAAAGACAAGACAATGTTAGGTTTGGGAAGCCTAATCAAGTTACTTCCCACTGGAACTGTCTTCTTGTTTCAATTCCTTAGCCCTGTTTTGACCCACAATGGCAAGTGCAAAACAATCAACAAGTACTTGTCTGGCATATTGGTGGCTGTTTGTGGCCTCTCTTGCTTTTTCTCCACATTCACTGATAGCTACAAGGACTCCAATGGAAACACTCGCTATGGTAAAGTTTAAATGAAACGTCAAAAAATGTTACAACCTTTCTTGAAATTTTCATACACAACATAGATGCAAGTGACTGTGGCGCACCGATACTCAGGGTGGGTTGATAATCCACCCCAGAAAGTCTATTGGCGGCCGGTTATTGCTCATTTTTGTTCTTGCTGTTTTAACTTGGGAAAAAGATTGAAGAAGCCGGGCTCCTACTCATACGTGCACATATTCACACACATACTCACACTGATGCTGCAAAAGAAATTAAAAGACATCATGCACTTTTGTGAAAATGCAATTATCGGACCGCAAACAAATCGCCTATTAAATCTGTATCTCCCTCTTTCTCCCTGTGATATCTCTTCTTTCTTTGAAAATTTTATACTTAGACAACCTGTAAAATTCAAGGATCATATTCTAGAGTTGTATCTAATCGTCACACATTTACAATTTCCACCAAAAAGGTGCACATGTAAATCACCATACAAAAATAAGTAGCAAAATATTTTTCATAATCCCAATTTGCTAAAAAAATAAAATGTTCCTCTATTATTCTTCATCGATTTTTCCATGATTTTGAAATTCATATCTTTTTGTACATAATCGAATAATGTAAATTCTGAAAACAGGTATTGTAACCCGAAAGGGTCTGTGGCCAAATTCTGGGACGTCGGTGGACTTATCCGCATATAAGTTCCGAATAGGGGACTTGGTTCACGCATATTTTGCCGTGTTGGTTTTTGCCGTGGTTGTTCTTTTGGACAAAAACACAATGGATTGCTTCTATCCCTCTTTTCATTCTGAGGATTTACTCCAGGCTTTGCCCCCTGTTATTGGTGTTATTTCTGGAACCGTGTTTGCCTTGTTTCCAAACACTCGCCACGGAATTGGGTACCCATTGAGTTCAAGCTCTTCTTCGAGTGGCTCAACACCGAGTTTCGCTGGCTTGAATCTTGAAGAAAAATGAAAATATGTTCGATTTTTTATTGCACTAGAATTTTACCGTAGTTTTTGGGACTCGATTTGTTTACTTCCAAGATGTTCTTGTTGTATTCAGTTGGTATGTTGTCAACTTTGGGTTTTCATTTTTGGTGGAAGTCTTTTGTTAGCCGGAAGGCAGGGTGCAACCTAATTTGGATGCGTTTCTTGTGGGCTAAAATTGTAAATCTATTCTCTATTTGTTTATGTATGTAATATTCTTCTTCGCGGATTAAAAAATCTCGCTTGTCCATAATGGTTCAAGCATCAATTTCAAGGCCATTTTTTAATACGCGCTAAACAAATGAGCTAATACATTATTCACAGTTCCATCAAATCTGAAATTCAAATTCCATAGTGACATTCAAAAGAAACGTTTGAACTTCCACTAATAAATAGGAGAGTTTTGACTTTGAAATGGCAGGAGAGTGTCTAGCCCTAAGTCACATAATTTACAAGCGCGAGAGCGAAAGAAAAAATATTTAGAAGAACGGTAAGACAAAGCGTTGAGTGTGTCTTCTATATGTACATGCAATTTTACATATTTCACCCATATTTAAGAACATTGACATAATCTTCCATAAAATTTAATGCCCACAACACAAACATTAGCCAAAGGCAGAAGTAACTAAGTTAAATTAATTTTAAATTTTCAATGCAGCCCCAACGACTTTCGTCCTTTTTATAACTTGGGTTCAAGAAATTGTATGTTAGTAAATTATTGTGCACATATAGAATTGTCTATTCACCTAACTTTTTTGCAAGGACACTCGAAAAATTATTGAAAAAAAAGAAAACTCAATCATCCATATTTGTTCAAGCATCATTTCAAGGCCATTTTGTGATGCGCGGTGAACAAATGAGCTGATACATTCTTCACAGCTCTACCAACTCTTCAGATTCTATAGTCAAATTAGAAAAGAGCGTTTGAACTTCCACTGATGAGGAGAGTTTTGAACCCGATTAGTAAATTGATTAGTCAATGGTCTAATTGTCCCCGACTAGTAAATTGATTATCTAAAATTTAAATTGATAATCTAATAGCTCAATATGAGTTTGGATCTTGAATTGAGGAAGAAATTTTTTGAGTAAACCCATGTAATAATAATTAAGTACTAGCTTATCATTTCTTTATTTTTATATTTTCTTACTAATTCATAAAGCTCAATATGAGTTTGGATCTTGAATTGAGGAAGAAAATTTTTAAGTGAGTAAACCGACGTAATAATAATTAAGTACTACATTATCATTTCTTTATTTTTATATTTTTATCTAATAGTCCAATGTGAGTTTGGATCTTGAATTGAGGAAGAACATTTTTAAGTGACTAAACCGATGTAATAATAATTAAGTACTAGCTTATCAAAGCGTTACAAAAGAACCCAAAAACCGTTGCAAAAAGACCTTTTTAGGCTACACCAACAGTTTTGCCAAGCGTTGCAATTGCACCGTCACTAAAGAGGAATAGCAACAGCGTTTTCGAGCGTTGGTATAGATTTTTTTTTAGTAACAGTTTCTTTTGCAACGCTTATATCCGTTGCTAAAGCATATTTTTTTTCAAATAAATATTTTTTATTTTTTTAAATAAATATAAACCCTTCGAATGACATGGCTGGCACGTGTCATCTGCAAGTCGCTGGTATGGTGCCTATGTGTTGCTGATGTGTGACCCACGTAGCACATGGCGCCCGTGTGGCGCCTACATGTCACGCTAGCAGCTGAAAATTGTGGAGTTTTGCTCCTCCTGAGAATCGAACCGGATACCTCGCCCACAGGCGTGAGCGCGCGAACCAACTGAGCTAAGCCACAACTTAGGTCATTTAGGCACCTTTTTAATATTTATACTATATAAACCGGATTATTGCTAATATCATTTCTTTTATAAATTTTTATACTTATACAAATACCTACTAATATCACTACTTCAATAATTTTTTTATTTTATTTTTTAACACAAAAAATTTTTTCCTAAGAAAATCCTTTTAATAAATTTTTTAATCCAGTTTATACTATACCAATAAGTTTTTTTTTTATTCCGATTGTTTTACACTCTCCATTTGATCACCCATTATACAAACACCAACTAATATATTTTTAAATATATATTTTTTATTTTTGAAAGAAAAAATTTTCTTTTTTAACAAACGCCTTTTAATAATTTTTTCAAAATCCAATTTATACTATACAAATAAATTTTTTTCTATTCCCATTGTTTTATGCTCTCCATTTGAACACCCATTATACGAACACCTACTAATATCATATTTTTAATAAATTTTCTTTTTTAACATAAGCCTTTTTTATAAATTTTCTTTTTTTAATCTTTGTTTATACTATACAAATCAGTTTTTTAAATTTGGTTTAATAGTTTGTTATAAATTACATTTAACGTATATATTTTAAATGTAATAACAAAATCCATATTTACAAGCATCGATTTAAACCGTTGGCATTTCACATCTCGTCATTATCACCATAATAGAAGTTTGTCGGGTCATTTTTTTAGATTGAAAGACTCGACCCCCCACTTGAGTCATTTTTTTCAATCGAAACCATCTATCTTTTACATATTAAAGAGTACGTACATAATTAATTTCATACAAAAAATAAAGTTAATTAATCAACTAACGCTACACAATTTTTTTTTTGATCGGCAAAGAAGAATTTTATAAAAACGGGGAGCTATCGCTACACAATTGATCAGACAAAAAAAAATTGTTAATGAAATTGTGTCTCGATAATTAAGAAGCTTTCTAAACCCGATCGAGGCAAATTTTTACGAGAAAATGATTAAATAAATAATGAAAATTAGTTTTGGTGTAGTAAAATTAATCTACTAACGGTTAATAAAACCGTCGCTATAGTCCTATTTCTAGTAACGGTTGATGAAAACCGTCGCTATAGTCCTGTTTCTAGTAACGGTTGATGAAAACCGTCTCTATAGACTTTTTTCTAGCAACGATTGAACTAAAACCGTCACTATAGTCCTATTTCTAGTAACGCTTTTCAAACCATTACTATACACCAATTGTACTGACGGTTTTTTGAACCATCGCTAATAAAACCGTTGGGAGATCCCAAATTTCTTGTAGTGAGGAAGAAAATTTTTGAGTAAACCGATGTAATAATAATTAAGTACTAGCTTATCATTTCTTTATTTTTATATTTTCTTACTAATTCATACAGCTCAATATGAGTTTGGATCTTGAATTGAGGAAGAAAATTTTTAAGTGAGTAAACCGACGTAATAATAATTAAGTACTACATTATCATTTCTTTATTTTTATATTTTTATCTAATAGCTCAATGTGAGTTTGGATCTTGAATTGAGGAAGAACATTTTTAAGTGAGTAAACCGATGTAATAATAATTAAGTACTAGGTTATCATTTCTTTATTTTTATATGTAAGCCCAATAGGCTGAGCTTCCTTTGGTTTGGCAAATTTGTGCCCAAAATATATACATTTGGGTGTATCATATTTTTTATGGCACTGTAATCTTCGGTATTTATTTTTAGAGTGTCTGTTTTAGGTGTGGAAAATGAATCATATCAATATGTATTTTTATTTCAAGTGCAGTAGTTTTTTAGTCAAAGACAGATTGCTCATTTTGAAGACAAAGATTGGGTCTCGACAAAAAAAGGTACTAGTCTCGGTATGGAAACACTGGAATCGTGAAATTGGATTTTGAGAATATGGAGGTAATACGGAAATAATATGGGATTTGGAAGTCATACGGAAGTAATATGGATTTGGAGAATATGGGATTTGAAAATATGCTGGGATTTGGTAATACGTTTGATTTTGGCAACTATATCATTGGAAATACACAAGGAAAGAAGTTAGATGCTGCAACTTTTTGTTCAAGCATTTCGAGGCCTATTTATTAGCAAAACATTTTGTTTGATTTTGCTGGATATTTTGCTCGAGCAAAACAACTGGCAAAAATGCCCGATTCTGCAACTATAAAATCTCAGCCATTAGGTCGAAAATTAAGAGAGCTGCGATGATAAGAACCCTAATACAAATATTTCCATGTCTAGCCCTAAGTCACATAATTTACAAGCGAGAGAGCGAAATAAAAAATATTTAGAAGAACAGTAGGACAAAAGGGTCTGTGGCCAAATTCTGAGATGTTGGTGGACTTATTTGCATATGAGTGCCGATTAGGGGACGTGGTTCACGCATATTTTGCTGTGTTGGTTTTTGCAGTGGTTGCTCTTTGGGACAAAAGCACGATGGATTGCTTCTATCCCTCTTTCCATTCTGAGCATCTACTCGAGGCTTTGCCCCCTGTTATTGGTGTTGTTCTGGAACCTTGTTTGCCTTGTTTCAAAACACTCGCCGTGGGATTGGGTACCCTTTGAGTTCAAGCTCATCTTTGAGTGGCACAACACCGAGTTTGGATGACTTAAATCTTGAGGAAAAATAAAAATATGTTCAATTTTCGATCCTACTAGAATTTTACCGTAGTTTTTGGGATTCGATTTGTTTGCTTCCAAGATGTTCCTGTTGTAATCAGTTGGTATCTTGTCAACTTTGGGTTTTCTTTTTTGGTGGCAGTCTTTTATTTAGCTGGGAGGCAGGGTGCAACCTAATTTGGATGCTTTTCTTGTGGGCTAAAATTACAAATATGGTTTCTATTTGTTTATATAATATTCTTCTTCGCTGATTAAAAAAAAAATTTCTCAATTGCCCATAATGTTTCAAGCATCAATTTCAAGTTCATTTTTTAATACACGTTGAACAAATGAGCTGATACATTCTTCACAGCTCCACCAACTCTTCAGATTCTATAGTGAGATTCAAAAAGAGCGTTTGAACTTCAGCTGAAAAGGAGAGTTTTGACCCTCAAAATGGCAAGAGTACATCTGACCCTGAGTCACATAATTTGAGTGCGTGAAAGCGAAAGCATCAATATTTCGAAGAACGGTAGGACATAGCGTCTGAACGTGTCTTCTATATGTACACTCAATTTTACATGTTTCACCCATACTTTAGAACACTAGTTGGTTTGCATGTGTGTTACACATGGTTTTTTTTATCCGAATATAATTCATGTTCTTGGTCTATGTTTTGTCTCCTTCAATGGTGATGTGCATATTTTTAATTGGGGTTTGACTTGGTGGATAAAAACATGATCCAAAGTTTTCTTTAAAAAAAAAAAACGAAATACGACGAACAAGAAGGCATCATAAAATGGTTTTTTTCCCGTTTTGTCATGATTTTAGAACCATAAAAAAAATTAACGGTCCCCTATACGCCAATGGGTGCCACCAGTCCAAAGTTGGATGAATTATCAAATTCACCATTTTTTTTTATGCCAATCTGGTTTAGTATATTAATTTATTTATTTAAAAGACAAACACCCAAGGGCAATAATACCACAAGATATAACCCAAATTATCTACAAGAGAAAGAATGAATCATCCATAAGAGCATCTACCGGTTGCTATAATTGAGAGAATTTGTCGTCATTTTTTAAAATGACCACACACAAAAATTGGCAACATGAGTACCCCTTCGAGAGCCAATTTTTTTTTTCTCAAATATGAAAAATGCCAAATCTTTTGCTAAAAAATAGCAAAATTTACGGCAATTTTCCATTTATTTGGCAAAATGACACATGGGTGTAGCACCCTTGCCGTATTTTTTGCAAAATGAATTCATTGCTAAAAAAATAAGACGGGTAAGGTAAAATGGCAAGCACCGGTTTGGATGGTTTGCCATTAAAAAAAAAAAAGCACTTTTATAGCATGTTTTTATTTTTATTTCTTTGCACCAAATTGAAGTGCTCATTACTCAATGAGTACTTTAATTTGGTATAAAAAAATATGTTTTTAGGCATTAGAAACTGCACTTATTCCGATAGTTATCACTTAAAAAAGGGACGGAGGGAGTATAAAGGAACAATAGAAATTCTGCAAATCCAACATCTTTGATTGGCAAACAACTAACTAAGACTAGAAAATTGCAACTCATTTTATTTCAGGAAGACAAAATGGGTATGCTCTACAAACAATGAGATAACATCAAGGTACCGCCTACGCTTATCATGTAAAGTGTAAATGTTATCCACTCAGGATTGAAGATCCAATCTCTACGATTCATCTACTTGGGTTTGGGGAAGGATTTTGGAGATAATCGTGCAGAGTGGGTTTTGAGATCCAAACCAAACAAGGTGTTACAAGTCAATTGAATTTTTTTTAGTTCTAAGAAACTAATTACTCAACGAATCATGGCTTTGGTCCCTTTTTTTCCCATCACGCACAGGAGGCTTGCAACACAAAACTGCCACAATTTAAATGAACTCTCAAATCTACCACTCTCCTTACCATAAACAAATGATCCTTCCAAATTAGGATTTGATATATTGAGTAAGCCTCTCAAATCTAATTCTGCATCAGTGTCATACAAAAAAAATAGCGTGGCCACAATTATTTTAGATGGAAAAAGATATGGATATTTTTATTCTCGGAATCACCGTACATCATCCTTGTATGAAAAAAAAAAATACGAAGGGTCTAGATGGGAAAAGGTATGGATATTTTTATTTATTTTTTTTTGATCGGCAAAAGATATGGATGTTACAAGAAATTTACTCATATCACTTGTTATGTTTTCACGAGGTCAAGTGACATCGAGATTAATGATTTGGTAACAGTTTATTAGTGATGAATTCCTTGTAAAAATAAAAATAATAATAATAATAATAATAATAATAATAATAATAATAATAATAATAATAAAGGAAACAAACCACGAAAAGGAAAACAAAGTTTTATACAAATGTCTCCTTCGAAGCCATTTCAATTCAACCAGTGGAAAGGCATTTTCTCCCGAAGATACAAAAGTTTGTTATTTTTCAACGGACAAGGGGGAGATGCTGTGCAGCTTGGTGCTGCACAGCGTGCTGTGCACACATTTGCGGCAGCATTCCGGTGGCATTCCAATGATCGAAAACATTCACTATGTAGAGCTCGTCGAGTAGGATAAGTGTGCCAAAAATCAACTCAATCAGATATCATTTAGTGTTTCATTGGAACACATTTAACTTAGCAATAATGGGTTGTAGTGGCTTGATCCAGTTTTTCAGATCCATTCTTTTTAAGATAATAATGTTCCGATGAGATACTTAATGATATCCAAACAAGTTAATTTCTGATACACTTATTCTATTCAACAAGTTCTACTTAATGAATGTTTCCGATCATCAAAGGACAGCTGGAGCACCGCTACACGCGTGCACAACACCTCCCCCTTATGGGTTTTTCAACATTGGTCGTGAGTCAATGAGTTTGTGGGCATCTATTTATAAACCTGAATACCAGATGAAAATGAACAACAATTACATACACGAACAGGTAAAAAACTGAATTCATCTAAAACTGTGGTACTTTAGTAAAATCAAAAGCCAAGTCACAAACCGAAGAAGGTTTCGTTTCAATTTTATCGGATGTCCCCGAAGGACAAACCGATGAAGGTTGAGTGCTAACATGTAATGACCACCGTAAGCACAGGCGGAGGGACCATAGCCGCCGCCCCCAGCAGTAAAAAAAAATACACTTAAAAAATTAAAATTTATGTACAAATTTAATTTTATTTGCTATTGTCAGCACTGCGTTACTCGTTTGAAATTAAAATAATTGTTTTCAACAAAATTTGAACCAAATTGTTATAGCTCTAACAAAACAAAACAAGCCTAGCCCGATTATGAGAGCCCATATATAATAAACATGTAAGGATAATGGTTGTCTGACATTAATAGGTTTAATGTAGAAATACTAAAAAATTGAAGGGAATTAAACGACTTCTTCGCAAACAGTTTTTCATCATAAATACGTTGTGTATTTTTGTCAACGCTATATGAAAATCCTGAAACCGCCCCTGAACTCAGCCCTCGGGATTCTCAATACTGGCTCCACCACTAACTGTATCTCTGTAAGGTAAGTAGGTAACTACATGTACCCAAATTTGATATGCAATTAAATTTCGAAAACTTATGTCCCACCATGTACCGATCTATAGTTAATAGCGGTATAGCCTTTAGAGGAAGGCATTGGAAATTCCAGGCAAATATCGGGAATATCGGCCGGTACCGGATAAATATCGAACAAAACAGAACTGTCACCGTATTCCGACCATAACTTTTTACCCCAAAGTCTGATCAAGAAAAGTTATATATCAAAATTTAAGAGAATTTCAAGATCTACAACATTTTAGTTACTCACTTTTTCTAATTTGATATCGACCCAAAAACTATGATTTTTGAGTGGCGAGATTATAAAAAAACAGAGTATGTCTTCTAAAAATGGATTATGATGCATGGGTTCAACTTCTATCACTACCAAACATCAAATACAACAAGTATTCACGAAATAGAAAATGTCTTACCATGTGGAAGATGAAAGCGACAGGAGGGGATTCTTGGCAGTGAGCAATGGTTGATGAAGGAATTCTGCCCGTCGCAAGGGGCCGTATGGAAGCGGTAGGAGGGGATTCTGGTCGGTGAGCGGTGGGCAACAGTGGACAAAGGAATTCTGTCCGGCGCAAGGGGTTCATCAGTAGAAGTTTTTCTGGAGGCATTGGTGTGGGTAATAGTTATTGTTTCGTGTGGGAGTAGCTGGACGTTGGAGTGAGCTGTCGGTTTGTTTTCGAGTTTGGGCCTGTTCTGAAAGGACCCGGGCTACCGTGCATAAGAGCGTTTTTTGCAATCAGTATTGTCACAGACTTCTACCGGCCCCGATCACGTTTTAGGCGGCCGAATTCATCACTGAAAGGACCCGGGGGGATCTTTGTGCACCAGTCTTTCATTGCAAGTCTTATGCACTGCGGGGTCTGATCATATTTTGCACAGCACTCCTGGATTCGTTTTGAAAAGGCAACGGTTATAGTGGGATTTGAGAAACATCATGTTTTTTGCAATTCGTAGGGCCAGTTATTTGTAGTTTTTGGAAGAGTTTTGTTGATGAAAGGACAGCATAGTAAACTTGCATAGATAAAAACAAAAGAAGAATTGTGAATAATAGAAAAGAAATATAAAAATCATTAGCCTAATGGAGAAGAAACCAAGTTACAGAATTTTAATGCAAGCCCCAACGACTTTCGTCCTTTTCATAACTTGGATTGAAAACAAACAGATGTTGATTGGGCACTAACTTGGAAAAAATTACAATACACGCCTCTTACTTGTGTATCACACACTCCTATAAAAGTTGCGATTTTTTTATAAAAAGTTATTGGGACACCCCAAAAAACGCTATGACTATATCATTGTTGTAAGTTACTTAAAAACTAAAATTATTTACAATCACAAATGAAATGACATAATCTGTAATTATACAATAAATACATATGGTACACGCATTTAATCGGTGTGTATTGTAGTCATTTCCTTTCTTAGGATACAAGGTTCTTGAGTAGCATAAAAGCAGGGTCTAACAATACAAATTCATCCACCTAGTGTGCAAAATTTTGGTCCAAATTTCCAGTAAAGTCGCGAATGTGCGAACCAGTTCGTGGTCCGTGGTTTGTCAGCCTTATTTTGAGGATCATGTGACTAAGGTCTGGCGACAAGGCTCATCTTGCGACCAAGGGGCACATGGCTATCAAAACAAACTAAAAAGAGAAGATGAAATAGTAATTTGCAATTAACTATATTCAATTTTTAGGTTTCACGTTTTCTTCCTATAAGACGAATCTCATTACGAATCTAAGATCCAGTTACAATCTGAAAATGGATCGATCGAGTAGATAGGACAAATAAATTATTGGGTTGAATTTGTGTATTAAAGCATACAAGCTATTAATTCAGAGAAGAGTAGCTGGGAAATACATTATACCTTGTGACACTATTACATGCAGAATGTTTTGAAGTTCACAAAATCTAATATCCTCTTGTAAAGGACATCCTTATTGATTAATAAAGCACTGTTATTTATTTGAATCTACAACAGAACGCAGAAACATGTGCAATGCAGTTCCCCTTCAGTCATGAACCTTTATAGTTCTTCATCCCGCAGCGATTTGAGCTGCAGCTAACCTAGCAATAGGCAACCTGTGAAGAGAACCACAATTAGAAGGTACGTTCAGTTGCCGGATAATTCTGCGGGCTCTGCAGGTTATGTATCGAATTAGAAGTACTACTGTACATATTTAGCTACACTATATGGGAGTAATAAGCATTTTGACTACTCAAAATACTTTTAAAAAAATTACAACTTGTATTTGGCCTAGTCGCTTTTTACCGTGTTCGAAGTTCGAACACGACTAGTTTTTTTGCCTAGTCAACGTGTGAAATTAGAAACATCAATATAATGTGCAAGGGGTGGCTAAGGATGTGACATTTTTTCAGTGGTTTGAATGCATTCACCTCGACATTAGAGGCTAGCTATTGAAAGAAAAGTGCAAAATATCTAGTCTTTCAAAGAGCCTAGCTATTGGACTTGCAAAATGTGAGTTTGACTGACTAGGAATTTTCTCTAGGAGGGCTCCAATACAGAGCTTGCTAACCCCGACGAGTTGGTAAAGTGGTCTTGGGGCTTTGGAGTTTGCTCTCATATAAGGTCTTAGCTTTGACTCCCCTTGCTCGCTAACACAGAATAGGTAGCGGTCCAGTTCCATGATCAGTTGGACTGGTCAAAGCGTAGAAGACCCAAACAACTATTAATTGAAAATTGTCAATTTCAACAATTTATCAACGAGCCCAGAATAGGTCCAAACTTGGTGGGCTGAAACAAAATCGCGCTGAGATTAATACTCACCACCCTAATCGTGATTGATGGTGGAATTCAGCCAAATTCATTCGTTTAGGCCTTCAATTTAGAAATTTTGTTATTTTAGGTAATAACTAGATTACGAGTTACTCTTAGCGTGTAATTCCGTTTACGTTGTTTCCAATTGTGATTTTTTTTATTTTTCTTTCTAATTTTCAATTTTGAGAGTTTCCCTAATTTTTGAGATATTTTATTGTTTAATAAGTTTTTATTAGGGTTGGCTAGTTTTTCCTATAAAAAGGGCATGTAACCTCTATTATTCGGTAGCTTTTATTCAATAAACAATTTAAAGTTAACCTCTTTTTTCTTGTGGATTTAAGAACTCTCGAGGATTCGAGACCTATTTACGTTTGAACTAGTACGCTAACTAGTTTCTCGTGAATTCCGCTGCGTCACTAGCAAACTCTTGGGGCCACCAGGAGTTATGCCTGGTCATTACATCTAAATCCCCCGGATTTGTTGAGGTACGTGCATGCTTACCCGGACATTCGGTTATCAAAAAAAAATAGGGTGCCTGTTGAAGATGCTCATCTCCTACCCGACTCTTTATCTCCAACCCGCCCCTTTATTAATTCATACTAATGTTTAGACAAAAAGAAAAGTGCATTCTTTATTTTGCCTTCTCACTTTTTAGTTTACATACTCCAATCCTCCTCTTCATTTTTGCTATCCATCCATAGATTGGGTATGTAGTTCTTAGGGTGAAATATAGAAATCTGGACCCTCCATACCATTTTCTAGTCTCTTCAGGCTAGGTAAATGAGCTAGCAAAGTCAGGGCAAGGCAAAAACTAGCTATATAGTTTTCTTGTTTTGCTGGGAGTTTGATGTATAGTTATTTGACTAGCTAGCCAAGACCTTATTTTGGCAGTCCAAGAGGCTCTCTACTCCATTGGCTTTTTTGCCTTCGCATGTTTCACTAGCTCCCTACTCTGCATGAAATGTCAATTCTCTCTCTTTTCCCCTACTTGCCAATGAAAGTGGTCCTTCTCTTCCCTCTATTTTTCTGCTTTGGATGGCAAAGTAGAGAGTGGTATTGAAATGTATGAGTGAAAAAGTGAAAAGGCAAAACAAAAGAAGTGTTTTTTTGTACTTTTGACAAGCTAATAAAACTAGTAGTGTTGAAGATTCTCTAATAACTTGTATTCTTTGTCTGGTCTTTAATGAAATGAGTAACTTATAAAGAAAAGGCCTAGCTATATAGAGATCCCATTGGAGTGAAGAAAGTGGGTTGGGCTATCATTTTTTATAACAGAGCTCATTTGCCTAGTGGGTTAGAGATGCTCTAATTTGTCTTGTGAGAAAGAAAGAAAAAAGAAAAGGGTGGGCTTTCTCAAAGTGATGAGACATGGTGAGAAACAAAATGGACAAGTAAAGATTCATCTCTTCATGTATTTATACATTTTCAATCTTTCTCACTATTTGTCATCTCATTAGCTAATCAAAGAAGTGCAAGGTTTCTCCTTTCTGTTTTTTTCCTTTCTTTTTCCTTTGTTCACCATTTTTCACCATCCAAAGGGCTGTTGAGAGATGGGTCTCTTTTCCAGAGACCAGAAGTTGGTGATAAAGACAGGTCCAAGTAGAACTAATGTGTCTACATGTTTACTCATCCTATTCTAGGTTGATTTGTTTTTTCACCGTTATCATTATTACTTATCAAACATGCCAAGAGTTATTCTTGCAATACAACAAAAAATACATGACAATCCTACCTGAATGGAGAACAAGAAACGTAGTCCAGTCCCGCTTCAGCAAAGAATGCGACAGAAGATGGCTCTCCACCGTGTTCTCCACATATGCCAACCTGTTTGTTAATCAGTCGTCGATCAAATTAGAGCACAAGTAATAAAATGCTTGAAACTTGAAACTTGAAACCTCGAATAGAGAAATTTTAACCTGAAGACGTTATGTGGATAGTCACCGTAAAGAAAAACAAAACCAAAAGTGAAATGAAGAAACTTTTTAGTACTAAAAAGCTTGAAACTTGAAATCTCGAAGAGAGAAATATTAACCTGAAGATATTATGTGGATAGTCACCGTAAAGAAAAACAAAACCAAAGTGAAATTAAGGAGCTAAATCTATTTCTAGCATTTCCTATCACTTTCTTTTCTACTGATAAATTCATCAACATATCAATGATTCCAATACAGCCCTGTTGCATGCCTTGGTCTATTGACAGTTCTTGAACTTCAAAGGAGTAAACAATTGAGGATGGTCCATCATAGGTAATATACTCATTTCCTTACTTTCATCCACTTCTTCTCGATTCCAAGGAGCCGAATACGTTCAAGGTTGCATTTTTCTTTAACGGATTTTAGCTCAATTGATGTGATGTTTAAATTTTTGCAAAGATGTACAAAGTTTTGGATTGAACCAGGGTAGGGGAGATACTTCATAGGACTTTTGCAAACACGGAAATGTTTCTTGCAACGGATATGCTAGATCACTTCCTTCAACTTGTTATTTCGAACCACCACAGCTACACAGCAAGAAACCCCTTCGATCCATCTATTTTCAATGCTATTTAAGGTAAGATCTAAGTTCGATTAATATTACATCAATGTATCTGTATAGTAAAAGTTTAGTTAGAATAAAGAAACTTACCTTCAAGCTCGGCCTAGCACTGCGACCCCTTTCAATGGCGATCTTTATAAGCTGCCCCACTCCTTTCTGATCAAGAACCTGAGAACAAGATAATGTACTTTTACCACTTAGTTTGCATGTAAAAATAAAAATAAAGGTCCTAATTTAGCAAAACACTACTGTAAATTAGTGTTGCATTTGGCAACAGTGGACCTCGAACGGATCTCTTTGGAGGATGCCTTTGGATAGGTACATGGGGAGAAACTTCCCAACATCATCTCTACTGTATCCAAACGTCATTTGCGTGAGATCATTAGTCCCGAAGGAGAAGAACTCTGCTTCCTTTGCAATCTACCATAGCCAAAAGAACATGAGAGAATGGAATGACAATTTCAAAAAATTCTTAACATAAGATCAAGCTTCATATTTTATTTTTCCCCAAGTATTGCAAGATATTAGGAGTACAATGTTTTGGGTAGCTGTGAAGAACATAACAGGAAGAATTTGTTGCACCAAGTCCATCTAATTAAGCAGTAAACATACCTCATCTGCAATCAGCGCAGCTCTAGGAACCTCAATCATAGTCCCTATGGTATAGCTCAAGGAGGATCCCATTTCGGAGAACACTTTTTTGGCTACACCACGAATTATATTTGCTTGATGTTGTAGTTCCTGCCAACAAGCCGAAATCAAGGAAGATGGAATACGCAACCTTGTAAATGAGAAATTCAATAAGTTTATTCTTACAATTATGGTAGTCAGAGTAGTTGAGGAAATTAACCAGGATTTGTGTTCTTTTACTGCAAGAACTTGATTTTATGATTCTAACTGCAAATTGGAGGAATACATGGCATGCTCGAAAAATAGGGGTAAAAGAAGATTATAGGCCTTGTTTTCTCTCTATGATGCAAAGTAAATATAAGATTCCGAAACATGTCTAATGTTGATGGAAGAAGATTGAGACTCATGCCTGAGGTGTTCCAACAAGGGGAACCATAATCTCTGGAAGAACAGTAACACCTTTCTTGCTTACAGCGACAGCAGCCTGAAAGATTGCACAGACCTGCATTTCAGTTAGCTCTGGGTATGATATTCCTAGCCTGTGGAGTGTGGACAACACACAAAAAATTGAACATTAGTATCAACAAATTGCTCTACTGGTATTTGCAAAATCACTATGTGGAAATTTAAGCAGTTAAGGTGGATCATCTGACCTGCAACCTCGAAAACCGAGCATGGGATTCACCTCAGAGAGTTTTTCAATCCTTGAATAAACTTCTTCTTCAGTCACGCCGGTTTCTTTAGTTAGTTCACCAACCATGTCTTGTAGGTCACCTTGTGGAAGAAATTCATGGAGAGGTGGATCTAAAAGCCGGATTGTCACTGGTAAACCTGTAAATAATGCATCTAAAATCAGAATTTGTAACTTTCTGACTAATAAGTACTCATAGTTGTTTCATTGTTGGTTTAGTAACTGTAGTTCAGGAAAAAAACAAAAGGAAAGAAAAACCATAAAAAACACAATAGTACAAACCAAGTACGAGATATTCCATGCAGTGGAAAAAACAAGCTACCGATGATGTTTCTATTAAGTTGATAGATCTTTCTGGTTCGTAGGAGAGAAAAGTACCATCCATTGCATGAAATATGCCTTCAAAGTCCGATCTTTGGAAAGGCAACAAAACATCTAGCGCTGCCTTCCTCTGGTCGGATGTAACAGCCATTATCATTTTTCTAACCGCCTTTATCCTCTCATCTGATGCAAAGAACTGAAACACCCAACAAATGATAAGACGAAGAGATTTAAGTACCTGACTACTGGCTACATCTAGCACTTTTCTCATTTTGTGGTTCTTAGTTTCTACTTTAGATTGCAAGCAAATTAATCTTCTCCCAGTTTGTAGAATACCAGAAGAGGAAGAACCAAAGAAGATGAGTCAATTACCATGTGCTCTGTCCTACAAAGGCCAATTCCTTCAGCACCATTGTTCCTGGCTGCCAGTGCATCTTCAGGCGTGTCAGCATTTGCCATGACCTACATCAAATAACCATACCAATTAGTTCCATACTTTACAGCCTATGTTGCATGACACTGTTATGGTTCTCATTTCAAGAACATGGTAACAGGCAAAATATCTATATTTCTAGGATAATCTTTACGCAAGTTGATTTTGTCTTCCTCGTTTTCATTTTTGGTTACAATCAACCCCTTTCTAAAATCCTGCTGCAGCTGCACGAGCCCTTCGAACGTGCCACCAATGACATATGAATAAGAAGAATACTAGAACAAAAAGGTAGCTAACCAAACAGATCCAGTGGAGAAGGGATGGGGCCTGTAGCTCAGAGGACTAAAGCATGTGGCTACGAACCATGGTGGATGTGTCTCAAATATTTCTGGTTTAGAAGGTGTCATAATTCGCTTGATGCACAGTAAATGTCCAACTAAAAATGTGAGCTGCATATCCTAATTAAAACGTGAATTTCTTTTCCCAATAAGCTCCTTTTACAAGTGGAAAAGATTCAACAATCAAGGAACTATTCATACAATGTTGAATAGAAGTAAAGAATGCCAATCTTCGATAATTTCGTTATCATCCAGTTATTCTACTGGTCCCTCCCACATTAAGAACATCCCTTGTAACATAGTTGAATTCAACAACACAAGCAGAAAGGACACACGTCTATATAACATAAATGCATGCCTCACCTTTAGCCGCCTTAATTTGTCAGCCCAAGACATGAAAGTCTCCAAATCACCACTTACAGCCGGAGGAGACAGGGATTGGCTACCCAATAGCACTTCACCTGTAGATCCATTAAGTGAGATCCATTCACCTTCCTTAATAACCATGTTTCCAATGACAACAACCTGTGCAAAAAGAATTAGAGAGGTTAAAGAAGAAAAAATGGAACCACTGAAAAATATTCAAAGTCTACCTTGTCGAAATCATTGACTCGAATATCAGCACAACCTGCAATGCAACACTTTCCCCAACCACGGGCTACAACAGCTGCATGAGATGTCATGCCTCCTCTAGCTGTCAATATCCCAGCAGCTGCATGCATGCCTCCAACATCCTCTGGACTGGTTTCCGTCCGCACCTTCAACAACAAAAAGTTTCCAAAAATTCATAATTTTACTGTACTTTTAAAAGGTTTACTAGTGCTTGTTGAAAACCAAAGTCATATCTACCAAAATTACCTACACAACAAAAGAAACCGTATTTGAGGTGAATCTCTTTGTTAGGTTATATTGAACTCTTCACCTTTTCTTTTACCAGATTTGAGTGAGAATTTTGGTCAAAAACTTAATTTGACCTTGAATACTCCAACCTTATCTTTCCTTTTCATTGAATCTTTGAAAAGAGTTGCCAAGTTCTAAAAAAAAAAAACCAAATCTGATGGGGAAAATCAACGATCCTTTTAGTAACATTCTCATATTTGAGTTAACATGCATTTTTAAAGTTGATTAGTGATCCGGTCTATCCTGAATTTGATGGAAAATTTTCTTTCCCCTTGATTTGGTGTTGATTTATTGAAAATTTCGGAGTTAATTTCTGCTCTCTGTCAATGAAGTTAAGGTGCCCTTACATGACTCACATCCACATGATGGATTGAGATCATTGCAAAATGAATTCGAACCATCTGAGAAGCTGGATCATTGAAATTTTGTTTTATAAACTGGTTTGAATTTTCAGGAGATCATAAATTGAGACAGTCTATTCTATACACCTTCAGATCAGTCCTTCCCATCTCCTTGGGTTTACGGTTGTTGACATCGTAGAGCTAGATATGCATTGTCAATCAGCTTAAACCACAAAAAGAAACAAAAATGAGGGGTAGCATACCAAGATTACACTCTTTCCTTGTGCATGCCATGCTTCAGCTTCATCAGCACTGAAAACAACCTGGCCCACTGCTGCTCCAGGAGATGCAGGCAACCCTTTGGCAATCACTTTGTCTTTGTAGGCAGATGAATCATCAAACTATTACAAAAGTTAATGCAAGGACATTAGACAAAATATACCTATTTAGACCCCCAAAACAGATCTTTACGGACTGGAATAAAAAAGTTCTGACAAACTAATTGTAATAATTTGATAGAAGAAAATAATTGGAAACTCAAAGAGAAAATGTCATTATTCAATGTATAGACCTGCGGATGAAGAAGTTGGTCAAGATGCTGTGGTTCCACCATCTTAATCGCAGCTCGAGTATCAACAAGCCCCTCGTTAACCATATCTACGGCAATCTTTACTGCACATGCACCCGTACGCTTGCCTGTTCGGCATTGCAACATCCAAAGCTGGCTTTCTTGAACAGTGAATTCTATATCCTGTACTCTCGCAAATGCATATAGTGATATCATCAAATTTCCAACCAAATTGAAATTCCTTTGCAAATCTAGCCAAACACCTATAACTCAGAGTTTTACTTTCCATTAGAGGAAAATAATAAATAAAATCCAACTAATGAAAGTATTAGAAATTGAGGAGGAAAAAAAATTGAAAATAAAGAACCTTTACCATCATGTCTTTATAATGTCGCTCCAAAATTTCACAATTCTCTACAAGCTCCTTGTAAGCTTCGGGCATGGAACTTTTCATGGCATCCAAGTTCTCTGGTGTTCGAATTCCAGCAACCACATCCTCTCCCTATTAAAAAGCATTATAAAGTGATCTCTTGAGAATAAAGTAGTAGTTAACAGTCAAACAAGGTTTTTTTAAGACCTGAGCGTTCACTAAAAACTCTCCATATAGCTTCTTGTCACCAGTGCTTGGGTTCCTGGTGAAGAGGACCCCTGTCCCTGAAGTGTTTCCCATGTTCCCAAAGACCATGCACTGAATGTTTACTGCTGTGCCCTTTAATCCAGTAATGTGGTTAATGTTTCGATACTTGATAGCTCTCGGACTGTCCCAAGAATTGAAGACTGCTTTAACGGCTAATTGTAATTGTTTCCTTGGGTCTAAATATACAAGAAAAAAGAGAGAGAAAAACACCAAAAATGTTGTTACAAGCTTCACCATTTGAAAGTGATTTGCAAATAGTAGTCCAATAAATCATGCATCACAGGTATTCATGAAGTTATGAGCCACAAGAGTCGTTTCCGTTTGGAAGGAGAAAGCTGCATCATTTTGTATGATAAATTTTGCACAAAAGACCTGTGTGTACGTTGTGCAGCATTGCCTGGTGCCTACTAACTTTTATACAACACTTAAACAAGCCATGTTAACTTCAACGTGAACTCCATTGATCATGAACAGGAGATCAAAACGGGAATTTTGACAATGTACATGATGTTAATTTCTACCTGAAGGAAACTTTTCTCCCTTTGTTTGAAGATAGACATTTTGGTATTGTCTGACAAGCTTTTTTAGTTCAGAGGCGGTTAGCTCAGTATCAAGCTTAACTCCTGTTACATTCTTCATATGCTCTAGCTTTTCGTCAAATGATGAGTGCGGAATGCCCATAACCTTCAATAAAAGAGATTTTGAAAAAGGTCAAAGCATAACACTGTGTCAAGCTTGAACTCTCAATTGAACTTACGTGGCAAAAATTGATCAGATAGATAACATCCTAAAGTACTTGTGGAAAGTAACGCAGGCAACAACAAAATGGATCGATTAGCAAGGAATTGAGGAGGGAAATTTTGCATTCTATCTAACCTCCTATGATCCTTGGAAAGATGAGCCACTTACCACGTCTCCAAACATGTCTAGAAAACGTCTGTATGAATCATATGCAAACCGCTCTCCACTTTTTGCAGCCAAACCGGCAACCACATCATCGTTTAGTCCAAGGTTGAGAACAGTGTCCATCATGCCAGGCATTGATATCTGCATTAGAAATTCAACATGAGTATACATATAAACTTCGTAATCCAAAAAATGGAGTCCTTTGTTTTGAAAAGGAGCTTATGAAAGGCAATCTACCAAACTATTTTCCAAAACTGCAACTGACTAGGGAACACAAGGTTTGGGACAAGCGTTCCATGCTTGAGGCCATGATATGAACCTCAGCAGCATTGTCTGATGTTGAGCGTGGAGAGCACAGTTACTGGGTTCGAGCATTAAATCAGCTGCTATAGGTTCATAGGATGCAACCGTACAAGCCCCAACATGGTTAGCCATTAACAAATATCAGAACAGTAATGATAATCTTTCACAATTTTAAACTAACATCTTCCAAGATAATTACATGTTGCTGATGCTTTCACAACTGGAAGGTTCTTGATGGGGTATCTGCTTTTTAATGATAGACCCACAACTCAGACACATCATTCCGCGCATGGAAGACTTCTTCTGTTTGTACCCAAATGAAAAGTTCCTAGCACACGACATGTTATGTATCTGCTCTTGAAGTGAAAATCAGCATCTTCTGCTTGTAGGGTATGGGTGTGTTCAATAGTTGGTTGTTGGGGATGCAGACAACCTTCAACAAAAGTCCAGTCCAGGGGTGTAGGGGGCGGCCATTGGGCCTTACCTATTTTATAAGTCCAGGGGTGTAGGGGGGGCGGCCATTGGGCCTTACTTATTTTATAATGCAGTTGCTTTGTAATTAGGGTTAAGCCTTTTCCTATTAAACATGAGAGGAGGCAAGAGAAAACTTTTGTGAGAGTGAAGAGAGAAACCTTGTACTCCATTAATTGATTCTTCACTATAATGTACTGGTGTGGCTCCTGTAGTTTTTTCTCACATTGAGGTTTTCAACGTATATCTGTTTGTTCATTTGTTTTTCTGTGCTTTATGCACTATTTTGTTTGTTGATTTATGTCACTCTAGTCTCCAAGATCCGCAGGGCTCTGTGAGTTGAACATGGAGTTCAATTCATAATATTGGCTTCATCTAATTCCTATGTCAAGGGGAACGTGCACCGAAAAATTATATATTGCATATATTAAAGTAAATCCTGCATACAATTATCAGCTAACATTTCATGCATACAGTTATAGCCTTTTAGGCATAGTTACACAGTAAACTCAAATTACTAGATATGCTTGCCATCCAACTAAAATGCAAAACACATACTATTTCATTCCCTTCTCTGAGTCATTTTATGCATAAAGGATTCGCATGAAACATAATAAGTATGCCAAAGCTAGTGGTAAACGAACAAAAGAGAGAGGCAATACTCACTGCGGCACCGGATCGAACAGATAGGAGGAGGGGCTTAGTAGGGTCACCAAGGAATGCCCCCATTTCTTTCTCAACACTCTCCAACCCTTCCAATATCTCCTCCCACAACCCATCTGGTAATAGTTTTTTCCCATTCATCTGATACTCTTGGCATGCTTCCGTTGATATGGTAAACCCGGAAGGCACTGATAAGCCAATGCTTGCCATCTCTGCCAAATTTGCTCCTTTTCCTCCCAACTGAAATATAAAAATACATTTATTGGATAAATTAATCAACTTTAGTCAACGAAGCTTGGCATTCTTCAAATTAGAAATCTATGCATCCATAACTATACTAGAACAAAATTCAAAAATGTTAAACGAATCTTATTCAAGACCAATTTGCAATGAGTGGAGAGGCTAATGAACCCATATACTAGTTTGGACATTAATAATTCATCATTATGGAACAAGCTCTAATACTCCCCGCGCGTGTAACTCTGACTCGCACTTAGATATGAAAATGAAAGATCCATAATATAGATAGCATGAAAATAAGGTGTACTTAAAGCACAAAAATCTGGACAAGAAAGTTGTCTAAAGCCTTCAAAAGTCTAATTCTTATACGATATTAAAGTATAGGAAATGGCAATCAATGAAAAGGCCGGCGAGGCTCGTTTACTAGTTTCAAAAGTAATGACTAGAAAAGCTCTGATAACAATCATGCATATGATTGCGTTTAAATGAAAGAACACATTCACACCTGAGGCTGTGTTCGACAGGTCTGTCCATGAAAAGAAAAGTAACTGGAAAGTCGAGCTAATGGGCTTAAAATCAATCTCTACTGTTCGCCAATGCTTTTTTTTTTTTTTTTCATTTTACATTTCATTCTTTCTTAGTAAGTTCCCCCAATTGCTTATGATCCAGTCATAGACTTATGGTTATGGGTAGTCTCCAATTTTTTCTCTCTCCATAATTGAATGTCCGAGCCATCTTACGCGCACTCGACTAATTCCAAGACCGTGAAGTTGACGATCAGGCAAACCCTCCAATAGCCCCAAGTTTTAGAATGTTTGGCCTCTGTGGAATTTGAACATTCGATCTCATGAAGTCAAAGCCGGCTCAAGGGTTTGGAGTGCCCTAGGCCTAGCCTAAAAATTGTGCTCTAAGAGTATACCAATTAAATAAATTTTCCAATATTAAAAAGAAAGAGTTCGAACTATAACCTCAATGACCAGCTAGAGCGACCAAAGAATCAACAATCTCCAAAAAGTCCAAATGCTGTATAACGCTCACTCGTTATCTGTAATAATTGGTTTTTGCCCCATTATACAAAATTCATACTACCTCCGTCCCAATTTTATAGTCCCTCGTTCTATTCTAACCGGATAAAAAAACGATTATATCTTTCAATCGGTAATACATTTTATATGAAATATGGATCTTTTTTGATAGATCTTGATTTAATCTAATAAACAAAGTGTTCAAAATCACCTAAAATATTGTAGATTATAAAATATAACACTTTGAAAAGTGACACGAACTCCCTTAAGGGACTATAAAATTAGGATGGAGGAAGTAGTAGATTTAGTGTCGGTTAGTGTTGGATTGATTAATTAGTTGTATTTTACAGTAATTTTTTTTTTTTGAATTGCTTTGTATTTTAATCAGATTGGCAAAAGATTACATGCATTTGCTGGTTCATAATTCCTTCGTCTTTAAGTCCTTTATCGTTAGCTTTGTGACAGTGTGGTAATTTGGCTTATATGATTTTTAAATGAAATTTTTAGTGGGGTTTTGTCTAAAATCAATGTCATATACTATACTAAATAGAACTTGATATTCTCTTAAATCCCAAAAAACGTTCAAGATTGATCTAAAACTATATAAAATATTGAAATCTGTGGAGTGTGGAGATCAAGCATATGTGTGAACAAACAATAATTAAAAGGCCATGTAGTCAAACTCAAATAGAAAATAATCTTGGACTATATATGTGACTTTTGAACAAACCCAAATCAAAATCAATTTACTGTTTGGGTGTATATTGTCCTTTTGGGGGACAACATACATGTTGTCCGATCTGGGCTGTTTGTGCTCGGCGATGGACGGCTCAGATTACATCTCGTCTAAATACATCAAAACCGTCCATTACCAAACAAATCCGAGCCGTCCATTACCGAGCACAGACGACCCAGATTGGGACAACACCATCCCTCAATTCCAAATCCATTTACCGCTTCAGATTTCTAAATTATCAAGGGAATTTTTGTTTTAGTTTGGGCCTTTAGGCCCAATGTTCATTATAATTGTTTTAGTCATCTTTATTTTCCTATTGGGCCATTTTATTTTTCAATTGGGCTACAAAAGACTCCTACACATGCATATTACTAAAAATTATGGGGGTGTCCCAATTTTGGGGTGGTTTTTGAGTGCCCTAGGCCCAAGCCCCTTGGACCTGGGCTGAGCCTGCATGGAGTACAAACACATCTCTTAGAGTACAAAGACTTATTACTTTCTCAAGCTCGCTTGATTAAATCGAGCTGGGGTGGGTAGTTTCCATTTCAAGATCACAAAGGTTGTTAATAATTATATACTAGCAACAAAAGGCAACAAGGATCAAGTATGTAAGCTACTCACCAAGGACTTCATGCCCTTGTTGCCCTCACTCCTTCCTTTTCCAAAAGCATATACTCTCTGTGTCACCAACAACAAAAAAAAAGGAATTACTAATTGCAACACTAATTCAAAAAAAAAAAAAAAAAACTAACAAAATGCACAACAAAAATTGAAAAAATATACTTGCATGCAACAACAGCAGAAAAAACCCATTGGATATTGACCACTATTAGTTGATATGCGGTGTTTGGGCTAGCTGTGGGTAAAAAAAATTTCCAAATTATAATTTCAGATTTTAAATTCTGTAAAAAGTTTTTTACCAGAAGTTGATAGTGTTTAATACTAAAGCTGAGAATCAGTTTTTAAATCTAAAATCATATCCAAAAACACCCCGAAACTCTCCTCTCTAAACCAAATTTAGACCCTTTTTCACATGAAAAATTAACGAAAATCCCAAAAATAGCTGGTGGAAAGTACAAAACAGAAATATAAATTTTTCCCCTCCTCCCTTCCATAGCTTTGAAAATACAAAATAGAGATAGAAAATTCTTTCCTACATGGATCAAAAGTAACCCATTTAAAATTAATCAATTTTGGCTGATTTTCTCCCCATTCTATCTTGGAAAAACATGTGAAAGACTATTCGTTAAATTTTTCTTTTAATCTTTTTCCTTTTTTTCTAACACTGAAAATCATAACCAAATACCGACCAATTCTTTCATGTCTTAGAAAACTGACATCCTAACACCCCTCTTTCACACACGTTTCATTGGAATCCACCACACGTTTCATTGGAATCCAGTGCTTACGTGGTTAGAATCCAGTGTTTACGCACCACGTAAAAGTACCCAAGACCATGGAAGAATTGCTCTCAAATACCTCACTCACCTTCATGTTCTCCACAACACTCAACTCAAAGCAAGACGTTCAAAGAGATGCAAAATGTAGAATTTGGCAAAGTATTGGCTCAAGTACAAAACCTTTTTGAAATGAAGAGGTGACGGCCTTTATCCAATTCCTACTTGACACTTGCTGTCCACGTGGCAAACTGAGACAGCCCATGCATGGGCAGTGATGCAGCCACGTGGAAAATCTCAGCCACTCCACCATGACGACTGATGGAACATATATCGATGCACGCAGCTTATCATTTCGGGTTATTGGCTCTATGCATGAACGTTCAGTGAACATATAGATCGATGAAATACCCCGTCATGTCCGTAACTGTATGATTATATCAGAAGACACATGGTTCTGAAATGACTGAAATACCCCTTCATCTTTTTTTTATTTTTTGACTAGTTGTCTGGCCACTTACATCCACTAATCCAAGATAAGAAATCACACCATCTATTAGTAAGAGCTCCACAATGACGGAATTAGCAAGGGTCTTATTGGAGCTAAGGCGTTCATCATTTAGCCATCTCTATAATTATCTAGTTTAGTTTTTTCAAGTACCAAAAATTTACATGGTCAGCCCCCACTAATCCCTTTAATCCCTATAATCTTTATGTCTTTTTCGCTATTTTTTTACCTCTTTTTGTTGATATTTCTGCAGCTTTTTTATGATGTTTATGCCATCGTTTGTTGCTCTGGTGCCTATTGTTGCTATCTCGATGTTTGCTTTCAAAGTTTAGGCTTATATCTTCTCTTTTTTGCAACACATTATATATATTCTCTATGCCACACCAAAAAAAAAAGGCACCCAGATATTGTGTTTTGTTTCGGGTATTATTTAGATATTTAAACCTAGTTTTTTTAACCTTAATAAAATCTCATTGTTCATATTCCGGCCTCCTTGTATATCAAATCCTAGTTCCATCCCTAGGGCTCCATCTAAAGCCAAAGCAAACCTCCGTGGGAACTAACCTCCAAAGAAACGGGGTCTTTGTAGTGCCTAAAGGCATTGCACCTTGTAGAGCCCAATCTGAACCGTCTAAAAGATTTTCAATGGTCCAGATTTCAAATGTTATACTAAATGCATGTATGATACTTACTCTACATGTAAGATATTCTGGATCGTTGATTGTTGAACAAAAGCTTAGATTGGGCACTATAAGGACCCTGATTCTGGCCTCAAAGAAGTTGATAGGACTATGAGATATCTAGAACCTAAAACCTCACAAGCGAGCAAACTTCTAATAAATTAGCCTCAAGTTATCTTAAATCCCCCAACGACCCTTTAGGGAGGGGGGGAAAAAAATGCTGAAGCACATCGAGAGTGGCAAGCCATATCAAAGTCCTTAAAATTTGTCGAGTTAAGAAAAATGGTCTCCAATAGTCTGCAAATTGTCAAGCCAAATTGGCGTAATGGCATTTAAAATAAAATTTGGAATTGACAAAATTGTTCATTGTCACATCACTATATGTGTTATCTTATTCAGTTATTTTTCATTCCAATCGTTATGATTCTATTTCTATGCATGATACTCACTTTGTTCATTTCACATTTCTAAAAAAAAATTCCAAAAAAATTATTTCCCCATCTCTCATCTCTAATCATTAATCACATTTCTTTCTCTACTCTTACTATCTTCTCCAATCATTAATTCTCATTTCTCTCTCTATCTCTCTCCAATTATTACACATCTATCTAATTATTAATTTTTCAAAAACCTATCCAAACACTATCTCAAAAATATTTTTCAAAATCTTCTTCTCAAAACTCTTAACCAAATAGGGTGACTATGATTTAAGTGTTCATCAGTCGTGACGAGTCCAGAGAAAAATGGCTTATATAAACCACTAGAGCATTGTTATCCAAATTTGATAATGTAGTAAGTTCACGAAATGATTTTGCCTAATTAGCTTCCAGCATATAAGCATCCCCGGACAAAAATATGAAAGCCCAGAGAGTCATTTTTCGTTCCCCTTTCTCAGTTTTTCAAGTACTTGAAAACAAAAAACAGCATGGAAAGTACAGTAACGCAATCTTCTATTTCCAAGCATATGCTAACCCCTAACATGCCCGTCGTGTTTGGATTATTGATTTCTGGAGAAGTTTATATAGAGACGGATCAACACTGGGAATATGAACATGCAATTCTGTTCACAACATCTTTTCTTCTCTGTCTTGGGCCATTATGGCACAATAGTGATCAGAACCTCTCATCTTTGACATTTTATTAGTTGTTTGGACAGTTTAATAGCAGTTGATATCCAAGATTACAAAACTATTCAGGTTCTCAACTAGTAGATCAAGGAATCTTGACCGACAAGAACCAAAAGGTGAGGGGAATTCCACAACAAGCCAGAGTTTAGCCTACAAAAACAAAGAAAATTGCCAGAAATGTAGAGCAAAATCATACATTGCCCCAGGTTTTTTGAACTAGCAAACTGTTAAAAGACATGAAAATCATATAACCAAACAGTATAAAGATTGTCTTTATTTATGCAGGATGGAGAACCATCAAAGACAACCAAAGTTTAAGGCACATCCTTTTTATAAATCAAAGGCAGCTTAATTTCTTAAATATTCCAAACAGTAAAAACAAAATGTATCACTCTTTTTAATCGGAACCCATGAATTGTCAACTCGACTTGACTCCAGAAATAAGCTTAAGAGCGAGCATAATAGCGTACACAAATACGTCGCTGGATGGTGCTCCGACAGGAAGGGCAGTCCTTCATTCCTTGCTTCTCATGGAGCTCATTGCACGTTTTACAGACCACCTGATGAGCACAAGGAAGAAAAACCACAGACATCTCCTCTGAAAGACACATCACGCACTCCCGGTCCCGCTTCACGCCAGAATATTCCTGGAATTTTGGAATTATTTTGGAGATAATAGGAGCTGGGGAATTTCTAGTGTCTTTCAGTGTGCTAGCATAGCTTCCGTCAATGCCTCTCCTTAGAGCGGCTATTTTGAAGGAGTCGCTCTTCAATCTCAACTCGGAGACTTCTTTCTCAAGCTTCTTGATGTCATCTTTGTACTTTTGTAGGTTTTTTTCTGCTTTCGATTTGATTGCTTCTTCTTTTTGATTTGGCTGATGCTTGATTTGTTCTCTTTCTTTTCTTATTGAACTGGCCTCAGTAAGGAATTCTTCCTTCGCCTTTTCTTCCTGTTTCCATCTCGCCTGTGATATTTGACCTTTTTAAAATAAGTAACCAAGCGATGAAAACTAAACACCTTGTGAGAACATGAAAACAGTATATTTTGAAAGGTTTTCGAAGCATGCACCCCAAAGCAACAGTATTCATCCATTCTTTTATTCTTGTATCTTCATTACATTCCTCTCTTCCAAATTTCTGTCCAAATTTTCAGATGATACTTCCCACATTAGGAATCATACCTTTCCTGTTGGTGTACAGAGGTTAAAGTTTCCCATGAATGAATACTCACGAAGCACCAAGTGTATAAATAATCAAAGCATTAAGGAAAGAAAATTTTACAAGTTTGAAAATGCATCTAAATGAATTGAGACATTATAGTACACTTGATCGAAAGTGAAGAATGAAATACAAACTACATTGCATCGCTAAACGTAATAAACCATGGAGAAAAAAAGCCAATATTCACAAAACATTAGAAAGAAAACCACCTTTCTACTCTCAAGGGGTTGTCTGAATGAATGTTATTAGGAATAGAACACAAACAAATCCCCTAATCTTAAGGCTAAGGTGAAATCAATCCCTTTCAGCAGCTAAACTCATTATTCTAAGTTCTTATCTTTATCGTGAAAGGTGCAAAGGAAAGTTAATATGTGCAGCATTCTAGTGACAAGTAGAACCAATATTAAAGGACGTAATTCCCAAGACTTGGACTCTGCCTCTTTCTCAATGAAACTGTAACCACTGTCGAGAAGTAACTCACATATATTTAACAGCACAAATATCAGCTAAAAAGTCGTGTGCTTCTCAGCGACTAGCCCACAATTTGTTTCTCAATGGTTAGCTCCAGTTGGGACCTGCATTTTGTTTCAATCTTCTTTCTCGCAAAACATCCTAGCGATGCCTCTCCCATAAACAATAAAGCAAACTACATGCTTGTCGTGTATTTAATCGATGTAGAAATGAAGGACATAGGAAATCATCCTAACCCAAATCACACTAATTGGTTCTTTTCTATTGACCGTGAATTTCTTCTCCTAATGTTGCTACAGTCTTTCCGTCTTTTTCAAAAGATGCAGCAACACAAGACATTTATGACATACTTCAGGTTAATGTCTGCACCAAAATTTAATGATGGGACCTAAACCATAATCTTGAAAGTGAACCATTTTTACTTTATGACGTCAAAAACTAGAACTGCAGATCCTATTCAGCAGGTATCTTTACTTCTTTTGCCAAAAAAACAATTAATATTTAATATGCTCATCAATATCAAGAATCCAACTCTGCATGAACATATCACATACCTCAAGTTGGTCCCGTACATCTTTAGCCTGTTCCAGTTCCTGTTGCAGCATTACCAACTTACGTTTCTCGGAAACAATTTCCTCCTGAAACAATGTCTTCTGCTTCTCCCACGACTGAACCTTCATAAGTGCCTTCTTTTCCCTCTTCGAAACCTCCTGGCATATGGAAGCTGACTCAGCAGCCCTAAATTTAGCAGCCTCCATCTCTCTCCTTAATGCGGCATTCTCCACTTCAAGTCTCCGAACGGTAGAATTTGCTCTGGCTTCCTGTCCACATGCTTTACCCAATGCATACTCCATCTCAGAAAGCTTCTTCATCATGCTCTCCTCCAATGTTTGCTTCTCTCTCTTGATCCGTTCAACCTCTTCTTTCTCTTGCCTAAGTGTCTTGAGCTCCGCATTGTCTTTGCTCAGCCTATTTGTAGCTTGCTTGATTTTCTGGTTGGCCCATTCGTTCCACTCTTCGATCTGATTTTGCAGCTTCTGTACCCTTGGAACCAACTTCAAAAACATCTCATCTTTCTTGTCCTGTGGGACCCACTTCCCAAGGGACTTAGGAGCCTTCGCATTGCTTTGTGAAGGAAGTGAAAGTGAAAGTTCTGTCTCAGAAGCTGATAAAGCAGGTGGGGTAATGACCAAATGTAATGTAGATGAGGTGTTGGTTTTAGGCAAGGAAACAGAATCAACTGTTTCCGATTTGAATTCCACAGGGGAAGAAAGCACAAGATTGGGTGATGGATTACGGTTTCCATTGTCTTCAGTAGCATCAACTTCAACTATCTTACTTGTCTTCAGGGAGGCATTTTTAACATTAACATCTGTGGAGACCGACACAGACTTTATTTTCTTGTCTACCATCAAACCCCCAAAACCACTGATCTTCCCAGCTCTACCTTTGGAACCATATGTTCGATAGCCTTTCTCCATATGAAGCTTCTGTCGGAGTATGTATTCTCTCTTTGTAATACCAGAGATCTTTCTACTACCCACAAACTTTTCTTCATGGCCCTGAAGTTGAGTTGTGCCAACACCCAGAAAGGATTTATCCACAGTATCAGATGTGGAAATTGGGCTTTGTTTCTCAGGAACTATGGAACTTTTGGGTTTTACAAGGTTAGGAACACCTGAGAAAGTGGGGACAACAGATTGAGAACCATGAGCAAAAGGCATTGAAGCCATGGCGGCTGTCTCACACTGACATGTATGAGCACAACCAATTGAAGAACTTATTTTACAAGTTTTGGCTTCGGATCTCAACTGGGGCTGGACAGAATTACAAGTGTTGGGACCCACATCGCCAATAAAACTACCAAAGGGATCAGTATCCATTGCACAAGCATGGGAGACATTCATGTCACTTATCAACAAGAACCACATTGCATCACCCATGCTAAAAAAAGGCCTAACCTCACGAAGAACACAAACCAACTCTGCCAAGACATACTTCTCCATCTGCTGCAAATCCTCAAAGTATTGGGGCCTCAAGGGATTACTCTCTTGACCGTTGCTAAGAAACACTAGAGCATTGTCCACCACATTCGATTCAATGTCCTTACACCCAAAACAGAAGCCTGATCTCAAAACAGCCTTTGTAGCAGCTTCCTCAGTGTAACTGCAATCAACAATTTTTTTAATTGCACTCCTGAAAATCATGTCTAAATTGTTCAGAACAAGCTCTTCAAGCTGGGATTCTGTAAGATCGCTCCAATCAGCATCACGGGACTCATCACCTGCTTCTATTTCCTCTCTAGACCGAATTGGGCCTCCCTCAGATGGCCCAACTGCATAAGACAATCCAAGATCAAGTTTCGGAGCATCTGAATGGTCTGGACTAACGCTGCACACGTCACACCCATTGGGATGCCCATGACTTTGGGAAACTCCGAAATTCTCAGCTGAGAATCCATAACTTGAGGACTCGTTTTGAGGCACAGAGATGTTCCTATTTATATCTCCCAGTGGAGGATCAGCCCGAAATTTTCTCTTGTTCCTACTTCCTTTTTCTTGGGTAAACACTTGACTAGTGCCGCTACCACAAGACTTAGCAACCATTGAAGCCATTAAGCTGCACGCCAGAATATTTTATTAGGAGTATTAAAAAACAAAAGAATTTTTTTTTATCAAAATAGAACTTAGTAAATCAGCTTTTATCAAATTTGTTTTAAGTTGTTTCTGGCCCATAATCCAACGCAGTGGTGCACAAAAAAAAGCTTTCAACATCAAATCAGTCATGGAGCAGAACGAATAACATATAAGTGAAGAATTGGGTTATAAGCTTTTAACACCCCTTCATATGATTAAGTGAAGAATTCAACACAACATTTGATTGGAGCATTGGATTATAAATTAAATTAAGCTCAGAATCATAAATTAAATTAAATTAAATTAGTCTTCCAATGCTGTTAGAATCATAATTCAGCTCAAGAAACCAGATGCAGAAAGTGAATTCAAATCAACCAATTAACCTGATTTTGATCATCGAATTCAACTAGACATAAAGATCATACCTGATGCTTTCCAAGTATTGAAATTACTCAAAATTGAACAAGTTTCTGCAATGAATCACACGATTATTCATCAATTAAAGAAAAAAAAAAAATGGGAACCCATATGCGAAATTCAATAATAATTGTGTTCAACTGATACCCATAAAAAAATTCCATTAATCGTTAGAGACATCAACAATCGGAACAAAACCCATAAATCAAGAACCAAGAAGAAACATAAAGCATGCATTGACGGATAAATATATGATATATCTAGCTTGATTATATATGTAAAAGAACCCAAAATAAAAGTGGGAAATCGGAGGATTATTGTGAGAACCAATCAACAGATACGTACTTGATAGCAGTTCTAGTTGGAGCGATCGGAAGAACGATAAATCTCAGAGCATTGAGGAGCAATTGGGCAATTTTTCGCCTCTCTCTGTCCTATTTTGGTTGATTTTTTATTTTCCTTTTGTTGTTAACCAGAAGTAACCAGGGTTATGGTATGTGTTTGTTGCTGTTAACCATGGTTGAGAGGGACCATTGGTGTATACTCCGTATGAGTTTAGAACACTTATATATAGTATACTAAAAAGAAAAAGAGTTTCCTAGGAAGATTTGGTTAATATTATTGGGTTAGTAGGATGTACAAAATCCGAGATATGGATATCAAATTATCAATCATCCACCTAAATAGATGGTAAGAAATTGAAAGCTATTCAAACTTTAGATAATTATAAGAGGAACTTCAATATCCATCCTATTTGGGAAATTTATTTATATCCTTATCCTAGTCGGTTTAAATAATTAAGTTAGCATTCTCAAATTCCAATAAACTCTCTCTCTCTCTCTCTCTCTCTCTCTCTCTCTCTCTCTTAATTTTTTCTTGATCGACTAATTTTGGGGTGCTAAAAGTAACAATTAGGCATAAAACCTAGTGGCCCCAAGAGTTGTTGGTAACGAAAATCAAACTTGAGATCTTAGGTTGAAGCAAATCTTTAAGTCCCCTAGTCAAGACCACTTTGTCAATCCCTTTCCCTCTCATAATTTCTTAAATACTTCTTTCTTCAAATTCTTTCCTAATTTTTTAACACACACACACACTCTCTCCCACATAAAATCTTAAAACAAAATTTAAAATAGTAAAATACTAAGCAAACTCGACAACCCACAAACATGGTAAAATTATTTACCACGTAGCCTGTGTTGATTTATCATGTTTACTACTCCTTTTGTCTAGATTTGTTAGTCTATTTCGGAAGTTCGTGTCACTTTTTAAATGATTATATCTTATAATTTATAATATTTTATGTAATTTTAAAAACATTTTCTTATAACTTATAGAACTAACTGAGGTCTGTAAAACAATATTGATATTGTACATATAATTACTCACCAATTTAAAAATATCACTAGTTTTTTATCTGGTTGAAATAGAATGAGGGATAAACAAATCCGGACGAAGGGAGTATGTAGAATCACCGAAGTGGTAAACCAAAAAACCATCTTTCCACTATATAAAATAACCCTATTATGTTTCCCTAATCCATTTTTGGAAGGACATAGTGTTGGCCTAGAGTGCCTCCATGGATTTGGTTACACAATACCACTCCCTGTGACCACTCTAAAAACAGACTTGCGAGTTCGATGTTGAATGTCATAGAAGACTTAATTGAAACCCTTCCAACACCAATTGGGTTTAGGAAAGACAGTGGAAAAGCGATCCTATAAGTGGTATTAAAGTCAGAAGGTTATAGGTTCGAGCCACAGGAGCGTCATCATGAGGGAGGGATTGTTGGGTCCAGAGTGCCCCCATGGATTTGGTTACACAATGTCACTCCTTGCGACCGCTCTAAAAACAGACTTGCAGGTGCGATGTCAAATGCCATTAAAGACTTAATTGAAACCCTTGCTATTTAACACCAATTAGTTTTAGGAGATATGGTGGAAAAGCAGTCCGAGACATGGCAACAAACCATTTGTTTATTGTATCAATAACCATCTTTAAAGGACATATAAAAATAGTTTACTAATTTACCATTTTTATTGTATCAAAAAAGAATATCAGTATTGAATCAAGAAAAAAACAATCATTGAGTTAGGGGAAAAAATACTACCATTAATTAGGCCTGTTCGCGGATCCGTTTTGGGCGGGGCGGGTCTGTTCCCCATACTGATCTGCTCGTTGCAAATTGTCATAATTTCCATCCACACTTGTCTGTGAGTGAGGTACGATTGGGTCGGTTCAAATGCAAATCGAGCAAATAAGGATAGTGGAGAAGGGAACCAGATCAGGTGGATCGAACCAAACTGAATATGCGAAAACTAGAATATTATGATCTGCATTCATCTATAAACATACCTTGGGTGCATTCGCGGATGGTTCAGTTTGGCCAATTTGGACGAATGTGGCGGATCGGGTGCCTAAATGGTGGTGGTGGGTTCTAGTTGTTGTTAATCATGGGGGCACCCCCACCACTAACAACAACCAAAGCCCACCACCACCATTTACTAGATCCATCCCTCTCCACTCCGATTTCCAGCCTCCGCCTCCCCGATCTAATCTGCAGGTGCCTTTGCTCTATTAAGGTGGCGATGCTTTTTCGTCGTCGTCTCTAAGTCACCATCTTATTGAACGAAATGTTAGGGTTTACTCCATCAATAGAAAAAAAAAATGTGTTTCTCAATGCTGCCCAAAAAGGGATTCACCGAATGATGTTTTGGGGAAAAATCAAAGTTTGGGTTTAGGAAAGTCGAGTAATTGAAATGCATGTTTTTCAGGACCCAAAAAAAGAAGCTGAAATGTTTCATCTCAGATTGTGAGAGAGTAGATTTATGGGTGCGACTTGATTAGGTTTTATAGGGAAATATTGGGTGTAAGGGTATTGTCGGGTATTTTCAAATTTTAGGATGAGAATATAATGATTTAAATCAGCTAGGATTAGGACTTAAGTAGGGTTCTTAAGCAAGATGTCTATTTAATTTTCTCTATTATTATTACACATCAACTTTGATAGTGAACGGAAATGAAAATTTGGACTTCGTGGAATATGTTGATTTTGACCAAATAGTAACACATTGAAAGTCACCATGTAATCTTGCACTTTGACCCAATATATTAGGTGTTCATTGTTCAACAATAATGTCGGAATAAAAAGCTTATGATAAATTTTAAAAGTACAAGGAAATACAACAGGACAATAGTCTACACTTGCATTTGAATTATCAAGTTTTTCCAAATAAAATATACAAAGACGACAACCAAATTCCTAATAAATCGAATCAAACTAGAGCAATTGTGTTCACACATGTTGGTTCGTGCAAAAAAAATTTGAAAGGAGAAAGTTGCATTAAGTGTTAAAAAAATCCTTTAAAATCTAAAGGAGATATGATGTTATACTTTAGAGAAAAAAAAAGATTTTTGTTTAATAAGGACATTAAAACCCGTGTAAATAGACACGAGACATTGTGTAATGATCCGCCTCTGTTTTGCACAATATTGTCCACTTTGACCGCCCAAGCTCTTTGGACGCTTAAGTGTGAAGTTTCAACGAGCTTTGACACCCACATGACTTTAAAAGGCTTTATTCAAGTTAGGACATGATCTATTATCTTATATCATAGAACTTTGTTGCATACAGGTTGGTCATAGGCTGACACATTCTCCCTACCTTATGATGGAACATCCCCGTTGCATATTGGCCTAGTGACCTTCCCCCAGGAGCCATAAGAGGTTGCTCCTATAGATTCTAGAGGTGGTTCTTACCCGTAGTCCGGGGTTGTGCTCTGATACCAACTATAACGACCCACCCCCACCTTGCACAATATTGTCCGCTTTGACCGCCCAAGCTCCTTGGACTTCCAGTAGGTCGCCCATCCTTGAATTGCTTTAGAGTGAGCACGCTAAAGTGTGAAGTTCCAACGAGCTTTAATACCGCACGGCTTTAAAAGGCCTTGTGCAAGTTAGGTCATGATCTATTCTATTATATCATAGAACTCTGTTACATCCAAGTGGGTCATAGGCTGTCACACATTGTTTCCCCCGTGATTTTATGGGAAATTCCATGAAATCAATGTGCTAAAATGAGAAGTTCTATAAAATCAACCAGTTAATTTGATGTATTGTGAGAGAAAGACAAGTCTCGTAAGGATTGGGGCTCCTATAGTGATCCAAATCACTACATTCCCATATTGACCTCAATTATAAGCCCTCTGAAATCTTCATTTGGGATCAAAACAGTTCATTTTTTCATAAAAATGAGCACATTATGGGTTCAAAAATTATGATCATCAGAGATTGATGGACACAGATTTGAGACAAATTTGTCTTACAGTGTATTTTTCAAATAATATTGGTCATCTATATAAATGGTACACAACAATAAGGCTATCAATATCCAATTAATTTGATTTTTTTGCATGAATAATCTACTCAACATTCTCGACAAATTCTATAATTCTGATCCCAAAGATTATAGAGTGCCCGCAATTGAGGTCACTACGGGATGTAGTGACTTCGATCACTATAGGTGCTCCAAATCTATCACGTAAAGCGCAATAAGTAAATATGGGAGTAAATCAATTTATAAAACAACTCCAATTATCTAGTGAAAGACAAGATATGTATGCCAAATTTATTGAAGAAACAAATATTGTTAGTTGTATCTTGTACTAGTGTTCAATAAGGAGCAATAGTTTTGAAAAAAGTGGAATACAGAAATCAGTACTTCAAAGTGTCTCTCAATAGATTTTTGGGAAAATGACCAATACATGGTAGTTGAGGCAAATTATGCCAAAAACATGGGCATGGTTTCACAAATGCCCAAAGCATGACAAGGAAAAAAAAAATTACCCATACATGGGATTTTATAGATGAAATGCCCACAATACCCTCTCCATTTTCCTCTCTCATTCCCCTTCCCAAATTTCCCCCCTTCCTCTTCGTTCCAGTCTTCTGGAGAGGGAGATAGAAGAGCGACGCCACCACTACCGCGCCCGACGTCCGACGAACACCACCATCACCGGCGGCAAACCCAACGGCATTTGCTGAAAAAGGTGGAGAGTGTAGACCCATCATCCAACAATCATCTTCAGATCTATGGAAATCTTCCTTCTTTAGTGTAGTCGTTAATGACGCTCTCCTACCAGAAATTCTGCTACGGGTACCACTCAAACCTCTAACCAGAGCTAAATGTGTGTCCAAACATTGACGCTCTTTAATTTCCTCACCCTTTTTCTCTCTCCGCCTAAACCATATCCCTAAACCCCCATCTGGTATATTCTTGCAGCGATCACAAGCTCATATATGGCTTGATACCCAAACCCTCTTGCAGCGATCACAACCTCATACATGGCTTGATACCCAAAACCCATCTGGAAAATGTTGTGTGGATCAATAGCTTTGGAGATTTAATAAGTTCTTTTTTTCTGTTAGTAATATTTTGGAGTTGAATATTTGATTTTGAAGTATTGTTGAGCTTTTTGGTCCTTGTTTTGAATGTCTAATTTTTAATGATGGCAAAGAATGAATCAATCTGTGAATAATTTCATGTAGTGTCTGTTCTTTCTTACTTTCTTGCATGCAAGGTGCTTGTAATATTGTCTAAGTGAAGGCAACAACCTAGAGATGAGAGAGAAGGTAATATTGTCGAAGAAAGCTTAATTTGTTTATAAGTGCTAAATGGTGAATATATGCGGTGCTTGTTTATTTCATACACGTGCATGTCAAACTTATACAAAAGAGCGTTTTTTTTTTTGTTGCTCGGAGCAAGTTTTTCAGTGTCAGTGACAATATATTGTTTTGCATGTTATAAAAATAGTGGTCACTCCACTGACAATGGAATGTGGAGTGGATGGACTTGTATGCATAGTTCATGCCATCTAAAAACCCAAGGAAATGAGAAATAAAATTTATGGGAAGAATAGTCAGGTGCTTGTGGTTTCATACACAATGCACGTCAATGTTATATAAAGAGCATGTTTTGCTCTTTGCTTTCGAACAAGTTTTTTCAATGTCGGTGGCGAAGACATTTGTTTTTCATGTTATAAAAAGAGTGCAAAGGTCACCCCACTGACAATGGAACGTCGAACAGATGGACTTGTATGCATGGTTCATGCCATCTAAAAACCCAAGGAAATGATAAATAAAATTTCTGGGAAGAATAGTTAGGTGCTTGTGGTTTCATACACAATGCACGTCCAAGATTATATAAAAAGAGCATGTTTTGTTCTTGCTTTCGGAAGCAAGTTTTTTAGTGTCGGGATGATCACATTTATTTTTTCATGTTATAAAAAGAGTGCAAAGGTCACCCCACAAGCACCTGACTATTCTTCATGTTTTTCATGTTTGGGAAAACAAAGAACAAGTCATGTTATTACAAGGTGCAACAATTTTTCATATACGGAGCAAGCGGTTTTGATTTCGGTGAATTTTTTGGCTCTCCGGCATTGTCCATGGAAACATAATTAAACTCTATGATACAAAAATTGTTCAAATGAGAATTTGAAAACAATTACGGTGCTAGTTTAGAATGTGGAGTGCAAAGGTCACCCCACTGATAATGGAACGTCGAACGGATGGACCTGTATGCATGATTCATGCCATCTAAAAACCTAAGGAAATAAGAAATAAAATTTATGAGAAGAACAATCTGGTGCTTGTGGTTTCATATAGAGTGCACGACAAGGTTATACAAAGAGTAAGTTTTGTTGTTGCTCGGAGCAAGTTTTGTTGTTTCTCGGAGCAAGTTTTGTTGTTGCTCGAAGCAAGTTCCAAGGGATTTTTTTACCTGGGGGTATTTCTGTCAGTCGAAATATTGGTACCATGTATGTGGAATTATTTTTTTCCTTCTCATGTTATTGGTCATTTCCAAAAACCTTACCATGAAATTGGTATTATTTGTTTTAAAACCCATTTTCTGGTCATTTTCCCTAGATTTTTAATCTCTCTAATATCCATTTCAAGCAAATTCTAGTAACTACTCCCGTTGACCTAAAAAGTTGTTTGGTCCGTAAAAAGAGAACTTTGAAAAAATATTTTTTTAATCAACCAATGTTCAATTTTTGTCCTTGATTAAAAGAACTTGATGGTATTACATTATTTTTAAGTTTCTGTTTTAGAACCTGATAATTTTTTACATGAAAATAAAAAGTACTCTCTCCATTCCCACTTATTGATCCCTTTTAGAATATCAATTGCTATTCTATTTTATAGTCATAGGACACCACTACGAGACACCTGACATTCTTATCTATCACAATCATTATTTTGAGCAAATGAGGGAACAAAATTATTGCATTTTTTCTAACTCTTTTTTTTTCATTTTACCCTTTAATCATCGTCTTGCCTTAACAAATTAGTACTCCTTCCATTCTAAAATAAGTGTCTCTTTTGGGATTGCGTACATTTTCAACGGCTTATATCTTTTAATTTATAATAGTTTTTATGATTTTAAAAATTTTGTATAATAGAATTAATTATGATCTATCAAACAAGATCTATAATGCATATTTTTTTAAGTTCACGTTAAAAGATATAACTGTTGAAAATGCACGCAATCCCAAAATGGACACTTATTTTGGAACGGAGGGAGTATAAGAATACTAACTTAAAAATGAAGGGATGAAAAGGAAATTCTTTAATTGTTGCCAGTTTAATTTTGAAGTGGAACAATATTTAGAGATGGTCAAAAGTGGTGACAAAGATCAGAGACGTAGAGAGTAAAAAAGAGACATGTGTCAAAGTCTCTGAGGGGGTGTTCTGTTAAGACTGTTTCTAGAATAAATAGGTTTTTCAATGATTTTTTAAGTGATGTATTATGAGAGAGTGACTTATCTTGATTTTTGAAATTTTTTTTTTTTTTTTGTTAGTGGAACAGCCTCAATTGCAAGTAATATTCTCACCATCAATTTGGATACAATTTACGAGAGAGATTCCTAAACTAGTTTAACAATTTTGGCTCAAAATATGCCCTTTAGATTGTCCCAAACATATTTAGACGGCTCCAATAAATTGCGGGCAACACATATACCCCTCCCGTATGTATATTTTGAGCTAAACTACTGTACTTGCCCCTAATAGCCCCTACAAAGTACAAACGCGGACTCCCCAAAGGAAAAATGGACCCAAACGCATCACCGCAATCCCAACAACCACCGCCGACGGTCTCGTCGCCGCCGTCAATACAGCCGCCGCTTCATCAGAGCGATGCAGATGAGGAGGACGAGAGCGTGAAGCAACTAAATGAATGTTCTTCTGTTTACTTGTCTTTACAGGTATTTGAAATTTACCATTTTGTCCCTCTTCATTCTCTCTAAAACCCTAAACCCATGTATGATTTCTTAGCATATTGCAGGATTGTTTGGCTGATACGAACAGGAATTGGAAATCTTGCCAAAAGCGTATGTCTCTCTCTCTCTCTCTCTCTCTCTCTCTCTCTGTGTACATTTATATTGGTAGAGAATACTTGTGTTTGTGTTGTTAGTCCATCTCCAATCCTACCTCTTTTCTTACATTAGATTGGAGGAAAATTATTTAAAAATTGAGTTCTTACGGAATACCAAAAGGGTTTTCATCAAATCTTCTTAACATTAGCTAATTTAGATGGCAAATGTGGTTCCTGCTTGATACTACCTCTGTACCAAAAAGAGAGTCCGGCGCAAAATGAGGATTTTAAAAAAGATGTTCATTTTTGTCATTTGTCAAAAAAATTCAAAAATTTAGCTATGCATTGAAAGAATTCATCGATATCTAATAAGTTGTGGAAATCCTCGTTTTGCAAACCAGACTCTCTTTTGAAGGAAGGGAGTATGATAGAATTTAATTTTATGGTTTGGAGTTCATCTTTCCTTTATCGATAAAATCTTGTGAGGGATTCATGTAGCCGATCGACTTTGATTTGGTTTGGTTTATTTGATGAATGATGGGAGATGCTCTTGTTTACGCAAAGTTTTTTCATTTGGGAATTCCATATTTCTTGCAGAAGTACAAGCATTGAAGGCATGCAATGAGAGGAGGAACAAAGACAAAAGGAAGTGAGAAATTTTGAGCAAATAAGCTAAAGTCTATGATATTTACCTAGAAAGAAAAATAGAACATTAAGTCTTTAATTGGATATGTTTACCACATGTTAGTGAGGTTTTTATGCAGTTTTGAGGCATAGAGGAACACATAACAAAATGGTAGCCTTGCTTTCACATACATTTGACAATGTCAAGAATAATGACAGGCTTTGGATGAAGAATGTTATGCTTCCGAATGGAACATTGAAGCATTTTTTGGTGATTTGTATGATATACTCATCTGACAATTTATGCGTAGATTTGACTATGTCAAAATAATGACAATCTTTCAATGAAGAATGTTCTGCCTCCGGATGGAACATTGAAGCTATTTTTCTTGATCGTTATGATATAATCATTTGAGAATTTAGGCGTAGAATTTTTTTGGAACATCTGTGTGTGTGTGTGTGTGTGTGTGTGTGTGTGTGTGTGTGTGTGTGTGAAAGTTGGATGTGGATTTTGGAGAATTTTAGTTGTTTTCCAAAGTGATGCTGTTGTGCCCTGTTTATTTGGTAGCTTGTCTTGAGTACTTTGTGACGAGATTCTTGAGGATAAGAGAGTGACACAATTGAATTGTTTGCGTATACTTTAAAAGGCATGCCATTTGGGTATGTGAAAAGTGGATTTTCGAAAAGAGATGCTCACCTATCAAACACAGGTCTGACGCACCTTATCGGCATTAGTATCTGGCAAGGTTTTAAATCTCAGTAGATCGAATACGCGGTATTGGTGATCTGACCAAATATTGGGATCAGATATCGGTCAAATATCGATTAATCGTTCCTCGACAAAAACTATCGTGATCACCGATACCTCGCTTATCGGCCGATATTTAAATCCTTGGTATCTGGTAAGTCTAGACGTAAAAGAGTTCGAGTATCATGTTTTGTCAACAAGAAGAATCCCGTTGAAGGCTGATGAAGTTTGATGCTATCCGGTGAAGAGGATTTGGTGGCAAGAGGACTTGGAATTCTGGATTTTAAGGCTGATGATAAAAGAAGCTGACTACTCGAGTCCGAGCTCGTGTTCACTCGGTAAAAACTTATTCAAGATCTATTTGTTATTACGATAAAAAAGAAAAATGAACAAACTGGTATTAGAGAAAGTCATTTTCTCCTATGTTATTCATCTGAAAAGTTTTAAAAGATTCAAACACATCACAAGTGAATGGAATTTGATTCCAGTAGAGAAAATTCAAGTCCTGCACGTCATATTTAAGCCTTGATATGTGGTAACCCTTTCCCCTTTCCCTTATAAAGAACCTTTTTCGATACGGTGATTATTTTTTACGCATCTTTACATGTGAAGGGTTCTACGTACATGTAAGCTTCAGCCGGTGTAAGAAGAGGAGCTTTACAAATAAGCATTAGGAACTTGTATTGTACCTATTTTTTTAGGGATAACCGTTTGTACTTTGGACCGATATTTTCTCTTCATATAGAATGGGGAAAAAAGAATCAAACTAAGAATCATGGTAAGCGGCAACGAAAGATGAGCGCTAACAATAAGACTCAAGGTAGTGGTGTCACAGCTATTTTGGGCTACACACTCGGATGAAGAGTAAATGAGAGAGGGTTATTGAGGACTGTTGTACTTACTCTTTCGTATATTGTAGCCTTCAACGTCGCAATTTATCATAATTTGCCTGTTGTTTCGTGACTAATCTTTGTTTTGCGGGTTTCAAAGTTTGGCGTTGTGGGTTTGGTTGATAACTTCTTTGGAGCCTTGATGAGGAGTAGTCTTGTGTGGCTTAATTTCCTATAATAATCTAGCGGATGTCTGGTTTTCCTTGTATATATATCCCATGTGAGAGAGTTTGTGCAATTATTGGTACAAGTTGTTAGTGCCTCTATCTTTTCTCATCCAAAAAAGGTTGTTTCCTTCCTTGTTGAATGTAGGGAGATCAACTTGAACGGAAACAACTTAAAAGTAGTTACTAAGTTAAAACCAAATTGGGATATGCTCTATCTATCTAATCTCCTCTCTCTCTCTCTCTCTCTCTACATTTTTCACCATCTAGGGTTGCTCCACCCGGGAGCAGAGGTGCCTTCTCCCTCCTCTCCCCGCACCTCCTTGATCCTCTCTTTCCTCCCTTTTTCAAGCAACCCTAATCTTTTCGTCCCCATCCATTCGTCCCATTTCGTCTCTACCTTCCACCACCACCATTCGGTTGTTAGGATCCAGATCTTGGGGATTCTGGTTCTGTGCTTAATAGCTAAGCACGACGATGGGTGAGGGTGTTGGAAACTCGGTTTCAAATAATCTGAAAAACAAATAGAAAACAGGAATTAGAATGATCAGTAAACGTACCGGGCCAATTTCAGTACACTGAAAATTGGCGAGAGACGTTTCGAGTCGAGGCGAGTATTAGAATACCCTGTCCTTAAGGCAAGTTCGCCCTCCACTACGATGCTGATGGAGAAACTTGGACGTTTGCCTCTTAGGAATACCCGACTTTCACCGGCCGGAAGCAGCACTGCAATCTGATCGGTAGGCGAACCAGGAAACCACGTAGAACTCTCGGAAATATAATGCAGAAAGTGCGGTCTAATATGCAGATGAAAACGTGAAATGCATGAGAGAAGGAGGGTCCTATTTATAGAGAAATAGACACCCGAACGAAAATGCACGAAGCAATATGGTGCAGCTGTTCATAACGGACGGAAGCAACCCGCCGGAACAGTCATGTCCGATGACTGTCCGCGAACAGACGCACTAGAAGAGGAAAGGAAATTTCGGTTGGAACACACTGTTTCGTTCTGGAGAAGGAAATAATTTAATTGGAACGGACCGGTTCGACCCGACCCAGTCCATGTGAATTTTTAGTAAAAAGAAACCCAACCTAACCCGGTTGGGCGACGACGCGTGTTATATGGATCAAAGCCCACTATGTCCATGCATTCTCCCCCAACAAAAGTTGTAATGACCCAAAGGGCCAACCCTTAGTGTCCAACTTGGGATACATATACCCAATGAAATAGTTGTGCCTCACCAATGTGGGACAACACATTTTTTCCCCCTTCTACCAATGTTCATGTAGGCACTTTCAAGGTCAATTTCTCATTCACCTTAACTTGTTTTTATCCAACCAAGGGTTCAATCTTAATCTCCTAACTAAGGCGAACACAATGGTATGTAGGTCCGGCCACGTTGACGTGAGGGACCCACTTTTTATAAATAATTAAAACACGGATAAAAACCCAAATTTTTCCAACAGAGGGTGGCAGGATGCGAGGCTTATTGCCACCGGGAACCACTTCTGGGGGTATTCGGTTTCATGCCCAACGGCTAGATGTTTGTCCTCGTGTGTGCCGCCGATTCAGGATCCAGTAGATCTGCATTTTTGGTGGGGTTTTGCTGGGTTGGTTTGGATTTGTCTGGTAGTGGAAGTGGGGTGTGGTTATGGTTTTTGGTGTGTGGCGGTTTTGTTTTTTGTTTTATTTTTTGTTTTATTTTGTGTTTTTTGTATGTGGTGATTGGAGGTTTGGCTGGAGTTTGGTGGTGGTGGCTCTCGAACCTCGATGGCTTTGTTGTTGCAGTTTCAATCGTCTTCCTGCCTTGAGCAAGTCTTGCCCATGTTTGACTTGTTAGTATTTATGGGTCGGTTCAACAGGACCCAATACAAACGGATCATCCACATGGGTTAAGTGATTGGGTTAGTTAGAAGGATGATAAGAGATGGACTCTTATCTCTATCTGTTAAGGAGAGTTTAAAGAGAACTTAAACTCTTGGACTTTATTTATAAATATAGTCCTGCAGATACATGAGAGATACATAAGAAATTGACCAGAGTTCTAGTTCTCTCCTTCTCCCCAAAAATTATTCTCGTATCTATATCTTCTCTCTAGGGTCTCCATCTACAACCCTAGGATTTGCGGTGTGGATAGTAAGAGTAGGCTCTGGTAGTCTTCTCTACGCGACGAGGATAGAAAACGGTGTTCGGGTTCTTGTTCGTGTGCTTGTAGTGCGGGTCTCGGTTTGTCGATCTCCGAAAGCTTGAATATTCCGCTGCGCTTCATTCTGTAAGTCTTGTGTGATTTACATGCTTTCGATGAAGTTTAACATGACTAATTTCCACAGGTTTTTCTGCTGGCTTTGGTTTGTATCTATGCCATCCCAAGGTGTATTCTATCTGGATACACGCTCCACATTTGCCGATCTATGTATTTTGCATTATGGGACAGGTAGTGGCTCCTACAAAGGCATGTCTCTTGCTCATGCAATGGCTCTATATTGGAGTATTCAATTATGCTTTGAAGTTCGACAAAATCATCTTAGCTTTGGACCAACGACTGTGTTTGTACCTTTGTTTTTAGTTGGTTATCAGTTGCCGTTGTATGTTTTGCTCTGTTATTAGATTTATCTGTAGATGTTGTGTAACAGATATTAATGAACTGGTTTGGTTTTCTGATTGAAAAAATAAAAAAAAGATAAACCAAATTTTGACTTGATTAGAATTCAAAAAGATAATCAGTCCTTTTTAAGAAAAACAACCTAAATGCAATTAATTGAAATAATTTACCACATAATAAGGTCTTTAATGCCAACACCTATTGTTGGTCTTCTTTGCCAGAAAGTGCCCGGAGCCAGTCGCCTTTATGCTTTATGCCGTGCTCTTTGTCTAGATGCTTAGTAGTTTTGGTTCTTTTCTGATTTTTGCGATGAAATCCTGTAAGTGCCGAATGGCTTTCTCATGAATGAGATGTTGATCTGATTATCAAAAAAAAAAGAAGTTAGGAGGTTTATATTAGAAAATAGTATTCTCTTGATTGGACAAGTATAACTTACATGAAAAATTGATCGGACAGTGTTTGGTTCTTTTACTTCTTTGGAATGGAAAATAATTGAGTGTGACCGTGCTAGATGGAGTTTCAATCTTCTCCCTTAGATTAACTTTGGAAAAACCAAATCTAATAAGACGATTGTATGTTTTTAATAGTTCAATTCCTCAATTAAGAAGATTTTTCTTTCAAAGTGAAGAAATGCAAACCAATGTACTTAGGAAATTAAAGAACAACAAAGAAACAAGATACTTCGATTGATAAACCAAAGTTAAACTTACTTCAAAATTGTCTTCAACTTCAAATACAAGATACTTAGAACGTCGAACAGATGATTGTTACAACAACAACCGAGATAAATCCTAACTACTTCCTAATCTACTTCGAACTGAGTTCGAAATCCTAAAACTACTTGCAAATGAACAAACCAAGCATCATTTGTTTGATAGCCGTTTATTGAAGATTTGTCTAGGGATTTTTCACATTCCAATCTCTTCTATTTATAGATGCTACTTGCTAGTTGAACTTCCCACTCAATGGTTTTGAATTTGGCTTGCTTCGAACTCCATCTTTGACACTTTGAATTTGACAGTTTTTTCCTCCTCCACGTCTGAATTTGAATTTTTGTTAATCTTCTTCCAAAAGCTTCTCATTGAACTTGCACCGTTGCTCTAACTAACCCGAATGATTACATTTTAAGGAGATAACTGTCTTTCAAGACATGTTCCACGTGTTCTAACTATCAATTGCATTGTTTCACAAGTTTACGTGTGGACTTCATGCACTTAGCAGTTAAAATCATGACTTCAAAGCCTATCTTTTATAGTAGCGATGATTCCTAATTGTCAATAATTGTTTTTCAATCTGAGAAACAATACGACATTGTATTTACTTAATTCTATTGCATTAATTTAATATACTTTCATTGACAAGCATTTGCCAACATTTGATATTTTTAGTTACGTATCAATTAATTATTGAATTTATTAATTTTATATTTAAATAGACAGTTGTAGAAAGTGCAGGGCTTGTAATAGATATTTTCTCATTATCTTATTATACAGATAGCTTCGTTTTATCAATATATGTGAAAAGTTTAACTATCATGATGAACAAGACTATTTCGTGTTAGATTTTTAAAAGCTTAAGGCATTCATAATTCATTCTCTAATAATGTTCTAGAAATTAGTGATTTTTATTCTTTTCCATTGTCCTTTTACATGTAAATTAATAAACGGAAGTCATTTTCACACTTCACCTTTTTATACCGTTTGTACCCTGTTTCTCTTTATTCATGTAAATTTAATCATGTTACATTGTCATTAGTTTATCTTTTTCATATATCAAGAAATAAAATATAAAATTCACAGAAAAATAAAAAAATGAATAAAAATACAAAAATTAACTGCGTCAAGTCAATGATGTAAACAAAATACAATACGCTTGTAAAAAAAAAAATGAAATTGAGTTTCCCGTATGGTATTTTCGGTTTTTTCAACATTATTTCAGTATTTTTCTCATAAGCTATTCACATGCATCAAAAAATATCCTTTAGCAAAAGCAAAACCCAATTGGAAAAGTCGTATTTTTAGTGAAACTCAGTATCAAGACCTTGTCTCTCATTTGCTAAAATGAGAATTCCATAAAATTACATAAATAGGTTGATTTTAGCAAAGGAGTAAACCATTTTGATTTTACCAAATGGTTTTCTTGTTTGCACAAATAAAAATGTATTGATTTTACCAAATTATTTTCTGGTTTGCTATTTTATGAGATTCGCATTTTAAGAAATGGGAAAGAAATGGGAAACAAAGCCAAATACTGATACGGTTGGCTTTTAACAAACCTACAATGGGAGATTGCCTGGATCAGGTACTTCTTAACAGTCCACTCTGACGAGAGAGACAGAGAGAGAGAGAGAGAGAGAGAGAGTAGAGAGACGGAGTGATCAATTAACGATGTCGTTCTCGTTCTTCAAGCCCTCGAGGCCAAAAACACCACAAGAGCTCGTCAGAGCGATCAAGGACAGTCTCCTGGCTCTCGACACCAAAACCGTCGCTGAGGTTCAAGCCCTAAAGAAGGTACTGTTGTACCTTGTCTAGTTTTTGTACTATGTATTGATACATACCTCTTTAGGTACACAATTGAGTTCTTACCCATGCGATGTCGTTGATCTGTTGGAATTAGTCTCTTTTGTTTTTTTTGGGTGTTTATTGGATTTTTGTAAACACAATTTTCATTCTCTGTTTTGATTACTGTGTTGAACTTGTTGTTAATAGAAATGGTAAGTGGATTTTGATCTATGTATATCGATTGGATACTAGACTCGAAAGTGTGTACTCTGTCTGTGAATGTGTGTATAGATATACAGAATTGAGCTGTCCTTGATGCATTTGTCTCTATTGGTGCACAAAACAATGTGGGATTGGGCCCAATTTGTATACTTTCGTCCAGGAAGTGGATTTCGCTCAATGTAATTCAACTAAGGATTGCCCCTGAAGGCACCACACAACACGCACTGAACATAATTTAAATAGATTCTCTTTCTTTACATTTATTTGTTTGTGCCTCCATTCCTTTTTCTTTTTTGATGGCAGACTGCACCTGGAACAAAGTCGCGAGAAAATAAAAAACAGAATGAAATTACTCTGCATATAAAACTCCAATTTTTATTCACAAAAAAGCAATGGTTAGGCGGGAAAAAAAACTACCCCTTTTGGCCAAAAAATCAAAATTAGCGCATAATAGTAATCTAATATATAGATACTAACCTGGAAAATGTGCATAATGTAGCGAATGTAACTAGTGTTCTCCTGGGGAAAAAGACAAAAAAAAAAATGAAACATAGGTTAGGAGAGAGAGTTTAGACGCAAACCTCACCGACAAAGCCGTGCTCTCCAATGAAGGTAAATAATGGGAATACCAATCTTTTTGGCCTGTTGCAAACATAGGCCACTGCCAAAGCCACGCACTTTGAAGAAGGTAAATAACGGGAGTATCATTTTTTTTACCAAAAGCTTATGAATGGGAAATGAATGGAAAATAAAAAAAAGGGTAATGAACCTCTTTGAATGAAATCAACTTGAAAGGGGAAAACTTCACTAAAGGAACTATAGATATGGAACTGTTAAAAGGCAGATATTCCTGTGCATTAAAAGGCAATCAAAGCTTGGTTAAGGAATTCATATTCTCTCTTTAAATGAAAACAATTAAAAATGGGAACGATTAAAAGGCAATCAAAATTTGGAAATCAAATTCCCGTGCATATTAGTGTAGATTTACGGAATCAAAGATTGTCAAACGTGATAATTAGTGTTGGCTACTATACAAGGAAATCAAAGGAGGAATGATCAGAAGGTGACAATCTTAATGTAAAGGCGATCGGACGACTGTAGAGGTGCTCATGTTTATACTCCCTCCGTCCCATATTGCTTGCCTCTTTTGGGAAGCATGTATTTTGCACTCAAAAAATAATGTGTTTACGAGAATTAATTTGTAAAAAATTTGACACCAATTTTTTCTACTTAATGAGATCTTTAAATTGGTTTGAAAATTTTTGAAAAAAAAGAGAATGCTAATACATTAGATTTTGTGTGCAAAATGCATGGACAAGCAATTTGGGATGGAGGGAGTAGTTTATTTGGTAGACATTTTCTGCTCTAATTTATTATATAGATTGCAGACTAGACTCGAGATTGTGTAAATGTCCATGTATGTATGTATATTCAGAATTGAGTGCTCCTTCATGCATTTCTCATTATTGGTGTACATAACAGTGTGGGATTTGGCTCAATATGTTACATACCTCCCATTTTGGATGCTTGTCAGCAATTTTGACTCCAAAGCTTACGTTTTTCCCATCCGGGCAGTGGTTAAGTTTGTCCAGACATTTACATCTCATGTTATACGTTTTTTAGAGTTTAGAGGAGTTAAAAAAACCTACTCCTATTTTGGTTAATATGTTTTGGCAACATCTCTCTGAGTATATATGTTTGTGTTGAGATTCATTATTTGCATGAGAGAGAAAAATAATGGTCTCAATTGGCATTTGGGAGAGGTAACTTGTGTTTTTGGGTTTGGTGATGCTTTGAGAGAAGATTGTTGCAGAAACTGTTCTCCGTAGCTCTGTTGAGCATTCGTTTGTTTTTTGCATCAGTGGAAGCCATCGATCGACTATCCGTGCCTCTGCGGAGTAGGTTTACACCTAACATAAGCCGAACCACGTAAAATCTCTCTTTTGGTTTGATTTTCTTGGTCGTTTGTTTGGTTTTGCTTTACATATTTGTAATGTTCTTCATTTCAATGTGTACTGTTCTTCATTTCAATGTTCATAATCATCATTGTTCGTAATGTGTTGAGTTTTTGGTTGCTCGCCGCTCACTAGACAATACTATTGATGGGTAGAGATGTTAATTGAGTTCCATTTCTCTATGTGGCGTGATAGATAGGTGAGATAGTTTACAGCTGGTTTACTGCTTGTACTATTTCGCCTTCTTGCTGGTAAGGAGAATACCATTAATTGCAGGAGAATTTAGAATTGTTGATTGGACCATTCTCAATGGCTAGGATACTGACTGAATGTTCAAAAGGGAGGAAGATTGACTGCTATATTATGACAGGCATGAGGAGTTATGTTTTTCTGGCTTTTTAAGTAACTCGGCTAATGGAGATGGATAAATTTGCTGTGAAAGGGCTCTGTGTTGGTGGATTATTGTTGGTTGTCTGGACAAGCTTCAATTGACTCATCTGGTATTTGCATGAGCTTTTACCTTTTCCTCAGTCATAGCTCACAGCTATGAGGATGCGAGATGCTCACCTAATCCCTAAGGTTACCCTGCTAGAGACTTGGAGTTGAATTAGTAAAACTGGGAGTAGTTGATTGGCTCTTGCTTTAAATGGATTGTTTTAGTGGGGTCCTTATTGTCCTCTGTAGGTAGGTGGCTGATGATTGATGTGTGGGAAGCCGGATGTAGCTTTGTTTCCATCGTTGAAGCTCACTGTGTTGGAGTCATAATGGTGAGGGTTATCACTGGAGTGCTATTGTTTTGAGCAGTGTGGCATTTATAATTGTAATGGTGTTTTGAGTTGTTTGGAGCCATTATGGGATGTTCAACATCTACCATTGGATCTGTCCCGACGATGTTTGAATTGGTTATTGATTACCCTCTTTTGCCATTGTATCCTGCTATGGCTGTGTTGCAGCACTATTTTCAGCTCGTTTCTTTGCTGACCTTTTTGGCTGTTTTTAGTTCCTATCCTCTCAGTTTGTGAGAGTTCCATGTTTTAGTCTAACTTACTGTTTTTTCCCAAGCCCGCGTTTTGCTTCATTCCAAGCTGTAACACCTTGTTTATTTTCTTTCTTCCAAATACGTAATTGATTAAACACAAGCTTTGTACAGTTACTTGATCTAAAAGTGGAAAGAGATCACAAATTGTGCATTTTGTTGATAATATAGTACTACTTGCTGCAGTTCTATGTCAGCAAAAAATAGCAGCGAAAAAAACTTACATCTCAGTGCCTAACAACTTGTATGGAAGTATTCAAACAGAGAGTTTAAATTTTAAGCCACCGACTCCTATATAAAAATTGTCATTGTATATCTCTGTTTTTCAACTGGTTTTTTATTTCAAGTTTGCAGGCTTTGGAAGAAGTTGAGAAGAATTTTTTGACAATGAGAGTTATGCTTTGTGGAGATGGGGAGGTTGAACCGAACATGGATCAGGTTTCACAGCTAGCGCTTGAAATCTGTAAAGAAGATGTTCTTGCTCTTTTCATTCACAAGTTACCCTTTTTGGGATGGGAAGTGAGTTATCAAAATTCATTACATTGCGTCACTCACATGTATTAAGCTTATTTACTCGCATGTTGATAATAAAAGTTTGACACAGGCAAGAAAGGATTTAGTTCACTGTTGGTCCATGCTATTGAAGCAACAGGTTGGCTCTACTTTTTGCTGTGTGGAATACATAGAGAACCATTTGGAGTTATTAGACTTTCTCGTTGTGTGGTATGGTTCTTTTCTGCTTGATGTGCCTTTTCTTCTCTTTGGCTCTCATGCACAGTGTGTTTTTATTATGTAATTCTGCGGATGAATGGCTCCGTCTCTGCTCCTCCTGGATGTCCTATTGTGGACCCAGTCTAAGCGCTTCAATGACAGAAGGCAAGAATCTTCTGGTGCAATTTATGGACCTCAGATGTCAAGTTGCTTATACTACTAGAAATGGATAAAGAAAACATTACAATTATAGTCTTGCTTACCAGTTATTAGGAAAGTATAATCGAAGTTGTATTCATCTTAAACACATCTAATTCACCCATACAATTGAGAAACAGAGTTTTAAAGTTCTTCAGCGAGGCAACACGTCAGCACGTGTTTCCTTGCTACTTTAGTTTTTAATATAGATGTTACTTCTTAGTTAAGACTCGTATGAGGGGTTACAGCTTTTGTAGAAAAGGTACAAATACCTTTTGCTTTCATATGTTGCAAAATATCATGTTGATAATGTTGAGTCCCCGCTCAGATCTCCATCTTACTTCTTTTATAGCGGCAATAATGGCTAACTATCCTTAGCCCATACAATATTCCTTATATAGGATTTTGGTATAATTGCACTGTGGGTAGTTATTTTATTTCTCTGATAAAGTGGCCTGGTCTGCATGCTACTTATTATGATGTTGTTCAAGCAGCTATGATAACAAGGAAATTGCATTGAATTGTGGAAACATTTTAAGGGAATGCATCAAATTACCTTCTCTGGCAAAGTAAGATTCTCATGCTTTTTGCTTATCCCTTCTGGTTTTTTTTCAAGGTCCATATTTTCTTTGCTAAAGTTTATGTTTGCTTCAGATCATGTTGGTACCTTTTTGTAGAGTAAGGAATGGTGGAAGGTCTATAGCCTTTATACTACTAGTAATTAAGATTTTAAAAGTATAGAAAGTCCTTTTTTTATTTTTTTATTTTGGTGCAGATCTGAGTGTATTTGTGATATTTCCAGCTGATGAAAATTAAGTACTGGCAATTTATCATTTTATTATGCTTTCTATCTATTATATTTCAACTTTTATTATGCTATCTATCTATCTATCTATATACACACACACACACACAAACACCGGTGATCCAGTCAAGGATCCCGGATTGAAGGTTTTTGGGTGTTTTGAAGGTTTTAAAAGATGTTTTTACATGATCCGAGCCGTCCAATATGTTCAAAAGGTGTTTTCCAAGGGCCTAAGGGGAAATCTGCAAAAAAAATACCGGGAAGGGCTTGATCCAAGCAGTTTTTCGCAAAAATTGTATATTTAAAGTTTTGCGAAAAACTGTTTGGATCAAGCCTTTCCCGGTATTTTTTTTTATGATTTCCCTTCAGACCTTTGAAAATACCTTTTGAACACATTGGACGGTTCGGATCATGAAAATTTGATCCGGAACTATGAGTTCTGGACTTAGGGATCTTGGACTAGATCGGGACTCATATACACCGGTGATCCAGTCAAGGACTCATATATATAGACAAATGCTTAATTTGTGACTATAAAATATATGTACAATATATATTAGTATATTTAAATTTATTCATATTAATATTTATAGAGCAATGCTACATACACAACAAAAATGTACAACAAAGTGGACAACACACTCACATGGGGTGTGGGCTCCACACACACTCAACTATGTGTGGAGCCCACACCCCATGTGTGAGTGTGTTGTCCACTTTGTTGTACATTTTTGTTGTGTATCTAGCATTTTTTATATTTATATCGCTGCTTCCAACATAGGAAGCTTCTACGTACCCCCGCCTTCGCCCTGCACCCCCTCCCGCTTCATGCGACTAAGGTTAAAACCTTTCTTAGTGCTTCATGCGAAATGTCTCAAACAAATGGATTGCTAGTAGGCTGTGTAACTCAAGGGACATAAGTTATCTTGTGATTTTTGTAAAATTTCTACTTTGTTGAACTGGCTGGATGCTGGATTGGGTGAAACAGAGAATATTTACTTTGTTTGGCTAGAGATTTAAAGCAAAGGACATAGCCCAAAATGGCAATGCTTGTTTTGCCATTGGGTCGATTTCTTGCTATGGAATGAATTGAGGAACTAAGGAGGCTGGAAACTTGAAATGCTTGAGATTTGTGTCATGAGCTGCACACATTGAACGAACGAAAGAATGGCCTTTTGACCTTATCATGGAGCTCAAATGGATACCATGAGACGGATTTTGTTGGTCATATGTTAGAAGATTTTATACTATCCCAAACTCCTTCCCAATCCATCAAAAAGGATATCAACTTTCTCTATATAGGAGTTGAACCCTCAACCTCATTGCACCTCAGTGCAGCTGCACAACCATTTGTTCGAGTGCCCTGGTTTCAAGGGTTTGCATTGTGGTCTTTGCTATCTTTGGAAACGGAAAACCTGGGGGTACCCCATATATTTGCACCGAAAATGCACACTGCGCCTCCGGGGACCCACTTTTGGGTCCCACATGAGGGATCCGAACCGTTCATTGTTCTTAAAACATTTTTCCGTGGGGGCCGACCTAAAATCAGCTCAATCGGACGGTTAGAAGTGCTCGAACCAAAGTCTCGCCATTTCAAATCAAAAGTTTTTATTTGAAATGGTGAGGCTTTGGTTCGAGTACTTCTAACCGTCCGATTGAGCTGATTTTTGGTGAGCCCCCTCGGAAAAATGTTTTAAGAACAATGAACGGTTTGGATCACTCATGTGAGACCCAAAAGTGGGTCCCTGGAGGCGCGGTGTGCATTTTCGGTGCATATATGGGGTACCCCTATCAGCGTTCCTTTGGAAATGCAGGTTTTCTTGCAGTATTTCACTATTCTCTGATGCTATTCAGATATATACTGGAGTCCCCAAGCTTTGAGTTGTTTTTCAAATATGTGGAGCTGCCTAACTTTGACGTCGCCTCTGACGCATTTTCTACCTTTAAGGTGAGATATTATTAGTTCGTAGTTTTGCGTGACTTTGAATTCCTACTTATTTTTTGTTTATAGACTTAGATTCCCATGTGAATGCTGCTTTTTGACATATTAATGAATTTTTTTTATAGGACCTGCTTACCAAACATGAAGACGCAGTCTCTGAGTACCTCACTTCTCATTATGATGAGGTTTGCTGCTTTAGCTTTGTTAGATAAAGGTTCTTAAAAAGTATGGCTTTGACAACATGAAAGTGGTGTGACGTAGGAATTGTGTTTATCTGACAGTCAGAGACCGTGCTAACCTTCTGGAATATCCCCCTTCTTTTATCTTGGTTATTTATGTCGATTGATTCTTCCGGCTCATCTAATTGTGACTTGTTATCCAGTTCTTTGAGGAATATGAAAAACTCTTGAGCTCCTCTAACTATGTGACAAGAAGACAATCTTTGAAGGTTAGCCATTCCTCCGAGTCCTTGGTTTTGTTCGGAGTATGTATTTTGTAAGATTTGTTCATGTTGGGATGTTAATGGTTTTTAGCTTCTCTCGGAATTTCTTTTGGAGACTCCAAATTCACATATAATGAAGCGCTACATTGTCGAAGTCCGATACTTGAAAGTCATGATGACATTGCTGAAGGTATCGAATTTTGTATTTTCTCCTGATGGATGCTTTTAGTATTATTCTGTTTACATGGTGAATGGATAGTGGTATAAAATATCAACAGCAATGGCTGTTGGAGATGTCTGCACATTACAATTTTCGGCCCAGTAGATTCTGTCATTTAAGTGTTTTTGTATTCCAGGTTGTCAGTGATTTAACTGCATTTTTCGTATTTGTCTCCTTTTGAGGTCACTTTTGTTCTGTTCTGTTATGTGTTATGTAATGTGATATGTGATGCTACCATTTCATAGCCTGTAATTGTGCAGGAGTAGTACACTCACACACAATATCGGCATGTGGCGCAACTTATCTAGAAGTTTTCCTTTCTAATTTGTTGAAGCCTCTTCACTCTTACCCCAGCTCAGCCAACATAACCTGCTTGACTATGTTCTCTAGAAGGGATGCCTTCATTTTTTCCCCCAACTTACTAGTCTCAAGAAATGAATGGGTAGTTTTTCCCAGCTACAGTAGATAAATTTATTGTTGCAATCACGAGGACATTTAGGGAATTACTTAATGTTTGGCACTAGAACTTTGTAATGTATCTTCCCCATTCTCTTACAAGCTTTCATGTCTTGAAATTTGCAATTTGCTGTTGAGCAGGATTCAAGCAAAAACATCCAGATCTCTGCTTTCCACATTTTTAAGGTGCTGAATTTTTCTTTCAGATCTCTGCGTTTCGTTAGTCTAATGTTATACTCATACTAAAAACCTTCTTCCTCTCAATTGAAATAAAGGCTCCGTTTGTTTGGACGTAAAATGTTTTCTGGTAAAATATTTTACCCATTTTCCGTTGTTTGGCTAGAAAAAAAAGGCTGTAAAATGTTTTCCAAGGTGAAAATGTTTTTTTTTTTTTTTAAATTTTGAGCCGTAAGTCGTTTTTGGGGGTGATGGCCCGACATTTCCCAAGGTCACAATCCTGTTTTGGGTGTGGCAGTAGCGAATGGATTTCCCAAGGTCTCCAGTGCTACTTCTGTCTCTATCTCTGTCTCTGTCTCTGTCTCTCTCTCTCTAACCAAGCGACATTGTCTCTCTCTCTCTAACCAAGCGACAAACAATGCCAAATCTTCACTCCACACACCTTTTTTTTTCCATTCGCCTTTCTTCATGTCAGAGTTTAGGGGAAAATCATTTTGGAAAATATTTTTGTCAAGTGTCAACCAAACACCAAAAATTAAAGGTAAAAAAGTTTGTTTTCAGCAAAAACATTTTACATGAAAAACAATTTACATTGTAAAATATTTTACATCAAAACAAATGGAGCTAAAATGAAATTCAAATGGGGAAGAATAAGAAGAAAGCGGGACATACATGTTTATTTATTTGTTTCTGTTTTTTAAGCAAGAAGGGGAGGCAATCTAAAAATTTTCTGTGCAAGTTCATAACGCCCGTCTTCTGCATTTAGCATATACAGTGGCCTCCGCTTCCCTTTTATCCACAAGTTATCTTTTTAGAGCCAATTTTCTTACCTTATCAATTTGAACTGTAGGTTTTTGTGGCCAACCCTAACAAGCCTCGAGATATCAAAGTTATCCTGGCTAAAAATCACGAGCGATTGCTGGCCTTGCTTCACAATCTCTCTCCCGGAAAAGGCAAGTCCACCCTTGATCACGTCTTTTTGCGGACAATTCTTGTTTTTACCGCATCATGGTTGAATCTATTTTCTCACTTCTTTAGCTTTCTTTTCTAATTGACTATATATTGCAGGTGCCGATGATGATCAATTTGAAGAAGAAAAGGAGATGATCATTAAGGAGATTGAAAGAGTATCTCGGCTGCCAAACCTTCTTGAATGATAAGTACCTTTCCATTGTTGTCGCATTCTTTCATAATTCAATCCTGTAAATTTTCACTGTAATGAACTGCGTAGACTGATTTTTATATCAAATGGAAAATTGTGTAGGAGGGATTTGGTAACTTGGGTGGAGAGGATTTTTTAGCTCTATCCCTATATCATATTGCAATTCAAGCCCTTATTTGGAGGGACAGGAAAAAAACAAAACTACTTGTTTCAATGGTTGAAACACTCTTTAATGTGGAGAAGCATATAGATTCTGTTATGACTTCTTCTTCTTCTTCTTGTTTTTTTTTAAAGAACCGATTTCTTGTTTTTGGCTCTTCAGGCCATATTTGTTTTTGCGAGACTGATTGCGATGAAATTCCAGAGGATCGGAATTCCATAGGATAAGTAATTTTATCGGACTATTGGTGGGGGAGAATTCCGCGTTCCCTGTGCATTTTGTATGTCCCATGTTTTGTTTTGCGAAATTAGTTATCCAGCAGAATTGTAATCATATGTCGGTAGTTGCATCGAGTCGCTGGCAATACAGTCCCATGAAATTATAATTCAATCTCATGTTCCAGTCTGAATTTTTTTGGTACCTAACGTAGGATATTGACACGACAACTGCAATACTCTGATGTAGACTGTCCAACCTTTTCTTCTCCCGTCGAGAATAAGAAAAAACCCAGCTTCTTCACCCCTTACTTTTGCCATAGTAGAGGAATGAATCCCGCACTACAGGGCTGTAGCGGCTCCGCACTACAAGATCCCCAATTCCTGTAATTCTATGCAAGTACAAGATCATGTTCCTTTCAAACTGATTTTGTGTTCATTTCAAATTTTCTACTTAAGAACATCAGTTCAATGACGGAACGAAATCAGACATGAATTTTCAGAGTTACCATTGTTAATTCACTTCCATTTTGCTATGTAAAAAACAAAAATCAGGAATTTTGCTACTCCACTTATTTTCCATATTCTTCGTTTTCCCTTTCTTTGCACCAAGATTCATACATACAACCAATGAAATTTCCCGAAGAAAATTTGTAGCAGTTTTAAAACAAGAAATTTATTTGCATCTTACCCCTTTTTTATAAACGTGTTTTAAAATTCAGTCTTTCTATTGTCAGCCCAGTTGTCAGCCTACTGGGCTGACGATAAGGCTCACTCTTTCATGTAACAGTTATAACTCTTACATACTCTTACATGGAAGAGTTTTTACTGTTTGAACTCTTACATGTAAGAGTTCAAATTCTATGTCCCTTATTGTCTGTCCATTGAGCTGACAACAGATTTTTCCTTTAAAATTTATCTTCTACTGTCAAATTTTGCTCAACACAAATTTCAACATAGATTAAAAGACAACTAAGAGAATATTTACCAGATAAGAGAGTCGTGAGCACTATTTTCCCTAACTTAGAACTTTAGCTTAAGCGGTCGTGAGTGAGAGGGAGGGCACTTAAGTGCTAGTGTGTGATAAAAAGGCGTTAGCCTCTTTTACAATTTAACTCTACTAACATCTTTATTTGAGAGAAAAAGAAGAGAGAAAGAGGAAAGAAAAATGGCTGATCAAAAAAAAAAAGAGGAAAGAAAAATGTCAAGGACTCTAAAAGTGAAATCAATAATTCAGATAAAAATTCAAGTGAATCTAAACCATTGATTTTACTTTCAAGTAGTTTTTGAAGTAGTTTTTTCGGGGTACGTATCATTGTTGGGAAAGAAAAAGAGCAAACAGCTTGATATTACTAAAACATTGTTGGATTTAGGAGTAATTATCCAGTGGTTTTGGGGATTTGAGAGTGTTGTAGGGTGCTCTTGAAGGATGACATCCAAGCCGTTGATCTCGGTAATGAACGATTTAGATTTCATCTTGCCATTGGACAGCTTAGACTTACGAAGTGTCGAGATAAAATTATAATTGTCCACATACCGCATTACAAGGGTGCCCTAAAAGAGCCCCTTTTTTTTCTTGAGACACTGCCGCATGGTATTCCATCACTCATTTTCATCACAAATTTCTATGGGTCTACACTTTACACACTTGACATTGGATCTCACACAAAAAATGTGTGGCGAAGAGGGTTGTTGGAGACACTAGAGCTGTGCCCAGACCGCCAAATAACTTTTCGTATGCAGGGTAATAACTGTCATAATCATAAATACGGTGACCAAAATTCAAGTCCTCTCTTTCGGTCAAAAACACAGAAACAGAGCTCTCTCTCTCTCTCTCTCTCTCTCTCTCTCATTTGAAAAGATTTTCTCTCTCCTCAAACTTGGCCTGAAAGAGCGTCAATTCTCTCAGAAACCCAGTCCTCCAAAACTCTTCTACAAATCCTACTCTTCTTCTTCTTCTTCTTCAATTTTCCGTCATGAATTTCTTCAAATCTGTCTTCTCAGACGACGATCCAGAACCCTCAGATCCCCAAACAACCTCTACCTCCCCACCCAAATCACAATCCTCAGACCAAGAATCCGATCCAAACCCTAACTCCCCTTCAAACCCAATCCCCTCAATCTCCTCTCTTTCCTCCGCCTGGTCCTTCGGCGGCATAATCAAAACCCTGGCCTCCAAATCCGAGTCGGTCATCGAGACCTACCGCCGCGATCTCGAGGAGTTCGGCTCGGGACTCCGGAAGGAGACGGCGGTGATACGGGAAGTCGCAGGAAGAGCGGTGATGGACCTCCCTACCTCGCTTGAGGCCGGGGCGGCCGCAGCGCAGGAGTCCCTCGAGTCGGTGGGGCAGGCAATAGATAACATTGGGATATCAGTAGTTGAGATCATAGCTCACGGTAAGGACTCATTACTAGATGATGGTTATTCTGATAGTGAGCAACAATATGAGATTAACCAAGTTAGTAGCAACTTGAATTCGAAGCCATATAGTAGGATTGATGCTCAGATTCGTGCTATTCAATGTGATATGAATACTTATGTTAAGGAAGTAGAAGATGTAAAGGAGTATGATGAGTGGAAACTAGGGTTTAAGTTAGGTGAGAAGAGTGGAGAGATTGGGGAGTTAATTGAAGAGAATGAATCGATTGAGGAGATTTTTAATGAGGTTGTTCCAGGTATGGTTGATGAGGAGACGTTTTGGGGGAGGTACTTTTATAGGGTTTATAAGGTTAAGAAAGCGGAAGAGGCAAGAGCTAAGCTTGTGAAGAGGGCGATATCAGGTGAGGAGGAGGAGGTTTTGAGTTGGGATGTTGATGATGATGATTATGAGGAGAGCAGTGGGTCTAAGTCGAAGGGTGATTATTTAAAATTGCAGATTGAAGAGAGAAGTTCTATGGAAAAAGTTAGCGATGGGAATGAGGTTGAGAGTGAGGAGAAGAGTTTAAGAAGTGGAAATGATGATGACAAGGAGGTTACTTCTGAATCTAAAAGCGACGATGGGGGTGATGAAAGTGTGAATATGGATGGCGGTGATGAGAGTGTGAATTTGGATGGGGGTGAATCGAGTGGGAACAAGTTAGAAGGAAAATCGGATGAGAAATTGGGTTCCGAAGGGAAGACTGAAAATAGTGGATCATGCAAAGATGACTTTTCTGTAGTCTCAAGCCAACCGTCAATGCCCGAGGAAGAAGACCTTGGGTGGGATGAGATTGAAGATACTGGGAACACTGATGAGATTAAGGCCACGCCAAGTGGGAGTCCAAACAGATCTGATTTGCGAAAGAGGCTGAGTGCTATGGATGAAGAAGAAGATCTAGGTTGGGATATTGAAGATGATGATGAGCCTGTTAAGTCGTGATCTGATTGACATTCCAAGATAATAAATGTCTGATTTTTTAGTTATTAAACTTCTCTACCCAATTTGATATCTTGTGAGGTACTATGTTTCTGGTATGGTCATTGACTTTGGGTGTTTTTATAAAGTGTAAATATGTCTGTTTATCTTCTGAAGAATTGAAGTGATAATGTCATTGTTTACTCTACTGATCAGATATAATTGTTGTCTCACTTGAATTTTCATCTGCATGTTTCTGTTTATTTGCATGAGCACTGGTTTCTTTGATATTTCACTGAGTTTGTCTCATGCATTTTGCATGAGCATTGGTTTCTTAATTTCTTTGACTTTCACTCTTTTTTTTTCGAGTCGAAGTTATTGTTTTAATTGTGTTCCAGTTCCCAATTGATGAAATTCTCAATTTTGTATATGTTCACTTCATGATCATAGTGATGCTTCCTGGTTTTTGTTTTTACTCTCTGCATTTGTCTGATACTCTGAGCATTTATCTGCATATCATGATTCTCGAATCTCTATTTTATTGTATAAATAATAAATGGCAAGTTTTTGTACACTGTGACATGTTTATATGGGTTATAGATGTTTCTGCATATTGGTCATGTGACAATGTGAAAATCAAAATTGTTTACTTCATTTCTTCTTACAAGTCCAAATGATAATTTGAACAATTTAGTTCTATTTCCCATAAATCGATCTGTATAAAGTTGCACGTTCTCGTGTGTTTCAAAACCTTTTTTTCAATCGGTTGCTTGTACTTAGAATAGATGATTTTTGGATAGGACTGTTCCACAGTCCACACCATTGGATCATCCAATGGAGATCTCCGTTCCCCTCCTGAAATGAGGAGTCAGATTGTGGTTATGTAGATATTGGCCTAAGTATTCCATTGTTTGGTTTAGGGACATATTTCTCCACTCATTCTTGCTATATCTGAGAATGTCTGGTTCTCAAACAAGATTGTAAAGCCTTTCCTCTAGTTATCAGCTTCGGGGCATGGTAGTTTGGGTTGCCACAAAATTCAATCCAACTGCTCGAGAGGGGTGCTCATGACATCTAGACTAGGCACAGTATGCTTATCATTATTGTAGATTAGCACAGTTTGTTGTTGTAAGTGAGTAACCCCTAAACCGATGGTGCTTTTGGCTATGGTAGCGGTGGGTGGTGGGGAAGTGGTTTTGAACCTTTTGGTGGTAAGTTGTGGTGGTGGGTTTTCATTTTCCATCTTCAAAGAAATGAAAGCGATTTTTCCACCAATTTATTTCATTTTCAGTCGCACCAAACACCATAAACTGCAGTAAATATTTTCCGCGAAAGCTAATGGAGGTTTATGTTGTACTGTTTCTACAAGTTTCTCTAGCCAGCCTGCATTGTCATTGAACTTCGTGGCATCCAAGTACGGTAAATCCAGAATCATTTTGGTTGCCTGTCAAATTTGACTATAAATAAGCAGGTGGTTTGTATGTTCCATAGGGGTAGTATGTTTGGCATTTGAATTGAGCGAGTCCCCTTCCAAGCCAATGAGAAGAATTTGGGTGCTGAGCGGGAATGGTACACGTGGTGCCGAGCGCACATCTCGGCCATCCAATAAGTGTTTTGGACAGCCCAGATTTTAAAGAGAAATAAGAGAGAGAGAGATAAGGGTTGCGAGAAATTTGGGTAGTGCAAAACACTTTTGGACGGCCGAGATGCTCCCTCTGTACTACGTGTACCATTCCCGTTTGGCACCCACCCAAGCCAATGTGGTGCACAGAAATTTACAAGAGCTGGATTCCCATGTGGAGCGAATGGATGGGCTGGTAAGACTCTAGAGGCCTCGAATTTTCTATCCAATTCATGATCAGCCTGTCCAATTTAGTGGATATATATGCCTTTGGAAAACTCATGTGGCCTGTGTTTGGATGAGAATGAATTTGTTGACCCTCACTTTTTGGGTGGGTATTTGAGGAGGCACATTGTGGGTACCACTTTGATGATCAGATAAATTTAATTTGTAAGAAGAATAATTGGAATTTTTTTTTTGTCAAGTACTAATACCGGATGGAGTTAAATTCTTACACGTTCTTTTGACAAATCAATTCTTTCAAGATAAACGATTCTAATCATTGAATGAGACCTGCAACGTGCCTCACCCAAAGTAGATGAAGTTATCCACAACAGGAGAGGAAGTAAAATAAAAGTTAAGCGCCAAAGATAGGTAAATAAAATAACACACATATAACTCGTAGAAGCTTCTCTTGAATATGAAAAATGATAAGAACATGCATGTTATACATTAGGAATCTCATTTTATGTACATCAATTCCATTTTCCTTACATTCCACCTTTTTTTAAGTATCCTATGACAAATTCTAGATTTAAGCTTAGCCTTCCGGCTCGCTGTTGGACGAAGAACCCCGTGGGCAATATGTTCTACAATTATCTTTGCAACTATTCGAAACTTGTAGAGTACAAATCTGATATGAAAATTTGTTCTCAAACATTAACCAGAACTATCCTGAAAAAGAAAAAAGAAAAATCACATTAAACACAACCATGAAACAGCAGCTATTCATAGAGAAGAGAACCAAAAATGGGAACATGAAAAACAGAAATCTATCCCATTATCCAACAAACATTTTAGTTACGTAGACTGGGGTCACTATTTGAGCCTATGAGGTCAAAATGTGATGGAATAAAAACCTGTGGACCCAAACGAAACTTTCTTTATGAGCTGTTATTGGTGTAAATGTACGATGTTTAATTGTTATTAGCAATTTGATGTTGATCAAAAATCTTGAGCAATGGACCCAAAAAGGGGAAAATATCTTCCAAAGAATACGATACTTGTGTCATTTACGTTGTTCTCAAATCCTTTGGTGACACTCGATACTAGACCTTGGTCACATAATTTTATATAATGCTCTTGTTTCGGCATTCGATCATCGCACTCGCAAAGTTTAATATGTTGAGATGTGTGTTAAAAATGCTTTCACATTTTTGCTCTCATTCACGAACATACACGAGAATTATGTGACTTATTAGTGCAAGACCATTAACTGATAAAAAAAAAAAAAAGTACTTAGACCATCAAAGGTGCTAAATCGTTGATATGAGATGGTCCCCATCATAGTCCTCACGCGAGTCCCATCCATATGGATCCGCTCTGAAATCTTATAACGTGTGCCCAATAGACACACGTTAAAGTTAAAAAAGTGTATTAAAATGTGTGAAAAGTACATAAAAATATGTGAAAGTGTATCGAGAAGTGTAAAAGGTGTATTGAATTTTTTTTACTTGTTTGTGTGCTTATTGTTTGTCCATTGGGCACACATTAACAAGATTTGTAAGATAAAAATAAGAATTAGGGTAAATTTCATTATCCTCCCCGAGGTTATTGACAATTGCAGAAACCTCCCCTGAGGTTCTAATAATTACATTGACTTCCCTTGCTTTACAAAATATTACCATGATTCCCTCATTCTGCTAAGTTTACTCTAATGTCATTAGTTTAGGTTTTCAAATGACTGAAATACCTCTAATATTTGGGTGATTTAAGTAATTACATCTTTTTTTTTTCTTTTTTCTTTTTTCAATTGGACGTTTAAAAAATACAATCAAAATTAGACTTTTGGTTATATGTGATTGAATTTGTGTAAATATTTATACGTTTTATATATTTACTAATTTATATTTACTCTGTAACCGAATGAAAAAAAGAAAATTCTTAGTAGAAGAACCTTGTCAATTACATTGTTTTTGCTTGTAAAAATAAGTCATTGCAAAAATAAATTATGATCATTTTTCATTCTTCTTTATTTTTTTGGACAGGGATATTATAAGATAGAAATTTACATATGCATTTCATTTGAAAAAATACTTCTCAGCGACCAAAAAAGAGTGAGATACATGAAGTGAAAAATATTCTTTTTTTAAAAATTACTACAATTTAGTAAATATATAAAATGTACAAATACTTAAAACAAATTAAATCATAGATAACCAGAAAACCAAAAGTCTTATTGGGTTTCAATGTTTTAAATTCTAAATAGAAAAGCAAATAACAAGACTTAATTGTTTAAACCACCTAAATACTTAGGGATATTTCAATCATTTCAAGGCCTAAACTAACACCGTTAGATTAAACTTAACAGAATGGGAGAATCTTAATAATAGTTTGAAAGCAAGGGAGATTAGTGTAATTATTAAAACCTTAGCGGAGGTAAGTGAAATTTATCCTAATAATTAATAGACTCGTACTTAACATAAATTTAGTCAAACCCATGGGTTTTTTTTTAATTCGTCATTTCTAATCTATTGCTTCCCGGGATCAAGTCCTCAAACCTAAGTTGCTCGATCTTTTTAAGTAATCAAGCATTTTTACGTAAAAAAAATAAATAACGTACTTACGATAATTAATTTTAAAAAATTTGTAATTCTATTTTTTTTCTTCTCATTGATATTTTTAAGGGTGAGTTTTTCAAATGATAAAATCTGATAAAACTAGTTGATTTTACCAAATGAGGAAGATTTTTGTGAGAGATAAAATCTTTGATTTTAGCAAAAATTATTCTCATTTGATGAAATCAACTGGTGATTTTAGCAGATGTTGATTTTATTAGATTTTATCATTTGAAAAACTCATCCTAAATTCGTGTTAAAAAAATTGGAAAAAACATTTGTGCAAAAATAATTTTTTTAGTACAAAAACACATAGTTCAAAAGGTCCAGAAAGTGGGACGGAGAGAGTATATACATAGGATGATGATTTTCACAACCCTTCGTTTACAAAAAAAAAAAATTATACGTTATTTTTTTACAAAATTTACCTTTCATTTGTATACTCTTTTACACTAGACTAGAAAGAACACTGTAAATCCACATCATAAGTAGACACAAAATATAAGCATAATTAAAAGGAAAATACTAACCTCCACCTTAAGGGTGGAGGATAATATGTAAAATATGCATTAATATTTAGTAAAATTGTATCAATAATTGTGAATAAGTATTAATATCCATGAGATAAGATATGTATTGAAATCCAAATTTGTGAAAATGTATTAATATCCATAAGATAAGATATGTACTGAAATCCGAATTTGTTTGGTATTATTTGTATATTAACGTTTTTTCTAGTAGGCGATGTTAGCAATACGCTAATTAAAAAAAGGAACGTGAAAATTAACTACCTCATACATATACACTTGACTTGTGCAGATATATAGATTTATACGGACTGATCCAACTTCTATAATCCCTCCGTCTTATAAAGTTGGTTCCTTACGAAATTACGTATGATTTACAAACTTAAGAATAATGAATTTACTAAAATAAATTTTCGATTGTTTTTAGCACCGTTCAGAAAATTATATCGAAAACTATAAAAAAAATCCATAATACACAAAAAAATACTTTGTTTCAATAAGTATATTATTTTAAAGTTTAAAAATCACACATAATTTCGAAGGGTACTAATAGGCCCAGTTTTCCAAAAGATTTTAGCATTCTGTTGCTAAAATCACCATATTTCAAATAAAAAAATGAAGTGATTCCGTGTATCGTTTTTTGATTTTTTTTCGCACCAAATTAAAGAACTCCTCAAGTACTTTAATTTGGTGCAAAAAAAATCGAAAAATGATACACAGAATCACTTCATTTTTTGATTTGAAATATGATGATTTTAGCAACTGGGTACTAAAATCTTTTGAAAAATTAGGCCTAACTTTACTTTACGAGACAAATGAAATATTTTTTCTGTACTGGAGCCAAATTCTGTATAATAAAGATAATTCAGTTAATATATACATATCATGTATGTATAGGTTTATACAAACCACACCGGAGAGAGGAGAAGAGAGGAGAGAGAGAATCCACAATCCACATAGCAACCCACCCCCGTACTCGATAGCGACTCACTCCGCAAACAAGAGAGAGAGAGAGAGAGAGAGAGAGAGAGAGAGGGGATGAGCTGTGTGTAGAGTGATCCTAATCACGTAATCCGATCAATAACCGCTCCATCTCGATCCTTTCTTCGTTTGCATTCGAAAATCATCACTCAGTCTTACCCGCCATAAATTAATGGTACCCATTTTCGACCTTCGCAATGCATGGGATTTCTAGCCCTAGAACTGTCTCAACCATTTCGATTTCACCTTGAACCACCTCATTGTTGCTCTCTCTCTGGCTCCTATCTGCTGTTTCTGCACAAAACCCTAACGGTGTCTTTCGGTCGATATGCAAAGGTAAAAGCTTTAATTTGTCTTCTGATTGCTTTGATGCATTTGGTTTCCGTTCTTTTACATTTCTTGTTTTAGATTTACACACTCGCTACGTGGAGTTGTTTTCTGGGTATTTGTTTTTTTTTTTCCTGATTGGAAATTTTTTACTGTTAAATCAAATGCTGACTTTGAACTGCCATTTGTTCAGAATCATCCCATTGTAGTTTTTAAGAGCATGAGGGACTAAACCAGTGTTTTATTTTGGCATGAGGGGCTAGGAAAATGCGGAACCCGAGGGATTAGTCGAGGTGTCTGGATTAGTTGAGGTGTTTGTAAGATACCCTGAGATATCAAATTGTGTGGTATATTAGCAAACATGGCAAACTGTATCCTGTTTTCGCAACTCCAATGGGTAGTAGGCAATGGACCAGGCTTTTTTGCCTTTTGTCAAATTGCCTCTTTACATTTAGCTAGCCATTAGGTCAGGCAATTGAAGAATAACAAATTATTCAACAAACATGCTAAGTTAGTTACTTAGTTTCGTTGTGCAGCTAAACAGGGGTATAGGGATTATGTACCTAAAAAGTGGGTAGGTGAAATAAAGATGGTATTTTTTCTGTACTTTGGTTAGGCGTAATGCCTAGTAGGACTGGAGTTGCTCTAAACATATCACTATTTTTTCGCTATCTCCTATCCACATATTGCCTGTTCTGTGTTCTTTTCTAATCCATCAACCTCGTCAACAAAACACAAAATTCTCCCCGCTATTGTTTTTAACCATGAACCGAACAATTTTGTGCTTATTGTTATTCAACATTGGTTTTGAAGAGGGCAACCAACCTAGACTGTATTTGGAATACCAATTCAGGTAGTCAGTTCATTCTAGTTTTTGAAAAATGGTATTGGCCTGTCTTTTTGGTATCTCTTCTTCACATGTTACTTGGTGGTCTCTCTTCTTCTGTGTGTTCCATCCCCCTCACATGAAATCCATGATGCTATTCCTATTATTTAATGTTTGTTGATTATAGTCTTCCATCTTCTCTGTATGCTGCTGTGTTATGCTCATAACTCAGGTGCGGAATGCATCAAGCAATCCCCGTACTTGGAGGAGTCGTAAAATGATGGCAATTGAACTACCTAATATGTAAGAATAGCTGGAATAGGAAGAATGGAAGAAATTGAAAGGCAAAAGCAATCATTTTGCTTGGTTGCTTTATGTAGACTAAGAGATTGGAACTCAATTACTTAGTTGACTGGTCAAGTTATAAGAATAAGGAAAATGCTAATGTGTGGGTTGAAAAAGTGTATTGAAATGTGTGAAAAGTGTATAGGAATATGTGAAAGTGTATTGAAAAGTGTAAAAGGTGTATTGGAGTGTGTGTTGTTTTTGTTTGTTTGTGTACTTATTGTGTGCCTATTGGGCACACGTTAGCAAGACCCTAAGAATAAAACTACTTTCTCTTTCAAGAGTTTTGTTTGGATTATCTTTTTCAGATTCATGTATTAGTGTTAAAAAATGGCATTTTGGCTTTGTTGTTATTCTAGGTTGCGAAGCTATCGTAAACCTTCCATGCAAGGTTAGTTGAGTCTAGAATATTTCACTGCCTACTTAGAAGAAAATTTTCTCTAACTTTCCCTTTCTGCTACCATTATGTATTATGTTTGCTATTTATAGTGTCTGCCATATTCCGGTAATTCCGTGAATGTACAACTTGACTTTTGTTTAATGTTCAATAAAACCAGAAAATTCCTTTTAGATTTCTCTTCAATGGCAAGTTTAAATAATACAATTAATAGCAGTGATTTTGTGGTAAAAACATTGCTTAGATGCTAAGGCCCCCTTGGATTTGCAACTACTAGAATTTGAACATAAAATGTTAATATTATTTTCTTCATTGGAATTTGGAAATTAGACAGACTCTATGTAGCACCGACAAGTCAACATGCAAATTTTTAAAAAATTGGAGGATATTACACGTGTTCTAAAAATATTTGTGAATTCTATTATATGAATGATGTATAAAACATGATGCAACTAATAATAAATATTTAACACCATGTAGACCTTGAATCTTATCTTTTGTTACACTTACACCTGTCACAAAAGTATTCCAACAAAAAGCATTTCATCATCTCTGTGTCTTTATAATCAATGATCCTTCACCTCTCACAAAAGAGAGATTTTTCGTAAGCTATTACTCCAGTTTACAATTACGTATAACACCCCCAACATGTCTAGCAAGTTTCCCAAGAGTGTTCGGAGCCTTTTCAAAGTGTCCCTAGTATCTAATTGGTAAACGATGAGAAACAATAGCACACTTTGGATTTGAGTGTCATACACGTGTCCGGAGTGTCCAGAGAGATTTGGTGCCCACTGAGTGACTATTGTTTGGTATTGCTAAGTCAGCTCCGACAAAGTGTCCATGCTACAGGGCCCGTGAGGAATAATAAAGTGTAGGTTGTATGCTCTGGGGAAGGTCATAATGAAAGACCCCTCGTGTTAGAGATTGCAACTTTCAAATTGAATTTATGATGGGTTAATACTCAATATATGGGGGCTGTGTGTGTATGTTCTTGCATTCTGGGATTTCTTCCAACTTGGTGTATGCATCAATATGGGTATGTGGACATGATAAATCTAAAGAAGGTGCGACACTACAGAAGGTGAGACCCAATGGCATTCTTTTTCCTAAATGGTGCACGATATGTAGAAGTGTAAGTAGATGATGAAAGTATGAGCTTAGTTCTCTTATACTCCTTTTCTTTCTTTCTTACCTTTTCTTTTGTGGTTGCATGTTATAGAGCCATTCTGTCCATTTTACCTTTAGTATATCTTATTCTCTAATGTTAGCTGTGTGATTCTAATATTTTTTGTTGTATGTGTTGCTCAAGTCTCTGATGTCCATACCAATTTTGAGAAGATGTTTTCAAAATGTTATACAGGCTATTTTTTCAAATTGATGTGATTCATAGTCTCCCCTTGATTTATTCTTAATGGTGTTCTAAATACTTCAACTTTTACATCCTAATTGTTATCTTTTGTCGCCTTGCTCAGATTCTGATATGAATCAAGAAGAGCTTGGGAATATTATGACTGTGAGAGCAAATCCAACAGGTACGTTGCTTTTGAAAAACAATGGCCGCAGAGAGGATGAAGGAGAGTCCAAGCTTGAACCACAAGTGGGGCTAGAATTTGATTCAGCTGAAGATGCCCAGGAGTTTTATAATTTATATGCAACGCAAGCAGGATTCAGAATTAGGATTGGTCAGTTGTACCGGTCCAGAGTGGATGGAACAGTTATTTCTCGACGATTTGTGTGTTCGAAGGAGGGTTTCCAAACCAATTCTAGAACGGGTTGTCCAGCCTTCATAAGGGTACAAAAAAGTGATTCTGGGAAGTGGGTCCTAGCCAATATCAGCGTAGAGCACAATCACGAGCTTGGACTCCCAGGGGAGATTCGTCCACCCCATATACAAAGGAAAACCCTCCCAGCTCCAAGATCTTCAAATGCTGTGTCCACTAGGACTGGGATAAGATCACTAGAAGAGGAGGATGGACGCCCTAGCCCATCAGGTGTCATTGATGTCAAACGCCTCAAAAGAGAAGAAACAGAAGATATACCCAAAGTTGAACCATGCAAAGGTCTTGAATTCGGTTCTGCTAATGAAGCCTACAAATTTTACTATGCGTATGCGGCTAGCTTTGGATTCAAAGTCCGGATTGGTCAGTTGTTCCGTTCGAAACATGACGGATCAATTACCTCTAGAAGATTTGTGTGCTCCAAGGAAGGGCATCAACACCCTTCAAGAGTAGGTTGTGGTGCATTCATGAGGATACAGAGGCAAGACACAGGAAGATGGGTAGTTGACCGACTTCAAAAAGAACACAATCATGATCTTGATTCTCCTATGGATGCAAGTAGGTTAATTGCTGCTCCTCCGAAGGGGTTTAGAGAGGAAGTAAGTAGTGGGTTTGAAAATTTGGATTTAGTTGAAACAAATGGTGGCTTCAACCTTGCCAAAATAGTCCGTCAAAGTAATGTTGGAAGTGATTGGTACCCTGTGCTTCAGGAGTATTTTCAGTCTCGTCAAGCAGAAGATACTGGATTCTTTAATGCAATGCAAGTTGATGATGGCAAATGCATGAGCATTTTCTGGGCTGATGGCCGGTCCAGATTTTCATGCACTCAATTTGGGGATGCCATTGTTTTTGATACCTCGTACAGAAGCAGTAGTTATTTGGTGCCATTTGCTTCATTTATTGGAATTAACCACCATAGGCAACCGGTTCTTCTCGGGTGTGCTTTAATTGCTGATGAATCTGAGGAATCTTTTACTTGGGTATTTCAGACATGGCTTAGGGCAATGTCGGGTCGCCGTCCTTTGTCCATAGTAGCTGACCAAGACAGGGCCATCCAACAATCAATTGCCCAAGTTTTCCCGGGTACACATCATCGTTTTTCTTCATGTCAAATTAAGGCAAAGGAACAGCAGCATTTGGGTGTATTGCTTTCAATGGATGCTGGGTTCAAATATGAGTACGAGACTTGCATTCGTCAGAGTCAGACACCAAATGAATTTGATTCTGCATGGAACGTACTTCTAAACAAGTACGACTTGAATGAGAATGATTGGTTGAAGGAAATGTACAGGACGCGCAAAAGTTGGGTTCCCTTGTATATAAGGAGTACATTCTTCGCTGGTATCCCAATTGATGGAAGCATGAAGTCATTTTTTGGTACATTTTTGAATTCCCATACACCTCTGAACGAATTTGTTTTACGATATGAAAAAGCTGTCGAGCAACGCCGCGAGGAGGAAAGAAAGGAGGATTTTAACTCATTTAACTTGCAAGTTGTTTTGCACACAAAAGACCCGATTGAAGATCAAGGCAGGAGGCTTTACACAATCACAATGTTCAAAACCTTCCAGAAAGAGCTTTTGGATTGTTATGGTTACGTTGGCATAAAGATTAATGTGGAAGGTGTTATCTGTCGGTATTTGGTGCAGAAGTGTGGCAATGGTGGGGATGAGAGGAATACTGTTGCCTTCAACACAGCTAATCAAAATGTCAGTTGTAGTTGTAAAATGTTTGAATTTGAAGGGGTGCTTTGTAGACATGCATTAAAAGTCTTTCAGATAATGAACAAAACAGAACTTCCATCTCGCTACATTTTACACCGGTGGACAAAAAGTGCCAAGTATGGTATTCTACGGGATGTTGATTCAGGAGGTGGGTCCCAAGATTTCAGTGCCTTGATGCTGTGGACTTTAAGAGAAGAAGCCCGTAACTACATTGAGGCAGGGGCAGCATCTCTAGAAAGATACAAACTGGCTTTTGAGATTATGCAAGAGGGTAGAAGAAATCTTTGTTGGCAAAACTGACAAGTGTGGTTGACTAAGGTCAGCATCTTTATTAAGTTTTTATTTTTTATTTTTTCAATTTATTGGCTGTTGATACTTAGGTCTGGCATCTCTTTAATGCTGAATTCCATGGTTTGGAATGCACTTGTGTTAGTTTTCACGCATCTCTTACCAATGTAATTAGTGGTCTTTACATGCTACGGATACTTGCACTTTATAAACTGTTTCAAATCTCCAAAATTCACTTCAGCTGGGAGGGCTTTTTATTGTGCAGATGGGATTCCTGACAATAGCTATTACAGGAGTTTTGCTAAAGCTATAGTACTGTGACGTCTACCTTCTACTTTTATGGATCCTGAAAATGGACTTTCTTTCCAATTTATCAAAGTGCCATTCTCCAGTACATAGACTGCTTGGTTGTCAGGTGTGAGTATGTGTTTAAGTCCAGGATTGTCCATTTGAAGGACACGACAATAGCCAAATAGTGTGTTTCTGAAGCATATTTTTGTTGTTTTCTAGGATGAATGGTGTTTACAACCTGCCTAAAGGAATTTCATGTGTATTATAGGAGTTTAAGCGTTTAGGTAGTAAATTCAAACTACCAAATATGCTTTTGCCTTGAATTTTCCAACTGAAGTTGTTTGACAAGGATCCCATACAGTAATCGAAGTGTCAAATGAGACCAAAAAAAAAAGGGTTAGACAAAGCCTTGTAACCTAGGTGCTATGCATATGGTAGTGTTTTTCTCCACCAAGTTGAACCGAGCCAAGGGTAATGAGAGAGTGACAATGGCAAAAGAAATTAACCCCCTACATTTCGTGATGTAGACAAACAACACAACAAACAATAACATAACCCATTTAGTCCCCAATAATTGGGGGTATGGGTAGGAGACAGACCTAACCTTTGACAATAAATGCACAAAGTGGCTGCTTCGAAAATACCACTGAAACAAATGGATTTGAGACAGACCTAACTTTTGGCAATAAATGCACAAAGTGGTTGCTCACAGAATACCACTGAAACAGTAGCCCCCCTATACCGTCGAGTTTGCTGCAGAATCATGCCCTCAAATCAAAGTCAAAAGACATCAGAAAGGGCAGACCCAAGAATCATTTTGATTTATGTGCACATTACCAAGCTTCTTTCATTCAACATCCAGAGCATTGGCGTTGCACAATGACATTTCGTGATGTAGACACTATTAGAAAAAGGTTTCGTACTAGCAGTAGCAGATGACATTGACAACCGAAGTTTTGGTCTAGTAGAAAGGGGAAAAGTGCATTTACCAAGGTGCTATTCAAGGTCATCGATGCACCTTATACTTATTATCCTCCACCCTTAGGGCTGAAGTTAGCATTTTCTTGTTACCGTAACTTGTCAACTAAGATGAGGTGATGTAGGATTGGTGGCAAATACTTCTCCAACAATCTCTCTCTTTAGTTTGCTTTATGCAGTTAGCTCCTTATAGCATCTTTGGTTAACTCTTTTTTTTTTTTTTTTTTTTTTTTCTTTATTTTCTAGGCAACCAAAGATAGCTTACAATTGATGTAAATACCAGAAAGACGGCTTATGTGATGTTGGTGGAGATTGCTCGAGGACTCCTGCAACTGTCTAGGTGGATTTTGCGTTGCAGCTCCTTCTGGAAGCAAGAGAGTGTTTTCTCGGAATCAGCTGTCCTTCGTCAATGACCTTATCCTCTTTCTTTTTTCATTTGAACAAGACGACTGGAATTCTCCCTTCTGTACATTGCTTGTTTAACTTGCCAAAATATTTTCGGGCATATTTTCCCAGTAACCCGAGAATCCATCTTGCTTGTGCCCAGTGGTGGACCTAAATGTCGGGACACTCCTAAAAATCTCTCTTGCATTGGCACTCCCAATTTCTGGGTGGATGGAATTGATATTTAGTCGTGTATTGTGACTGAAAAAAGAAAGAGGCTACTAACAAGTCATCTGGTATTCGTGTTCCTTGGGCTGATAAATTAGTGGTTAGTCAAATTTCTTTATATAATTGCTATATGGCATCCAAATTTTATGACTATTTTAAATCACTGTGTAGTTAGATGGTAGTACCATTGTGGTGCGTAACAACTCTCGTTAATATGCCATTTTTCTAGTATACAGCAATTGGGGTAAAATATTTTCTGCCCTTCAATTGCTTCCATGTTACGCTGCAACCTTTTTCATTCATTTACATCTTTTCTAGTATGGAGTTAAAAGTGAAATTTGCTCAAATATTAGGACAGTTGCAATAGTGTAATTAGGTTGTTAACCTGAGTGAAGCGGGGGAGAGAGCTACTGCAAGAGTGAACTGTGGAGGCGAGAGGAGAGAAAAAATACGAGAGAGAAAGGGAGGGGAAGGAATGAGGAGAGAGAAAAAGGTGGCACTCACATTTCTTTTTACGCTTTAACAATACTTTAACACCTCCGTAACACTCATTAACTTAATAAAACATTTTGTCATAACAACACAAAAATATGACTCACTTTTTATACTTTTGTGTCATATAACACCACATTTTTATTAAGTTAATAAAAAGGTGGTCTGGGGTTTGAGTTGGTGGAGGTCTGGGGTTACGTAAACACTTTATAGTTTCGAAGCAAAAATTTCATTTAATTAATGCTTGTTTGTGAGTAATTATACAGTGGTTCTAGGGGTATCGCCATGTGATCCTAACACCCTCCTCTATTACTTTTTTTTAATCGGTCTTCATCACATGTTCATGTAAAACTCATATATGAGTCTTGAGTCCCACATAAATATGCGCAAGAGAATAATATTATAACATCAAGTAATAACGCCCCAAGAGCACAAATTAGTTTTTTGTGTATAAAAAAACGTGATCTATATCTTTCTATAAAATGCAAAAAAAAAAAAAAAAATCCTTTCAAAAATCTAGTGTGGGCACAAGCCCACACTGGCTTGCATGTGGCTCCGCCACTGATTAGAACTTCACATTCTTTGTATAACCTAATGGCACCAATGAACCATAATAACCCGCCAAATAACCATCTAATACAAAGAACAAAATAGTCGAAGAATTTTTTACACTGTAATTCTTTCATTATCAATACTTCAACATTGCTTTCACTGTTGCCTGGACAGTCCAAGTGAACAGACAGCAACAATTGTATAGTGTCACTGATCTGTGTAGAAGATTCAGACTCAAATAATCTTTAATTCAATATTATCTTTAGAGACCATGACAACCTGGTAATTGTCCCTAGATGAATCCTAACCCACACCAAATGCATACAGGTAGGACCAATTAACCATTGCAAGAGCAGAATGCCTCGACCCACTTGTTCTCAGATGGTTGGAGTGAAGGAAAATTTGTTCTCGGATGGTTGGAGTGAAGGAAAATCAAGCTTCGTGGCGTTCAGAACCTTAGCATTGAGATTGACGGAGTAGAGAATATGATTGCTGCAAATGAGAATTATGTTGTGATCGAAGTGTTTTCATTGAGATTGACGGAGTAGAGAATGTGATTGCTGCAAATGAGAATTATGTTGTGATCGAAGTGTTTTGGGTCTTGGTTCGATTGAGGTGAGTTTTGGGCCTTTTGGCGAAATGGAAGGACGAGATTAGAGAATTCCACGAGGGAGAAACACACTTAAACTGACAAAGAGATTTGATGGGTAGTGAACCACAAGACCAACTGATGGATCACGAAGCTTAAAAAAAAAAGTAAAATTAAATATGAAGTTGGCAAAAACCAAATGACCATTTCTTATTGTTAAACAAAACAAGCCAATATGTTTGAACCAAAGCATAGGGAACTACCATCCCATGAACCACATAGTAATGAAATTATGCACTAACGACAAAAAGAATCCCATAATTATTTTTACCAAAAAGGTTTAACAATATGCCAAAGCGAATAAATAAAACACTTAAACTATGATGCAATATCCTATGGAGGTTGACACAAAGAATCCCTAAGATGCCACCAGAGTCCTCACCTATTAAGTTGATTATCTTGAAAATGATGTTGGAATAAATCTATCAGCTAACAAACTCAGTGAATGACAAAACATGTATATTAAATAAAGTTATAAAGTTGGGATAAAAATAGATTACAATGTAAACATACTTTGGCATACGAGATGTACAACAAATCAACAAATTATATCAATAAATCTTTTTACCAATAACAAGTTTTAGTGGTGATCACAATATGATATCCAATAATACTGGGGAACCACAACCAATACCAAATAATACCAAGTTCTAGTGACAAATATCTCTGAAAATGAATACAATATCGAAACTTAGAGTCACCATGACTAGGAAGCGCATGAAACTTTTCCCTAAGAATGATCCGGCAAAAGTCAGCCATTGAGAATTAGGGTCACCGGCTAGAATACGGTCTCTTCCCTAATGGCCAGAGTTATCCACACAGAGGATTAAATTCCCTGGACTTCCAATAATAAATGTTCCCACTAATATTGTGGACACCCCATCGGATTGCACAAAAACTTATTGGAAAACCGTTTGATTGATTAGATGGGAGTCGCCACCTGGGTTTGAGGACCGTACCCGAGAAACTATTTGAAAAATGACTCTTTTGCCCTTGGAATGTAAAATATTTCACTGATCTCTCAAAATGAGATTTCTCGGGTCTAGGAGTTAGGTTATGTGAATGGAAGAAATTTAAAACACTCCTCACACCCGGTATGACCACCGAGTCTCTACTATATTTAAGGGATTTTGAAAATACCGTTTAAACAGACTTTAATAAGAAATTCATGTGAATGCACATAAACACATCAATGCAATTAATGTAATGAAAGTGGATGTTTGTGCAAAGTTTTATGGGTGAATGATCAAAATGCATAAAAACACTTAGTCCCCACTGAATCATGCTTAAACTACTCTGAAAAGCCCCAAAAATTAACCACAAACATCATGCTAGTCACACCTAGATAGTAATCTGGGCACCTGGATTAGACAGATCCAGGCGCCTGGAATGAATGTAGGCACCTGGAATAAGGGGATCTAGGTGCTTGGAACGCTGATCAGGCAGAAATTTCCCCCTTTCCAGGTCTCAAGGTAAACAACAAATGTAGTCTTTGATGCTTATTCATACATGTATATTGTGATGTTTCAGACTTATGTAAACCGAATGAATCACAAGATTAACTCCATGATATGATATGAACTTGGAAAAACCTTGATTTCATTAGACTTTGTGGGTGAAATGAGATGTACCAAACGGATCTTAAGCATATGCCTTGCTCTTTTATGCATTTGATGAGTTTCTGGTTGAGTTTAAGACCAAGAAAGAAAAAGAAGAAGAATAATATAAGAGAAATTTATTCATGAATTGCCTTGGAAAGCTATGGGATGAGTATGAAGGATCTCCAAAACAACTTCCTCACTTACCTATGATGCTTCTGATGTTGTGTTAAAGCAACAAAGAATATCATCCAAATCTTTTAACCAAGATACAAAACCCCTTCCTTTGGTCATCTTCTTTCCTCCAAAATCTCATTGAAGATGCTTTTAAACCAAACACCCACATCATGCAACACTGGTACCATACTTGATTGATGAACTAATGTTTCAAATGATCAAGTAAAGCATGAAGAATAACATAAAATATAGCAGAGAAAGTGGAATCCAGGCACCTGCATCATGCAAGTCCAGGCACCTGGACCTAATACAGGTGCATAAAATAGACTTTCTTTTGTGTCATTTTCCAACCCTTCCTCACCTCAAACTAACATGGATGGTTAGCAAAGGATGAGTGGTGTTCGCCTCAGGGCCTTTTGGAGCACTTTTGGTAGAAAATCTACATTGAAGGAGTTGATTGATGAACTTTGGAAGCTAACTTGGGTGGTTTTGAGTGGATTGAGATTTAGTTTCTGGAACTATGAAGGCCAGATTGTAGGTAGCTTGGTGGAGGTTTGATTGTTGAGTATGAGAAAGTGTGGAGCTAGAATGGTATGAAAATGGGTTTGAAGGTTGATATTGAATGAAACAAAGAGGGATTGAGAGGGAGATGTTTGAGATGGAATTTCTGGAGTGTTTCTGGTAAAGTAACAGTGTGGGAGAAGTGGGGAACTTATCCCCTCCCAAATGAGAGAGATGAAGGTGTTTAAATAGGTAAAATAGGTTTAAAAGGGTCATTAGGACGTCTTAGGGTTGAAGCTTAGAGTGGCATTATAGGTCATCATCCCCCTTCCACCCACACACACACTCTCTAATAGATCTCTGTAGAAAATTCCCAAAAATACTCCAAGACGTTCCTTCCCGCCCATTTCACCTTGGAATGCAAGTGTCTGGAGTTAGTCCAGGCGCCGGGACTTAGTGACAACATGACATTCCAAACTTCGCGGGGCTGCTTCGAGTGCTACCGAACTCCGTTTCATGCATGGTTTGAAGCGTTGGAAATGTAATTGAGTCTACTTTCTAACCCAAGTGGTTTGAACCCAAGATGATTTGTACATCAAAATATATGACAATTTTACCCTTAGAAGGTTGGGAAAATAAGTCATTTTGGTAAAACGTGCATCTCTCTCTCATTTCAATATCTCCCTCATTTCAAAATGAATTGGGACGTATTATATATCAATAAAAAGAGTTTTGAATGCACTAGAAGGTGGTGTAGGCTTGAGTTTATTTTGAAGAAATTTTGGAGGGGTTTCCAAGCAATCAATCAAGCTTCACATGCTCTTATCGGGCATTTTCATCATCAGGAGTACTTGATAAGTTTCTCGGGTCAAAATCGGAGTGTCTACAAATATCTACCAAAAAGAGTAACATTTTAACGCATGTCAATTTAAAATGATGAAATATAAAACAATTCGCATTTTTAATAATGAAATAATAAATTTTCAAAAGAATAATTTATGAGACACGAGGAGTTCAAAAACACATATCATGTTTAACCACTCACTTGAGTCTACGGGCAAATACAACTCAAACATGCCAAAAAGAGACTAACTTGTATATAAAATAAAAATATAACAAATGCAATAACTAACTAATTCGAATATAGTATTGTTTAAGTTAAACAATCTGATCCCAACCAATGCACAGCACATGGAATGACTTATTCTCCTCATGAATCACAACTGAGATTTCTCTTACAAATTAATGAATCGATTTAGCCCCGGAGATCACACCACTTAACAAATTCCACCATCCCAGTACAAAGACCATGATTTATCATCAATTCATCATACACAGCCACGAACCTTTAATCACAGACCTGCATCACAACTACACGGCTGCACTCAATAAAACACGCATCCTATAATCTAGTCCTCTGAAACATATAGTAGTACAAAGATAAAAAGAAAAAGGAACGAAAATGATGAACCAAATGCAAAACTCACCTCCGAGGAATCACTCAGAAGCTTCGACTACTACGGCTGTCTCCCAAAATGGTTCTCATAATATAACCCTAATCAACTAAGGAATGTCTGTTTATTTAGTACAACTTAACGTGTATCTATCCACTAACAAAAATATCCCTAAATTGTAGCTAACAGACTAATCAGATTAACGTGAATAACTAATATACTTCGACATATATTTTAACTAATTAACATAATTCTATAATACTACACAAATGTTAGCTTATACATACTAAAATTATGATAGCACTAATTGTACTTGTAGTGCGTGCCAAAATAATTTTACTAGGCTGACCGTAAAAGCTAAATTTTAATACGAAATTAATTATTAGGAAAAAATAATGTAGGGCGTCACAGACAGGGCTGCCGCCTTCGGATGGATTTGTTAGGGTGGTTGAGATGTGTTATAATAGGCATGGTGAGTGCCACTTGAACAATTTGAGATGTTCATTATTCCAAAAATATGTTTTCAGGTGGCCTTTTAAAAAATAACTCAATCGAATATCTCTAAGTGTTGATTTATTCTTTCAGTTTTTGAATAATTTTAAATACTTAAACAAAATTTGAAATGTAAGATCAAGCACTTAGAGTTATCTGACTGAACAATTTTTTTACGAGCTCATCCGAAAACATCTTTTAAAATTAATTAACGGATTGGATTATTCATGTGGAACTCCGAAGTGGGCCTCACGTCGCAATCTAGGCGCACAGATCTATGTGTGTAAACTATTTTGTCTAAAATAGTGGATACTGTTAACTATTAGACTAAATAGGTTGCATCAAATAGTTTAGGGACGAAATATGTGGGTTTGTTAATTAGTTAGGGATGACAGAGAAAAAATTACGAATAGTTCAAGGGGATAAAAGTAAAAGAAACACTTTGAAGTAATATAATGCAAATGAAAGAAAATAATTTGTTCACTCTCCTTAAAAGAAAATAAACAAAAACCTCCCTCTGATTGGTTGAAATGGTATAAGTTACGCACCTGCAATACACTTTTTGGTAAGTATCACTTTTTGGTGGGATGACGCCACTCTTTAGTGGGACCTACATCATTTCAACTAATAAGAGGGAGAGGGACGGACTGGAGGGTTATGTTCACCTTCTTTTAGGGAGAGTGAACAAAATTAAATTCCGCGACCACGGAAACTTAGATTCTTATGTACTCCTAAGGTTAAATATTACGAAATCATGATTCCAAGTCAACTCTTTATTTATTTATTTTTATAAGTAACTAATGTGCCGATTCTGGTTGAGGAGGAGATCATGTAATTAGTGTCGAGAGGGGTTAGAAATGAGAAAATAATAGATGAAATAATCAATTTACATAGTAAGTGTTGGTCTAAGAACAAAATGGGGTGCGAACTGAATTTCCCGGAATTTTTGGTAGATATATGTGAGATCTAATGTCAAAATTTAGTAAAATGATTGGTATTACTGCACGTAAATGACGTTGAATCCAGAATTATAGGCAACTAACTTGATCCAGAATTATATCAACTGAGCATTTCCTCTGATTTAAAATGAAACCATCGTTCAAAATTAGCAATTAACAGCGGCAACAAATAGGTGACAGCAGCAGTAGCATCAGCACAATATGACCGGTACCGGTCAGTATTTGAACCGGAGCAGAACTAGGAGGTTAGGATACGGTTTTAGGCAAAGATGGTATGTACCGGCTTGTATAGTATTCAAAACCTTGGGACCAACCGCTTAAATCTATATAATAAGGAAGCTCAACTTTTGAATTTCTTATATTTTGCACCGTTAGATCTTAATTCAAGGGCTTAGATTACAAATGTAACTTCTTAAAGGCTGAGATTTTGCCTGTAGGTATTGAGTCAATACCCACGTTGTTGCCTTTCCCTTTTAACTTCACAAAACCAATTCCACGTTTTACTCCTCTCCCACCCACGTACTCCAGTTCCCATGCCCACGTACACCAGTTTCCTCTCACCACTATCAAACCTACGTTTTCCAAAAACCCCCCCAACCCACGAAAAACCTCCATACACCCCACATAACCTATTCACCATCCGCTTTCTAAACTCCCAAAACATGTCTCGAACACAGCCATATCCCAATTTCAAACACAGTTACTTCCCAATTCTCTCCATCTCTCTACCATTTGTGTTCAATTTTGTCCCAAGTAGTTTTTCCTTTGTCCTCTGTTCTATTTTTTTCCCCAGGTAGTTATGTATTTTCCTTTATTCAATATTTTATTTATTTTTTGTTTTTGTTATGAAATTTGTTCAATTTCGTAATCCCAAATCTTCATTCACATCAGTTTCGATGTGAAGCAAAACTTGATGCTTTAGTGCAACCATGTGTTTGATAAAATGCTCAACTCAAGTGGGATTGTTGATAGAAGGAGCATGCTTCACATTTCACCCCTTGACAATCTTCATTTCAATTTTTTTATTTTACTTACTGTCATTTGGGTGAAGAAAATGAACGGACCGCTCTTGGTGTTTGAATTTTTAGTTTTTGTTTTCTTCTTTAAGGATACTTACTAGATTGCTTTAATTTTACTCTTTTTTCCAATTGTGAATTTTAAGTTTCTATTACTTTACTCCACTTTTGACTAACTTTCTTTTTGATTAACTGTGTAGGATTAAGTTCAATTCCAGTTCCCAAAAAGAAGATCATTTCAGATTTCATACGACCATCGAGAAGAGGTATGTTTTTCCGGCCTATATCTATGTTTGCTGTATAAAAATGCTCCAACTCTGTAGCTGCTCTGGTTTCTACCATTTTGTGCTCCTGGGTTTTTGCTGCTTTAAGCTTTCATTTGGATACTCTTCTGGGGGTTTGAAGTGGATGATTTACTTGGGTGGAAAACTCCAGCAATACTCAGTTGTGTTGGTAGCCGCTCGCCTCATCTCCTTGGACAATACCAGGTACTACTAATGAAACACTATTCTTTTTTTTTTTTTCCCAGGTCTTTTATGAGCAATAAAAATGGTATAAAACGGTATCTGTAATCCCCTATTATGTAGATGTTAGGGAGAAAAAAATATGTCTGACAATTGCTCATTGATGGCTGTAAAATTGAGTACGAGATATAATAGTTTCACAGAGTTATATAGTTGTTAGGTAAACAAAATGGTGATGATTGTAGACAAGTGTCGTCAAGGGGGGAAACTTTTTTGCATCCAAGAAAAAAGAATATCAGGTGTAATTTTAAGGAGAAAAGGGCTTGGTGATTTTAACTATGATATACTCCTATTAGATTCATTTGTAGATTAATGTTAGGTGCATAAGAAAGCTGAGTAATTTGGGTAATTCTTTTGGTAATGAACTTTTTATTTGCACATACATTTTCGTTGTGATGGATTGCCAAGTGTGTGTATGTTTCGGTGCACAAGGTTTTTCATAGAATGGGGGTTGGACGATATAGCATATCCACACCTGTTAACTTACTACCGAATGCTGCACTTTTTATTTGTGGAACTCTTCTAATACAGGTATGCAAACATGCAGGCTGACTATACTAGCTTAGGCCCTAGGATTTGATCTATTTTTAGATGCTATTGTCAATATCAAGAATAAACCGTATGACACGCGGATTATTCTTTCAACTTGGAACCCTTCTGATCTCAAGCTGAGGGTACTTCCCCCTTGCCACATGTTTGCCCAGGTTAGTACTCAAGAAATTAATTCATTTGAAAAACAAAATTGATTTGTTTTTCCTAATTGTTTGCTATAATTCCATGAGTTTTGTCACTTAAATAGATATAAGCATTGCTAGATTTAGATTTTTAAAAACTGCAGTTGGAGGATGCACTTAACCATCTAATGAGGTCACACTCTTTTCTTATGATATTGGAACTGTTGTAGTGACTTTTTTATTTATTGATATATCGGGTTCATAGTTAACTTTACGAATTGTTCTCCATCTTCGAGCCATCGTTCGAAATCTTCAGCCAAGGCTTTTGGTGGTAGCATATTATTAGATGAAGAGGAAAAAACTGGTGAACCATGAGCCGAAAAGGTGTGCCTAAGAGAGTGGGATGTTTGTCCAAAGTATGTTTTCTCGCCTTTGCAATCAGATTTCATACAGAGCTATTTGTTGGTTAACATACTTTTTTTACTATTTTTTTTTCTCCATGAAAATATTGGTGTGTGTTAGTGACTTTGTTCTTAGTTTTTTCCCCTTTCACTAATTTCACTTAATTAATATGTCATTTCATTAATTTTGGCTATTCTTTACTAACATTATGATGTTTGATGTTAACTCCTTGAAGGGACCGTATGGGTGGGTTGGTTGGGTGATTCATATGGCAGTAATCGGTGAGCTATTCTCTGCAAAACAGAAGGTTTTATTCTATATCAAGGCACTCTATTTTGTATGTTTAGTTGTTTGATTCTCTATGATTTATTTATAAGGTAGTTGTTATTCAACCGATTGACAATATATTCAGGACATTCATGTTGTGTACATTAGTTTTGTCATTACCTAGGCATTTAGACCTTGCTCGATTTAGGAATGGGAAAAAGGCAGTTTGAGTTCTTTCTATATTTCCTTCAAAGTACAAATTGATTCCATGTTTACAAGGAAAATAGTTTGGTGGATGCAAGAATGGATTTCATGTTGTTATTGTTAGTCTCCAAATGTTACATGTGTACTCTATTTAAATCCATTGAGTAAACTTCACAGGTAGTAAACTCCAGATGTTACATGGTTTGTATGACTCATGAGAACAATAGGCTTGGAAGTATGGTGTTGGAACAATAGAGATCTTTTAATGGTTAAGAAGTTCTTCAATCCGGGCTGCATTGTATTGGATACGTTTGTATCTCATAACGGGTATTGTGGTTTAGGTGTGCACAACTGATTTGATCACGACTTACTGATTTACATTTTGTCCCCTTAATGGTAGGATCTCCACTTAAATTACTATTAGCATATTATTTTTTGTTGGGAAACCTTTTCGAGAACTATATAAGGTAGGAAACCCTTTGTTTCATGCGAAACAAGTACTTATTGATTCTCTTTGGTCATCAAATATATTGGATTATGCTTTTGGTCTATGCTTATCAAGATTGTTCTTTTTATCAGACGTTGCAACAACTGAGCTATCTTGAAAGACAATTGGGGCATTTATAGGGAGAGTTCAATTCATGGTAACAAACAAAAGCCCTTTATGTCACTTTTGTTTGCTTTGATTACCAGTCACAAAAGTATCCTCTAAATTTTCAATTGGTGTTTTGTCTATGAACCAATGGAATGTTGGAGCATGAAAAATGCAAAGTCTGAAAAGTCTCAAGAATACCAATTTTTTTGCAATGTTTTTCTTTAAGTAAGGAAATTTAGTTTTATATATACTGAAAAGAGAAGAACAGGAAAAAAACACTAATAAAAAACTAGAATGTACTAATGTTTTGTGAAATTGAAATTCGCTAACAGAGTTAGGTCTATGAGAATGTATTGAACATTTTGATATATGTATTTTTCTCCTTTGTGGGATGGTATGGGTTAATTCATTGATGTTCATTTTGACACTCCAGGTTTCAAATATTGGGGACATGTGAAGCTGTAGAGAAATGTTCCAACTCTGTAGCTACTCTGGTGTCTACCATTGTGCCATATTTAGATACTCTTCTTGGGGTATGTTGACAGTGTTCTATGTTGGGTTTTAGTATTTTTAAAATTGTTCTCTCTTTTCAAGGGTATATATAACAATACAACAATTCTTTTGAATAAAATATTATTCATCTTCTAATCTTAACAATCCATTCTTGCGCATCTAACGGTGCAAATTTGTCCCCTCACAATGTTAACTTTTGAGTGGCAATTCCATAACTACGTTGTATTTGTATTTGCTTTTTTCCCCTTTTCGATTATTCATCTTCATGGGATTTTTTGGAAATCAAGGTTGAGGTAGGTTATTGCTCCCTTACATTAACAAGTAAATTAGAGTGTATCGGTATCGTATGAGTCTATGCTATATTGCTATGATCAATGATTTAGATTGTTTTTCGAGGTACTCAGTGGCTGTGGTGTGGCCGTTTCATTAGCCCTTAAGGCTGCTCTAGACCTCTACAGATGAGGCTCATACGACTCTTCACTTGCAAATAAGCTCTATAGATTAGTCTCTCATATAGGAGTAGGTTTTTCTAACTGTGATGGTATACTCGACTTCTTCATTAAAAACTTTGATTGAAATGTTTATTATTTGTCCATGTATTTGTTACTGACTCACTATTCAAGATACCGCCCAAATGTGTCGAATGGCATACCATTGCTGAGAGATCTCAGCCGTTAGATGCAATGTGGGCTGAACTCATGATACTATTCATTTTTTTGTTTACTTAAGGTGCACACTGCATGGTAGCTTTGTTAGAGGAAAAGAGAGGTACATATGGCTTTATGTGGGAGAAAAGGCCCAAGGGATAATTTTGGGTGAAACGATGATATCAAGGCAGAAGCTCACCTTCAAAGTTGATGATCTGGGATGACTCCATGCGTTATGGTCGTGACTATTCAGTGGTTAATGTGCCTAGGTTGTGACTATATGCCCGTTTTGTGAATTGATGTGGTTTTTATTGTCACAAGTAGGAAAGGGAATTTCAATTTAGTTGTGCTCAAAACGGGTTGCATCGTGCCTTTAGGCACGAGTAATTACTAGTACCCAGATATTGTATGAATTGAACACAAACAAAATAAACATCGGCCATAGCACTCTATTTATTGGCTTAATAATATTTCATTATCATTACAAAGAATTACATATAGATCAGGGGCACGAATAAAGGCAGGGCAGAAAATCACGACAACGGGCATCAATGTCATTTCAGTGCTTTCCTGTTCAAACAGAGAACCAAAGTGCAAAAAACCAGGTAGAATCTCATCAAAGGCACAAATTTTATGGAGAGAGTGAAAATGATGAAAGAATCATCAGCCAACTAGACCAATTGTATTTTAAGTTTCTGATCTTCCATCTATTCCATCGCTTTTTTCTGTTTCTTTTCTACGTCCGTTATCTCCATTGAAACTGGATGTGCCACAAACTGAATCCATAGATAGGAGAAAGGAAAACTTTAACTACTAATACTTAAATCCCCAAAGCTCACTGAAAGCGACCGAAAATGAACAGAACATAACACAGGCTTACTTTATCATACGAATTACATGGAAGAAACACTGCATCAACTTTGTAAGAGGTCACAATAATTAACCATGCCAAATAATTAATCCAAGTCAAGAAAGAATAGATTCACATATACTCGATACATATATCTCCAACCCGAGAATCTACAAGGGTCACCTGAGCTACTTGGGTGTGTAACCAAGCAAAACTTGAAAAGACATGTTAGTAGCCTTTTGAGCTCCCTCAAAACGAAACAAACAGAAGAATGTTTTTGCTTAAATACTAGTCTTTTTTTTTTATTGCAGGACAACAGAACTTCAGTTATCGTAAATAGACAAGTTGGTCTTTAAAATAACGTTACAGAACAAGAAAAGAGAAACCGGTAACTCCAGAACTAAAACAACAACAAAACAGAGAAGCAAAGACTAGACGCGACACAAGACAACGTCATATCTACCACCAAAACCAAACTTTCAGAAGGACCATTCTTGTAGCATGAAACACTTCACAGTAGCCCGAAAACAAGTCCCCACATTCTCCATGAGCAAAAGATCAACTCCCCACAGAACAAATAAACTCGAAGGAACCCATTTGAAAAGTCACCATATTCTTAAACCAATCCCAATATTGTACAAACTCCAAGAAACCATGAACCAGGGGCTAGCAAGACCACCTGTGCTTGAACACATTTTGAAATTGGTTAAGCAACCAAATCTATTCAAGTATCAATGAGGTTATATGCATGTGCAACCTCCAAAAAACCTTGAAGTATAGAAGCTCTTACACATGAGTCTGCAAGTCGTCATCAACAAAAGTAGGCATAGAGTTTCATCACCTTCCCATCCCAACTTCATGATTAGGAGAAACGAGGCTCTCCACAAAGGCACCCCAAAATTTAAATTTACTTGGAAGGCCAAGAACTACCAAGTCCCTTAGTGTTTTTATTTTCGGATTGTACACAACCAATTTCTCTTCAAGCAGTTCAGTTATTCTGTTTACTTCGACTTTCACTAAAAATTCATCTATCGCCAAAGAACACAACACTTCTACACTATACAACTCACGCAACCCACACAAATCAATACTAAATTTGGTCCAGGACTCTCCTACCCCATACTCCTCCATCATCCAAACCTCAACTAGGGGACTAAGGGGAGATCTCAGGTAATCCCAACCATCCACCAAACAAAGACAGCCCCCAAGAACTGCCAGGGAAAGATTCGGAATCTTGCGTCCATGGAAAAAAGCAGGCATTGGCACTTCCTTGAAAATCTCATCTGACCAATGGAAAGCAACAATCACAAATGTACCAGTCAGTCCAATCCTACTCCAACAAAGGCAATGGAGACTCCCATTAAAGAAAACTCCACCACCCATCGAGACGAGCATATATGGGAAATCTGGAATTCTCCTCCAAGCATTAGTATTCCGCGAATAGACGGCCACAATACTAACATAACTATCACAATAAGATTCATAAGTCCAATCATCACCACAGCCATAGACCATCAGAACCTTGTAATCATCCGTAGAAGAATCGTAACCGACGCCATTAAAGAAAAAGAAAGCCCTCTTAACCGGATTGATGGCAAAAGGGAGTGTGGGCAGTTTCTTACATTCTCTAGTGGATGGATTTAACAAGAAGAAGATGGAATCATCTAGACGGGAAACTAGAAGCAAACCATCGCAAGTGCTCCATACCTTGACCCAATTGTCCACCGCGTGTTGTTGTACCACCATAGGAATATCAAGCTTTGTGGCTGTCGGATTTACGTCGGTGAAATCTACGGAGTAGAGATTGTCAGAAAAGATAAGCTTATTCTGATGGAGATTTTGATCGGTGGTTGTGATAATGATCTTCTGGTCCAGATACCTAAGGTTTTGGGTCTTGGTTCGATTGAGTTGGGTTTTGGCGAAATGGGGGTCTGAGATTAGGGAATTCCACGAGGGAGAAACACATTTGAATCGGCAAAGAGATTTGACGGGTAGCCGAGAGAGTATATCGGTGATGATCTCCTGGGGAAGGGTTACGCCTTTGAACATGGCCACCGCCGCCGCCTTGGGACTTCCAGTTAAAAACAATGGTAAAGAAACGGCGAAAAGTAGAGATGGTTGTTGCGGAGGGCGGCGGTGAGCAGTGGAGCTAGATAAGGTCTGCGTTACCGACTGAACCGAAAGAGAGAAAACTTTGGAGACTTGTTTTATTTTATCCAAATTACTACTTTCAGCATTAGATCCTTAATTATTGAAAATTCCAAACTATTTATTTGTTGAACATAATATACAAATCATTCTTACAAAAACATCAATTTAATCGGATAACGTTAAGCTTCTTATTCATATTGTAAACAAGGAATTGTTGAATTTTTAAATTGTTTGAAGACAATCCAATATATGAAAATATTCAATTAACTTGCTTTTCAGCAAGGATGTTAGACATTATTTGTTACAAAATAAACAGTTTGGATAAGTAAAATAGATCTTGTGTCTAAAGAAGACAAGGTATTTTCTCGCACCTGAGAATTAAAAGGCCAATTGAGCTACTAGAGAGGCGGATTAAAAAAACACTACTCAAACTATTTTTGGGCTTATTAATAGTAAGTTTTTGGGCTTTCTGGAATTTCAAGAATCTTTAAAATACTCTCTCATCTATCTCCAAAATGAAAGTACTTCTTAGGCCACCCGTAGTGGTAGAGTTAAAAGGCAGATTAGTGTTAGAAACTAATAGTTAGCAACAAAATATTTTGTTTTCGGTTCACAGTGGTGTAGCTAACTTGTGTGAGAGATGAAAATGAATTAGCTCAAAGATTACAATTCACTCCAGCAGGAGTAACACCCCAAGTGGGTCCCATCTGAACAAATTGCAAGAAGAGAGAGGAAAAGTTGACACGCGAGAGACAAAATTCACTTTTGTGTACTGAAATTGCAAGAGTGAGGTGGAAAAGTAGGGCAGAGAGGGGAAAAAACAAGAGAGAGAAATGGGAGGTGGTGTTAGTGGTTCTTTTACTTCTTTATAACAAAATAATCAAGTGTGAGCGTGTCAGAGAGAGTTTCAATCTCCTCCCTTAGATTAACTTTGGAAACTTAAACCAAATATAATCAGACGATTGTGTTTTAATGGTTCAATTACCTCAATTAAGAAGATTTTTCTTTCAAAAATGAAGAAATGCAAACAAATCTACTTAGGAAATTAAAGAACAAACAAAGAAACAAGATACTTCGATTAACAAATTAAAGGTAAACTTACTTTGAAATTGCCTTCAACTTCAAATACAAGGTAATGAGAACTTCGAACAAATGATTGTTACAAGAACAACCGAAATTAATCCTAACTACTTCCTAATCTACTTCCTACACTACTTCGAACTGGGTTGGAAATCCTAAAACTACTTGCCAATGAACAAACCAAACATCATTTGTTTGATAGCTGTTTGTTGAAGATTTGTCCGGGGTTTTCCACTCTTCGACTTCTCATATTTATAGATGCTGCTTATAGTTTGAAATTCCCACTCAATGAATTTGAACTTGGCTTGCTTCGAACACTACCTATGCACTTTTGACTTGTCAGTTTCTTTCCTCCACATTTGAATTTGAATTCTTCTAATCCTCTTCCAAAAGTTTTAACTTGAATCTGCACGGTTACTCAAACTAACTCAAATAATTACATGTTAAGGAAATAACTACCTTTTGAGATGCACTCCACGTGTTCTAACCACTAATTGTCTTGTTTCACGAATTTACACGTGGACTAAAAGCATTTGGTAGTTAGAATCATGGTTTCAAGGTCTATCTTTATAGTAGTAACGACTTGTAACTGCCAATAACTGCTTTTCACTTAGAGAAACAAAACGACACCGTTTGTATTCCAATAATCCAGTGTATTTTTATTGACAAGCTTTTGCCAACATTTGGTATTTTTGACTACGTGTCAATTAATTATTGAATTTGTTAATTTTATATGTAAACAGGTGGGTGTAGGAACCGAAAATTGAACCCATTTTTGTATATTTTTTTTTACATTTTAACAACACTCTAACACCACCATTGCAATACTTTTTAACTCAACAACACATTTTGTCATAACAACACATGAATGAGACTCATTTTTTACACTTTTGTGTCATATAACAATACAAATTTAACTCCACCACTACGGATGACCTTAGATAACCAAGCAGTCATTTTCTAAAAATTAAAAGTAATGTTTTGAAAACTACACCAATGACCGAATCCGGAAAGAAATCCGGTGCAAAGGCAATCCCAAGGGGGCTGCAAAGGAGGTGTTTGACCTCTCTCAATTTTCTTCTTATTTATAGTGCATTATTGGATTTTTTTTTTGAAAATTACTGAAGAGAGGTCCTTGTAAAACAAGTCAAATTAATAATCTTGCATCCGTCACTGATCAGGTGGACGATTCACCAATTCAATTGCGGTCAATTTGGGATCGAATTGTGATACCATAATTTATATAAAAAATACTCCCTCCGTTTCATACTATTTGCCCCTTATGGGAGTACGTGCATTTCGCACGCAAAAAATAATGTACAAGAATTAATTTTTTTTCCACAAATTTTACACCAATTTAAAGATCTCGTTGAGAAGAAAAAATTGGTGTAATTCTTTTTCCAAAAAAAAAATCATAAACACATTATTTTTGTGTGTGCAAAATACACGTACTTTTGTAGGGGACAAAAATATAGAACAGAGGGAGTATAATTTAATTCTAGATTAATATAAAAGCAATACAAGGATTAACTCACTCCCTGAAACAACCAATCCTGTCCAAACTCCAACAAACCTTGTACCGTGGGTTAGCGAGACCTACTGCACGTGCAATTTCTAGTTTCATTCACAGAAATGCAGAATCACTACTATATTTCAATAAATATAACTTGAAAGGAGAAGGCAGAAAAAATGAAAACAATTATACCATGAACCAATATTGTTCATCCCTAACATCCTATTTTCATTTTCTCTAAGGCGGAAGCAAGGGCCAGCACCGTGAACAGCGCCCATGCATACCATGCACAGTGCCGTGCTGTGCAGCCATGGAGCAGTTGCGCGCGTCAACACCTTTCTAACGATCGGAGACATTTACCGCGTATAATAAGTGTATCAACTTGATCAGATATCTTTAACTACATTATCGGAACACAAAAAATACTTTGACAAGAAATGAAACATAAATAGACACATACACTGGATCAAAATCACGTTTTCATGTTATTTGTGTTCCGATGAGACAATTAAAGATATCCGATTGAGTTAACTTTAGACACACTCGTAGTACTCAACAAGGTCTACATGCCCGAAAAATGCCGCCACGGTCGTGCCGCGAGGTTGCACAGTAACCCCTGGTTCCCTGGTGGACTACTCCAACATACATTTAGTTACTGCTTTTAATAATCACTTGAATTCTCAGTAAGAATTACCATAATCATAATTTCATTGAAGTTCCGATAGATGATATATGACGTGAACCGTATTTGATATATGGAATAAAACACCACACGAGTTGCAGCTACGTTTGCATGTGTTCTCCACCGGCGCTCGCTGCGGCTAGAGGTGTTGGGATTTTTGCAATCCCACAACACCTTTACAGATCTTGGAAATAATGATTTATAGAACAGAAAAACAAGTAATCATGCGTAATGAAAACGGAAAGAAAAACAAGACAGATATACATGAAAATCTCAACGTGAGAAAAAATCACGGGAGCCATACTAGTCCACTATAAAATCTCAAGCAAGACTACAAGTCTTCTCGCAATCTCTCTGAGATTTGCGCCTTCTCTCGCCTCTCTCTTTGTTTTCTCTGAAAACGTCTTACCCTAATTACACACTAACAGGAAAATAATTAGGTCGGGTCTATGGCTAAAAGTTATGTGCACCCCAACAAGAAGTTTAGAGATGATGGGAATTTCACAAACGTACCTGAGTCCTAAAGAAGCTTCTCATTCGTTGCCTCCCAATCACTACTCCTCCATGGCTCCATGACGAGGAGAGATAAGGCTCTCGACATAGGCTCCAAATCCACAAACCAACATGTCCCTCAATCCTTCTTTTTGCAAATTGTATAGAACCAGTTTCTGTAGTATATGATCATTGGTCCTCACCAAAAATTCTATCCGAGGATGGATGGGAAATCTGGTCCATGACTTTCGTACTCCGTACTCCTTCATCATCCAAAACTCAGGTTCACTCCCCCAGTACCAATTAACCAAACAGAGACAACCGGCAATAACTTCCAATCGATAAAAGATAAGAGACATTGGGGGGCGTGGCACTTCCCTGAAAATATCATCGAAAGCAACAATCACAATGGAACCGTAACTGTTCCTCCGACAAATGCCATGGAGACACCCATTAAAGAAAACCCAAAATCTAACTTTCCGGCCAACAATATTATAGCGGATGTCTTGGATTCTCCTCCAGGCATCGGTTTTCAATGAATAGACAGCAACGGTCGTAGTATCACTCCTAGAAAGTTTTTGGGAGATCATTACAACCTTGTAATCGTCCCTAGATGAATCGTAACCCACACCACAATTATACTGGTAGCACCCATCAACCAAATCAAGGACAGGAAGTGTAGGCAATTTCTTACATTGTCCGGTAGATGGATTCAACAACAATAAGTTGGAATTACCTTCATCGGAGAGCAGAAGCAAACCATTGCAAGAGTTCAATACCTTGACCCACTTGTTCTCAGGTTGTCGGAGCGAAGGAAAATCGAGCTTCCTGACTATCGGAAAGTAAGGAGTGAGATTGACGGAGTAGAGATTGTGATCTCGGCATGTGAGAATGATTTTGTGATTGATGTGTTTAGGGTTATTGGTGTTAGCTCGATTGAGGTGGGTTTTGGCAAAATGGTGGGAAGAGATTAGGAAATTCCACGAGGGAGAGACACACTTGAATCGGCATAGATATTTAACTGGTAATCGAGAGAGTATGTCTGTGATGATCTCCGGTGGAAGGTTTCTCCAAAGGGGATTGCTGATGGCTCCACTGTCGGACATATTGGCTGTCTCTTCGGTCTAAGGTTTGGTTTTCTATTTGTTAAAATAGAAATTTCAAAAAATCAAGTGGTTGATTTTAGCGAATGAAGTAGGGAGGTGATTTTATCTCCAATGAATCTGGACATATATATGTTCAGATTCACCCCCCACTTCATTTGCTAAAATCAACCTCATTTTATCACCTCCACCTCATTTTATCTTTTGGCATCTTAGTTTGCCAAAAGATAAAATGAGGTGGAAGTGATAAAATTAGGTGATTTTACAAATGAGGTGGGGAGATGATTTTATTTCCAATGAATCTGGACATTGCTAAAATCAACCACTTAATTTTATGAGATTTTCATTTTAGCAAAGGAAAAACCAAGCCTAAGGACTAGGATTTTGCGGACAAATGCTCTGTTTTTCAGGGCTCTATTTTCTGTGGACTAAAAGGCATGGTGAAACATTTCATCCACCTCGCAAAGACAAATAAGTTCATTTTTCTCATTAATAGTTGACTAATAAAATGGATGAGCTAATGGAGAAGGTGTATTTTAGTACGACGTCGAATACAATGTATGATTTACGTGACATAGTGTAAATCAAGTACAACGTAAATTAGTTCTTCTCATTGATAGTTGACGATTCAAATAGATAGTTTTTGTTTTGTTTTGTTTACTGGTTTTGAGCCGGTGATTTAATTTAATGCATTTCTATCTCTTTATTGAAAAAAAAAAGGCTAGTTTTTCTCATTTGAGAGTTGAAGATTGGAATAGATGAGCTAATAAAGATTGTGCAGTATATACACAAAATACACTGGATGATTATCTGACAGTAAATTGAGGGCAAAGTTGAAGATTGTTAGAATCATAGATGAGCTCATGAAACCGGTGAATTTTAATTCATTGAATACATGGGATGATAATGTGGCATAGAATAAATCAAAGACAAGTTAGTTTTTCTCATTTCTAATTTTGCATGCGTATTGATCGGTTTCCATAACATATCAGTCTATATTTCATTTACGAATCAATTCATGGCCGTTACCCGACCGTTATAGATTATTTAAGATATATAAACAAAATTTTGCCAAAAAATAATTTTTAAAAATTTACGACCGCTGCGACCGATTCTCGTGACGTAACGTTCGATATCACTGAAACTGTTACACAACAACTAGTACTGTGGGTTAGCGATACCTACTGCACTGGAACACATTTTGAACAACCCAGTGCTTGAATCAACTAGTTTCATTCACAGAATCACAGTATATTTCAATCTAACTTGAAAGGTGAAGGCAGATATAAAGAACAGAAAAGACACAAACAAAGGAAGTCAGGGTAGAAAAAGTATGATCAATCGCTACGAAGGTCAACCATTAACTCAGGTACATTACTTGATGTAGGGCATCTTGCCTTAGAAAAGAAAAACAGTCATGCCATGAAAACATTATTTGACACTTCAAGAATAAGCAAAGTGGTATTTTGGTCTATGAGAACAGTTTTTATTTTTTATTTTTCCGATCGGCGGTCTATGGGAACATTTAGGAAATTAAGTATCACATGCACACCACCGAGCATCCAAAGAGTAGTATCGGTATCCAATACAGATATGAACTTCATCTGCAGCTACACTTGCGTTCTCCACTAGCGTTTGGTGTGGCTAAAAGTTTAGAGATGCTCGGAATTTCACAAAAGTACCCGAGTCGTGAAGATGCTTCGCATTCATTTCCTCCCAATCACTACTCCTCTCCCAGATGAGGAGAGATGAGGCTCTCGACATAGGTGTCCCCAAATGTAAATTTAGGTGGAATGCCACAACTACGTACTTCCTTTTTTGAATTGTACACAACCCGTTTCCGTGGTATACGATGATTAGTCCTCATCAAAGATTTGTCTTCCGCTAACAAAGACAACAAATGCAACCGAGACATCGCAGGATGGATGGGAAATCTGGTCCATGACTCTCCTACCCCATACTCCTTCATCATCCAAAACTCAGCTTTCCGTTCATAGGCCGCCCCCTTCGAATCAATCAAACAGAGACAATCCGCAACAACTTCCAATTGATGATACACAATAGACAATGACCCCAATGAAGCGGGAAATGGCACTTCCCTAAAAATCTCATCAGACAAATCGAAAGCAACAATCAAACTGGAAACGTTTCGCTGACAAATGGCATGGAGACACCCATTTAAGAAAACCCAAAAGCTTTTTCTCCTAGGAATATAGTGGATGTCTTGGATTCTCCTCCAGGTATCGGTTTTCAATGAATAGACAAGAACAATCTTAGTATCACTCTCAGCAGAAGATTCAGACTCAGACAATCTTAATTTTCTATTTTTCTGGGAGACCATTACAACCTTGTAATCGTCCCTAGATGAATCGTAACTCACACCGCATGCATACTGGGGGGACCCATCAATCAGATCAAGGATAGGAAGTGTGGGCAATTTCTTACATTGACCAGTAGATGGATTCAACAACCATAAGTTGGAATTACCTTCATCGGAGAGCAGAAGCAAACCATTGCAAGAGTTCAATACCTTGACCCACTTGTTCTCGGTTTGTTGGAGCGATGGAAAACCGAGCTTCGTGGTGATCGGAACATCAGCAGTGAGATTGACAGAGTAGAGATTGTGATGGAGGCATATGAGAATGATTTTGCGATTGAGGTGTTTAGGGTCATTGGTGTTAGCTCGATTGAGGTGGGTTTTGGCGAAATGGCGGGAAGAGATTAGGAAATTCCACGAGGGAGAGACACACTTGAATCGGCATAGAGATTTCACTGGTAATCGAGAGAGTATGTCAGTGATGATCTCCGGTGGAAGGTATCTCCAGAGGGAATTGCCAATGGCTCCTCTGTCGGACATATTGGCACTCGTTTCCAGTTTTAGGACTCGGAATTAAATTTTCGCACAAATGCTCTGTTTTTAATGGTGAAACATTTCATCCACCTCAATAAAAAATGAAAAAACTGGCAAGTACAAAGACAAATAAGCTCGTTTTTCTCATTAATAATTGACAACTAAAATAGATGAGCTAATGAAGACGGTGTATTTTGGAACGTCAAATAAAATGGATGATAACGTGACATAATGGAGATAATCAAAGACAAAATAAATTAGTTTATGTCATTGATAGTTGACGATTCATATGTGTTGTTTTTCTCATTTGAGAGTTGACGGTTGGAATAGATGAGCTAATAAAAACAGTGCATTTTAATACACAAAATACTCTGTTTGATTATACATATAGTAAATTGAAGGCAAATAAGCTAGTTTTTCTCAATTCTTTGCTAAAGACAACAATAGAGTCATAGATGAACTCATGAAAACAGTGAATTTTAATTCATTGAATACATGGGATGATTATGTGGCATAGAGGAAATCAAAGACAAGTTAGTTTTTCTCATTTCTAATTTCGCAATTGAAAAACAAGGGAAAGGCTAAGAATCGATTACCGGTCTTTTATTAAAAAAGTTACAAATTTTTTTAGGGCTTTAAACGATCCAAATTGAGCAGGCTCTTTAAAGTGTTCAGATTTGGTTCGTCAAGTTTTTAAGCGAACTCGAGCCGAGCTCAAACTCTATGAAAATCTGACAAGTTGAGTTCGAGCCGAGTGTAAGTGTAAACAATCACACACAATACGATAGTAATGAAATCTACATAGTAATTTTCTTGGTTCCCCAAAACCGGATACTTCCACGGGAGCGAGTCTTTGCTATTTGATATGTCGTCTAGGGTTTTACAGACAGAGTATTTATACATGCCTACTCTATTCCAACCCTAAAAATACTGTATCTATACACGATACATCCAATTTTTTTCAGCCTTTCCGCAATTCCATAAACAAGTAACAACTGGAGCCATTTTAAAACTACGCGCTATTCCCTCTTAGCACACCAGAAAGCCAACTTTGATTGCTAAACCTTTATTTTTGCAGCACAATGGAACCAAATTATCCAAAAATCCGTATAACCAACTTAATTTGAAATTTGATACGGTGAACATACAATTCCAATTTCTAGTACCCTATTCTTTCATTGCCAATACGTTTAACGCTGCCTTTTTTTTTTTGTGCTCTCGGATCTTCCAAATGAGACATACAAAGCTATAAATCTCACGCTCCGAACCCAAGAATTACATTTTCTCCGCTGTGCTTAGGAGGAGAAAGTCCTCCGCGTCAATTTCCAAAAGCAACAACCCATTACATGAACAATTGATGTGCCGATAAGATGAACTCTGTGTCCATCTTACGAGGCCCTTTTTCATATCGTCTTCTCCAATGGACGAAAAACAGGGGCCGATATGAAGTTGGAGATGGTGAAAATTCTCTCTCTTCTGTTTGTTTTGCCGAAGAGTTATTTCACAGGAGTCTATTTGATCATTATGCGTAAATGCGTGAAGAGAAAGGTTAATGTAAATTCATAGGAATGAAGGCTTAGTCCAATACTGATCCAAAAAAAATAAAAGGCTTAGTCCAAGTCTTTTGTAGTATTCAAATGAGATTAATTGAGGTAAATTTATTTGGGCCAAACTCAATACAATATGATATTTAAAATTGACATTCTACAAATAGAGAAACTTTGAAAGGATGCTCTAATCGTTCCATGAAGTAAACCAATGGGGTTTACCATTGACTATAGGCCCCGAATTCAATATTGTGCACTCCCTATGTCCCGAATTTCTTGTCCTTGTGTGTGTGCAACTTTTCAATTGCTTTTATCTTTCTATCTACAATGATTTGTAAGACTTTGTTTAATAAAACTCATCAAGAATTATCAAATGAGCTCTTTATATATTGAATGTATATATCATTATACGTTTACAAATATAAATAATTTTCTGTGGTGTTGTGAATACAGGTGGACAAGAAATATGGAAAGGAGGGAATACTAAAAATGAATGGTGGACTAGGTTTTGTTTCTGAAACCGATAACCACAACGAATTCACCACCGTACGTAATACGATCTCAATTGGCAAATGAAAGAACAGTGACTCATCACCGGTGGAGTCATAGAAAAGACCAGAACGAAAGAGCATAGTCGTCACACAACGGATAAAATGGCGCCAGCACGAAGAAAAACCTCAATACGAAGAAAAAGCACTCGAGCCACACAAACTCACTGTAATTGATGAATCAACATAGCACAAATATTCACTTTCCTCTCTAAGAAAGGTTTTCTCTTGCAAGAAACTCAGGTGAACCAGGGAAGAGAATCGATGAGCAATCTTGTGAGTATTTCCACAATGATTTGTTCTCGAATATTACTATTTGGAAAACATAATTCTACTTTTGGTGTATTATACGTATTGAATCTTGAATTGCTCAATCCATTTAAAGTTATTAACAACAGGATAATCAGAACATGGAATAAATGAAAAAGGAAGAAAAATCCTACGTTACCCGTCTAAAACAATCCAAGTTACAAAATTTTTCCTCATATGTCGCTTCCCCTCTCAGCTCTTCCTCTTCCCAACCATAGTCGGTAGGTGTAATCAAACTTTCCTCGAGCTCAATAACATGTAAATCGGGATCCTTCGGTACTGAAATTCTCCTGTAGGAACTCTTAGTCAATGCCCATATTTGCCAACCGTACGCTTTGTCATTAACCTTACTTAGAACTTCACCATTCTTTGTATACCCTAATGGCACCAACGTATCATAAACCCTGAAGGTAACGCAATCTGGAACGAAGGGCAGAATAGACCAAGAATTTCTCACTCCGTATTCTTTCATTAGCAATACCTCAACATTGCTATCACTATAGCCTGGATGGACCAAACGAGTCATACAAAGGCATCCATCCAAAACTCCCAATCCACATATAATATCTCCGTCCTCACCTCTAGGCTCTGGCATTGGTACCTTCTCGAATTTATCCACGCGTGCATCAAAGGAAATAATTTGGTTTGGTGAAAGGAAATAACTACCTGAATCATTCTTCGAAGCAAACCAGTGAAGATTTCCATTGACTATGGGACCCGAATTCACAGTAGCTACCGCGTAGGGGAAGTCAATTTGTGTCCAACTTTTGCTTCTGAAACTACCAACCGTAACAAATACGCCACCATAATCTGGAGTAATATGGGAAAGCGCTAGAACGGCCTTGTAATCATCACGGGTGGAGTCATAACAAAGCCCTGACCTAATTGTGTAGTTAGAGTCACTCAATCGGTCATATTCAAGCACTTTCTTGAAGAATCTAGTCAGTGGATTCCACATGAACAAGTTCTGATCAATGTGCATAAGCACCAGCCCGTTACATGATCCCAAGATTCCAAACCGATTCCAGCAATCGTCACGCATGTTCCGCCAAGGAACATAAACGCTTTTCACATGAGCTTTTTCGTTAATGGAGTTAGGCGAAAAGGTATGTGCTTTTGAGTCGGATATGAGGAGAACTGTCGGTGATCCAGTTTTTGCGGTGCATATGTTAGCGATTGAAGAACGCCATTGCTTGGAAACGCAGGTGAATTGGGAAAGAGAACGGAGTGATGATCTTGAGAGCATCGTCCCCGTGAAAACTGTTTATGGTGCTAGGGCCTTTTTGTTTTGTTTTGTTTGGTTTGTTCTTACCCTAGAAAACGTATTAAGAAGAGGTAGGTTGGGGGCTAACTTTAGTGACTCTGTTCCTCGAACTTGGAACGGAGTCGGGGTTTATTATTAGTAGAGGGAGCCGACACTTAAAACCTAAAATTCATATTCATGATGACCCAAAACACATTAAATATCATGATGTATTTATAGGATTCAAATTCAAGTACAATACAGCATACAAAATTTACTTTAAAATAAAAACACTTAAATTGTTACATTCCGAGAATTGCTGATAAAAAAAAATTCCGAGAATCTCCGTTCCTATGGGAAGGTCCAAATCACGTAAATACGACCCTACATTCTACTAAAAGAAAATTTCAAGTCTTTCTGTAACCTGAATCCATTACGTGCAAAAAAAGAAACTCAAGGTATCGCTCTACAATATCATACTCATTTTTACTCGGTTTTCTCTTCGAATTGATGTGTTCTCCTAACTCACTCTCAATTTTATGCCCCACAGCCCCCATTTTACAATTCACACACCCTTTTTTGTCTTTATCCACATGAATTTGCAATATTACCCTCGGATGTGTGAAAAAAGTGTATTAAAAAAGGGTAATATTGTAAATTCATGTGGATAAAAACAAAAAAGGGAGTGTGGATTGCAAAATTTCTCAAAAATAACATCCAATGAGAAATTGAATGGGGGCAAAGACTACAGCCTAAAAAGGAGCCATCCATAGCAGAATCAGTAACAGCAGGACTTGGCAGCTAGCAATGCCATCAGTTTGCAGCAGCATCTGATTAAGGTAGCAATCCAGAATTTACTTGCATCAGAAACTCCAATCCAGACACCATGAGCGTAAGGATCAAAGCAGCATATCAGAATTTGATTCGCAATCTTCCGAGTTTGGGTCTCCATTCATGTTTGTTCCTCTTGCAGAATTTATGAATGCCATGGTCCAGTAACCATCAGCGCCCTTTTTCCATGTGCTCGATTAACCACCCGTGCGTACCACATATGTCGCTTCCCCTTTTAGCCCTTTTAGCTCATCCTCTTATCATAATTGTTGTTGGAATCACGTTTAACAATATTTTATGCGTTGTACTTGATTTTTACCATGATTACTGGCTCATTATCTTCATCATTTTAATTTTTACCATGATTATTCGATTTTACCATATTTTATGTTTTGTATTTGATTCTTACCATGATTACTTGAATCATGGTAAAATGCATCAACCACATAGTCGACATTTCATGGTAAAAAAAAAAACGATCAAAAATCATGGTAAAAAGATCAAAACAGCCGTTGAGCGGGCCTACATAGATAAATAGTACTCTCTCCGTTCCATAATATTGGTCCCCTACGAAACTACGTGCAATTTTCAAACTAAAAAATAACACATCTATAAAATAATTTTTGATTTTTTTCTCCACCATTTAAAAGTTCACAATGAGATCTATCAAACAAGATCCATATTGATGAACACATTATGTTCATAAGTACATTATTTTTTAGTTTGAAAATTGCATATAGTTTCGTAGGGGACCAATGGAATGGAATGGAGGGAGTATATACGCTCTCCTTGTACTAGTAAATATGGTAATAATTATTGAATTAACATCTTGAATCATGGTAAAAAAAAATGTTAAAAACCATTGACATGATCGCTAGTTTGACAGGCCATCCAAAATACGATCCAAAATTACATAGGTGGGATGTAATTTTCTTAATTTTGTGGAATATAAGTTGCCTAAAATTATGGGTTTTGAGTATTTTCATTCTTTCCAACAGAAAAGGGGGAATTTTGAATTCTAGATTTTCAAATCATTTTATGACATCTTATTTCATTGTTGTTGGAATCACGTTTAACCATATTTTATGCATTATACTTAATTTTTACCGTGATTACTGGCTCATTATCTCCATCATTTTAATTTTTACCATGATTACTCAATTTTACCATATTTTATGTTTTGTATTTGATTCTAATCATGGTAAAATGTACCAACCACATAATCGACATTGCATGGGAAAAATATAAAAATGAAAAAAAACATGATAGAGGGATCAAACAGCCATTGCGCGGGCCTATATAGATAAAGAGTATATACGCTCTCCTACTAGTAAACATGGTACTCCCTCCGTCCCATAAAGTTGTATCACTATGAAATTACGTGTAATTTTTAAGCTAAAAAATAACGTGTTTACGAAAATAATTTTTTAGTCAATATGAATCTTGTTTGATATATGTCATCGAGAACTTTTATACGATGCAAAAAAAATTCAAAAATTATTTTGGTAAATAAATTATTTTTTAGTTTGAAAATTACACGTAATTTCGTAGCGATACAACTTTATGGGACGGAGGGAGTAATAATTATTCAATTAACATCTTGAATCATGGTAAAAAAAAATGTCAAAAACCATTGACATGATTGCTAGTTTGACGGGCCATCCAAAATACAATTGGACAGCCGAGGGGCCTCCTAGAATTTGTTTATATATTAGTTATTTGACTAGAATTGTAAGAGCTCCTTGTGGCGCAATTGTATTTGTAGGTATAGTGTTTGTAACCATAAGGTTGGGGGTTCCACTCCTGCCACCCCTAGAGATGCACTTTTTTTACATGTTGAAGTAAACTAACCTAAAAAAAAAAAAAAGACTAGAAGGATTGAACACGTGACCTTAAGAGTAAAACTCAAAGGTCTTACCTGTTGAGCTAGTAGAGCATTATTTGCAAAACATTTGACATACATAGGATTTAATATGGGCCTTATTATTAGACCAAAAACTCGGGGCCCTAAGCAATTGCTTGGTGACCTTCCCCATGGCCAGGCTTGAACAAAATATAAATTGGAGACAAAATTATGTTCTATGAAGTGTACTATTTACATGTTTAAGTAAATTGACCTCAAAAAAAAAAAAAAGACTAGAAGTTGCAAAACATTTGACATACATAATGTATCGCAGATTCTAGGGGCCCTATTATTGGGCCGAAAACTGGAGCCCTAAACGATTGCTTGGTGGGCTTCCCTAGGGCCGGCCCTGAACAAATATAAATTGGAGATAAAACTATGTTCTATGAAGTGTACTACTTACTTGATGCAGCCTCCGAATGTCAGATACCAAACACCTTTTGTTGAAACACAGAATAAAAACCACCAATACCAATGGTTTGGAAGAGTATCAATCACAGCAATTCTGTTAATGATAAAAGCTGTGAGTTAGTAAGCACGAGCTTGAGTCGTGAAAATAGCCCCTCTGCTTGCGGGGGTCCCAACCCTTCCCTAGACTCTCTAGCAGAGCCTCATTCACTAGGTAGTACCTCTTATTATGAAGACGTAAATACAAGTAAGCTTTTGAAGCTGATTTGCGGTCGATCAAGTGAGGGCTAACCGGTAAAGCGCATAAGAATTGAAGCAAAAACTGAGTGGATACAAGAAGAGAAAGAAAGGGCAGTAATTTTTTGGAGATTGTGAAACTACTGAGAGAATCACAAGAGCAAGAGAGAAGATGGTTCATACTGGGATTCACATGGTTCAGTATTTTGACACTGCTGTGGCTCCTATAAGACCAACAAGGCACAATAGGGAAAGCATATCAGGGATCCTTATAGATGAATCTGATGAGAAGTAGATCTTGTGAGCGTTACTGTCTCCTCGAAAACCTCTCACGATCATTGCCTGTAAAAGAGATGAAAGTGTTAGAATGGAAGGCCAAATTCGAAAAAGCGAATGCTAGTCAAATATCAGTGACAACTGACATGTCTTCATCATAACTCCCTCTATTGCAATATGTTAGCACCCTTTCGACAGTCACGCCTGTGACTCGGGTCAGCGAATGTATTTTCATACAGAAAAAAATTCATGATTTTTTCCACCAACCAAAAATCTCACTTGGTTCTTGTACATGGATGCTTTGGCAAAAAAGTGCATAACTGGTTTTTTGGTTGTCTTTATTCAAAATTTTTTGCATTGGTTAGTTTTGTGTCAAGTTTTTGGGGTTTATGGATTCGTCTTGATGAGACTAATCCAAAAAGTATAAAATTATAGCCCAAACTAATATTTTTTTGAATAAAACCAAAAATAAACCAATTTATTGATTAATTTTGGCTTCATTCAAAACAAATTTAGTTTCGACCATAATTTTATACTTTTTGGCCATAAACCATGAAATCTTGACGCAAAACTAACAAATGCAATTTTTTTTTTAATAAAGACAACGAAAAAACCAAAAAACTGTTTTTTCCTTTTTTGCCAAATCACCTATAGAGTTCCCAAAAACAACTACAAAAGAATAACTGAAATGATAATATGAGATTTTGAGATGGACAAACTGGAATGGACGTAATACCAAGACACCCATGAGTTGGTTCAACTCTCATGTGCTTAATTTCTCAAACACATCACAAGGCTCTCTTCTGTGGAGAATGAGAATTCGTACTAACTCAAAACCCCAAGGCACCATCTTGGATACATTGACAGTTGTCCAACATTATTTTGACAGCGTAAGCTGTAAGTTCTTTGGCCTCCCATTTGGGAAAGCGCAAAGACAAAACAAATATTCAAGATGTTTTGCGAAAAGGAAAAAATCCTTGCATATGCCTAATGGCTTTTCATTTTTCAAAAGGGAAAACTGAAGAACTTGCAAGTTAAATGCAAACACTTGGAGGTACCTTATCCAAGAAGAGGGAAGAAAAGACAACTTAGGCAAAGATATCCAAACCTGAGATATTTGCTCTGCATGGCTAAAAATGTTTTTGAAGATCCGACGAATGTACATAAAGAAAACTGCAAAAATATCGCCACAAATGTTTCAATGAAGAAGCAATCTCCAAATCGTAATCAAATGAAAGTATCAGTGTCCTACGCACAAATACTCAACTAGACAAAGGGAATCCCCAGTGAAGGTGCAGTACAAGGACAAGTTAAATTTTAGAGGGTGAATAAGAATAGCACATTTAGTGGCTTAGGACAAACAACCAGCATTTCCCAAATTTCTGGTGGAGTACAGGCTGTATGACATAAATCTAGGAGATGAAACATATATCTAGCCATAAAACTTCCGTTAGAGGTAAAGATATACAATGCATTTCAACCACGAGAAGAAGAAGAAGTAGCAGCATATTCTTGTGCATGGCACAGCCATGTGCCGTGTCACACCTTTCTTTTGAAGAGATCATTTACAAGTACCATCGGCAACTTTATTTAAGAAAGTTACTGTGCACAACACATGATATGGTAGGGTACCAAAGCAAATATTGAACCATATGATATAGTTATTGAGTGATAATCTATGAAGCATGGGTACTTCTAAAACCCCAAAGTACCCATACCGGGTATCGGTACTCCATGTGTACTTCAAAAAACGCACCAGGTACTCCAAAACGTACCGGGTACTTTTGAGTTTATGGGTACTTTGTTGGGTACTTTTATGGGTACTTTTGGGCCTATTCGTAAAGTTTTCAAAACTTTAGGGATTCTAAATGGAAAAAAACTCAAATTGCTGGCCTTATTATGTAAGAACACAATGGGATAAGGTTGTAAACTCGAGACCATGACTCGGATCTACAGCTTGATTTTGGAAAAACATGAGCAGAGTTGACTAATCTTTTTTGTCGATCTTCCTCAGCCATTGCGACTTCTCTGTCTCTCATTATTTTTGCTGCCCCTTCTCTCTTGTTATTAAGTCAAAATCTATTCCATTTTTTGATTTTTAGATGGGCCTTGAAATATTTTTTTTTCTCCGTCTTGAAACCTATGATAGTTGCATGCACAAAAATTAGGCTATTGCACTTTATTTCATTGGAAGATGAGTTCATCAAGTAGTATGGGTTCAAGTTCAATTGCTATTTGCTTTTGTTATCTTGCTTCTATCTATAAAATATGTTATACTTGTTATGTCTAATGAATCATGCCAAAATTGTAAAAAAATATGCATAAAAAAAATCGCAGTACCCGTACCCGTACCCTACTTTTTTGGGTAGTTACCGTATCCCGTACCAATACCCATACTTCCTAGGTCATAATTGATATTGCACTTAAATATTTAGGGCCGTCTTTAGGGCCTGTCAACTTCAAAACTGGAAATGTGTGCTTACCATCGATGGTCTCCATAAAAGTCAACTGCTGCCAATTTATCCTGCGAGATACGATCCCCAGTGCAACATTTCGAACCTGACAGCATGACAAGGAGGCATTTCATGAGGTGAATTAAGATGATCTTGAAGACAATGAATAAAATATCTTTAACAACATAAATATAAAATATGAAACAAAACCGCGGTGGAAGATTAAATATCTGACACAAACAAAAAATCTAGTCCTAATTCACCTCATCAAACACCAAATTGATGAACCTCAATGAAAGTAGGAGCGTGAGGATAACTTCTGCCACTGGAACACCTATCTTTCGCAAGGGGAGCATAAACCATTGGAGAGCATATGCAAGTTGCTCGGGAGTTGTGGTGGTGAGGCATAAGCTAGCACTCTGAAAGACCTGTTACAAAATCGGATAACTAGTTCTTAGAAATTTTTGCAACCTGAGCAAAGCAACTCTAACAAAAACTACTATAGATGAATTCCAAAAAAAGCTGAATAAAAATTATTTCCTTAACAGTTAAAAAATGGATTCCTGGGAAGTGCTTGAATATCCCAAAAGAATGGATTCCTCTCAACTCTACTATTCTTACAGTTAAAAAAAAATAAAAAAGCTCTGTTTCTTTTTTACATAAAAGGTCTGCAAGTCTTTTTGGTATCAACTATAGACAGATCACTGTTATAAATGGATCATCTGAGACTCCAATTGATAACAATATTCCCTTTTCATGGCTATTTGAGCTCTTCGTAAGATCTAATTACCTCTTGCAATGTTGTTCCCGTATCTAAGGAATTGCAAACCCGACCTCAAAAGTACCTTGCCAAACTTAACCATAAAGCACTTTGAAACAACCCACTGAAAGACGAAAATTTGAATATAGTAGGTCTAAAGCCTATACATGGTTAACATGCTGGACTGAAACTTACAGGATGGGTTGAACCAACTTTTGTTTTTTGAACTCCTGATGCTTTGAGACATGACGTAAACTAGTCTAACGACTCAAACCATACAAGCCCATTTTGCTAACCAGATAACTTTAAATAGATTGTTACTCATAAACTAGTGAAGCGGTCAATAGGCCTGAATCAGTAACTTTGATGCAATTGTTGTTTCCCTACAAAAATTTGCTTAAGCTAAAAAGAGGAAACGTGGAAGGTAAGTCAAGAAAGCTCAAGAAAGCACAACTCACAGTGAAGGTTAAACAAGCAGAGGCACTTGCAACAGACAAGCCCTTTCTTGTAAGCTGTAATGGTCCTAACTTCATGATGACATATGAATAGCCTTCTAAAGATGCCGGAACATTCGGCAATCCAATCAGTGAAGGTGGTGGGCTCCTTAGCTGGACAAGGGGCGGTGCGCCATCTGTGCCCAGCCCCAACATTATGAACAAAATCCCAGAAAGCAGTGACACTCTTCCCAATTGATCCTACAAGATTATGGGAGATTTAAGAAGGGAGTTCCCCTGCATTAGCACATTAATAGTGTTTAAATGAGGAAAATTATGACGCATAACAAAAGAGAAACAATATACACTAAGGCTCTAGTGGGGTCATGCCCCAGCCAGGTAAAGAGCGAATACAAGACAATATAACTTCATGTCCAAATACTCCTAAGACATGAACATCATAATTCATAACAGGCTAAAGAAAATAAATTGGATCCTGAGGCCTAAAAGTTAACCCTTTATAGCTGAGTCGCTTGATAAAACAAAAGGATGAACTCACCATCCACACCTCTTTGGGGAGAACCCAGACAGATAATAAAGCCAAGTATGCGACTAATCCAAAACGCATCAAAATATTTGACCTTGCTGGTAAAATAACTAGAGCAAGGAGCCATGCCTGCATAATCAGAACAGTTAGCTACATCAAACAGAAATGACATTCCAATAAAACAAAATAGCAATTAAAGAATAAAAGAACTGAACTCAATCTGTATTCATTCAAAGACTTCCAAACAAGAGAGCTCTTACACAATCAGACCTTCAACACATATGAGCTAAACGGAAACACTTCTAGCAATCACATCTTCATGTAAATCAAATTCCCAATCCCATTTGAAAGCTAATGCAAGCAAAATGATATTTCGAATCTCCAGTGGACGCAAAAAATTGCTCCCTCAGAGAAAATTTCATCCTACTGCTTGTTTAGATAGTGATAGTTGTCTTAAATTCGTAGCACAGAGCAAACAATCTCATTTCTCACCTGAACTGATGGGATAAGTCCATGTTGTACATCATATCGTACCATGTAAATTAAAAAGAAACCAACCCTTTTCTAGTAAAGTCCAAAAAAATTGCTTTTGCAAACAAAATTGTTTACCTATAACCCTTACCATGATTTGAAGCTCGGTCATAATTAACCAAATAGAGAGAAAGAAAACTAAATAGCAGATATCATGTTTACAATGTGAAACCGTTAGTTTGGTAAACGATGGACATTCCTCCGACACAAGTTCAATTTTATAATACTAAAACTTCATTGGAACTTTCATGAGACCTAAAACTCAAAATCACATGAAGGCATAAACTAAACCACAAATTGCGAGCAACCCAACATATGAAGAGAGAGAACTTACAAAAATCCATGTACTGTAACTAAACATGAAATTGTGAACAACCCATCAATTAAATTCAACTACTCATCAAATTTGAAAAACCCAAAAGAATATAATTACCAATTTGATCCTGGGGTCCACGGTATGCAAGAACGTGGTTGGGGACGATATGAACTGGCAAATGGGACTGGAAGTTGCGCCAGCTATCAATCTCAGGACCTTATCAGCTGAAAAAACATTTTTTGGTAACCATTTCTCCCAATTCCTGCTGCCATTGCCCGTATCTGCCGCACATCTGATTTGGGTTTTCAGCAGAGTTCGGTCAGGTGAAAATTGGAGCCTACGGTTAGTGTTGTATGGGGTGAATTGGTAATTGAAGAATGGAGGGGCTTGGGTTTTGAAGGTGTGGTGGGAAGAGGGGGAAGGGAGTGAGAGCGTTCGGCAGGTGGGGAGAAATCTGCAATACATTTGTCGCAGACTCGAGAGAGTTTTTTGGCTCTGAGGGAAGGTGGGAGGAGAAGGCACTCGTTTTGATTCGTGGATCATCCGTTTTCTAATTGGGAAAGGGTCGGGTTCGGCCCAAATCTTTGTAGTAATGAAAAGAAATGATTTTTACCCTCTATTTTTCTATAAATCCAATTAGCAAAAACACTGGACGCTCTTGTAGTGTAGTGTCACATGCCATGGTTTGAATTATGGTACGTCTACAATCTCACGCAATATTAACAAAAATTGTTATGTCCATTCTAATCACTCTGTGCATTCTAATTATTAGCAAAAACTTTGGATGCTCGTGTAGTGTGGTGTCACATGCTATGTTACTTTTTTGAATTATGGTAACTCCATAATCTCACACAACATTAACAAAAATTGTTATGTGCATTGTAATCACTATACTCTAGCTTAATTATATAATTTGTGGAAATGTTGTATGTACGGACTAATATATTTTTACATCAGTTAAGTAACTCAATCTTTGTATCTTATAGTACTTATGTCAAGACATAAACTAAGAGGGTGTTTGGGAGCAAACTTTTCATTTTTGTTTTTTTGGTTTTTTGGATTTTTGGATTATAGCCAGAATAAGTTTTGAATCTAAGAGGAGTGTTTGGGAGAAACAGAGATGGCAACGGGTAGGGTATAGATCGGGGGACCCTATTCTACCCCCAATCCCCAATCCCCAATTGAGAAGTTCTTTCCCATCCCCATCTCCATACCCAAAAGGGATAGTGGACAATCCATCATACCCGCCTCCTATAGGGGATTGGATATATTCGGGCAAATCCATACCCAAACTAGTTGAACAAAAAAAAAGAGAAAATGATAAGATCTAATTTATGTGTCTTATACTAACAAAAACAACAATTTAAAATAAAATAGAATAGAAAGTTGCGAAGAAATAATAGTCTACCAAGATTATACTCCCTCCGTTCCTTTTTATTTGTCCTCTACGAAAAGTCGTGCCACTTTTCAAATGAAAAAATAAAGCGTTTTCGTGTATCATTTTTGAAAATTTTTTACACCAAATTAAAGTACTCATCGTGTACTTTAATTCGATTGGTGCCAAAAAATTTGAAAAATGATACATGAAAGTACTTAATTTTTTGATTTGAAAAAAGGTAAGAGAGAGAGTGTGAGACAAATAAAAAGAAACGGAGGGAGTATACTAATACAATTTTAAAAACTATCATCATTAAATATTTTTTTTAAACACTTAACCATATATAGTTTTAATTCAGAACAATGTACTTAAATTATACTAATATGCACACTTATATATATATATATATATATATATATATATATAAACACACACACATACATTTATATACTACTATATGCCCGCATATATACATACAATATTCATAAAAATATGTACAATTTGAAACGGGGCGGGTACAGGTATTCGGAGACGGGTATCACCATAGCATACCCGCTCCATTTGCAACCGGAGATTCCTTAAGTTCTACCATAGCCGCTCCTATTGGATGAAAAATCGAATAATATCCGTCTCCAAATAGCCGGGGGTGGGGCGGGTATCCATCGGGTTTGGGAAAATTGCCATCCCTAGGGAGAAATGTGCAAAATGTATTTTGCAAAAGTAGTAGTGTTTGGGAGAAAATGATGAAAATGAGTTATGGATTGATTGTTTACTATTTTGCCCTTATTTATTTACAATGTTATTAAAAATATGTATGAAAAATGTTTTTAGTATGTTTTCTAAATTATATTGCAAAATATTTTTGTAAACTTATATCGTTTACCCCGTCCCTTTTTTTTGTTTATATAAATACTACTTTTCTTTTCTTTCTTTTTTTTGTTGTTGATAAATACTAGTACTACTTTTCTTTTCTTTTCTTTTTCGATGTTCCCAAATAAAGTATTGTACTGCTACCTTTTGTTCCTCTACCACACACAGGAAATTACGATCTTTTCCTTTTCTCCCTCTCTCTCTCTCTCTCTCATCTGCTCTTTACTAGAGAAATTGATCTCTATGAATAAACCCACTGAATCAATAGAGGCTCAAACATACCCATGGAAAATCCCACGGAAGATCCTATAGAGACATCAGATGCATTTATGGAGAATCCATAAGAAAATCCATATTGGTAAGTTGAAAACCCAAATTAGATAGATTTTTTGAGGTTTTTTTTTCTCCTTCTCCTCTCTCTGTGGTTCGTGTGTGTGGAAGAGGAGGGGTATACATATGGCAAAGATAGATCGCAGGAAAATGAAAAAAGGAGAATGGAAAATGAGAATGGGAAAAGGAAGGCCAGAGTTGTTTTTGGGTTTTTGTTTCTAAATGCAAAAATGAAGAATGAGTTTTCTAGAACTCATTCTCATAACTAGGTGCCCGAACAAGAAGAAGTGGAAAACGAAAATGGAAAAACGCAAAAAGAAGCGCCCAAATAGGCTCTAATATTTGGCCACATGTTGGCGGTGTATCTTAAATATAAAAATATGAGATCTCGTCTTATCCAATTAAGTTAAAGTTTCCATTATTGTGCAACAGCTTACCGATGTCAAATTTTATCTCTCCCCATCCCAAATTTGTCTTGTTGGATTTCAAAGTAATTTTTTAATTATTAATATCTTCCAATCTGTAACGTAAGAAAAGGACATAAAATTTTAGAAATTATAGAGGAAGTCTCTGTATTTGTTAGAAATCTCTCAAGGGAGTGAAGTAAAATTTACTCTTTATAAAAAGAACCAAAAAAAAAAAAAAGCCTAAGGAGGAGTTCTTGAACAGATTTTATGAGATAAAATGGAAAAGTTGATTTTAGTTGGTGTTTTATGGAGGGGTGATAAAATTGCTTTATTTTCCCAATAGATAAAATCTAGGTGATAAAATAGTTGTGGACCACTATAAGTTTCAAAAATGTTTGATAAAATCTAGTGTAATAAAATTTATTCGTAAAAAATAATAATAAAATAATAAATGATAAAATCAAATAATTCGTTTAAGAACTCCCCTAAACCTAACCCTTGTCAAGGGAGTGAAGCAAGATTACCTGGTGTTTAATAACTTCCCAGATGACTTCTCTTAGCTGTGCTGCATATGAGAAATGAGACTTGGCATACATCTAAAAATATTTTTAAAAACGGTATATTTCGGTTATTTAATTCATTTTTTGATATATATCGGCAAAAACATGTCATTAGTCCTCAATCCTCATAAAAGAGAAGCATGAAAACCCCAACCTACTAAACGAAACAGGATTCAACCAGAATGGAGCAAGGAAGAGAGAAAGCAGCAGATCCATGGAGAGGTACAAGGAAATCAAACCAAAATCAGAATCCAACAAATCCCAGCATACCAGAAGAAATCATCATCGATATTCTCTCAAGGTTACCCCACGATTCTCTTTGTCGTTCAAGGTGGGTTTCCAAACTGTGGTCTTCTTTGATATCCAACTCAAAACTAATAGCCCTATCAAAAAAACCACAAAAGGTTTATTTATTTATTTATTATTAGCCAAGTTGCATGATTGGTCTTTTTCCTTTCTCTCCGTAGACCAACAAGGCTCTGTGGAAAAGGTTCGAACACCATGGCAACAAAAGCGTAATCTACATGTTGATGGAGTTCATGTGTATGGTTCGTGTAATGGGTTGTTTCTTTTGGGGCTTAAGGAAGATTTGTATTTATGGAATCCACTAAACGGATATTTCAAGAAAGTCTTGCCATATCATCGGTTGATGCTTCAGTATACAGTTAGAGGTGGCCTTTGTTATGATTCCTCTAGTAATGGGTACAAGGCCGTCATGGCTTTTGATGTGTTTGATTCTTATGATGGTGAAATCCTTATGGTTGGGAATTTCCGAAGGAAATCTTGGAAACAGGTGCGCTTCCCTTTTGACAGAAACGCATTACATTCAGGCCCTCCAGGACCAGTTGTGAATGGAAGGCTTCATTGGAAAGCCCTAAAACGTTACCCTAGCTCCCTTTTTAATTATCGCATCTTTTCCTTTGATCCACGGGTGGATGAATTCGAAAAGGTATCAGAAAACATTGGTTAACCCTGCTGACTAAAAGTGGGAAATCAAGGATCTTTGTCTTTCAGCCTCTTCACGGATCATAATAAAAAGAAATGGTGTGTGGGATTCCTTAGATCCCGAAGATGAGGAAGCTCTCATGAAGAAATATGAAAGAAGTGGAGTTTGAAGAAGAATAGTCCGTAGATAGCAAGGAAAGCAGAAGCCAGAGAATGTTGTGGCACGAGGTTATCGAATTCTGTCTAGTATTTCTCTCTAGTTTTTAGCTTCACTTACATTGTCTTGCGATGGGAATTTTATGCTTCTTGTGTGGCTATATACATCGTTATATCCCGCAATAAATTTGCAACATAAAGGCTAACTTCTAGAATTTGATGAAAGCTTTTCAAGGAGCTGGAATTTGACTTCAGATGCAGTTTGGTACATGAGTTTGATGAACATATGTGATCTGTGGAGATAACGCAGTTGGTTAATTTACCCAAACCAACAAAACTACAGTCCTTTCACTTGGTGGCGATCCTTTCATTATTTTAACCAACGGGCATGATACTCTTGCATGCGTAGCTAGAGACCGTGCACCTAATACAGTATACTGATAACAAGTGGTTGTTTTAACGAGTTAGTATCTGACTTTTATTGCTTTGGAGTTCAATCTTTGTAAATTAGAGATGGAGCCACATGGAGATGGAGAGGGAGAGGGAGAGGGAGAGGGGTAAGTTCCACCCGTACTGTAAACAAAGTGTTTTTATTTTTATTTTATGTGTTAATGTATGTAATTCGATTAGGTGCTTACTTGTATAGGAACAATAGGCGAAGAACAGGTAGAGCCCAATTGAACAATGACACTACTAAATTGAAATCCTTGCAGCGAGCTCCCCACATGTGGTCGTTTGATGTTTAAGCGGATGCTTTTTGGCGAGCATGTGGAATAATCCATAGTGCGTGTAAGCTGATTAGGACAATCCTTGACTGTTGGGGGAAAAAAATAATGAAAAACCTCGTATTCGGTATATGAAACCTATAACTCTATATCAAGGTTTTTTTTTTCTTTTCCACGTGGTATCTTTACTTGCTAGAAAGCAAATAATAGAAATTTAGGTCGTTTTCAGCAATGTCCAAAACAGAGCCCAACTATTTTTTGGGTAATCTCTAATATTAATTTCCCAGTCAAAAGAAAAAAAAAAAGAAACTGAAAACCCTCGTAGTACTCCCCTAATCCTCAAACAGCAGAAGAAAAAAACAAACAAACAGGGGAGGAAGGACAGGGAAGAAAAACAGCATTACATTAGCAAAAGAAGAACATCATATTACATATGCTATCACCGTCGAAATACTCTCCAAATTACTACTCAAATCACGGCTGCAAAATGAAGTGGTCCTGAAGTATGTTTCTCCAAGTCAAATGATTGTTGATTCTCTAACAAAGCCTATAGCTAGAGATGTTTTTCAGGTCATGTTAGAAGTTTACGACTTTGTAGATTGTGATTGTACTTGATTTTCCGTTGACTATAATTTATTGGGATTTTCCGTATGGGGTGAAAAATTCTTGGAGTATTCTTTTCTTTATTTCAAATGTTCGAGACACCTTTAATCCTTGTAGTATGCTGTTAGGTTATACAAAGAATGGTGAAGTACTTTTAACTGACCCTCCTGATCGGCATATAAGGGTATTTAATCCGACTAAGAATTCCCAAAGGATAATTCCAATACCTGAAGATCATTATTTTCGTGTCATAGACCATGAAGAAAGTTTGATTACACCTGCCGACTATGATTGGGAAGAAGAAGAGCTGATAGGCTAGGGGTTCAAATTATTTGGAACTGAAAATGAAAAATCTTGGAAAGGAACAACATGCATGAAGAGCCAAATTCGAAAGATTTGGAAATAAGAGAAGCTGGTGATGATAAATCTCATTCTCCCATCTTTTTCTTGTTTAATATTTGCCATAACTTGGATTGATTTAGACATATACAGTGCTATTTCGTTTCCTTTTTCATTTATTCTATTTATGATTATTTAGTGGTTATAACTTTGAATGGGTTGAGCAGTTAGTTTCTATACTTTGAAGTTATTCTTATTTCGTGGTTTATAGCTTTGAATGAATTGAGCAATTCAATTAAGTTTCTCTATGTATGTGCTTGTGATTTTAATGGCACAAAATAGAGTAAGCATGTTATCCGTATTATTCAAAGATAGACTGGATTTCAGATGATGAACTTAATGGCCCGCTTTTGCCTTGGACACTATTGTTCATTTTGTTTGTCCTAACGCCATGGCCGTCCATGCTTGACAAACTCGCTTAACTGCGAAGTTCAAAGCGCTTTTGCCTTCCTATGCTTTAAAAGGCCTTTTATGAGGATTGCCTTCACATGCTAATTTTATGGTTTTGGATTTCGTTAAGATTTCTTGCTTTTTTGGACTTTCATGTGATTTCTCAAGCCCTGCGGAGGAAGGTCATCTACGAAGGTTTGCTTATACGAAAGATTTTGGAGAGAACTTGCCAATGGTCATCTACAATGGTTTGCAATGAAAGTGAAAAATGTCCCACTGGGAAGATCCCATCACAAAAAAAAGTGAAGTAAGAGGTATTTAGCAATGAAAGGAACAGGGTAAAAGAAATTAGACTTGTATATTCGTCGTATGAAACCTGAGATCAAGTAAGTATTGTTGGAAAATATTATTCCGTATTAGAATAGAATATCTTAATTTGGTTTGAATGAAAATTGAATTGATATAGAGTCGTGTCTTTCCAGGGGCACCTGTTTAGTGTGGATGGACACGTTTATTGTGAACAGTTGTGTTACTTGGTGACTACTTCGAATAGTCTATATATATGACATCATTTATTCATTTCAAGAAGTTTGATTGTACCTACTGACTATGGCTGGGAAGAAGAAGAGCTGAAAGGGGAAGCAACATATGTGGAACACGCTCATATCACGCGGAAAATGAAAAAGGGCAAGGATGGTTACTGGACCTGGGAATACATAAAAGGTGAGCCATCGCCGGGACAATTCTAATCAGACACTCCGTATTTCCTTGTTATGGTAGAAGCTGGTGATGTTAATCTCGTTATCTCTGTCTCTCATATTATTCGTCACACAATTCGTTATGAATGTAAACTAAAATGGGATTCTTTTTTGTTCTTCGTATGCTATATGCGATTTGACTTTCTCAAGAGAGACAGTGTGTTGTGTTAAGAAATATTGTCTCACATTGCATAGGAGTGGAATGGGTGACCACTTAATATATACTGGGACCTCTCCACTCATTGACAATTGGTTTTGAGATGGATATAAAGTTTCCACATGTTGCGGTTCCGGGGCAGTCTAGTTCTACACGGTTCTTCAAGCTCCCATGTAGGTTCACTACAAGTATTTTGAGTGAATATTTTGAAATTCTTTCAGTAGCTCGTCTTTGTAAATTTGGAATCAGTGTTTCTTCTCTACCAATCTTTTTAGTACTTCTTACGCAAATGGCATCCCCGCTTTCTATGCTATGAGCTCATAAATTCAATCTGGCATGGTTTCACGGCATAACCTATTCTCTTTGATGTCATCTGTTTTGATATCATGCATGTTTCCGCTCATAATGTTCCTTGAATTTCTCGATTTGAAGGTACATGTGGATCCCCCTATCAATTGGGGATTAATTAGTGAATTTCGATCACGTGCTAAATTTCTGGAACTCGTAAATTTCGCAAGCTAAATTTCATGAGTTTGTAAATTCGACGAGCTAAATTTCAAGAGCTCGTAAATTTCACGAGTTGAATTTAATGGGAAGTTGAGTGAATCTAGTGATAACGTGTTTGTTTTGGGATCGTGTAACCGGCTGGTGCTTATGCACATTAATTGATGTGGAATTGTTATTGTGGAATCCACTGACGAGATTATTGAAGAAAGTGCTTGCATGACAGACAGAAGTGGGGAGCATGTAGTGCCGCAAAGCACCACAGAGTTGTAGTCTTCGGATCCGACTATTCATCTCCTCAATCAATGGTTCAGATTTGTGGATGTATTCTTACCACTAAGAACATACTCTTACTACCAATATTTAACAAACATGTCTAAATCGTCGATTGCGTAGTTAAGCGGTCAGATCGGATGACTACATCCCTGACCTAGTGCGTGCTGATATTCACTACGACATTTTTTTCTGGGCTTTGCTATGACTCTACGAGGGATGAGTAAAAGGCCGTTCTTTGGTACGCTGATGAGTTGGTAGTTTCATTATGCTTGGTAGTTTCAGAAGCTGAATGATGGATCCGGCCTTTGCTTACAATGAAACTACATGCATTGCTTTGCCTCTAACAATCACGCTGAATATTTCCTTTAATTTCACCCCACCAAATTATTTACTTCGACCCACAAATTGATAATTCGAAGCGGTACGAATGCCGGAGCTTAGATGAGAGGACGGAGATTTTGATTTGGGGGATGGGAGTTTTGGATGAAAATCTTTGTATGTCTTGCTGGGACCGTCCACTGTGATAGGAACTCTTGGATTTTTTTAAATAAATTTGAAGAACCAATTCTCCAAAAAAAAAAGAACATAAATTATAAAATCTCCCTTTGATATGTCACTTCGGTTCTTCATTTTGAAAGATAAACAATGCATTGGAGATGCTCTGAGGACATTCAATCTGACTGACAATTCCCATAGGAGAATCCCAATTCCAATTCCAGAGGATCCTAAATTTTATGTAATTGGGCGCGAGGATGGTTTGATTACACCAACGGACTACGGTTGGGAAGGGGATATGCTCAAAGGGAAAACAACATATTAGGTTTTGTTAATTTTAGATTCTTTTATTGTATATATATTAGGTTTTGCTACAGAAACTAACACTTGTTGGTACAATTAATTACATAAACTCTCGATCTCACATGGGATATATAGAACCATATATCCCATGCAAGAGAGTTTGTGTAAATTTTAGTACAAGTGTGACTCTCATATATCCCATGTGAGAGAATTTGTGTAATTGTTGATATAAGAGTTAGTGCCTATATCTTTTCTCATTTTATATAGCAAAAGTTGGACACGTATTGGCTTCCTCTACGCGATACCTACGGTGAATTCGGGGCCCATATTCAATGGCAATCTTTAGTGATTTGCTTTTAAGAAGGATTCAATATGTCCACGTTTCCTCTTACCCCACCAAATTATTTATTTTAATGCACATATGGATAAATTCGAGGAGGTACCAAATTAAGCCGGAGCCTAGAGGAGAGGAGATATCATGTGTGGATTGGGAGTTTTGATCAATGGGTACCGAATTAGTTCCTACAGGAGAATTTCAATACCAAATAAATTTTCCTCAATTAATCTCATTTGAATACTCCAAAAGAGTTGGCCTTCATTCCTTTTAGCAATAAACAAAACCAACGACAAGGCATAATCCTATGAATTTACATTTGACATTTCTCTTCACACACTTGCGAACAACAAGTAACAAGTAGACTCCTATCAAATAACTCCTCGGCGTAACTGAGAAAAACAAAAAAACAAACCGGAGAGAGAGAGAGAGAGAGAGAGAGAGAGAGAGAGAGAGAGAGAGAGAGAGAGAGAGAGAGAGAGAGAATTCTCACCATGTCAACTTCATACCAGCCCCTTTTTTACTCCATCGATGAAGAGGATATGAAAAAAGGCTTCGTAACATGAACGAAGAGTTCATCTCATCGGCACATCAACTGTTCATGTAATGGGTTTTTGCTTTTGGGAATTGACGTGGAGGACTTTTTCCTCCGGAATCCACCCACTAGATACTTCAAGAAAGTACTGTTATCTTATCTTCGACCCTTACGTGACAGAGATTATAATGCTTCTGGACTTGTGTAATTTATATTGGAATTACAAGCAACAAAAGGGGAAAACAAAAGGTGACGTTACAAGCAAAAAGGGGTGCAGTTTAATTTATAGAGTAGCAGTTCTAGTATAATGTCATCCCTTACTTTCAAAATACACATGTTAGAAATCTCAAAAATTCCATCATCTATATTACAAAACACTATATGGCGTGAGACTTACACATTTTACATTTTTACGGTTGCGACTGAGATTTGTTTGATCCAAGCGTTGAGTTTCACTCAAAATCCCTATTCTTTTTTTTTTTTTTTTGTGGCCATTTGATATATATCAATAGAATTAGCGGTTAAATGTTAGTAAACCACAACGGTTGACTTCATTTCCATAAGAGTCGAACCCAAAACCTCACACCCAGAGAAGGGGCTACATGACTTGACGGACTAACTGCCCTGATCCAAAATCCCTAAATTGAAAGTCTAATTTCCCCACTCAAAATCTTGGAATACACTTTCCCGGATTCCATTTCCCTTCTTAGATCTGAAAGGGGAAGAAAACCTTTCCTATTCCCAACCAGAGCCAATGTCCCATCTTAGAAATGGAAGTTCTCACATTGTTTTCTTTAGTTATTGGCGATTCTCGGAATTGTATCGATCAAATCTTTGATTTTGGTGCATTGGTAAAATCGCTCTTGTTTCTCTTTTTGATTTTCTCAAGCTAGAAACTGGTGTTGTATCCATGGAGTAAAAATAAAAACTTGGATTTGATTGGGTGGTTTGAGCAGCGGATTTTGTGAGATAATGGAATGGGTTGATAATGATGCATTCCATGGCTAGGGGGAAAGGAACCGAATCCCATTACAGGATTAACTAATCCGTATAATTTAGCTAGAATCCAAATTCAATCCCAAGCAATCAAAACGTGATCATCCCGAATATAGTGGTAACAATTACCGTGAAATTGCAAAATCCATTAATGGAAATATATAAGAATTTAAATATAGGCGAAGGCTACAAAACAACTTTTACTAGTACTCTAGTACATGCTTGACATGATATAAAGCAATTAGGTATTACCCGTGCCTAATGGCACGAAGCAACACGTTTTAACCATAACACATCTGAATGTAATAACTTCACAGCATTAAACTTATGATCTTGTTCTACGTAACAAATACAACAAAAAATCGGATAAAAAGAAGAAGAGAAGAAGTATGGTTTATGTATGTCCATTTTGTGATTTTTTTTTTTGAACAGGTGTTCATTTTTTGACTAGAAAAAGCAACAATGAAAAAGTAAAAGAAAGGGAAAGAGGTGAAGGCACAAGTTTTTTGCTCAAAAAGACCTAGAGTACATGCTTAAGGGCAAAATCAGCATTTAAAGAAAATTTGAGAGCAAATACAGTAGACCTATTGAAAAGCTTGCTAAGAGAGCATAAAAGCATGACACATGGACTCTCTTTTCCATCAAAAGAGGCATTTATATTTCCAAAGCAACCACCTATTGGGTTGTATATATTAAACCCTTCAATATATACGAATAATGGACTTGATAAGGGCACAATAGTCTAATTATCCAATTTCAATATATAAACATAACTAGCGATGACATCAAGATTGGGATTTTTTTTAATACAATGGCTAATTAAATTTCGTTAAATAGTACAATATGATATTTAAGCGTCGGCTCCTCTTCTTGTAAACCCTGACTCTATTCTAAGCTCAACAAACAAAATAATAAAATGGGTCGTGTACAACCATTTCACCTCCATCCACTTACAACTCTCTCATATACACGTGGAGCCTACACCCATAATTGTGTGTGGGTTCCACATGTATGTGAGTGGGTTATTGGAGCCGAAATGATTGTACATAGGGGGTGCACATACACTGGGCCGCGTTTGGGTCAGGCTTGTACTAGATAATTACAATATTGCATTCCAAGCCCAACTCACTTATAATCGGGCTTCATTTAATATGCCCAAGCTCAACCCAAATAAAATTTAAATTTTTCAAGCCCGGCCCAACAAACCCATTTATGTTTTAAAAGCGTGGTATCACAAACATAAATTGACTAACCATATATAACAATCACAATTACAATTCACAACTATAATAATATACTTAGAGTTTAAGTTCTTACAAAAATATAAAAAACATTTGATCATTGAATAAGAGACATTTATATCCAAGTTAAATAAATAAGAGGAGATGAGCATCTTCATTATGATAATCTAACCCTAAGTAGCTGAGTTCCAGTGGCAACATACTATCATATATATAGTAGTAAAAAAAAATATTATATAAATTGGGTTTTGCTAGGTCTTAGAAGAATTTCTCAAACTCAGCTCATTTAGTAAATGAGATTAAAATCTTAACCCAATCTTGTCCTATAGGCCTAAATATCCATCCCAAGCGTTAAAAAAATTGGGCTGGATGGGCCACTGGGCTAGTGTGCACCTCTAATAATTGTACATGTAGCCATATTTTTTTCCCCTTAAAAATTAGACCGGGTTATTAAAGTTAGCCCTAGCATGCCGACTATATATATATATATATATATCTGAAATGCACGTATGAGTAGCCCCCAACATTCCTCTTCTCCCTAGTTTTCAAGGGCAAGAACAAAGAAAGAAAAGCCCTAGCGCCATATACAGTTCGCTGGGAACAAGAAACATTATTCTTCCGGAAGGAATCGTTGTCGAAATACTCTCAAGATTACCCCTCGATTCTCTTATCCAGTTCACCTGCATTTCCAAGCGATGGCGTTCTTTGATCTACGACATATCGGCCACCAAAACCGGATCACCTACGGTTCTCCTTGTGTCCTATTCCAGTGCTCTTTCCTTTTCACCTCAATCCATTGACCAACACCAACAAGAAGTTCATACGAAAAGCGTTTATGTTCCTTGGACGACGAATGAATCCAATATGAATGAATTCATTGACGTATTTCGAATATTGGGATCATGTAACGGGTTGTTGCTTGTGAGTATCGGCGAGGACTTGTTCTTGTGGAATCCACTAACTAGATTCTTCAAGAAAGTGCTAGCATATTTCCGATTGACAGACGATGGATATGGAGTTTGTCCCGGGCTTTGCTATGACTCCACTAGTGATGAGTACAGGGCCGTTCTTTTTCTTTCCCATCAGAGTCCAGATTACGGTGGTCAATTCGTTGTGGTGGGTAGTTTAAGAAACAAAAGCTGGACAACTATTGACTTTCCCTACATGCGATCTACAGTGAATTCGGGGCCCATAGTCAATGGAAATCTTCACTGGTTTGCTTCAAAGAATGATTCAGGTAGCCATTTCCTTTCACGACACCAAATTATTTACTTTAATGCACATATGGATAAATTCGAGGAGGTACCAATGCCAGATCCCAGAGCAGAGGATGGAGATATCATTTTTGGGTTGGGAGTTTTGGATGGATGCCTTTGTATGTATCGCTCGGACAGTCCAGGCAATAGTGAAAGCAATGCTGAGTTACTGATAATGAAAGAATACGGGGTGAAAAATTCTTGGAGAATTCTTTTCGTTGTTTCAAATGGTCGTCTTTCCTTTAATCGTAGGTTGTTGCATTAGCTTATACAAAGAATGGCGAGGTTCTAACTGAGGTTTTCTTGCGGAATGACCCTAGATGGCATATAACGGGATTGCATAATTTGTATCTGCCGAATTCCCAAACGATAATTCCAATACCAGAAGGGGAAGCGACATATTTTCGTGTCATAGCCCATGAGCAAAGTTTGATTACACCTACTGACTATGGTTGGGAAGAGGAAGAGCTGAAAGGGGAAGCGACATATTTGGAAGGCTCACGTAAAATGACAAAGGGCAAGGATGGTTGCTGGCACATCGAATGGTTAACGGGGAGAAGCTGGTGATGTGAATCTCATTCTCCGTATTTTTCTTCTTTAATATTTTCCATAACTTGGATTGTTTTAGACAGCTGAAGTGGTATTTCCTTTCCTCTTTCATTTATTCTAATTTATGATTTATGATTATTTAGTGGTTAATAACTTTGAATGCGATCGAGGAGAGACTGGATTTTGATTGCCGCAAACTTATTAAAGACTAAGAAAGTAGAAATCATTCTTCATCTGAAAGTCTTCTTAATTTTTTGGCACTACGTTTAAGAGGCCAGCGAACGCTGACTTTAGAGATGCCAAATTATCACATGAGCCTTCGCGTGAATTGAGATCAACTTTGAAGTCAGGATTTGAGGTGCAGAAATTTAGTACTCTGGCAAGATAGTTATCATTATTATTATTTTTGTTTAAGTGATTGAGGAATATGACACATACACTAATATTTTGCCGTGATGCATACATGAAGACATATTTGAGATTTTACAAACATTTTTTTTTGAAAGGAAGGTTTTACATATTGTTGAAGAGCTAGAAAGTGTGTGTTTGTGTGTGTGTGTGTGTGAGAGAGAGAGAGAGAGAGAGAGAGAGAGAGAGAGCTAGAAAGTGTGTGTGTTTTACCTTGGACACTATTGTTCCAAACGCCAAACTCCATGGCCTTCCATGTAGGTCACTCAGCCTTCCAATGCTACTAGACAAACTCGCTTAACTGAAAAGTCCAAAGTGCTTTCGTGCGCTCACGACTTTGAAAGGCCTTGTAATAAGGTATGGTCAGTTCTACTATACATATATTGCACAAAACTTTGTATCCATCTAGCAATTGTGAAATTTGTGACCACACATTTGGATGTTTGCTGGAATTTTCGAATAGGGCCGCAGCCTCTTAACTAGCACCATAACAAAGCTAGGGTGTCACATACATTAATATTTTGCAGTGATGCATACATGAAGACATATTTGAGATTTTACAAACTTTTTCTTTTTATCTGTTAGCTCAACGAAAAGCTTCAATGAGATATGGCGTTTGAATAACTTAATTAAAAAGAAGTTACAGTGTTTGAAGTAGTTCCATTAGGCGAAACCAACTTGATCTGTTAGCTCTTACGTCCTAAAAGGTGGTTATCCAAGCTGCCTTTTGGGATAAGGGTCGAGTAGCAAACAAAACAATGTGGACTGCATAAGCAATAATCACGAACTTATGATATTGTTGAGAGGGCGTCTATAGCCTATAGGCCATAGGTAGGCAACACTGGTTTCGGAGTTGAATCCTCAGTGCAATAGGAACATCAGGGTGATTTCCCTCCGTACACAATCTTATTGTTTTCAGAAAGTTTTGCATAAAAAACTGATGCAGCATGAATTGCTTTGTGTACATAAAAAATGTAATTCTTCCAGTTTTTCCAAGTTGAACAACGGTGTTAAGGAGTCGATCTGGGTTTCGTATCTGTAGTCAAGATGAAAGAAAGCTGAATTTTCAAGCCATTTAACTCGAGCCCATTTACTCAAGCACCAAGATGTCCAGTCCGGCCTAGACTGCTGCAAAAAAAAACATTTTTATCAACAAGGCTGGTGCTCTCTTTGAATTTCCATTTGGGATCATCAGAAGGACGCCATGATATAACATTTTTACCTACAGGGGTGGTGCTCTGCTTGAATATATTTATTTCCAAGAAGAGGATATGGATACAACATTTTTATGCATTCTTTTTCCATGTTATACTGTGCTCTATTTGATTCCTTGATTTATTCACCCTCTACGTGTTTTTCTAAGAATAGTTGCAGTCGGAATATACATCTAACATCAACCATAATCTTTTAGGGGGATTCTAGGGTATGTTAGGAAAGTATATTCTTTTAAGACTAGCAGTTTTTGCATCGTGAATTTGGAGGACATCTGTAATGACTTGCTAATTAACTCTTAGCCAAATCACGTGATTGAAAAGATTAACCTCAAGTTACATAGTAGCTAATAAGCCCTCAATATTGTAGATATCCGGGGCTTATCTCGCTTATTTAGTCCACAGGCACACGTGATTTTGCGTCTTAAATGTTTGATTTGCGCGTAGTGTTGTTTTTGTTGAGTTACAGGTTGAACGCATGAAATAAGCACATTTTGAGTGCATTGAGATCCATGCCACTTTACCGAGGGCCATGGGCCCCATGGCATGCCAACACCAGGCCTCAAGGGTCACGAAATGACGATTTGGCCAAAGGCCCGGGAATTCGAAAGGTCACAATTCAAGCCGATGGCTTAGAACTAGTGTTGCAAGCTCACATAGACTCCCGATGAATTCGGGAGTGATCAAGCACCCACACGACCAAGGATCATCTCCCCTGAGGTTCACACGATGCATTTGAGTGCCTTAGAAAAATCCGGAAGCACGTAATTCAAAAGCACTGAACAAAGGAGTGAAATTCAAGACGGAAAGAAGTTGGATTGATCCAAGGGCATGGTGGATTGATCCACTATGTTCATCAGATGACTCTAGATTGATCCAGAGTGACGTTGGATCGATCCACATTCTTCTCAGCTGTCACACCCTCAAATTTAACAAACCAAATATACAAAATATCCACGTGAAACAAGTCAAAAGTCTTACAATTTCTCTTTGAATAGTCAAAGTCAACAAATACATTCTCACCAATACGAATAAACGGGTTCTAACTACTAGCGACCATAGCCCGAATGCATAAATACCAAGTTTAAAAGTTATTACATCGGCCCAAATAGTTAAAAGAATTAACATATGAAAGTTACAAAACCATCTTTCAAAAATATTAGACAAAGATAGGAAAATAACTGCATGTACAAGCTCCATGTATGCATCACTTCACAAGCAACACTTCTTATGCTCTATGCTGAGTACCTGAAAATTGATAGGTTGAGCTCACTAGCTCAGCAGGAAAACTATTCTACCAATGCTAGGTGTATGAATATGATATGTGCATAATGAATGAGTATGGGGATGGATACGACCAATTTTCAAGGTTAAAATGGACGGAAGGCTATAATCCGATCAAGAAGTAACCAAAATGTATCCAAGTATCCAAAATACGTCTAAGTGTTCCAAAAAAATTCTAAGTATCCAATCAAAGTCCAAGTAGTTACCAAAATTCTCATTTTTGCATATCGAAAACCAATTTTCATCAAATACTCCAAATTAACCCAATAACATCAAAACCGACATTTCATAAGAATATATTCATCAATTTTATTAAGGAAGTATCCCTCTGCCGGATTTCGTGGGCTCCGTGCACTCCTGTTGGATTTTGTGGGCTCTGTGCACCCATGGCTAGGGACACCAAACGGGTGATCCCTAGAGTTCATTTTATCCAATAATATCATCTAAAAAAAAATTGTCTTTCAAAAGTTCCCAAAAGTCCCATTTATTCCAAAAGTTTACCGTTTTTTGCCAAAAAGCATCAATCGACGCGTGTTTAATCCATAAAACTAAGAAATTTGTTAAATCACATGTCCAAGGATCAAATTTGTTATGTCAAGGTGAACTCGGTGTTTAAAATGGTTATATGGGTAAAAAAAAGAAAGAAGAAATAGACAATTGGGGGCCAAAAGGGCATCGGGGAACAAACCAGACTAAAACAAATTTTGGGGTGGTTACTAGATTTTCCGCCCGGGTAGCCTCAATCCCACCTGGGCGGCTCAGGCAGCAGCTAGACCTCATTGACAAGCAAAATTTTTATCTCTTTGGGGTGAAAATTGACCCCAAGTGCATATATGATGTATTAGGCCAAAAATTGGATATGTAGAGCAACAAATGGACATCAAAGGAGTGTAAATCAATCATCAATTGTATCAAACAAGTACCCAAATCATAGATCACAAAATCAAGCTCAAACAAACCCATTTATGGGAGCAAATGATGAATTAGATGGATTTGAGCGACAAGAACAAGATATATGCTATACCTCACATAGATACAACTAGAGGGAGTAGAATTTGTCTTCCTACCTCAAAATTTGAGCTTGAAATGAGTGAGAAAATGAAACCCCTATCCTCCAATGAGCTCCAATCCGAAATGTGAACTTTTGGTGCGAAAGGAAAGCAATACGAGCTTCAATACGCGTAGAGGATGTGATTTTAGGTGGGGTTCTTGAAGGTGACTTGAAGGTTTGGTGAATTTTGGAGCTTTGAGCAAACAAAAATGGAGGAGAGGAGAGAGAGAAAGGACCATGGCTGATGAAGAAAAGAGAGGGACTTATTTTCTTGCAAAAATAAAAGAATAACTCATATATATATACCCATACCCTTTACACTTTCACCCCTAAACTTCAAGTTTCTCTATGTATGTGCTTGAGATTTTAAGGGCACAAAACAGAGTAAGCATTTTGTTCGTATTCGGAGATAGACTGGATTTTGGGTGGTATACTTAATGACTGGTTTTGCCTTGGACACTATTGTTTCAAGCGCCGAACTCCATGGCCTTCCTTGTAAGTCACCCAGCCTTGCATAGCTGCAAGACAAACTCGCTTAACTTTGAAGTCGAAAGGGTTTTCGTGCTTTCACGGCTTTAAAAGGGCTTGAATAAGGTATGGTTAGTTCTACTGCACATGCACTGTATCCATCTAGCGATGTGAAATTTGTGACCACACATTCGGATGTCTACTGGAACTTTCGAATGGGCCCTCCGCCTCATAACTAGAATGAGAGCCGAGCTAATCAAAGCAATCGAAAGGCTTTCCATCCTCTTTTTTTTCAGGGGTTCTAACAAAAGACTTTTAGTGCATCTACTAAGTACATCTACTGGACAGTGACAACGATTTGTTTTCGAGAAATCCACTAATTAGATATTTTATGGTCTTGTCGTATGAGCGTTTGAGGGATCGTTTTGGTCATATTGTTTCTGGACTTTGTTACGACTCTGCCCACCAATGATTATAAGGTTGTAATGGCATTTGGTCGATTGGTTCGTGTAATGGGTTGTTGCTTTTGGGAATTGACGAGGACTTTTTCCTCCGGAATCCATCCAATTGTTACTTGTTTACGTAATTGCGGAAATCTGAATGTAACGGGTATCATTAATTTGTCTCACACATGAGGTGATTCTCATGAGAAAAACGTTACAAACATGGCCGGCACTCCCCAAGGCCCTAGATGTGTGGGCCTTGGGCATCAAAAATCCTAAAAACAAGGGCACTTTCATAATTTTTACGAGTCTTTAATAGAGGTCTTTATAGCCCAATATAAAAAATAAAAAAGGCCAAATCTAAATTTTTCTTTTAAAAAAAGGAACAAAAATAAAGTCCATTCACCCTAAAAGCCCAAAACAAAACACACAACATAATAACTTTTACAACATGTTAACGTTTACTCAGAAGGAAACAACTTTTAGAATAGACTTTGAGCAATAAAAATTATTGGGCCAACCCTAGTCTGCGAGTCACGATTTCGTTGCCAGTTGTTTCGAATAGGCAAGGAACAATTTCCTCGCCAAATGTTCCGAATAGGCGAGGAAAACAACATTTCATCACCAATTGGTCATAATAGGCGAGGAAAAATTTCCTTGCCAATTGGCAAAATAGGCGAGGAAATATAGTTTTCCTCGCTAAGATTCTTTCTGCGATGACCATTAGTCAAGGAAAATGGGTGACGAATTTTTTCCTCGCCAATTCATTTGGCGAGGAAATTTGATGTTTTAGAGACGAAAATGATTTGTCGCAATACATTAATTTTGTTGTAGTGCACGGTTTTTTGAAAATAAAATCCATGTCAGATCCAAACGTCTCATGGTTTGGTTCCAATATGATCCGCGATTCATAGATCAGTTACTGATTTGTCCACGAATTTTCAACTTTTTCTTAAAACAAATCATCAACCCATTCAACAATAACAAGCTAAACTAAAAAAGATAGAAGAAGATGATGATGTTGGTAAAAAGATTTGTCATTCAATAATAACATGAGAAACTAAAAGGGGTGTGTTGACGAGCTTTAATCACGTGTATTAACCAGCCTTTAACACATGCAACATCCACTTTGTGGGTCCTTTTGGTTGCTTTGAGAGACCTTCTAACACACCGTTTCATTCACATCAAATATCTGAGAAATTTCCAATAGTATATTAACACTCGCCTTGGGCTCCATAAATTGGAAGCGGAGTTTTGGATCAAGACCTTTGTATGTCTTGTAGGGACGTTCGAAAGATACTGAAAGCAATGAAAGAATATGTTGTAGCAAAATCTTGGATTATTCTATTTGCAGTTTCAGATGTTTAAACTTACAATATCGTTATAATGACTTGGTGCCCTTTAGGTTTTACAAAGAATGGTGAAGCTCTAACTAGAGTTTCGACGAGGGATTTGTTGTGCTTCTTGGTCACACACGCACATAAACACCCACAAGAAATCTTAGAAAACTCCCTCTATATACATACAATATACAGAGATGAAAAAAAAAACCTCCGTCTGTGACATTCTTAAAGCCTTATCTTTAGATCTCAGTTGATCCCAAGCCCGGATAAAGGAGGAGGATTGTGCGTTAGGTAGCTGACAACCAGCACATAAAAAGACCTGTCAGAACCTTATGACATGAACCTTAATCATACAACGAGATATGTGGGAAAGAGTTATTGAGCATCAATTAAGGATGGTGACTACGGTGTTGGAAAAATAGTTTGGGTTCATGCCTGGGAGATCAACTATGAAAGCTATTTACCTACTAAGGAGATTGGTAGAAAGACACAGGCCAACGAAGAAAGATGTCCATATGATTTTCATAGACTTGGAAAAGGCTTATGATAGGGTGCCTAGAGACATTATATGGTGGGTTCTGGAGAGAAAAAGAGTGACCAAAGACTATGTTGACGTGGTCAGAGACATGTATGAAGGTGCAGTCACTACCATTAGATGACCAACAGGAGAAAGGAGTGAATTTCCCATCCCATCAAGTAGGATTGCACCAATGGTTAGCGTTGAGCCCGTACCTTTTCGCGTTAGTTATGGATGAATTGACTAGGCAAATTCAGGAGGATATCCCATGGTGTTTGTTGTTTGTAGATGATATTGTCCTTGTAGATGAAATGGCTAGTGGTGTTAATACTAAATTAGAAATTTGGTAGGAAGCATTAGAGTTTAAGGGCTTTCGGATAAGTAGGAGTAAAATTGAGTACATGGTCTGCAAGTTTAGTGATACTAGAATTACGTATGAAGAAAGATTGATGATCCAAGATCAGGAGATACCAAAGAGGGACCATTTTAGGTATTTAGGCTCTATTATTAGTCAAGATGAAAAGATTGCAAATGATGTGACTCATAAGATCCAAGTGGGGTGGCTCAAGTGGAGAAGTGCTACTAGTGTACTGTGTGACAAGAGGGTACCAACAAAATTGAAAGGAAAATTTTATAGAACTGTCATTAGACCAGCGATACTTTACAGGACAGAATGTTGGCTTATTAAAAAGCAGTAAGTGAGCAAGATAAGTGTAGTGAAAATGAGAATGTTGAGGTGGATGTGTGGTAAGACTAGACGAGATAGGATTGAAAATGACACAAATTCGCAAGGTGGTAGTTGTAGCACCTATAGAGGAGAAGTTAAGGGAAAATAGGCTAAAGTGGTTTGGGCTTGTCTATCGTAGGCCAGCGGATGCAATAATTAAGAGAGTGGATATGATAGCTTTGGGTAGAAACAAACAAAGGATAGGAAGACCCAAATTGACATTAGATGCGGTAGTACGCAAAGATCTGAGTATACTAGGTTTAAGCGATGAAGAAGCACTTGACAGAGCTCAATGGAGAAAAAGGATTCATATAGCCGACCCCAATTGATTGAGACATAAGGCTTGGTTTGGTATACAAAAATGAAAAAGTCACTAGGGAGCCACAACCAGCTCCCAAGAGCTATCCCTCTCACTCTCAGCTGTCTCAATCATATTATGCTACCGCACACAACATAAGAGAGACTACAAAAGTATTTATAATCCTAAGGTTATTCTAAGAAAACCTTAGACAACGTTGGACCTAAGCCCATCCAACCTACACGAGGTGGATCCCAAAAATAATCCCCTCCTAATGAGGCGATTCTCATGTATATATGAAACTGCAAAATTTGAAAATGGCTCTATTTGTTACTTGTTTATGTAATTGCGAAAGGGTTGCAAAAATTTGGATGTAACAGACACTTTTCTCACATGAGGTGAATCTCATGTATGTATAAGTCCAACATCATATGAGAAGAACCTTATATATAATAGTTGTATCTAAAAACCTAAAAAATAGAAACCTCCATATGGCCAGTGGTGTTTGTTTGACCATGAATCTTAACCATCCAAAAGTGTATTGGATGGTCCACGTAGGAAAGAGAGAAAGTGAAGAGAGAGGGAGGGAAAAATCTAGGCCATCCAATACACTTTTTGGCGTTTGAGGTGCTTGGTCGGGTACCATGTGGCCATACTCTCTAGTCTACACGCACCCATGTTTTTCTCCCTACAATGCCGACTAAATATCTAACATTCATGTGTTTCGGGCCCAAAATGCATAACATAATGTATGAATAGGACTTAGGGGTCCTGGAGGGCGGTTGGAGGGCTGATCCGAGCCCTTAGTCTTAGCAATCGCCGACTTAGATCTCATCTTGTCAATGGATGACTCGGATCTGTAAAATACCAAGAGAAAATCAGGACCATTGAAAACACATCCGACGGCTCAGATGTCGCCCTACAAGGATTGCTCTCTAAGGTCTCCGTTTCCACAAGGGGGAGACTTTATTCCCTAGTATTAGAGTCAGGGTCTTGCTAACATCTACCCAATATGTAGAAGATAATATGTAGATAATGTAAAACTAGTTCGGATATCAATGCAAATTTCACGGATATTAATATACTTTCATTGATATTAATACACCTTTTTCAAATATCTATACAATTTCTACTTGTTATCCTCCACCTTTTGGGGAATCCCGGGTGCCTGCTTTACATGATTTGCATGGCATAGTGCAACACAGGAAAACTGTACCGTTTTTTACTGCGAGCCAGGAGCTTCTCTAATGGCGGGCTTGTGGGCCGATTTCGGCTCACGCGCAAATGATCCAAACCATTAAATAATTATTCAAATGGTCCTGGTGAAAATCAATCCCATTAGATATTTTTATATAATTTGTTTGATTTTCATTCAAAATTCAGAACCATATAATTCAAAAGAAATCTTCAAGAAAAGTTATAAAATCTTGCACTTGGCAATCCATTGATTTGAACCGTAGGTTTCGTAGGGCTTGTTGAAAAAAGCATTCAGTAAAAATATTATCTTTGTCGGACGTCAATAGATATCAAAACAATTCATATTTTTGTTGTTTTGAAATCTATATTGTTTTGATATCTATCGATATCCAATCAAGATAATTTTGGGTGGAGGTTAGCATTTTCCTTGAAGTAAACCCTAGCATTTCGACTATCTATTTAACGATTCATATATTAGTAGCCCCCGCCTTCCTATTTCTAAAAAACAGAGAAGAAAAAGACCTAGCATGCCGGCATATATGTAACGCCCCCCAAGAAAAGCCCTAGCCCCATAAACAGTTTTCAAAAGGGAAAATGGGAAGGAGGAGAAATTCAGCAGTAAGAAACTGGAGGAGGAGGGAAAAGAAAAGAATATTAAAAGCAGAATCTTGTACTCCAAAAATTATTCTTCCAGAAGAAATCGTTGTCACAATACTCTCAAGATTACCCCTCGATTCTCTTATCCGGTTCACCTGCGTTTGCAAGCAATGGCGTTCTTTGATCGACGACATATCCGCCACCAAAACTGGATCACCTACTGTTCTCGTTGTGTCCTACTCGAGAGCACATTCCTTTTCACCTCACTCCATTGACAAACACCAACAAGAAGTTGATATGAAAAACGTTTATGTTCCTTGGAACATTGATGAATCCAATATGCATGGATCTATGGATGATATCACTTACCGGTTTTTCTTAGGATCATGTAATGGGCTGTTGCTTATGAGTATCGGCGAGGATGTGTTCTTGTGGAATCCACTGACTAGATTCTTCAAAAAAGTGCTAGCATACTTGCCATTGCGTGAAGAAGACTACCGAGTCTGTCCTGGGCTGTGCTATAACTCCACTAGTGGTGTGTACAAGGCCGTTCTTGGTTTTGCTCATCAGACTCCGGAATACGGTGGTGAATTCGTTGTGGTTGGAAGTTTCAGAAGCAAAACTTGGACAGAGATATACTTTCCCTACACGTCATCTACAGTGAATTCAGGGCCCATAGTCAATGGAAATCTTCACTGGTTTGCTTCGAAGAATGATACAGGTCGTTCATGTTTCCTTTCACCCCACCAAATTATTTACTTTAATGCAAATATGGATAAATTCGAGGAGGTACCGATGCCAGATCCTAGAGCAGAGGACGGTGATATCATTTCTGGATTGGGATTGTTGGATGGATGCCTTTGTATGTCTCGCTCGGACAGTGGATTCAATAGTGAAAGCAATGTTGAGGTATTGATTATGAAAGAATATGGTGTGGCAAATTCTTGGACTATTCTGTTCGTCATTTCAGATTTTGCCTTTCATGATGATACGTTGGAGCCATTAGGTTATACAAAGGATGGTGAAGTTCTATCTAAGGTTGACGTATCGAAGGACCTCGGGTGGCATATAGGGGGATTCAATCTGACTAACAATTTCCATAGGAAAATTGGAATACCGGTGGATGGCTATTTTGTTGTTATTGCCCATGAGCAAAGTTTGATTACACCTACTGACTATGGTTGGGAAGAGGAAGAGTTGAAAGGGGAAGCGACATATTTGGAAGTGGAAGAGTCACGGTTACGAAAAATGGAAAAGGGCAAGGATGGTCACTGGTACACGGAATTCATAGAATCTTGAAAGGGAACAACTTGCATGAATAGCCAAACTTGAAAGAATTCTAATCAGATTCGGAATGAAGAGAAGAAATAATTGCTGGTTAGGGGAGAAGCTGGTGACATAAATCTCATTCTCCATCTTTTTATTCTTTTATAAGTTAACATAACTTGGATTGTTTTAGACTGCTAAAGTGGTATTCTGTTTCCTTGTTCGTTTATTCTAATTTATGACTATTTTATGGTTAACAACTTTGAATGAATTGAGCAATGCTAGGTGGGCTCCGCACATACTTCACACTCAACTATGTGTGGAGCCCACATATTATGTGAGTGTGTTGTCTATTTTTGTCGTGTATCTAGCATTTTTGTTCAAGTTTCTCTATGAATGTGCTTGTGATTTTAAGGGTACAAAACAGAGTAAGCATGTTTCCCGTATTGTAAATACTGAATTTTAGATGGCATATATACTTAACGGCCCACTTTCGCCTTGGACTCTATTCTTCACTTTGTTCATCCAAACGCCTTGGCCTTCCATATAGATCACCCAGTCTTGCATTGCTGTTAGACAAACTAGCGTAACTGCAAAGTTCAAAATGATTTTGTGCCCTCACGGCTTTAAAAGACCTCGTATAAGGAATGGTGAGATCTACTACACATATATACTACAAAACTTAGTACCCATCAAGCAATGTGGAACTTATGACCACACGTTCGGATGTCTACTGGAACTTTCTAACAGGGCCTTGGCCTCATAACTGGTACCATAACAAGGCTAGGGCGTGACGCAAAATATTTGGCAGAGAGAGTCATGCTCGCAGCAATTCTAATCAGATATTTGATTGTTAAGGCAGAAGCTGGTGATGTTAATCTCATTCTCTCTGCCTTTCTCATTAATTTTTATATAATTCGTTACAAATGTAAACTAAAATGGGGTTAGTTTTTGAATTTCTCAACATAGACCAATCAATTTAGATAGTCTGTTGCGGTGCCGGGCGTAAAACCTCCCACGTAGGTTCACTACAAGTATTTGAGTGAATATTTTGAGAATTAACATCAGGGGTGATCTCCATGCAAGATAGCTCTTGGGCAAGCTTTTGGGGGCATTCACTGGAGGTCATAAGTAACCCCCATATTCTCGTAGTAGTTTCTCTTAGTGAATTTGGAATCAGTGTTTCTTCTCTACCAATCTTTTCAGTACTCCTTCAGCGGATGGCATCCCTTCTTCCTTTATTTTATTTTGTCTTAGGTGAGTTCTGTGATAGTGGCACAAAATAGCTTTCTGGTTCTGTCTGTTATTTGCATGGGAAAATGGGATGCGGTGTCCATATGTGCATCCCTTAGTATTTGCAGACTCAAGATGCATTAGGTAATAGGTAAGGCAGAATTTTAAAATGGCTCCAACTGTTACTTGTTTATGTTATGGCGGAAGGGCTGCAAAAATTTGGATGTTACTGGTAGTCGTAACTCCTCTCACATGAAGTGACTCTCATGTATGTGTAGGTCCCACAATATATGAGAAGTGCATTACAAATAATAGTTGTATCTAAATGTTTCTCAAACTATAAGAGTGTCAAATGGGACACAGACAACGGGAAAGGAATAGAGGTTGTGGGCATGATTTACATGCGGGAAATCATAATGTTAAAAAACTTTTTGCAGCCCCTTTGGCCACATAGGTGAGAGAAGAAAAGAAAAGAGCGTGGTTTCTCGGAGTGTGGTTTCTCGCCATCTCATTTGGATACACAAAATAAAAGAGAGAATGGTTTTTCATCCTTTCATACCAATCTTATTTGGCTAGACAACATGAGAGAAAGAAAAGAGAAAAAAATAATAGAAAAGGAAAAGGAGTTCTTGGATTCAACTCTTCTCAACCTCTTGGGACCACTTGCACAATACCTCATAGTTCTCATGGGGTATTGGCTTTGCCTATTCTACATGTGTGGCAAGGTGTGCATAGATCTTGGGATTAGTTGAGGTGCGCACAACCTGACCCGGACTAACCAGCTATCAAAAAAAAAGTGTCGTTTGTATATTTACCAATATAGCCTTTCCTTAATTTTCTCTTGAAATCATCAATCCAAATGAGCTGTACTATTATTACTTTTTCTTTGCCAAATCCAGTTGTCATGCATACAACTATTCTGTCTGTTTCTTTTCCTGCTAAATCCCAAAGCAAAGTGATCTCGAGGAGCAGTAAATAACAAGGGGTTAAAAACATTACCACAAATTGTCAAAACCATATGAATTCACAATATATCCGAATCAACAATTAATGTATAAGCTGAATACATAGTCTAGTTCACAACAATGGTAGAGAAGAATTTTGTTTTGATTTGATTTTCTTCATTTTGAAAGATTAATAAACAACATCCAATGAAGTATTTCTAAATGTCAATTTCAAAAAAGTTTGTCAAAACATATTTGAACTTTCATGAATTTTGTTGGAAAATATTGTTAGTTTCGATTTTTCAGCAAAACAAACAGAGCCCAAGGGAAGTAGATGAGGAAAGGTAAATATTGTCTAAATCATTGCTAGGATGGGCGACCTAGATTTCAAACAAATTATTTGCGTGCACGAATAGTTTGTTTTCAATCCAAACCGTTGAAAACACTTGTGGATGGCTGTGATTCTGCATAGCAACTGTTGTGCATAGGCTGCACAGTAGCGTCCCCGCGTCCGTGTGTAACACCTGTGTTATATGGAGCTATATAACGCTAGAGGAAAACCCTAGCAGCATCCCTCTGCCTTCCTCTGTCTTTGTTTCTTCGACTGTTGTTTCTGTTATTTTAATCAGTGAAAAATGAAAAAAATAAGCCCGGCACCATAGACAGATTCAAGGCAGAATGGGAAGAAAGCATCCGAGGGGAGGTAGAAGAGATAAGAAGAACAACAACGCCAAAGCTGAAGCAGAATCCAGTTCTCCAAATATTCTGGATGAAGTGAAATTTGTTCCACACTTCCCCGATGAAATATATGTAAGTATACTCTCGGAATTACCCTTGATTTCTCTTGCACGATTCAGCTGCGTTTCCAAGCAATGGCAGTCGACAACCTCTGATATCCTTGCCACAAAACCTGGAAGGCAGATGGTAGTAGTTATCTCCAAATTGGGAGAAGCTTCCTATAATCTTCACTCCATTGACCCAGTGTCAATTAATGCGAGAACAGTTTGTAAACCATGGAAGAAGAGGAACCCATTTGGGTTTGGCTGTGTTGTACGAATTTGCGGTTCGTGTAATGGGTTGTTGCTTATAAGCGTTGATGACAATTTGTTCTTGTGGAATCCACTGATTAGCTATTGTAAGAAAGTCTTGTCGTCTGAGCCTTTAAGGAATCGTCATGATCACTTGTTTCTGGACTTGTCTACGACTCTGCCACCCGTGAGTAGAAGGTTGTAATGGCATTTGGTAGCAGATTCTTCGCAGTCGTTCGTAGTTTTCGATGTCAAAGTTGGAGAAATCTTCACTTTTCCTTAAAATGTCTTGAAAGTGAATCCTGGGCCCGTAGTGAATGGATATCTACATTGGTGTACCAGCAGGAGAACTTATGGTCACTTTCCTCCCCCCAATCAGATTATTTACTTCAATCCATGGATGGGTAAATTTGAGAAGGTTCCAATGCCGAAGCCTAAACATGCTGGTGGAGATGTGATGATTGGATTGGCAGCTTTGGATAGATGTCTTTGTATGTCTCGGATAAGTAATCCCCGGAGCGAGAATGATAAGACTGTTGAGGTATCAGCAATGCAGAAAGGCTGGTCTTTTTTCTTTCTTTTGTTCTAATTTTCACAATCTAGTTTTTGTTTAAAGTCTTTGGCAATGGAACCTATTATTTGCTATGTGACCTAAATCGTTTCTGTCCGTATGATTTTAAGTTCAGTATACAGTAATTTTTCGGTTCCATATTCTAAATAAGTCTACATACATCTTACGGCCCCGGATCCACTTGTGCTTGGAATTGTGTAGTAAACTTGTGTTTTTGAGTTGGAAAAACATAGATTTTATTCCTCAAATTTTTGAATGTGGATGAAGGTACAAAAGTATTCGAAACAAATTTTTTTTGGCACAATTTGTTTTGGGAGACAATTCTCCAAAAGTTAGAGAGTTTGTCCAACATTGGTTAATTATAACCTCCAAATAGTGTATGAGCCTGAGCGGGTCTCTCCACTCCTTGTCAATTAGTTTTGAGTTGGATGTTTTAAGAAAATAATAGAGTTAGGCCTTTGAAAGATTTTGGACAACTCTCTTGGTTATTGCCCCATTGTTGTGTGCCATAAGGGCTCCATATTTTGTTATGATTTCAATGTTGCGGATCTGTTGCTTACCTCTCCACATGTGGGTCAGGGGTTGCACGTGTGGGGGAGTGTTAGAGTTTGTCCCATATAGGTTAATTATAACCTCCAAAACTAATATATGAGCCTGGATGTCCTCTCCAATTATTACCAATTGATTTTGAGTTGAATGCTTTAACACCAAGAGCTTGGGTTATTTAACACCTATAGCATGTGGTACTAAAGCTGTGAGATATATACTAAGGTGAAAATAGTTGCTCATGCTCTGTTTTTATGCTACATTTTTTTTCTTTGGATAACTTTTTATGCTTCTATTAGGTAATTTCATGGAATGGAGAGATTTAACATTAAGAAACTTTTAGAATTGCAGAGAATCAATATTTCTGAACAGGTATTTAAAGCAAAGATTAAAGTTGTAGACTTATTGGAGGGTGATGCCTCCTTTTCTATGGAGTTCTGATCCGTTTCTTCTCTGGTGTTAGGAGATCTCTGGTGTTGATCCTTTTTTTTTTTTTTATAGATGGAGGTTTTGCCATTTTGGGAGATTTTGGCCTCTCTAGTTGAGTTCGATGTTTCTGGTTTTGCTTGCTCTTGGTGGCTTAGGGGTTTGAGCTTTTAGATCGTTTCTTTATTTTCCTGGTAGTTTTGGGTGTGTTTCTCAGGTTTTGGATCAGGTGTTGATTTGTTTCTTACCACCCTTTTGTTCCTTTTTTTTTTTTTTCCCTTTTGAGACTTTAGCATTTTCAGTCTCGAGTCCCTTTAACCTTTGTAATTTGTTTATAAAGATTAATAACATTTTTGCTTAGCAAAAAAACATTCGTTCCTTTTTCTGTTGGCTTCTGCCAAACGTCTTTGTTTTTGTATTTTGGGGGGCTTTGATAGGTGTGAAGAAAAAGCTCTGTTCTTTTGGCACTTGAAACAAGTTAGTACTGGATTCTAGACACATACTTCTTCTTATGTTATTTATAAGTTCCTTCATGGCATATTGAACAGTTGTTTTTTTAGCCATGTTAGGGCTTAGTAATTATTGGTTATAAGAGTAGAGCACCTTATTTTATAAGGGTTCAAACTCAAAACCTCTCCCTTAGATGAGAGAATAAAGGATCAACCACACTAGGTGTGGTTCTTTCATTGGACTATTGTTGATTGTCAAACTACTTTTCCATCATCTCTCTTTATCTATGAATAACGAATACTCCAAAAATGTCGCCATACGAGTACTAGGTACAAGTATGGGTATAGCTGGGTACGGAAAAAACGTACATGTTTGGTAGGTTGGGTACGGTGCACAGAGGTACTTCATGGGTATGAAAACATGTTTTGTACTTCATGGGTATGAAAACATGTTTTGTATCTTGTTACACTCCTACACAATGCACATCAATGAAATCGATTTGTTTTTCTATCCATATTTGAAGATCAGTGACTTGTTACTCTCTCTCTCTCTCTCTCTCTCTCATAGACATCTGAATCGTTGTGTGATTGAATTTTTTTATTCTATCTGGTACTCACTCCATTATAAGTACTTTAACGACTCGTTTATTTATGTGATTAAGTCACGACTTTGGATAACATTCCTCCTCACGTGCAACAACATTTGAGGTCTGTAATAATACCGATCTCCATTTGAGGAGGGATGTTATCCAAAGTCGTGACTTAATAATACTTTCTGAAAGTAACCACTTTGTGCATGTATTGCAAAGGTTAGATCTGGCTCTAGTACTCCACCGCCCTTTTTTTTCTTTCAATCTCAGGGCTCAGGTACAAGGTTAAATGAGACTGTGATATAGGCTGAGATGAAAGATAATTTTGGCTTCACATGTGGTGTTTCTCAAGCTCTGCTTTTGTAGCCAAGGGCGACTCCAGGATTTTTATTCGGCGCTAGCAAAAATACATAGTGTGTCTAGTTATAATAAAAAGTTGTACGAAAAAAAAAATTGACTAGGCAAAAGAGATACTCCCTCCATCCCATTTTGAATGTCCATTATAAGAATATGTGTAATTTCAAACACATAAAAAATACTCCATATTTCTCAACGTAATTTTATAATTTGTTTTATATAAAATTAAAGTGCCCATTGAGGACTTCGGTGCAAAAAAAATTTAAAATCTACCGAAGTACATTTTTTAAGATCCACAAAAAATATACATTTCTAAAAGGGGACATTTAAAATGGGATGGAGGAATATCTACATATACATTACATCGTTTGACAAAAGAAATTTTTATAACGAGAGAAATGAATTTTTAAGTTGGCTAACTAAACACCAATTGCCCAAGTCTATTTCTTCTTGTTTTTCTGAGTTCTTTCTTCTTCTTTTTTGCCGACACAAAAAAAGAAAAAGAGCCATCCACCATCCTTATTATGCATTGGACTCTCTTGGCCAAGTTTGTTTTGTTTTTTTAGGACTATAATAATTTGGATCAAATTTAGTAGAAAACATTTAATTTAACCTCTTACGAGTAAGAAAAACGTTGAATGGATGCCTTTCTGTGGCTCGTTGGAGTCCTCTGGCAAAATCTTCGACTATCATCATAGTTTGGTCAAATCAGTGACATGGAGACATTAAGCTACATAAAGTTTGGAGAAGTTCTGATAAAATTTTGACATGGAAACGGATGGTTTATAGTTTTACATAGTGGTATCGGTAGCGGTATTGATGTATTGGGAACTGATGTATCGAACAATTTGTCGTGGGAATTGGATGTAGTGGTCGTGAATTTTTTAACTTCTTGGGCATATCAGCCGATACAGTATAGTACGTATCTGTATCGGAGCCTCCAAATCCCGAGACGACCGTATCGGCCAAAATTCAAAACTAAGCCATACTAATAACAATATGAGTAAATTCGTTCTGGATTCAAACCGTAGTTGGTACTCTAATGCAGTTACTTGTGAAGAGAGTTTAGTTAGGCCTTCTTTCAACAATTCAGATGAAGGAGAGCCGAGATGGGAAGCAACGTACGAGGATTTGTTTCATTTATCCGCAATGCGAATCAGAGCAAGGGTGGAATCCTTGTGTCTAAGAGGAAGTGTATGAAAACCAAGAGTTTGAGTCGAAAGGGAAGAGCCAGAGCTGGTGAAACAGGGAAATCAATTGCCATGCAGTATTGAAATAATCTCGATTGTGATTTTTCAAAAGAAAAGAACAGGGAAAAAAAATTTGGGTACCAGGTGGGTACGATGTGACAGTGCTGACGTGGTGCCCAGGCTATCCAAAAATGTATTGGACAGCCTAGATTAAAGCATCATCTCTCCTCACTCTCTCTCCTCTTTCTCTCTCCAAATGTAGACCGCCCAAAACCAAAATGAATGGCCTAGATGCGCCAAGGGGTACCACGTCATACCCTCCCGGCATTGAAAAATCCCTCAAAGAATAGAGAGTTTTGATTTCAAAATTAAAATTCCTTTTAGCGTGGAAGAAAACTTGGAAACCAAAATATTTATTTTCCAAATTTATAAAATTTTCCTTTTGATTCCCAGAGTTGCTTATAGTTACTTGATTTTTAGTTTATTCTAGTATCGGCAGATTATTTAAAAAACAAACAAACAAACAAAAAAATCTTTGTCTTGGTTTTCTGGGTTTTAAAAATATCGGAAAAAAAAATCCAATAAAATATTTGCAGGGCTTATCCCATGTTTACCGCAAACGCAAAACCCTAGCAGCATCCCTCTGCCTCCCTTGGTTTTTCTTTGTTTCTGTTGTTTTTTCTCTCCGGTTTTCTGTTGCTTTGCTGGGTTTTTTTCGTTTCCTCTTCTCCGTCTCTTATCTAAATCACGCCTAGAAATTAACAAGCCAAGCACCATAGAAAGCTTCAAGGCAGAATGGGAAGGAAGCAACGGAGGGGTGGTAGAAAAGACAAGAAGAAAATCAACAACAAAGCTGACGCAGAACCCAGTTCTCCGAACGTTCCAGAGGAAGAGAAATCGGTTCCTTACTTCCCAGATGAAATCTTTGTCAATATACTGTCAAGACTACCCATGAATTTTCTCTCACGATTCAGGTGCGTTTCCAAGCAATGGTGTTCGATGATCTCTGATATCTTCACAGCAAAATATGGAAGGCAGATGGTTGTAGTTATCTCCAAATTGGGAGAAGCCTCCTATGCTCTTCGCTCCGTTGACCCAGAGTCAATGGATGTGAGAACGGTTCGTAAACCATGGAAGAAGATGAACCCATCTGGCCGACTCGTACAAATCTGTGGTTCGTGTCATGGGTTGTTTCTTATAGGCGTTGACGATGATTTGTTCTTGTGGAATCCACTGATTAGATATTGCAAGAAAGTCTTGTCATATGAGCCTTTGAGGGATCGCCATGATCACATTGTTTCTGGACTTATCTACGACTCTGCCACCGATGAGTATAAGGTTGTAATGGCATTTCATATGAGATCCAGCGCGGTCGTTGGTATTCATGAACATATTGTTTCTGAACTTTGCTACGATTCTGCCACCAATGAGTATAAAGCCATAAGGACCTTTCGTGGATGTGCTAGGGAATCCGTTGCCGTTGTCTGTAGTTTTTCATGTAAAAGTTGGACAAGTATTCCTTTCCCTTATGATGTCTTGGAAGTGAATCCGGGGCCTCTAGTGAATGGATATCTACATTGGCTTACCAATAGGGCAACTTCTCGTCGCTTTCTTTCCCCCAATCAGATTATTTACTTCAATCCGCAGATGGGTGAATTCGAGAAGGTTCCAATGCCAAAGCCTAAACATGCTGGTGGCGATGTGGTGATTGGATTGGGAGCTTTGGATAGATGTCTTTGTATGTCTCGGATAAGTAATCCTCGGAGCGAGAATGATGAGACTGTCGAGGTATTGGCAATGAAGGAATATGGTTTGGAACAAACTTGGACTATTATGTACGTCATATCAAATTTGATAGGTGGTCCTAAGGGTGCGTTGGTCCCTTTGTGTTGCACAAAAAATGATGAAGCTCTTATGCTGGTTCAAGGAAAAAATCTGTTCAGGTATAATCGATATTATTCTCGTTCTTGGCATATGGTGGCGTATAATCCTATTGACGGTTCGCAATAAGAATATTCGATTCCTACCAGCACCAGTAGGAGTTATCTGTTTCCTACGAGGGATTCCGAAGTTGAAGCGGTCGCTTATGAGGAAAGTCTGGTTAGACCAACTGGCTACGATTGGGAAGAGGAAGACATGAGAGGGGAAGCAACATATGTGGAATATTTCCCTCATGAATCTCCGCGGAAATTCAAACGGGATGGGGATGGTCACTGGAAATTCGACCGTGGAATATGAACCATCGGACTGCACAAACAGAAGAAGCTGGTTAATTTTAATCTTTTTCTCTTTATGTTTCTCCAGTTGTCAACCTTTTTTCTTTGTTTTTACATAAATCCGTGGCCATAAAAGTTTTGTCTTTATATTTGAGTTTCGATAAAATTGTTATTTGTTAGTCAAAGTGTTATGCTTATTTACATAACCTTTGGCTATGGGATAGCTAAAACATTGTGGACCATTATCAAGTTTTAGTGATTTACAAGTAATCCCAATCTAGTTTTTGTTCAAAGTGTTAGGCAATTGAACCTATTATTTGCTATGTGACCTAAATCATGTCTTGGAGTTTTGGATGGTTGCCTTTGTGTGGTTTGTTGAAACTACACAGCCGATGTAGGCAATAATGTTGAAGTATTGACAAAGAAGAAATACGGCGTGAAAGAATCTTGGAATACTATGCTTGTCGTATCAAATGTGGATATTGGTATTAGTGACAAGTTGGTGCCAATATGTTCGATACAGAGTGGGAAATGCTTCAGGAAAGATACTGGCATGCAATTTTAATGAAAATTCGCGAATCCGGGGGAGGTGTTTTGTGCTGCATGTTGTGCCCCAAAACGACATAGTTTTGTTCAATTTCTTGGTACACTTCAATAAGGCATGTTTAGAGAGTTAATTTTGAGGTTTAATTTTAGGATTTAATTTTAGGGGATTTAGACTCTTTGGGGTAGGATATAATTGTTTAATGCACTTGGATTTAGGTACTTTGGGTTTAGGGTTTAGGCACTTTGTAGTGAATTTTTTCTTCTTCCAAACAAGGTCTTTGAAAGTTTCAGAGATGTGCCAAAAACTACGTTGTTTTACCGCACAACACTCACCCTGGATCCAAAATTCGCATAGAAAATTCCAATTCCAATCAAACGAGGTTTTCTCACTCCAGTCGCATTACTTGCGTACAAGGAAAGTTTAGTTGCCCCTAGGGGGTACGATTGGGAAGAGGAAGACATGACAGGAGAACCAACATATGGTGAAATTTTTACTGGTGTAATTAAGAGTAACCGTAATAGGAGAGTATTTTGCGCTCTCCGAGGCTCTCAATTCTTTTGTTTTCTTATCATACTGATATCATTTTTAATACCTCTGATGAATTATTTTTTTTCTTTAGCCGATAAAACTGAAAACGTCTGTGGAAATTTTATGCTCTGGGTTAACGCTGAGGGTAACAAATGGAAAGTGCGAAACGTTGAAAAAAATGCAGAGGGTGAAGGATTTGAGGACTGAGGAATAAGGATATAAAGGTTCAGAATCGGAAGATACAGATCTGGAAGATATATAGAAATAGTAGTTCTTTACTTTGTTTCAAACGGCTAAGAATATGGCCTGAAGATACTTTTAATGTTATTTGAAACTCATTTTCTGGACCAGCTAACGCACAACCTAATCTTGAGGACAAATCCACTAGCGGAGGCTTAATTAAAAGAAGAGTAAAAGACTATTTATAGACGTGTAATTTGTTAGTTTGATAACCGTACATTGCGGCATCTGAGCCATTATCTCGGTAATCAACGGCTCGTATTTCATCTTAGCAACAGACTCTCGGATCTGTAAACTTCCTAGACAAAATCAGAACTGTCAAAAACACATCCAACGGCTCGGATTCTGTACTATAAGGGCAACCTACAGCACCCCCATTGCTAGTAAGAGGAAGAGCAGCAGATGCAGAGAGATGGGAAGATGGGAAGAATTTATAATATGTTGTTTTCTATCTTCTTCCTCTATAAACTTTGAACTTTCCAGCAGATATTTTAGTCTTTAGACTTCTTACGAATGTAATGGAAGTGTCATGCTTCTCTAACAACTATCAATTTGTTTGCTTTCTACTTTTTCTTCTTCTTTTACGAAGCCCCTTGTGTGTTTTCTACTTTTCATTTTCCACAAATGTCCGAAACAAATCCTTTGCCCATCCTATCCAAACCCCCCCAAGCTCGGACTTCTGCCGAACACCCCTTCGACTAAGTCAATTTTTAAGTGTCTTATGGAGCACCTTTACGATTATGGTTTTGCAGATTTCAATCGTCTTCTTCTTCTCTACCTTTTGCGCCGTCTCACCCTATCCGTTATGGTTTCCCTTTGCAGTTTGCACTATATCAATTATGAAAATCAACATGACTTATCCTGCAGGATCTCACATTCGCGGCCCTTGCACAATTTCAAATGCATAACTCGCTCTATCTTGTAAGCTTTCATGTTCGTAGAACCAACACAGAATTTGAGAAGCTAAGCACAAATGGAAGCAAAACCATCCACATTTGAGATTTACATCATAACCGCTCTCTTCACCTTTTAGGATTATAGATGTTTTTCGAGTGAAAGAGGAGGCAGCAGGGGAAATTCCAGGCATAATATAGGAGTTGAATGCCTAATTCATGGTAGATTCAAACTACAAGTTTACAGGCACGAATCTCGTACCCTTATCCAAGTCCCTGGCGATTATTTATCAAGCTCGGAATTCGTAAATTCAGGCATAAAGCAGAGATATTACAAGTTTCACACACCATGGGAGGTCAATGCACCTCAACAGACCTTTGCAATTGATACTCTTAAAACACACACAAAAAAAATGGATAAAAAAATAATGAAGAAATGTAATCAAGCTTTTTTTTTTTTTTTTTGAAGCGTGGGTCATGTTAAACATCATAATTATGTATCTATACATCAAGCTCAAACTCTGCCTCTCATCTGTCTTCCAACCACATCTTCAACCCCTGCATGGATGGCTCCCAGGCAAAACAATTGTGTACCACTCACAAGTATCGTTATGGTCTCCAAAGTGCGCTGCATATATAAAATCACAATGCACACCAATATTAAATATCTTTAATGATCAATTTTATAAATCGCGGCATTAGGAAACGTAACTGTGTCGGTGCAATACGGTCGTTTATCAACCGATATGTAACCAACTTATAAGCAATGTCATTTTCTTTGATTTTTCTAGTCATAAAATGGTTGCTTACCAGGTTTGAATTTGTCCAACCAACATTGATCTCTTTGCATGCCAATCTGCACAAAAAAAGGGATGGAAAAATTGATGATACTATTCTATTTACTTTTTTGCTACAAGTTTTTCAAGCTCCAAATCAAGTAAACTTCAAAGTTGTCATGTAGGCCGCACCCATGAGAATTAACTTTTTTTTTTTGGGTAAGTGTGACGATTAATTTTGGTTCAGAGATTTTTACTATCCTCCGTCCCAATATGTTTTTCCACGTTTAATTGTTATTTATTATTTTTCCAAAAGAGTAAAATCTTTCAAAATACCCTTTTACCCTTCACTCTTGATTTGAAGGACATTTTTAAAAAATTCAAATTTTGAAAAGAGCGATGATTATGCCCCTTAATAATTTAGAGTCTCCCATCGAAAAACAAATTGGGACTAAGGGAGTTAGAAGAAAGAAAAAAAAAAGAAATGTAAAAGATTTGAAGTAAGAGAAAGCAACAGGAAGTGTATAAAAGTATATATGTTACCCCATGGCAAGGAGTGTGAGGGTCCATGTTGCAAGAGAAGAGGCTGCAGCTGCATGTAAGTTAGGTGCATTCCATTGAATCACATTGTGGATTCCGGTGAATGAGGTAATGAATCCAACAACTCCGGCAATGAGAGAGAAAATCACGAAAAAGCCGGTGGCCAGATTACCGAACGGAAAGTATATGGGGAAAATCCGAGCCGGAATTGACAAGACAGATGCTGCAAACAACAAATTGAACTTGTTTTGGTGATTCAAGTTTCTGTCATGAACTAGTTGGTATCACATAACACAAGAGTAGTAGTAGGGTCCAGGAAAAATTTCCCCGAAAGTGTCCAGGAAAGAGAAATGAAGGGTCCAGATTGATCGTGAATCTAGACCCGTCATTTCTCTTTCCTAGACACTTCCGGAAAAACTTTTTTCTGTATCTTTAACATTTTCGATAACAAAAATAGGGTGTATAGTTTGTGTTCTGTTTTCAAACTCTTTTTTTTTTTTTTTCTTCTTCTTTTGAAAACAACCCATCTTTCAAATAGGCCGAAAAGGAAAACATTGGTTGTCGACGAGCTTTTTTCATAGAAATTTCCAGGAAAATTTTATGAAAAACGGGCGATTCTCATTAGTGGAAAAGTATTTCTCAGATACCTTGAGATCTGTTTTTTGCACCAATTTGGAAAATGTAAAGAACCATGTGACTTGGTAGTCACGGATTCGAGTTACAGAGTACAGACAGTCTCCCCAGTTCAGGGATAAAGCTGCGTACATCCAACCCTTTTCAGGACTTGGAGTAGTAGAGCCTCGCATTGTTTTTATTTTAGGAAAACGAAAACAATCAAAGCCAAACTTACCTGTTTCGTGGGCCCTTTCGATCCCGTGATTGACGGCCCATCCAGAGATTATGATAATAATGAAGTACAGTATGAGATTGAGGATTAACAGCACAAATGCTGCAGATTTGCCTGCTCCAGAAGGCATGGCTTATGAAACTTTTCACAGAGAGAGAGAGAGAGAGAGATGATTGGAAGTGATAGTTGTTGATCTAAAAGAGAGATTTATAGGGTGGGAATATTTGTATCCTTCACCCTGGAAACATGTTCTTGAATTAGAAAATGAGAGAGTTGTAGCTTAAGTTCAAAGGAATGAAATAGTACCTTGCTTTTGTTATTGGGTTTGCCTCACTCGGAAGAAAGCATATCTTTGGCCTTTCAAGTTGTATAATTAATAATTAACTTTATTTGGAGAAAAAAGTTAAATCAGAATTAGCTGATATTAGCCATTGTTAAGGTTTCCCTCTATAGCCAAAGCTGTCCAGAATTTTGGATTAGAGGGAATATTATTGGATGAAATTCAGGTCCTGTAGTGCACTACCCTATAATGCATCCTATAATACACATCCAGATCTTCCGTCGTTCTCGGTTTTTAAAAAGACTCTTCTAGTGGAGAGTCGAATTTTAAAAAGACGCTTCCGGATCCGAATGTGTACTACAAGATCCCTGATTCATATTGGATGTTCGTAGCATGGCGGTGAGGGAGTCAAAATTTATTCTCTTCGGTGAGAGCAACTAATAAACACATCTAAAATAAGAAAATGGTACATAATAAACACCGATATTTACAAGATTAATATTTTTAGTGATAATTTTTTCCCATGGGTGTCTTTCCAAACTACATAGATTAGTTTCTTTATACGACACAGTTATATTGCTCTTAAGCAAAATGGCCTCAAAGTAAATTAAAATTTCAAGGGGTAGTTTATAAGCTATTTCTTGACATTCTTATATTTTCATGACTAGGCGATTGGTTGCAATCTTCTTGTGAAATTGTAAAAGAAAATATTATTAAGGCCAAGTTTCCACTAAAGTATTACTATTTGGTATTTTTGCTTGTCTTCTCACAGTAATCATAGTTTTTTCTCTTCATATACATCACAAACATATCATTTAGCGGGAACAATATCTACTTTTGACTACAACAGAAAGACGATTTTTTAATAGAAACTCATCCTACGTGTCCAAACCCCTTTTTCTTTTTCTTTTTTTGCGACACATTGAGTGATGAGAAAAGGGTCTAAAATACCACGTAACGGTGTCCATACCACATTGTATAATTTTCCTTTATGGGAAAGTCATTTGGCGTAAATTATTCCGATAACCCCAGTATATAGAAAATCCAAAACTCTCTACACGTGGCATATGAGATCGTTTCAGCTTCCGTTTCATTCGCGGGAGAGTATAACTTCCACTAATTACATTATTAGTCCTTGTAGTTTGCTAACACTTTTCTTTGGTCACCACACTCTCAATTTACTCAATTAAACCTTACCACTTTTGGGTACGCTTGAATGTAGTCCCTCCTTCACCAGCCTTCAGAGTTTAGCATATAAACTTCAGAGTTTAGATGCCCAAGATTATTCAATCTAACTAGAGAATTGGAAAAGTAATAAGGCCCAATGTACTACTTTTATACTTCTTTCTTTTGTTTTTAAATCTCTATTTGTTTCACATAGTAATTCATAAAAACTAAATCGAGAAAAATAATTTAAGTAGTAATGTCTACCAAATAGACTTCAAATTCCATGGTTCATATATTTTGACTTGAGTTCATGTTGTCCTCTTTGATTTCCATGTATCTTTTTATTGTTCAAAAATTAAAATATCACAAATTGTTTCATACGAACCATACTCAAATAGAAATGTACATTTGAGATTCAACTTAATGAAACTCAATGCTACTTTCAAATGATGAAATCGGAACTATAAAAAGTAAAGTAAGTACCACCAACGGTGGCTGCCAAGTTCACTAAATACTCCAAACGATTTGGATGGTCAAAAGATCTACGTTTCTAGTCGTGGGATTAATGCTCCCTTGAACTTTATCCTCCTACGAAGTCTGATGGTAGAAGCTATAGCTCTTTGATTCCTTCTCAAACCCTCCAGAGTCCTTATGTTCACGCGTAAAGAAGGATTACTACACCCAATCGCTTCGTCTTCTATTTTCTTTGAGTAGGGAAAAAAAATAAGAAGGTTAAAGTAAACTATTCCCAAAACCATGGGGGTTCAATAGTGCAATTAATTTATCCATCTAATCTACTCCTAAAACCCTCGCAGGCACCTCATAAACCTCTGTTTACATCTCTGATCGCACTCGTCGCACTCATACATATAGATACAGCTACACATGTCACACACAATGGTTTCGTCTGCGATGAGGGCTCGTAGTCCGAAGCACTTTCTCTCTCTCCTCACGACACAGTCTTCGTGTTATCGAGGTTTTCGTTCGACCGAGTCGCTGTACGGAAATGGAAGAGCTTCAGAATTCGCTCCCCTGTGGAGATCGATGGCCACATTCACTCGAACGTGAGTTTGAAACGAATCAAACGGCCTTGATGATCTCGTGATTCTGTTTCTGTTGGACAGTTTTCAGTTTGATTAGTCGTTTTTTACTTGAATTAAACTCAATGTTTGCGTTTGTCGTTGATCTTGCGTTGGGAATCGTATTTGTATCTTTGATTGCACTCTTTTGATTGCCAAGGAAGTAGGTGTAAACAAATCAGCATGTGTACTCTATAGAAAACAAAAAATCAATCGGAAAAGAAACATTAAACATTGTATCGGTTCTACTTTTCGACATCAAAACCAGTGGCGGAGCCTGGATTCGATTTCAGTAGTGGCAGCATTCGATGGACATCCATATGTGCTATAATTTGATTCTGTCACAGGCTTGTTTTTGTGCTTAAAAATAAAAACTTGGTTCAACTTTCTTGTGGTCTCAAATGATAGTCATTGAGATATTATTTTTACGATCCCAAAATTGTTCATCTTAAAAAAATGCGATCCTTATATTATTGGTAGGTGCCGAATCAAATTATATTAGTTTAAAAAAATATTTGGTTTGAAACTGGGGTGGGGGTGGCACCTACCCCACCACCCCACAATGTGGCTCAGCCACTGATCAAAACCTTAGTATTTTTTTAGTATTCGAGAGGAAAGTAGCAGTGATAACCTAAGGCGAATGACATTGATTTGTTTTTCATTTTCTCTATTAGGGATTTAATTGGAGGGCATCATTTTGATTACTTTGAGATGACTTAGAGGTTTACAGCAATGTTTGTAATCTGTCAGTTAAAAGGCGAAAGAATAAAGCAATAAGACTGCTTAAGGGTGTTCTGTGGAATATAGAGTTGCTCTTTTTTTGATTGAGTGTGGATAGTAACAGAAAGGATTGTTCATATACTACGGCAGAGGTGACGGATACACTGTGAATCCAAAGAAACTTGAACAAATAGTTCTACTGTCCTCGAGATAGTTGATGCCACATTCCTCCATGAGCTCACCTCGTTTTCAGCTGGTTGCTGAATTTGAAGAAATTATGAATGTGTCTAGTCTTGACTGTGTCAGATGTTATAGCACTTTTGTACTCAGTATTCTGATTTGCAGATATGTTTCAATACGTGCTGGCTAGCTCACTGTTTTTCCTTTTATGATTTTATTGTTTCAGAAAACCACATGTTAATGTGGGCACCATTGGACATGTTGATCATGGGAAAACTACATTGACTGCTGCAATCACAAAGGTTCAGTACTGACATAAACCTTTGATCGGTTGAGTTGAATTTCCTTTGTTTTATCTCGAATCACACTACTATTACTCAAGAAAACAACTTGAAATTGTTATTACCACCCCGACAATATTGACAATGTAAAACCCCGAAAGTTGACTTTTGTGCTTGCATTGCCTGGTTTGGTTTTTTTGCCAGGCTAATGTTAGTATGTTAGTACTAGTTAGATTATATCATAAATGGTTAGAACAACTTTTTATGCTTATTTTACCCACTTTTCCATAGGTTCTCGCAGAAGAAGGCAAAGCCAAGGCTGTTGCTTTTGATGAGATTGACAAAGCACCTGAAGAGAAGAAGAGAGGAATTACTATTGCTACAGTTAAGATACAGTTCAGAATTTAGCATCTGTGCTTTGCTTTTGGTCTTATGTGTAAAAAAAAAAAACAGCATTCTGCTGAACTCAGACTTGAACTTTTGTTACCTCTTTAGTATTTATGTAACTCATGAATTCTATGGGTTTAGTCAAGCTCTTGGACATGATTGCAGGCCCATGTGGAGTATGAAACTGGTAAGCGGCACTATGCCCATGTAGACTGTCCAGGACATGCAGACTATGTCAAAGTAAGCATTTTAAGTTTTATTTTCACTGAAAGGAAGGAAAATTTCTTGTTATTTGATCTACGTAGGATTATGCTTCTGGCCTTGTGTACTTGGAACTAGGTTTCTACTATCATACCATATGGTACCTATCGGCCAATCCATATCAGAATTTCAGACCTCTGAAACTGATATTTGCCGTTATATTGGCTGGTATTGTCTGACACATGGTCATATTGTTATTTACTACTTGGATCCATCAGTGTGGAAAGTATGTCGTCTCTAGCTGCCTTGCACACACAATAATATCAAGGAGATCTTTTGGGAGTTGTTCTCACTTACCAGATACATTGGGTTGATTTCAGAACATGATTACTGGAGCTGCCCAAATGGATGGAGGCATCCTGGTGGTATCTGCTCCAGATGGACCCATGCCACAGACAAAGGAACATATTTTGCTGGCCCGCCAGGTCGACAGCCTTTTTTTTTTGCAGCTTCATTTTAAAGAGCCGTGTTCTTTTATGGGTTCTGATTATTGTTGTGTGATTCAGGTTGGTGTACCATCTTTGGTATGCTTTCTTAATAAAGTTGATGCTGTTGATGATTCAGAGCTACTTGAACTTGTTGAGATGGAACTTCGTGGTATGACGTTCAAGAACTTGCTATCATTGTTATTTTAGTAGTTCTGCAGCTTGCTTATGTGATGCAACTCTTTCATATGGTGTCATTCCATATGTTATGTTTGTTTGGACAAAAAGTGAAGGGATATAATTTCCACTAGGTTAAGTAATCATCAGATTGATGGTGAATGTAAAAAGCACCACCTCCCCTAGTGTATAGTGTGTCCCATGTTATGTCGGATAGCCATAAATGTCCAAGCCAAACATAGGTGGTCCCGTTGGATTTATAGTCCTATCATATGGTTTAATCTGAGCAAACATGGCCATATTTACTATTGAGCTCTAATCTCACTGTCGCAGTTACAATAATTGGTTGTTTCAGAACTGCTCAACTTCTACAAATTTCCTGGGGATGAAATTCCTATTGTTCGGGGTTCAGCTTTGTCTGCCCTACAGGGGACAAATGATGAACTTGGAAGAAAGGCTATTTTAAAGCTAATGGATGCTGTGGATCAATACATCACCGATCCTGTACGCCAGCTTGATAAACCTTTCTTAATGCCAGTTGAAGATGTTTTCTCGATTCAGGTAATTCATAAATACATTTTAATATCAATCTGTTTACAGAAATGAAGCTTTTTGAACAAATTCCTCAATAAAACTTCTGCAAAAGATGGTATCATGCAATCTCTATGTAGTTGGCTAATGTTTTCCCCTGTGGTGTATTATATCCCTACTTATTGTTTTTGTAAAGCTTGAGATAGTTTTTTAAACTGATATTGGAAGATGAGTAGATATGGTGTAGGATACAAAGTGTGTCAGCGAACAATCAAGCTCTAGCTGAATGTGGAAAATCTAAAGTAATTTGATATTTATGGCAAGACAGAAGCTTACTTAACTCCCACGAACCTTTGAATTGAGGATGTTGGAAACACATGCTTTCTTTAGAATTTTACTACTACTGATTACAATTTGTTTCAGAATAAGAATGTTGACCTGATGGTCGTTGACACCCCAGTATCGATGTTTTTGTTTGTGAAGGGACGCGGGACTGTTGTCACTGGTCGCATTGAACAGGGTACCATCAAAGTTGGTGAGGATATTGAAATCCTGGGGTTGATGCAGGTAATTCATATTTCCAAATTCACGTGTATAAATTTACCTTTATTAACCGCACTGTGCTAGATGAAGTCTGATTATGTTTTGTCTGTCTGTCCTCTGTAGGGTGGGCCCCTGAAGACTACAGTCACTGGTGTAGAAATGTTTAAGAAAATTTTGGATCATGGACAGGCATGACTACTGTCTACTTACACGGTTGGACACTTCAGTTTCAATGCTGACTTAATTAAGCTATGTGACTGTTGTTTATCCTGTAGGCCGGTGACAACGTGGGGCTTCTTCTGCGTGGTTTAAAACGTGATGAGGTACAAAGAGGGCAGGTGAGTCAAAATGGGTAAGGTGTGCAAGGACACCATTTTTCAAAATTACTGCCATCCATGTTGTGATTTTCCATTGCGTAAAGATAACCAATCAATCATCTTATCTGAGTGTTGAAGTAATTGAACATGTACTGGTCTACGTGGTTAATATTTCTTGACATCATGAAACAAAATGTTTGGTCGCTTATGTAGAAAAGCTTTCAAGTTTAAACTCAATTAGGGGATTTGCCGCATTCCAGGCATAGGTAGAATTTTCTTTTATTTTCTTCGTTCTCAGTTTTCCTTTTTCCATCCTTCCTCACGAAATCCAGTGGTGATTGCTGAAAATATCACAGGTAGTAGCCAAAACTGGCACCCTAAAGACTTATAAGCGTTTTGAGGCAGAGATTTATGTACTCACAAAGGATGAAGGTGGCCGCCATACTGCGTTTTTCTCGAACTATATGCCTCAATTCTACATGAGGACTGCAGATATTACAGGGAAGGTGGAATTGCCTGAAAATGTTAATATGGTGATGCCTGGTGATAATGTGACTGCAGTTTTTGAGCTTATTTCAGCTGTGCCTCTTGAAGCAGGTTTGTTCAACTCCTTATCATTTTTCTTAGAAAAAAGGCCTCATTTTGGGATAAATAATGAGTAGAAATTGCTTTAATTTTTATCAGTATTTATTAGGTTTTTTCTAGCCTTATCTGTCGGTTAGCGTTCTGATCAATTGCTTTTTGACAGGACAAAGATTTGCTTTGAGAGAGGGAGGTAGAACAGTCGGCGCAGGAGTTGTTTCAAAAGTGCTTGGATAAGACACAGCTAATATCACTTGACAACGATATTTGTATCTACTCATTTTGGGAAAATATGTTAACACATATCAGGAGGATAAGTACAATTTCTGGTGATTAGGGATGTGTAGTGCACTTTGGAGTTGATGCTTTTTTTAGCCAATGGTAGAGGTGAATAAGTTGAATGTTGATTTATTTGAATTCCATGTAGAGAATTGTTTATTTCCTTTCTTCTTTCTGTTTATAATGAAAACTTGGTAAAGATAGTTTTGCACATTTAGAAATGTCTCTATTCGTTTACGATGAATTAAGTTCCATGATAGGAGCAGCAGAAAAATATCAATGGTGTCATTGTGGTTATGCTTATTGATATCTGCTGATTCTTGTTGAAATTATGACTTTCAGCCTCCAGGTCTAGTATGAATGGACCTGTTCCTTTATTATTGTCTCTGAGTGGTTCTTCTGTCAACTAGACATGAATTTTAAAATTAGTGATATTTTTTGTCCTCCTTTTAATCTTGCTCTATGAAGCATCAGAATTTATGACTTCAGGGTGAAGGGGCAGCATTATCATCCAAATGGATTCAGGCCTATTTGAAGGTAAATTTATTATTTACGGGAATACTTACGTTGGATTCCAGTGGTTTGAACTTCAGATAAATTCTTCAATTACTTGCATGTGAATAAGATGATTAGTGATCAGGTTGGACATAGCATGTCATTTTTCACAAGGTTGAAATAGCCAATCTGAGCAACTTCCTAGCCACCTACCATGTGAAAAAGCAAACTTGACCCCATGCTTTCGACAATGGCAGGATAGGGTGAAGTGTAGACTGACATGCTAGATCTATTTCTGCGAAGTAAACGTAAGTGTGGAGAAATTGCTTATAAGAGTCTCCATTGAATTTATGGAAATGATAATTTCTCACCAGATATAGCTTTATTATGGCGTCAGAAATTTCTGGCACTTATTTATTACATATGAAAAAGAATAGCCTATAAGCTTCATGCATCCATATTTATACAGTTATTGCATTTTTTTTTTCTCTGATTAGTCATAAAAAGAATACTCTTTGAAAAGAAAGAAAAAAACTATTCTATATCACCATAAATTACTCTCCTTCCAGTAACTTCATTGCAGTTTCAACTAGTGAGTGCATCGTTGTGCTGTGCCGGCTCATTCCAATGGCACCAGAGAAAACATTGAAGTTTTCAAGCTCAGACGTTGTCTCTATGACAGACTCCATCTCCTTTCTCATTCCCAGTTCCTTGAAAATTTCAACATTTGTTTCCTTGTGTCTCATCATCCAAATTGCCAACTCTATGACAAACCTCCTTAGTCTTGAGGTTTTGATTGCTGGGTTCTGATATTTTTTCAGAATCTGAACCAATGCCCTAGCCAATTCAACCTCTTGAATTCCATCTCTCTTGAACATGATGCTCGATTCTTCACTTGTCATAAATTTGAAAATATGTGCTGCTAGTCCCACCATCACTTCTTGCAATTTGTTCTCTTCTGACATGGTTGCTCTAAGCACCTGCAATAGAATTGATTTTTCCATATCATTATCTCCATTACTTTCTTACAGATTAGAAGAAAAATGAGTGTTCTTTTGAATTACTGAAACACTTACAATAGCTGCTGCGTTGTTGACTCCCCTTAGCTGCATGAAATAGTCTGCTCCGATGTAGATGCACAAATTCATTAAAATTTTTGCTGCATTTATGCGGAGAAACGGCACTTCCAATGCTTCGACTAGATTTTCAATTACCTTCAATTTTAAAATTCTACTACCATTACTCTTGCTTTCAAATGCCAACATTGCTAGTGCTTCTCCTGCTGTAATTCTTACATCGTTCTGATTTTCAGGCATCCCCGGTTTGAAGAAAATATTGAACAGCTCTTTGAGGACTCCACCGGTGCCCCCAATCCTCTCTCTTGCATCTGCTTCCATTGCCAAACTGGTTAGAATCTCGATCCCTAGTTTTTGTAACTCCATCTGTTTCTCACCATACTTCAGTATATCTCTGATATTGCTGATTGTGAATACAACTTCAGAAATTTCATTCCTGAGTTGTTTACCGGTGGCACCCGTCATGCTAGCCAGCATCTTCAGCACTTGGAGTGACCGTTTCACTGTCTTAATCTGGGACGGCGTAACATTTTCATCCTTCAGTAACCTCTCCCCCGCATGAGTAAAGTCTATGATTTTAGGTAAGAGTCCTCTTGTGTTCCCTATCTTTCCACAGTTGTCATGGTCCCGAGCAAGTTTCTTTAGAATGAGAAGTCCCAAATGATTGAATGTCCAGAAACTATAACTCTCGTTGTCGTGGATGATTATCTTCTCAGGGATTTCATCTGCTACACCACGTGGCATTCTGTGGTTATGAAGCAGAGACGATATGGACTCCATCGCGCCAGGTATTCCCGACACCCGAAGAGCGTTCTGCTTTTTACCAGCTAGTTGTGATAGTATCTCTGCTGCTGATGTCCTTGTCTCTTCTTCTTTCGGATCTTTCCAATTCAGCATTTCGACTAATCTTTCCATAACCGGTAATGTTGTTCCAATCTTTTGGAGGGTATCGCTAGAAAACTGCTCTTTCGTCGCGAATTTATGTAAAACCCTAATTCCAATGAGTTGTTCATCTGGCGAATTCGAAGCCAAAAGGTCCATGGCGAACGAAACCATGTCCATCTTTAATCCATCATAAATGGTTCCGTTTATGCATCTTGAATAGGTGTCATAGAAGAATCTTCTAATTGAAACCATACCTGAAGGCCCCAGCTCACACTCTTTGTTCACCTCTTCCAACACCTTGCAGTAATTCACCTGCCATTCCCAAAATGCTTTCTCTAGGAGAAACAATAGTGCTTCTGCCAATGCCAAGGAGTAGAAAACAATCAGAGCCGCTTGGCGGTTCCTCTTATCTGTATCTCCTTTCGCCACTTCACCATAGTTATGTTTTATGAGTTTTATTAGTGACAATACTGCACATGCTGTTGCAGATGCCAGCTGGAGCCAGAACAGAACCTTGCTGACATTCTTGGACATAAAGACCCATTGAAAAAATGGCAGAATTGGAACATCTGATGTCTCCCACGTCCGTGTCGGCATCTTTTTCTGGTCCCACTTTTGCCGGCTAGTTTCCAGTTGAGCGCTCTTGTTTATTTCTCTGCTTCTATGTTGGCTCGGCTTCTGAACCATCTGAATAGGCCGGAAAGAAATCGCTTTTACCTTTTTTATTATAAAGTCTGAGCTCGATCTTATTGCACGGAAACTATTTATTCCAAACGCTGCAATTGACCATGTGGCTTCGTGTTTTTGCCATTCAAGCTCTTGGCTCCTGCTGAATATCCGGGTCCCCTCGATTAATAGAATTATGGTTATGAACCAGAAATCTGTTTTAACAAGGGTGATTGCAAAACCACCGAGTAAAACCACTGTTGCCCATATAAAACCCAGTGTTCCTAACCCCGTCGCAGTTTTTTCCAGCACCGCAAGCCGGAAAGCCAAGAGAGTTAGCTTCTTTTCTGGTGCATGAACTGTGGCCATGGGTGCTGACGGAGAATCATAACATGAGTTGCTACTGTTTTTCTTGTCAATACTTCTTGGTGGTTCGAAAACGGTAGGCACATCAATCTGCAAACCAAGGCTTCCTCCTCCTTCTTCTGTGTCTTGACCATGTTCCATCGTATCAAATTGAACTTGCTCTCTAGTATTTTATATTTTGTTGGGTGGATAGATGAGGTTGGATTTTGTGTTTTGAAGTGGTGGGTTGAGGTTGAGTATTGGTTTGAAAATGTTGCTGTCTTTGAGCCGTGGAGGAGGAGAGAATGGGGGGAGTTGTTGCTTATGTAGTAAACAAGAAACTGAGCTTTCAGAACATACTTGGATATTGGGGAGGAAAGAAAAACGTTAAGTTGGTTCTCTTTCCGCAACCCTTTTCAAGGAAAGGTTCATTTTCTTTTTTTATTGTTTCCTCTCTCTATCTCTCTCTCAGCTTGAGCAAGCGGTACTTGCTTTCTCTCTCCTCTGTAAAGGCTTTTTCGTGTCCCCAATTCTCCTCTTGATAGGTAGATAACTTCAAAAATCAAAGGGTAAATTACACTGACCTCCCCTGAGGTTTCTGACTTGTACACTGACCTCCCCTACTTTATCTGAAATAGCACTGACCTCCCTTGAGGTTTATATTTTCGTATCAAAAGCACCCTTCTACCCTTCCGACGGGTACCGACGGCGCCGGGGACCCCCTTGTGGATTCCCAATGGTCGATCCGAGCCGTTCATTCATTCTAGAATCGAATTCCGAGTGGGTCTATGCAAGAATCACCTCAATCGGACGGTCCTAAGTGCTCGATCCAAAATCACCCCATTGAGTTCAAAATTTTTTGGATCGAGCACTTAGGACCGTCCGATTGAGGTGATTCTTGCGTAGACCTACTCGGAATTCGATTCTAGAATGAATGGACGGCTCTGATCGACCATTGGGGACCCACAAGGGGGTCCCCGGCGCCGTCGGTACCCGTCGGAAGGGTAGAAGGGTGCTTTTGATACGAAAATATAAACCTCAAGGGAGGTCAGTGCTATTTCAGATAAAGTAGGGGAGGTCAGTGTACAAGTCAGAAACCTCAAGGGAGGTCAGTGTAATTTACCCAAAATCAAAAGCCCCTTTTTCCTGTAACCTTAAGGCAGAAGCTTTAATATTTTAGTCACCTTTTGATCCTCCTTGTTGTGGCCTGGACATATTCATCCTTAAAATGATAAAACCGCCCTTCCTGAGGTCTGTTCGCAGAATATACATATAGGTTATAAAGGTCATATTACACTAATAGCTGAATGACTCATTCTCTGTTTCTGACTTTATCTTCTCTTGCTTTGTTAGATGGAAGCATTGACTTTTAAATTAAATCATATTCAGGTTTATGGGAGGAAAGTTATTATCTTTCCTATTTTAGTCAGGCCTTTGATCCTCTCTCTGTTAAATTTTGAAAACCCATATGTGAAGTGACCATAGTTGTCAAAATCATACAATTCGCGATTTGTATCATGCGATTCAGGAGGTAAACGATACGAACTGATTCATAGAATCGCAAATGGTATAGAATCGTGGCCTGAATCGAAGTATCGATTCTCGAATTGCACGATTCTCGCATGAATTGTACGATTCGTTTTATTTTACAGTCCATACTTCAAGTGACCATAATGCCCTACTTGAGGTCTCTTTGATGACTAGGTCATGTTAGAATTTAGATACATATGTTGAATTCCTGTTATACGTCATTATCGTTTCATGTTTTCTACTTAGAAGCATTTACCTTTATATTTTATACTAATTATAGTATATTTAGTTCCTCATGGGGAGAACTAGTCGGACGGACCAAATCATAATCGAGATATCACTGTTTATTGACTAATTCTGATTAGCAAGTTTCTTAACTCAATTCATTTTGCAATATTTAGACAAATTTCCTGATGGATGCATTCCACAGTTAGCGAAAATGGTCCTGGAATTCCATTCATAAAATTGTATCTGAATAAATAGATTAGCAAATGTTACACTATTTTAATATTAGCATAGCAAAATTTGTTCCAAGTATTGTCATGTAATTGAAACTAAAGTGTTTCACAATTTATTGCTACTATTCTTATGTAAACTGCATGGTATTGTCATGTTGTATGCCAAATATTAATGTTGCAAATTCTCTTCACATGATTTAGTTTTCGTGTTGGCACATTTTTATTTGGTCTCGGTTTTAATATTCATGAATTCGATGGTCAGTCTTATTCCCGGTTTTATTTGGTCAGTCTTCATGCAAAGTTTAGTTTAGTTTTAATGATGTCAGTAAGTATAATGAGTGGAGAGAGATAGAGAGAGAAATGAGAAAAATGATGATGTCATCAAAACTAAAACTAAAACTAAACTGACAAACGAACCAGGCCTAGGAAGTCTTCTTGTGTTAAGTTAAAGCCTTTTACCATAAAAGTGTAAAGTATTATGTTAAAGTAGGGTTCTAAATGAACTGAGCCGTTCGTGAACTATTCGAGGCTCGACTCAATAAAGGCTCGTTCGAGTTTGATTCGGTTACTAAACGAACTGAACCTGAATCTTAGTTTAAGGTTCGTTTAGTAAACAAGCCGAACTTGAACTTGACAATATTCGGCTCGATTAAGCTCGCGAACTTATAATATATGCGTATATCTAATATCTCATAATAATTTCATATATAACCTTGAATATGTATAACTTTCACATATACATAATGAAAGTTTTATAACTTGTATATGTATAAACTTATAAATGTATTGTATACTTAAATTTTAATGGCCTTGTTCGGTTAGTAGGTTTAGTTTAGTTTTGATGATGTAAGCAGGTGTAATAAGTGGAGAGATATAGAGAGAAATGATAATGTAAGCAAAACTAAAACAAACCCAAAACTTCCAAACGAACACGGCCAATATGTTTTTAATAATTCTATATATGGATAGGCTTCTTTATGTACAAAATATATATATATATATATATATATATATATATTTGTAGTCTTAGACTTGTATGAAAACATAAATATCTCGTCTTTTCTCCTCACTAAGACTTGTGAGCAAGTTCGAGTTCTACTCAAACCTCGGCAAGCTCGACTTGAGCTCGGCTCGTCAAATTTTCATTGAGTTCGAGCTCGGCTTGAGTTCATTTAAAAACTTAATGAATAAACCTAAACATTTTAAAACTCGGCTCGGTTCGGCTTGTTTACAGTCCTCCGTTAAAGCCTTTGATGGGTCCCGGCGTTTCCGAATACTTTTATCGGTTTATCCCTTTTAGTGCATGAATATTCAATATGTGACATCAACATGCTTGGGTGGCTCCAGAAATTTCGACGACACACAGGAATTTTAGTTTAACAAATTTCTTTGCACAAAAACGGAACACTTGGATATATTGCCGGTTTCCAATTAACTTATAATCTTAGTTAAAACAAACTTTTCATTACCTCACAATTCTTTTTAACTGATACCGGGTTTACCAGTACAATCCAATTCTTTCATTAAAATTTGTGAGTAGAAATTCCTATGTACTTGTTTTTAATTTTGGAACTCAGGACCTTCACTTGCACCTCCTTTTTTTTTCCCCTATCAGGGCTTGCACCTTATTAATAGAGATCTTGCATGAAATAATATATATTTTATTGTTTTGGTCATGACATAATACTTGTATGCCATAATGTTGGTTAGAAATCTACCTAATTTTTGTGGTTAGGAAAGAATTTCACTTTTACAATTTGATGAAAGATTGGCTCTGATGATGAGTTTTGGCATCAACAAAAACAACTGTTGGGTTGTATGCTCTCTGATCCTCCCTCGTCTCTCTTTCCGTCGCCGTCGTTTTAGATCTGGTCTTGAATTTGGCCTGAAACTGTAGCTAACTCTGTCAATCACATGTTCTTTTTTTTTTTTTTTTTTTTTTTTCTTTTTTGGGTCATTCATCATTCCTAATCTATTACATGGGGGAGGGGGTAATGGGACTCAATCTCAAGATACAGTGTGAGACGTCCAAGAGCTCTACCGCATCAGCTAGCCACCACTTGCTAGCAATCATATTTTCACACTATTTTTGGTTTGGTTCTCTTGGTTAATCCACTTAACTTTCAGATAATATGCTTGGGTGGCTCCAAAAATTTCAATGATATACAGGTATTTTAATTTCACAAATTTCATTTCAACAGAACACCGAACACTTGGAAGGTATATATTGTCGGTTTTCAATTTAACTTACAAAATGCTTGGAAGGGTAGTGTTTTATCTTTAGTAGCATAAATAATTATGTGGTAGATAAATAGATAGCTAGCTAATACAAAGTGTATTTTTAGTGCATCACATCATCAATTTTTTTTTTTTATAAATAGATATCAATTTGAGTTTTTTGTATTTTTTTTTTCAAAGTGTATTGTCCTCTATTGTATGTGGTTAATTTCGAAATTTTCATCTCCCATGACTTATCCTTTGGTTCTAAATTCAAAACTGCCACAAAGGACATTTTAAAACGTGCCATGATTTATCCCATTACATGTGCGTCAATTCAAAATTTGCGATTGCAAGTACTTATCCCAGGGTTCATGTATTAAGAATGCCAAAAAAAAATTGACACCATGCAAATTCAAGATTATCATAATTTATCCCATGATTTCTGCATTTGAAAAGGAAATTCTGTTCTTCATTTCCTTTCTCTCCCCTTTTATCTTTTTTATCTATACAATAGCAGTTTCTTATTTTCTCATCAATTTTAGAATGGTCCGTCTTAAAATTGATACTTGGCTCATTCGATACCTACTAATTTGCTTTATTTTTTGCCGATTGTTTTATACTAATTTGTTTCCTTTTGACACGATCTTTAGTTAACTTGGCTGAAGTCGAATGCTTGAAATATCAGATGTGACAGCCTCGACTGAAGTAACATAGAAGGTAACGCGTAGATAGGGCCATTGATTAACCATTCAATTGTGTTTATGGTCAGGGATGGTTAAAAGAAAATGTATGTGTACAAGGTAACGTTTGACAACGTGAGGTTTGAAGAACACAAAGTCATCACTTTGACTTCTCTTCTACATTAATCAATAGGTAACATGCTGAACAAGGAAAACTTCTTCTTTTATAAAATTGTTCTTTGTTTTGTTATTGTGATTTTTAAACCCCAGATTTAATTGTGTTTTTTTTTTTTTAGTAAGAGATTTACTATTTCCCGGTGGATATTTTTTACAAAAGAAACCTACAGCAAGAGTTTATGAAAATGAATCAATTTAGACAGCAAATGAGCAAAAAGAACAACGATATCTACTCAGTAATTGGATTTCTTGTGTTTGTCAGAACCTTTAAGGAGAAAATGACATCGTTGCAATGACGACAGGATGATTGATGCAATTTTCCGGTTCACATTTCTTACCATATCAACATTTTGTATCTCTACGTAACTATCGGGATGTTTCGAAAAAAATTGGCCAAAATAGTTAGGGTCTTATAGGTTGACAAAAACTTCTTTGAAATTCAAGCATGTTTTATGTATTTATGCATTTATGTATTTAGGGGGTGTTCCACTAACTTGTTTTTTTGGTTTTTTAAACTTTTAGTTGTAGTTTCAATCTACAATTTGTTCCACTAAAGTGTTTTTTTGGATTTTTAGTTATAGTTTATTGTAAAGGGTAGTTGGTTTTTTTTTGGGAGCTTTTTTGTTAGTGAAATAGGGTAGTTTTTGAGTTAAAACAAAACTAGTTTTTTGGAGGAGTTTGTTAGTGGAATTGTTGAAAGTTGTGCTAACTTTATTAGTTTAATTTAGTACTTTTCACACATGGTTCATGTACATGGCTTGGTACATGAATATAGTTCAAGGGTCATTTGTTAAGTTCAAGGGTTATTAGTAGTACTCATGTATGGAGTCCAAGGGTCATTCATGAATCTATTTATTGTCTAGAGTTGCGTACTTGACTACATACATGTTAGGTGAGTCCTATAAATTCTAGATGTGTTTGAGTCATTGTGTGTATCTTTTGTAGAGAGTAAGAAAAGAGACATTATGAAATAAAAGTTCTAGTGTTTTCCTCCTATATGAGTGTTGGTTCTAAATGTTCTTCTTGTTCTAAGTTTTATTTCTTCAACGGTCTTGGGCGTGCAGTTTAGGGCTCTAGCTGCATTATTGGAGAGTGTGATTCTCTCAAGTTGGTATCAGAGCTATAGTAAGGGCTCGATGTAAGTACCGTGAAGAAAGGACAGAAGAAGTATATTTTTTTGTGTTGATAAGTTCATTGCCTTGATGGATATCAACGGTGGTGTTTTGAACCAATTTGGTGTGGAGAAGCTGAACAACTCCAATTACCAGTATTGGAAGCTGTGTATGGAGGCTTATCTTCAAGGGCAAGATTTATGGGAAATAGTCAATGGAGGTAACTCTGAAATGCCTGCAGATACACTGGAGAATGCTGAAGCTCGAAGGAAATGGAACATTAAATGTGGAAATGCGTTGTTTGCCTTGCGTGGTTCCATTTCTAAAGAGTTGATTGAACATATTCGAGCCAAGGAGAAGCCATAGGAGATTTGGTAGTTTTTGGAACAACTCTTTACAAAGAAGCACACAGCTAGACTTCAGATGCTTGAGAATGAGTTAGCCAACACTACTCAAGGTAACATGACGGTTGCTCAATATTTTCAGAAAATAAAGAGCATATGTTCTGAAATTTCAGAGATTGATAAAGAAGAACCTATTAGTGAAGCTAGATTATGCAGATATCTTATTCGAGGGATAAGAAAGGAGTACATGCCTTTCTTGACATCCATTCAATGTTGGGAAACACAGCCTACTATTATTGAGTTGGAAATTTTGCTTTCTAATCAAGAGGCTTCAGCCAAGCAAATGGCGAGTGCGTCAATTTCTGGGAAAGATGATGCGTTATTTATTGGAAATAATTGGAAAAACAATCAACAACAAGGCAAAAATTGGAGGAACAATCAGCAGCAAGGCAACAATAAGAAAAACAATCAGAATCAGCAACAAAGCCACAATTGGAAGAACAATCAGCAGCAAGGTAGCAATTGGAAGAAGAAAAATCAACAGCAAGGAGGTGGTTCTCAAGGTGAAATAAAAAAGGCTTATTATTGCTACAGGTGCGGTAATTCTGGGCATATTAAGAAATACTGCAGGACAGTGATGGTTGAAGGCAATGTTGGTGCTTTCAAGAACGGAAGTGGTGAGCCTTCTGGAAACCGCGATTGAGATACTTGTTTATCCACTGAAATTTTGGATAACAGGAAGATGTCAAGAGAACCGGTGCTAACTTCTACCAATGCAAGTATGAATGTTGATTACAAGAAGGACTGGATAATCAATTCTGGTTGTTCTCAGCATTTAACGGGTAATGATTCCTTATTTTCAAGTTTGCAAGAGTATAAGGGGCAGGATGCAATTGTGACGGCCGACAACTTCGTTCACCTAGTGAAAAATGAAGGCACGATCAAAGTAAATGCATCAATTGCTGGTTATGTTACTCTCAACAGTGTCTACCATGTTCCCGATATGACTAAAAATCTTGTTTCCGTTTCTCAAATTTCCAATTTTGGAAAATATGTTTTGTTTGGTCCGGATGATGTTAAAGTCTTGTCCAACATTCGAAATATGGAGGCTGGTATTTTGTTGGAAGGGAAGAGGGTTAAGTCCCTTTATGTCTTGTCAGCTAGTGATGCGTACGTTGAGAAGACTAGCAAACGAGGTAATGCATCTCTGTGGCACGCTCGATTGGCACATGTTGGTTATGATAAGTTAAAGGAAATTTCTGCCAATAAACTGGTTGATGAGCTTCCAAATTTAGGAAATTTTCATCAGGACATTGTTTGTGAGGGTTGCCAGTATGGGAAGGCTCATCGTTTACCTTTCGGGAAATCTTCAATAAAGTCTAAAAAGCCTTTGGAACTAATTCATTCTGATTTGTTGACATGTCCTGTAGCAAGCTATAGTGGCTTCTATTATATGCTGGTTCTTGTCGATGATTACACCAGGTTCACTTGGGTGTATTTCATGAGAGCAAAGTCTGATACATTTTCTTGTTTCAAGAGGTTCAAAAGAATTGTTGAGGCAGAGTTTCAAAGCAGAATCAGGTGTTTCAGAACTGATAATGGAACTAAGTACATCACCAATGAGTTTATTGATTTTTGCGAGGAGCATGGCATAAGAAGGCAAATGACATGTACCGGAACATCGCAGCAAAATGGAGTTGCAGAGAGAAAGTTGAGGCACTTGCAAGAAGTTAGTTGAAGTTGGCTTCATGCAAAGAATTTACCGCAGGAACTGTGGGCCGAAGCTATGCAAACTGCTTGTCATGTGATTAATCGGGTTCCGTCAAGGGTGATTGGTATGAGAACTCCATTTGAGCTATTATACAATGTAAGGCATTCCGTTACTTATTTCAGAGTTTTTGGTCAGTATGTTATGTCCATATTCAGGATAAATTCAGAACCAAGATGGATGCAAAGGCTACAAAGTGCGTGTTTGTGGGATATGATCCAAACAAGAAAGGCTGGCGTTGTATGGATCCAGAAACACGCAAGGTAGTTACATCAAGAGATGTTGTCTTTGATGAGATCTTGTCTTTCTATACGCCACATGTTGTAATCCCTCCTCCAAGTGATGGAAGAGAAGATGAGCATATTGGAGTTCATTACCATTTCATTAGAGAGAATGTGCTTGAGGATGAGATTGATCTAATTAAGGTGGATACAAATGATCAGCTGGCAGATATTTTCACCAAGGCGCTACCAAAGGAAAAGTTTCAGAAGTTCCGAGAGTTTTTGGGCTTGGTTTCTCGTGTTAGCACAAAGGGGGAGGGTTGAAAGTTTTGCTAACTTTATTAGTTTAATTTAGTATTTTTCACACATGGTTCATGTACATGGCTTGGTACATGAATATAGTTCAAGGGTCTTTTGTTAAGTTCAAGGGTTATTAGTAGTATTCATGTATGGAGTCCAAGGGTCATTCATGAATCTATTTATTGTCTAGAGTTGCGTACTTGACTACATACATGTTAGGTGAGTCCTATAAATTCTAGATGTGTTTGAGTCATTGTGCGTATCTTTTGTAGAGAGTAAGAAAGGAGATATTATGAAATAAAAGTTCTAGTGTTTTCCTCCTATATGAGTGTTGGTTCTAAATGTTCTTCTTGTTCTAAGTTTTATTTCTTCAACGGTCTTGGGCGTACAGTCTAGGGTTCTAGCTGCATTATTGGAGAGTGTGATTCTCTCAAGTTAGAATGGTTTTTTATTTAAAACAAAACTAGTTTTTTGTTAATGGAACATGGCCTTATTATTCTATGGTGGCAAATCAATCTTGCATCATACAGGAGAGGGTAGATGAAAAGACCTTGCCAATTGCCATTAGCTAATCCTTGGCTTCAACGGGTCTTTTAGCTTGTAACTTGACTATGCTTGCTGACCTATTGGTATGGATGGATTGATCGCTTCAAAACTTCAGAACATGTGATAGGGGCACCGAATCCTGCAATTTGAATTCATGCCCTCTTATGTCAATTTGTTATTAGCCATAGGAACGTGCCTCCGAACTCGTGTATTTCTTTCTTACCATTCTGTTGGGATACTTTCAAAACATGTTGTTATATATATGGACATTTACCATGATCCGGTACGATTTGTTTCATGACAAATACAGAAGTCACAAATTTGTGGTTGCTAACAATTAGATTCTTGTGAAGGTAAATTTGTAGTCACAAATACCTGACATAAATATAAGTCTCCTTTTTTCATGTTTCACCTCTCGGGAATGGTACATAGCAAAAAATTTCTCTTGGGACTGGTACAGGTACTTATCAGAAAATTCTCATCGGACTGGTACTCAGCAAAAAAAACTCACGTATTCATTTGATAGCTATGCGTCCATTTGTGTAAACTGCAAGAATGATGATCTTATTATCCTATATATAGCTTTATTATGGCATCAGAGAAATTTCTGGTACTTGCTTATTACATATAAAAAAGAATAGCCTATAAGCTTCATAAATTACTCGTCTTCCAGTAACTTCATTGCGGTTTCAACTAGTGAGTGAATCGTTGTGTTGTGCCGGCTCATTCCAACGGCACCAGAGAAAACATTGAAGTTTTCAAGCTCGGAAGTTGTCTCTATGACAGACTCCATCTCCTCTCTCATTCCCAGTTCCTTGAAAATTTCAACATTTGTTTCCTTGTGTCTCATCATCCAAATTGCCAACTCTATGACAAACCTCCTTATTCTTGGAGTTTTGATTGCTGGATTCTGATATTTTCTCAGAATCTGAACTAGTGCCCTAGCCAATTCAGCCTCTTGAATTCCATATGCCTGGAACATGATGCTCAATTCTTCACTAGTCATAAATTTGAAAATATGTGCTGCTAGTCCCACCATCACTTCTTGCAATTTGTTCTCTGCTGACATGATTGCTCTGAGCACCTGCAATAGAATTGATTTTGCATATTATTATCTCCATTACTTTCTTACAGATTAGAAGAAAAATGAATGTTCTTTTGTATTACTGAAAGACTTACAATAGGTGCTGCATTGTTGACTCCCCTTAGCTGCATGAAATAGTCTGCTCTGATGTAGATGCACAAATTTGTTAAAATTCTTGCTGCATTTATGCAGAGAAACGGGACTTCCAATGCTTCGACTAGATTTTCAATTACCTTCAATTTTAAAATTCGTCTACTATTACTCTTGCTTTCGAATGCCAGCATTGCTAGCGCTTCTCCTGCTACAATTCTTACATCGTTCTGATTTTCAGGCATCCCCGATTTGAAGAAAATATTGAACAACTCTTTGAGGACTCCGCCGGTGCCCCCAATCCTCTCTCTTGCATCTGCTTCCATTGCCAAACTGGTTAGAATCTCAATCCCTAGTTTTTGCAACTCCATCTGTTTCTCACCATACTTCAGTATATCTCTGATATTGCTGATTGTGAATACAACTTCAGAAATCTCATTCCTGAGTTGTTTACCCGTGGAACCTGTCATGCTTGCCAGCATCTTCAGCACTTGGAGTGACCGTTTCACCGTCTTAATCTGGGACGGCGTAACATTTTCATCCTTCAGTAACCTCTCCCCCGCATGAGTGAAGTCTATGATTTTAGGTAAGAGTCCTCTTGTGTTCCCTATCTTTCCACAGTTGTCATGGTCCCGAGCAAGTTTCTTTAGAATGAGAAGTCCCAAATGATTGAATGTCCAGAAATTATAACTCTCCGTATCGTGGATGATTATCTTCTCAGGGATTTCATCCGCTACACCACCTGGCATCCTGTGGTTCTGAAGCAGAGACGATATGGACTCCATCGCACCGGGTATTCCCGACACCCGAAGAGCGTTCTGCTTTTTACCAGCTAGTTGTGATAGTATTTCTGCTGCTGACTTCCTTGTCTCTTCTTCTTTCAGATCTTTCCAATTCAGCATTTCGACTAATCTTTCCATAACCGGTAATGTTGTTCCAATCTTTTGGAGGGTATCATTAGAAAACCGCTCTTTCGTTGCGAATTTTTGTAAAACCCTAATTCCAATGAGCTGTTCATCTGGCGAATTTGAAGCCAAAAGGTCCATGGCAAACGAAACCATGTCCATCTTTAATCCATCGAAAATGGTTCCGTTTACGCATCTCGAATAGGCATCATAGAAGAATCTTCTAATTGAAACCATACCCGAAGGCCCCAGCTCACACTCCTTGTTCACCTCTTCCAACACCTTGCAGAAATTCACCTGCCATTCCCAATATGCTTTCTCCAGGAGAAACAATAGTGCTTCTGCCAATGCCAAGGAGTAGAAAATAATCAGAGCGGCTTGGCGGTTCTTCTTATCAGTATCTCCTTTCGCCACTTCACCGTAGTTGCGTTTTATGAGTTTCATTAGTGACAATACTGCACATGCTGTTGCAGATGCCAGCTGGAGCCAGCACAGAACCTTGCTGACATTCTTGGACAGAAAGACCCATTGCAAAAATGGCAGAATCGGGACGTTGGAAGTCTCCCACGTCCGAGTCGGCATCTTTTTCTGGTCCCACTTTCGCTGGCTCCTTTCCAGGTGCGCACTCTTGGTTATTTCTCTGCTTCTATGTTGGCTCTGCTTCTGAACCATCTCAATAAGACGGAGACAAATCGCCTTTACCTTTTTTATTATAAAGTGTGAGCTCGATCTTATTGCACGGAAACTATTTATCCCGACGCCCGCAATCGACCATGTGGCTTCATTTTTTTGCAATTCGAGCTCGTGGCTCCTGCTGAATATCCGTGTCCCCTCAATTAACAGAATTATGGTTATGAACCAGAAATCTGTTTTATCAAGGGTGATTGCAAAACCACCAAGTAAAACCACTGTTGCCCATATAAACCCTAGTGTTCCTAGCCCCGTTGCAGCTTTTTCCAGCACTGCGAGCCGGAGAGCCAAGAGAGTTAGCTTCTTTTCCGGTGCATGAACCTTGGCCACAGGTGCCGACGGGGAATCATAGCATGAGTTGCTACTGTTCTTCGTGTCAATACTGCATTGTGGATCGAAAACAGTAGGTGCGTCGATCTGCAAACAAAGGCTTCCTCTTCCTTGTTCTCTGTATTGACCGTATTCCATCGGATCAAATTGAACTTGCTATATCTAGTATTTTATTTTTTGGCTGGGCAGATAGACGCGCGGTCGGATTTTGGATTGAAAATGTTGAGTTTTGGATTGAAAATGTTGCCGTCTTTGAGCTGTGGAGGAGGGAATGGGGGAAGTGGTAGTTTATGTAGTAAGCAAGAAACTGAGCTTTCAGAACACGCTTGGATGTGGGGAGGAAAGAAAAACGTTAAGTTGGTTCTCTCTCCGCAACCTTTTTAAAGGAAAGTTCCGCTTTGTTCGGTTGGTTTCAAGTTTTCAAGTCCCATTTCAAAATTAGTGGGTCCCTCTAATCATTATTCAATTATTACTCTTATTTTTAAATATTATTCTTATTTTTCTCTCTAATCATTAATACCTATTTTTTAATTATTACCCCTATTTCCCCCTCTAATCATTATAAAAACCAAAACTCAGAACCAAACCAAACACAACCGTTCATTTTCTGTTTTTATTGTTTGTTCTCTCTCGTCTCGAGAGAAACTTGGGTGTCGGTTGGGTACTACACTCACGTCTCGGTTGTCTAAAAGTATTTTGAACGATCGGATCAGAGAGAAACATAAGAGGAATAAATTTGGACCATCCAAAACACTTTTAGACAGCAGAGATCGGTGTTCGGGCACCATGTGTAGCCTACCCTATTTGGGCCCAAAATTTTCTCCTCTCTCTCTCTCTCTCTCTCTCTCTCTATATCCAGCTTGAACAAGGGGTACTTCCCTTTCTCTCTCCTCTCTAAAGGCTTTTTCGTGTCCCCCATGGCCCCATTCTCCTCTTGATAGGTGGATAACTTTAAAAATCAAAAGCCCCTTTTTCCTGTAACCTTAAGGCTTAAGCTTTCCTACTTTCGTCACCCTTTTGATTCTCCTTCTTGTGGCCTGAACAAACCCATCCGTAAAATGACAAAACCACCCTCTTGAGATCTATTTTCCAAAACCGGAGGGCCTATAGTGAGGATCTTGAATGTCCATTTTTGTTTTAGACGGCCGAGGTTTACTCACTACAGGCCCTGTTTTGCAGGCTATACATAGTAGATTAGAAAGGTCATGTTATGCAATTCGTTGAATGACTCATTCTATCTCTATCTTCTCTTGGTTTGTTGGATGGAAGCATTGACCTTAAACTAAATCATATTCAGGTCTTATGGGGCAAATTTAATTATCTTTCTTATTTTATTTAGACCCATATGTGAAATGACTATAATGCCCTACTTGAGGTTTCTCCGGCGACAATACTTATAGGGTTACATAGTTCATGTTAGAATTTAGACACAAGTTGAAAGTTGTCATACGTCAGTAGAATTTAAAAACGTGTTGAAAGTTGTCATACGTCATTATCGTTTCAATGTTTTCTACTTAGAAGCGTTTACCTTTAAACTAGTTATATTTACGTCCTCATGGGGAGAACAAGTCGGATGGACCAAATCTTATGGGAGAAAAGTAATTATCTTTACTATTTTACGATTTTGAAACCCATATGTGAAATGCCCATAATGCCCTTCTTGAGGTCTCGCCGGTGATTATACTTACAGGGTTACATAGGTCATGTTAAAATTTAGATACATTGTTATACGTCATTATCGCTTCTTGTTTTACTTAGAAGCGTTTACCGTCAAACTAATTATATTTACGTCCTCTTGGGTAGAACAAGTAGGATGGACCAAATCATACTCGAGATATCACTGTTTATTTGACTAATGTTGATTGACAAGTTTCTCAACTGTTACGTCATTTTGTAATATTTTGACAATTTTCCTAATGGGTGCATCCACAATAATCGAATACGGTTTGGGAATTCCATTCATAAAATTGAATCTGAATTTGAGTTACAAGATTAACAAATGTTCCACTATTTTAAAATTAGCGTAGCAAAATCTGTTCCAAGTACTCTCGTGTAATTGAGATTTTAAGGCCTTGTTTGGTTGGGTTTTTGGGAACCGGTTTTAGAAACCACCCCTTCTTTTTTAGCGTCAGACGTTGGGAGGGACCCACACTTTTTTTGGAAGGTTTGGGAACAAGTGAGGAAAACCTGCGGGTAATAGTTGTGAAAACTTGCGGGTAATAGTTGTGAAAACCCAGGTGGGGAAAACCTGCGGGTAACATGGTGAAAACCCAGCCCTTATTATTCCTCTCTCTCTAGCTAGGGGTCATAGCTGTAGAAAACCTAGGGAGGGACCCACAACAGATTTTTTTTTGGTTCTCAGGTGGAGTTCTCAGGACCAAGTTCCCAAGAACCCAACCAAACACAGTCTAAGTGTTCCACAATTCATTGCTAGTATTCTTAGGTTGTGTTTGATTTGGGTTTTGAGTTTTGATTTTTGTAATTATTAGAAAGAGAAATAGAAATAATAATTAAAAAATAGCTATTAATGATTAGAGAGAAATAGAGAGAAAAAAAATATTTAAAAATAGAGATAATAATTGAGAAAATCGGTTCCTAAGAACCAACCCAAGCAAAGCATTAAAATCGATGGTCAATATTTAAGAATTCGATGGTCGGTCCACTGGCGACTCCACCCCACCCCACCCCACTGGAAGAAAAAAAATACGACTTTTATATTAAATTTAAAAAAAATTTCACAAATGAATCTCTTAAATTTTGTGGCGACATCGCTGAATAACCTCTACAAGTTCATAGAGTTGCTTCTGAATTCTAGTCACTCGTTTTGCTTTTTTTATTAGGAAATCTTTATTTGTCTTCCTAGATTGAGCTTTAAATATGATTTTTGTTAGAACAAGATTTTTAAATGTCAATACTATAGCGTTTTTCTTAAATTTATGGTTGGTAAGTTTATGAATGACACCATAGTTTCGAACTCTTGGAGTCGGCATTGGGTCGGGTCTTCATCTAAAGTTTGATCTCAACGAGCGAATTTTTATTTTATTTTTTATTTTACTTGGGAAATTATTTTCTGATTCCTTCAATCTTTTTATGCTTATCAGCAATTCAGGTGCTCCTGACTTGCAGGGTTGGGATACTAGGAAGTCTTCTTGTGTTAAGGTAAAGCCTTGTAATTATTACGTTGAAGCCTTTGATGTGTCCCACTGTTTCCCAATACTTCACCCCTTTGAGTGCACGAATATCCAACGTGTGACATGACTATCCAATCTTATCCTACAACACGCGGCAGCTCCAGAAATTTCAATGAAATACAGAAGAATTTTAGTTTAAAGAATTCATTTGAACAAAAACGGAACACTTTTTTCTTTTTTTTAGCAACAAAAAAATAAAATATTCATTCCACTAAATAAAAAGTACAAGTCTTCGCTAGGGCATGACCAATCCCAACCAAATGTCTCGTAACTCTAGTGCTAGCAGAAACAAAAGGAACCACATAGAAACATGTACATAAATCAATAACAACCGGCCCAAAACCAAGACCCTACAAGACAACACAACCTGACTAAAAACCTCCAAAACAAAGGAAAGCGGCACATGATGCGATTAGTCAATGAAGAACGCGATGCTGAGAAACTTGATAATTAAGGATCATCTTCTATGACCCTTTCCCTCTTTCACTTTCATCGAGTTGGTTGTTGAAACATCTGAACCCCACCACCACCTTGATTCTTTCGCATCCGCTTGCCAAGGGTCTTGATAGTGCCATAGCCACGGTCCTCTACTCAGTAGCGCCAGAAAGCCACAATCTCCTTTGTTCCCAAATTTCGTGGCCCAGAAGCAGTATCATGAAGATCGTCTCCCACCCTATCAGACGAAGATCCCTCAGTGCTAAACTGTGGAGGGTCGAGCATAGGAGACGAAGTCACACAACTAGGTGGGGACAAAGGAATCTCCTCCATCTCCTCAACTCTAGTACCACCATCTTTGACACCAACCTCCTGAAGCATATGGGTATCCGAACTACCCATATGGTTGACCTCCTTAACTTTAATATTAACAACTGAGAGGCTGGACCCACGAAAAAACTGAAATGTCTTACCCAATTCCTGAAGACAATGCCGTTGAACAAAAAGAAAATCATGCTCCCAAAATGACCTTTTTCTTATGTTGATGGTATTCTAAATGACGCATCATCAAGCATCGTCCCACCTGGTAAAGTCTATTTCTTACAAGCATCTTCAAGCGTCTCAGGCTTAATGGAGGATTTTGAATTATCAAGCAAAAAGAGAAAGGGACTCTTCGAATCTAGGCAACCAACGCTTGAGGAAACCGCCACCCATGACCCCTTAAGCACATCATTCGGAATATCCATTCCAACTGACACACAAGCCTCCGTTTTAGAACAAGATTTGGATGATTGTCTCTTATGAAAACTATGAAACTCAAGAGTAAACAAAGAACCCCTACTAAACGAATCAACCTCCATGCCTTCCCATTCTGTTTGGTCCAACTCATCACAAATCTCTTCCTATGGCCCATAATCAGGATTGAAGAGCTCACGGAATCTAGCCTTGGCAACAGCTAAGACTTTAGCATAACACGAACCCGAGACCCTATGACACGAAGCCAAACCATATCAAAGTCATCATCATCAAAATCATCCATGACTAAGGCCCTTTCTCTATCCAAAGCAGACAGAGGCCACTGATCGCCATTGGGAGAATCCCAATCATAGGCATGAGTAATACCCTTACCATTAGCCTTCCGAGAAAGGCGTCTCGTTCTAGACAAAGCATCCTTCAAAAACCCTTTCGATAGCCGAAACCCCTTAGCCATTATACAAAAGCCGGGCAAAACCACTCAATAACCACAAAAAGTAGGCTTGCAAACATCAAGAAACAAACACCACTGAAGTCGAACCCAAATAAAGCAAAACTAAGAACAACAAACCCACACCTAAATCACCAAAATGAACCCTAACCGTAGATATGCCAAGTGTAAATGTGATTCCTCATGAACAATCCAACAATCACGAATAATCCAGCAAAAAACACTAAGATGAAAAAACTAACACACCAGAAATTTACAATCTATTCTATCTAATATATAAAGGGAGAGAAACACTTTGGTGTGGACAAATTTTGAAGCTGGCTCACTTTTTTGAATCTCAAAAATACCCTTAAATTGCAATGGTTCTCTCCCTACAATTCCCGTGAAATAACTAAATGGTTGAGGACAAATCCGACACTTAAATCATAATCTGCCCCACGTTTCTCCGCAGTAGTTTTGTTTTTGTTTTTAACTGTTTTCTCCCTAGCAGTTACCACTTCCATTTTTACATTGCAAAACCATCCACCATCTGCATTTGTTCTCAATCTGAAGCTCTTCTCCTCATTGTAAGTTTCACGGGAATTGTTATCACTAAGTTTATGAAGCCACTAAGATTGTTACAACACCACTAAGATTGTTATCTCTCTCTGCAAAAGGTTTTCCCGAAAAAGCAAAAAAAATATGGCTGTCAATAATCCAGTTCGAGATGGTAAGAGATAGGAGTAATCTTCCTTAAAATACAACAAGCCAAAGGCATTAGAAGGTACCTTTCTCTGCTTTTTGTTCCACCTTCATTTTTTTTTTTTACAATTCATGGGCATATCATTGTTTTGGCTGGCAATTGTGTTAATTTTGAACGGTGTTAATTTCCAGAAATTTCAAATTTCATTATGATTAATATGTTTAAATACAGGAATGTGAGATACAAAAAAATAATACTTTCGGTTTGGGATAATTGTGCAAATGAGAATATTATACTAATGCGAGATACACATATGAATTATACTAATGCGAGATACACATATGAATAGTTTATTTTATGTGACATTTATTTTCACTGTTGTTTATTGCAATATGATGTTTATTAACACGTAGTAATAGATCAAGCAAAAACCCAGAAGCATTTGTGCATTTTTTTTTTTGTCAAAGTTCGATGTGCACACGCATCGTGTGTGCCCCAAACTCCAGAATTGCAGTTCTTCGTTCTGCATAATTGTAGATCTTCGGTCTTTTATGCAAGTATGAAAATTCTTTCCCCCCCCACCCCAATGTTTGTGCAGAGACTAAAAGAGGACAATGATCCAAAAAGGTTTGTTTTACTTGACCTACTAAATTTTTAATTTTTTTTTTCAAACCAACACTACATGCTTTCGTTTACTGTGAAATGAACTTCTTCTTTTTTTGTTTTTCATGTGACTACTTTTTTTTGTCACTACTCTGTACTACTCGCAAAGTAAATATTCATGTGACTGCACTATGTACTACTCCATGCAGCTATATATTCTGCTCTATTTTTTTCGTTCTTCCCACAAATAAAAAAAATTACAAAAATGTTCTCCACTTTTTGATAAATTGCTACTTCAATCAATATACAATATAATTGTATATATACATACCAATTAGTTACTTTTACATACTGATTAGGATCACTTCCCATATTGGTAGTGCAGAACTCAAGGCGAGAGAGAAAACATTTTAGTGTTTGCACGTTTTGCTTCTTTAACAGATTGTATTGGTTATGCTCTAATATATTCTGCTCTATTTTTTTACAGGCACCGTGTTTATGAGATTATTTGTTTACATTTCATTTTCCTTCTAAGTATCTAAATTTACCACTTCTTTTCCATTGCAAGGGATAAATCAATATGGAACATGAACAATCAGACCATCTCCGAGAACAAAGATCACAAAATCTCGAGCGGTACCACAACCGTCGAGGACGTCTAACAAATGAAATAATCGCACAACGAAGACAACAAAATAGAGAGTCGGAGTATTTGCGGATACATAACATTGATGTTGCAGAAGCCACCCAAAGGCTAGAGCGGCGACGTCTCTCACAACAAAGGAGAAGATTAGCTAATCGAAGTTCACAAATTATCAACCAAACTCCAACTGAAGAAATTAGGCAAAGGCATCGCGAATTGGAAAGGCAAAGGAGGGCTGCACTAAGTAGTGAACAACGGCAAGGACTATTGGCACGCCGAAGAACCAATTATAGGCATCGACAAACTCTAAGTATACAATGTCAATTTTTAATTACTTGGACTATCATGTTCCAAAAAGATATTTACATTACTTTTATTATTTCATTAATAGGTCGTATAGCTAGCATTTTCGATGGAGTTCCAAGAAGGAGTCGAAACACATTGCGTCAGCCTCGCACATCACCTTCAATTTCTGCCACAACAGAAGCTACCCCAACACAAATTCAAGGTGAGACTCAATCAATAAAAACACGTTAAGTAGTTTACTTTCTATCATTCCAAAATCCAAATAAATAATATCGGCTATGCTCGATATTTTTAGGTAACATTTAAATGAGAACGAGAAGTCGTCCTCAACCATGTCCAGCTCCCCATCCTCACTCATCACATTTACCTGTAATACCAGAAGAAGAAATCGCAAATGTGTTTGATGAGACTACCCCCATGCCAAATCAAGGTACTCGAAAAAAATTACAATAATTCTCATAGTTCAATAGATATCGATCTTACAATTATAAATTCCCTAATTGCGTTTTACATCCTATCATATAAGCATTATCATATTTTTGCTAGCACAAGTACGGATGCGAACACAGTTCACACCGTTATCCCATTTCACACCTAACCAAGCAACATATGAGCATGGGAGTACAAGAAGTAGTACAAGTGATCATAGAGATGAACAAAGCTTCCAAAATTTTGCCGAAGGTATGTTCACATTACTAATTTTTTACCCATTTATGTTTTAAAGAACAAAATGTGCCATTAAACTCATTATTTCGGTTTCAAATTAGAAGATGAAATTGAAGCTGCACTTTTATTTGAAGAAGAAGATCAAGCTAATCAAATGGAAAGTGATACTTGGACATTTAGCAATGTAACGCGGCACAATTGTGCAACGGATTTCCACGAATATCATGGAATACCAAGGTCATTACTATCGGCACAAAGAACTTGCCGACATTGTCATGCACGATTATTTCTTCACGAAACGACTGAATTGTGTTGTAAATCTGGTAAAACTATTCTTCCTCCCATACCAGCCCCACCTGGGATGATAGACCTCTTTTGTGAGCAAACTGTAGATGGTAGACATTTCAGAAAGAATATTAGAGCATACAATCATGTATTCTCTTTTACATCTATGGGTGTTGACTTCGATGAAGAGTTGGCTGGAGGATCGAGGGGCGTGTACACTTTTAAGGCACATGGTGCAATATACCATAGGATTGGAAGTTTGCTACCGTATTCACATCAGAGGCCACGATATTTGCAGCTTTACATATACGACACTGATCATGAAGTTGAAAATCGAATGACTGAAACAAGTGGATTACGACGCCACATAGTCGAGAAGCTGAAGCATATTTTGGATGCTTACAATCCATTTGTACAAAATTTTCGTCAGATGGCACAATCACCAGACATTCAGAATTACAAACTCATCATTAAAGAACAACCGATTGATCGTCGTCAATATGATCTTCCAATAGCTTCCCAAGTAGCTGCAATTATTGTCGGTGGAGATGAAGCTGCACTTATTAAAGGAAGAGATATCGTTATTCAACCTTTTGGCGGTAACCTTCACTATATTCAAGATATCGTCGGCTTTTATGATCCAATGCAATATCCCTTACTTTTACCATATGGGACCTATGGATGGGATGTGAATAGCCACAACGACAATGGAACGAAATTGACATGTCGTGATTTCTACGCATACAGATTGCAGGTGATTTATATTTTTTAATATGCTATGAAACCAATCTCCTCTCCAAATGACTCCAATTTTAATTATCTTTCTTCGTATCTTCTTAAATTTTAGATCCATCCCAATGATCAGTCACTTCTTCTTTGTGGTGGACGTCTCTTGCAACAATATGTGGTGGATAATTATGTCAAAATTGAGTCACAAAAATTAAGGTGGATGCAAAGTCATCAAAATCAAATTCGATCAGATTTGTATGATGGGCTCCAAGATTCTGTGCACATGGGCATAAATAATGCAGGTACATTATGTAAAGGAAATATATATATATATATATATATATATATATATATATATATATATATATATATATATATATATATATATATCATAATTTCCTTTACCGCCAAATCTTTATACACACACGAATTCTTACACATTCGTTGAAAAATCGAATACAGGAGATGTCGGGCACAGGACCATATTAGCGTCATCATTCGTTGGTAGCCCCCGTGATATGTATCAACGATATCAGGATGCAATGGCTTTGGTTCAAAAATATGGAAAACCAGATCTTTTCTTGACGATGACATGTAATGGTAATTGGCTTGAAATTCGTAATGAGTTGCTTCCCGGACAAGTTGCAAGTGATCGTCCAGATTTAGTTGCTAGAGTGTTTAGATCAAAATTTGAGGAGTTCAAGAAAGATATTCTCACAAAACATGTTTTGGGGAAAGTAATTGCATATGTTTATGTTATTGAAAACCAAAAGAGAGGATTACCCCATGCACACATAGTTCTTATCCTAGATGAGAATGATAAGTTCAGAACTCCAGATGATTATGACCGTGTTGTAAGAGCTGAAATCCCAAATAAAGAAGCAGAACCCGAATTGTATAATGTAGTCGTAAGACATATGATACATGGTCCATGCGGTTCATACAATGTCACTTGCCCCTGCATGAAAAATGGAGTCTGCAAAAAGAAATTTCCAAAGCCATTTTCAAATGTCACCACAATGGGCGAAGATTCATATCCAGTTTATCGACGACGACCACCGAGACCTTCAAACAGTGGTGAGAGACCTTTGATTGATAACAGTTGGGTTGTACCATACAATCCGTGGCTCCTTTTAAAGTATGATTGCCACATAAATGTTGAAATATGCAGTATCATTGTCAGTGTAAAGTATCTATACAAGTATGTATACAATGGACCTGATCGAGTCTCTGTAGAAGTACGATCAGGCCCCAACTATGATGAGATACAACAATATGTAGATGCAAGATGGGTCTGTGCTCCAGAAGCTGCATGGAAGATATTTAAGTTCCTCATGAGTCGAATGTATCCCTCTGTTGAGCGATTACAGATACATTTTCCAAATAAGCAATAAGTTGCCTTCTACCAGGATCAGAGCATCACAGATGTTTTGTCTAATGATCGGTGTTCGAGGACAATGCTTACTGAGTTCTTTGCTACAAACAATGTGGATGATAGAGCAAATAGCTATTTGTATCGCGAGTTCCCACAACATTATAAATGGTGTCATCAGGAAAAAAAATGGGAGGCAAGAATAGGCTATAACAAAGTCATTGGAAGGATATACACAGTTTCACCAAGCCAAGGGGATAAGTTCTACTTGCGTCTTTTACTCAATCATATCCGGGGTCCAAAATCATGGGATGATCTTTTAACTATTGATGGCTTTCAATGTGCAACATTTAAGTTAGCTGCTAAAAGACGTGGTTTATTAGAGTGCGATAATAGTATACGACAATGTTTGGCCAAGGCATCCAACACTCACATGCCAGCTGCTCTCAGAAGGATGTTTGTAACAATATTGGTCTACTGTGAGCCAACAGGTGTTCGTGATTTATGGGATGATTTTATCTTTTCATGATCGAAGATTATCCTTCTTCAGCATCTACTAATAATTCATATCTCATAAACCGGTTACTACGAGATCTGAATGACTTGCTCTCTCAACATAACAGAACAATAGCTGATTTTGATCTTCCGTATTTCACTATGGGTCTCGAAGATGCTTCTACAATCCCGAAGATTATACAAGATGAGCTATCTGTTGCAATTCCGCAACAAGATGTGGATTCGATTGCTGCATTAAATGGAGACCAAAAGTTTGCTTTTAATGCAATAGTTGGAGCTATTGAACGAAATGAAGGTGGCACATATTTCATTGACGGTCCTGGAGGTACGGGGAAAACATATTTGTATCGTGCTATATTAGCATCATTGAGAGTCCAAAGTCATATTGGTCTTGCAACAGCATCGTCTGGTATAACAGCTACCTTAATGCCTGGTGGAAGAACTGCACATTCAAGATTTAAGATCCCTTTAAATCCGGATCCATCTTCTGTCTGTTCAATAAACAAACAATCTCATTTGGCTGAATTAATTCGTCGTTCGTCAGTGATATTATGGGATGAAGCAACAATGACAAACCGTTTGGCCATAGAAGCACTAGATAGAACTTTGAGAGACATTATTGGTGTGGATATGCCATTTGGAGGAAAAGTTATTGTTTTCGGTGGTGATTTTAGGCAAGTGCTCCCTGTTGTACCTAAAGGAACAAAGGCAGAAACAATTAATGCTAGCATTGCGAAGTCGCCATTGTGGAGAAACGTACAAGTCCTTCGGCTAAAACAAAATATGAGGTCTGCAAATGATCAAGAGTTCTCGAACTTCCTTCTCCGCGTAGGTGACGGAAATGAGCCTACCATTGCTGATGACATGATGAAGGTTCCACCGTCAATGATTATACCATGGGAGGATGACAGCTCAATTGATAAACTGATTGATGAAGTATTTCCTAACCTAGAGAGTTGTGCCGGTGATTCTATGTGCATGGTTGACAGAGGTTTGATAACTCCGAAAAATGAACATGTCGAACTTCTCAACAAGAGGGTGAATCAGAGATTCTCAGGTCGAGAAAGGGTTTATTACTCATTTAATAGAGTGGAAAATGATACTCAAAATTTGTATCAACAGGAGTTTTTGAACTCAATTGCGCCTGGTGGATTACCACCACACGAGTTGAGATTGAAGGTGGGTGCACCCATTATGCTTTTGAGAAATCTCGATCCACGAAATGGTTTATGTAATGGCACGAGACTACGTTGTCGAGCATTGAATGATAATTTCATTGATGCTGAGATATTAACGGGTGCTTTCAAAGGTACCCGAACTTTCCTACATCGGATTCCACGAAAGACTCCCGAGAATATGCATCTTCCATTTGAAATGATCCAGTGTCAGTTTCCAGTTCGTTTGAGTTTTGCCTTAACAATCAACAAGGCTCAAGGGCAAACAATCCCCCATGTGGGTATCTACCTCCCGGAAGATGTCTTTAGCCATGGCCAGTTTTACGTGGGATTATCAAGAGGCACATCACAGGATACCACAAAAATTCTGGTGAAAAATGGAAATATTCATAGGCAGGAAGGAGTTTATACTAAAAATGTTGTCTATAAGGAGGTCTTATTACCTTATGGTTGAGATATCTTTTGTTATTTGTGTATTCTGGTGAACTGTTTGTAAGAAGAATCTCTTCATAGTGTTGTTTCCTAAAATCTCTTTGAAACTTACGTTCATGTTAGTTTTTTTAATCTGTTGTTCAACGTTAGTTTTTTTTAATCTGTTGTTCAATGTTAGTTTAATTATGTGCGAGATTCTTATGAATTCAAATCAATATATACAGGAATGCGAAATAGAAAAATAGTATACTTTCTTTGGGATAATTGTGCAGATGAGAAAAATACGGTGGATGAAACACAAACAGAAAATCAGGTAATTAGTTATTTATTGATCATATTGCTTCTTATTAGTACATTAGAAAATAACTATTTACATAAATTATAATATCACATTTCTCCAACACTGCATTCTTTTTCAAACTAACAACATCGACTTCAATATCTATGCAGGTCATAAAGATAGGCCTTTATTGTACAAAATGGCCATTCTCCGTTATAGCTAACACAATTGATTTACAAAATTTGATAGAAGAATACTTGGGGATTAGATCGTGGACAAAGCGGCGGCGACGACGGCGTTAGAATGGTAATGTATTATTTGATTATTATGTGCAATTTGTCACATTACTTTGCTTAAATATATAAAATATAGCTTATTTTTGGAGGAAAAAATAATGCAATGCATACATGATCAAATGATAAGCACCATACTTTTGTGTCTTTTTTTTTTTGTCAAAGTTCGACTTGCACACGCATCGCGTGTGCCCAACCTCTAGTAAAAAGATTAAAGAAGAGGGATGCCTAACCGACGAGATACCCAAAACGCCGACTGAAAGAACTTGCGAACAGAGCCACTAGTCGAAGGAATTGATCGGAGCAAAACCGGATCTCTGTTACTGGTTGTACTTTAGAAGGCCCAAATCGTGATCCTCCTATTCCTCGGTTGGGCCGTAGCAACTGTGAGAACAAAATCCAAACACTAAAACGTTTTATCTGACCAAGACAAACCCAAAGCACCCGTACCGGTCGTCGGAAAACCACTGGAGTGGCCGCACGCGGGGCCAAAGGTTGGCGTGTGTCAGTCAAGGAACTTTCTCGAGAAAACTAAAACAGAACACTTGGAAGGTACTGTTTAAGTATGGTCGGTTTCCAATTAACTTACAATCTTAATTAAAACTGACTTCTCATAACATAACAATTCTTTTGAACTGATACCGGTTTTACCAAGAAAATCCAATGCTGACATTAAAATTTGTGAGTAGAAATTCCAATGTAAATTTTCCTTTTTTTGTACTTCGTTTTTAATTTTGAAACTCAACTTCACTTGCACCTCCTTTTTTTTTTCTTTTTTTTCTTTTGAATCATAGCTTGCACCTTATTATAGAGACCTTGCCTGAAATAATATAATTTTTATTGTTTTTGTCATGACATAATTGTAACGCCCCGATTTTCGTACACGTTAATAAATTCTTTTCCGAACTACTAGTATATAATCTTAAAACGAATTTATTAAAATAGACAACAAGGTCAACAGTAAAAGTCTTACATTAATTCAAAATAACTATAGTTTCACAAAATGTGATTACACTTCTTGAAATTCAAATAACAGTACTTAAAAATGTAACAAAGCTTCTACTGATAAGACACCTATGACTCAACAAACTCTTCATCATGAATTGGATTGTTCTCGTGCTAAAAGTGTTCCTCTTCATTAGTACCTGGAGGTGGTGGGCCGTAGCACCATGAGTCGACACTTAATAGATAATCCCAACCCTAGTAATCCCTTACTTTACAACAAGCAATTTAACAATTTATAACACGCAAAAGTTCTGAACGATAACATGTCATTCATTCCTTTACTAGCATTTAACCGACGCGATATTCTTACATCCTCTTCCTAATGTGTTGAAAGTGATGCCAAAAGTCAATTTTATAAAGGAATAAGCGATCAGGGACCAAACGGACATCAAATGGTGGCCGAAGACCACCTCAAAAACAGGGGCAGTGGCTGAAAATTACAGAGGCAGCAACATATGAACAGTAATAGTGGAGATTTTCACCTCTAAGATGTGGAATTTCAACTCAATCACAAATGAGATAGTTTAGACTAAAATTGGAGATGTTAGGTAACAATTAAACATAGATGGAAGTTAATTTCACTCCCAATTTCACCAAACAACAAGAAATTTCATAGATCAAAGAATCAAAGTGGGAAAACCCACACAAATTGGGAAAAACATAAAATTCAAGGAAATTGAGGTCTAGAACCAATTATACGCAACAAATCATAAGCATACAACTAGAGAGAGTAGAAATTGTTCATCTACCTCAAGGCTTTGCTTGAAAATAGTGGAGAAATGAAATCCTGGGTGTAGAAACCTTCAAAACCCAAATTTGGAACTCTCGGCGTGAATCCAAGGTGACCCGAGCTCCCCATGGTGCGTAGAACGTGAAAATGGTCTTGGATCTTGAAGTGGTTGAGTGAGGAGGGTGGGATTTGAGCTCGGTGGGAACAAAAATAGTGGAGAAGGAGGAGAGAGAGGGAGCCGACGGGTTGGGGGAGGGAGGGAGGGAGAGACTGTTTTGCTCTTTTCTTACAAACTTCCCCCACACACTTACAATATAATTCTCTAATTACACCTCACACCTAAATGTCGTTTGTGTATATAAAATGTGACTCATCTCATTAATCTCAAACCAACACTTAACCAAATAACAAATTTCAACATTGCTCACACTGTGCTAGCCAAGCATGTTCCAACACAACACTTATTTTTAGAAACCAAACTTAGGTAAAGACTTTTCTTTACTTTAATTTATTTATGAAAATAATAAAGTACCCCCATTTGGAAACAATGACATTTTCAAAATTTTGAAATTCTAATCACATCAAAATCTCATCCCCTCACTTTTAGTACAAAACCGAAAAACGACACATTTATCTCCGAAGAAAAAAGGCCAAAGATGACTTTGTCTTACTAAAAAATAACTTCTAATTATACCGTTGTGATTAGAAAAATCCAAGGAACAATTATCGAGACCTTTTATCAGCCAAAACGAAATTTCTCCAAAAAGTGATTTTTCATACGGGTCCTTACAAGGCCCTTTACCGTTCCTCAAATACTGTACCCGGAGTCCTTTACCGTCCTCCACACACACTGGGTACTGTACCGTATCCGAGGTCCTACACCGTCTCTCAAACACTGTACCCGAAGTCCTTTACCGTTCCTTAAATATTGTATTCGGGATCTATTACTATCCCCTACACACCAGACCTTTACTAGTTTAACAACACCTCAATTATATCTTTTATGAATTTCCATTGCTTAATAACATCTATGTGATCCTCACCTCGAAAAACCATCCCATGAACCTATGTCCAAACTAGCATGTACAATCGTAACACAAATTTCATAATTTTCAACATTTCATAATCGTAACACAAATTTCATAACTTCAACATTTCATAATTGTAAAACAAATTGATTAGCTAAGAACACAACAATTGATGCATGCAATAAAGTAACACGTAATGTAATCAACAAGTTCTAACATAATTAAGAAATTCCAAAATACTAACTTCTATTTTACTATTACTAATGTATTAACTTAGATTTAATAACTATTTTACTAGCTTATATTTATAAAGATGAAAAATAATCGATGATTAAACAATAATTAGTTCCCAATAAAATATAAGTATTTATTAATTGCTCATGTTTATTAACTAGAAACTACACAGTGTGTATGTAGAAAAATAAATAAATAAATTTGTTAACTTTAAACTTGTATTATGGCAAAAGTTGAAAAAAAAATTAGACTTTATTAACTTAGGGGCTTAGTTGTAACCAAACATAACATTGTTATTATTATTATTTTGGGCTATAGCATAATTTTTGATAAACTTGGGGACTTAATTTAATATGTTATATAAAACATTTTGGCTAAAGCATAACACTTGATAACTGAGGACTAAAGTGTAGTTTTTACACAAAATTTTAGATCCAACATCGTGGGTTTACTGGTGTTGTCCGGAAAAAAAAAACAGAGAACACCACGGTTTCGGCCGTGTGTCGCACGAATCGATTTCTCCCGCTCCGAAACATTAAAAACTTATACGCACACGCTTAATAAACTTAGGAGAAAGTAGGGAAGTGATTATCTACCTCGATTCCGGCCGAAAAGCTAGTATCCCTGTTATGGAGTTTTTAGGTTCACGGAGAGGATGATGGAGACGGGGGACATCCAGTTGTGGTTGGCTTGATTTGAGAGTGTGTTTATGATCTTTGGGAGCAGGTTAATGTTTGTATAACTCGAATTTGGAAGAGGTGGCGAGTTCAGGTGAAACCCACTTGCTCTCTCTCTCTTTAAAACTCTAAGGTTATAGAGCTTGAACCTTTTTTTTTCTCTCTGAAAATTCAGGGGAGAGGGAGGACAAAAAATGGGATGAGAAAGGAGTGTAAGAGAGTACATATATTAGGGGGAGCGGAGTGGAGTGGAGTGTTCAGAGGGTGAAACCCATGTGGAGAAGTGAATAGTTTAGGGGTAGAGTGTAGCAATGGTAGTGGTGAGTGGTGGATTGTAAGGTGGAAGGAGAGAGAATGGGAGTTGGTGCATATATAAAAGTATGGGTGTGTAAGTATATATATGCATGTGACCACATAAGGGTAAAAACATATATATGAAGTCCTTACATGTGGAGGTAAGGTGGCCCCAAAAGTTACTAGTTAGCATAATCAAACTTGAGACTTTAGAGGAGAGCAACCCAGTTTTAAGTCAAGACCACCAGGCATATCCCTTAGCGTGATGTCATATGCTCCTCAAAAATGTTTCTTCTTATGTCGTTAATCAGCTTAATAGGCATGCTAAAAGGGCCAAGTACCCCACAACTATTTATTCTTAGTTTATTGAAGGGATTTGTTGTGACATCCCCTAGTCCCACATTGGTGGGTACGTTGAAAAATGGAATAATATGTAACAAACCGCGAACAGTTATTGTACAATTTGAGATCAATATTTTGAGTCACATAATTAGTCTAAGGGTTACTAGGTCAAATGACATGGATCGTTTGCTTAATTTGCTTGATCAAATCTAGGTGTGATCCAATGATTCAATGACTGATGGTCTCGATCGGGAGAAAAATGACTCACACCTTCGGAGCAACTTTTCCAGCTCAAATGGAGCAGGCCGAGTTGAAACAATTAGGCTAAAAAAAAATGACTCTGAACTTTCTATCTTCCTATGAATTTATTATGACGGAGGACCTTTATTATTTTATTTTTTCTTCAAGCAAGAAATCTAAACCAATATAATCTAACAGCACCACACGCTCCTCTCGGGGCTTGAACATTGGTCACCACTAAAGGAGACATCAGGTTATCCCGTTGAGCTAAGAACTCATTGGCAACCAAGGACCTTTTGAACATAGTATTCTCGGACCACCTATTTTGGGGACAATAATTTAGTGTAATGTTTACAAAGGTTGTGACTTGACATGATAACAAGTGCCATTTCACTGTAGTGTTTCAGTTGGAAACTTTAATTACCAAAAAATAGTCTCTTAAATGGAAAATGATCATAAAACTGCCTACTTATTTTTCTTGAACCCTTCTGATTTAGTATATTTAGTTTTATCTTTTAGTCTTTATTCAAAAGGTGTCTGGCTTCTAATCTGATTTTACATGATGTGTTACAGGACAAAGTAACTCACTCCACCTCCTTTCTAAAAATGCCAAAACAGTTGGAGTCATAGGTTGCTTTTGCTTATTGTTTAATTAATATACAAAGACTTGTTTGAAATTCAAGCATGTTTCCTATTTATTTTTCTATGTATTTATCGTTCTAGAGTAGCACATCGTTACATCATATTTAGGACTTTGGGAGAGGGAAGATAAAAAATAGCTTGCTCTTATCTAGTCCTTGGCGTCCATGTGTAGTTTAGCTGGAAACTTAACCATGCTCGGTGATTGGCCATCCATACAGGATATTGCTCCTTTTTTTAATAGATTCTTCCACTGGTGGAGATATCTCCATAAATTAATTCAAGTGCGCATAAAATTGTAAATTAACTCAGAGATGCTATTTAAATAAGGTAAAAATAAAAATAAAACAACTTGTGATGGCATGAGCATGAGGATTTGCAGAGGGCAACCCTATGTGCATTCGTGTGTCTCAACTGATCCCTTCAAAATTTCAATTAAACCATGTGATTTCATGGAATTAAATAACGTTGGGAAAACTACTTTCTAGTCTTACTTTTGATTTTTATTGCAAAAAATGTAAAGTGAGCCCAATGGGTTGTCATTAACAACGGTTTTTGACCAGTAAGAGTGTATTCTTACGGGTAAAATTACATTCTTATCAGTCAAAGAATAGTCTTAGTGACAACCACTAGAAGGATCATCATTATAATTACAACAAATTATTCACTAATTACCAAGCAACAAATTATGGTTAAAACACTTACAACTCCATCTCCACCCCCACAACCTCAACATTCACCTAACTACCACCATTTTCACCCCTCCACCACATCCTCCACCCCAACGACCATCAAGTTCTCTCCACCACCACGTCCACCCCCAACAACCACCATTTTCACCCCTCAACACTACCACCATCATTTCACCACAACATAAGAGCAACTCCAGCTCTGAACCTTTTTTTTCCTCAATTTTTTTTTTTTAAAAATCTGAGTAAAAACTCAATTTGATATCACCCTCTCCAGTCCTTTACTTGGATTTCAAGTCCTAGCCGCCGCTCGCCGCCTTCCTCCACTAGATTCCCAATTGCCACCAGCACCAAGATTGTCGTCGTCGAGCTCTACAGCCACCGCCTGTGACCACCAACGTCTGAAACCACCATCGACGTCAAAACCACCACCAACGTCCACAATCACCAAATCTGAAACCACGACCGCCAATCACTAGATCTGAAACAACGACCGCCAACCACCACACCACCAACATCCACTGTCACTAGCTTTAAAACCACTGCTTTCTGGCGATGACCACAGCAGCGAATGCTTTCTAACCACCACAAAGTAGCCGTTACAAATTTGGGTAAAGGTTTACTTCTCCCTTGATTTGGGTAAAATTTTGAGTAAAACTCATTTTGATATGGGTTTGGTTTAAAGACTAGAGCTTGATTTTGGGGGTTTTTACTCAGATTTCAAATTTGGGTTTGACTGTGAGTGAGGGCTGTAGCTGCTCTGACCCCCACAACCACCAACATTCAACTGCCATCATTTCATAACTATCATCGTTTCACCATGAACGACTAACACACATCCACAACCACCATCGATTGTTTGACCATCACATAACTACCACCCAACCACATCAACGTTAGGCATTAGATACCTTACAACCATCATCTCACTACCATTACAACAACAACTACCTCCACAACTTTCATTCCACCGCCACAAGCACCATATCTCCACCACCATCATAATTATACAGAATGCCATTATCACTACCACCACTTCAACTCCAATACCATCAACTATACCATACATATTGGAGAAGTTACCACTTTTTTGTCTACTACAAGTCTACAACACTTTATAACCATCACATCAACTGCCACCAAAACAAATTGAGAATATTTGCAGTTTATTTTCCATGTTTTCTATTTAATACTCCCTCTGTTTTTTAAGTGGGTTACTTCATTACACTTTTCAGATAAACTTTTATCTCAAATTTACACCTTTCACATTAAATTTTATCTTTATTTTTCAAAATTATCCTCCACTTTACTCATTAACTCTTTTACCCACTAACTTTTCAGAAAGGCAAAATAGGAGTAATTGTACAAATTTTTATCCAGTAATTTTTCAACACACATTTAGTAATCAAACAATCCAAAATGAAATAGTTTGACAGTGAAAAAAAAAGACGCAGAGAGTAGTTATTTCACTGAATTGTCGATGGACGAGAATTTAGAGATGGACGAGGCATAATCCATTGCCGACGGATGAGAATCTAGAGATGGGTAAGGTTAACCTCATGCTCCTTGCGGAGAGAAAAGATGACAACAGCTGAGTTTTTGCCGGAGATTTTGGACGAACTAGATTGAGCTTCTACGCTTCTTTGAGGGTAATTTCTTAAGAAAATTATACTCGTACGGGTAATGGAGCACAACACTAACAATGTATAAAAATGCCTTTTAATTTTGAACGTATCCCGTAGCGGCCGGGGTCACAAAGGCTCAGCCTCTTCCCCGAGGAGATGAAGGGTCAGGGGGACCTCCCTCATGGAAGTAGTTGGAGGTCGAACCCCCTGACATCTGCTGAACGAAATATGTCTTCGGCATAAGGTTGCTCGGGGAGGATCTACGGAAATGACGAAATGGGACTATAGTTGCCGAACGTGCGACCCTTACCTCGGTGACCTCGACTAGAACTCCGTCCCCACAAGAACCCGTGCCCAAATGGACAAGTCCACAGCATGACCTCGGCAACTCGGGAGGTCTTACCCCAAGCACCACCCAAACCAAGTCGATTGACCTTAATATTGGAAGGCCTCTTTAGATGTCAGGGGCTCGATCGAGGCGTGTCTAACAATTTGAGCAAATCATTAATGAACATTCAACCACCCTACATGCAGAGCATTAATAGTGGTAGTCAACTATCCTTCATGCTACGCCTACAAGACCACGTTGTTGACTAGGGAGTATTCCCAGACCAGTTGACTCCTCAGGGAAGGCAGCGGCCGAAGCGTTGCTTCAGCGACAGACATGCTTATCCCTTCGGACGTCATCCTCAGTACAGACGGTACGCATGAGGTCCATGAGGGGCGTGATGGACACGCCTCTCCTTGCCTATAAATAAGGCCCTCACCTACCATACTCTGGATCTCTCTATCTACATTTAATACCCTCTTTACTCACTTTCTCTCTCTAAGTTTTTTAGTAAACTTCTCCCTCCGATACTTAACCATCGGAGTGCCTCCTTTGCTTAGGTCTTCTTCTCAGGCGTGCTCCTGGAACCCAGTGAAGTTTAGTCAGCTCTCCCTTCTCTATGTACCAAACTAGAAAGCTCTAAAAGGTCATTCCTGTGAAACGCCTCCCACATACTTTTAGATTTTCGTGTATCCTAGTATCATTATAGTATCGTGTCTATATCTTGGGGATTAATGAAGACTATAAATTGGAATTGTTATCTTAGTATTTGCTGGTGTTTTTGGAGCCTAATCCATCAGGTTTTGTTCTAATAAATTTCTTTGACAAGATAAAGATTTGCTTTGAGAGAGGGAGGTAGAGTTGTCTCAAAAGTGCTTGGCTAGGATGCGGCTAATATCACTTAACAATGGTACTTGTATCTACTCCTTTTGGGAAAGATGTTAACAGACACCAGGAAGAGGAGGATAGGTACAATTTCTAGTGATTAGGGACCTGTATTGCACTTAGGAGTTCATGCTTGCTTTACCCAATGTTAGAGAGGTGAATAAGTTGAATGACTTTTTATTTGAATTGCGTATAAGGAAATGTTTGTGTCCATCTTCCTGTTGGTGAAAACTTGGTAAAGACTATTGTGCGCTTTAAACTGTCTCTTTTCATTTAGAATGAATCAAGGTCCATGAAATGAGCCGTGAAAAATTATCAATGCTGTCTTCACAGTCATGCTCATTGATATCCATTGATTCATGCAGGGCTGGCCCAACCATTTGAGTTGCCCTAAACGAACTCCGAGTTGGTTGCCCACTTACTATTAAGTTTTTTTTAAAAAAAACATACAAGTTAAAAAGCAAAATAAATTCAAAGTTACATTATGCTTTTAGCTTCAATTACATCAAAAAAGAGAAAACCAAAATGTAATCTCTTTTAATCGGTTATGGTACTTTATGATTAGTACAATCCGATTCAAAGAAAACAACTTCTCCTTGCATTTTTTGAAGCAAATTGTTCAATTAAGTTATCATAGTTCAACTTATCTAAGAACTCATTTTTAATTGAAATCATTGCCAACCCACTTAATATTTCTTGTGACATGGTAGTTCGAAGGTAAGTTTTAATCAACTTCAACTTAGAAAAACTCCTCTCCGCCGATGCAACTGTAACCGGTATAGTCAACAAAATTCGAAAAGCAAACCATGCCATCTTGAAACCACCCTCTTTCCAATAAGGCCTTATAAAATCAAGGATGTCAATTGCTTTTGTCATTTCTCTCGGCAATATTGTTTTCAAATGTCTAAGTTCTTGGAACGACTCATCCCCATAAATATCACCATGTTCATTGTGCTTCAAGAAACTTTCTAACTTAATGCAATGCTCCCTCAATTGCTCTTCTTCAATACTTTTGAATCTTGTGTTAAACAAAAATCCAAAATTTGCTTCATATAGTTCAAATTGCTCAAAGCAATCCTTAAGTAATGTAAGCGCTTGATCTATAATGCAGAGGAAATATGTAACTCTAAACTTACCTTCCAGTGATTGACTTTCATCGGCATCATCTTCCACATCCTCATCAAATTGCTCTGTTCTACGAACAACTTTTTTTTTTGCAAATACTAGATCAATACCAACTTCATTTGCAAGTTCTTTGGCTTCATTCATCAAATCTTCATAACCATCTTCTTTAAGCTCTTGAAAGAATACAATCAATTCTTTTATTCTTGTAATTTCATCTTCAATATCCATCTCTTCTCGTTGAAGAACTTTGCTAACTTGATTAACTTTGTCTAAAATTTTGTACCAAATACATAAGCTAATCAAGAACTCAAAATCCTCCAAAGCATTCTTGCACAAGCCTTTAGCTTCCAACATCACAACATCCTCTTTAGAAATATTCGCAATTTCAATCAACGCATCTTTTAATTCCGGTGCTTGGCTTCTTATTGCTCTAACACTCTCAACATGACTTTCCCAACGAGTTACTGACAATGCCTTTGGTGTCAAGCCCTTCACATGTGTTCTAAAAATATCCCACCGTTGTGTTGAACCCAAAAACAAAGTGTAAATCTTTTGCACATGCAAAAAAGTTTCTTGCTTTCGCACAAGATTTTGCCATATCACATAATGTAAGGTTTAAGCTATGACATCCACAAAGAATATAAAAGGCTCTAGGATTTACATCGAGTAGCCTTTTTTGTACGCCTTGATGTTTACCTTTCATATTTGAGCTATTGTCATAACCTTGTCCTTTTATATCATCTATGTTGAGTTTTCGATCAACCAAAGCACCTTCAAGTCTCTTGAAAAGCCCAAGCCCCGATGTATCATTAACCTTTAAAAACCCGAGAAAGAACTCATTCACCTTGACTTTACTTTCATCCTCAACATCCACACATCATATAACAATCGACATTTGTTCTTCATGACTGAGATCCGGAGTACAATCAAGGAAAACTGAAAAGTACTTAGCTATCAAAATCTTCTTCAAGATTTTCTCTTCAATCTCCTTCTCCAACAAGATTATCAATTCATTTTGAATTTTGTGGCTAAGATAATGATGTTGAATTTCTTTATCTAGCACACATTGAAGGCGGTCTTGCATAATAGGATCAAATTCCGCAACAAATTGAATGAGTTGACAAAAAAGCCCATTATTCTTCTCATAAATCTTCTCATTAGTTCCACGAAATGGCAAATTATTTCGTGAAAGAACCTTCACCACCCCAATGATTTGTACTAGTATCATCTTCCAACAAACTCTCACTTTGTCGATTTGGTCTTCCATTTTTTTGTCAATTGTTGCCTTTTGTTGAAGTCTTTTATGCAAGTCCACCCACCTCACAACATTGGCGTTGTGTTCCACATTCCTTCCATGCTCTCTAAGTTTTGTAGGAAGGTTATGCCAATCATTAATTCCCTCTTTGGCCAAACTAGTTTTCATTGGTTTAGACTTGAATAACTTGCAACAAAAACAAAAGACCTTATCCAACTCATTTGAATACACAAGCCACCTCCTTTGTTGTTTCTCACCATTTGGAAGATCACAAATGTAATGATTGGAAGAGAAGTGTCTCCCCTTAATATCTTTTGGAAACACATCATTTTTTCTCAAGATCTTAATAGGACCTCGTTGTACTAACATTACCCTCTTAGCATGATTAATACTTCCCCACAATCCCGGATCGTAGTTCTCATCAACATCTTTCTCAAGGTCAAGCATAGTTTCATTTTCTTCATTAACACCTCCATCCCCAAGATTATCATTCGTAGGAATATGGTCTTCATTATGCCCCTCCCTAGATTCTTCATTTGCTACACCAACGCCTTCACCTGAAGGTTCCTCATGAACATCATTCATACGTTCACCGCTAGCTTCTTGATTAACACATTCCACTCCTACTTCTTCATCACTTGCTTCTTCAACTTGACTCGAAAGTAGATCTTTTTCTTTTTTTTCTGCATCAAATAGGCTAGAGATCGAACCCACTGGTGATTTTGCGATTGTATCTTTTCGTTGCTTGACTTTTCTATTATAGTATCCGGAATTTTGTTTTCGAACGCTCACTCATTTGTTATCATCGTCATTCTTCGTCATAGTACCTATATAATTCAAATCATAATCTATTCAAATCAATTAATAATTAGTAAATACTTAACACAAACCTACTATTTAATCAAGCAATTATTATAAAATTTGTAATATCTTTATAGTGGATCATATTATAATCAACATTTGACACAATGACACGACTACACAACACATTAACACGCGTTTCCGAAGCACACAAAAAAAAAACACATCAACAGATGATTACTCATTACTCAATCCCTAAACTACGAACAATCAAAATCTAAACCCCATAAACAATAGATTTAGGAAATAGGGCCGGCAGATTTTTATTGCCCCCTAAATAATAGAATATATTATCTGTAAAAGTGTAAAACCCTGAACCCTTTTGAGTAGAATATATTGACTTCTTCTTTGCCGACAAAGCCAAGCCGAGTCACCGTCCTCACGGAGTCAGCAAGACCAATTGTAAATTGTAAAACTCCTTTGATTTGGATGAGGTCAACAAGACCAACTGCAAACCCTTTTGATTTGTAACTTGTAAAACCCTAATTTCCAAGCAATTAATTAAGCAAACCGAGAAGTACCTTTAAGTTTGGGAAACTTTGAGAGAGAGAGAGAGAGTAGAACTGTATACTGTAGTTTGGATGAGGTTGATTTGGACGAGGTCGGCGTTGGTCACGAGGGTGGAGCCGATGAGGGTTTTGCTGTTTCAAATGGGGATCTGGGAATATGGGAATAAAGGGGGGTTTTGAATGGGGAGTTTCCAAAAAAGTATCCGTATATATATATATATATATATTTTTGTTGGCTGACGAAAAGGGCAAAACAAATAAAACGTGTCTGTGGTGCAACTCGACCTCCAATTGAGTCGTGCGAGATTTTAAAAAACCACAAGCGACCAACGCACCAATGCAATAGTTCAGTTACACAAAGGAAACTGTTTAAAATTTATTATATAACTTACAAAAAAAATTTTTTTTTGGTTGCCCTGGCCCAGGGGGGTTGCCCTAGCCCAAGGTCTTGCCAGGCTTGGGTTAGGGCCGGCCCTGGATTCATGTTGTACTTATAACCTTCAGCCTTCCGGTCTAGCATGAATGGACTTTTTCCTTAGTTGTTGTCTCGTATGTGTTCTTCTGTCAACTAAACATGACTTGTAAAATTGGTGATCGTTTTTTCCTTGTTATCTTGTTCCATGTAGCATCAGAAATATGACTTCGAGGTGAAGGGGTAATAGCGTCATCCATAAGGATTCGGGCGTATCTAAGGTACAATATTTTTTGCGGGTTTACTTTTATTTGTTTCGAGTGTCAGCAACATTAGAAAAATACTTTAATTACGGGCATTTCAAAATTTGCAAGGTTGAAATAGCCAATATGAGCATCTTCATAGCCATCTAACATGTGGAAAAAGTAACCATGGGTTTGAAGAAATTGCTTCATATGAGATTCTAAGTAGAATTTATGGACATAATAAAGTCTCAATAGATATAGCTTTGATCTGGCATCATAGAAATTTCTGGTGCTTGTTTGGTACATATGAAAAGGAATAGCATATATGCTTTAAGCATCCATATTTGCACAATTACTGCATTTTTCTGACTTGTCGAAAAAGAAAAATCATTAGAAAAAAATAATCGTGCTGTTCTGGCTCATTCTAGTAACTTCATTGCGGTTTCAACAAGGGAGTGAATGGTTGTGCTGTGACGGCTCATTCCAACGACACCCGAGAAAGAATTGAAGTTTTCAAACTCGGATGTTGTCTCTATTACAGACTCCATCTCCTTTGTCATTCCTAGATCCTTGAAAATTTGCACAGTTGTTTCCATGTGTCTCATCATCCAATTTGCCAATTCTATGACAAACCTCCTTATTCTCGGAGTTTTGATTGCTGGATTCTGATAGTTTCTCAGAATCTGAACTAGTGCCCCAGCAAATTCAGCAACTTTAATACCAGCTCTCTTGAACATGATGCTCGTTTCTTCACACGTCATAAATTCAAAAACATTCACTGCTAGTCCCACCATCACTTCTTGCAATTTTTTCTCTTCTTGCGATTTGTCCTCTTCTTGGAATTTGTTCTCTTCATGCAATTTGTTCTCTTCATGCAATTTTTTCTCTTTGGACATGATTGCTTTAATCACCTGCAATATATAATTGTGTTCATTACTTTCTTCATATTGGAAGAAAATGAGGATGCTTTGGTGTTATTGAAAAACTTACAATAGGTGTTGCATTAATGACTCCCCTTAGCTGCGGGGAACTGTCTTCTCCGATGTAGATGCACAAATTCTTTAAATTTCTTGCTGCAGTTATGCCTAGAAACGGTACTTCCAATGCTTCAACCAGCTTTTCTATTATTTTCAACTTCAAAATTCTGCGACAATTGTTCTCGCTTTCGAATGCCAGCATCGCTAGTGCTTCTCCTGCTGCAATTCTCACGTCATCCTGATTTTTAGGACTCCCCTCTTTGAAGAAAATGTTAACCAGCTCTTTGAGAACTCCTCCAGTGCCCCCAATCCTCTCTGTTGCATCTTCTTCCATTGCCAGACTGGTTAGAATCTTAATCACTAGTTTTTGCAATTCTGTGTGCTTCTCGCCATACTGCAGTATATCTCTGATATTGCTGATTGTGAATACAATTTCAGAAATTTCATACCTGAGCTGTTTGCCTGTGGTCCCCGTCGTGCTAGCCAGCATCTTCAGCACTTGGAGTGACCGTTCCACCGTCAAGATCTGGGAATTCTGGGACGGCGTGAGATGTTCATCCTTTAGCAATCTCTCCCCCGCTTGAGTGAAGTCTATGATTTTTGGCAAGAGTCCTCTTGTGTTCCCTATCTTTCCACAATTATCATGGTCGAGAGCAAGTTGCTTTAGAATAAGAAGTCCGAAATGATTGATTGTCCAGAAATCACAACTCTCGTTGTTGGGGTTGAGTATCTTCTCTGGGATTTCATCCGCCACACCATGTAGTGTCCTTTGGTTATGTAGCAGAGACGATATGGACTCCATCGCACCAGGTATTCCCGAAACCCGAAGAGCGTTCTGCTCCTCACTGGCTACTTTTGATAATATCTCCGCCGCACATTGCCTGATCTCTTCTTTTTCCATGTCTTTCCAATTCAGCATTTCGACTAACCTTTCCACAACCGGTGACGTTGTTCCGATCTTTCGGAGGGTATCGTTTGAGAACCGCTTAGTGATTGCGAATATATGTAGAATCCGAATTCCAATGAGCTGTTCATCCAGCAAATTCGAATCCAAGATGTCCATGGCGAACGAAACTATGTCCGTCTTTAATCCATCAAAAATGGATCCATTTAAGCATCTTGAATAGGCATCATAGAAGAATCTTGTAATTGGAATCATACCGGTAGACTCCAGCTGACACTCCTCATTCACCTCTTCCAACAGCTTGCAGTAAATCACCTTCCATTCCCAATATGCTTTCTCCAGGAGAAACAATAATGCTTCTGCCAGTGCCAATGAGTAGAAAAGAATCAGAGCCGCTGCACGGTTCCTCGTATCAGTATCTCCTTTCACCACCTCGCCATAGTTGCGTTCTATGAGTTTCATTAGTGACAATACTGTACATGATGTTGCAGATGCCAACTGGAGCCAGTACAGAACCTTGCTGACATATTTGGACTGCAAGGCCCACTGGAAAAGATAAAGAATCGGAACGTCTAAAGTTTCCCACGTCCGAGTCTGCATCTCTTTGCCCCTCTTCCGCCGGCTATTTTCCTGGTGCCAGCTCTTGTTTTTGTGTCTGTTACCATGTTGACTCTGCTTCGGAACAACATTAGTAGGCCGGACAAAAATTGCCTTCACGGTTTGGATTATGCCTTGTGAGGTTGATCTTATTTTGCGAAAGCTATTGATTCCGGTTTCTGTGATCACATGTGTGGCTTGGTGTTGTTGCCATTCAAGCTCGTGGCTCCGGCTGAATATCCGGGTCCCCTCAATTAACAGAATTATGGTTATGAACCAGAAGTCCGATCTACTAAGGGTGATTGCGAAGCCACCGAGTAAAACCACCGTTGCCCAGATAAAACCCAGAGTTCCTAACCCCGTCGCTGCTTTTTCAAGCATTGCTAGCCGGAGAGCAAAGAGGGTTAGCTTCTTTTCCGGCGCATGAGCTGTGGGTCCTGAGGGAGAATCAGGATTTAAATTGCTACCGTTTTTCGCGTGAATATTGCTTTGTGTTTCGGCAACGGTATGCTTATCGATCTGCAAAGAAATAGTTCCTCCTCCTGTCTCTTGATCATGATCCATAGGATCAAATTGAACTTGCTGAATACAAGGTGGTGTTTTTTTGGTTCTTGGGTGGGTCAGATTGGAATTTGAGATTTGAAAGTGTTGGGTTGAGATTGAGCTTTGGTTTGAATATGATGCTGTCTTTGAGCTGTGAAAGGAGAGAATGGGGGAGTGGTGGTTTATATATACTAATAAAGAGGCAAATGAAGCTAACCCTTTCTGCAACTTTTTTTTAATATGCTACTAAAATGTTATGCGGTTTCCCTTTCTGTAACCTTTTAAAATATGTTGCTCTCTTTGTATTTTTTTCAGTTTTTGTGGGATCTCCGGGCCAGCGTACTTGCACTTCAACTATTCCCGCGACTACTCCCCTCTTTGATTCAGTCAAAGGTAGACCATTCATACCAGAATTAGGAAATTCACAAGAGATTTAACTCTTGTAGCCTGATATCAAGAGCATGTGTCATGTGTGGGTTTACAACTCCTCCTTATTGCCACTTGAGCCACCCCTTGAAGTTACCGTTTGAGCGCGGCCTCTCTCGAGGAAGGTACTTTCCTTCTGTCCTCTCTAAAGGTGTTTTCGTGACCCCAATTCTCCTCTTGCTAGATCACTTCCACAATCAAAATCCCTTTTTCCTGTGATCAAAGGCAGCCTTATGATCCTCCATTTTTTTTTGCCTGAACAGACCCATTAGGGAAATGACCAATTTGACCCTATTTGTGGTGTCTTCGGAGACTGTGTACAGGGTACGGTTTTCATTCCCATACCGTACAGCGCTGGCACCAGCCAATCTGTGTTGTTTTTGAGAAAAAAAATGATTGTGACACAAATTTTGTGCCACAACTAACCACAACCCCACTCACATGGGGTGTGGGTCCCACATGGGCCCCACGTGATAGCCCCACACCCCATATGAGTGGGGTTGTGGTTGGTTGTGATACAAAGTTTGTGTCCCTATCACTATTGAGCAAATCCTGTAACCTAGAACTGTGATTCCATTGCGGCTCAAAAAATAGTTGGTGCCTTATGGTACTGCATTATTTTTTTAAAATAATTTTTGTTCTAAACTTTTTGATATGAGAAAGTAACACTAACAACTCCGAAGCTGTATCCTATATCTCACATCCACTGGTAGGGCGAGTTGGATAACCGTTATTCTAACCGGTTCAATATTTATAACCTTGATATATGGTATAAAGGTCATGTGACATGAGTTCCTTGTAATTACTGGTTCTTTGGCAGTGGTGAGACAAAAGTATGTTAAGTCCGATATGCAGATTTGATTCCCTCCAATTTCCTCTAAGCCACCTCTATGAATGAATTGGTGGTTCTAACATGGCTGCCGTATTTTCTCGCTATTTTTTACATTTTTTTTTTTGTCTAAGTTTCTTTTGTTTCTTGGTGTATTTTGTTTCGGACATTTCCTGTCCTTTTTTTTTAAACTGTTGGTTAAGGCCTTTGCGTGGTGTAGTTTGTATTGGGTTTTCTATCAACTAGAGGTTGGAGCACTCGCGATGCATGTGCAAGTCTAACTTTAATTAAAAATAATAATAAATTATGCACAAAAGTTTCCGGCTTATCGTAAGATTGCGTTTGCATTGCATTATCTTTTTTTGACAAATAAACAACACTACTATAAAAAAATATCACACCAAATATGTTATTCACACTTCCCATATTTATGCAATGTATTGTGATAGATTACACGTAATCAAACCATACATTACTATGCTAACACCGTCCTCGCCACCGGCTTTTCTCGATCAATTTCTAGTAGTGAAGTAGGATTTGTAAGTTTGCAACTATCCAAACCCACATCTAAATAATAACAATTTTTTAAATACAAAAAGTAATAAACCCCAAAAAAAAAAGTGAGACTCCCTGTTGTATGAAGTATTAATTTCTTAATTAGCGATTCGTCTACTCTTTCACTTTAAGCACTATTTTCATATTGCTTTTGAAGAAAAAAAATTCACAACCTCGTTTTTTTTTTCTTCACGGGGTGCTCTAAGTTTAAATCCCCCCTAAATTTGGGTGCTAAGAGATTTGATAAAGTTTTGAAAACAATGAAATTATGGAAATTATGATGATAGATAACAAAACACATAGATTAAATGAGAAACAAATTTGGAGAAGATTGTAAACTGATCGTTACTATCATTTGGTAAACTGAAGTTACTTTACCATTTGATGGAGTTCTATGATAAATAAAATTAAGGAGAAGAAATATCTACAGTAACAGGAAAATATTTTTTTTTAGGTGAGAGAAAGACCTCATCAAAGTATCAAACCATAGCCAAAGATGATGTAGGACTGAAGAAGGCTATTTTGTTGTGGAAGGAGATGGTTTGGAAAAAGTGGGGGTGTAAAACTGTTCATGGCAAACTGTCCATTGCAGCTACGTGGAATTAATTAGGCGTGTAAAACTGCCCATGGTGTTTTAGCCCTTATGGTTATTTGGGTAACATAATGTTTCTCATTTGGAATTAGGGGTATTTTGGGATTTTAAAATTTTGAGTCAGCTTCAAAAACTACTCCACACCAAAAAGCTCCTCCCCCCCTTTGTATATTAGAATAGATATTATCTGTAGTTTTTTGGCTAGAAGAGAGAACAATGCATTAATCAACCAATCAAACAAACACAACCACTAATAAAAAAAGAGGAAAAGAAATGAAAAGAAAAAAAAATATAGGACATATAGAGTTGCCGGCAATCCGGACTAGTTGGCTGTTGTTTCTATAAAAAAATAAAAAAGAGAGAGAGAGAGAGAGAGAGAGAGAGAGAGAGAGAATGCCTTCAAATTAAAATTGAGAACAATGCATTAATCAACCAATCAAACAAACGCAACCACTAATAAAAAAAGAGGAAAAGAAATGAAAAGAAAAAAAAATATAGGACATATAGAGTTGCCGGCAATCCGGACTAGTTGGCTGTTGTTTCTAAAAAAAAAAAAGAGAACGCCTTCAAATTAAAATCATATCGAGATACATTTTAGTAAAGAGATAGAAATATATTAATCAAAACCACCGATTCAAAAACAGGAAAATAATATAACCAAAAGAAAAATCACCGCCCTTAAAATCGCCTCCGTCGTTATGAGGACATTGAGGAGTCCGGATCTTGGTTTGTTAAGCACTTGTTCTGTCCTTTTCGAAGGGAGTATTTTATTTAGCCCTTATCCTTCCGTTGACTAAACAAAGCAATTTGTGAATTGACAATATTGCGCTACCTGAGGTCTCCTCGTGACTACACGCATGGGGTTATATGGGTCATTTATATACACACGTTGAATTGTTGACATGTCTTTATCTTTCCATGCTTTGTTAATTCGAAGCATGACCTGTAAACTGATTATTATTTTAAGGTCAGCTTTATTTTATTTTCCCTAGTGGAGAGATCAACTACATTAGAATCGACATAATCATCCGGCCAATTTTTTTCAAAAGATTTTATCAAAATTTAATAAAATCAACTTTTGATGTTATCAAATCTCTTCCTCATCTAATAAATCTTGGTTTTATCTTGATAAAATCGTATGAGAAACTCACCTTAAAGAGTTTAGTGTTTATTTTATTAATGATAATTCACACAATTCTCAATTCTTATGTCATTATGAAAGAATTGGGAGAATTTTCCTATGTATTATTCCACTGTACCCTGTAATGGTCTTGGAATATGATTCATAAAATTGAATCAGAGTCATTAGAGTAACAAACGGTTCTGCAATGTGGGAAAGTCTTAAGTACTCAAAAAATGCTCAGGTGAATCTGGACCACTAATTTTAAATTTTGGATAAATTCTGAGCGTGTTTTCTGGTTATATGTAACATTCCTAATTCTCACGTTGTATGATAAGTGAAAATCCTACAAAATTGTTGCACAGGATTTCCCATTTTTCGTGTAACCCCTTTTTATCATTTGACCCTGATTTCAATACATAGGATACATGGTCACATTGCATATCCAAAGTTTTATCTAAATTCTGTGAAAACATGTTAATTTTGGTACTCCATATCTAAATTTATGTAAAATGGCACTCCATATCAAACCCATTCGTGAAATTACCCTATTGTCATACTCGAGGTTTCTTAGGAGACGACGGTTTTTTAATCAAGAACGATACAGGTTAGTACGTATTGCTTTTTAGCAGAGTTGGCAAATGAGTGGGTTGGATTCAGTATGAGCGGGTTGATATGGTTATGAGTCGAATATGAGCAACTTAAATATGGGCCAATATTAATTGGGTTGAATATGGATGGATCGAATATGGGTTAAGTCAAACCCAAAGCAACCCAACCCGTTTTATTCCCATGGTTAATTTAGAATTGAAATTGAAACTACTCTCACTCTCTCTCTTTCTCTCTCTAACACACAAACCCGCCAAGCAGAGTCAATGTGTTTGCATACTGGATCAAAAATAAAAATAACAATAAAAATCATGTGTTCATGTGTGTAAGAGAGAAGCAGAGAGAAATGTACATACAAATCTTTACTTTTAAAAAAAACTGTTGGAATTCAAAATACATAAAGTTGATTTACGTAAAATGATACGGATATTCGCCATAGGATGATTAAAATTTGGCAACTTTCGATTTTTTATTTTTATTTTGGCATTTGTGGATTATTGGATCGTTTTGACAAGAAGAATTTACAAAATAAAATATTATTAACTAAACCAAAAATTTTGTGAATAAAGACAAATAATTCAATAATCCTCAACTATTTGGATTATTTTTGTCTTTATTGAACTTTTTAAATTTTTTTTATAATTTTTTGACTTTTTAAATTCCTCTCGCTGTGACAGACCTGTAATCCACAAAAAATAAAAGCAAAATTAACAAATGCAATTTTTTAATAAAGACAAAATAATTAACTTATTAGTTTATTTTTTCCAAAGCACCTCTCAATATACTTTTTAATCATCATATGGCAACGACTTTTTTTTTTGGAACATATAAAATAATACCACAATTTCAAAGGTAATTCTTGTTCGAAAGTTACCAGTCCCTCATGTTGGATCAATATATTCCAATAGGCTTTTTTTTTTTTTTTCTCCAACCCACTTTCAACCCAGCCAACCCATGTAAATATGAGTTTATTGGGTTCAACCGATATTACACTATGGGTAGGGTTGGGTTATAAGTGAGCAAGTTGGGTTGCGTTCATAGATTGGGTTACCGATTGCCGCCTCTACTATTCAGCATATTCAATACGTTCGAAGTTTGATTCTGTTTCACCTCAAATAATGATCGGTATTGGCCAATACTAGTCAGTGCATTAGATCCTCTCCAACCTTTGGCTTCAAAATTGGGGATGTGACAATTGGCATTTCCAAATTTGACATGTACAATTCTTCCTCTCCAACCATAGCTTTAAACTTGAAGTTGTCATTTTTCTTTTTGGAAAGTTTTGTTCTCAAATTTTCACTTTTTCTAACAAAAACAGATTTGACATTGCCTTAAAAAATAGTATGAGTAAAGGTTATGCCAAATCTACATAGGAATTGACATTTCAGATGCCAGATGGGTTGGAGTTGGTGTTGACTTCAAAAATGGCAATTACTTCACCACGAAGATTTGAAGGGTGTAATTTTTATTTTTAAAAAAAGTGGATGAAAGTTTTTAGAAAGTGTAAAAAATGTATTGAAGGGTGTAATTTTTATTTTTTTTTGTGTCTTTTCTCTACTTAGTGAAAACCTTATGGGCTTTCATTATTTTTTTTTTTGATCCATTATGGGCTTTCATTAGCAGGACCATTTTTTTATCCGCTACACGATTTCCATGAATCACTGATTTTGACGTACTCCTGGGGGTACTTTATTTAGCCATGTGATCTATATGTTATCTGCCATATTAGATACAGGGTTATACAGCTCATGTTAGATACATATTTTATCTTTCCATGCTTTGTTAACTCGATCGAACCCTCGAAGCATGACGTTAAAACTAATTATTTTAAGGTCCTCGTGAGGAGAATGATGAGGTTTTTTTTTTTTGTGTTTTTTTTCCCCCCTAGTGGGAAGGTCAATTAATATGGGATCGACCAATCATCCAGTAGAGATTAGTGTTTATTTACTGTATTTAATTAATGGCGCTTAGCATGATGCCAATAACTAGGACATTTTTCTTGATGGAATAGTTAGGGATGACAATTTCCCCCAAATGGATATCCGCCCTGCCTGCTTATTTGGAGGCGGATAGTACTTGATTTTTTATCCAATGAGAGTATGTATGGTAGAACTTAATGAATCTCTGGTTGAACATGGGGCGGGTATAATTTTGTGATACTCACCTCTAATTACCCATGCCCGCCCTGCTCCAAATTGTATGTATATATATATTTTTTAATGTAGAATGTACGATTGTGTTCCGTCGGTATTCTCAGTCTCAGAGCGACCTTGCTTGGTCAACTAGGGGCGCTTTCCGGACCTTCTCCACCTCCTTTTTTCTTTCTTTTCCATGCTTTCTATTGGTCAACAACCAACAAAAGTTTTTTTAGTTCTTCACTACTTGTACACGCTTGACGGAGTTATCCAGTTGAGGAATACAATTCATAAAACTGAATCCGAGTCATTAGAATACCAAGTGTCCGCAACACTTTAGGAGGTCCTGGCTTGTAGGGTTGGGCTACTCAAAAGTTTTTTTCATGCTTAGCAACATTTACTAGTACTCCTACCTTACATATAAAAAGAGAACAAGTTCAAAACCCAATGGGTTGTCGCAGTCGTTAATCGACTTGTCTCGGTGGGGTTTATCACCTCAATATTGGATGCATGGTCAATTATCCTAGATAGTGATTTGTCTTTGGTGCTATCAGGGCTACGGAAAAAGCTAGAGAGATTAGTCTGGTTCATCGGATATTCTTCATTACTAAAAAAAAAAAGGAGAGAACTAGTTCATCATCCTACTCATCGTGATACAATACTTCCCACTTGTTTTTGTTTATGGATCCCTCATTTGTTACGTTGTTTTAAATAGTCTAATTTCTCGTGTTAGATAAATAATTCCCATTTGATTTCTTTATGAAGTCTTCGCTTGTCACGTTCTTAATTTTGAATAGATGTGACAACTCCATATACCACACAGACCATGCTTTTTTAAAACAATTTTTCGAGTAGCAGCTAGAAATCAACGCAATAAGATATCTGCAACTAGTTGATCCGATGTATCCTTTTTTTGCACTAATTTTTTCCGAGGCCACTCAAAAATATATTTTAAAATTTTTGAACGGTTTGGATCATTTGTGCAGGACTCGTAAGTGGACTCCGCGACCGCCTCTACCCCATTGGTACAATGTTGATCAGTCCCTCAGAATTTCTGTTTTTTCTTAGGCTTCCCTGTGACGATTTGAAAAAGGTATTGGGTAAAAGTTAGTGGAAAAAAGCATATTGATAATGTTTCTGCAAAGGGTAATTCTGAAAGTTAATGTTCAAAGTATAACAACGATGTCCTAAAAAAGTTGAATTTACGAAATTGGACACTTACAAAAGAATGGAGGGATTAATTTTTATTGGATGCGAGGAGATATGGAAGGAGTGGAATATGGAGAAACAAGAGATTAATATACATGGGTAATAAACCATTATTTATCCCTTATACATGGGCGGTCAGGACATGACAATAATAGAAATTATGTATATGGGGCGATAAGGCCAGACACCTAGGATCAGACAAGGTGCACGGAAAAAACCAAAAACATACAGACAAAAGAAAAAAAGAACAAAAAAATACAGAAGAAAGGAATCGCCGCCTTGCATGCGTCATCGGAAGTCACCGGTCGTCGTCGCTGCGCCTACCAGAGCTATTGAAAGCCGCCGCTCGCCGTCAATGGTGGAGATCTAGACCGGGAACCCCAGATCTGGCCCTCCACAGGCCCAAAAATTGATGCAATCACCCACACCGGTCCAGAGAGGAACGTATCCGGCATGGGGAGTCTCCAGACACCCTAAAAGGTGTTTAGAGGAGGGGGAGGGGGAAGGCCGGCGGCCATGGGAGGCCTTTCCCTCTCCTCACTTTCTCTTTCTAAAAATTCGTACGTAAATTTTCCTTTCAAGATTTTTTTTTTTTTTTTTGTGGAACTCATGGATTTCACTAACACCTTCCCACAGGGATCTACAGCCGCCCTTAGGCCTAATTTGGCTTAAAAGTGGTTTTTGGATTATTGGTTTTTTCATTTCGTTTTTGTTCAATTTTTTTTGCATTTGTTCGTTTCGCGTCAAGATTTTGTGGTTTATGGATTCCTCTCGACGAGACGAATCTAACGAGTATAATATTGTGGTCAAAATTCAAATTTTTTTGAATAAAGCCAAAATAGGTGGATTATTGGCGAGGAATCCATAAACCATCTTAACGCGAAACGAACAAATGCAAAAAAAATTGAACAAAAACGAAATGAAAAAACCAATAATCCAAAAACCACTTTTAAGCCAAATTAGGCCTTAAACAGCTGAACTCACGTGGGATATGATAGATTATTTTTCTCTTTCGTCATGACATAATATATACTTGTTTTTATAATGTTTGCTGGAAACCTATCCATAATTATTTTGAGATTAATTAAACTCATGTGTGACATAATAGATTATTTTTCTATTTCATCATGACATAATACTTGTTTTGAAAACGTCTACAAGAAACACCAAAATCGAACGCAAACCAGTCACATTCTCATCGTGGGGCATACTTATATAAAATATGGGTATGGATGTACATTTACATAACGATACAATACCAAAATATGTACAAACTATATCTTGCATGAAGTTTTCCATCTTACTCATAACGATTCCTCATGAATAACCAAACGAGTAACAGAGACCGGAAAATGAAATAATTGAGATGCATTTAAACTGGCCTACACACTCTGACCCTAAAATCTATAGCTATGACTTACTAATAAGAGGATCTACTGCATGTGGTTTTCATTTTCAGTTCCCATTTTGCCCTTATGTGTTTTATTTCCAGTCTTACCACCCCCAAATAATAGAGACATGCACCGCTTCACCCCCTGTTCCTCTGTCCGAATTTGTTAGTCTATTTTGAGAGTTTTGTGCCACTTTTCAAATGATTATATCCTATAATTGATAATATTTTATGTAATTTTCTATAACTTACTAATAAGAGAATGTACTGCATGTAGTTTGCATTTTCAGTTCCCATTTTTTCCTTCTTATGTGTTTTATTTCTAGTTTTGCCACCCCCAAATAATAGAGACATGCACTGCTTCACCCCTTGTCCCTCTGTCTAGATTTCTTAGTCTATTTTGAGAGTTTTGTGCCACTTTTCAAATGATTATATCTTATAATTTATATTATTTTATGTTATTTTAAAAACATTGTCTTATAGAACTAATCGAAATCTATCAAACAAAATCTATATTGGATATATAATTACTTTCCAATTTAAAGATATCACTTATTTTTTATCCGGTTTCAACGAGGGACATATAAATCTATACGGAGGGAGTAATATTCTTCCACTATCTTTCTCCCAAGTTCTATTGTCCTTTCGCCCCCTTCTCTACGATCAGAATCAAAATCAATCCAAAATTTGGAATCAATCAAGCCGTCTCCATCTCCTGGGTATCAATTAGAAAAAGAGGAACTTTGACTTGCTTGCTGAGCAAATGGTGTGAAGGATATGAATTGGATTGATTAAAATTAGGAATTGATAATCTACTTATTCATAAAATTTCATCTTTTCTCTATTTATTTTGTACCTAAGCTGTGTGTGAGAGTGTGTGTGTCAATTTAGGGTTTTTGGTTGTTGTATGCGTCTGAAGTTTTGCGATTTGACATCTGCTCTATGCTTCTCCTATATTACTGTTTGTGTGCTCTGGTTTTCATATATTCGCTGCTTTTTCCAGCACGGCTAGCCGGAGAGCAAAGAGGGTTAGCTTCTTTTCTGGTTCATAAAGTTTGGGAACTGACGGGAAATTAGGACTTTTTGGTGTGGCAATAATGATTTGTGGACGACTTTTTGGTGTTTCACAAATCAAAATGATTTGTGGAGGACTTTTTGGTGTGTCAATAACAATTCGTGGATAGAAAATGGTAGATATGTCAATCTGCAGACGAAGGCTTCCTTTTCCCGCTTCTATGTCTGGACCAGGATCCATCGGATGAAATTGAACTTGCTAAATCTGACGTTTTTTTGGTTTTTTGTTGGGTGGATAGATAAGATTTGAGTTTGGGTTTTGAAGTGGTGGGTTGAGGTTTAGTTTTGGTTTGAAAATGTTGCTGGCTTTGAGCTGTGGAGTAGAGTAGGGAATGAGGGAATGGTGGTTTATATAGAAAAATAAAGAGGAAAATGAGCCTTCGGAACACACTTTAGGAATTGAAGAGGAAAGAAAAACGTCAAGTTGTATCTCTTCGTTTTTTGACCAAAAAAAAAAAACAAACAAATTCAAGCCACTCTCACTTTTTAATCTTATTTATGACGGGGTAAAAGGGGATAAGATCTGTAGTTTTATGACTTCGTCAGTTTGTGTGTACTTTTGCGCTTCTTTTGACCACAGTGAATTTGTATTGAATTCACTAATTCACATCTCTGTGAAATGTTGGTTACACCCTTGTGAATTCCGGTTCAATTCACGAATCCACCCCTTGTGAATTTCTAGTTATACCCTACGTGAATTTCTAGTTATACCCTATGTGAATTTGTGTTCAATTCTCAGAATCCCCGGTAAGCTCATGTTCAGTTCACAAATACACATCCCTGTGAATTGTTGCTTGGACTGTGTCTGAAAAATGATGCATGAAGACTGAAGTTGATGCAGAACAAGTAGCGGCCCAATTCTATGATTAGTTAGACCGGTCGAAGGCTTTTAATAAAATATAATTCCGAGTTATATCTCTTTCTTCTTGTGGATTCAAAAACCTCGTGGATTCGAGACCTATTCTCGTTTGAACTAGTACGCAACTAGTTTCCCGTTGATTCCGCTGCGTCAGAAGTTTGAGTTTTGAAGTGGTGGGTTACTGTCTTCGAGTTTTGAAGTGGAGAGAATGAGCTTTTGGAACAGTGAACACATTTGAAGATTGGGAAGGAAAGAAAAACAGTAAGTTATCTCTCTTTCTGCAACATTTTGTTAAGGAAGTTCGTAGACTACATTTATAGGGTTTGTCATAGTACAGGAATTCCTTGAAATCACCATGTTTCCCTACTTGAGGGTTCTTTGGATACTACATTTACAGGGTTTAAAGGTCATGTTACAGGAATTCCTTGAATGGCTCATTTTATCAGGTATTCATGGGAGAAAAGCAAGTATCTTTCCGGTTTTATTTAGCCACTTGATCATCTTTCCATTGGCTGAACTAACCCATCATGGAAATGACCATATTGCACTACTTGAGGACTCTTTCGCCTAAAGGTTACATAGGCCATGTTAAATAAATATGTTGAATCGTTGTCATGTCTTTAGTTTTTCATGTTTTGGCTGAACTAACCCATCATGGAAGAGTTTTTTTGTCTTATGGGTATTCAATCAGGTTATGATGGACCAATTCATACTCGAGATATCGGTGTTTATTTGACTAATAACGATTAGCAATTTGCTCAACTCTCATGTCGTTTTGAAATAATTAGACAATATTTCCAATGTGTGCATCCCTAAGAGTTTTTTTTTTTTGGAGTGTCATTAATACAATTCAATCCGAGTCTAGGGTCATATAGGCCATGCCAAATAAATATGTTGAATCATTATCGTGTCTTTATCCGTTTTGGGTGCATGCATCCACGGTAACAAAAAATGGTTTTGGAATACCATTAATACAATATCCATCTAAATTTGCAGTTATGTAAGCCGTGTTAAATAAATATGTTGAATCACCGTCACATGTCATATTTTCATATTTTGTTAATTGGAACTAGACCTATAGTGGCTGGGGGCCAGGGGCCAATGGCTTCGGCCTATGGTCCCTGCCCTCAGAAAATGTTGGTCAAAAGTGACTACGAGCCTGCCTCGTCTCACTGCCGAAAGCCTTGTAGGAGGGCTACGCCTGGCGAGACTGTACGCTCTGGTGTAGTTGCAGCCACCTGAATCTTGATTAGGCAACCTTTGCTGAGAGGACGGTTGTGTCAACTGAGCCGAGGGCCTAGCTGGGACAGTTCTTTCAACAGTTGGATCATCTAAGAAATGGTAGCCATATATCTCATCACAGGGAGATTTGCCGAACTGATGGGACTAGGTAGTAATCCTTTGGACGTCACGCGAGAGAACGAGGTTTCTTATGAGATCAGGCCACTAGAGCACCCAAGGCCCTTCACCGCGGAAATGTGACTGATGTGATCGGTGACATGTGATTGAAGTGACGTCAAGCACGTTTGGGTGGTGTGCCAGTGGCAGCTGACAGACTGCGTGACAAATCGGGGAGGATTCCTAGAATTGTTGATTTTTTGGGCGTGTCAGGGCATGACGTCAGCTGAAGTGGCGGGGAAACCTGAGGCATTCATGACCTGCCTGTGTGTTGTGTCAGGTATGGCCAGAGTGTGTGAAGAGTATGTGAGGATCATGGATAACTTAACAAGCAAGTTCCCTTTGTCTATAAAAGGGAGATTGGCTTACCTAATCTGGGATTCTCTTCTCCATTCTCTCTAAAAACTCAGACTTAAACTATATTTCCAGTCATATCTTCCACATCCGGTCACTCATTAAACCATCGGAGTGCCTTCCCGGACCACCACCGTCTGGGCTTGGCACTAACGCGGGTGTTCCTTGTGCATATTAGATTTTAGGTCATCCTCCACTTTTGCTAAACCCTTTGCTCCGATTCAAAAAGGTTCAAAGAGGATCGTCGGAGAAGCAGTCACTCGAAGACCTTTAGGCTAATTATACTTGGTCTTAGTGGGGAGAACAGGTGGAGTTTTTCTTTTGACCAATGGGAGCTTAATTAGGTTACGAGGGACCAATTTATGCTTAGATATCAGTGGTCTTTGATTAATGACGACTAATTTTATTGAGACCCGACTGGGGAGAACAATGGTTTTTTATTTTATTTTAAGGGAGCTCAATTAAGTTAGGATGGACCAATTCATGCAGTCATGCATGAGACATCAGTGTCTTGATTAATAAAGATTAGCAAGTTGCTGAAGTCTTATGTCATTTTGATTAATTTTATGAATTGACAGATCCTATAGTGCGTCTCCTGTAGTATTTCCTGTAGTGTGTCACCGTTCATCTCAATAATCAATGATTCAAATATATTTGTTAACTATTACACCACTATTCAAATATATGTATTTATATTTTCACGTGTTTTTAGTTGGAAGCATTGACCTTTAAACTACTTATATTTAAGATCTCGTAAGCATAACAAGTTGGGAGTTTTTTTTTTTTTTTTTTGCCTAATGGGAGCTCGATTAGCTTAGGATGGACCAATTCGTATTCGAGATATCAGTGATTATTATTTAATTAATGATATTTAGCAAGTTGCTCAACGCTCATTAGTTGCGATTAGCAAGCTGCTCAACACTCAGGAGGGAAAATTCAACTTATCGAAGGAAATATTATCATTAACATTATCATATGTCTTTATTTATGTTTTCACGTTTTGTTATTTGGAAGCATTGACCTTTAAGCTAATTATATTTAGGACCTTGTATGGCAAACAAGTCGGAGTTTTTTTTTTTTTGCCTAATTAGATTAGGATGGAAAAATTCGTACTCGAGATATCTGAGTTTACTATTTATGAATATGACGATTAGCAAGTTGCTCAACGCTCATGTCATTTTGAAATAATTTAACAATTTTCATAATGGGTGCATCATACTCGAGATATAGTTTTTATTTTACTAATGACAATTAGCTAGTTGCTCAACTCTTATTACTTTTGAAATAATTAGATTTAGTCCAAGGCCACTCTAATTACTCTTTGACTCTTTCTGTGTCAAATTTGGGGATCCTGTAGTGCGGCATCCGAGCTGTTGATCTCGGTAATCAATGCCTCTAATTTCATCTCGGCAATAGATGACTTAAATCATGTAAATACTAAGATGAAATCAAAACCATTAATTGAACGATCAACGGCTCCTACTACATGATCCCTAATTCCGTCTGTGACGACCTTTTCAGATTCAGTCCGAGAAACGTATCAGACCTCTTCTACCACAGTTCCATACTAGTTTACGTTACAAGCATATGTAGATGATGTGACGTAATTTTATCATGGCATGGCCACATCACAATTTGCATATGTAATCTTTTTTTTTTTTTAAAGGTATTTGCTAGTTCATATCTCTAGTGATGACGATACAAGTGATTCATGGATTGTGTGATAGAATCGGGAGAAAACTGATTTTGACTCCTTTGGGCTCTTTTCATTTGTCAAGAAATTAGTGACGGGAAACTATTTTCGAGAAATTACAGTGAAGTGAAGTATAGGAAAATGAAAAGCATTTTCGTTATGTGTTCATTTGGTAAAAGAAAACAATGAGAAAGTTGGAAAGTAGTATTTTAATTGGTAAAAGTTTATGGAGATGCAATGTTCCTGCAAAATCTTACTCCGTTTGTTTTTTGCAAGAAATGTTTTGAGGGAAAATTAATTATTGTGAAAAAGTTAGAAATGTGAGTCTCACAACTCTCTTGCTTAACACATTAGTACCGATTACTAATCACAATGTTTTATAGGGTTTGTGATTTGACTCAATAGCGAATGTCATTTCTCTTGTGTTTCAGTTTTGAATTTCAATTACCAAAAGTGCATATCTAAAAAAGGAAAATGAAGGCAAAGATGTCCACTTTATTTTTCTAGAACCCTTCTCATTTACTTCTTGCAAAGGTATTCTCCGGCTTTTAATCTATTTTAATGTGTTACATGGACAAATTATTATTTTTTGGTTCATATGAAAATTAAAAAATAGGATTACACTCTTTCATAAGCCACCCCTCTCATACCAGCTTCCAGGAGAGGATGATGTCAACTGGTGGCGAGATGTGAGAGACCCACTTGTGATCTTGTTCAACTCCAATGTTTGCTAGTGTATTTGCAACTGTGTTTCCTTCACAGTAGATGTGCTTCAAGAACCAGCCAGTAGAAGCTATGAGAGCCTTGCACTCTTGGGTGAGAATTGTAAGAGGAGAATAAGCTGGGGCCTCTCCAGTAATAATAAGGGCTATAGAAGTTGTAGAATTTTATTACACTTGAAGTGCCTTCATGTTTTGGTTTCGAACCAACTCTTAGCCTTTGAAAATTCTCCACAATTCAGCTTCAAGGCTAGTACAGTTACTTCAAGGCTAGTTGGACAAATTATGCTACTTTCACACTCTTTCGTAATCTTTTTTTTTTTTTTTTTTTTTTTTTGTCAAAAGCGATACTCCATTCATTGAAAAACTCAAACAATACACACAATTCATAACGGGGAATTCCTTAAGGATCCAGGAATCCCAAGGCCATACTGGTGGGAACTCTTTCCACTCCCTCCAACTGTCTTCATTTATCCCCCTTTGACCGAGGACATGCGCACTGCTATTTCCCCTGCTTTTGATAAACAAAAACTTCTTTGAAATTCAAGCAGATTTCATTAGCCTTTTATTTATCAATTTTTGTACTCCCTCCTCCGTCCATATTTTATAGTCTAATAGTCCAGTATTCCATTTTCGGCTGTCTCATAATAAGTGTGTATTCTAAAAAGTTAACGTATATATATACAATTATTATTTTAACCTTTTAAAAAGTAAGTGAAAGAACAACAATAACATAACTCATTTAGTCCCCAATAATTGGGGGTATGGGCGGGGGATGGACATGAGACAAACCTAACATTTGGCAATAAATGCACAAAGTGGCTGCTCCTAGAATACCACTAAACAGATGGATTTGAGACAGACCTATCATTTGGCAATACATGAATAAAGTGGCTGCTCACAGAATACCACCGAAACAGTGGTCTCCCTATACCGTCGAGTTTGCTGCAGAATCATGCCCTCAAATCAAAGCCAAAAAGTATCAGAGAGGGCAGACTCAAGAATCATCTTGATTTATGTGCACATTACCATATTTCTTTCATTCAGCATCCAGAGCATTGGCGTTTCACAATTAAAGAGTTAATGGGTAAAAGTTAAAAATAAGTTTAAAATGTGGAGGTAAAAGTTGGTGTAAAACTGTAAAGTAGAGGTAAAAGTTAATACAATAGACCGAGGGAGTATTGTTCTAGTGAAGCGCATCATTATCTACCAACCAAAGAATGTGTTGAATTGGCTTCTCAAGTAGCATAAAAGAGCAGTCACCCTGGGCAAGATACACAAGTTGACCAGAAAAACTTATTCAGTGTTACTAGAGCATCAAGGGCCTTGGGGCACGGCACCATAATCTCTTGTTCACTTGAGGTTTCAAAGCCGAGCCTCGATCTTGTAGCGAACAGTTCGATTCGTTTGCAGCCTTAAGTCTCTTTATTTTCTTTTTCCATGTTTCACCTTCTTGGGATTGATACTTGGCAGAAATAAATTAAAAAAATCCCTTGGCATTCATGAATCATTCATTGTATCAAAAGTGAAAGCTAGACCGATGGAAGTTCCGAGATTTCAAATTTACACCAACTTGATCATTTCTTCATCTAATTCACGTCGACCTCCTATTCCCAAACTACCACTCCTTCCGCAAAGCCACTTAATGCAGGGATAACATTGCAAGATTGAATATACATTGATGTTGGTAGACTAAAGTGGACGACGCTAAAGACACTAGGAAACTTTTTATTTTCAAATTTTTTTCTTCTTTAGTAATTTTTTTTAACTCGTTGAAACAAACGACTAAGCTAATGAAATATGATCCTAATCTTTACATTCTAGTAAAGATTATGAGAAAAAGGCCAAAAAGACTCGGTCAAATACACCCAAAAGTATAGACCAAAGGGGGCATAAAAATAGGAAAAGCAAATGGAGTAGATTGGCTAGGTATAGCTCCGATCTCACCATTCAGAACCTCAGATATTCCAAAGAGGCAAAGACCCCTATTAATCACGATTGCAGGATAAGTAGGACTCATGATCCAAGATTACTGATAGTAGCCATATATATGATACAGAGAAAACTGGCACGGGCTATTCTTATTCATTCTCGTTCTCTATCTGAAATCTGAGACTCTTTTCCGGGAAAGACAAAAAGTTCTTTCTGGGAGCTTTGCAGCCAAACCATTCGCGTTATTGCCTGCAAGTCATTTCACACCAATGTTGTCACAGTTCAAAGGTGAACTCACCAGCTTCCACATCTAAGCGTCCGCCTAATCCAACCAAGGGGCACTAAATACATAACCAGGGAGAAAAATAGTTTTACAACTTAAAGAGCAAAATAACAATTTAAGTTCATCATCTGAAAACCAATTTGACATTATACTCAACGCGTCGAATCAAAGCTTGGAACATAATCTCAAATGTGTCTGGAGTTTGGTATGCATTTAGAGGCTAGGTTGAGGTAAAAATTGGATCCATATGTAGATGACAACTGTGACTAGCAGTGGAGATCGATATGCTTTGCTGAGTAGCATTATAGCATAGGACCATCAAAACCCAGTTTCTTTACAAATGACAAGAGTTTAATCCTCTTTGTCCCATACATGAGAAGGAAAGTGAATGAGCCTTTGCTATGGGTGCACCATTTGGTGCACACCAAATGCAGACCGCATGGGATTTCACACAAATGATCGGAGCTGATTAGAGCTGATCAACTTATTCAAATTATGTTTTTAAGGGTCCTTGTAAAAAATCAGCTCAATCGGATATCAGTAGAGGCTTGTTCAGTTCTTTGTTCAATTGAAATTGAGCAAAGAACTGAACAAGCCTCGGATATCATTGAGCAAGAACCGAACAAGCCTCTACCGATATCCGACCAAGCTGATTGTTTATGGGACCCCTATAAACAAACAACGCAGTGTGCATTTGGTGTACACCAAATGGTGTACCCACAGTTTTATTGGAAAATTAATATATTGAACACATTCTTTTTTGGAGTTCATGAACTAAAGCTGTTTGGTTTGGCAGCAGTTTGGCTTTGTAAAGTCTAAACCATTGATTACCCTATTGTTTCAGCTGGTAAATTGGGTGTTGACCTCCAGTGAGGGAATCTTGCTAAAAGAATCTAGTGTTGAAGTGTTGGGATCCATTTTCCAGTTATGATGGGCTATTTGGAAGTGGAGAAATGAAAGTGTTTTCCAGGGTATTATGACCTATAATGAGAGGACTATTCTGAAGGCTAGCCTAGCCTATTCTGATTATCTACAAGAGGTTTACAAGGAAGTGAAAGAAGTTCCTCCAAAGCCAATTAGTAGTCTCCTACCCCTGCATCTGTGATCAAATTCAACTGTGATGGAGCCTATAAGTCCTCCTAAAGCACGGCTACCTTTGGCATTATTGCTAGGGATAGTGGTGGATGACCTCAGTTTGTTAGATGTGGTAGGACAATGGCTTCATCAGCAATTTTCATTGAGGCATGGGCTTTGCTTATATCTTGTGGAATGGCGGTGGGTATGGGCGATCAGACACCATTTTTGGATCGGATTGTAGTGTGGTGATCCAGTGTTGCAAGAATGCAAGCTGTCTGTGCCCATGGGAGATGTCAGCATTGGTGGATGATTGTAAACACTGGGCGACTTCAAGGAATTGGGGTTTCTCCTGGTGTTGCATGGGAAATAACAAAGTAGCTCATTGTTGATTGGTGGGCATTTAATTGCTTTAATTAGGGAAGTTATTTTGTTCCAGGTTATATTCCACCTAAGATAGATGATCTTCTTTTGCGAGAGAACCAGTGTTAGTTCGCCTCTGTTTTCTGTTTCATATCGCCATTTGAACAAACAAAACAAAAAAAAGAATGAATAATGTAGCACCATGCCTTGGCTCAAATTTTCATTTCAAGAAGAAAAATACATTAATTGTAGCTTTGAGAACAATTCAAGTTCCAAAATCATTAAATTTGAGTCAACCATACAATCTGCTTTCGCCTAAAGCTCTAAACACATGCTGTTAGAATTTAGATACCAAATTACCAATCTCTCAAACAAATCTGGTTTTAGAAAAGAAACACCAGGCATTGGACTAACCTTGCAAAAAGAAATACCATGACTATTCCCCTATATCGCCACAGTCCTTTGCCACACTTTAGCTTTCTCCGCATCAATAATAGACTCCACAAGCTTCACAGAGCTCTCTAGCTTCCCCTCCGCATTCACAACTACATAATCGAAGTTCTTGATATGCCTCACCTCCTCACGAGCTGTGGCAATCCTAACAAGCAAAGTCTCCTTTGTCTCCGTCTTCCTATCAATCAACCTCTTCACCAATGCGGATTCACTCTCTGCCACCAAGAAAATAAACACAGCCGAATTCCTAAGAATCTTCCTCAATGTTGCAGCCCCTTGGATATCCACCCTCAACACAATGTCGCAACCTTTTTCCATAAATTCCCGAATCTGCTGTTTCGGAATACCTGATGCAGGGAAGTGCTTAAGAAGCAAGATGTACACCAAGAAAAATCACAAACACAATACAAATAAGAGAACATCAGCTTTTTCTAAACTACATCAATACAAACCAACCAAAAAGCCAAGAGGTTTATAATGGAGAGTTCCAGAATAATTGTTTCCGAAAAATTTGAAGCATCCCAAATGTGCATCGGAGAGATAAAGAGGCATATGCTATGTATGACTTGTGCCTCCAACAATCACCATACAAAAATGCATACTCCAAAAATTCATCTCTCTCCACCATGGACGAGAACTCCTCCTTGCTCCCCAAAAAGGTTACTTCACATCCACTTTCCCGGGCCTAGTCGACCAGAACTTGCACAAATAATAAAAGCTAAAAATTGCAAGCAGCCTAAATGTACTAATTAGAGAACAATATCTCCTCCTTTATCATTAAAAAACAATCCTTCCCGTCCACTTTCCCAGGCTTTTTCGCTCGGCTGGTGTCCATTGCCACAAAGTAAAAAACAAAAACAAATAAAAACGTTTCACAAATAACAAAAAACCTAAAATTGGGAAGCATCCTAAAATTAGTAATAAAAGAAGAATATTGAAACACAGACTATGTAACAATCTGCCCCAATCACTACCTTTATAATCCCCATACACCATTGCATATTCCAATAGCTCATCTCTCTGCACCATGGACAAAAACTCCTCTTTGCTAACAAAAAAATAGTCCTTCCCGTCCACTTCCCCTTCCCTTTTCGCGCGGCTCGTGGCCGTCACCACAAAGTGAATACCCTCTCTAACTTCCCTCAACCTCTTGATCACTGCATCTTTTCCCACCCCACTTGGCCCACTAATCACTATAATCAAAGGGTTTGGGTTTGGAGCTAATGGGTCAGAACTGAATGCTGACCCAACTGAAGCTTCAAGCGCTCTATACAATTCGGCCCGGTCAGCCGTCTCTGGGTCAGGAATTGGCACCGCCGGAGGCCGCCTTGAATCACCCATTTTGCAATATGATATATTTGAGGCCTGAAATAGGGTTTTGAAGCTGTTTGGGTTAAGAAATTTGGGGTTGGAGTCGAAAACCAGAAACGGGTTTGTGGGTTTTGGATGGAAAAGAGACGGGCTTGGGTTGAATCGAGTGAAAGAGGTACAGAGCCTTCGAAAGATCATCGAATACCGATTTTTTGTACAAGTTTTGGTTTTGGATATGTGGCAGTGAGAAGAACCTTATTCCAGATCTTTGATTTGATCAAAATAGGAATATTGAGAGTGGGAATAAGAAAAAGTAGGAGAAATTTGCAAGTTTTTCGGTATGTTGGTTGACGTACCGGTAAATTCTAGAAGTAGGGTTTATCATTCTTAAAGAGCTCCCGGTTATGTTTTACGGAGTATAAGTTATGCTTGTCCCCGATTAGATATATGCTTGTCCTACCTTAATTGCAAAGCAATGCATATGTCCATCTTTATCGAAAATTTTTTGGATACCGAATGAGTACTATGTGATCATGCTGAGCACGATTTCGACCGTCTAAAAGTGTTTTAGACAGCCGAGATTGATTCTATATCTCTCCTCTCACCCGACCACTCCCTCTCCTCTTTTTCTCTCTCCTCTTCCGGACCGTTGGATCGTATTTTGGATGGCTTAAATTACCGAGCGGATACCACGTAGGCAGTATCCACCCGGCACTAAAAAATTTCTCATCTTTATCATAGCCATAAAGCAATGCATATGTCTACTCTATTATTAAGTTATGTTTTCCCATGCCATATTTAGAAGAATTCTCCTTATGCCTATAAAAGGAGAAATCATCCGGTGTTTGTAATTATTAGATTATTCCTATGAGAGGTTAGAAAGGGGAGTTTTTGTCGCTGAATCTCATCATTTTTAGTGAGATTGGGTGAGAAAGGAGAAGAGCTGATCAAAATATTTTATTTTTGTACTTCTATCTCCAATTCTTACCAAAATACTCAATTCAAGTGAGTGATCTAGCTAGAAATCATAGTCTTTTTTTTTTCCTTCTCACACAAAATCTCCCCATCCAAAAAGGGTTGGAAATGCGATGTTTTCTGGTTTGGTGTTTTGAGTTTAACATACTAGTCCTTCGTTTCTTTTTAAGTATGTTACTTCATAAATCCAACTTATTAAAGAATTATAATCATTAGATTTTTCAAATCAACTTATACTTTCATTTTATACCTTTCACATCAATTTTTACTTTCACTTTTCAAAATTATCATCTATTTTTACCCATTAACTCTTTTCTAATAAATTTTCAAAAACTATTTTCTCATTAACTTTTTAAAAGGGCAAAACTATAATTGTACAAACTTTTACCCATTAATTTTTCAAAACAAACACTTATTATGAAACGCCCCAAAATGGAATACTCAACAATTAAAGGACATTATTACATTTTGCACTCTATTAGTATTGCTTAATTCCACTTAGCTATCAAACTTCAGATTTTTCAGTGTAGTACTTAAACAACTACTCCCTTCGTCCATTCTTAATTATGTTGCTTCGCAAATCTCACTTATCATGATTGTATTTTTCACATCAATTTTTATCTCCAGTTTCCAAAATTATCTTCCACTTTTACTCGTAACTCTTTTCCCAATAACTTTTAAAAAAGGCAATATAATAATTGTACAAACGTTTACTCATTAACTTTTCAAAACACACACTTGTTAAGGCACATCCCATAATGGAATACACTACTTTTATTTGGGGACGGTGGGAGTGCCTTGGTTCCATAATTTAGTCTATCTTTTTCAGCTTTGGATGCTCCATGATGGATAAGAGCGAGTCAAAGTTTCACCTTTGTGGTAACGAAAATTAAGAAATAAAAAGACAAACTGCATCATAAGGATAAAAGATTAAAAAAATCTAATGGTAGTGAGTCTATATAATTCGGAAATACAAATTTACTTTCTACATAATAATTACATTTTTTGAAAACCTTATGGTCAAATGAGAAACTACCTTCAAACTTAGTAAGAAACAAGCCCAGATTCATTAGCAAAAATGACATTATTTGTATTTGGTTTGATGACGGGGGACAAGCTTGAGTTATTGAGCAAGGAGGGGAGGTTCGCAGTGAGCCAATCTCACTTGTCTAACAGCCGCACGAATCCGAATGCACAACATAAAATCAAAAGTGAGCTTACATATCATTCAACATTCATACATGTTTCCCCACCCGGCTTGGATGACTTGTCTTTACCAGACCAAAGAGGGGATTTCCAAAACCCCCCAAAAAAATGTGGAGCCAAAGACAGGACCTAAGTAGATGCACGAAATGATAAATATGCAAAGATGTACCAGCTGAAAGAATAGTACAGTACTAGCATTCACATGTTTTGCAAAGAATGGACTCAAAATGAAAGTAAATTCAATACGTAAATGGTATCAGTTGTTCTCCACAGTTCATATGGAACCCCTTTTTACACTTTCAGATGGTTGATGTCAGTGTCAATCTCTAGCTAAATCACGTTCACCAAACAAGAGTCCCAGCAAATCAATAAATTCACTGACCGAATAAATTAGCTGTTGGGGAGCATTACATTCATTCTGCATGGCTTTCACACTCACCCAACATACAAATGTATCGCCGCCAACACAAGATGATGTGGTTCATCCTATGTTAGTCTACTGCTTGAAAATTAATCCTTTCAACCTCCGTAAATAAATTTGCACCCACTCCTCAGTTTTTGGTCACGATCGAGGAAGTTAGATAAATAGCCAATCAATCGTCAAGGGGCTGTGATTTTGGATTCCCATCATGAGTTGAATGCGAAATTCCAGTATCTCGGTCCACTAGAAAGCTAAACACCTAAAAGAATTGATCAATACCATTGGGTTCCGGACCCAGCTTGAGCAGCGGCAAATTTCCTAGCCATATACTGAGGATTTGGCTGCAGCCCGTTGGATCCTTCAACTCCATCTTCTCCTCCCCTCTCATTTTTACAACTAGGGTTCCTCCTTGTATATGAAGAGCTAGAAACAGGATACTGCGTGGGGAACTGCAGGATTCGAACCATCCTTCGTTGTTCAAGAGTCTCTGCTCCACAATTGTTGTAGCTCAAAGCCGAGCTGACCACTTTCCCTGGCCTTGCAGCACTGCCTGCTGTGAAAGGTCATATAATGACGACGTAGTCAAGAGTCTACATATAAAAGGAGGGTAATGTTGTGTACAAACTGGAAGGAACACAAGCAGGTAAATATGCACATGTAAGATGTAAACTTATGAAGTTTACAACAAATGTACATGTATGAATACCCCGCATGCCTAGTTTTTTGGAATACCAGAAGGGAGTAAAAGGTACGGAGGTGAAAGGATGTACTTTAATAATATAGCCTGCAGTACTCTGCTGTGATTTAGCAGACAAAAAATTTGAAAGGTGGGAACTAATGATACTGCTAGCACACATTGGTTATGCCCAAAGATCGAGTAGAAGATGCAAATTTCTAATGTCAATACATAAAGATATCACACTTAGCAATAGAACCTTAACTTTTCACTAATAAAGAGAATGAATCAAATTGCTCGAAAGTTTAAACTTATCCAACTGATACAGAGAACAAATTAAGACTGCTTTCACCACTTGTGCAGAAGCTAAAAAGCATACAAACTCATTACAGGATGCAAAATTACTTTTCTATAGCCTTCTAAATATATTTTGAGATTATCTACTTAGTTTATAGATGATCAATTCCTCAATTTGCTGGGTTTTGCGTAAGGCAGTTCACCAAGCAATAAATGATCAAATGAAACTCTACACTAGGTGAAGGACTTCAAAGACAAAAACCGGTTCTGCTCCTGCATTGGCCAACATTTCCTCAGAAGTCCTCGCCATTGGTAATCACTAGAGTACCAGAATATGTTTTGAATCCAATGTTAGATTAACTGGTTTGTGCAAGAATTAGGAAGCATTGTTTAGTGATTCCTTCCACCATAGAAGTTCCGCCTGCACGTGTGCTTGTGCCAGAGAGACAAAGAGTACTTAACTCAATGAGCACTTGAGAAAACAAGGGAAATCACAATAAATCAAGAGAATTAAGGAGCACTCATGAAAAAGAGGTGGTATACAAATGTGACAGTCAAATATAAAGTGATTTAAACAGTAACCGATAAATCATATAAGAACTACACACCTTGGATACTTGGGGGAACTTGGATAGGGATTCTTGTCACATGGATCCCAGAAGTCTTCTCCATGTGTGGCTTTCCAACCTCGTTGATGCAACACTTGGCAAGATCATTTGAGATCTCCTCAGAATTTCGTGCTGAGTTATCAGAATATGATACACAAGCCCTGCATCCAAATTTCTTATCAGTATATGAGAACTATCGTGAACGAAACATTTGGGAGATGTCCTAGAGAAAGTACATTGGTCAAAATATACCTGGGAAGGGATGATGCATGTTGCCTCTCAGGCGGAGCAACGGTGCCACCATTTCCGTAGTGTTCCTCAAGGTAAGCAAATTGCTTCTTGAATTGGTCCACGGCACTGTAAAAAGAGGTTGAGACAAGGGAAAATCGTTGTAAAAATAACAAGGTCAAACAAATCTAATTATTCCAGGGCCCTTAAAACTAAAAGTGAGGTGTTCCGACACATTACTTATTTCCTAATAAAAGGTACACAACTTCTTTCCCATTAAAAAGAAGAGGAAAAGATGACCAACCAATTAACAAGAAAACCAAGAAAAAGAAAACTTTGACAGGCATCATCTTAAACTTGCTGCATGACGGAGCAAGCTCTGTTTTAGGGGAAAAAGTTTCCTCACGCATGTACATGGGACACAGTTTATCTCCCAACTGAGGGTCAAGCAGCAAATAACTTGAAACTCAGCAACTCACATTATCATCTTCCATTGCCAGTCAAATTAAATACTCACTCTACCATCTAAAACTGCAGGTAGGAATCAGAAGGAGCAGTCCGGTATATTTTACACTATGTATAAACGTGACAGTTTGACCATTATCACTTTTCCGTAATTTGTTTACTTGAATCAAGAATGTACAAACATAAGTAATACTGTTTTCAGGATCATAGGTTGTCTTCAGATAAGGTAATGTATCTATTTCTATGTAACGAGGAAATAGTCAAGCCTATTCTTCAATCCCAAAACCTGCTTTCAGACGCAGCCACAAACCATTATTTCTCTCTTACTCCGTCTGTCGTATTTTGTGCTGTATGACTTGCTTTTCATTAGAAGGTTAAACTAAAATTGGTGTACTTCTGCAAATTTTCCACACGAAAATGTTTTCGTTGAACTATGTGCTCAGTCAACCATGGCAAACAAAATGGGCCAGATTAGTTATCCAATGACAGAAGGTTTCAAAGCTGGATGACACAACGATTCTTTTTCATTCTTGAAGTAAAGATATTCCCCCAAAAGGGAAACTTACAAGTTAAACGCTTCTCAACTAATAGAATAGCTTGATAGTAAAGCAAGTCATAGATATTGATTTGCTATAGCAAAGGAGGGGGAAAACCAAACAAATGGAGAACCTCTTAAAGCCACTTATTTTTGAAGTACCTTGGGTACATAAATCCTGTAGGTTCTGCACCCTCTAAATGCTCTTTTAACATCTTTGGATGGTACTCAAGAATCTCTCGATATATTAGTTCTCTTACATCTTCCTTTGTCACCCTTCGCCTTTCAAATTCAAATTCCATTTTTGTCACCGGTTGAGCAGAAGGCTCTCTCTCAACCCTGGCCAAGTTCTTGAAATATGGATCTGCAAGAGCCTAATAATTTGCAACACAAATGCACAATTAGATGATGAAAACATGCATTGCACTAGGAAATGCAAGGAACGTAAATTATTTTACCTCTTCAGCAGAAGGTCGATCCTTGGGATCAAATGCTAGCATTCTTTCCAATAACCGAAGGGCAAGGGGATCCGCATTTGGGAACTTTTGGGACAAAGGAATGGGTCGTTTCTTCCGCATACTGCTTAAGTATCTACGAGCTTTCTCATTTCGTATCTGTAGGCATAGAATCTCAACGTTTGAGGTGACAGACTAAATACTGAGATGTGAAGTAGAATGACAGTAATTTAGACAATAATTATTCTATAATGACGCAAAAAATTATTACAGAAAACAGACCCTGGCAATAGATTCAGGAGATGGTGTTCCCAACAGATCGGTCATCAAGTCCAATTGATGGACTACATTTTTCCCAGGGAAAAGAGGCTTTCCAGTCAACAGTTCAGCAAATATGCAACCAATGCTCCATATATCTATTGCAGGCGTGTACTGACAAAAAAAAAAAACAGTTAATGAAAGTCAGAAACAAATATTTTTATCTAAGACAGAGCACCATGTCAGTGTAACGCTATTATAGAAATAGGGGCTAAACTCAGAAAGACAGATTATATCTAATATAAAACCAACTCTCCTTTTAGGACTGTCAGGGCTTTAACTTATTTTTTAGTATTAAAGACCTTTATGTTGTCAAAAACTAGTTGATGCACGAAAAGATCTTTGCAGATCAACATTGCAATGTCGATTAGGCAGTCAAATTTTATGTTGTTTCAAAGAATGAAAGTGGATTGGCTGTGTTCGTTTGGTAGTTTTAGTTTAGTTTTGATGATGTCAAAAATGTGTAATGAGTGGAGAGAGATAGAGAGAGAAATGAGGGTAATGATGATGTGATCAAAACTAAAACTAAACTACAACTGGGAAACGAATATAAAATTTTCACCTTAGAGAAAAAAGATCCACACAATTCAGGAGCCCTATACCATCTTGTTGCGACATAGTCCTATGAGCACATCAAAGAAGACAATTAGGAGAAAGGAAATTGATAACATGGTTTGAGTGAGCATGTGTATCTTTTCTTGTCACCTGAGCTACTAAGAAACTAGGATTAATTAATGACGTTAAAATTCAGTGAAACATTGCCAAAAAACTTACAGTCCAAAATATAGCAGTTGGGGTATCATTGAAGGCTACTCTAGCAAGACCGAAGTCGCATATCTTGAGTTTGCAATCGGCATTTGCTAATATGTTTTTTGGTTTTAGATCTCGGTGGAAGACATTTGCTGCACAAAAGAAAACGCCTAAAGTCAGAATTGGGAAAATCCAACGAGTCAGTTACTGACAGTAAGTTCCATAAATATCTACAAACGTTATGTCACGAAGTATGAAATATATCCATATATTATGTAAAATGGAGCAAATGAGGTAGTAGCAGCGTATGACCTGTGTGTATGTACTTTAGACCTCGAAGAAGCTGGTAAAGAAAGAACTGATAATGCTCTGGGGTCAAATCATCGTTTGCTTTAATAACCTGATGCAAATCAGATTCCATGAGTTCAAAAACAACATATATGTCTTTGAACTCTCTTCTGGAAGGAGGTAACAAGATATGTTTGATTTCCACAATGTCTGGATGGCGAAGTAGTCTAAGAAGCTTAATCTCGCGAAGAATTCGGGTGGCATCAGATACATGTTCGAATATGTCATTAATCTTCTTGATTGCTACTTTTTCGCCAAGATGGGTATCAAATGCAGAGCAGACAACACCATAGCTTCCTTTTCCAATTACTTCCTCTATTTTAAACCTGCTCCCTTCACCGTATTCTGTGAAAAAGTCTACATCGACAGATCCCTGTATGCACACATTAAAACATCACATTAGTGCTAAAAAAGGAATGTGAGCCATGAATGATTCATCCCTTAATTATGCGGCTCACGTCAACATTTAGAAATTAGAGCCCCATCAAAGAAAAATGCTTTATGTTATTAATTATTAATGTTACATTAACATAAAAGAGAAATATAGCAGCAAAGTAAAATTCCACCCAAATATCTCATTGCCATATTTAAGTCCTTGTAAGTGCTTAAATTAAATTGTTCAAGTCCATTTTTGCATCTTGTTACATCCAATGATATCTAGAACTTCTGCACAAGGCAATGGAAGATAAATGTTACGGTCCAGTTAACACATGCCCTAAGGACACTGGTTAACAAATCATGGTCCTAAAACCAGCCCCTACTTATGTTTCCATCCATGACATCTACATAGGTTATGTTTCTAACTTTCTATCCTATAATTTATTGAAGAACCCAATTTACCCCTTATTAATGTACAAACCAACCATTACCCCCATTAATTCACAACCCAACCATAAACCATAACCCCTGTGTAACGGCATTTGGAGACCTTTTTGAAAATCGTGGGAAAAATCATAATTGAAAGAAAGAAAAGATTTCGAAGAAATGGTATACTAGAGAAAATCCATGAAGCAAATTGGTCAGCAAGAATGCATATACAAGTGAACTAATCAGCAAGGAAGCAAATCATGATCGCACAAGAAACTAGAAACAGAATGGGATTATGACAGCTAGTGTACAGCATTTGAAGTGCTAAATTAAAACTACGAGATCGGCATGGGCTTCTCAGATGAAGAACTGAAGTCATGAGGTAAAATTGGAAGAACAAGGCAAACGGCACCCTTCAGATTTACGAAGTTGTCCTTAAGGGCGGTGAACAGGTTCTCTCTGTTCACAAAGAGAGAGAGAGAGAGAGAGAGGATAAATACTGTTGCGATAAATTAAGTTTTATAGGATAATGGTTTTTGTTAAATAGGGGTGGTAATGGGTTTTTTTAAATGTTAGGATGACAACATAACTCATTGAAATGAATAAGATCAATACATAAGTAGGACTAGGGACTAAGACCATTTAACTACCCCAAGATAAAAGTGTTTAAACATTCCATATTGCACAATCTTTCATGCAGAATGTACTCTCACATTAAACAAGTTGAAGGGCACTAGTTAACAAAAGCCTATACGTCAAACCGTGACGTAGACAGATGCATAATGATGATGTGAAACTATTTGGAAACTTGCTCAAAAGAAAAAGATTAATGCTTCAGTATCGAGTCATAACGTGTCAAAATTTCATCCTTTCTTTAAGTCAGCCCAACGGAAAACATCAACACAGAAGCTAAACATATATACCGACTTTAATGCTTGTCTCCAGAAAAGTGCTCCTGCACTTATTTGTATGGTTGACATTTGTCATTTAAGGAAATATATTATCTTTCGGAAGTACATGGTAAGAGACACATAAAAGAAAAAAGATCACCAATAACTCAGAGGACAAAGCTAAAATACGAACCAATATGCTCCATTTGTACAAGAATATTAGCTTCAGTTCACAAAGTATCCAAACAACCGCTATAGGTATGTTACAACACAATATGCAAGTTCTTATGAGCAACAGATCCTTGGTGAAGTCCCAAAAGTTACAAGAAACTATCCGGTACAAATGGAACTGAAGATACTAATATGCATATGGTTACCACAGGCATAATTCTCCTCTAGAAGTGACCATAGGGACTCCAGACACCTGTGGAAGATCACAGAAGGAATCAGTCACCCATAAGCTTCTACCATCCCAATCATCACAGCACGAGCTAGACAAAGCCTCTCGCATGGGGCATATGATACACAGAACTCCTACCAAAAACGGATTTGACCGTTTGGGAAAGAGAGTCCAGTCACTATGTCAACTACTGACCTACCACCAAGGTTGACCGCATTTGTGGAACTAAACAAACTAATTAGATCTTGCTTAACCCCTAAATGAAATCTCTATTTGAAGAGAGAGACATATATAGTTGCATTTATACACTAACACACATACCTCATTTTGATAGGCAAATATAAAAAAATATGTATTAGAGAACACTAAATACATTAACACACGCAAATGAATCCAAGTCTGCGAAAATATGCTGGAAATGATACCATTACCTTTTTTCTCAGATCAGTCTGCATCTCAGCAATAAAGCATCAAAACACCTCAAATGCCCAAACCAAAGCCCAACCGAGAGTAGATCAGAAGCTAAGATTGCAGGTTGACTTCTCAACCAAATCAACAAATAATAAATTGTCCCAAATCAGAAGATTGCAACAAACACCCAAGTGGCACAAAATACAACCAGAAAACTCTTAACTTGAAACCAAAAGTAAGGAAATTGACAACTTTGGGGGGACTTTTTCAATTCCAAGAAAATGGGTGCTGTCTATGAAGATTGGAAGATACAAAAATCATTTACCCAAAAAAAGAGATACAAAAATGGAGCATATACGGGTAAAATATTTAGTGAAAATCCAAAATTTGGCTGTGAATGGGATTTACTAGAAAATGGGTAGCCGGAAACAGGAGTTCCTAAAATATTCGGCTAAATTTAGTGCAAGTGCGATGGTGATAATCTCTGATAACAATGCAAATCCAGCAAAAAATAGAAAAACTTTTGGGTTTTATGCTTAAAAAATACTTCAGATCGAGAGAGAGAGAGGGAGAGAGGGGTCATCAGAAACGAGGCAACGCGGTGTGCAGTGCGCTTATTCGCTGACTCCGTAGTGCTTCAACGCGCTCCGGAGAGAGTGAACCAGCTACAGCGCCGCGTGATGACAGTGATTCTGCTGGAAAAGAATATGTTGGGACTTAGGAGGCGTTTGGAACTGTTCTTGTTTCTTGTTTTTTTAATTTTTTACAAAATTAAAAAAAAATTGTGTTTAGTAATTTATTTATGTTTTTTATTTATTAAAAACGTTTTCAAAATTTTAAAACAAATTTAAAACACAAAAAAGATGATTTGTCTTGTTTTTAAAACAAGGACGTTAATATTTTTATTACTAAACATTTTTTTTTGTATAATTCTACTTATAATGTTTTAGAAATAAAAAACAAAAAAACAAAAACGTTCCAAAACGCCCATATATGATAAAAAGTTATCCAAAAAAGTGTCGAGGAAAAGAGAATAATACTCATACAAACACACATATTTTTCATGTTATCCAAGTTTTGAGCCTTTATGGGCTCTTCTCGGGTCAAAAATAATAATTTGAATCGTTTATTTTTAGTACTAGTCGAGTATGTCATTCAAGTTATTTTTTGTCATTTGATTTTTCTTTTACAAATATGTTTTTTTCATATACTTTGGGGCATGGAATAATCTTATTCTAAGGAAAACTATTCAGTGCACAGTGCACCGGACACTCCAAGGCCTGATTGTCCTCAGGAGTCGGGAGCACGAGATTGTCCATAATCCTTCACTTGGCTTATTCATTTTTATTTCAAGAAATTTGGGTCAATTCACGCATGCCCAGACCAATTTAGGAATCAACCTGATTATCCACTAACACGAGTTTCATTTAAATGGAGACGAAGCCCTATATAAAATGGCCCCTTGAAAATAAACGGGTCCTAAAGTGGCCCGCACACTCTTAACTGGCTACTGTATCTTCTTTTCTTTTGTATCTTTCCAACAGAATATACTCCCTCCATCCCAAATTGTTCGCCCCTTTTGGGAAAACGTGCATTTTGGATGCAAAAAATGATGGGTTTACGAAAATTATTTTTCAAAAAAATTTACACCATTTTTTTCTACTCATCTTTATATTGGTGTAAAATTTTTTGAAAAGAAAATAATGCTTATACATCATTTTTTTGATGCAAAATGCACGGATTCCAAAAAAAGGCAAACAATTTGGAACGGAGGGAGTTTGGAACAATTCCATCATTCAATGCTTAAGTCTTTATACTCGTTTGGTGTGGCCAAACACTCTTACTGCCATGCTGTCCGCAAGGCTTGCAGGCCCTGCTAACTTTTACCCAAGTAGTCCAAACGTGTTTTGGACTACCCAAATTTAATGATGGGTGATTATCGTGTTAAATACTAATAAAATACTCATTGACATTCATTATCAAATCTGAATCATCTAAAACACTTTTGAACGATTCAGATGGGATTGGCAGGAGTCTACCGAGCCTTGTGAGTTGTGACAACATGCCCACCAAATATGCTCTCGTAGCAGGCGACAAGACCTCAACTTCGGGTTCAACATGGATATAGAATACGGAAAGTCTACGTACACGGAAAAAAAAGACCCCGAAAATGACCAAGAAACACATCCAACTGGGTGAATCTCGGCGCTTGGATGTGTTTCTTGGTCATTTTCGGGGTCTTTTTTTTGTGTATGTATCACAGCTGTATAGAATATAGTCTCCAATTTAATTACGTAGAGCTGAGGGCAATACTCATAAGAGATGTATGAAACTTGCATATCCATTTCTTGAGCGAAAAAAATCTCGCAAAAATTAAACAGAATTGATGTCTGTAGTTCAGTCCAAAAGGTAACTTTCTAACTATTTCTATTAATTAGAAAAGATTTGGTCAAAATCCAAGTTGAAAATATTCTGAATCTTAAAAGCCATGAATTCAGAGTTGAAAAAACCAGAGGACTATTATCCAACTTCTTTTCTTATTCCATGTTCACCAAATCATTGGTTTTCAATTTGGTTTGATACAAATCTTTAGCAAGCCTTTTCTTTTGGTGTTTGTTTGTCCAATTTCAAGTTCAGGTGAGGAAGAAAAAGAGGAAGAAAAAATTTGGGTCCCTTCTCCAACATATTTGAGTGGTGATGAGATACCACTAGATATCCACCACACATTTGATAAATAATACAAAAGTCATTTCCTTTGAGCCATTATTCTGGTATTGGATTCTTTCCTTGCGGATATTACCAACGAGTAGTGACTCCAGGATTTTGGAAGTGGGAGGTCATTATCAACATTAAATACTTTTACCAACCATAAATCAAAGAAAACATCACATTAATGACAAATAAAAATTTTATTCCAATAAAAATCACAATTAAAGCCCCCAACCTAATGAACAAAAGATATCATCAAAAAACATAAAATTGTTTTTCCTGTTTACAGTTTTCACCACATAAAAAAAAATTACACAACCTTCTACAATTGCATTCGATGTGGTCTCGACATACTATCAAATAATCCCTCCATCCCAAATTGTTGCTTCTGCTTCACGTTTAGAACCATTCAAATAATTATCTATAATTTTTCTATGATTTTAAAATATGTGTTTGATAAAATTAATTAAGATCTATCAAACAAGATCCATATTAGATATATAAATCATTAAAAATCTGGTGATGTGAACAATTTTTTTTGTAACTAGGATCAATAATTTGAGAAGGTAGGAATACTTTCTTACTAAGATAGATCAACCTCTCCATATCAAAAGAACAAAACGAGTAATTAGGATTCAAACAAGCCACACAAAGAGAGAGGATGAAAGTTGGGGAATTATCCAATGGTATCAACCCTAAATTTATGGGAGTTCATTTATGAATATCCTAAAATAATTAACATACTAGTAGTATTTTTTTTTTTTTTGCCGTGGAATCGGCTGACCCCCCTAATTCCTATGTTGGAGTCGCCCCTGTTACTAACACACATCCAAATATGAGAAATTTTTGGGTGCAAATAGGACACCTAGGGCTGGCTCTAGGATTTTCATCCAACGATGACAAAATATATAGTATATTTATTATGAAAATCTGTATGCAAAAGAAGTTGTTTGATTTCTTCAATTTTTTAGTGTTTTCAAGTTGAACCTAATGTCTGTCTGACAACCACTATCCTTTAATGTTTATTTTGTTTTCACGAGTAACCTAGCGCTGACAATAGCAAAAGAAATTTAATTTATATCTAAAATTAATTTACTTTTAGTGCATTTTTTGAACCCAACGAGTGACCTCATTTCGGGCACAATGGTATGAATTAAGCCAAAGAGGGTACCACATATGTAGTCTTTAGAACACGATCTCCTGCTCAAAATTCAAAAGTGTTCCAAATTTCTCCCTCCCTCTCTCCTCTCTCTCTTTCTAAAATCTCGAAGGTCCAAAACACTTTTGAGCGGCTAAAACATGTGCCCGGCACCCAAGGTTTTCTCCAAAGATGTTCTGTGTCATTGTTCTAACTTCATGACATCCATGCAAAAAAGTTCTTCTTCAGAACAGTCCCCCTCTTTTTCTACAAAATTCTGAAGTCACTCACAAAATGCATGCACGGGATACTCACATTAGTAGATAGATCTGCATGTACCTTTTTTTTTAGTGTGGTTCTAAATTTTATTTTTTTTTTAGAAAGAACTTCGGAAGATTAATTTATTTTATAAAGATTAAGTTGAATAAACGGATTGGGGGTGCTTGTAGTGAGCAATCACGGTCATCGATTCGGCAATTAACAGTCCAGATTAAATGAAATTATCCTATATGTAAATTAGTCCGGATTAAATGTACGGACCGTTAATTGCTGAACCGACGGCCATGATTGCTTATTACACAGGTGTAGTGGCAAACTCACTACTGGACCCCCGGTTCCTAAATAAACACGGGTAGTTAAACGATCACAGTTATTATTATTATTATTATTATTATTATTATTATTATTATTATTATTATTATTATTATTATTATTATTATTATATACAATTTGCATAAGTAACGATAATATTAACAGATCATCAGATCAGAAAAAAGATTAATGGATCAGGCCATCGAGATTAGCCAACAATGGGACTCCCATTTGGACGAAATGCACGGCACAGTCCAAGATTTGGTCAGATGTTGGTCCCATTGGAGGAGTCTCATACGCCGGTTCAATAATTTGTAAGTTTTTTGGTTGAATTTGTATGGATCATATGGAAATCTAATGGGAATTACGTCACACTGATAATCAATATCTAAAGTACGATTTGGTAACGACTTTTATCCTTTCATTTAGCGGATCTCTATTCAAAGTCAATGCATTGTTAATATCCAATATAATACTTGGTGCAGACACCAGAGCCGAGGCTTTTTCTAGATCAATACTTCTAATAGTAACCAGATTGCCACTACCAAATCTCAAAAAAACATCACATATCACACGTCCAGCGCGATATGCAATTTTTTCACCAATTATAGCATTCGAACATAAATAATATATATTCCAATTTCCAACTAAAGATCTTTTACAAACCCGTGTTCACGCTCTTGTTCCGGCTTCGTCCAACTAAACTCCGAACAATATTAATTTAAAGGGGCTGATTGCGTGGGATCAACCAATTTATTTATATTTAAAGAGAGGTATTCTGTTCAAGGCAGAAAGTACTTTGCTTTCCTCTTCTTTATCCTCTTTCTAATTCCCCCACATGATGAGAGAAAAGACACTCATATGGTGGAGAAGCTGGAGTTCCTAAAACTAGGAACATTTTGGATAATGTTGATATCATGGGTGTTCTAGGAGAGAACCCATATGATTTTAGACAAATTGTTCCCATTAGATAAGTCTCCATCTCGAAAGCCGGTCCTGACTTTTAGAAGGCTTAACATGAATATTGAAAATAAGACCGTTTTTGTCGGACTATTATAACGGGTACTAAAATAGGAGGAAACCTTAACTTATGTAAATTTTCGAGGGGTTAAAGCGGCCTTGTCTAAGAGTTTTAGCAGGAATGGTGTCTGTCTACATCAAACTATTCAATAACAGTTGGCTTTTGTTAAAAACCACACTTTCCTGCTAGATAGATCAATCAGTCCAATTCATGATTCCATTAGCCAAGAAAACAGAATTCAAAAAGTGTTATTAGCCTAAAAAAAATACTACAGAGGAAACACTTGTTCCTTACGGCTGTCTTCGCACATATTCAAAACTCATATTCCTGTCGTATCTTGCGAAAAAACAACTAATTTACAGTCCACGATTGCCTCCCACCTTATTATTCCGTGGTTAATCTTCTGATAGTATTCTCATGACTGTTAGCGATAAAAAAGGCAACCTCCCAACAACCCCACGTCAAATTTCAAATTGTTACCCAGCCAATCAAATAGGAATAAAAGTAGGTAAAATCCCAACAAACTGGATAAGTGTATCCCAAGTTGAGTTTGTGGAACTATACCATCATCCACACCATTTGGTCCGCCCCGGCCCTAAGTTGTGGAATGTTACATCATCCACACCGATATAGAGATATTCGAATGAATCAAATAACCCAAATTTATAAGCATTACAACACCATATAACTAGCCTGGAAAAAGGGAAAACCATTTAAGGTGTATGAAGTCTAAAGAGAATAGAGAGGTAGACAGAGAATCGGATTAAAGTTCACAGGTATTTGTATCCAATACGGATGGATACATATAGAAGTATTGGTGCTTCATAGCTATTCTATGTGTGATTGCTATCATTCAACTTCTTTCATTTCATTCTTGAATGTCAGCTATATGAGTGGGAGCAAGATATTTATCACATGTCAGCAAGTTATGGAATTGTTTTCCAGCACTGCTACAAACACAGAAAACGCACCCAGAATTTGAAAATCAATAGCCCATATTCACTTGGAATGAATCTGGGCTGTTGATTTACACTTTCAGGGTCAATTCTGGGTGCCTCGAAATTATTGATTGTTTTCACAATCACACAACTGAATGATCAAATCAAAGTTCTGCATACACGACTGCACATTCTCATTTTAGTGACACCAAATCCCCCACACAATAAATAAAGATGACAACACAAAAAATGAAGATGACAATGCTGAGGCTGTTCCAATTTATTTGGACTTTTTGAGCTTTTAATGCGAGGAAAGACTTTTGGACAAAAGACCAAAAAGAGAAAAAAAAAAAACCAAAAGAGAAATTATTATTTACTCTTAGAGCACGGCCGCCACGTGGTGCTCCTGGGTCCTTTTCTACCAAACAAATGTTTGGTGAAAAAGGCATGGTGGTGCTCCAAGAGCCTTGTGTGCTTTTGTCATGCTCTTGCTCAAGGATGTGAACACAAAAGTCAGACAACATGAACATAGTCACATGGGCACTGATCAGCTAATACAAAGTTATTTACAACACAAGCATAACACATACATTATAGCAAACAAAAACTAAAAGAGAAGGAAAAACTCCATTGTTTGGAAACGCAAGTGAATCGATAAAGAGAGTGGAAGGTAAGTCTTGAGAGTATTTCGACGACGATTTCTTCTGGAAGATTTGGTAATCTAAGTTTGGCTTGTGTTTTTGAATCCGCTCTTATCTCTTTCTTCTTCACTTCTCTTCTCCCTCGTCTACTTTTCCTCCTTAATTCCAATTCTCCTTAGAAGAAATACTATGGGGGCAAAGGTTTTTCTTCTTTGTGTTGTTATGAAGACTAGGCAATATTTATATACAGGCTACTCGTATTAGGTTTAACAATATACTTATTATATTCGGAAATATAATTAATGATATGATTTGCGAAAGGGTATTAAATATTAGGGCTGCAACTTTTCTTCTCACAACCAAACACCCAAATATAATTCATTTTTTGTAAAAAGATTTTCTGGCTAAATTAATAACTCTTAATTTTTAAAATAATAATAATCTTGAGTTATACAATAACTTGTGATGTTTCATTATTATGTATTTTATTCATATTTTCCATCTCAGTGGGATTCTGCCAAGATGGATTCTCAAATTCATCTTTTCCATCCCACAATTGCGATTTTTGACTCCCCAACCACCGCGATTTTCACCGGGCCAAGGTCTCTCTCTCTCTCTCTCTGCACATATGAACCCCAGTCAAACTTTGATCTTATTCATTCTTCCCCCCAAAATCAGCTCTGTTTCTAATTGCTATTCTTTAAGTAAAAGCCCTAAATAATTTATGGGTTCACTTTGCCACTTGAATGACTCCTTTTAGGTTTTTTAAGTTCTTAATTTTTTATTTAGTGTGAGTTTATGTAAATTGTTCATTTTGATTCATTATATATGTGAACCTAGCGAGAATTGGTTCTGTTTTGCTTTGACTATGCAAATTGGTTTCTTACACATGACGGGAAATGCTACGGTGAACACCCCTATATGGCATAACAATTGTGCCTCGTAGGGGTTCAAGGTTATACTAGTTAGTGGTTTGGTTATGCCTCTTAGTGATTATTTGTTATGCCGTTTAGGGGTTAAGGGTGCACATGGTACCCACCCTTTATAGGTCAACATAGGTGAATGCCTATAGGGGCGTAACTGGTTATGTCTTTTAATGGTTTTGTTATGTCGGTGTATACCATATGCACCCAAAAAGGGGATGTTTACTGTCGCATTCCCCTACACATGTAAACCAACTAACAATTGGTTCTGTTTTGCTTCAATTGTGCAATTCAATTTCTTGTAGATGGAAACCGACTGAAAATGGATTATGTTTGTTGTATTAGCCAAATAAGTATCAAATTTCTTGGATCTTATTTAAGCAAATATCTGACTATTTCAAATAGGTGGTTCAATTGGAAGATGGAATTGGTTAGTTATTCTACTTGGTAATGGGATTATTGGATTCAATAGAGCTTGGAGTTTTGAAGTTTCAATTTTGACTTGGGTACAAATCTCTTATGGAGGAAATAGGTTTACAAGGATGGATGAGAAAGGAGAAGGGCCGGGGTTTTGTAAGGGAAGGGATGAAGAAGAGTGTAATGTGGCATAAAAATACTCCCTCCGTCCCAATTTAAATGCTCTCTATGGTTATGCGTGTTGTTTTAAAACTCTTATATTTTTCATTCTATAATGTATTTTATATGCAATATGGATTTTATTTGATAAATCTCAATTAGTTCTATTAGACAAAATTTTAAAAAACTTTGAAAACCTTACCAATAAAAAAATATAGACGTTTGAACATGGCACGGATATACGTAAGGAGCATTTAAAATGGGACAGAGGGAGTATTTATTTGGATGGAAGTAGCCGTTACTTTTGTTAAAGATGTTTTGATGGAAGGATGACAGAAGGGCATTAAGTGATACGGTTTGAAAGATGAAAGAGTGTGGTTAATAGGTTTTTAAAGATGAAGGATATTATGAGTGGAACTGTGGAAGAGAGAGAGATGGAGACGTCTACGTGATTTTTTGTCTTTATCAGTTGTCACCCCTAAACTATGGGCACTTTTCAAACTTGTTTGTATCTTTCAATATGAATCTCAAAAAATAGCAATATGAATCTTGTTTGATAGATTTCAACTAATTTTATTATTCAAAATTTTCAAAATCAATATAAATATTATATATTGGAAGATATAAATAATTTAAAAATGACAGGAATTTCCAAAATGGACTAATAAACACAAATAGAGGGAGTATTGCTTTTGAACCATCCATCCACATGTCAAACATTGAGAGTGCAATTTTGTTCACCCTCAACAAGTATATTCTCATTCTCAGTCTCACTTTGCTGATCACTAGCCGGACCCTTTTTGTGGCTCGGTTTTATAGTTATAGTACAAAAATGCTATAGAGACAATGGAGTCGTACAACAACTTTTTACAACATATTTCTCGCCGTTTAAAAATGTTTTCAACGGTCCTGATTTTGAATAAACTATTTACGGGAATAGTTAACTATTTTCGCGAATAGGTTATTTAAAATTTGCACCATTGAAAATTGAGATGGACGGTTGACGCCGTTGTACCTATAGCATCTTTGTCTCAATTTTAGAAAATAGAATCTGTGTTAATGGTTTAGTCAGATTAATGTTCATAGTTTCCGGTTCCAAACCGATCTGGGCCATACGATATATCTCCATAATGTACATATATTATGTATAATTTGTTTATATACCAACTTTTTCTTTATTCAACTTGTTTCCTAATCTAAAGCTTCATTCCACCATCCTATTCTTTCACTTCAAAGATAAACGGAAAACTTGGGGGTACCCCATATTTTTGCACCGAAAATGCACCCCACCCCCTCGGGGACCCACTTTTGGGTCCCACATGAGTGATCCAAACCGTTCATTGTTCTTAAAATGTTTTTCCGAGGGGCCCACCAAAAATCAGCTCAATCGGACGGTTAGAAGTGCTTTGAAACGGTGAGACTTTGGTTCAAGCACTTCTAACCGGCCCGATTGAGCTGATTTTTGGTGGCCCCTCGAAAAATGTTTAAACGAAAAATAACGATTCGGAATCATGCTGGAATCTAAAAAGTGGTAGATCCAAGGAAAAGTGCATTGATTTTCGACAAAAATTTGGGGTACCCCTAGCAGGGTTCTTTGAGACCTTCTAATTTGACATTCATAACATTATTTCTCCAATAATGATGTTATATTTTCTCTCAGGATCCAAAAAAGTTCCAAATGCTACTTTTCGTAATCCAGAAGGCCCCTTTACATTTGAAACTTGATGCCAATTTTGAAGTAAAATGGTTGTCCGCTTGTCTTCAAATCCATGTAGGATTTGGCTTCTTCTTCTTTTTTGTGAAGGTAAGAATGGGAGAAGGCTATAATGTCAATTTCGACCAGAGAAGCACCACATAGGATTTGACTCCTTCCATTAGAGCATCTCCAACCTAGCTTCAAACTTGGATGTGTCAAATTTTTTAATGCTGATGTGGGATTTTAACACCTTCTAATTTGACCTCAACAAACATTCCTCTACAAACATAAAGTCAAATTGTATTGTACTATATACCATTTTCAATTTTTAATTCTAATGAACTCCTATATTTATATTGAATGAATTTGGCATGAGGCTTCAAAATTAAAGCAAATGGGAAGGCAGCCAAATCTACCTGGGATTTGGTTTCACAATTGGCATATCGTCGGATTACAAGAGGTGACAAAAATTGCCTCAAGTTCTCCCATAATTTCAAAATTAAAGCAAATGGGAAGTTCACTATATGATTGGTTGATGGAAAAACACTTGCAAGTTCTCTTTCAACCTTTCTCAAGAGTTGCAGCAACTTTTGCTCGAAAGAATGAGGTCTCGTTACCCTAAAAATGATATAGGGATGTATTTATACACTCTATGGGCCCGTTTGGATGGAGCTAAAGCTCCCCTCCAAAAATTATCACCCGTGATAAGGGGTAGGTCTCACCCATATGCCTGGGTTTGGCAACCAAAAAACCCTCACGGATAACTCTTTACCCCTGCTAAGTTTTCACCGATCAACAGCTCTCTCTCCCTGATAATTTTTGGGCACCCCTTGGCCTGCCCAAAAATTATCCGGGAGGAGAGGGGGGTTTTTTGACCATTAAACCCCTCCTTATCCCTCTCCCTCATCAGCCAACACAAACCAAATAACAATCAAAGATTAATTTGGTTTCAAATTCACAAAAAAAAAAAACCCTAAAATTTGTATTTTTTTTTTACATTCCTAGAAATCAAAAGTAAATTGCAAAAAAGAACCAAACCAGATCGTACTTTTCCCATCCGATTTCCGATCACCGGACTTCGAAGCAATGACCGGCACTCTTGAAACTCGTCTGAGACACAAGTAATAACACAGAGATTGGGTGAGGCTGAAACATGGGATTTCAATTGATCGAAAATCACAGGGTGGGTTTGATCCAATGGGTTGGACGAGAGAGAGAGGGGATGGATGAATGAATTTAGGTCGGCAGGCCCTAATTCAGAGAGAGAGAGAGAGAGAGAGAGAGAGATAAGAAGGAGAAGAGTAAACTGAGTAAATGAAGTAAAAGATCTCAATAAACAAGACCTAAATTCGTACAATTATCAATTTCTCTCTACTTGAGAGCCTCTCTCTCTAGAGAGTTTTCTTAGGGTTTTTCCCTAACCTATCCGTCACCGGCCCCATCTCTCTTCCGCCGCGCCTAATCTTCTTTGTGACGCCCTCGTTCAACTCGTTTCCTCCTTTGGAGGTGCGGGGGGTGCCGCCTGGGCCCACCTCCCCGGTTCCTCCTCAGCGTCACACCACCCTTCCTCGCAGGTAATGCGGCTCCTCGGCCAAGGTATCCCCTCCTCTCCCACCCTCCACTTTGATTCATCTTCACACCACTCCTTGGCCCGATCATCACATTTGTTGCCCTGACTTCCTCCCACCACCCTCTTGTTTCTCGCCCCTCCCTTGGGCCAGTCGATGCTCGGTGGCGGCCGGTCGCGGTCCGCGCATCCTCCGGCTAATAAAAGCTCCTGTGCTTCGTAGGCGGCAACTATGGAGTTTGGTTTCCCACCCCGGAGTGGCATCTCGGTCTAAACTCGGAGCTTTGCGGTGACTCGGTTCAACTCAGTGAGTTGACTCGGGTGGACTCAAGTGCTTCGTTGTTTAGCCCTGTTTCTTTTGTTTAGTTTCTTTTAGTTCTGCTCTGGTTTTAGTTTCCAGGAAGTCGATTTCTTTTGGGCGTATATGTATTGGTTTGAATCGTTTGATTCTATTGAGCTTGGGTAAAACCTTAAGTTACGATCCTCTTATGGATCTACCTTTTGCTTGGCAAAGATGAGTCGAGAGAGCCCCTTTCGATGTGTGGTTTTAATGAATGTCTTCGTGTCCGAGTCTTAGTAGTATTGGTTCTCTCCATTTTGTATTGAAATCGTGTAAGTGCCATTTGGCTTGGCTTTCGGGCCTTTATTAATGACATGTCTTCCAGTTCAAAAAAAAAGAAGTAAAAGATATCTTTTCTTCATAAAATTATTAGTACAGTGACACGGGTCCAACGACTAACCACACAATTTAATTTAATTTATTTTTTGTTTTGAGAAATCCACCCACAAATTGAATAAGTACTAGTATATGTTGCCAACTTGTATTTTTTCAGCATTTCAGACATATATTAAATAATAAAAAAATGAAATTTTCAATGAAATAAATTGATATAGTTTCAATTTGTCCAAAATTTATCAAATAGATTAAATTTTGTAATTATATAATTAATTTAATGCATAATCAAGTTTGATACACTACAAGGGCAAAAGAGTCATTTGACATCTTTTTCCATCATTTACCTCCTCTTATTTATAAAACATTCAAACAAAGTCAAAAGTTATCCCCTTCTTTAATCCCCCATCCAAACCATCTACTTTTTTTTTCCCTCCATAAATATCACATCAATATGGGTCAACCCTCCAAAAATAATACTCCATCTTACCTCATCTATAAGTTATCCACCTGAATTTTTAGCACCATCCAATCGGGGCCTATAAGCGTAAAAATTTCTTTTCTGTTTGGCGAACCGTCGGACCAGCCTTGCAAGTAATTCGGCCCGACCCTAGACAAAAAATGCCAAATCAGGCTTCAGGCCAATAGTCGGCCCGGCCTACTGCGAGAGCCGGTCGCCCAGTCTAGCTTCTAGTTGGATAGGGTTCAACACCAAATAATACCCAAACTTTCCTTCTACACAATCGCATTAACATGGGCACAATGAGGCTGAATTGAAAGCTTTCTAATTTCTATGAGAATTTGTCACTAAGTTTACAAATTGTTCAATTGCCTTAGCATTCTTACAGGTGAGGGGAAATCAATCCCCCAAAGGGAATTCCCACGTCCATCTCCCTCTCTCTTTCTCTTCTCTTTTTCTCTTCTATTTTCCCCCACTTTTACAACACAAATCACACAGACATATATATAGGGCACAAAATAGGTGTGAACACTCTTGTTTGTAATTTGGCAGCCGTCTTCACATTCAACTTAAACTCTCTCTTCCAAAATCTTCAATAGCAATCCTGTTCACCAACCCAATCTTTGACTATCTAATTTCCACGTGAAAAAATCCAGCTTACTATATGTTCAACATATATCTTATTTGTGAGCAGAACATGGTGCACTTTCATATTTCAAAATGGAATGGGCAATGGAAAACAAAATTAAGGACAATACATCTTATAAACGTAATATATCAAATTTAAAACAAAATAAAAATAAAAATGAAGTAGATATTGGAATGAAAAACTAGATAAAGAATCATATCCCATTCTTTCTATGTTGCTCCCCCTCCTCAGCTCTTCCTCATCCCATTAGTACCCAGTCGGTGTAACCAAAGTTTCCTCGTACACAATTGCGTTGACACTACAACAATAATTTGGTTGAACAGGAATTTCTTTGTACAAACTACAAACTATCAACAAGATTGTATGCCCTTACATTCTGACCCCTAGTGGAAAGTTTCATTAGAGCTTCGCCATAGTTTGTACAACATAATGGCTCTAACTTATCATAAAACCTCAATGTCAAATTCGATATGATAAACAGCCTACTCCAAGATTTTTGCATACCATAGTCCTTCATTACTAATACCTCGGCTTCAGAGCTACGGGGACTGTCACGACGAACCATAGAAAGGCATCCATCCAAAACCCCCAACCCCAAAAGCCTGTTTCCTTTCGCCCCCGGCCTAGGCTCTGGCATTGGTACCTCGATGAATATGTTCATATGTGGATTGAAGTAAACAATCTGGTGCGACTTACCAGAGTATCCCTTAGAGGCATACCAATGTAGGTTTCAATTTACAACAGGTCCTGATTCCACTGTATCAATGCTATAAGGGAATGGAACACGTTTCCAATCTTTGCTTCTGAAACTACCAAGCACGACATATTCAGTACCAAAAGCATGCTGCTCGTGAATAATCCCCGTCACAACCTTATAATCATTGGTGGACGAGTCATAGCAAAGCCCTGAAACCTGAGCATAACCATAGAAACTAGTACTATATGACAACACTTTCTTAAAATATCGAGTGACAGGATTCCACAAGAAGAAGTCTGCGCCAATAATTATAAGCAACAAGCCATTGCACGAACCGGCAAATACGGGTTTGTGACAAGACCTAAGCTTTTTCCATGGCCTACCAACTCGTTTAACACGAGATTCTTCATCGATGGAGTGGAACGTAAGAGTACCTGATCTCAGAGTCGATTCGGCAAATACCATCGTCCTTCCGATTTTTTTGGCAGATATGTCGGATATCAAAGAATGACATTGTTTGGAAACGCAGGTGAATCGAGAAAGAGATTTGAGGGGAAGTCGTATTTCGCCAACGACTTCTTCTGGAATATTTGGTAATCTAGGCTTGGCTTGTGTTTTCGCTTTCTCTCTGATCCCTTTCTTCTTCACTCTAAGGCCCAGTTTTCCAAAAGATTTTAGCACCCAGTTGCTAAAATCACCATATTTCAAATGAAAAAATGAAGTGGTTCCGTGTATTATTTTTCGATTTTTTTCGTACCAAATTAAAGAACCCCTCAAGTACTTTAATTTGGTGTGAAAAAAAATCGAAAAACGATATACGGAATCACTTCATTTTTTGATTTGAAATATGGTGATTTTAGCAATTGGGTGCTAAAATTTTTTGGAAAACTGAGCCTTATTCTTTCCCCCGTCTATTTTTCCTCCTTCCCATTCTCCTTAGAAGCAAGTACTATGGGGGCTAGGGTTTTTCTTTTTTGTGTTGTTATGAGGACTAGGCAATATTTATGTATAGACTAATCATACTAGGTTTAACAATATACTCATTCCCAAATCGGAAACGCCAAAAGATCGTTTAAAGATTAGGGCTTACTAACTTTTCTTGTCACAACCAAAAACCTAAACGTAATCATTTTTCGTAAACGTATTAATTTTAAAAGATCTTTTGCCCAATACAAACAGAGCATAAATTGGTTGTAATGATCCACCTGAGCTCGCCTAATAACTCTTAACTTGAAAAAAGGTTAATCTCACTGACATGGGATTTTGCAAAGATGGATTCTCATATTGGTTCTGTTTTCTAGCACCTATAAACTAACTTCTTTAGTTTTTATTCTTGAAAAGTCGATTAGGGATCGCAAAGGGTCGGATCGAAGCCGGATTTTCCCTCCCCCATACCCGCCCTGTTCCTTTAGGAGGCGGACTCGGAGAGGGGAAAATCGGAGGTGTGTCAGGTTCAGGGATAAATCGGGTCCCTATTTACAGTATCAATTTTTGATAACTTTGGTTTTTAAAATGTTTTGACAAGAAAACAAGATATTGATAACTAATGATAGTTAAAAAAATATTACAAAGTAAACAAAGACACAAAATAGTGATTTATTATCAGGTATTTTGCTCTAAGAATACGAAACTAATGAATTGTATATAGATATATGCATATAAAAAAATTAGTAATAACTATAATCGGAGTTGGATCGGGGGAAGTAAATGCCATCCCCGTCCCATTTGCTTATTTGATCGGGGATTACCTGCTTGGATCGAGGCGGGGAGGTCGGAGGCGGTGACGGAGCGGAGGTAATTGTCATCCCTAAAGTCGATGAAGGTTTTTTTTTATTTTATTTCTTTTTCTCAGTTATGTGTTTAACTTTTCTTGCTTATTTGATCTAAAAAGTGAGATTATTCTAAGCTTTGACTTGTAATTTTTTTGCTTAATTGAAGTTGTAAAAACACGTTGGACAGAGAGAAAAAAATTCATTAGTGTTTTTCTAGAGTAAGTAAGATTGTTATGGACATTTACATTTTTTTATGATCGGTAAAGAAGAAAATATATTGATCAAGAGAGAAAAAATACAACGAACAGCCAAAACCCTAAATATATAGGAAAGGAATGGAATCCATGAACAGAATCCCCAAAGCAAGCCAAAAGAAGCGCAGGCCAAACGGAAAAACTATAAACAAGAGTAGTTGATCAGATATATATCAACCCTACAGAAAGAAAAAGAGAGAAACCGAGCTCTTTGATGCGCCATAGTTTTTTTTGTTTATATCAGAGCCGGCCCTGCTTTGTTTCAGAGCACAACAATTTCCCAATTAGCGGAGGTCTCATTTAAGGTCAAAGCAAAGCTCTCTATGAATTGGCTCCAAAGGAGTTGATAGAATCTACGAGATTTCCAACCTGAGACCTTAAGAGAGAGCAAACCTCTAAGTCCCCAGGCCTTGACCAGTGACATTACATCCACCGAATCAATTAGTCTAGAACTACGTTGGGTGAAGCCCAATGGTTATGAAGAGGTTGACTCTCGTGGTAACCCAGCTAACATCTTATCGTCTTGCAAAATAATAATAATAATAATAATAATCAATCAGCTTAAACAAAGTTTCCGAACGTCATAACCATCCAATATCTGTTACCATATGCATATAGATAGATACTGATGGTGGAAAAAGTTTCTTGTCATATGCTAATTAACCTCTGTTTTCTGGGCCTAAGTATTTCCTGGTTTGACCTAAAGCTTTTTGTATTGTGCAAATGAGCTGGCATTGTATTGTTTGTATTCATCAAGCATAAATATTTACTTTAGGCCAGGGATACTATTCTGAATTTGATTTTGTTTTAGATTGAACAAAAAAAAGAAGAGCTAACTTCCAGTCATTCTAAATGAGATTTGGATGCTGAAACAGGGCATCCAATGTGTTCAGAAGGTATTTTCAAGGGCCCTCGCGGAAAATTTTCAAAAAAACACGGGAAGCTTTGATCCAAAGTAGTTTTTAGAAAAAATATATAAATACGGTTTTTATAAAAACCGCTTTGATCAAGCCCTTCCCGTATTTTTTTTTTTGAAGATTTCGGCGTGGACCCTTTAAAACACCGAACAACACATGATAGGGTCGGATTTTCCAAAAAAAAATTGCAACACAAAAAAACCCTATTTTTTCCTTAAATCCGGGAGTGTGGACTAGAAAATCCACCTATATATATATATATATATATATATATATATAACCGGATGTCGGGACCGATTTGTATGCATCTCGACTAATTCCAGGGTCCTAAAGATAAACGACTGGGCATAACCTGTATAGCATTTTGTGATTTCAAACACCATTTGCACTCGATGGAAACTAATATTTTATTGTTTATCTATCGTTGTTGTCTTCTTTATTTTTAAGTGGAAGTCAGTATTGTTAGTTGTGTTTAGTGGGATTATAACCCAATCAATTGTATAGGATTATATGGTGCGTACCATTGGACTATCACTTCACTCGCGTATCAATCAGTGTCCTACAAGAACAATTTTGGTTGAAATTTGCATCTCACCCATATTTTGGCTCTCATCCATTTTTTTTACATGAATCCATATACCTCCTGGATGATCCTCCATGAATCAAGATCCTCTCGGACAATGATCCTCAACAAATATCCAATAATTTTTTTTTTCCGTAAGAATGTTATACTCACCGTAGACATGAACGATTTAGATCAAATTTTCAAAATCGGTACGAATTCCTATTCGGAAACACAAGAAGCCCCAAATCCGTTACTCATATACCATCTATGTGCCTCAGTGAGACGTACTAATCCAGTTTTTGTTACCATTCCTTGTTGTAGGCTTGTAGTGTACAAAAACCATCAACACTCAATGCACACTGATATGATATTGGCTTTCTATCTATCATCTCCTAACGTGCATCTTGACAAATCTCGAAATTCTAAAGTTAAGGACTATACAAACTTCTAGTGATCATGAGGTTTTTTTTTTATTAATGCCAGAGCAAAGCTCCGTATTTAATGGCCGTAAATGAGTTGATAACACCTGAGAAGTTTTAAACCTAGAACTTTGAGATGAATTAAACCCCAAAGACCCAGGTCTCGGTCCACCAAGCCAACCCTGCATTAGAATGATGTTAATATCATGTGTTATCTCATGGCATCGCTACTTCAATCCCATCTAAGCTACTAATAAGCCAGTAGAAGTTTCCTTGCACAAAAATAAACAAGCACACACAAAAAAAGATAAAACACCGATTTTAGCCGAGACTCTGCTATGGTAAAACATAAGATTCTAATGTGAGATGGAGAAAATAAGTACTCCCTCGCTCATGGTAAAGTTTCAACATGAGAAAAACAAGTGCAATTATTTAATTTTGATGGGAAAAAAAAATCCGCAGCTAACATTCCTCTGACATCTCTTGCACTTCCGTCCATGACTCAAGTTCCCCTGGGTGATGTCGATATTGATCCGGAGCTGTTCGTAGTCTTTCTTTCCAATAATGCTAACTTATAGCTGCCCGGCACACAAGAAGAATTCTGATTTTCTTTCTTTTCCATGATGGGATCTTCTTTCTTTTCCATAATGCAAACTACCCAATTACCATCACTTCTCTTTCTCATCCTTTGGGGAGACCTGTTAAGGAAATGTTCCACATATGTTGCTTCTCCTCTCAACTCTTTCTCTTCCCAATCGTAGTCAATAGGTGTAACCAAGGTTTCCTCATACACAAATGCATTGACATAGTCGCAATGATCTTGAATCGAAATTTTTCTATGTGAACTGTCCATAGGATTGTATGCGATTATCACATATCCCATATCACCATCGGGAACTTTCATTAGAACTTCACCACACTTCGTATAACCAAATGGCTCCGAATTATTACCTAGCACTCTTAATGCCGAAGTGGATATGATGAACATAGTAGTCCAAGATTCTCTTATACCAAATTCCTTCATCGCCAGTACCTCAAGATTTGTGTTGCTTGAATTTTCAGGGCGAACGAAAGAAAGGAATCCATCCAAAACTCCTAAACCCATGATCCTATTCCATGACCACAGATACATAGAAGGTTTTGGCAGTGGTAGCTCCTTGAATTCATTCGTCTGTATATTGAAGTAGATAATTCTGGGCGATAGTTCATGGAAATGCCAATGTAGGTGTTCATTTACTACAGGCCCTGACTTCACGCTATCAAAACAATAGGGGAAGCAAACCCTTCTCCAACTATTGCTTCTGAAACTACCAACAACAGCAAATTGACCATTAGAATCTTGATTCTCGTGAGAAAACACCATTACGGCCTTGTACTCGTTGGTAGATGAGTCATGGCAAAGCCCAGAAGCAATACGAAAACCATCATCCCCCAAAGGTGCGTACGACAGGACTTTTTTAAAATATTTAGTCACGGGATTCCACAAGAACAAGTCATCATGCACGGCCATAAGCAACAATCCATTACACGAACCGATTATGGTAGGGTTCTTAGACCATGGAATCTTCTTATCCCATGGTCTACCAACCCTTTTCACGTGAGATTCTTTGTCTATGGAGTGGAAGGTAACTGTACCTGACGTCAAGGTGGACTGAACAAGAGCCATCTTCCCACCAATTCTCTCAGCCAAGAAATCGGATATCCAAGAATGCCATTGCTTGGAAACGCAGGCAAATCGCGAAAGAGATTTGAGAGGTAATCTTGAGCGGATATCGACCACGATTTCTTCTGGAATGTCTGGGAAATTGTGTTCTTCAGCTTCTGTTTTTGTTTTCTCTTCTGGGATGATTTCTTTCTTCTTCTCCCTTCTTTTTGCTCGGATTTTTCCCTTCTTTCCCATTCTCCCTTGAAGTGTCTAGGGTTCTTGCTTTCTCCTTTTCCAGTGAAAAATGAAGAATGGCAGTAAAATACTATTCTTTCCGTTCCAAAATAATGTTCCACTATGAAAAGTCATATGATTTTTAAATTAAAAATCAACTACTTCTATAAATTATTTTTTGAATTTTTTTAACCAAATTAAAGAACTTGATGAGTACTTTAATTCGGTATAAAAAAATGTAAAAAATGATACATGAAAATACTTTATTTTTTAATTTAAAAAATGACACAAAAGAGAAAGTGGGGCTCTTATTTAAAAACGGAAAGAGTAATATTGTGGAGCGTTTGCAAAAAGATGCTTTGAGGATGTGGCCATAAATGGGTGCCGTGATGCATACTCACAACAAAAGGAATGGTTCACAGCAAAAGGAAAAAGCAACACTATTTTTTTTTGGTCTGACCAACAATATTCCAGTCCTCCCTTTAAAGCAAACAATATTTACAAATGTAGTCCAAACCGGTTCAAATCGAATGGTTTGGTTCAATTTTCTAGTAATAGGGTTTGGTTCAGGGTTGGCAAGGGGGACGGGGCGGGTTGGAGACAACTATCTCCGTCTCTACCCCGATTCTCAATGAGAATCATTTTTTCCCCTTCATTCCCGTTCCAAAAGCGAAACAGAGATCCAAACCTGAGATTTAGGGAATTTCAAAATTCAGCATTCCATCTAGTTTACTATATATATATATATATATATATATTACAAACATAATTCCAATCCATGATTCAATAGCAAGTGTTCAAGCCTTGTTGTTCAAGCCTTGTAAACTACAAGTCTGCAACAAGTCAACAATTAAACAACTAAAGTTCAAGTCAACAATTAAACAACTAAAGTTCATGGGCGACAGAAGTACAGTACAACAGTCAACAACCAAGTGTTCAATGCAGCAGTAGTAAAAATTAAACATTAAACAACAATAGAAATTCATGATAATCTAAACAGCAACAGAAGTTTATGAGTATCCAAACAGCAGCAATCCAGTACCAAACTTTGACAGCAAAAGTGCTCCACCTTGCTTTATATACACCCGTTGTCTTAAGTTTTATTTTAATGCTATAATATAGAGATTGAAGTATGTCGAAAGAATTCTATCTTTTTGAATATTTAATTGCAATTTAATTTGTAGGTCGGTTTATAATATTTTTGTAATAACTCAAAAATTTAAGTATATTATTACAATTGTGAATTAATGTGATCGTTATGGTTAGTTAATTTATGTTTGTGATACCATGCTTTAGAAAAATAAATCGGCTTATTAGACGGGCTTGGGAAATTAAAATTTTTATTTGGGTTGAGTTGGGTTTGGACATATTAAATGAAGCCTGATTATAAATGGGTCAGACTTGGGAGTGCACAAATCTCGTTATTATCGAGTATAAGCCTAGCCCGAACCCGGCACAGCCCGTTTTATGTGCACCCCTAATAATATTACTCAAAATCATCCCCATTTAAAGCAAATAATATTCGCGAATCCAGTCCAAAATCAATTCCAACCAACTAGTTTAGTTCTTTTTCTTTTTTTTTTTAGTAATGTTGGTTTGGCCTCGGATTTAAAAAATAAAAACTGTGTTAAATGATTTATTAGTCTGCAGATTAACGTTCACGATTCAAATTTCCGATCCCTATAATATATGCACATATATTATATATAATTTGTTTAGATACCAAACCTTTTCTTTTTAGTCAATTAATTTCCTAGGTTGTACGTAGCTCCATTTTATCACGCTATTCTTTCACTTCCGAAATTAGTTACCTAAGCTTTTATTTGTCATAACTCTAAGCGCCTCTCTCTCTCTCTCTCTCTCTCTCTCTCTCTCTTCAAAAATGCTCCTAGACCTCCCTAGAAAATAGTGACGGCTCTAGATTTTTACCAGGATATTCAAGAATTATCTCGACACTACTAGTTTAACTAACCACATACACGAATTTTCATATACTAATAGTCTAGAAATAATGCAATCAAATATCTAGTACGAAAACATATAAATAATTAAGAGGCGCTTAGAGTCATGACACAATTTTCTATAATAAAAAAGTCTAATGTATTTTTTAGTCGGTTCCATTTTATTTGTCATAACTCCAAGGCCTCCTTTGGCTAAAAAACCAAAAACAGGTTTTTTTAAAAACCATTTTGTCTTTATTCAATTTTTTTTTGCATTTGTTAGTTTTGCATCAAGATTTTGTGGTTTATGAATTCCTCTCGACGAGACAAATCTAACAAGTATAAAATTATAGTCAAAACTAAAAAAAAATTCAATAAAGCCAAAATAGGTCCAATAATCCAACTATTTTGGCTTTATTCAAAACAATTTGAGTTTTGACCATAATATTATACTCGTTAGATTCGTCTCATCGAGAGGAATCTAAAAACCACAAAATCTTGACGCAAAACTAACGAATGCAAAAAAAAATTGAATAAGGACAAAATGGTTTTTTAAAAAACCGATTTTTGGTTTTTTACCCAAAGGAAGCCTAAGCGTCTCTCTCTCTCTCTCTCTCTCTCTCTCTCTCTCTCTTCAAAAAATGCTCCTAGATCTCTCTAGAAAATAGTGGCGGCTCTAGAATTTTTACCAGGTATTCAAGAATTATCTTGACACTACTAGTTTAACTAACCACATACACGAATATTCACATACTAATAGTCTACAAATAATTCAATCAAATATATAGTACAAAAACATATAAATAATTAAGATGTTTCTTTTGCATGATCTCGGTGAATTTTACTATATTTTGGACCAAGCAAAAATGGACCGACTCATAAATACATTAGAATTTTTTTATAGAAAATTGTGTGGCATATATACTCACACAAGTCTTTTTGAACATATCCACTTTTTTTTTTTATAGATATATAGAATTGATTGTCATTTATAGAGAAGTCAAATTACAATATCGATACCAATGGAACTTTTGGCCCTCTCCATTTTTAAAATTTTTGTACTTTTTTTTGAAGTAATGTATTAGTGATTTAATTGCGAATTACTTGGACTGATGAGTGTTCATAGTAAAAGACTAAGAGTTCAAACAAAACCCTCGATAAAATTCATATAATATAACAAAATAAAAGATTTTAAGATGTTCAATAGACCAATTATGGGAAGTTATGAAGGGCTTGTCTGTTTTCCTATTTAGTTTTAGTTCTAATTTTGATAACATTATCATTTTCCTCATTTCTCTTTCAATCTCTCTCCACTCATTACACATGCTGACATCATCAAAACTAAACTAAACTACCTAAACAAACACAGTCGAAGTGGCCTATAAGCTTTAATTAGTTGTTTATATTAGATTGATTGAGATTTTATTTTTGGAGGTGTTCAAATTTTTTTAAGGACTATGCTAGGGGTATCGATCATGGGTCTGTGGGGTCCACTTTTGAGTCCCACAAGAATGATCCGAACAATTCAACGATTTTAAAATAACTTTTTGAGAGTTCTTACAAAAAAATCAGCTCAATTGAATATACGTAAGTACTTGATCTAAATTTCAAGTTTTTCATTCAGAATTCAAGATCCTAACTTTTGACTGAAAAAGTGAAATTTTGGATCACCCACTTACACATATCCAATTGAGCTAATTTTTTGCATGGACACTTAAAGAATTATTTTAAAATTATTCAACGGTTTGGATTATTCATACGGGACCCACAAGTGGGCCCAGCGGACAGCTATGTACTATTTCGATACCTTGACCTTTGATACCCATATCTTTATCATTTTTTAAATTGACTTTTCAAATTTTGACGGGTAGGGTGTTCTGAAGCATCGGTCATGCATATCACTCATAAACATCAAATAACTTATCAACCATAAATCAAAGAAAAACATCACAGTAATGGCAACTAAAAATCTTGTTCCAACAAAAATCACATTTAAAGTTCAACCTAGCAAGACAGATCAGCCTCTCATTATTAAAAGAATACAACAAGTGACAAATATTGAAACAAACTATACAAAGAAACAACTTTTATGAACTTTAGGAGTTATCTAGCTAGTGGTGTCACTACCAAATTTAGGGAATTTATTTATGAATATTTAAAAAAAAACATTAATATAATAGTAGTATTTTTTTCTCGAGACCCTACTCTCCATAAGGTGGGTATGTTCATTGGAGGGATCCACGGTAGCGTTTCCTCTTTTCTCACCAGCGCCCGAAGTTTGGGTTCTTCTCTTCTTCCAAATCCCTTTGCCCCTTCGATGTCCAGCTCTCAGCTTGTGTTGGCATCTGGGTCTCTGTCGGTTTCACTATTGGGTGAAAACGGTCAGGGTTTAATGGCAATGGAGGTGCTTGATGCTACTCGTCATTGGGTTTTCTCGGTTTTTGCTGTCTAGGGTTACATCACCCACCAGTCATCATTGTTGGATGTGGCCAACTCTGGGCCTAACAGTTTTTGGTGTTCGTGGTTGTTGATGGGTGGTCGGAGTTTATTGGCGGTGGCTGGTTTTGGTCGGCCATAGGCTTGAAGGGTGGAGGCAATAGTTTTGAATCTAGGGTTTCTCCTTTTGTTTAAGCTTCATTGTTTAATGAGTATACCCTTTTGGGCTAAGCCATTAGATCTTTTAGGATCGGCTCATTGGGTGTTTTTGGGCTTTGACCCATCAGGTGTTTTGATTTCTCCAACTTTGGTTGGAATCTCCTCTCCTCTCCCCCAAACTTGATGTACCATTTTTGAAGTTTTCATGAATAAACTTTTTGCCTACCTGCTTGTGACCTTAGATTGTATCGTAGATGATGTCGACCCAAGCGTAGGGCTAGGTTGGCGGTAGCATAATAACTGGTAAGACTGGGTCAAATCCATAGGGACCGAACGCACTGAGCGTGAGAGTTGTCTTGCAAGTGTAGGTTTTCGGCCTTGAAGCTGCAAACTTAGTTTGTGATTTGTTTGGTGGAATTCTCTCGACTTTGAGAACGACTCAAAAGATTAAAAAGACTAATTAAAATAAGGCAAAATCTTGGGAATTTTAACAACTATAACTTAGGTTAATTCGTTCCTCTTGTTGAGATTAGGATTCTTGTAACCATTTGGCAAACATCTAGGTTGACATTGCTCCAAGCATCACACGTGAAAAAGGAGAATCAAACCTTAACTACGAGAGATAAAAAAAAGATTAACAAACCTAGACTTTGGTACATAAAATCGATCCTAACTCTTTGAACTAGAAATGATGTCCCATAAAGTTTAGGGTTCTTGAGCCAATTAGACAAACTTTTAGATTCACATCGCCCAAAGCGTCACCCGTACCTAGGTGAATTAACTCTCGGCCACGAGAGATCAATGAGATTAACAAACCCAAATTTTGATACATAAAGATGGACTGTGACTTTATTAAACAAGAAATGTTTGCAATTTTGGCTGGAAAAACAAATTAAACCTAAGTCATGGAGTGTTGATCACCCCATGACCAAGCCTATTTAGACTACTCAAACATAACTAAGAAAGACATGCCTAATTTTTGCAAAGGAAATAAAGAACATGACATATGACTTAATAAACTGATTTTTAGTAAAGTTCCTAAGCTTGCCTACAACTTTAAGCCTTAAGAAAATCACAAACAACAAGTAAAAACTAGGGTTTAAGAAGGAAATGACTAGAAAATGGAGAATACAATTTAACCAATAAAAACGTAAACAAACTTGATTTATATAGAGATCCATCGAGTAGCTACAACATTAAGTGGGTAAAGTGCAAAAAAATGGTTTGGAGCATTTCTGGACCGGTCCAAAATTATTCCGGATCGGTCCGGAATCGTCTAGAAGACTTTGGGCAAATCTGGATCGGTCCAGAATAATTCTGGATTGGTCTTAACTTGAATTTGACTTCTTTGATCACTCTTATTGGATTGCGTGCTTCCGGACTTCCTCCAAAACACTTAAATGAGTGGTGCGGCCCTTGGGGGAGGTGCTCCTTCACTCCCGGATACCAATGGGAGTCCATGTGAGCGTGCAGCACACCTTTCAAGCCATCAGCTGGACTTGATGACTTTTTGAATTCCCGGGCCTTAGCCAAATCGTTGTTTCATGGCTATTGAGACCTAGTGTTGGCATGCCATGGGGCACGTGGCCCTCGGTAGCTTGGGACGATTCTCAATGCGCTCCAAAATGCACTTATTTAGCGTGTTAAACCTATAACTATCAAAAACACAGCTACGCGCAAATCAAACATTTATGGGGCAAAATTGCGTGTGTGTGTGAGCAAAATGAGTTAGATAAGCCTGGATATCTACAATAGTAGGGGCCTATCACTATCAAAAAAAGCTTTTGTATGTTATAACTTATTTCAATACACTAAATATGCACAGTTTGGCATTGTCAATTAATTTTTCAGCATTTATTCTTAATCTAATACTTTATTCCATGGCCCTATGCCCCTATTCCTTCGCTTAGTTGTATTCTACTCATCTTAAGTTTGTTGATGTCAGTGAGTTTTAATGATTTTGAGTTTTTTTGGTTTAACTTATCTATACAATTTTAAGTACTTTAAATAGTTTATGAAGATGATTTCTAAATTTCAAGCAAACTGAAATAAAAAACTGAAACTGAACTATATTTTAATCTAAGCAACAATATTCTAATCATCCCTTTAAAGAAAACATTGTTCGTGAATGCAGTCCAAGCAATGCAAATCAAATGGTTTGGTTTTGTTTTCTAGTAACTTAATTTGGTTTTGATTTTAAAAAATAATAACTTTGTTAGTGGTTTGGCTCGGTTTTCTAAAAATATGGTTTGGTCAATTGGTCTCGATTTTAAAAACTAGAAACTGTGTTAATGGTTTAGTTGGATTAATGTTCACAATTCCAGTTTCAAACCGATCCAAACCATACGATATATGTACATATGTATATTATGTATAATTTTATTTAGATACCAAACTTTTTTTCTTATTCAATTAGTTTCCTAATCTAAAGCTTCATTCCACCACCCTATTCTTTCACTTCAAAGATAAATTACCTAAAGAACATCACACCTTGTAATTTGACATTCAAAACATTGTTCCTTCAACCAAGATGTTAAATTTGCTATCAGGATCCCAAAAAAAAAGTTCGAAATGCTATTTTTTATAATCCAGAAGGCCTCTTTACATTTGACACTTAGATGCCAATTTTGAAGCAAAATGATTGTCTTCATTGGCATGAGGCTTCGAAATTGAACCAAACAGGAAGGTTGCCCAATCCACATGCGATTTGCTTTAACAATTGGCATGTTGTTGGATTACAAGAGACAAAAAAAATTGCCACAAGTGCTCCTATAAATTCAATAAAGCAAACATGCATGGTTAGTCAATTGATTTCCTAATATTTTTGTTTAATGACTATTTCCAACACAGTACTCTAATTCCGAATGTAATACTCCCTCCGTCCAAAAATAATAGTCCATTTTGGGACCACGTGATATTTTCAAGTGGCTTATATATATTAATGTGAACCTCAAAAAATATGCATTATAGATCTTGTTTGATATATCTTAATTAATTTTATTATACAAAAAAATTTAAATCATAAAATTACTGTAAATTAAAAGATATAACCCGTTGATATCTTCTTCTGCCGTTAGTGTTAGTAAGCCACCACAAACGCTGTTTTCTCTTCTTCTTCTTCCTCCTTCATTATTTTCTTCCCCAAACTGTTCTTCTCTTCATAGCAAAGAAAGAAACCCCTTTATTCTCTTATAACGCTGAATAAGTTCCTCAAGCCATTGCCAACAGTGACAAGGTGAGAGGTCAATCTAACCATCTCAAATTGCTTTACGTTTAGTTATTGCGATCTAAATGTTAGGGTTTTGCATTTTTACAAGCATCACTTGATTGTGTGCATGTGTGTTTCAATAATATTATACTAATTGTCAGAGTGTGGTCCAGGCTTTGAAGCTTTCCTTCAAGGAGGTACTTCAAATAAAAGTATGGGTCAATGCTCAAATAGCTTAATAGCTGAAACTTCAAATGCCTAGCAATTTGGATACATGCCAAGTGCCAATCACTTTGGACAAGTGGTAACTCACTAGTTAGAGAGTGGCCTTCATCGAACTTTTGATCTGTGTGTTGGACATTAATTAGATTGTGAAACTTTGGAATTGCCCTTGGTTGTTGTTTTTTTCCCCCAGATTCTTGTTCAAACACTAAGAATGCAGTCGCATGGGATATGTAATCCAATCCCATTTCCTGTTTCAGCTAGTGCTTTTTTTTTTCTTTTGTGGAGGCTTATTATGTCGTAATTTCAAGGGCAGATGTGAAGTCTAGTTTGTCGAAATTTCCTAAGTGGTATGGCTCATTCATGCTATGCATGAGTGTCATTACTATTCAGGATTTAGGATCTTGAATTTTGAATGAAAAATTTGAAAATTAGATTTGTTGTTTACAATTATCTAATTCAAATAATTTTTTACAAGACTAACCAAAAAATTGAGGTAAGAGATAATCTAATAATTTGGGGAAATTTGAATAAAGTAAAGAATTTAAGCCAATTAAAATTTGAGCTAACCAAGAAGAACAAATCTGGGAAAAAATGAATAAAGGAAAAGAGATTAAGCCACTTGAAATTTGAGTAATGGCAGAAGAAGATAGTTTGTTGAGCCATTGGATAACACTAATGGTAGAAGAAAAATTAACGGCAGAAGAAGATATCAGTTTTTCAGTCAGTTTTTTTTTCCAATCAAAACAACGCCGTTTTGATTTAAAAGCAAAGAAGGGGGTTGTGAACCATTGGATCTACTTTTTGGTTTGTTCAAGCCCACAACAAAACCCTCACAGAGAAATCCTCATAGAGGATCCGGATTTGGGATGGAGGGAGTATTTTAATTCCGAAACATGCACAATTTGGGCCCTAATCATTCCCCAATTATTGGTATTATAATCTTCTTTAGTTGATTGATATTAATGAGTTTTGGTATTTTTTTTTTTTTTGACCAAGTAGAAACATATATTTATTAAACAAAAATAAAGGGATACTACCAGTCCACCAGTACAAAACAAAAAACAAAAACAGCAAAATATAGAAAAAAAAAACAGAAGAAAAAAACAGAATAGAAAATACAACGACGTATTCGGACCCTCCAAAATCAGGCCGGTCGGAGGGTGAATAATGACTTTTATTAACGTTCACTAAAAACAGGAAACCCAGCCTAAGAGAACGGAGAGGTCAATGTTCTCAATTTTGTGAACCACCCATGAAAATATGGTGAAAAATTGAATCACAGGTGTCTCGATGAAGTCAATCACAGGTGTCTCTATGAAATCAAAGCAATCGAAGACTTTCCGTAATATATATCAAGCAATAGACTGCCTCCGAAGCTATTCCCTATCTTTTTTTCCCTGTATGTACCATCACTTCTCTTTCTCACCTTTTGGGGAGGCCTATGCTGCAGGAAATATTCCACATATGTTTCTTCTCCTCTCAACTCTCTCTTCCCAGTCGTGGTCAGTAGGTGTAACCAAAGGTTTCCTCGTACAAAAATGCGAACAGTCCATAGGATTACGACCCCTACGATTGTTCACATTTTGTATAACCAAATGGCACGAAATTACGACCTAGCACTCTTAATGTTGAAGTGGATATGATGAACATAGTGGTCCAAGAATCTCTCATACCAAATTCCTTCATCGTCAATACCTCAACATTTTTGTTGGTTGAATTTTCACAGCGAACCAAACAAAGGCATCCGTCCAAAACTCCCAAATTCAATATCCAATATCTATAACGCCTAATCGTATGAGATTCTGGCATTGGTATTGTGGCATTGGTACCTCGATGAATTCATTCATCTGTATATTGAAGTAGAGAATTTTGGGCGAATAAGGATGATCAACATGCCAATCTAGGTGTTTATTGCCCTGACTTCACTTTATGACAAAAATGATAGGGGAAGCAAACTCTTCTCCAACTGAAGAAAAAAGATCAACTCGAGAGAACCAAGTGGGTTCTTAGCAGCCCTAAACAAAAACATGGGGTACGTTGAAATATCAGGCAAAAGACTTTTTCAACTTATGCGATTGTTTTGTGATTTGTTCAATAAATGAGAATTTATCTCATTTTGCTTTTCTATCTTGTATTACCTATAAAAAGGCTTGTTATCAGATTGTTCAAGTATGTAAATACGAGTGATCAAGTGTGTGAGAAAAGTATATAATTTTTCATAGTGTTTATGAAATACAAGTTTGAGAGAATTTGTTTGATACTCCTCTGTTTGCATCAGTGGTATCAAAGCTCAAACTCATCCCAAAAGTTCTCTCAGAAAAAAATACATTTGGTGTGCTACTGCTTTTTTCATCCAGAAATTAGCTCTCTCAAAATAAAATTCTTGAGTGCCGATTTTGTCTCAGCCGGAAACGATAATCCGGTGACGAAATTGTAAAGTCTTGGTTTCTTTCGAAACCCAAAAGTTAAAGAGTGAGGAACTACTCTCACCTTGCACCCACAACTGTTTCTTCCTCAGGCGGCGAGCTAATTCAAATTACCGAGACGGATTGAAGCCGTCTCACGCAAACCCCAAAAGTTTCACTTGCTGCCGATTGTAGCTTGGAAACCTCCGTGATTATTTGAAGAACAAAGAGGTTGCTTTGTTTTCTTTTTATTCTCAGATCTAGTCTTGAAGTATGAAAAATTTCTTTCCTCGATTTTCAATTCAGCCTTTATTAATAAGGCTATAAGGAGTTCTATGGTTTCAACGGAAAAAAAAGAGTTGTTTTACTCTTTGATTTCACGGATCAAAGCAAGTTGTATTGAAGTCTCTGTCTCCACCTGTTTCATCACAAATTGAAGGAGCATTGAAGGGCTATCGGTTTTATCAAGAAAAGAAAAAAAAATTCTCTCCCCCAAGTCAAATTCATAAAGGCTACGGGCACTTTTTCCTACCCCTGTTGATGTCAGATTTCCTTTAGTGCAAAGCAAAGGAAAAATTATCCAGCGTTGCCTCCGCTAGTTACGACTGGCCTAATTACACAAAAGGCCTTTTAAGTTTTTGAAAATATCAATTTGGTCCCTGAATTTTCTAAAATAATTTAAATCTTGCCCAAATATTTTTTGGATATTTCAATTGGGTCCCCAAAGTTATCAAATATTTCATAATAGTCCCTGGTGAGGATCGATGGCCAACGAAGCTGCGCCAACGCTTATTCCAAAGATCACCAAGGACAATTATGATAATTGGTTCATCCAAATGAGAGTGCTCTAAAAGTCATGGAGATAGTCGAAAATGGGTACAAGGAACCTATCTCAAAAGAAGCAGAAGCAGCTTTGAAGGAGGAACAGAAAACAACGCTACGTGCCGAGCGAAAGAACGATTGCAAAGCCAAGTCTATCATCTACCAAGGACTTGATGAGATAACATTTGAGATCATCGCTTCCTCTACATCTTCCAAAGAAATTTGGGAGACGATGCAGAAAACATACAAGGGTGCCGACAAAGTAAAGAAGATTCACCTTTAATCTCTATGAGGCGAATTCGAGTCTTTACGGATGAAATCCTCATAATATATTTCTAAGTATTATGGTCGAATCATGATGGTTGCAAACCAGATGAGAAGAAATGGAGAAGCTCTCTCACAGATACTAGAGTTATAGAAGATTCTTCGATAGTTGGATCAAAGATTCAACTTCATTGTTGTTACGCTAGAAGAGCTTAAAGATGTAACAACCATGTCTATCTAAGAACTTGTGGGCTCGCTGCAAGCCCATGAACAAAAGTTACACAGAGATGATGATAGAGCCATAGAGCAGGCTCTGCAGATGAAGTTATCTCTCAACGAAGATAGGCACGAGCAAGGGGGGACATCCCAGAGAGGACGAGGCTATGGTTCTCATGGAAGAGTCTCTAGAAGTTCAAATTTCAGAGGTAAAGGAGGCAAAGGATTTTCCAAAGGATGAAATCAAAACCATGTTCCAAAAGGAGGTGGCCGTGGACAGCAAAACAGCAGAGACGGAGGACAAGGAACAAGAGGTGGTTACAACAACCGACCAAACATTGACAAAAGCAATGTTCAATGTTATAACTGCCAAAAGTATGGTCACTACATGAAAGAATGCAAAGGAAGGCCAGCATCAAATCAAGTTGGTGAAATAGCCAACTATGCAAACAAGAAACCAGCAAGAGGAGATTCAATGAGTCTCATGGCACACAGTTCCACCGAACAGGATCAAGGTACATGGTTTCTTGATCCTGGAGCCAGTAATCATATGACTGCCTCAAGAAAGTTTTGTACTGAACTTGATGAAAAGGTTCAGAGCACCATCTAATTGGGGCCTAAGAGTTAAGATTTCACCTCATCTAAAATTACCCCTCTGTCAAAGCTTAAGGGGATAATCCAAATGAGGTATGCGAAAATTGTGTTCTTGGCAAACAACACCGCAATAATTTTGGGAAGCAAGTTGATTGGAGAGCAAGTATGCCTCTAGAGCATACTGAATAGATACTTCCTCACGTTCACCGAAGATTACAACAGGAAGACGTGGGTATACTTTCTCAAACAGAAGTCAGAAGTATTCAAGAAGTTCAGAGACTTCAAAGCTCTTGTGGAGAAAGAAAGCGGCTACTACATCAAAATGTTGCAGTCAAACCAAGGTGGAGAATACACTAGAGATCAGTTCGATGAATTCTTTAGGCAACAAGGAATCAAACACCAGTGTACACCAGCCTATACTCCTCAACTAAATGGTGTATCTGAAAAGAAGAATCGTACCATCCTCAACATGGCGAGAAACATGCTGAAGGATAAAAATTTGCCAAAAGAGATTTTGGGTTGAGCAGTTCAATATGCAATCTATCTACTCAACAGATGTCCTACGAGGAATCTGAAGTCGAAGACACCACAAGAAGCATGGACCACTTACAAGTCAAATGTGGCCCATCTCAGAGTGTTTGGTTGTATTGCATGCGCAAAAGTTCTAGAGACAAACAGAACCAAACTTGAAGATAAAGGAGTGAAGTGTAACCTTATTGGATACAGAGACTGGACGATGGGATACAAGCTATACAATCCCGTCACTTAGAAGGTGATATATAGCAGAGATGTCATTTTCAAGGAAAATGAATCTTGGAGTTGGGATCAGAAAGAAGCTACTAGGAATATGGAGCTGACTATTGAAGATGAAGAATATGTACAGACCAGGGAGGTACCTAGGAGATCAGAAGAGCAGCCATCACCGTCTCGTGGTTTCCCTTCACCACAAAGAGGTGAACCATCCTCAATAGCTATAGAAGAGTTTTCAGACATGAGGCCTAGAGGAACACAAAGCCTTGATGATTTGTATCATAATACAGATCCACTGGATGCAGACTTTACCATGTTCTATCAGCAAATGACTTGTGATCCAGTTAGCTTCAATGAGGCTAACCAAGAAGACAAATGAAGGAAGGCTATGGATGAAAAGATTCAGTCCATAAAGAAGAACAAAACCTGGGAGCTAACAAATCTTCCAGAAGGCTATAAAACTATTGGTGTGAAATGGGTCTATAAGGCAAAAAAGAATGCTCAATGAGAAGTTCAAAGATACAAGGCTAGGCTCGTAGCTAAAGGCTACAAACAGAGGGAAGGCATAGATTATGGCAAAGTCTTTGCCCCAGTTGCCAGGATAGAGATGATCAGGATGATGATCTCATTAGCTGCTCAGTACAGATGGAAAATCTACCAATTAGACGTCAAGACTGCTTTTCTCAATGGATTTCTGGAGGACGAAATTTTTGCCGAGCAACCACCTGGATATGTGAAGAAAGGACATTATGACAAAGTGTACAAATTGAAGAAGGCATTGTATGGATTGAAACAAGTGCACGTGCATGGAATACAAGGATCGATGCATACTTCTAGAATAATGAATTCGAGAAGTGCCCTTATGAGCATGCACTCTATATGAAGAAGGAAGCTGATGGAAGTCAATTTTATGTATGCATGTATGTTGATGACTTGATTTTCACAGGCAACAATCCAGTTATGTTTGATTCTTTCAAACAAAGTATGGTCCGAGAGTTCGAGATAACAGATATCAGACTGATGGCACACTTCATTGGAATCGAATTGATACAGGGAGATGACAACATTTTCATCTCTCAAGCTGGATACACCCAAAGTATCGTCAAGCGTTTTGGCATGGAGACAAGTAATCCAATGACTACTCCAGTTGAAAGTGGAGTAGAACTTAGAAAGAGCGATGTCGGTGATGTTGATTCGACATATTTCAAAACTCATTAGGAAGCCATAGCTACCTGACATGCACAAAACCAAACATACTATATGGTGTTGGTCTTATCAGCCGATACATGGAGATACCTGACTAAGCTCATCTGAATGCAGCCAAACGGATTTTGTGCTATGTCAAGGGTACAGTCAATGATGGACTATTTTACACAAATACTAAAAACTTCAGACTTATCAGCTATTTAGATAGTGATTTGGGAAGAGACTTGGATGAAAGAAAGAGCACTACCGGATTTACTTTCTTTCTCGGGGATACAGCTGTCACGTGGTCATCGAAGAAACAATCGATAGTGACGTTATCGTCTTGTGAAGCTGAGTATGTAGCAGCAAGCTTAGCTGTGTGTCATGCCATATGGGTCCACACAAAAAACTTATCTAGTATTTAAAGTTTTCCCTTTCGTCAAATTAATGTTGAAAATGCTAATGTGGCAAGCAGAGAAAATGCTTAAAATACCGGAAGAATGCTTAAAATACCATTAAACAAATGTATCTCCAAAAAATGACGAAAATTACAAAAAATTTAAAATATCAGAAAAATTCATTGGGAAAAAAGTTCATGAAATTTGTCTAATAACTTTTTTTTGAAGATTAATCATTTGTATTGACGAGAAAAATCAGAAAAGTATAAAAATTTGCGCCGAAGTTAAAAAAGAAAGCTCATATAAGACAACACTCTTTTTTTGGGTGAAACGGCAATAAAATTTATTAAAGAAAACATGACAATGAGTACATCAAGTTGGAGGCAGAAAAGAGAGGACTCCAACCGAAGTTGGAGAAATTAAACACCCCTTGGGCCAAAGACAACACTTTATAGCAAAAAAAACAATAGCTATTTAGTACTCTTTCGTCTTTGGAAAATCTTTTTCTCTAACTCAGCCATACTTTATCGATGAAAGTAATATGTATGTATATGTATATGTATATATAGGACCCCCTCTAGTGCGGGATCCGGACTTCCAGACCTCCATGATCCGAGGATTTTTTTGACGATCCGATCCGTCCAATGTGTTTAAAAGGTGTTTCAATGGCCTATGAGAGAAATCTTCAAAAAAAAAAATACCGGGAAGGGCTTGATCCAAGCAGTTTTTCGCAAAAACTGTAAATAGACCTTGGAAAACACCTTCTGAACACATTGGACGGATTGGATTTTGCCAAAACAATTGGCAACACAAAAAAAACACCCCAAATCTTCTAATCCGGTATCCCGGACTAGAAGATTAGGGTGTATATATATACACACACACAGTCAGCTTCCCATCCGGACGTCCAGATGGGAATAAAATCCGGACCACATGTTTTTCTCCACTTTCCGAGCCAAATTTTGATGATCTGAACCGTTAGATGTGTTTAGAAGGTGTTTTTTAGGGCCCCCGCGAGGATTTGGCAAAACAAAATACCCGTAAGGGCTTGATCCAAGCAGTTTTTCATAAAAACGCTATAAATGCATTTTTATGAAAAACTACTTGGATCAAGCCCTTCCGGGTATTTTTTTTTGCCAAATCCTCGCGAGGGCCCTAAAAAATACCTTCTAAACACATCTAACGGTTCGGATCGTCGAAATTTGGCCCGGAAAGTGGAGGTCCGGACCGTAACACGGTCCTGGATCCTTGACTGGAAGTTTCGTGTTATATATATATAATACACACTCCTGATCCTATCTAGGATCCTGGAAAATGAACAAAATCCGGGAGTTTGATCGTGGCCGTTGGTTGTGATCCAACGGCTGGGGGAAAAAAGGCTAACTCCCGGGTCATATCCGGGTAAAAATAGAACCGGGTCATATTAACATGTCTCGCGGGTCACCCAAATATTCATTTCACGTTCATTTCAAAACACAGATAGAGAGAGAAAGTGAGAGAGGCGACTGGTGAGAACAAGTTCGAACCAAACCCTAGGTGAACAAATCGCGATCGTGGTAAGTAGATCCCTCCATCTATGTAACCAAGGTCAGTTTCTCTCCTTCCCTCCTCTTTCTGTCTCTCTTTCTATTCTCCGTACAAAATCGTTCGAAAACCCTAACTCATCTCTCTTTTTTGTCTTTTTTTTTTAGATTAATCGTTTTTCGGTATTTTAAACATTTTTCTGGTATTAAATTACTCCAAATCATGCATCCCATTTAAAGCAAACAATATTCGTGAATCCAGTCCAAATCGATTGGTTTGGTTCTATTTTTTCCTGATCGGCAAATTTGTAGCACCATTATACCACACTATTCTTTCACTTCCGAGATTAATTACCCAAGCTTTTATATGTCATAACCTATTCCTATTATTTCAATACATGCACAGTTCGGTTATAGTCAATTGATTTCCCAATATTTTTGCTTAGTACCTAATTCTTAATCTAATACTTTGTTCCATGACCCTATGCCCCTATTCCTTCACTTAGTTGTACTCAACTCTTCTTAAGTTGATTGATGTCAATGAGTTTCAGTGATTTTAGTAGAACTAATTTTAGTTTATGCTTTGGTTTAACTTATCTATATATTCAATTTTTACTACTTTAAATAGTTTACGGAGATGATTTCTCAATTTTAAGCGAACCGTGATCCAAAACCTAAACCGAACTACTATATTTTATATGGTTTAGATTGGTTTGATTAATAGATACGTTCTATGTACTTTATGGGTTGGTATGGTTCTTTAAATCTATAATTTGTATAGAAAGTTGTTTGGTTCTTGATTCACTAAAAAACCAGGCCAATCCATTTCATGTTCACCCCTACAACAAATGCCCTACTTCTTGGAGATATTATTTTACTGAGAACAAAAAAATCGACCGCGGACTGATCACAAGTTGCTAATTTTGTTTTCGAGACTATTATTGTAACCAAAATAAAGAAGAGTTATTTCTTGAACGTAACTAAGGATTGGAGACTAAATGGAGTGTATAGCGTTTAAAAATGATTGTATTTTTTCTAGGATTTGATTTTCGCAATTCTTTTATTTTTTGTATCGGTCTTCAATTTTTTGGTTATCATCCATACAAATTCACATTATCATAGTTCATGTGCTAAACAAAATAAAGAAGTGAAAGGGTAATATCGTACATTTTTTTGCGTACATACAAACAAACAAGTTAAAATATAAAATAAAATAAATGAAAAATGGAAACAAGAGTGCAAAAATAACTCCATGCATATTGTTTTTGGTCCGTGGGGAGTTTCACTAACCTTGGTGTCAATTGGGTACTTAAGGGGTGTTTCACTACCAAAAAACTAGTTTTTGACAAAAATCAAAGTCTCAAATCATTTTCTCATAATACATCATATAAAAAATCCGCAAAAAGCTAGTTTATTTTAAAAACACTCTTAGTATAATACCCCTTAATCCGTGCCAGTTCCATGTTGGGGTATTCTCAACATATCATGTAGGTCCGTTTTTTGGGAGGACATAATAAAAAGGTCTTTATTTCAATATGGACATCAACTTTTTCTTTAATGTCAAAAGGACAAATCATCTATACATTTAAAAAAATGCCCTTACTAGCCAATGAAAGTGCCTAAACCCCCAAACCTAATGAAATTGCCTAAACCTAAACCCAAGGTACCCTATGAAAGTGTTTAAAATCCTAGATACCCTATGAAAGTGACTAAACTACTAAAACCCTATAATTGAAAAGTAAACCATAAACCTAAACCCTAAGATACCCTATAAAAGTGCCTAAAATAGTAGGGTACTCTATGAAAGTACCTAAAATACTATGGTACTCTATAAAAGTGTCTAAACAGCTAAAACTCTATAATTGGAAAGTGCATCATAAGTGTCTAAACCCAAAATGCCTAAACCCACTATACCCTACTCCAAAGAGCCTAAGCCCCCGAAAATTGAACTCATCCCCAAAATTGAAGAAAGAGATTAATTTTGTCTCACCCACCCAAAACCCACGCATGAGAGAGAGAGAGAGAGAGAGAGAAAAGGACGGTGTGGAGCAATTGAAGTGACGGGTCACATCACAATCGTTAGTGATGTGAGCGTGAGTGGGACAATTGTTTTTGTCCGTTGGCAATTGCTTTTGTCTATGGAAAATTTCTCCGCATGGTGAGCGTGAGTGGTGTAGTTCATTAAGGATATTTTTTTCTAGTATTGTCCTTGAGACATGAAAAAATTCTATCAATGTATTGAATGCCTTAAAATATGTTAAGCTGGACTAAACACCATTTAAAGCCTCAAATTTTTCCTTTAGAACAATTTTATGATTGTATATTCATTAACTTTAAGGGGGTATTCCACTAACAAAAAATTATTTTTTAAAAAAATTGAGACATACCATCCTCTTATAATACATCACATAAAAAACAGTGAAAAACTAGTTTTTTAAAAAACAGTGAAAAACTAGTTTTTTTAAAAACAGTTTTTTAGGGTAGAGGCCACTTTTATTGGTTTAATAAGCTTTTGGCCCAGCCTAGATATTTTGAATGAGCACAGTATATTTCATTGAAAATATTCCTGCTTCAGGTCCAACCATGTACAAAATTGCCCGTGGACAGTGGCAATGCAGAACCACACCACGATTCTGAGCTACGCCCACTTGCAGAATTATTCAAACTTAGCAGCCACATGGGTCTCTCTCTCTCTCTCTCTCTCTCTCTCTTCAAAATTATTTCTAGCAGGTCAGTGGCAAATGGCAATTCCTTCTCCTCAGTAACTAGTCAAAAGATTTGCGTAAAATGTACTAGTAACCGATTTCTCTTTCTTCAATTTTGGGTGGGGTTCATTTTGGGAGTTTAGGTTCTTTGGGATAGGATATAGTGAGTTTTTAGATTTTGAGTTTAGGCAACTACGGTCAAGACTTTTCTAATATAGGGTTATAATTTATTTAGGTCTTTCATAAAAGATGTCTGTAGTATTTTAAAAGACTTTTATAAGAATGCAATTGGATTTAGGATGTTTTACCAATTGTAGGGTTTTAGTGGTTTTAAGCAGACTTTTCATAGAGTCTTACTAGGGTTTTAAGCTTGACTTTTCATGTAGAATACTGCAGGTTTCACGTTTAGACACTTTCATTAGATTTGGGGGTTTAGACACTTTTATTGGCTAGTGGAGGCATTTTTGAAATGTGTAGGTGATTTGTCATTTTGACATTAAAAAAAAAAGTTAATATCCTTATTGAAATAAAGACCCTTTTACTATGTCTTTCTAAAAAACGGACCCATATACAATATAGGAAGTCCCCAAAAATACATTCTCTATTAGCTAACTAACTAAATTCTTGGTACACAAAATAGAGTCTCACATGTGCTTAAGTGTACACTTTAATAAACACTTTTTAGGTAATCCACTAAAGATGCTTTCATACCTATAACGCAGTCATGGAACAATTGTTTGTAAATGACATGAAATAGCAAAAAGCAGACAACTAGGGTCAATTTTAAAATGTGGCTTCTCTGCAGCGTCAGGGAGAGCCATTCGTGTGAACTTGACCATCCAAAAGTATTTTTAATGGTCCGAATTTAAATAAATCAAAAAAATTCCTGGGAAGGAATTCCTTCCCTGAAATGTTCTTTAAAAATCGGACCATTGAATGCATAGATGAATTGTTAGGATGTAACGTTAGAAGCCTTCTACCTTCTGCAGTTGGACTGCAGAAAAGCCGGGTCCCGATTTTATACCAACTTCTGTTAAATATTTACACTACACCTCTCTGCACGCACCAAAAATCCCCATATAAGTTCTACAACTCATTTCAATTGCTTCTTACACCACTACTGAAACAGTGAATATTACCAGAAGCAAGTTGAAAGATCAAATATCAACAGCTTCTGAAACTCGTGTACTCAAAGAAGGTTCATCAATAGAACTCGCGATCTTGAATGATCAGTGGAGCCACGAGGGTCCAGATGTAAAGCACAGCAGTGACCCACTCAGTGCAGATACGGACCCAAACCGACGTCCAACCCACGTCAATGAGGTCTGAGCTCTCGGAAGAGCTGGTCCATCCGGAAAGAAGCATGGCTGAATACATGCTAGCCAGAGCAAATATGAGATGGAAGAATGTGTAGGAGTAACTAACTGGCCGTGGCTCTTTATCCTTCTTCCCTTTTTCTCCTTCTTCTAGTTCCTCGGACTCAAGCAGGGGTTTTTTCTCAGCTGCAGCACAAAAAATTAGCAAACAAATTGATGTGTGGAAATATGAAAAAACTTTATTTGCATAAGAATGACCAAGTTGCCGTGAATTTTCAAATCTAAAACCTAAAGCTGTCATGAAGACAGAAAGTGGAAATTCCCTTGCTGAAGATCTTATCAACACAAGACGTGGAGTAGTTGCTTTGAGGATCAGTTATACACAGATCTGTATAATCCGGCTTGGTAGATATTGTTCAAAGCCTTTTTTTCTAAGACCTTTTCGTACATAGAACTTTTAAAAGAACATGTTTTCATCCTCAAAGAATTTCTACCACTGCAATTATCTATGGGAAAACTTCAATGACGAAATAAAAAATTCCAGCTGTTATGGGGCCAGATAAAATTATTAGGGAAGCTTTCGAAAACAAGAGACATACATGTTCGGTGGCAGTTTTCAGATTGAGTTTTGCCAAGCACTATTCAAAAACTAGTTTGGTTGATAGATACTATTCGGAACTTGTCTTTTCTAAATTTACTATGATAAAAAAATCCAGAAAGATGAGTACTTCAAAAGACGCTTTCAAATTCTCATAAACTCTGCAAAAGAATGGAAAAGGACATGTAAACTACAACTGAGTCAACTGATGACAAGTATAGTGGTTTTTATAAACAGTTTCTGGAAAGTGTTCCGCCAAATTGACTCTCAAACCAACTACCGGATGAGGGACAGTTGCAATTTGGCTTCAAAGAATTTCAAGCATTTGACCATAAACAATAAACTGCTGAGAAGGCTTCTATTTAGTTTTGAGTACCAGACTTGGGTGAAGATGGTGGGGATAGAAAGGTTGTTGAAGATCCAGCACGGAGGGCAGAGTAAAGAACAGAAAGAACAGTCGTCAGCATCCCGAGAACAAGGGTACTGGTGGACACTGCTGACTTGTTGTGAAGACCGTTGCACACGTAATTTCGAGGTTCACAAGAGAGACCAGTATAACACACATAAGCACAATACACAGATATCACAGAAGCAGGCAACAGGCTTCCGTTCACCTGTTTACATAGTTGAGGAGAAATATTTATTAAGCAAATTATTGTCATTTTAGTCCTGAAGTTCAAATGGCTGGTACCTTCGACGACAAGGACGAGGAAATAAGATACTTGAAATCTAAGATTTATTAACATGAGTAGATGGGAATCAAAAGCACTAGTGAAGTAAGGGTTAAGAAAATGTCAAACCAATGAAAGCATTGAAGCACCAGAAAACAAGATGTTTCAATTACCGCTGGATGCAAGGCAATAACACCAAATGCGAAAGCAAGAACCATGGTCATCACAAGAAAAAACACGTTGAGGCCGCAATCTTCGCCAGAAGGATTGAACCAAATAAACAGAATCCCTGAGATTGTAAATGCTGCAATATAGCATGTAACTGATATAGCGAGTAGAGCATAATACCTGGAAAAACACAGAAGAAGGTTATAAGCCAAATTGAATCTAGGACAGGGGTATCAATGACGTATAAGAACTTGAACATACCATTTCTGCTCATCTTTAGCGACCCATGCGTCGTTCCACGAGTGAGTGGCATCTAATAATATGATCACTTGGACCAATAAAAATAAACCTGCCCCAAACTTTGATAGAGTACCTGCAAATAGGGTGATTTCATAACGGTCAATATGAATTCTACCCTCGCAAAAGAAGCAAACTTTGAGAAGTTTTCGAGTAGAATTAGCATTGCAGGTAGGATAGGAGAGATAAAAACAGGAGTCAAGGACATTGTGCACAAAGGCTAGAGGTAAGAGTAACTAATAAATTAGTCCCTGCTCAACTGTATCATGACATACATAATAACACTTGGAGCTGCAAATTAGAGGACCCCAAGAATGAAGTTCTCCTAACTGCAACTCTAGCAAGTTGATGACATTTTCATAATCACATCAAGGAGTCGCATCATCATGAAGCACTCAACAACAACTATCAAGAGGAGTAAAAGAATTTCAAAAGGATATTTCTGCTGAATTCAGCAAGTTGATCAACACCAGCAGTTAGGCTATTCCAAGTACCAAAAATGAGAAAAATAGAAGTTTTCATCCTCAAAAAGCTTCCCTTTTGAAAAATCAACTTGGTAGACTGCAAAATTGACGAATTCTATGAAAACTGATATTCCCAAAGCGTGCGAGCCAATAAGACCGTATGATGCATCCTAGACATAAGTTCTGCCCTTGCTTAGTAAAATCAAAATAGTATACCTCATTTCTCCAAATACTTCCACAAGGCATATAACTTTTTTCATTCTTTTTAATCTTTTTTAGGGATGATGAGACATGTGACACCTATAGATGTCAAACGGAAGTGCGAAAAATGCTTCAAGTAAGGGTGATGGGAAAAAAGCAAAAGAATTAAATACTCAAAACAAAGCTTTGGTTATGGAGACGAAGCTGACCATAAATTGTTACAACCACATTTGGCATGAAAAACATAAGGATGGTGAGTACCCCCCAAATCACAAACTTAACAGTCCATCCACCATGATGCCAGGAATCACGTGTATCATTTTGATCCTTCACGCCAATCATAACAAGAGCAAGTATTACAAAAAACAAGAAATTTCCCAAGCTGATACGGAGAACTGCTTCCATTTGATACCATTCCGTCGAGTGAGTTTCAGAAGTGTTTATCCCTGCAAATCAAATCCAAACATGTTATCATCACTAAGCTGAAGAGTCCTATCACCGTAAGCCCCAACAATAAAGTGAACTGAATTTCTCTTTTCTATCAATGATCCGTTAATGAAGAGGACGACTTGTATAGAAGATCACTACACGAATATAATCAAATGCATGAACCTATTGAGAGATGGAAATCGAAGGACAGGAAGAATATGAAGTGGTAAAAATTTAAATGTAGTCATCCAAAAATAGAACAACCATTACAATACTTCAAGATCTATCATTTGAATATGAGTCTTCTTGCACTTTTAGCTGCAAGTGTACTAATTAAGTCTTCATGATCAAGCTTCTTCACCGTATTCATCATCACTAAAAATTATTTGGGCCTATATATATATAAAGGAGGCTTACATATTTGGATTCCCCATTTTAAACATTTTTTGGGGGCCCAGAACTTGGGCTTCATTGGTGGCTGGAAAATCTCTGTCGCTCCTTTGCAACTCGGATTGAGTGGGTGTTGAACTCGGAAATAGATCGTCTCACAAGCTTTTGCTCTTGTGGTGAACTTCGTTAGCACCATGGGTGCAGAGCAAAACTGTGGCGATCTATTTCAGAGTTCCGGGGTCGATCTAAAGCGGGTTCGGTACCAGCTTCCAAATGTTTAAAATGGGGAATCCAAATATGTAAGCCTCCTTTATATATATATAGGCCCAAATAATTTTTAGTGATGATGAATACGGTGAAGAAGCTTGATCATGAAGACTTAATTAGTACACTTGCAGCTAAAAGTGCAAGAAGACTCATATTCAAATGATAGATCTTGAAGTATTGTAATGGTTGTTCTATTTTTGGATGACTACATTTAAATTTTTACCACTTTTTTTGTACAAAATATATGGAGGGCGTCATTCAAGGAGTTTGTTTTGGGCCTCTGAAACTCTTAAGCCATCACTGGGTTCATCGGGACACGCTTCATTACCAAAAAAAAAAAAAAATTAAATAGTATTACCAAATAGACAATATGTGCTTAAAATGAGAAGCTTTTTTCCTCTAGGAAGACACTACAGCCAAATAACCAAAATACTGAGTTTAGTTTTTCATAGAAACGCACAAATTGAGAAACCCAGATGAGAAAAGTTTATGGAAAGAAAACCCAACTCGGATTAGGTATATGCACGTCTATAAGAAGCAAATAGTTAGGGATGGCAACGGGTCGGATCGGGGCCAGATTTTGCTAACTCCGAACCTGAACCCGAATGGGTTAGGTACCTCCGAACCCGCCCCAATCCCCGACCGGGGATTTTTTTAGGATCCCCAAACCCGCCCCTAACGGATATCGGATTACCCGATTGGCTCCGAAAATCCGAATGCAACGTGGGTAATAGGTTTCTTTAACTGCGTTCGATGCAAGAAAACCGAGAATTACAACCAAGTAAACAACAATACAAGTAAACAAATGGTTGAGAGAGGCGTGAAAAGTGAAAAGCAAAGTGGGTGGGTGGAGTAAAAACCCTATCTCTTCATATATATATGTTGGGGTTAAGTGTAATATAGCGTATCTCTTGGGTGGAACTGTAAAAATGTATAACTAAATATTTCGGGTTCGGGTTCGGGGCGGATGTTTACAAAACCGAACCCGAACCCGAATCCGAAAATTTGTAAAATTTCCCTCCAAATCCGACCCGAAATCCGAATTTTAGAACGGATACCCGCCCCGTTCGGATCGGGTCTAGGGCAGAGGCGGAGGCAGATCGGATCGGACCTAAATGCCATCCCTACAAATAGTACCACCAATTGAGAAAAATGAGCAAAAAATAAGAGCTTTTTAGTCCAAGACGACAAACAACTGATCAAAATTCTGAGTAGAAAGGTTACACATGAGCTATGTAGCACCGACACTTCCAGAGCTTGCCCCGTATGAGACACAGTGACACGTATTGGACACGCCACATGGTGTGTCCCTTAAATTAAATTATTTTTTGGAGGGGACACTCGGGGGACACGGCATGGACACGCATGCATATCCCATATACACACTATCTAACTCTCACAATCTCACTCTCTCCCTCCCTTTCGATGTATATACATACATATACATAGACGAATATATCCCTGTAACTAATTCTATATCTTACATGTATATATGTGCGTATATACTAGTACATAACAATGTAAATATCTTATATATCAAAAGAAAAGTGGATATATATATATATATATATATATATACACACACATAAATTGTTACTGCGTGTAACATATATATAATTATTTAATTATTTGTATATTTACATGTCCCCCGCCGTGTCCGTGTCATTGCCACATAGCACATGAGAAATCTGGTTCATAAAATTTCATTGAAGGAGAAAACCAAACTCGGAGAACCCAAATAGGATATAAAACTAGGAAGTCGCGCTACCAATTGAGAAAATATGCAAAAAAAAAAAATGAGAACTCCAACCCCTCTTCCCTCTGGGGTTTGCAATTATGTTCTCTCCCTCCGTGCGTTTAACTTAGAAAAAAAAAAAAAGACAACCAAATGATCAAAATTCTGAGTCCAGCCTTCAAAATAAAGGCAAAAAAAAAAAAAAGAGAAACCCGGACAAGAAATGTTAGAAATGTCATGGAAAGAGAGAACCCCAACTCTTATTAGGCATGTAAATGCATACAACAAATAATCTGTAGCAGCAATTGAGAAAAGCGTGCATAAATGAGAAGTTTTTCCTCCTAGACGACATTCAAATGATCAAAATACTAAGGCCAGCCATCAATCAAAAGTCGAAACATTGAGAGACCCTGATCAGAAAATTTGAGGGAAAGAGCGAACCCCACTCAAATTAGGCTATAAATGTATTCAAGAAATGTGCATGAAATGATCAGTTTTTACTCCAGGACGACATCCACACGATTAATTAGAGTCCAGCTTTCGATGGATAGGCAAAAAATGAGAAACCCAGTCCAGAACAAGTTCATGGAAGGAGAAAACCCAACTCGGATTAGGTACATATATGTGTAAAACTAGGAAATAGTACTACAAATCGCGGAAAAGTGCGTAAAATGAGAGGATTATTGAAGGATTTGGGGGCAAAACTAACATGGGATTTTCTCCAGAAGAGGAGCAGCGAATTCTCTGAGGATCCATGAGACGATCAAGGAGATGCCAAAGATGCCGCAATAAGCGAATCGAGCTGAGCGTTGGGAGATTCCAGAGGCCACTGATGAACAGAGACCGCATGTGAGAGAAGCGCAGCAACCCACGCAGCACGACATCTCTACCTTCTCTCTCTTACTCTATCTCTTCCTCTCTGTTACTCTCTCTCTACAAAATGGATTGGATGAATCGAGGTGTAGAGGGAAGAAGACTGGTAGGTAGCGCGCTTGATTGGGTTCATCTAGAAGAATAGATTCCCTCCAACGTGAACACTGTCGGCCTTTGACAGTAAAATGACGACTCTCAGCCTGTGGCTCAAAGGTTATTATAAAAAGGAAAAGAAAAAAAGAAAAAAAAAAAAAGTAAAAGCGTGTTTAGCAAACATACTTTCTAAAAGCGCTTCTATCTTCTTCTTTTTTTTTTGTTTGTGTTTACAACATAAAGCTGTTTGGTAAACACGTTTTCAAGCTGAATTAGAATTAATTTAATTTTTTAGTTAATCTGTCTTAACTCACTGTGAAAGGGTGTTTATCAAACATTTTTTTTAGAAACCCTAATTAGCAACTATGTTTTCACATAGTTCGAGAATAAAGTTAGAAAAAACCACAAATCGGTTAATGAACCGAACACATGTTCAATCCTTGCAATGGAGACAAATTGAAGAAGTTTTGAAAAATGGACAAAAAGAAAGGGAAAAATTCACAACAGAAGAAAAGAATCCGAAAAAAGAAAAAGTAATTTGTGACGTGCATCTGTATTCCCAAAAAGTATACCCGCAAGAGAGAATAATGTATTTGTGGACCATCCACAAATAAGGTGTTCGCACATCAAACACATCTGCACTTGTCTATCTTGAGATTCAACTCCTGTTAGTAACACTCACAGTCCGCAATAGTTTTAAGCTTGTCACTGCGGTTTAACTGTAAATCCTAAATGATCGTGCTCAACTCCTGTTAGTAACACTCAACGTCGACTCAAACGTTTCGGAGGCTCGAAAGAAACTTTTTAAGTTAGGCCATTGTATATTCTGCGTACAAAAGTTGATTGGGATTAGACTAGCCAGCCCTATTTCTTGTGGGCTTTTTCTCATCCAAGAAGCCCCATTTTAAGTAAATTATCGAAAATATCCCAACATCCATGCCACTCCAACCAGAAAAAATCTAGGCTTAGAGCATCCCAACAACTTGGGTAAAATAGCTCTGGAGCCATTTTTGGCTAACCAAATGAGCAAATTAGCCTTGCAGCAGATTAGCTAAACCCTTAGCTATCCCTCCCTTATCTACAGTACTTAGGTAAAAATACCCAAGTACTGTTCACCAGCCATGATTTTTTTTTCTTTTCCTCCTCTCTCTCTCTCCTCCTCCGACTGCTCTCTCTCCTCTCCAGGCGTGGAGTTAAGATGATGGCAGTCCTCCTCCCTATTGGGCTGCTAGATCGATCGTCGGGTGGTGTAGCGACATACGGCGGCAGCGGCGATCGACATAACGACCGATGATTGGCGCGGAGGGCGGCAATCTGGCGGAAGGCGGCAACATCGATCGGCAAAGCGGAGATCGGCAATGGCTTGAACGATGGCGGCGATTGAAGCTTTCGATCCACGGTGATTGAAGCTTCCTATCCCAAAAACGACGATCGAGGGCGACCAGCGGCGGCGGCCATCGAGGCGACCAACGGCGGCGGCGTTAGAGGGGTGACCATGTCGGGTGGCCGAAAGGTACAAGGCGGCGGAGGAAGGCGATGAGCGGTGTATATATATAAACGAAAAAATATTATTTTAATGAGAGGTAAGGTGAAATGGATAGATTGTTAGAGTGTTGATAGTGGCAAATTTAAATTTATATGACTTTGTCTGTGCTTTTTTTTTTTAAAAATTTACCACGTCTGTTGGGGATCTTTCTTATCTACCAAAATGACCTCATAAAATGGTCCCCGTTTCAATATCATCCTTATAAAAATTTTGGTTTCAATTTTAGCCTTGCATTTTGTGACACATTTCAATGTTGCCCTTTCCGTCAAAACATGGACGGAAATCGGACAAGTGGCAAACGGCAACCCTATGTGGACCTTTTTTAGAAATGCTGGATGGCACTTAGTATATGACATAGTGGAGGACAACCAATTCTAAACTGCCACATCACCTAAAATTACAAAAACCTTTGACACCTAAGCCTAATTCACCCTACACGTGGGCAAATTAGCTGTATTCGTTTTTTTTATTTATCATTTTCTTTGTTTTGGTTATCAAGGACAATCGAGGGGTGTATCTCGCCAAAAATTAAACAAAAAGGGAGAGAAAATTGAAATTCACAGAAGTATCTCTTGTTCCGCCATGGCCACCGTCCCCAGTACTCTAGCATCAGTCGAACATTTCCAAAATCTAACCTACGTCGGGGCAATAACGCTACTACTCCATGAGTACATTTCCTACCAAAGAACCCCACCCTGAACAGCTTCCCCCCTCTCGTCAAAACCTGAATCCTTGAATTTCGCATCAATTTGAGAGGTGGTCGGAGATATCGATGTGGCGTTATTGACCCGACGTTCGTGAGATTCTGGAAATGTTCTAGTGAAGCCGGACTACCGGCTTCAATTTTTCTCTTTTTTTAAGGATATTAACCAGGGTTACAGGTGAGAGGACACTTTTTAACTACAGGTCCACGTAGGCTTGCCGTTTGCCACTTGTGCGATTTCCGACCATGTTTTAACGGAAAAGGCAACATTGAAATGCATCACAAAGTGCAAGGGTAAAATTTAAACAAAAAATCTTACAAAGACAATATTGAAGCGGGGACAATTTTATGAGGACCATTTAGATAGATAAACCAAAAATCTAAGTACTCATGGCCAGTGAGATGTACAGCATCAATGCTCGCAACTCATGCTTCGGCAATGTCTACCATTGTTAAAGATTCAAACCAGCCATGACTCTCTCTCTCTCTCTCATGTCAATCAATGGTGATATGCGACTTACTCCCAGAATTCACACCCTTTTGCAAAATTCACACTCCTCAAAAACAAAATTTAGAATTCACAAGTCACATCTCGATTCTCAAAATACACAATTTACACCCGTCAAAGGATTTAGGGTGTGAATTGTGTAATTTGAGGGGTGTGAATTCTATATTTGAGTTCAAAATAATAAAAGCACCTTTAAAAAGGGATTGGTCGGGATAGTACTACAAAATAGGGTTTGGATGGAAACCCCCCAAAAATGGAAAAGGAGGCCTGTAATTTCCCCAAATTGATTAACATGGAGTCTTTAAAAAAAAAAACCATTACAAAAATTTAACCATATAGTTTTTAAAAAATAAACAACCATTACAATTCTTCAAAATCTATCATTGAACATTAATCTTCTCACACTTTTAGTTACTGTGTGTCATTGTCATTTGAATTTGAGCTGTTGAATTTTGAAATGAATAGCCCAAATTGTTTGGCCTTCTATTAATTTCGTGCGCAACTTTTCTACTTTTCCCATCCTTGCAATGGAGACGCACCGGAGAAGTTTTAAAATGGACAAAAAGCAGGGGATAAAATCACTACAGAAGAAAAGATTCCAAAAAAGAAAAATTAATTTGTGACATACATCTCAAATATTGCCTTAGAGTATACCCATTTGACATCCAGTTATAAAAAAAAAAACCTCAAAATTTTAGACTTGTCACTACGGTTTAACCGTAAATCGTAAATAGTCGTGTTCAACTCCCGTTAGTAACGCTCGACCTACCTGATACCTGGTCTAGATGCATTTCTTGGAGCTCAGAAGCAAAAAGATTTGTTAGAGCTAACGAAGGAAAAGAGAGAGCAACAACATAAACTTCAAACTGGGTACCTTGAACGTACAAGGGCAAAGTTACCAAGGAAAATGTCTAATATTCTAGGTGGACATTAATCTACAAACACTTATGTACACACTCAAAACTTATAATGTAGAGAGATCTCTAAATAACAATTTGTAAACACCATTTATCTTCAAAACTTCCGAAATATACATCATCAGAATTTAAATATTTCTCTGTCCTCCATTCTTCTTGCCATGAAAATTGGATGAACCCGACACTTGGACACCTATCAACATCCGACACCCATTCAGGAATAGCTATCTTCTCCAGAGCCTTCAGCTGTGCACTGGAAAGATAAGTCCAACAAATGGATACTTGCTTCATAGTAAATTCTGATTGCTGAGAAGAAAAGACAATCAACTTTTGACCATCAATATCAATTTGGAAGAAGCTATCTCATAGTAAATTGTTTTTTTTTTTTAAAAAAAAAAGAAGGTATCTTATGGGAATGAAAGACACACCAAAAAAAAAAAAAGAAGAAGATAACATAGAATTAGGAAATTAACGATATTCTAAATAGATATCTACACTGGAATGCTGTGATTGTGATGATCCAGTTAGTCACATCCAGCGCTACTACAGATCAACCACCACTAATTTGTTATAGTACTTGCAAAACTTGACACAAAAGAAGACTCCCCAACAGCTTGGATTTTCATTCGTTGTCCATCTTTTGAGTTACAATAAATCACAACAATCCAAAGAGGTAGATAAGCTGTCTCTATTTCGTCCAGAGTACTGTAGTCCCTAGTTTTCTACCCCATGTGTCCCATATCATTGAACAGCAGCGATATATTACTGTAATGTTACACAACACAGAAAACCAAGAAAAAAGCCCTGTAAAATATCGACAGCATGATGTGTCCAAGTTGTCATCACTATTGGTAGCAAATAGGTGTGTAAACGAGCCGAGCCGAGCTTTGAAGAGCTCAAGCTTGGCTAGTTTAGTAAATGAGCCAAAAAATGAGCTCGAGCCAAGGTAATTTACTTAACAAGACTCCTTAAATGAGCCAAGCCTATATAAATGATCCGAGCTGAACTTTTGAGCCGAGCCAAGCTTTACCGAGCTCGTTCTCTAAACGAGCCTAAAACTCGAGCTTGGCTAAATGAAAACGAGCTGCTCGCGAGCAACTCTGTTTGTTTGCAGCCCTGGTTGCAAAATATAACTGTGGTGGAAGATTCCACAAAATGTTTCAGAGGACAGATATTTTGCAACTATAATAGTTCCCTGATGGGTATTTTGCAACAACAATAGGTCCATGATGGACATTTTGCAAAAAACAACAGGTCTCTGATATTACCTCAACTGGGCATGACAAAGCCTCTAAGCAGGGCCAAAACTTGCCCTACCATCCAATGAGGACCCATATTAGCTGGATATCAGTAGTTCAATTCCCAGGTCCACACGGATTCATATGTTGTTTAAAAGATCTTATCCTGCTTTTAAGATAAGGTATGTACATAAAGCTTATAAGCCCTTCTCTGCCATTCTTTAGTGTGGCACTGGGACCTTTGATTGACTTATAAGGACATATATATCACATTCTTGACCCATCAAAGTCAAGGAACACTTTCTAACTTCGCCCCAGACAAATGAACTTAAGGTCCTTATTGAAGGGAAACAAAAATGGTGTCCGAGAAAAGATGGTTATGTGGGGTTGGCAACGAGGAGGATAAGGTTGGTGTATGTTTTGAGATTCAAGCACGGGTGGCAATGATCAGTGGCGAGAACCATTGACCGATTGAGAGGATGTTTCGGACCGAGAAAGTGGACTTGTGAGTCACGTGACATGGATGAGTTCCGAAGGTACAAGTGGAGCCTCTAAGCCCTTATCAAACATCAAATGAGATCTCAATTGTCAATAAATTGGGGTTCGGTTGAAGCAAAGAGTGAGGGCAATTAAGGAACCAATGGGAAGGTTGAGTGAGAGATGTGCAAAGTGGAAGAGAGAAGTGAGACAACAGAGAGCAAAACTGTATATCATGAGGGTCTGTATCTCTATGCTTCTCTGTTGGCACAAGTATTCCTAAAATGCCGTGCATTGTGCTTTGACGTAGTTTAAGGGTATTGCAGCTTTTCCTTTTTTAGATCTGCATTTACTTCATTTCCCTTTGTTGGGTTTTACTAGCATGTTATACTTTAGTACACTATCTCTGCATGCATGCATGCATGTTATCTTCATTTACCTTATTATCTCATGGATTCTAGATCTCTAATGCATAACTTCGTATAAAGATTTGCAGATCATATTTTCTTCAATTTCTTTTGTATGTCTACCTTGAATATTTGCAACGGTAGAAGAGTATATATTGATCCATACCAAAAAAATTTAAAGAAACATCAAGTTCACAATTAGAGCGATGAACAATTACCAGTTTGATGGATTGGTTTCTCAACAAGCAAAGCGAAAAATAAAAAAGGGAAGAAGGATGGTGCTAGAGTATAATAATTCCAGACAATAATATCAACCTGGTATAAGAAGGGACCTAGGGTATTTTTTTCTTGAGATATAATGTGCGAAATGTAAGTTTCCTGTTTTCTCAAACTCGCCTGGGCTGGTTTAAGCTCTTTTAGAAATTTGTCCAAATATAATTCACCAGAAAACCTTATTTGTACACAGGCCATGAGGTACATACAACTATGTGTAAGGTTCACCTTTTAAGTGCAACTTCAAAGTCCTCGCTTTCATGTTATTTTATGCTACTACATTCATTTGGCTTCAATTGAACCAATCTTAAATGCTCTTTTATGGATTGACAATCAAGCTCGATTAGCTTGGCTCATTTTACAACCCGAATCCTCGTGTTAGTTCACAAAAATTCGAGTAGCTCCACCTGTCTTATGGCATTGAACAGGTAAATGTGTTGTGCATGAATGCGTACCCCAGTGGTACAGACCTTGATACTAAATATTTTCCCTTGGACTAAGTAAGGGAAGGACAAAACCGAATCAGTATGCTAATTCCCCATCCTCAAATCAGTCCTTCCCATGGGTTATTTTCTCAACGAAAACTAATAAGTAATTCAATTATAGACACACCAGCCGTAGAATACAAGCATACCCTCAAATTCAGGGGGTCGTTTGTTATCTTTCACATAGTGGGACAAACAGACCCTGAAGACAGGGGCTGCCTTCTATAATGTCATCTTTAACAACTGTTTAGTCCCTTTCCATTGAGTTTGGGAGGCAGACAAGATGACGTGTCTGCTTAGTCATCTTTTCACTTGCAGTTGGTGCCCACACAGTCAATGCTGCCCTCAGAATCCCAAATCAGAAGCTAACACCTGGCACCCACCACATGCTCTCTCTATCTCTATCTCTCTCTCTCCTCCCTAACTTTAACAGATTGGCGAGTCTTTGTGCGTGAATGCGTACCCCAGTGGTACAGACCTTGATACTAAATATTTTCCCTTGGACTAAGTAAGGGAAGGACAAAACCGAATCAGTATGCTAATTCCCCATCCTCAAATCAGTCCTTCCCATGGGTTATTTTCTCAACGAAAACTAATAAGTAATTCAATTATAGACACACCAGCCGTAGAATACAAGCATACCCTCAAATTCAGGGGGTCATTTGTTATCTTTCACATAGTGGGACAAACAGACCCTGAAGACAGGGGCTGCCTTCTATAATGTCATCTTTAACAACTGTTTAGTCCCTTTCCATTGGGTTTGGGAGGCAGACAAGATGACGTGTCTGCTTAGTCATCTTTTCACTTGCAGTTGGTGCCCACACAGTCAATGCTGCCCTCAGAATCCCAAATCAGAAGCTAACACCTGGCACCCACCACATGCTCTCTCTATCTCTATCTCTCTCTCTCCTCCCTAACTTTAACAGATTGGCGAGTCTTTGTGCCTTTCTATAGAAATTCTAAAGCTTCTTAAAAAAACCTCTCTCTCTCTCTCTCTCTCTCTCTCTCTCTCTCTCTCTCTCACACACACACACACACACACACACACACAAATACCTCCCACACCCTCTATATAAGTAGTTGGTGAACCTTTGTGCCTTTCCTAAAGCAATTTTCAAAGTTGTGAGTACCGCTGCCCAGCAAGTTATGAACACAGCAATACGACATTCCCCATCTAGACGACTACCAAAGTTCTGGTCTTGGCAACGGTGTTTAAGGTATTTCCAGGAGCAGAGAGCATGCCTCTATATCATATGGAGGTGCACGGCTATTCTTCTTCGTTGGAATGAGTAAATTATGTTCGGAGAATGGAAAATATTTTTCAGTTCTAATACCCAGAATAAGAGTGCAGCAGGTGAATTATAGATGATATCGCTAGGATTTAATCCTTCCACATTGTGTCCTTCAACTAACAGTGGGACTGGTGTACAGATAATTCCTAGCCTGAAACACTATCGTTTGGCTGCTTATGTAGGATGTCACCAGGGTTTGCAAGAAGATGTGAAACTCCATTGCCTAAAATTATGTAATTGTTGCATCTTTGAACTGGACATCTCTCTCTCTCTCTCTCTCAAGTGCATATGGCAGGGAGAAGCTTTATTACCTGAGTTTAATGTTGAGTGCTGGTGGTACTCCATCAGACGATCAAGTCCTGTGGTTAATACACACGTATAAATAGTTTGCTCAAGAAATTCCAAAATTGACGACAGATGGCACAAGCTGTAATTTTCATTTTACTTCTTCTCATGAAATAAACAAATAAATCTCTTCAATTCAACTGGAGCACCCGATAAACAACATTGCATTGCCTCTTCAGGTGTTGTCATATATGTCAATGAGTAGAGTCTTACCGAGATTTAACCACGTTGAATTTGAATCTCCTCTACAGACCTCTTTGGGGTTTGTCCTTGCTTAATTTGACTTCCCTAAAGAATTGATAACGAGAAAAAACAGTATTCATCCATTACAACTAGTTGACATCCAAAGTAATTTCATTGGAGAGAAGCCATGAAAGACATAGTCATGGAGAATAATCATCATTCTCAACGCTCAAATGTTTCATAAAGGAACTCACTTACCACTCCCTTATGGCCAGTTAACCTGTGAATTGATGGGGAGCGTGCCATTGATGCAGCCGCCGCAGCTGCAACCACACGTATCCTGCAAAAATAAACAAGGTTACATCAGTTTCTAATTTTACTTTCAGCAACTGCCTAAGGATGTGTTTGAAAATTGCATGAGAAAAAAGGGAAAGGGAAGAGAGAGCCTTTATTTATTTATGTGATTTTGCAGGTAAAGGGAGAGGGACTTGAGCTTATTTTCCTTTGAAGAAAAGAAAACAGGAAACCAATATTATATTTATCAAAGAAAAAGAGGAACAAAAAGGGTAAGACTAAGAAAGGACTAGGAGAATGAAATAAATTTCTGTGTTTTTTCTGCAATTTTTCCCCCTTCCCTCCCACAATAGAAAAGGAAATTTGGGAAGGAAAAAAAAAATCCATTTCCTTTCTTTTTCTTTCCTTGAGATCCAAAAACACACAGAATTCACATCGAAACCTCAAAGGGTCAAGGTTCAAAGTACCGTCTATGAACATCAACAAATTCATCTGTTTCATCTACAATCTCCTCCTGCACCATAAACTTCAATATTAACTAGATAAAGCCATAAATGTATGAACATATGACTCAACAGCCTAGAATAATTACCTGCAGAAGTTCTTCAAAAACATCTTCCAAGGTGATGATTCCAATTACCTCACCGTCCTCAATATCCTCTGGAGGACGAGATAATCCATTTGCCGCTACGTCATTGTATAGAAAAGAGGTTTGCTTATACATGGAGAATGACCTTGAAGGCTTCTCGATGTCGATGGTTGTTTCTGGATATTCATCTTGCTTGGATAGCAGAGGAGTAGTTACTTGGGAGTCCCCACTGGAAACTTTTTTCTCTTTAGCTTTATCTTCGCCAATGATGGATGAGGGATATCTGTTTATCCTTTTAGTCTTCACTACAGCTGCCATATGACTACTACCCTTTTGGAACTCGTTCAAAATGTCATACAGAGGCATATCTGCGGGAACCCTATTGGAAACCACATGTGAGTTGTAACCACTTAAACTTAATGCTTTTGAAGCACTATATGAATGTATAAGGGTGAATATACTCACCGTGGCATTCTGCGAATTGAAACAGCACTAACAAGGTTCTCTGTTTCTGGTCTTACTGTGAGAAGACTTTTTACCTAATTACAACAATGGTAGAAAACAGTTAATGAGATATAAACACAAAATAAAGCTGACATGAACTGACTGAGAGTTTTAGGTCACAAAACCCACCAGTAGAAGTCCAATTATGTTTTTCGGATTGCCAGAATAAACAGGAACTCTACTATGACCTCGGGCAAGAACTTTTCCCATCGCTTCCCTAATATACAGTTTTGTTGAAAGATTATAAGTACATCGGATTTGAATTGGCATTGTAGAAATTAGTTCCACTGATCGGTGAACATATCACAAAGGAACACGAGATGCAAATAACAAGATTTCCACATGGAAAATAAAACAACACTAACCAGTCCAATTTTGAGTTCACATCCAAGGAAAATGTTGACTCAATGGGCGTCATAGCCTCTTCAGCAGTCTATTCAGAAAGAAGTGAGATGCTGATGTTAATGCTATCCAGAATCAATTTGGAAGGTAAAAAAATACAAGATTCAGCTTTCTTACAACAGTGCCCTAAATATGATGCAAGGGTCAACTGATATAATTTGGGTTGAATCAAGAACAAATTTTAAATGCATTGCCCAAAAATGATAACAAGAAGAAAATTGGACATCAGATGAAATAATTGGATAATGAGAGTAGGTTGCCAAAACTTGACCACAACTCCAGTTCAAAAAGTTCTTCCTTGTTTGGGTCAATCGATTGAAATGAATCCATTTTACAAAATTGTACATTTATGCTTGACAGAAAAAATGAATCAAGATGTACAAAGGATCAAGTACATTGTCGTAATAATCACATATTTTCAGCACTTTTCCATTGAAAAGTACAAGACAAGACAAATAAACAAAAATGCATTTGGTATGTTTTACTGTTTCTACAGCTGCAATTTCTGGTTTTGATTTTCAAAAGGTTATAATATTGGAACTTCATGATCATGCATGGACAAACAATAGGGAAAATGATATATAGACTTTGAATGGCAGTTCCAGTCCCTGACATACCTTCTCAGTTAAATCCAGCGCCCCACTAATAATTGTTGTCTCATCGTGGGTGAGGTCACCGCCCCTACCAGCCTGCAAGTTAGAAAAAGAGGAAGATTTTTCTCATCTAAGAAAAATGGAGGAGAATGTGGGCCATTGTTGGATGGTTCAGCATTTATGCAACTTTTCATTGTGGACCCATTAAGTTTGCCATGTATGTATTCAAGTATAATGAGGCAGTTTACCTCCAGGCCGTGGATAGAGACAAGAGCTTTCAACTGAGCACGTCTAAATAGTGGATCGTGATGTCCCAAGACACAATCTAGAATCTGGAACGGCATAAAGAGATCCACTCAAGCCTAAGAAGATTCTTAAATAGATAAAAAGTACAATAACAAAACCACACAAAGTATCACACTCACAATAAACACACTGAGAGGAAAAGCTTGCAAACTTCAAAAATAGGAGAAAAATAGTGTGACAAATTCTATGTTAATGTTTGGTACACATAAAAGGTTAGTAAAGTTACAACAACAACAACAATAACAAAACCCATTAAGTCCCCAATAATTGGGGGTATGGGCGGGGGATAGATAGGAGACAGACCTAACCTTTGGCAATAAATGCACAAAGTGGCTGTTCCCAGAATACCACTGAAACAGATGGATTGGAGACAGACCTAACCTTTGGCAATGAATGCACAAAGTGGCTGCTCACAGAATACCACTAAAACGGTGGTCCCCCTATACCGTCGCGTTTGTTGAAGAATCATGGCCTCAAATCAAAGCCAAAAGGCATCAGAGAGGGCAGACCCAAGAATCATTTTGATTTATGTGCACATTACCATGCTTCTTTCATTCAGCATCCAGAGCATTGGCGTTGCACAAAACATAAAAGGTTAGTAAAGTTAAAATTGGATAAAACTATAGATGCTACTTCAAATCAGGTTTAAACCAATCCAAGAATTTACAAGGACAAGAAACTAAACTCTGGCTGAAAGAGCCTATATGAAAGTAGGCAAAACATTGTTTCTATCTTTTGCCTATTGCTAGTTAAGTTCAGTTTCTTCCATTTGCAGTTTTTTTTTTGCTAAGCTCCATTTGCAGTTTATTAACTGTACCAGATACAAGCGGAAAGTATAGAACTCTATCAACATCAATTCAGGCACAGTCGTGCCCTTGTACTTCCTGTGGAAGTACGTGATGATCAATATTCAACTTCTTTAAGCATGTAAAATAGAATCACCAACTCGCGAACACATTGAGAGGATAGGAAAATACAGCTAAAACAAGAGCACATAAGTTTATCAACTATGAGAGTCCTGATACTAGCCTTTACTGAACTGCATAACCACATCATATCCGATACCATCCCCAGCACTCGCACTTTCACTTGCCTATGACAATTTTTTATTTTTTTTTGGGTTGCTTTGGCTCTATTTGCAGCCACAAATATTGCTGATTAGTCAAATTGTCCTCTTATAGTTCCAAGTCTTTATCCACATTGTTTTTGTTAGAGATTGTCGCATTGGTTAATTATACCTCCAAAGCTAGTGTATGAGCATGGGCAGCCTCTCCACTCATTGCCAATTGGTTTTGAATTAGATGCTTTAACATGGTATCAAAGCTAGTTTTCGGAGGCTTTTGGACAAGACTATGTTGTTGATGATTGGTTCCCCTTAGTTTGTCATTGACGGTTGATAGTTGTTGTACGTGTTGAATCGTTGTTTATCTCTCCATGACCGGGTCAAAGGGTTGCACTGCAGGGGAGTGTTAAAGATTGTCCCACATTGGTTAATTATAACTCCAAAGCTAGTATATGAGCCTAGGCGGTCTCTCCACTCATTGTCAATTAGTTTTAAGTTGGATGCTTTCTCTCCGTCATCATTCTTGATCAGACATGAGCAAACTCTCCTTTTGCTTGACTACCCAAAATAGCTGCCTGTCTGATCAAGTTCAATTGGGTAGTAATTGTGGAATTTAAAAGTAATTTACCTTTCCAATAGGATAAGCAATTGGGTAGCAGATCACCATCAAAATTCGCACAAGCCAAATAAAATTTGCACCTACAGCGAGTCCATATCTAGTGCATATTGCTTGAGGAATAACCTGGCAACAGAAGGGCAATTTGGATCAGATCCTGATCACTGTATTAGTTCCCAAAGGAAATGGTTGGTTTGAAAGGCAATGCACCTCCCCAAAAGCTAGAACAAAAGTCACAGAGAGAATAATAGCAATATACTGATTGAAAAGCTTATCCAGGTATAAAGGAAGGGCCTGCAGATTGCAAAGCAACAAACCATCAGTAAAACTTATTCATGCTTCAATTTTTGGAAGAGAAAGTGTAAACATCAGTGAAGCGAAGATACACAAGTTTCGATTGAAATAAAAAGTGAGGAAGTATAGCCAAGGCAACTCCATTTAGAAGTTCCCAAACCCAATTAAAGACCGCAATGTCGACAATTCTTTCATCAGACTGAAATTACTGTACTTGGAAAATAAATCATCTAATTACTGCGCTTATTTTTCACTTTGCAGTCCAAGTTCGGGTTACTTACTTTCTTTCACATTGCAATTTCTTTCCTCTTCTCTTTGGGTTCCAAAAATGAGTGGGAATAGAGCATTTTTTTCCAAGTCAGAAGCATGTTGAGATCTTGCAAAACTAAACTACTATGATTAAAAAGAAGACAAATGTCCAGGCTCACAACCCTGTGAATGCCAATACAAGTGAGAAAGCACTAGAGCAGAGACCTTGTGCCAGTAATGCAAAAGACTTCCTCTACATCCAGCCTTACCCCTCCAACACCCTTGATTGATGGAAACTGACGCTGGCTATGTCCTCTTAGAAGAAGCATACCCATTCAATTCTAGATCATTGAGTAGGTCTGTCAAACATTTTCTAAAACAGAAGCTGTATTCACTTACCTCCATAGCGCATGCATTGCAGAGCAGCAAAGTCACAAGAAGCTGATGCTGCTTCTGAACAACTGGAAGAATAACAGCTGAATACAGAAAAGTTAAATGCAATAAGCCAAACAATACAGACGGCACAAGTTCTCCTGAATAGACAATCCAATAACCGTAAGCCCCAAAAGCACCTGAAGTAGTTTCACAATTTGATGAAAAAGAGTTACTTCAGTAAGGTTCATTTTAACATTTCTCAACTGTAACCTCCTCAAGAAAAACTACACTTCAAATTTTCCATCAATCTTTCATGATCGAATAGCAACTTAACTGAACCACATTTACATGTCTACATTGCTTATAGATACCAGATTCTCAACTCGATCACGTATAAAGGGAGGACACATTCATTCACCTACGCATCTCCGTGTGTATTGAGTCAACACATGAAGTCATTTGCAAAGAGTCCAAAAGTTTGAAGAGCATGGAAACTGCTCCTTATATCAAATAGCAACTCATTAAATCACGTTAACATGTCTACATTGTTATAAATGTCAGATTCTAAATTGATCACATATAAACAGAGGCAAATCTTTACGAGTACCCAATCACCGCGTGAACTCAATTGCGAAGAGCCAAGTACAGAAATAACTCCTCACATAGAATAGCAACTCAATTGAATCACATCTACACGTGTAAATTGCTTATAAATGTCAGGTTCTCAATTGATCACATATAAATGGAGAACAGATTCGTTCATCTACGCACTACACATCTTCGCATGTATCCATTCAAAACACATCACCTCAATTGCAAAGAGTCCAAAAGTTTTAACAGTGTAAACCACTCCTCATATCAAATTACTCAATTGCGAAGAGCCTAGTACAGAAATAACTCCTCACATAGAATAGCAACTCAATTGAATCATATCTACACGTGTAAATTGCTTATAAATGTCAGGTTCTCAATTGATCACATATAAATGGAGAACAGATTCATTCATCTACGCACTACACATCTTCGCATGTATCCATTCAAAACACATCACCTCAATTGCAAAGAGTCCAAAAGTTTTAACAGTGTAAACCACTCCTCATATCAAATTACAACTTAATTGAATCACATCTACGCCTTTACATTGCTCATAAACATCTGATTCTCAATTGATGACATATAAATGCCTCCACATACATCAGAATGCATAGAATTTAAAAGATAATATATATATGTAGAGAGAGAGAGAGAGTTTGAAGTATGGAAATCACTCCTCATATGGAATAGCCACTTAGTTGAATCCCGTGTACGTGTCTACATTACTTGTAGTATCAGAATCCAAATCGATCACGTTTAAACGCCTCCATTACTTCGGAATCCACAGAATTTCGAAGAGAGAATGAGGGGAAATCACTCCTCGTATAGAAAAGCAACTCAATTGAATCACATCTACGTGTAATTGAGCTGTCACGTGTAATTGAATCACATCTACGTGTCTACATTGCTTCAAAATACAGACTTCGAATCGATCACGTATAATCGACTCTATATACATCAGAATGCACAGAATTCAAGAGAGAGAGTAAGAGAGAAAGAGACCTGCTTGCTTCTTCTCAGCAGAGGTTCCGCTCCTCCGGAGGATCTCAAGGTCGACGAGTCCAAGAGACATAAGACCTAATGTGAGTCCCGACATTATACCGGCAAAGAGAACGAGTACGCCGGAGACCCCAGCGTACACGAACCATAGCACCGATCCGAAGGATATCGACTCCTCCGCCACCGTTCCAATCCCACTGGTCGCCATACGCGCCACCGCCACCCAATTCAACAGGTGCATCGCTTCTCTCTCTTTCTCTCCTGCTACCGCTGCGAATTGTTAGTTAGTTGGTTTTTCAATTCTCTCCCCTGATTGGCTGATCCACTGACTATTTTCCGGTTCGCGCTCTATCCCATCTGGAACAAATTACAAGCGATCACCTATTCACGTCAACTCAAACCGTCGAGCTTGCCGAGAAATTATTGGTTGTGTTTAGTTTGTATTTTGAGTTTTAGTCTGTATAATGATTAGGGAAAGAAAGAGCGGTAATAATTAAAAAATATGTATTAATGATTGAAGAAAAAAATAAGGATAATAAGTAAATAATAATTAAGAAAATCGATTCTTGAAAATCAAAATGAACAAGGCCATTTAATGCTCCTATAGCATCCCTAGCGTGGTGTGAATTCCACTATTAACTAGGGTAGCATCCCTAGTGTGGGTTCCATTGTTAGGTTGGCATTGTGTCGTGTCATCACATATTTGGGTCAAAATTCTTTTAACCTTAATTTGACTTATTTAGTTTTTCATGTTATTGTGTTATGTCATATTAGTGTTTCATGCAAAAAATAACTGACTCTAACCTGGAACTTTTTGTCGGATTTGTGTCATGTTATTATGTTGTTTCAGAAATTCCCTTATCGCGTCTTGTTCATGTCGTATCATCTTGTGTTTGTATCAAAATTCTCTCAATCATAGCCTGACCTGTGTAAACTTTGTGTTATCGTTTTCATGCCATATTTATGTTATGTGTTAGAAATAGTCAATCCTAACCCGCTAACTTTATATCAGGTTCGTGAAGTGTTCTCGTGTCATGTTAGAAATTCCCACCCCTACTATTAACACCTCGTTTGCCAGATGAATAAAATTTTGGGTAGATAAGAAAGGAAAGTCGATGAAATATTGATATGTTATAAGAGAGAATTAGTTAAAGGAGAGAACAAGAGCATCCCAATGGTATAATAAAAATTGAATAATCAAAGTCACATCGGTGTCTTAAGTGAATAATGCAGAGGTTCACAATAACAAAAGCAAATTTTAATAACCAAAACTGGCTACGTAACCTTTTCAAACTAGATCTTGTCCAATGTACCTCCATTCAGTCACTTCCACTTTTGTTTTTTGCAGGCTCATAGCAGACCCAAAATCATATGATTGGGGCTGTTCATTTTTGTAGATTTTCTCATGTTCTTTATGAGCATCCTCGTTAGGATCATGAACAAAATCACTTGTAGCTATTATAAGAAGTTAAATACTCTCTCCGTCCTAATTTTATAGTCTCTCGTTCTATTTTAACCGGATAAAAAAACTATTATATTTTTCAATCGGTAATACTCCCTCCGTCCCTTTTTAAATGTGTTACTTGGGATTCTGTGCCATTTTCAACGGCTTATAACTTTTAATGTGAACCTCAAAACATATGCATTATGGATCTTGTTTGATAGATCTTAATTATTTCTATTATACAAAATTTTCAAAATCATAAAAGCTATTATAAATTAAAATTTATAAGCCGTTAAAAATGGCACAGAATCCTAAGTAACACATTTAAAAAGGGACGGAGGGAGTATATTTTATATGCAATATGGATCTTGTTTGATAGATCTTGATTTAATCTAATAAACAAAGTGTTCAAAATCACCTAAAACATTGTAAATTACAAGATATAACACATTGAAAAGTAGCACGAATTCCCATAAGAGACAATAAAATTGGGACGGAGAGAGTATCAAAAAACATTGCTCCATCAACCTCAACAAAGCCTTATTCACTTTGTATTTGCAACAGGTCCTCTCTTCTTTAAGCAAGTCACTATTCACTTAACAACTAATATTTAGTTGTCCACTCAATAAAATACTACATTTAGTCATTTTTTTATTTTGTAGGAGTATTATTTGTCAAAGCAATAAAATGAACATACTATACCAGTAATAATAATTTTTAGCAAATAATATTTGTGGCCAATTCTTCGATTGGTTCAAAGGAAATTAAGAATAATCTTAAACCATGACATAATTTACTTTCCAATTAAAATTACAAGACACGTAACATTAAATAATAGAAAGATAAGAATGAGAATAAGAAAATAAAATTTTACTAGTTTGAAACTAAAAAAGAATAAAAAATTTAGAACGATACTCCATCCGTCCCAAATTGCTTGTCCTTTTTGGGTTTCCGAGCATTTTGCACACAAAATTTAATATATTAGATTTATTTATTTTTTTGCAAAAAATTTTACACCTATTTAAAGATCTCATTGAGTAAAAAAAAATTGGTTAAATTTTTTTTAAAATAATTCTCATAAACACAACATTTGTGTACAAAATGCACGCTTCTCCAAAAGGGGCAATCAATATGGGACGGAGAGAGTATTTGAATAGAAAAGTAGAAGTAGAAATAAAGAATAGTTTAATTTAGTAAAGTTAGAATAGAGAGTCTGATTCTGTGAGATTTTGAATATGTGACTTGCTAAAGTATAAAAGATGTTTTTTAACTTAAATTTGGTCCAAAATTTTCGAGTGCAATTTTGTTCACTGATTGTGTCGTACCGTATCAAAATAATATTTATAAAAACAAAGAATTAACCCTTATTCAGAATAACAATGGTTAAGTCTGAATATCGATCCGCAAGGATAGATTAAGCTAAGTTAATTGGTTTCGATTAATCTTTAAATTACTTCTAAGAAAACAATTGATTGGGATTTTATTTTGGAAAGCTAATTAACTAAAGGAAATTGAAATTAAACGAGATGAAAATGGTGAGAGAAAAGTTTAGGGTAAAGAATCCACCCCTACCGTGTAACCATGCATTCGCATAAACCAAATTTCTATTCGAATCGATAAATAACAATCGCTATGTCTTGCAATCCCTATCGATAGTCAACAAGAGGATATTTGTGATTGTTAAAAGGCATACATTATCTCATAGCACAGATTGTCTCATTGGAATGGTGTCACGCCACCCAACGGCATGATCCGTCTTACGAGCATAATCTATCTCAGAACTCAAAAGCAGGGACTGTGCTGTTGTTTGGTTCTTTTTACTTCTTTGCAATGGAAAATAATTGTGTGCGAGCGTACCAGAGAGAGTTTCAATCTCCTCCCTCAGATTAACTTTGGAAAAAACCAAACCTAATCAGGCGATTGTGTTTTATGGATCCGGGGATGGAAAGGATAACATCCATGTTGAGTCGATCACGTACTGCTGTCTGTGCTTGGCAGTGAATGCCTCAAATTTGTTTGGACAAAATGTGATCTGAGCCTTCCATTACCGACCACAGACGGCCGTGATTGCTCAACACCATCTTCCGGTTCCTTCTTTTTTATGCCCCTTTTGTCCTTTGTTAGCTTTATTTTTCATGGTAATGCCCTCCAGTGTGTTTTCCTCATGTGGGCTACTGGTGTCAGTGGTGTGGTTCACTAATGGTTACATAATTGGTACAACTTGACATAAGAAGCGTGAAACTTAAATGTATGTGTGGAAGAATAAAAACATGGATAAAAATGGGCTACATAGATAGCAACTCATGGTCTTCTTTTATAGTACACAGCATTCTGAAAACATCTCTCTCTTCGAAACCATCTCTCTTGGATATCCATCCATTTACATGAAAATTTTTTGGGTACCGATCAAATAGGTACCACATGGCCAAGCCTAGTGGTATCCAAACATTGCACCCAGGCCGTCCAAAAATATATTGGACAGCTTGAATCAAACCCCCTTCTTCTATCTCTCTCCATAATCCAAACCGTCCAAAATTCAAATGGATGACCCACATCGCTCACACGGCACTGAAAAATCTACATGGGTGCTTTTGACTAATTTTACGGGGTATGTGTTTGGTTACAGAGAAAAATTAGGAACAAAAAGGGAAACTATAAATTGATATTAGAAAATTCCTATTTTTGTTCCTTCTTCTGACATTTAAGCTGGACTCTAAGTTTCTAACTACGCATTACATGCGTTATGCTTTGATTTTTCCAATAAAGTTTTCTAGACTCGGAAATCAGGTCTAACTATGTGTTTACCAGGGTTCGCCATTTCATCCACTCCGTCCGAATCCGATCCGATTCTCAATCCGAACGGATCGATAATATGAAGATCTATTTGGGGATTGGATAGGATATGGGGATTTTTTAAAAAAATATTTGGAGATTGGATAGGGGTGAAGATAGGCATGTCCCTGCCCCGAATCTGTTCCCCGCTCCATCCCCGCCCCGCTCCACCCCTGCCCCGATCTGCCCCGTCCCCGAATCCCCGAAATAGAGGGGTCTATTCATTAATTATGAAACTTTGGGGTCTATTCATGAAATATATTAATGCTACCTTAGTTTTTGCTATCTTGTTGAAATTTAGTTCAATTTAATTATGACACTTGTTTTGGGTGATCTGAGACTGTTTTTGTTGGTTTAGACACTACTTGAAGGTAGTCAGTGTTGTTCTTTGAATACTTATCATTTGCCGCTATCATATTCTATTTCCTGGGCATATCAACAGTGAGTTGTAGACTTGTAGTCTCTTTTTCTTTGAAACAATTATGTATGCTATCCACTAGACAACTCATGTTGCATTTAATAAATTTTAATTAGTTTCATGAATATTCATAGGAACTCTTCATAATTTCTACTTTTCTGCACTATTTATGTTGTTCTACAAACACGTGAAGTTTTACATGGCCATGGGTTGCCCAGTGATTGAATTTTAGGGAAAATGATTTGTAATTGGTCTTCTATGACTATTTACTTGTTACTCTAGGAAAAATGATTGGATCCCCGAAATTCCCGTGGAGATCTCCGTTCCCCATTTGGACCAGGGATGAAGGATAAAAATAAATCCCCGTTAGAGATTGGATAGGGGATGGATATGAGTAAGGGGTTTGGGGATTGGGGGTGGAGATCGATAGTAGTCTCTGGCTCCGATCCGTCCCCATGCCCATCCCTAGTGTTTACACTTTTATCAGTTTGGTTGTCACGAGCAGGTTTTGTTTGAGATTGGGAATGGCAATTGAACCCAAGGGTGTACATGGTTCTCCAAAATTAGGTACCTCCACGGGAGCGGTGAGCGAGTCTATTTATTATGATCAAAATCGGCTAGAATTTTTACAATAGAGAGTATATTATTTGGCCCTGTGGGCCACCAACGACAAGTCGACAACAGTTGGACCCATGATGGGCCAGATACCCTTGCTCCACTCTGCTCCGCTCGTGCTTCTGGTCTTTCATCAAAACTCCTTAGTACCTCTTCATATGAGCCACAAGTTCCAACATTTTATGATTCGAATTTTAGATTATCTAGATTTTTATGAAATTCTGAAAGCTTCTTACGAGCGCTACGAGTGACATGGGCCTCCATCAAGGCTCCTCTCCGTTTCAAATTCTTCTATGGTTGGAGTCATTTTTATGCTTTCTTCTGTGTATTCCTTTCTTTGATTATGTTTAATTTTAATGTCATAATTAGTCTCCCGGAGCTCTCAATTTCTCATAAATTTGAGGCCTTTTTTTCTTTTTTTTCTATTCTTGTTTGCTCTGAGACGAACGCTGAGACGATCTCTAGCATCTCTGGCGAGGTGGCGAATATGTCTTAAGGGCACCATGTGTCACGGGCCTCGGTTTGCTATTCTGTTCCTAAACAATTTCTTATTATTGTTCACAACTCAGCTATGCGTACATACACACATGTACGTACGCGCACGAACACAACCTAACCTTCCATTTCAAGAATCCATGGTCCGGATTTTAAAAGAACTCTTACATGGAAGAGTTTTTTTTTTAAATCTGGACCATCAAAAACACACACGGACGGTCAAGATGCACCGTCCTTACATACTGCGTACGCGTGCCGTGCATACACATTGAATATTTTTATTGTTCATTATTTCCATTACTGTTTTTCCATACAATTTGTTGAGCTGCGATAGCACCTGTTCTTGACCATCCTTCATTGCATTTATCTCTTTAGTCTTCTAACGCCAAAGTTTGGTTTAGTTATTTTAATGCGACCTTTATGTAATGCCTTTTCTGAATCCAACTGAAGTCTTCAAAATGCTATGATTTAACAATTCAACTAAAGTTTTCATGGAGTTAGAGTCGGCCCTGAACTAAAGCATGTGTTGTGGCTGATTTAGGTTCTCAAAAAATACGAATTTCAAGGGCCTTCAAATTTTAATATCCCTAGGTATCCCTAGATATCTTTTGTAATACAAAAAAAAAATGTACATCGTATATAAGGCCCAATTTCAAATTCGCATAACTAGAATTAAAGGATTTGTTTGGACATGAAAAAAGAAACAAGAAGCAAAAAGAAGATGCCCTATTTCAATCTCAAACGGGTGCTCTCGATCAGTTTTTGAGTAAACCACAAAAAAAGAGTTCATGTTTTGTTGATGACTTGGTGGAGGAACATGAAGATTCGGGAAACAAAGAACAGTAGATTTTAAGGAATAGAGGAGAAACATATTTAAATAATGAAGAATGTGACGAGTTTGAAATCTTGGAATATTTAGTTACTGTTTTAGGTAGAGGTGGCAAATGGGTAGGTTGGGTTGGGTTTGTGTGGGTTAGCATGGGTTATGAGTTGAATGTGGGTGGGTTGAATATGGGTTGAAGGTGAATGAGTTCGATATGGGTGGGTTGAATATGGGCCAAGCCAAACCCAACCCAACCTAATTTTTTTTTAAAAAAAAAAAATAGTATGTGCTAATATATTTGAATCATTTTTTTGGGAGAAATGGAGAGAATATTATTAAATAACATCTGATTACAGAGTATACATTCAAAGGTGGTTTTGAATTTGTTTGTTTATGGCAATGAATTGGAGCAATTATATAAAGCCCAAATAAACTGAATGGAAACAAACCTATTAAATACAATGCGGTTCTGTTCAATTTTTTTTTATCAACAGTTCTGTTCAATTTTGTTGCTGATTTTGATCGATTTCGGTAACAGTAGTAAAAGCCGATTTAATCGGTCCTATTCAATTTCTGTTTATCAACAGTTCTATTCAATTTGTTGTTTATTTTGATCAATTTCGATACGCAGTAGTAAAAAGCCAATTAATTGGTTCAGTTTCTGCCCACAACTTGAACACACATCATGCACCTCAGAGCATCTTTTTCTAGAAACGTGTTTAACGTGAGGAATTACAATGGCTACGCTTCGAAAACACCAAGCATTAAATAGGTAATATATCGGCGATTTCTTATTCTTTTCATATAATACTCAAAGAATGCCAATCTCACTGGAAAACCATCTTTTATTCCTTTCAAACTAGAGAGAGAGAGAGAGAGAGAATCTTTATCATGTACTACATTTGTACGTATATGTATGTATAGGCAGTGGGACGGGAGTCCACCAAATTGAAATTAGCGTTTGAGGGTTTGAAATTAGCATTAGTCGGCCCATAATGCCCCTGCAAGAGTTGTACGATTCCATGATATATCGTGGAAGGGAAGAACGTGGTTTTTTTTTTTTTTCTCTCTTTGACTCCAACCCATTTTGAATCCATTTTCAACCCAACCCAACCCATGTAAATAAGGGTTGATATAAGTTCAACCCATATCAACCCACAATATAATATGGGTAGGTTGGGTTGGGTTTTAGGTGGGTGGATTTGGGTGGGTTCATGGGTTGGGTTCAATATTGCCACCTCTAGTTTTAGGGTTTAAGTTCCATAGAACCATATGGAAGTATAAAGACTTTTACAGAATTATCTAGAATATTGTACATAATTCTAGACTTGTATAGCTAATGGTAGAGAATTCTAAAAAAGATTAGTTGAGAAGCTTCTACTGAATATTGTAGACTTCTCCGATCCTTGGTGTGTATGAATAGGTGAGGACCTCATTTGCCCAAACAAAAGCTTTTACTTTCGAGTTCACCAATGAAAAACTCTCTCGCTAAGTCCCTTTCTTATTAATGAACACTAGTACTTGTTTTTGGAAGTATAATTTATATATTTACATTCTGCTCATTAAGATTTTGAAAAAGGCCTCATTTTAGTTTTTGCTTTTATCCTCCAAAAACTCAAGGCCAGCTCTACATGGAGTTTTTAGAGTTGTTACCTGTAAAGCATAAGGAAACACTTGGGGAGAAAGGGAAAATTTTGGTTGTAGGATGGGGTACTGATTAACAGATTCTATCTAGAGGCTTTAAATTGTTTGATGCATTGAGTCCAATGCTTGATTTTATCAAGTTGGCGAATTCCTTGGACTTTCCATTATTACATTTGTTACTAAAATTTGAAGATGGGAACAATCACCTTTTCAATTAAGAAGATTAATATTTGTAGATGCCCAAGTGAAAGTGAACTTCCTGATTAATTGTCTATGTTAGTAAATGGAGGAAGGTATCATCAACATGGAAGTTGCCCAAGCTTGGACGTGGGGATAATTCAAAGATAGTACCAAATCGCAAGTGTGAATTGATCACGGCTTGTGTATTACTTTTTTCGGATCCCCAATCAAACCTAGGTGTTTGGAGATGGTCCAAAACAATAACATATACCAGTATATTATGAAATCTATATATAATTTTGTGGGAAAAATGAAATATCAATACTACATGAAATGTATGATTTTCATGTAGAACTCATTTTGTTCGCTTCTTTGACTGTAGGCATTTGTTTGATAATTTGATTCAAATTCACACTGGAAAAATGGAGTCTCAGGATCAAGATCACTAGGATGGCTACTCTCGAGTAAATTTATGGCATAGAGTTATAACTCATTATGATTTTTATTGAAACACCAACTCTGAATTCTAACCTTGTATAATAGATTTTCTATTGAGCCACGTACCATTTCATCAATATAATTCTAACATATTCTAGGATGGATTACGTTAAACTTGCAACTATCTTTTTTCTTTTTCTTTTTTTAAATCTGAAGTTAAACTTGTTATCTTATTTGACACGTACTTGCTGATAATGATATTATTGGCATCCTCCCACGTCGATGGACCCCGGTAATAACCCACCAAAGGCTTGGCCCTTCAATCTATTTAGGGGACGTAAAACAAACTACTACTCGTAGCTCGTTAAAATAACTGGAAGACACCACATAGATCATGAGGGCGGCCTGGAGTGGGGCCGTACGTTTTGCTTTCACAGCCCACATATGACGGGAGGGCCCTATAAGCATGGTTGGGATTTTCCTCTTTTATGCTTTTTCTAGCTACTTCGGACGAGCACGATAGATACTGTCGGCTTCTACGGCTTTGAATACTAAATTGGCGTCACCACCACCTTGTTCACCGGCAGTCAGCTTCTTGTCCACGATAGATATTGTCGGCTTCTGCGGCTTTGAATACTAAATTGGCGTCACCACCATGCACCATGTTCACCGGCTGTCGGCTTCTTGTCCTTGTGCTGGTACGCGACAACGCGCAAAATTACAATTTGGGCGGTCAGACCTTTCTACAATCGTTGACCGTTCAATCAATGGTTTAGATTTGAAGAAGTATTCTACACTTACCCTTTTAAAAATTTAGCTTAATCAGATGACAGAAAGTCTTTAATCTAATAGTCTAATTTTATTTTTATTTTCAGAATTTAAGCTCCTAAACTGTGAATGAACAATTGAATGATTTGATCAACGATTTACATTTGTCTAACTGAGTTGATTTTTTACGAAAATACCCGGAAAACTATTTGAAAAGTAATTAATGTCAACTTGAATTATTTGTATGAAATCTTGAAATAAGCCCCGAGTTACAATATGTGCATATGGAAACCAGATTTGCTACAAGTTCTAATACTAGTACCAATAATTGTAGTATTATACAAACTCTTTCACCTAGATATGTGAAATTTGTTGGTCCCACACATTATATGTGAAAGAGTTCATGCAGTAACTACTACAAATATTAGTCCATCTATCTCTCCTCTATCGACACGCATCCATAGCCGCTGCATACAACGTATGCAATTGCTTCCAAATTTACTGCCACAAAATATAGTTAAGTAACGACCCCGACAGCAGTTCCTCTCAGGTAAAAACTACAAAAAAAACTATACTTTCCACATGGCCTCACAGGAAGCTTTATCTCAACTCGAGATAGATTGGGTGGCCCCACTGGCTCCATTGAGTGAGAAGTTCTTCTTTCTTTCTGTCTCTTGAATGCATGGTGTCCTGTATCCCGTCACCTTGCATACATTTTTGACAGTCTGATTTGTGAGAATCATTCTTTAGTAATTTTATAAAATAATTCAAAAACGTATTACAAATAGGAAGAAAATTGAGAAGAGTACAGAGGCCAAACACCCCTTGAATCTGTCCCTGGCTACAATCACTCTTACAATCGTTTCTCTCTTTCACGGGCTGTCGTAAAATTTGCTGACAATGAAATATGAACTTGAGGATTCAGGAGGGAGCAATCTCTACCATCTTGAGCTAAAACACATTAATCGATCTCACAAGTTTTGTAAGTGAATTCAACAATGGTGGCAATAAGGGGAAATGATTAGGACTTGTCCAACAGCATTGCTGAATGAGATGTGGCTGCAACTGTTGCCGCAACTATCGGTGTCGCTCCAATGATGAATGAGTTTGCGGCCGTGGAGTCAAAGGTAGGGGTGTCGACGTCGACGGTGGCCGGAAAATCTCATTCTTGTATAAGAACTCGTCCACAATAATAGTGCTTGGCACCAATACAAACTTCTCCCATGCCGCATCCGCCTCACCACCGCGCTTTACGAATGCCTCGGTCCCGTCAAGACGGTGCATTTTCCACTCAAATCCGTCTTGTAGCCTCAAAATGTTTTCCAACTGGCAACTAGCCAATTTACAAGTGTTGGACTTAATTTTATCAATGGCTTCCTCGAGTAACACAACTTTGGTCTGGTCGTTGATTTTTGATGATTCGAATCGTAGAAATCGATCCATTTCTGCGACTCCAATGGCGTGCCTAATCCCACGCCCATAATCGGCTTTCGGATCGAATATTTCTCGAACCTCGTCTACCAAACCAGCCTCTACCATCTTATCGACTCGTTCCAATATAACTGAATGTAGGACTGGCAACGATACATCCACCCAAAGCAAACAACAGTCATATTTTGAACGGAATTGCACGTCGTCGTTCACTAGTGCCTTGATGTACGAGTTTGACCCACCAACGATGATCGGAAGGCGATTGCGCCTCACGATGGATTCAACTGCAATCGAAGCATGACGTCGAAAATCAATGGAATCGAAATTCACATTAGGATCCACAAACCCTAGTAAATGGTGGGGAACTCGGCGGCGCTCCTCCTCGGTTACTTTGTTGGTGACTATATCAAGGCCTTTGTAGATTTGCATTTTGTCGGAGTTTACTATCTCGGCCGGAAACCGGGTGGCCAAGTCAATGGAAAGCCTTGATTTTCCGGTGCCGGTGGCTCCCATCACCACCACAACCTTGTCTTTCCGAGGGTGATGGGGACAACAACTCCTCACTGTGGGTAGTGCTTTGTTGCATGCTGAGAATAAAATCCTCATGTATGGTAAACCTGTTACACACGCCACATTATTGAGAAAACCAAAAAGAAAGAAAGAAATAAATGTAACACTAAAAGAAGCTAAGAATAAAAAAATGGAGTTCAACAAAGGCATGGTGCCTCAGAGTAATTATTCCAGAGCAGTGCTATATACCTAAAAAAATCATTCAGAATTTACCTAGGATTTGAATTCAGGGACCCAGATTTTTACTTAGGTAATTAATTTCAAATTTTGAGTGGATTTTTTAGGAACTTAAACATTTCAATTATTTCATGGTCTTGGGGTACCGTCTCATAATACCCCAACACTCTTATCCACCACACATTAATCATGTGAGGCACAGTACATGCATGGTGGATAAAAAGTATAAGGACACCACATGACGATGCCCTAGACCATAGAATAATTGGTTGATGTCTAAAAGATGAGCCATGCTACAATGTACATCTCCCATATGAGATTTTGTGGCACCAAATATGAGATAATATGAGATTTTGTGGCTCCAAATATGATATGGTATACGGTATGCACCACATATGGATGTGTGGACGAGATTGCGCCACGTATGACGTCTAGAGATTTGTGCCACCTTTGACCATTGACTATATAAGATTTTATGGCTCTAAATATGAGATTTTGTGAGTCAAAATATGAGATTTTTTGGCACCAAATATGAGATTGTGGCTCCAAAATATGAGATTTTTTGGCACCAAATATGAGATTTTGTGGCTCCTAAATATGAGATTTTGTGACTCAAAATATCAAATTTTGTGGCACTAAATATGAGATTTTCTGAAAATATATAAGATTGGTGACTCCAAATATGAGGTCCGCACGCATTGTAGCAAAGTCCGCATGGATCCAATATGAGATTGTGTAACTCCAAATATAATTTTTTTTGAAAATATATGAGATTTTGTGACTATTCATATAAGTGCACATACCATATGCATTTCGTATCTTTAGCCACAAAATCTCATATTTAAAGTTACAAAATCTCATATTGAGTAATTTTTAGAGGGTGCACATTGTAGCATGACCCCTAAAAGATTCATCTAAAGATGCAAATAAATATATATATACACATGACATATATACAGCATTTTGGACCTCCATACCTTGAATATGTATCGCAGATGCTACTAGCTAGTTGGACCAGAAGAGAGAGAGAGAGAGAGAGAGAGAGAGAGAGTTGTAATGGATATATGAAGATAAGGTGGTGACGAAGAGGAGTTTTCCTATATATGTACTATTCTAAACCACGTACAGTACTTTTTATGTGTTCTCTTGTCTTTTCTTCCCACCACGAAGCTAGAGAACAAAATATCTCCTATATGCATGCATCGGGAAGAAAAGGTTTAAGAGGTAGACCGTAGACGAGAGAAATTTAAAGATAGAGCTACAAACGAACCGAGCTACTCGCGAGCAACTATTGACTTGGCTCGACTCGCTTTGTAATTGAGCCGAAATCAAATTCGAGTTTTAGGTTCATTTATATAAGTTTGACTTGTTTAAGGAAGCTCATTAAGTATATTATCCTGACTTGGCTCGTTAGAGGATCAACTTGTTTATCACTGAGCCGAGCTTGAATACTACAGAGCTCATTTCATTTACAACCCTATCTTGAGTCTAGAAATTCAATGTCCTAATTAATCTCTCTGGTCGCGTTGTGATGAAAATAAGAAGGTAAAAAATGGCAAGAAGCAGTATTGATGTTGTAAATGCACGTCAAACGTATCTCTAGCTTGAAAATTTCACATGATTTAATTCCAACTTACACTTTTCATATGAGGAAATTAAAAAGAACTCGCATTAAAATAGGATTTTTTTTTTTTTTTTGTTAACAGCATAAAATTATTAATCCTTGATTTCGAATTACAAAGGTTACAAGCACCTTGAGAATACCGGCAGCGCAACGTTAGCAAGCATCTCAACACATTGCCCCAATTTCTGACGATCATCATCTCCTAGCCCAACTGTTGGTAAGAAGATAACCAACCGGAAACATTCAAATAGGAGAGTTAGTGTATATTTTTTTATATTTTTTTAAAGAACTGGAAATTTGGAATATCATGCTCCCATATGATTTTAAAAAAAGGGGTGAGTTTATTTTTATATATACTTTTTTAAAAATGTGGAATATTATACCCCTTCAAGTATAAGAAATAGTTCTTTCTTGGTCCTGAAATAGCTCTTTCTAGGCCTTGAAACCTCCAAACATTCCATGTCCCGTCCTAAACAATAATGGGCTGAGGCCTTTTGCTTTTATTTCATATGGGCCTCAATCCAGAAAGTATAGAACTTTATAAGGGCCAGAATGCCAGATGACCCATTTAATTATTTTTTTTCTTTTTTGGGCCGAATGACCCATTTAATTCTTGTTAAACTCCTCCTTGACTCCTTGTATTTTCCTCATCCACCACCGCATCGTTATCAGTCGACAGGAATCGGCCGACTACTCCCCCGCCGCCGCCGGTGGGGTTAGTGTGGGCCCTACCAGTTGGAATAAGAAGTTCAGTATCGTGATGTTTAAGTACGGTCCGATGCCTATTAAGGTATGAACAATTCTATCTGTTTTGATGATTTAGGGAGAAGAATGCAGTGTGGTTTGATTTATGTTCAGCTGATTGAGGCTCTCTTTTTTTGTTTTAAGAAAATGAAGGTTTGGAAATGGTAAGGGGAACCCCGGTTTCTGTTGAGATTGCAACATGAGAATTGGTATTTTGTTTGTGACTGTGTGTGTGTGTTGAGAAATCAAAAATTGTATCGGCAGTATAAAGAATCTGCTAAATTCGCTCAGGCGCGCGCAAGCTAGGCTGGAGTTTCCGATATTAGGCTGGAGTCCCGGATGTTAAAGGAATATAGTCTCACATTGCTTGGGCATGCAATGAGTGATCACTTAATTATAATGTTGAGTCATTGCCAATTAGTTTTGAATTGGATATAAAGTTTTCACATGGTATCAAAGCGGGACTCACTCCACCCCCACGATGACTGAGCAGCAAAAAACCTCAAATGCTACTGCACGTGAGGGGGATGTTAAATATTATATTCCCGCATTGATTGGGGATGGAATGGGTGTTCACTTAATAAAATGAGTGGAGGGCTCTCAACTCATTACCAATTGATTTTGAGTTGAATATAAAGTTTCCACACTAGACACTCCATAATACCATTTGGGCACGTGAAGGAAACCCACGAAGCATGCAAGAGGCAACTCCATGCTATCCTTAGCAAAAGAACATGCCACCAATGTCTCATGTCTTGCGGTGCCTTGCCTTTTGACAAGCACATCATGTGTCATTCCTTGCTTAGTCTAGTGAGCGAAGGGACTAATTAGTCGTTAGGCCTGAGTGTAGCAATACTGAAGGCTAATTGAAAGGAGTGAGGGAACGGACTCATAGCTCTTTTCCCATAGCACACTAAGCAGAGGGCAGCATACGAGGGAGTGACTAAGTGACACTCAATGAATGAGATCAAGCTCCCATCCCACCCTGAAGTAAAGGAATAGTCTTCTAACTCTTATTCTTATTGACACAAATCTACGAGGTTGTCATTTTTCTTTCTGTTACCATTTTGATCTTGTTTATGCCTGTCAGGAACAATCACTCTGCTTTTAAGCATTCCTCTTTTATTTCAGTATCAAAGATACCAGCAATGAAGTTCAAATTTTCACTGGCAAACCATCAATGTAAGTGTCACCTTTGTTGCAAATTTTGATTTATCTTTCATTACACTTCTATGCATCTATACATATAGGCATTTTTTTTACCTCTTTCTTGGTATGCTTATTAAGCTTTAATGCTGTTTGGGAGGCCCTAGCATGAGTTGTGTACACCTCTTTAAAGGAACTTTTTAATGTACCATGTAAATTGAGTTGTCAACAGTTTATTGTGTATAATCATGAGACTATGGTGTATTACACTTTAAAGTGTCCTAAAAGTGTCCTAAAAGTGATTTCTTTCCATCAGTTATGGTCATGGGTCTTATCTCTCTAATCAATGATAGAAATTTTTATAACATGTACTTTTCTAGATACACCAACCAATCGGACACTCGACACCAAGGTAAGAATCTAAAATTCGTTCGATTTTTTCTGTTGGACATTTACCTTGGACACATATTTTGGCAATTTGTGATTCAATATAACTACGCTTAAAACGCCTCAAATGATGCGTGAAAGTAAAGTTCCAAGGCACCTTTGCAACCATTTTGTTTATCGAAATCCACAAATTATGTAGATAATGAGTATATTCTGTTGAAGATTCACCTTGAACTCATATTTAGCCATTTGTGATTCAGTATAAAGTGTAAAACTTATCATATGATGTGTGAAAGTAAAGTTGTAAGTTACCTTTGTGACCATTTTGTTTATCAAAATCCACAAATTATGTACTCTCTCTGTCCCAATTTTATAGTCTCTCGTTCTATTCTAAATGGATAAAAAAAACTATTATATCTTTCAATCGGTAATACATTTTATATGCAATATGGATTTTGTTTGAAAGATCTTGATTTAATCTAATAATCAAAGTGTTCAAAATTACCTAAAATATTGTAGATTATAAAATATAACATTTTGAAAAGTGACACGAACTCCTAAAAAGGACAATAAAATTGGAATAGAGGGAGTAGATAATGAGTGTAAGCTTTGAAATCCTTGATAAGTCTCGCCAATTTTTAGTGTATTAAAGTTCCTTGATATTATTGGTAGCTAGTCCAATAGGTTATCTGTGGGCACTTTGGAATTGAGTGATTAAAGTGCCACCATTTCCGATTGATTGATTGGGCAGTACACTAAAAGTTGAATAGAAACCCCTAGCTACTTTGTTTCAAATATTAGAAGATTAATTGTGAAGGTTTGAACTTTACACAAAAAGAATCTAATCGTAATTATACGGTGCATCTGAACCATGGATTGGTGGGAAAATTATTTATGGAGAGAAAGAAAATGTTAAGAAAAGGATCAGAACATACTAGGAGTAATAAGAAAAGGCTAAGTTTATGATTTGTTTTCCATTTCACTCTCCTTTACCCCAGTCCGACTATGCATACGTAACACATTTGGACCATTCATTTCAAAAATCAACGGTTTGGATTTTAAAATAACTCTTCCATGTAAGAGTTGTTTGGATTTTCAAAGAACCTTCCAACATGTAAGAGAGAGACTCTTAATGGAAGAGTTTTTTTTTAAATCTGGACTGTCGAAAACACGAACGGACAGTCTAGATCCACCGTCCGTGCATTATTCGTACACGGGGCGTGCGTACGAATAGTTTTTTTTGCCTTTACCCTTGTTTGTCAATATTATGCATCCTAAGACTATCTTCAACTCTTACTTTATTTAAAACTCAGAACCAAAACCGAGGTAAAACCTCCTTAATCTCACTAGATCTCCAAGCTCAAACCCTTATCAAATTGAGTTCTTTAATTACTCAAATTTTTTAAGGTCATTTCTCCCTCTTTAATTTATAACCATGTCATTAATAAGCTTTTTCTCAAATTTATGAGAACTTGCCTATTGGAATGCATCATATCAAATGAAGCTTTTATTCAAATTTTTACATAACGTCGGGTGAAAAATTGAGTAAGGGTGAGAGATGCTCTAACAAATTCCTCATTTGTAAACAACAAATGAGGTCATATATTAGTAAAAGTGCAGCATGCTGAGGTCATGCATTATTTTTCAAATTTGACTTTCTTTTTAGTAGTTTCTGTACAAACTTCAGTCCCCGTCTGAAAATGGGAGGGTAATACTAGGAATGTAGCAGCCAAAAACTTTAAAGTATGGAAGCAATAAGAGAAAATTGTATAAGCTTTATAGCCCCATTATTGCGCACTCGGATATTCTGGTGAGATGGGTGGAAGTGTGGAACTGCAAATGGCTTCTCTGAGTGTATCCCCCATTCAAAGAAAAGAAAGCAAATTAAGTGGCCAGTGATTCTTACAATTGAAACTTTGGTGTTTGGTCTCTTTTAAAGTCTCATATTGAAATCTATGCCATGTTTTCAACTCCTCGATATCTAATAGTGAAATTGGTTCTCATACCAGAATCAGAATTAGTTGAAGAGCACATATATCAAAAGAAACATACAACAAATCCAATACGAAGCAAACTGTGACTGAGTTTTTACTAAAAATACCGTATTCCCACTATAGTCAAAAGTGGATGTTGTTTCCGCTATCCCCCATTCAAAGAAAAGAAAACAAGGTGGCCTATGATTCTTACAATTGAGACTTTGGAGTTTGGTTTATTTTAAAGTCCATGTTCGAAATCTATCACGTCTTATCAACTCCTCTGATATCTAATAGTGGAATTGGTTCTCAGACCAAAATGAGAATTAGTCAAAGTGCACATGCATAAGTTAATTCAAACACTTGAGTTATCAAAAGAAACATCCAACAGGTCCAATAGGAAGCAAACTGTGGTTGCATTTTCACTAAAAATACCGTTTTCCCACTAGCTATAGTCAAAAGTGGGTGTTGTTTCCGCTAAATGATGTTTTTGTGATATATGTGAAGAGAATGACTTATGAGAAAATACCGTCGAAAGTATCGAAAATATCATAGTAGAAACTCAGTCCCAGAGTGAGAGTGAGAGAAATCTATACAATTAAGCAGTCAAAGCTTCACTGCATTCTTGCTGAAGCACTAAAATCTAGAGCCTAGAATAGAGAGGGAGCTGCAGAGAACATGTGAGAGCATATAATGCATGCAATATTGGGTTTGGGACAATTATTGATGACCTCCCCACGGTCAACCTTCTTTGTTCTCATTACCATTCCCAATCAAATTTCCATTTGGTGGTCATATGATACTTGGTATATCATTTTATTAATTGCGCCAATGCATTCCCTTTGCAAATCAGAGAAAATTAAATAATCCAATACCTTGAAAATAATCCTAAGAGATTGATTTCAGTGATTTAAACTCAGTTATATAGTATTGAAGTTGATGATACACACTATTTGAAGTTTTTTAATCATTTGTACTATATGGTTCATCGCGTAGACTTGGAATGGATAAGAAAAATTAATAGTCGTAACGCCAGTCTATGGTCATCGACCTTCTTACTTTCATGAAAACTGTTATGTCTGTAGGATAAGGATGATGTCGAAATTCAATATGTTAATTCTATGGTATATCAATACCCTTAAATAGAAATAAACTATTGCTTATACAGTTTGTGATCAATCGCGAACCTTTTGTATTATTGAGCAATATTTGCAACTTCCACACAATTTGGGCAATAGGGCTAGTTTGGGGAAATTACTCCTTACATTACCTTTTGGAGGTGAGGAAATTTGTTTTAGCAAATGTAAACGAAGAAAGAGATATTAGAATATATGTGAATATGCATGAATTACAGCATTAATAATTAGTTTACATGTAAATAAAGGACCACACGAACTTGCAAGTTGGCCCGATTAATTAATTGGGTGTTTGACAGCTTGTTTCAAGTTCACTGAAGTCTCGAGTTCGACTCTTTACGTCTATTAACGTAATTATCCTTTTGACTTGTATTGTATGAGTTTTCTGTTATTTCTCAAAATAAAATAAATAAATGAAAATAAAGGACCAAATTTGGAGAAAAACATGGATTAGGTAGAGCCGGCTCATTAGATTTCGGAGGCCTAAATCGAACTTATTAAATGAGACTCACTATATATTTTACATACAAAAATTGGTTAATAAGGAGCTTTATAAAAACCATTACAAAATATTTACCATTATAAAATGCAAATCTATAGTTATCTAACAATATACAACCGTTATAATATCTCAAAACCCATCATTTAAACATTTGTTTATTATTTCACAATTGCCACCGTATGAATTTTGGACCCTGAAGTCGAATTGGGTCATTTTTTGTATGGATAACTTACATAATAATTATATTGACCTATATATATATTGTATGGATGACTTACATAAAAATTATATTGACCTAATATATATATATATGCAGGGTTCCTAAATATTTAGGGACCCTAAAATTTTAATTTTTAATGAGCCTAAAGCCCAAGCTTCTTGAAATTTATATCTAAGCCGACTATGGGATTAGGTATTTACAGGTCTTAGCCGTAGCTTTCTCAGCCAATATTGCTACTCTCTCTCTCTCTCTCTCTCTCTCTCTCTCTCTCATGTCAGTGGATGGGCATTCACCAGTCTAAAGATCGGCAAATGCCTTCATTTTCTTATTTTTATAAAGCAATTATTCTTTTTTACTACTTCTCTCAGTTTTCTTGCCTTGAAAGAAAATATAACTTTTTTCCGAAGTACCCAAAAAAAAAGAAAGAAGTCTTAAATAGTTGATGAGCATGGATTTATTTAACTTTCATTTTTTTTAACTCATAAGTCTATTTACGGAGGTCAAAAAGTCTTAACTCTGCTACATGATCCGTTCACATGTACTCCACTACTCTTTTGCCTTTCAATGGAGTCTAAAATTTATTTAAGTTTTTTCATCTTTGCAAAACAGTTTTTTCCTAAAAATCAAGATAGATCATTCTCTCATAATACATTATATAAAAAATCGTAAAAAATTAATTTATTCTTAAAACTCTCTTAGTGGAACACCCCCTAATTTGGATAACTTACAAAAAAAAACATCACAAAATGTGCATATTTACAAACTTCAACGGTGTGTGGTTATAGTCTGGGTTTGTTGGTGAGTAAGTTCTTCACATACAATTGACTAGAGTTTGAGAGATTGTTCTAGAAAATTTACTTTTTTTACAATCTGTCATTTACAGTCTTTTCACACTTTACCAAACAAGTTATTCTCTCACAATATATCAACTCAAAAGGCAGAAGAAAATACAGTAAATGAAAGCTAGTAGAAAATACAGAGTTTGTGGAACAAACTCTAATCCTTAAGGTTTTGTCGCAAGAAAGTAATTTCTTATAAATCTCCTAGTCTCAACATGGATGGCCTTCTTTTAATCGAACCAAAAAGGCAACTAGTCGAGATGTGCATAAACTAATCAAAACACCCCTAATCGTCGAACGAAATACATTTTATAAACATATACTGCTATGTGTGTGTGTCCACTAAAGAACTTCAGGTCTCTTGAAAAAACTCTTAAAACTATGAGCAACTATAGTGCTCCCATAATTTTTTAATCCCTCAACCATAAATAAAGTGCTTATTAAAAAAATGTTGAATTAATAAAAGTACTCCTATATGCAAAAATAGTACTACTATTATTACTTGTTTATGGATTAAAAAAAAAAAACCTCCTAAGATCCGAATCTAGATTCATTTAGAGTTTAGATCAAGTGGTCCAGATTTGATGCGGGGCAGCCAGATAATTTTAACTTCAACCCCTAGCGGTAGCTTAAGTTGGGCCGTTCACGGATCTGTTCCCGGCATATCGGTTTGGTTCTCAATCCGATCTGCTTGTGGTAGATTGTCGTTTTGTGCATCCGCAATCCGTCCGTGAGTGATATATAGATGGGTCGGTTCGGTTGCGGATTGAGAGGATCGAGTGGATTTGAAGGATCAAAGAAGGATTAAAGGCGAATTGGGCATATTGAGTGAATTGAACCGAACTGAAATGAACCGCATCCGCCAAAATAAAAATATTAGGATCCGCATCCATCCGTAACATATCTCGGGTGGGTTAGCTAACAGTTTGGTTTGGGCAAATTGGGCGATCCGCTGGGCAGCCCTAGCTCAAGGGATGACACATTTGAGTTTGAAATTGGCAATTCTTGTAGGCAAGTAGCAAGAAAGAAATCTCTCGTAAATCTCTTAGTCTTGTTGCGGAAGGTCTATCTCTTAATCAGACCAAAGAAGAGAATAATTAAGGTAAATGTAAACTGACTCAAACACTATGACAATCACACAAAAAAAGAAAAGAAAAGGAAACGTAAGTAATTTTAACTTCAGCATCCAATTCCAGTGATCTCTGCACGAGAAAGGAAGCAGATTTAATAATGTACACATGCCACCTAAAGTGTGACATTAAATGAGTTGATTTATTGTACGCATCCAGAATTTGGAGAGAGGGAGCCTGACAAAGGATCGGAGTATTTCAATTTTCAACCCCTTTGGCATTTACCCCCTGACCTTATTCTCAACCCAAGTGGAGAAAAGTTAATTAATGGCATTAAAAAAGCAGTAGCCAAAAGCCAAATCCAAATCCAAATCCAAACTAGTTTTTTGGTTTTTTAGTTGTTCTTATTCAATTTTTTTTTGCATTTGTTGGTTTTCGGTCGATTTTTTGTGGTTTCTTGACTTGTCTTGACGAGACGAATCTAAAAAAATAAAATTATTAGCCAAACTTAAAGTTTTGTTAATAAATACGAAAAATAATCCAAAAAACCGATTTTTTGGATGTCACTTTCGTCTTTATTCACAAAACTTTAAATTTAGCTAATAATTTTATACTTTTTAGATTTCTCTCATCGAGACAAACCAAGAAACTACAAAAAATCGACCGTAAACTAACAAATGCAAAAAAATTTTGAATAAAGCCAAAACCAAAAAACTAGTTTTTTCAATTCACCCAAACCAAGTCACCATACAAGTGTGCTTATTTTTTTCGATTTAGGATATTCAGATTAGCTTATACTCATTTTGACTAGTTGTTTTATGAAAATCCGATTTTATTTCAAGTGGGCTTATGGCATTATGAAAACAGATAAATTGCGCTTAGGACCCTAAACTTATTGTCTATTTGTTGCCCCTGCCGTTGCCCCGGTCCAAGACTTCTTTTAGGCTTCAACCTAAATATCATGATGTACTTCATGTTTTAGTTAGTATGTTGGACATGCAAATTAGGCATTTGTCACTGATAATAAAAAAAAAAAGGCATTTGTCAAGAAATGTATGATGGTGTCAGAATTTTTTATATGAGACTAATACATCTAATACAGAATGTCAAAGAAAGTTAAAGGCCTCATTTAGCAGCATCTGAGGAGCATCTAATAGTTTTCCCTCCGGTTTCATGCTACGTGGCATTCTCATTGTCTATTGAAGAACTTTTAAACAGTTGTAAATTAACACCCTTTAGTTGCAGGAAACTTCTTCCATGTTGGAAGCAAAGTGAAATACACTTAAGCTCAAGAGAAAAAGTAAGAATTAAGTAATACTTTAGGATTGTTAAGTATTTTATCCCGAACAATGATAGAGACACATACTTTATGTCACACCCCCACTCACATAAGGTGTGGGACCCACATGTAGGGCCCACACCTCATGTGAGTAGGGGTGTGACACAAAGTATGTGGCTCTAGTATTTTTGTTTTATCGCCCTTATGCGAAATACACTATCTAAATATAATAGTAACCTCATTCCGCAACCCCCGACTTAAGGTTCGTAAAAACGCGTTAAGCCAGGTTGTTTCACAACAAAAATACACTCCTAAGTTAGTTTGTTCCAAAATAAAACCTGGGTGGATAGTACAATTTCTACTGTGAATGTTTGAATTGCCCTTCAGATTTATTAGTGTTGGGTTGCATTTTACATTGTCTAAAGGTAATATCGTCAAAAATTATCATAAGTCAGTGAAACAAGCTAGTTTTGACTTACTAGCTTTTAATAAAATGGGAATTGTTTCCCATTTTGAATTCTATAAAATCAGTAGATTGATTTTAGTAAATGAATTCATTTTCTAAAATCAACCCATTTTTATTTGATGAGATTCTTATTTTAGCAAATGGAAAACAAGCCTCCGGTGTTGCCGAACCGGGCCTAATAGTTCCAAATAAATAAAGGCCGAAACTAGTGGAGAGGTATGCTGTGGATCACTCTCTCTCTCTCTCTCCCTCACTCTCCCCTCAAACCTGAAATGCAGGAAACAGATACAAGTTAATGTCCACCTACTGAAAGACTGAACCTTGTTGTCTCATAAACTTCCTTTGCTCAGTGCCTCTGACCCATTTCGTTTCTCTCATTTTCCTCTCTCTGTTTTCTTTGGAAAAAGTCTCAAAAACCAAAAGAGACAAACAGAGAAGGGAAAGAACCCTCTGTGGAGTTCTCCTTATGTAATTTCACCTTCTTCAAGTTTCTTTCTTTTAGCTGCTTCTGTTTCTCTCCCAGATCTATCAGCTATCCAGCTCCTTTTTTCTCTCTCCATTTTGTTGTACCCTTCTAGTTGCTCTGTATCAGTACAAGAAAATGAGTAAAGAAGAGATTTTGAAGATCCAGGTTCACTCATTTCTTCCTTTATATACCTGTATATATACACACCTATATATGTATATACCTTATGTCTCTATGCTTTGCTTGTTCTGAACTCAAGGATTCTTAATTAAGGCCTTTTCTTGATGTTTCTTGATTTGTTGTTCACCGGACATCTAAGAGTACTGGCATCTGTATTCATTTTCTAGGAACATAAGCTAGAAATTGTTTTTGTTTTATACTCATTTGAATCTATGGTTTCTGTTGTACATGTGCAGACTTGTGTTCTGAAAGTGAACATTCACTGTGATGGTTGCAAGGATAAAGTGAAGAAAATCCTCCACAAAATTGATGGTATTTCTCTCATTTTCATTTTACTTTTCTGGGTCAACAAAACCTGAATAATTTCTCAGTTACATGTAGTCCACGTCCGACATATATACTAAAGTTACCCACTTGCTAAAATCTTCGACAAAATTTTAGCAAATGGCTTCCTCATTTGCTATACTTCGCTGAAATCAACTGTTGAATGGAGCAAATGTTGATTTTATCAGATGACTCGTAGGCTTAAGTCTTTAACCTCAAGTTTGAGTGAGTAATGGAATAAATCATTAGTTAAAGGAAAATTCATACCGAAGTCGGTCCATGCGCGGCTTTGTTCCGGTTTTAATTGGGTATTCCTCCGGTGAACGGTTAGATTAATTCCTAGGATTAATAAGAAGCACGTAAGCTAATGTGAGTTATTGGAAAAAAGAGAAGAAATATTCTAGACCATTTCAAGATCCACTTTATCTACGTAATGTTTTCTCAAGGAAACGATTGTGCCCAAATTTGCTCACTTCTACTGTTCTACATGAGTTTCTTTGTGGGTCTTTTTTATTGAATATTGAATTTTATATGATTTATTTGAGTTTTCTTGCTATTTTTTTCCTAGGGGTGTACAAGACACAAATAGACTCAGATCAGGGGAAGGTGACAGTTGCAGGAAATGTAAATCCAGACCTTTTGATAAGAAAGCTTGGAAAGAATGGGAAACATGCAGAACTTTGGGGTGCCTCCAAGGGTAATTACCAAAACCAGCTTAATAACCAGTTCAAGAACATCCAAATTGAGCAGAGTGGCAAAAATGGGAATAACAAGAACAACAAGGGTGGAAATAATCAGCAAAAGGGTGGTGGTCAAATGGGGCAAATGAAAGGGTTTCAAGATCTTAAGTTGCCCCAGCTAAAGGGCATGAAAATGCCCTTTGGTGGTAAAGATCAGAAACAGAAGTCTGTGAAGTTCAAATTGCCTGAGGAAGATGATATGAGTGATTCTGATGATGATTACTATGATGATGATGATGATGAGTTTGGTGATGAGGATGATGAATTTAATGATGGTTTGGATGATGCCCATCATCATGGTAACAAGATGAAATCTATGATGGGTGGTCAAGGAGGGCAACAGATGGCTAACATGATGATGATGATGAATGGCCAGGACAAGGGCGGTGGTGGAAATGGTGGTAATAATGGAGGAAATGGAAAAAAGGGTGGCGGCGGTGGGGGAAATATACCTGTTGTGGTGAATGGCAGTGGTGGAAAGAAAGGTGGCGGCGGTGGTGGTAATGGAAACAACCAGCAAAATCAAGGAAGTGGTGGGAAAAATGGAGGCAAAAATGGTGGTGGCCAACAGCCAGGGGGTAAAAATGGTAATAATACTAGTGGTGGGGCTCAGAGCAAGATTGGGAGTAATAATTCCAACGGCGGCGGCGGTGGTGCTCATGGTATTCAAAGTATGCAAAACATGATGAGTGGGTACCATGGCTTGGGTGGTGGAAATATGGGCCAGATGGGCCAAATGAGTAACAACCCAATGGGCCACTCGCCGGCGGTCCAAGGCCTTCCGGCGGCGGCAATGAACGGTGGCGGTGGCGGATACTTCGGTGCAGGTGGACCGGAGATTATGGCTGGAAATCCATACCAACAACAACAACTAGCAGCGATGATGATGAACCAACAACGCGCTACCGGAAACGAGAGGTTTCAACCGATGATGTATGCTCGGCAGCCACCGGCTATCAACTACATGTCGCCGTATCCGTATCCGTATCAATACCCGCCCCAGGCTGACCCGTATACCCACGTTTTCAGTGATGAGAACACTTCAAGTTGCAATGTGATGTGAGAATTGGCTAAAAAGTTTCATGAGTAGAGTGGTGGTTCTATTATAAAATAGTACATGGAAATGTCTTTTTACTATTTTACTACTAATTTAGAACTGTCTCTCTCCCTTTTCTTTTTTTTTGCTTTTTGCTTTTCTTTTTTGAACCTAAGCTTTAGTTTAAGAGTTTTCTAAAGTTATGATAGACTATTTTATAGGTAATGTATTAAATAGTGGAGGATGAGTGGTAAGTGGGATATGGTTGTGGGCTTTTGCTTGATTGTTTATAAGTTTATGTTGGGAAGCAAAAATAATATATAGTTGGAAGAAGGAATGGGGTTTTGTAAAAGTGTAATCTCTCTTACATTCAGTCACAAATATGTTTATGTAACACATTTAAGTGTCTAAATGTGCACATGCAAAAGAAAAATCTCTCTTCACGTTCTTCATTTCAATGGCAGTAGGTAATCTCCGAAGGAACCCTCCAAGGTGTTATTCTAGTCTATCACAATGCCACTTTCAATTGTAATTACTACTAAAAAATACTCCTTCCATTCCTAAACTTTGGATACTTTTGGACAGTGTGTCATTTTTAAATATTTATATCTTTTAATATAAATGTCAAAAAATATATAATATAGATCTTGTTTGGTAAATTTTAATTAGTTTTATTAAACAATGTTTTTAAAATCATATAAAACTTTCTAAATAAAAAAATATAAACAATTTAAAATGACACGCAATTACAAGAAGATCAAAAGTTTAGAGACGGAGCAAGTAAATTAATTTGTACAGCTTCAAGCTTATCAAATTCCACACATTGTGATGTGAGCCAGGTGGGACCCTACTTCCCCATTCCAGGCATTGTGATTTGAGCTGGGTGGGACTCCACTTCCCCATAAATTAAGCAACGAACACACTACTCAATGAGCAGGACCCCACCATCTTGCTTTCATGTTTGTGTAAGTATATGCATAATGCATATATCAAGGTGAAATTTTTCAATGAATATGCCTTCTGGGCCATAGGTCATGGTTGAACATGATTCTGAATCACACGAGCTAAGTAAAGTTCACTTCTAATTATATTAACCTTACATATTTATGTAGCCTAAAATCGAGCTCCAAGGATTAGTTCGTGTAATTTTTGACGTCAGGAGGCAAGAAAGTATTTTTTTTTTTTCAATTTTTTCTCTTGGTGTGGATGAAAGTATTTTTTTTTCAATCTTTTAATCTTGGTGTGCATGATCGTCTCTACACGTAACGACAAAGAGAGTTGTTATTATTATTGGGGGTTTTTTTTTTTGTACTACTAGTAAAAAGATAAAGAATGAACGCTCCTAGGAGTACAACTCCTTTGTGCACCGAAAATGTACCCCACGCCTTTGGGGATCTGCTTTTGAGTCCAACGTGAGTGATCCGAACCATTCATTGTTCTTAAAACATTTTCCGAAGGCGTCCACAAAAAATCATCTCAATCAGACGGTTAGAAGTTCTTGAACCAAATTCTCACCGTTTCAAATTAAAAGTTTTGATTTTGAAACGATGAGAATTTGGTTCAAGCACTTCTAACCGTCTGATTGAGCTGATTTTTTGTGAGCCCCCTCGGAAAAATGTTTTAAGAACAATGAACGGTTCGAATCACTCATGTGGATCCTAAAACCGGATCCCCGAAGGCGTGGGGTGGATTTTTGGTGCACAAAGGGGTGTACCCCAGGTTTTTCGATAAAGAATACAGTAGTTGTCATTGGTTATGGTTTGTGGAGGTGTAGTTAGCACTTAGATCGAGGAGTACTCTGTATGAAGACAGTGGAGGGTGCACTAGTGGTCAAAATGGTACGATTTTGTCTAAAATAAGACATATAAAAACAATAGAACGAATTGAAAAGGCGTTATGGATCAAAAAAAAAAAAATTGAAAAGGCGTTATCAATATATATATATATATTTGAAAAGGACAAGGTAACTAACGTTATGCAAAATATCTAAAAATAGTGATAGAGTCAAACACATTCAACCACACAACCTCAGTGGAAACCCGAGAGGGGGTGTGGTTAAATGTGTGTAGCTCTAGTATTATTGAATACTCCCTCCGTCCCTTAAAGTTTGTCACTTTCACTATTTCAGACTTATGAAAAAATTAATTATTTCTTTTAATCTGTAATGTTTTATATAAGTAATATGGATCTCGTTTAATAGATTTCAATTAGATATTTTGAACAAAGTTCTGAAAATCACATAAAACGTTATGAATTGAAAGATATGGGAAATTTAAAAATGGCATGCACTCCCAAAAGTGTCAAACTTTACAGAACGGAGGAAGTATCTAACACCATTGACACTTTGACATGAACTCTGGTTGCTCTCTTGTCTATTCAGAGTGACCCTAACCCCTCTTCCTAACAGGGGTCGAATTGTGAGTGACCTCCCTATATGTGTGTGGGGAGTTTTTTCGATCGTCCCATCAACAATTAACGATTTGGATCATTTTACATTTTATAAAATACTTTAACATTTACTTTAACTCCAACTTATTTGAATCGTTCATCGTCAATCGAACAACTGAAAGAGCTCCCTACAAACATATGGTGAACTCACTCACTATAGGCCCTCAGACTCCATATTATCGGATAACGGATAAGGGTATCTCCAACCAAACTCCTGTCTTCGTATTTTAAAGATATACCCCTTTTGTTTCATATTGTTGGTCTTTTTTTTAGTTGTCCCAAAATTAAGAGTCAATTCAAAAAATTAATAAAGAAAAGTATGTACTTAAGTTCCATTTTTTGTACAATTCATAAAAGGTTGAATTTCCAAAAACAGAACCAACAATTTAGGACAGGGGAAATAGAAATCAAACGCTCTCCAACCAAGCTTTCATTTTAAAGCTCCGAAACAGAAGCAACATTTTGGTTCTCTAAATATATAGACTCAACACAAAAATGAAGATCAATCTCGATTTTTACTTATTTTAATTTGTATATAATAATTGAATAACTTTTAAAATTATGTATCTTAAATTTATAAAATTTGTACCATTAGAAAGATAATAACCATATCTTTAATTTTTAATTTGACAATCATATTAGATATTTTTAGTGAAAATTTCAAAAATGGTACTTCAACCATTCTTTTTTAAGTCTGTTACTTCGCAAAATTCATCTTATTAAAAAATATCATCATTACACATTTCACATCAACTTTTCAAAACTATCGTCCTCTTTTACTTATTAACTCATTACCGGTTATCATTTCAAAAAGGCAAAATAATAATTGTATAAAATTTTACTCATTAATTTTTCAAAACACATATACTTATTAAGATACAACTTAAAATGAAAATGTTGACACTAAAAAAGGGACAAAGGGAGTAATTTGAATTTTGAAGGAATGTAGATCAGTGTTAGAGGGAAAGTGAGAGAATAGTGAGTTATTTTCAATATGGATATGAAAGAGATTTGTGGTTGGAATGAGGTCAAATCTACATTTTGGATTAAAATTAAAACATTGAGTCTAAAAAAGGAGTTTTGGAGACTCACATGAGTGGGAGATGCTCTTAAGCAGGTTTATCCCAATTTGGCTTTCAAACAAATGCAGGATTATTGACTTATTGCTTTATTCAGCTAATACACCAAATTAAATAAACACATTATCTATAAAGTTTGAGTGATTCTATTAACAACCTCATATTTTTTTTAAGTAACTCATTTTCTTCATCCAACCCACACCTAAAATTCCCTCAAATCAATTTACTTCATACAACCCACAAAATACACCTGAACTACCCAAACTATCCTTAACTAGTTTTCATACTTTGAATGTCGAAATATTCATCCATTTTCGACAACCACATGTCGATTTCTATTGAAGGTCGAATTTTTAAAAATTGGACCTTGTCTTTTTTCGACATCCTCATGTCAAAATTTATGTCTCTATTCAACTTTCGAATGTCGAACTAAATACATGTGGATAAAATATTGTTGTTTTCGACAATGACATGTAAAAATATAACCATATTTTCAGTTTATTGATGGGATCATCGAAAAAACTCACTATACGCCCGCATTAAATGAACTTTGTCGAAAATTTATTACTGAACTTTGTCTTGCATAATTTCGGTTAAGTGAAAAGTTTCACCATCGATATGTTGAAAAAGTTTACATATTTCGGGGATATGAATGTTGGAAAAAAAAATGCAGTTTGGGGGCATTTTGGTCTTTACACAATAATGGAAAATGAAGGAGTTTTTTGTGGGCTACGTGGAGAAAATGAGGGGTTGTTAATAGAATCACCATAAAGTTTTTTTTTCGATCGGCAAAAGAAATTTTATAGGCTTGTTTGGTTGAAAAAAAAAGTTAATCATACGAGGAATTCTAATACTCCCTCCATCCCATTTTGGAGCCTAGACGGTCAAAGCAGATAATATTTTTGCAAGGTGGTGGTGGCGGTCATTATAGTTGGTATCAAAGTACAACCTCAGATTATGGAGTAGGAGCCACCTATATAATGTACATGAATGATCTCTTTTTTCTTAGAGTTGGAACAAACGTCATGTGCATAACTAAATGTTATACCTCCTGGGGAAAGGTTTTGTGCCAATATGCAACCAGGATGTTGCATTATAAGGTGGGGGAGAATGTGACAGGTGTTTGCGACCTTGGATTCTATTACAGAAGTTACTTCCCCAAGTGTAGGGATTAGGTATCGCATAGCATAATAACCGGAAGTCCGGGTTGAGTCCATAGAGTCTGAATGCGCTGAGCGTGAGTGTTGATTCGTGAATGTTGGTTTAGCCTTAAAGAGGCAAACTTGGCTTTGGAGTTTGGATGTGGAATTCACATAACTTCATGAATGACGCGAGATTTAAAAGACAAATTTAAACTAAGGCGAAGTCTAAGGGTGTTTAACTACCATGACTCGGGTTAATCTGTCCCCTCTTGATAACTGGCTCGGGGCATCGTTAAATACCCCCGAACGGAAGATTTAGATTTTAAAACCATTTACAAGAAAATGTGTTCACCAAAGATTAGGGGGTTCCGATACATTTTGCAAACAGATGGATTGACATCGCCCGAAGCATTACACGTGCCAAGTAGCCAAGCTCATGGCTACAGGTGATCAAAAGGATTAACAAACCCACTCTTTGGTACATAAAAATGAAATCCCAAATTTTCGGTAAACAAGCGATGTCTGCCTTATAAACGAGATGGACGGATTAAACCCAAGTCATGGAGTGTTAACCACCCCATGGCTAAGCCTATTAAAACTACTCACATTATGCTAGAAATTAAGCCTATGAATTGGAAGAAAACTAAAACCATGTTTAATAACTCTAAAAACTAATTTTTATGATTAATCCTAGGTTTGCCTACAACATTAAAACTTGAGAATTAATCAAACAACTAATAAGAACAAGAGCTTTCAAAGGAAATAGCTAGAAAAACAAGAAAATGAATTAACCGATAAAAACGGAAACAAACTAGATTTATATAAAGGTTCTCAACACGTATTGCAACATTAAAGAAGAGGAATTACCTTGAAACTAAATGGAAGAGCTTGAATATCTAGAGAGAAGATAGAGCTTAAACTAAGAACAAACTAATGGAGGTAGAGAGAGAATGTGAAAATATGAGCTTAGGTAGTGATAACCCTAAAATTCTGAGGTTGGGGGGATTATAAAGGCCCCAAAAAGTTGTCCAAACTTATTACAAAAATGTCACAAGATATTTCCTGATCGGGCTCAAAAGTTACAGAAAAATATAGCTTCAACTAGTAGAGCAAAAAGTGTCTACCGGTTGAAAAACCTTATGTTCCCATTCAACCGGTAGAGCAAAAAGTGTCTACCGGTTGAAAGTGTAAAAACTAAGAATTTTTTATGTCTTGATCCCTTGACCTTCCGGCTTATCATCACGACCTCTAGGCTTCCCGAGTCTTGTTCAAAACTTCATTCCTTGACTCCCGGGACTCAGTGGCAGGGTGCCATGTGGCCTTGGTGCTCGGACATCCGTTGGTTTAACGATGGCGTCAAAACACGCCTTATTTCTCAAATTTTACCTAAAACTAAGAAAAAGTAACCTCGCGCAAAATCAATCGTATAAAGCCACAAAATGAACGTGCGTGTGATCAAAATGAGCGAGATAAGCCCACTACTTAAAATATTGAGGGCTTATCAACAGGTTATAACCAACCTGGATGCAATGGAGTTTTGTAATATAAGAGAATAGATCATGCCTTAAATTGCATAAACCTTTTAAAGCCGTGCTGGCATCAAAACTCATTGGAATTTTGCAATTAAGCGTGGACGCCCTTGAAGCAATCCTGGGATGGGAGACCCTATTAGAAAGTCTGCTAGATTTGGGCTGTTACAGAGTTTGTATCAGAGCACAACCTCAAACTATAGGGTAGGAGCCACCTCTTGAATCTGCATGAGCCACCGCTTGAACGCCAAAGTTGGAACATAATGCTAGTCAGAACTAAGTGTTATACATTATGGAGAAGGTTGTTTGGCTAGTATGCAAGAGGAAGTTGCATCATAAGGTGGGGAGAATGTAACAAGCCATGACTCACCTGGATGCAACGGAGTTCTGTGATATAAGAGAATAGTTCATGCCCTAATTTGCATAGGGCCTTTTAAAGCCATGCCGGCGTCCAAGCTCGTTGCAACTTCGCACTTAAGTGTGGTCGCCCTCGGAGCAGACAATATTGTGTAAGGTAGGTCGTTACAACCACACTTCAACATTTGTCTTATTGGTTTTGCTAACATGTTTCCAATGGGTACACAATAAGCACACAAATAAACAAAAATAACACACTCTTAAATACAACTTTTACACTTTTCAATACAATTTCATATATCCCTATACACTTTTTCACAAATTTCAATATATTTTTTCAAGACACACGTTAGCATTTTCCTTGTCTCATACTCCCTCCCGCCCTCAAATTTTGGTCCCCGTCCAATTCTAACCAGGATAAAAACAAGCTATAACTTTTAATCGGTAATGAATATTATATTCAATATGGATCTTGTTTAATAGATCTCAATTAATTCCATAAAACAATGTTTTTGAAATCATATAAAACAATGTATATTACGAAATATAATCAATTGAAAAGTGGCACGAACTCCCAAAAGGGACAAATAAATGGGGACGGAGGGAGTAAGTAGCATAATCATTAAAAAACACAAATTAGAACATGATAATCAAAAAACAAAAACACCAACATGTGCTAGTGGAACGGATGTGTTTGGATAAGTTTTAAAAAGAAATTTTTGCGAAAAATTCTTGAGATAGTATTTGGTTGAGTTTTTAAAAATAAAAATAATTAGATAATGATTAGAGAGAGATGAAATAATGAGATAATAAATAGAGAGAGATTCTTTTTTAAAATAAGTAATCTTTTTTAAAAGAATTTTTGAAAATCGGGAAAAAAGGAAAGAGAACAAGGCCCATACTTTGAAAAGTGTGTTGAAAAATGTGAAAAATATGTAAATGTAGGGAAAAGTGTAAAATAAGCCTTGAATTGCGTGTTTTTCTTTTTGTTTATGTGTGCTTATTGTGTGCCCAGTGGTCACACAACAACAAAACTACAACAAGATCCTTATCAAAATGTAGAGTGTCAAAATAATTTCCAAAAGAAAAAGGAAATTTAAGTAAACATATGGGCACAGACGGCAATGTCTAGAAAATGTATTGATCATATTCGGAGACCCACTTTTGGGTCTTACATAAGTGATTCGAACCGTTCATTATTTTTAAAACATTTTTCTAAGGGGCACAATTTTGATTGAAATGGTGGGACTTTAGTTCGAACACTTCTAACTGTCTAATTGAGCTTAAATTTTGTGGAGCTCCTTGGAAAAATATTTTAAAAATAATGAGCGATTCCAATCACTTGTGTGAGACTCAAAAGTTGGTCCCCGAATATAATCAGTATATTTTCTGGACATTGATGTATGTACATGTAGTCGGGTCCAAAGCAATTTGAGGCTAATACTCTAACATATGTGTACGTGTAGGGTATACATACACACATGGGCCAAAATCAGATGTATCATATCCATTCATCTGTCAAATCAGTGGACTGATGGACGTGGATCCAGTGTTCTTTCACTAAAGTACGCCTCTGGTTTTATGATCATCTCTGTTTTTATCATCGTAACAGAATATACGGTTTCCAATGACTTGTACCTTTTGCTTAAACCGTATGGGCTGTGGAGCATTTCCTGCCTGTGCATGCCAGCGATGGACAACTGTAATAAATAGTTGACAGGGGCTTGGTTTTTCGTTTACTAAAATGAAAATCTCATAAATATTTGTCCAGACTTATTAGAGATAAAATCACTTTTCTACTTCTTTTGCTAAAGTCATCTACTAAATTTTAAGAATGTCCATTTTAGCAAATGAAAAATCAAGTCTTAGTACTCCCTCCGTCCTAATTTAAATATTTCCTACGATTATGTGTGTTTTTTTAAAATTCTTATAGTTTTCATTTTATAATGTGTTTTTTTTTATATGTAATATGAATCTTATTTGATAAAGCTCAATTAGTTTTATTAGAAAAAATTTTAAAAAACTTTGAAAGCCTTATCAATAAAAGATATAGATGTTTAAAAATGATACAGATATAACGTAAGATGATTTAAAATGGAACGGAAGGAGTAGTAAATTAGCTTGAGACTGTTTGGTAGAAAGCTATTTTTACAATTAGAAATGGCAACGGGTCGGGATGGATTTTGTTGTAACGCTGTCCAATCCCGAGAGTAGAACATGGCCCTGCCTCCGACCGGATAAATTGTGAGTACTCGTATTCAAGCCTCAGAATGGTTCGGGTTTATCTGCCTACCCGCAAAAATGAGAAAAAATGTGTTTAATTTAAGAGCAAAACAAAAGGAAATAATAGTTAGTTCAATAGTGAAAAATAGTAAAAATATATAGCATAATACAAATATTAGGTAAAAGTATAATATGTCACGTAAAATAATTCCAGGGCGTAACATCAACCCCCCTACCCGACCTGGTCCGGTTCTTCTTTTTTTTTTTCAAACCCATCATAGTACAAAAAAATTGACAAAAACCAACCCCGATAAAGTCAGAGCTGGGACGGGGTAAATTGCCATCCATATTTAGTTTGTTTTCCTCAATATTGTTTTGCCCGATTTAGATAATAATCTTGAAGAGGAACGAAAATGTGATTTGCCATTCGCATTATTCTTATTATGTTTGGAATAACTGGAACAATAATATGATTTCTTATAGGATGTTCAATCAAGAATCAGATTTCTAAACTAAGTAGGACTGTGATTCCTCACATTCCCCATAGTAGTTGGAGATTCCTGGCTCAATTCATTCAAAAAATATATATTTGACTCTATTAAATTTTAAAATAACTGATTCCTTGTATAATATTAACAAGTTGATTCCTAGAAATATTACTAAATTAATCCAAATATCGAGTTAAAATTACTTTGGTTATTGAAATGTATTAAAGATGAAAATTACAGGTATCCAAACACAGCTAAAGAAATAAAGATGAAAAAAAATGCTAAAAAATGAAGTGAAACAAAAAAAAAAATTCTTTTCTTATATCAATTTGATTTGGATGGAAATTTCGCAAGAAGTTTTAAAAAGTTTCATTGTGTAGTTTGAGTAATATAGGAGTCACAAGAAAATAGGTTTTTCTTTTCTTTTTTTTCTTTTTAATAACTCAAGTGTCATTGTCAATTTATGCACACTTCAACTAATCACGATGATCCAATCTCATTGCCCACTTGTAGTCTACAAAGGCACAAGAAAATGTGTTAAGTGGTTATTAATAATTTACAAAAGAAAATGGGATAAATTTCAGATTCCAATTTTAGATAGTCCCACTCTCTCAGAATCCCTCCTAATCACAATTCATAATTCAGAACGAACTCAAAAACTTCTCCCAAACACCAACTAATTGTCAACAAAAAAAAATAATTGGGGAAATAAATCGCAGCTCTATTCGGATTCTCTCATTATTATTTTTTTTATAATTTTTGAATGAATACTTAATATTTTGAATGACTATCACTACAAGAAATTACACTTTTAGTGACCAAATTTGGTGACCAATTACGTTTTGGTCACGGAAAACAACCAAATGGTGACCAAAAATATGGTGGTCACAAATTCTTGGTCATTCAGTGACCAAATAAATTGGTGGTCATAGAATGTTCTACCAATGGTGAGTAAATTTTGGTTAGTCACTGAAAGTACTATAATTAGTGACCAGATTATGGTTAGTCACAGAAAGGTGGGAACAATTGGTGACCAGTTCTGCATTTGATCACCAATTGTTCAAATCCTTCTGTGACTAACTAAAATTTGGTCACTAATCATAGTACTTTCAGTGACTAACCAAAATCTACTCACCATAGGTAGGACATTTTGTGACCACCAATTTATTTGGTCATTGAATAATCAATTTGGCGACCAAAATCCTATGGTCACCAAATAAATTTTGTTTAAGCGCCTTTTTTTTTTTTTTTTTTTTGGGGAAATATTCTTCATCCCGATGAAAGGGTTTTTGAACTTCGATCAAGCAAAAAATTTGCATTAATGATTTAATCAACAAGCACAACGAAATCAATGATCTTGATCGTCATAATTGAGCCGTGATCATGTGTCTACTATACATCCAACTATGGCACAAGACTTAGTTTACTATCAGTCGCGTCCCGATAAAGGGGCTTTCTAAACCGGATTGAGCCAAAATTTTGCATGAGTGATTAATTAATCAACCTTAACAACAAAATCAACGATTTCGATCCTTATGATTAATGTATTGCTATTGTGTGGCCATTGTATATATAACTATAGATTACACATGCATGACTTAGTTACTATCAATTGCATCTTGATGAATGGACTTTCTAGACCTGATCAAGCCAAAATTTTACATGAGTGATTTTAATCAATAAGTATAATAAAATCAACCATATCGATCATCGCGGATTGTGTCGCTAAATGTCATTATTATCTTGTACATTCTATTACTACACAATACTTAGTTCACTACTAAGTAAGTTGAACGTATAAATTGTAAAGGTTATTGTCGAGTATATTTTTATAGTGATTGATCTGAACCGTTAGGATTTCACATTTGACTTCTTCTGTTTTTTTGACGAAATTGCAAAATCATCGAATATTAGTAACTACATGGTCAGAAGACATTAATGCTTTTGGAGGCATTAAAGCCTTATAAAGCACCACTCGAGCTCTACCAAAGATCTTTTTTTTTTTTTTTTATTATCTGAACTGTCTATCTTTTACAAAATATGGATTAGATTATTTGGTACTAGAATGAAGTTAATCGCGTATCATTAGACAGTTGATTGGACGAAAAGTATCATTCTATTATAATTTGCAGATTGTTGAAAATCAATTTTTGTGATTAGTTGAAGTCATCGAAGCAAACTTTCAGGGAACAATTAAATTTTGGTAACCAATGATACATTAAAAAGCCTACAAAATTGGAGAAAATTTTGGGTGCAAATAGGGTATGGGTGACATGGTGCCCCTTCGGTACATCTAGCCATAAAAAAATGCACCGGGCAACTAGGATGAAAACATATTTTTTCTTTTTTTCTTTTTTTTTTTAAAAATTTGGATGATACTTTTAATCTGAACCGTTAGTTGCATTATTTGGACGACCCGGATGTGCTGAGAGGGTACCACATGATACCCTCTCAGTACCCAAAATTTTCTCCCGAAATTCAAAGGGCACCAAACCATTTTGTGAAGTGCGCCAAACCAATTTGGTGGGAAAATTAGGCGCCATTCTAATATTTTTGGTGACCACTAATTAGTCACTGAAGTAAAAATGAGTGAAACGAAAGAGAGAAACGACACAGTTTTATATGGTCTAAGCTTCAATGTTTTAGAAGGGAGATTAAAGGGTTCAGTGGCTCACTTATTCTTTCACTCTTTCTATATCTCTAGGGTAGTGAAACCATCGACATCCACCATCGAAATCCACCGTCTCTGCCATCGTCATCCACCGTCTCCACCATCGTCATCCATCGTCGCCGACACATCTATCACGAAGATTTGTTTCCCCACAACTTTTGTTGGAACTCACGAACACCGAAGGCAATCTCTGAACTCTCGAAATTTCCAAACTTGTCGCCTCTTTCTGTTAGACATGAAAGACTAGCATACAGGTTTTTACTCTCCCTTAAACTAGAAAATGTTTTGTATTTTACAAAATTCTGAAGTGTTTTTTCAAGTGTGGTGATTGATAAGGGTTTTTTTTTTTTTTTTTGTTGAACGGCATTCTTAATTTTGATGATAGGTTCTTTGTCCACCCAACTGAATAACCCGTAATACATCTGGCTTGTGGGTGGTCGCCGGTATCTAGGTTTACCTCACAGGTGTGTATCTTATACCTTATTCGTTTCACATTGATGATTAGATTTTACAGATAGATCAAGCTTTAATCCTTTTGTCTCTCACATTGATGATTATATTAATAAGGGCTTATGGTATACCACATTGGTTAGTTGCTTTGGTTTATGAAATTTTTTTAGTACTTAGCCCTCAAATTGTTCTGCTAGACCATATTCATCATTTACCCCTTTACTCAAAACTAATTTGGAGTGAAACCCCTGAAATCGTACTCTCTCTCTCTCTCTCTCTCTCTCTCTCTCTCTCTCTCTCTCTGATTGTGCGATTTTTCTCTTCATGCATGAGTGTGTGTGTTAAATCTAAGATCTATGAAGGATTTTCTAATAAGCAAGAGTTTTTTAAGAGATTAGTGGCAAATTTTAACAAACACAGATATACTTAGCAACTCGCGAGGTTCTTTTTCATTGTGCTTCATTTGTTGGGGGGTTTTGATTTGTACTGACTTTAGTGGATATAGCTCTTTAAGTTCTGTTGTAAGCTTTCATGTCTAACAGTAATAATGTACTTATGGGCTAATAAAGTATGAGGTGGGGTTTTAATATATGTTTGCAACCTTACTTTTTGAGTTGACCTTTCTAATGCTGATTCTTTTAAGTTTTTAATCATTGAACTGCGTTGAGTAAAATAAAAGAAGCGATTAGTGGATTTTTACCTTTTCTTGGGTAAGCTGTTTTCAATGATTTTTTTTAAAAAAATTTATCATCTGGCCTCTTTTATTATTTTTAAAAAAGCACGTGTGGGTACCTCCCTGACTAGGGAAGCTAAAACCAAGACAAGAAGATCCTGTTGAAAAATGAAATTCATGTGGATTCACACTATTATCTTTTTATTTTTAGTACACCAAGGACTATTATACTACATTTACATAAATAAGAATAATAACTGAAATCTCCCAGAATGTTATGAACTCTATCAGAGCTTATCCATATAAAGTTTTGCTCTAACTTTAATTGAGGCTCCTACTAGTGGACATCGGTCTCCAGTCTCCTAAGATCGGTTGAGGTGCACTTAAACTAACCCAAACAACTGCTTGTGCACTAAAAATAGTTTTTCCGCTATCGCCTATACATATATGCTGTAAAGATAGTCTACTAATACTTTTTCCTAATTATTTGACTTGAGCCAATTGCAATGATGTATTTTATCATTCCTTTTAGTTATGCGTTTTCTGTCCAAAAAAAACCCACAAAAGTCACTTTCATACTTTGGACTAAGGTGTACTAACTGTTGTTACAGGTGTTAATTTTATGAGTTCAATGTTTCAAGTATTCTGGCTTGGGGTGTTCAAATAATGGTTTCACCTTGAATTTGTAGTACATCTATACAGTTTCTTTGCTTGTGTGGGTGTTTAGCTGAACACCTAAGCCAAGTTGTAGTGCCGCCTGTGATAGAAATCAAATACAATAAAAAAAAAAAACAGTTTACGCGTAATAGCTGGGAAACCTCCTATTTCCAAGAGGTTAGAGGTCTAGGTAGAATGAATGTGTGAATGCAAATTACAGTGGTTAAACCAAATCTGAGATGTTGAAGTGTGTTGATAGGATTCTGGTGGTTTTGAAATCCTACTATCATTGAGCCTTCCTTCACTTTTACCCGTCCCTGTTGTGTTTTTTGACCTTAATTTAGAGAATTGTGCCTGGACTTGTGGTTAAATCTATGAAAGCAGATCATGGGATTTGTTATTAATCCTTTTAGGTAAGGTGCTAAACATGTAAGAATAGCTACCACACTGTTCTGTTGACTAGGCCAGAGTTCCAGGCTTATGTATCTGTCTTTAAGTACCAGATTCTCTTATTCCTGTATGGACCCTAGAACAAAACATTCTATTCAGGTTTTTGAAGCCTTCATTTAAAAGTCAGTGGCGTTAACAAGATTGTCATAGACTCTGCTATTCACATAATGCAATATGTATGTTGGTAAAAATGTTTTGATATGTATGCCAATTGAAATGTTTAGTAGAACTATGCATGATAGCAAGCAGCCAAGTACAATGTGTATTTATATCTTGAAATCCTAAATTTTTTAGCAGATGGAGAAGTTAGGACGGTATATTCGTTTTCAACTCATGATAGTTTAATTTTTTAGAATTGCTTGTCTCTAGTATCCAATTATGTGTAAACTAACACATTGATGTTGTTGGATGTTGAAGGACAAGCGCTGTTGGAAACCTTGTTGTCACTGCAAGCCGCATATTCAGGATCATTGTTGTCAGACACGACAATCGCTCTCAGGTTTTTGTTGTCCCTTACGCCAATACTTACTAGTTGAGCTTGAGTTTTTTTTGGTAATGTTTGTGAGTTTTGATCCATTCACTAGGCGGATAAAGAATTATGATCTATTGTCCTTAATTGTCCTTTCATAAATGGGTAAACTTGTGTCAAGTAAAACTAGAATAATTCTTTCCTCGGTTCAAATAGAATAACTATATGTTTTTGTGTGTTCTTGATCGATTAAGTTCAAACATCCCATTTTAAACATTATGGGCTCATTAGCTAAATTAAAACTGTACCTTCTTATTTCACTAGTTTATTTGTCTCTATTACTTCATCACTGGATTGTGTCTCTGTTAATATAAATGCATGTTTCTTAATTTGAACAAACTTGCTTTTTGTAGGTGATAAAAAATGGATAAGAGTTGGATGACCATAAAAAATAGAATAAAAAGTAAAGAGTATAGAGAAGGGGTGAACTCTTTTATTGAGTTTGCAAAGGCAAACGTAGGCCTTGGGGATGATATTTGGTGTCCATGTGTCAAATGTATGAATGTCAAAAAACAAAGCACTGATGATGTCAAGATTCATTTGATCCTCAAAGGAATAGCTCCTTCTTATAAGACTTGGGTCCGACATGCGGAATCTGTTCCTGTTCCTGTTCCTGTCCCTATTCATGAGCCACGTGTATCAAATGCGGAAGCTCATCCCCATAGTGATAGTAGCATAGATGGAGTGGAAGGGCAAAACCTCGAGGATAGAGACGAATTGCCTAATATGTTGGAAGAGATATATAGGGGTTTTTTCATGGATGATGTCGATGATTTAGCCGATAGCTTAGAGAGGGAGCATGTGGGAAACTTTGATAAATTGTTTGATGATGCTCAACAGCCCCTTTTTCCAGGATGCAAAACATTCACTGTGTTGTCATTTGTTGTGAAGATGCTTCATATTAAGGTTCACAGCAAATGGACCAACCGCTCATTCAACATGAATATGAAGGTAGTGAAGGAGTTGTTAACAGAATGGAATGAGACTGTTCCATGGACCATTTATGAAACCAAAAAATTCTTACGCGATTTGGGTTTGGGATATGTGGCCATTCATGCCTGTAAAAATGATTGTGCACTTTTTTGGATGGAAAATAAAAACCTGGACAAATGCCCAAAATGTGGGCAGAATAGATATAAGTTGAGCAAGGGGAAGGGTAAGAAGATCCCTCATAAGATATTGCGGTACTTTCCGCTGATCCCGAGGTTGAAGAGATTGTACATGTCAAAGAAAATCGCTATTGATATGAGATGGCATAAGGAAAAGCGTGTTGACGATGACAAATTGAGGCATCCGGCTGATGGTGAAGAATGGAAGAACTTTGATCTTCATCATCCTGAGTTCTCAAGTGATGCACGAAATGTGAGGCTAGGACTTGCCACGGATGGTTTCAATCCCTTTGGTAATATGAGCACATCATATAGTATGTGGCCCGTTATTGTTATGCTGTACAATCTCCCACCTTAGAAGTGTATGAAAGAGCCATTTTGCATGATGTCATTACTTATTCCTGGAAAAACAGCCCCCGGAAGAGAGATTGATGTTTACTTGAGACCATTAATTGATGAGTTGAAGGAGCTTTGGAAGAATGGTGTGCAAACTTTTGATGCCTCTTCCGGACAAACATTTAGAATGCATGCAGCTGTCATGTGGACTATTAATGACTTTCCTGCCTATGGTAACTTGTCCGGGTGGTCAACAAAAGGTTATCTTGCTTGCCCCATTTGCAATAAGAATGCATCATCCCAAAGGTTGAGGAGTAAGATAGGATACATGGGGGCTCGCCGCTTCTTGCATGGGAGACACATTTGGCGAAAGAGCAAACTTTTTAATGGTAAAACTGAAGATAGGCCGAGGCCATTGGAGTTGTCAGGGGAAGAGATATTAGCTCAAATTAATTTGGGGACTTACAAGGAAATGGGAAAGCATCCAAACAATAAGAAGAGACAAAGGGAAGAAGATCATGTCCTAAATTGGAGTAAGAAGAGCATTTTTTTTGAGTTGCCTTACTGGAAAACACTCAAGCTTCGTCACTGTCTTGATGTCATGCACATCGAGAAGAATATACTTGACAATTTGTTGGGGACGTTATTTAGCATGGATGGGAAGAACAAGGACACAGACAAAGCACGACGTGATTTGCAAGATATGAATATACGAAAGGAGTTGCACTTAAAAAAACGTGCAGATGGGTCATTTGAAAACCCCCCAGCAGTGTATACTTTGTCTATGAAAGAAAGGTTGAACTTTTGTGCTTTTTTGAAATCAATTAAGTTCCCAGATGGCTATGCAGCAAATATCTCCTCTTGTGTGAGTACTCAAGGTGGTAAAATATCGGGCCTCAAAAGTCATGACTCCCATGTGCTTTTACAACGACTTCTTCCAATTGGAATGCGTGGGTACCTTAACAAGGAGCTTCTCACAACATTATTCGAGTTAGGAAACTTTTTCCAACAATTATGCTCAAAGACATTAAAGAAAACAGATTTGGAGATTCTGGAAGATCAAATTGTACTTATACTTTGCAAACTAGAGAAGTTTTTTCCTCCCGCCTTCTTTGATGTCATGGTCCACCTGGCTATTCACTTGCCTCGCGAAGCAATTCTTGGTGGTCCAGTTTAATATCGATGGATGTACCCAATTGAAAGGTAATTTATTGGTTTTAATCATAGAGTTAAGGTCCAATAGAATTATTCTAATAGCATTCTAAAATAGAAATATCATCTTTACTTATTTATAGGCTTCTCGAAATTCTAAAAGGGCTTGTCTCTAATAAAGCTCATCCAGAAGGTTCAATTGCGGAGGCTTATATCTCCAAAAGAGTGTGCGACTTTTTGCTCAATGTATCTCAATGGAGTTGAAACGGTGTTTAACCGAGAAGAAAGGAATGATGATGGTGGTGGTTGTGGCCCGGGTTTACCAATATTCACTCAAAATGTACGACCATTTGGGTTAATTACAAGGGAAGTTGGCGTGCCTATCGCCCAAGTTGAACAAGCTCATTGGTTTGTCTTGTTAAATAGCTCGAAGTGGATCAATATCGAGAGAGTACGCGTTTGCTCAAAATGCATATTTGGTTAAGATTTTCATTTGTTTAGTCATTTAAGTCAATTTACTTATTGTTGTAGTCTTTTATATGAAATAGGGAACACAAGAACTTATTGCAAATTGAAAATGCAGCCAACATCCTGGCTCGACAACGTAAAGAATTTCCCAAGTGGTTCAAACATCGTGTAAGACACATATAACTTTAACTTACTTGATCATCCATGAAGGGTTTCAACATAACGAATTAGTTAAATTTTTTTTGTTATGTAGATGACTCAATTAAGGAACCAGCAGTCGGCAGAAGCAACTGATGAATTATGGTCCCTGGCCATTGGTCCTCTTCCAATAGTGAAGCTGTACTCAGCTTGCATTTCTAATGGCATTCGTTTCCATACCATAGAACGTGACAAATCGTCAGAAAACTCAAAATAGTGGGTTGGTTGTTCAAGGGGACCATAAATCTAACAATCAACTAACTTCTATGGTCACTTGTATAAAGTATGGGAACTTAGTTATTTGTTTGAACATAGAGTTGTTCTCTTCCAATGTGAATGGTTCAACACTGACACTGGTGGTAAAAAAACTTTTCGTGTCGATGCAAATTGCACAACTATTGATGTAAGAAGTCGTTGGTATAAAGATGACCCCTTTGTGTTTCCGAGTCAAGTCCAACAAGTATTCTACATCAGTGATACCACCGATAGTCATGGCAATTGGAAAATTGTTCAAAGATTCCAACATCGAGGGATATGGGATGTGCCAGAGATGGATTTAGAAGCTGATGATAGCGAAGAAGCTCATGTCCTAAACCATGCATTCCAACAGGATGAATCCAATGATGTCGTTCAAATTTCAGAGAAGACCCCCATCCTGCAACACCTTTGCATAGACTTGATCTCGACGCTGAAATTATTCCATCAGAGGTAGTTTTGCAATCTCATGGCCGAGAACAAGTTGGGGGCAGCAACGATGAAGGCTTTATCTGTGATGAAGAGGATGAGTCGGTGGATGAGGAAAGCGATGAAGAAGAAGAAGAAGAAGAAGAAAAAGAAGAAGAAGAGATGATTAGCACCGACTCTGATACAGATCCAGATATAAATTAGAGTGTTAATTTGTTTCTTATGTAATGTGTAATGTTTCTTAATATGGACAGGGTTGCTGGATTTTTATACTTGTTAAACTTTTGCTTATGATTGTTGCTTGCTTAATTTTGTATGAAGTCTTTTGTGTTAAGTTTCTATTCGAGGTTCAATTTAGTTTTCTTAAATACTCAGTTGCACTTCTGTTTTTTTTTATATAGTTTTAAACCATTATATACAAGTACAACTAATAACTAGTGCTTCAAACCTTATTTTACAGTTTCATTCATGGCTCCTTGGAAGAAGACATCGGTTGGGAGGCCTCTGCCTTCACCATCACAATTGAGCCCAACTGAGACTCTTGAATCATCTCAACCCCAAGGGCTTTCACCACAGAATTTAGATGATTTGGGTGATGCAGCTTCTTTGGCGCAATCTAATAATGAAGGTATGAAGTCTTTTGTGTTAAGTTTCTATTCGAGGCTCAATTTTGTTTTCTTAAATACTCAGTTGCACTTCTGTTTTTTTTTATAATTTTCAGCATTATATACAACTAATAACTTGTGCTTCGAACCATATTCTACAGTTCTATTCATGCCTCCTAGGAAGAAGGCATCAACTAGGAGGCTGTCTATGCCTTCACCGTCACAATTGAGCCCAACTGAGACTCTTGAATCATCTCAGCCCCAAAGGCTTTCACCACAGAATTTAGATGATTTGGGTGATGCAGCTTCTTTGGCGCAGTCTAATAATTCAGGTATGCACAGTATATAGTTCTAATATGCTAGCAATTTGTGGGAAGTTAAGATGTATTAACCACCAAAAGGGAAAACAGAGCAAGTGCATAAACAGACTAATTTTGCCTGATAATTAGAGGTAAGATGTCTTGAAGCCTATTGGCTGAGACCTGGCTTATAAAGTAATAAAGACATTAAATGTGATCAGTTATAATTGTATACTTTCTCTTTGATTGTTGCCCTAGTTTCTGCACCACTGAATCGGTGTTGCATGGTTGATCAAGAGTGCATTCAATTTTTTAATTTCTACCTTTTTTTCATGAGAAATTGAAATTTCTATTTCTATAATCTCACTTTAGTTTTTTAGATTACGTTTGTTATTTCTCATTTTTTCATCATGCATAAGGTTTTCAGATTGTATTTGCATTTGTTCTCTTTTTGCCATTACGAGCACAAATTGCGATTTCTATAGTTGCTTTGTTCTACTACCATCACTTTTATATCAGAATTCATGAAGTCTACTTATTTCTTTGTTAATAAATTACCATATGAAGCGCAATTCAATCTTGCTACAGGTCCTTCACGATCTACTAACGTGCGAGGTAAAACAGTTGGGAAGGGAGTTGAAAAACTAATTGCTCACAATTATGGGCAAAAGCTTGTTGTTCCAGTGCTACCGGAATGGAATTCTTTATGCGGTATTAATGCTTCCAAGGCTACCAGTCTCTTGGGTGTGTATCTTAGAATGATGTGTCCTATTAAGAACACCCCGACATGAAGGCATGTTGATCCAGCTACCCAATCTGTTGTCATACAAGCTGTCCTTGTAAGTAATTATCACGTAGTTTTCTACATGCTTAGAATACTAGTTGCGTACAGAAAATTGGTGTAGTGAATTTACTCGTTATGATTTTAGGACAAGTGCAAAATTTCGGATGATTATCATGGAAATCCAATAGCTCAGCAAGCAGTACACAGTAAGTGTTACCATATGCACATAAACCGGAGCAATGTAATGAAGTGTCATTATGATGATATTTTAAAACAACAATTGGACCCATACAATCATCCGTATGATGAAATGAGTTTGGAGGATTGGCGTCACATGATTGATGATGTATGGAAGAGTGAAAAGTTTGAGGTAACCTATAGTGTATAATCTTTTTTAAGATAAATATGTGAAAGCAAACTCTTTAATGCCCTGTTGTCGAACTTATGCCAAATTTGCTATTGGTTTTGGTCCTTTGGTTTTAGAAACGGTCGAATGCAGGAAAAATTAACAGGGGATTTCTAGACGATGGTCATCGTTCGGGGTCTCGATCATTTGTTGCAGAGATGACTATACCGGTATACATTCAACTCAAATATATGATTTTTTCTTTGGGCTGATGTTAAAGCCAATAGGTCCATTCATTTTCGTGAAACTTGAAAAACTGTTTGTGGCATTAACACTGTCATTACTTCATACTTTTTCCTTGTATTTTTGTTGGGACTTTATGCTAATTTAAATTTCACTTCATAGGTAGAGAATGGTGGCTCCAAGGACAAGGATTTTCTTGAAGTGTATGAGAAAACTCATACGAACAAGGATAAAAAGTGGATCTCTCCAATTTGCACTGCAAAACATGTACGTATCCTAGTATTTTACACTTATCCCGTCTGCAATGTTGCTTAAGTCTTGCTTCTAGATTGTTGTTGTTGGTGTTTCTAATTTCTTATATGTACACTTACAGACAGAGATGCTACAAGTGCGAGCAGAATGCACTCAGTCCGGTGTGCAGATGACAGCGGAGGAGATGTCTATACAGGTGCTTGGGAAGAGGAAGAAGTACATATTGGGGTTTGGGGTTGGACCCAAACCTTCTTCATGTTCTCCTACACCTAATGCTGTGTCACATGCACGTGATGAAGAGTTGGCCAACCTTAAAGTCGATATGGAGAAAATGTGGATGGAGCGCGAGGAGGAGAAGAGAGTACGAGAAGCGGAGATGGAGAAGACCCGGATAGAGCACGAGGAGGAGAAAATAGCACGTGAAGCAGAAATGGAGCAGATCCGGACGGAGCGTGAGGAGGAAAAAAGAGCACGTGAAGCTGAGATGGAGCAGATCCGAATGGAGCGCGAGGAGGCGAAGAGGGAGCGTGAGGAGGAGAAGAGAGAGCGTGAAATGGAGAGAAAAAAACAAACACATGGTTCATATATCCATCATGGTGGTCTCAACTCTTTGACCAATGGTCACTCTAATCGTTGGTAAGTATACTTAGCTCTTGTGCAAGGGTGCATGATTAGAACTACTAGCCTCTTACAGAAAGAGTAATGTTAAAAAATGAGGTGGCAAACAACAAGAAGTTATTGCCATGGTTGGGAATATGTTTGATTTTGTACACTTAAACAAACTGCACATGCATGTTGTCTCTCGTACCTTATTTTTGGAACTTTTATTGATTAGTGACACTCCATGGAATAATAATTGTACTGAGAAAGTTAATTATGATTTGAATTGTTTGCACATATTTGTGTTTTCTTTTCTGGATAATAATTGTACTTATTTGTGCCTCCACAGATTAACGAGAACTTCTTCGGAGCTTGGGCATATGTTTTTGACATGGATGCATTTTGCTTGAATGATCCACAAGGAAATTGCTGATCTTTTGGCTTTTTGGACACTGATCTTTTGGCTTTTCGGAGATTGCTGATTTGCTCACTTCCTGCGGTAATATTTCACATTCCTTTTTTTTAATACTTGCTAAGGGTGCAAGTGGGATACCCCTGCATCCCCCCTTGAAATTTGCGTGATTGTGTTATTGTGGTGCTTGCTAAGGGTGCAAGTGTGATGCAGGGCTCCCCCCTTTCTATTATTGGTTGTTCATGTTAGTATTTGCCTATATTTTCTAAGCATAGTCTGTTCGTAGATGTGTGTAAATTATTTGATGTATCAAGTGTGATGTATCAATGTACGACTTCCTCTGGAAGTGAACAATCATATAGGATAATGGAAAGCCTCCCAAACCAAAATACATGGAGAGAGTACAAGAGTGATGGACTAAGTTCACTAGGCCTGAATGATCAAAACCGAAAACTGCAGCCCGATTTCCGAGAAAATTTTGTGTGCCAATAGGGTACCAAGGTGGATGGCTGACATGGTACCCTAAACCAATCAAGGATAGCCAATTGCCTTCCAACTCAACTGATGTCAGTACGTGGACACATAAGCAAGTGGTTGGCCAATAATAACGGAAACAATTACTCCCGTTAGTTTCTCTTTCCTCTCTTTCTAAAAATTCAAATTCCTGCTTCGAATTCAAATTTTTTTGTCCAACATATAACTTGGGATTCTCTCTCTTTCAAATTATTTCTCTTTCTCCCTCTCTTTCTACAGTTCCCAATCCACCTAAAACAAAAGACCCACTACAACAAACTCTTCAGCATATGATCAAATCACTCTGATCAAGTTCTTGTTTTTTTGGATTTGGGTAACAGAGATTCGTATTTTTTTTACCATCTGTTTGTTGGATTACTCATGATTCGGAGCTACTGCAGAATGGAAGTTATTGATCCACCATCATTTTGGCATCTGGGTTTAAGCTTTAATATGAGAGTATTATTTACTGGAAACATCTGAATCTTTCGAAGAAGAAGTATAAATGAACCATCCAAAATTCCTGTTGGGCCGTTGGCCCTTCGTGCTCTGTTTTTTAATAACTTGAGAGACGGAGCTTCCACTTCATTTCAATCCATTGCACTTACTTTGGGTTGACAAATTTTGGATACATACAATTGGTGACATTTCGAAACATCGGGTTCATGGATTGGAATGATTTATGGGACCTTTTTTCTCGCTTTTTAATCGGGTTCCATTTTTCTTTTTTGTGCTGCTGTTGATTTTTCTCGTGTAGTCATGACAGTATAGGAAACAGAGCAAAAACCTACATTATGCATCATCCAAAAATCAATTGTTTCACCTACAGATCATCAAAAAAGACTCACAACCTTGTGTTCTGAAATTTTCTTATTTACATAAAGAGCTAACAGTAACGAATTTTGCATATCCAACAATATCCTCTCAGTCTCTCCTCTTACATGTAATCATTCAGCACCTTAAGTAAAAGTTACATAAAGTAATAAAAAGTGGAACCCTCATGGTCTCAGAAGCCATGAAAAGACGAACAAAGCTCACAACTTGGGTCCTTAGCAAATTAGCAATGCAGCCTTATATTCCCCTTCCATTGTTTGGCTGGACCCCGTACTCCATCTCTTTCATAAGCCCAAACATTCTCTCTTTAATTTCTGACTTTTAGCGATCGAAGTAGCCGAAACAAAGTTAGGCAAAAAATAGAGTTGGTGATACCTAGTACTTGAGCTTCCCACTTCACTTGAATCCAGCGTCTACACTTCCATACGGGCCTAGCAATACTTGGGTCTCTGTGGATGAGATAGACTCTCAACCGGATGGGGAGTGTTTTTCCGAGGACGGGAAGAGAGAGAACGATGGGGAAAAAAGAATATGAGAGAGAGGAGGGGTTTTGGCTCGAGGGGGAAAATGAGGAAAGAGAAAAAGCATTTTATTGGGAACAGTTAAAAGATGCTTGGATCAGGTCAGGAGGAGGAGAGAGATTTCAAACGGGAGTTATTTCTCCGTTACTTTTTAATGGTCAAATGCGTAGGTGGCTACACTTGATTTTTAGGCTTGCTGTCACCTTGGGATTGGCCATGGGTACCATGTATTGGTGCTAGGTGGTACCCTATTGGCACACAAAATTTTCTCCTGATTTCCCATCTTCCCCAGCTACCTATGACTTGATTGAGTTTGAAAAAACCAAACCTTTCGCGTAAAATCCCTATAATCCTAGAGTAAATCCAATTACTTTTATATTTTTCAATTTGGAAACCCTATTTGAAGCTCCTACAGGCTACAACATACGAAACCCTAATTATCATGATAAATAGGCCTTGGAAACAGGTAGGAATCCTCAAGAAATCATTCAAACATTGCAAGTGAATTGCAATAAGATTATTTGTAAGAGTCACTGTCTTCCACTTTGTATATCACAGTGATGTGTCGAATTTTGAAATCCTTGATACTCATATTAAGTGTCCAATAAGTGTCAATCACACATTTATTTTTTAGTTCTAGATGCAAGAAACTGTCGTACGCGTTGCAAAAAAGAGTCCAAGAAAAGTCTCTGCAATTTAATTTTGATTTCATAATGCCTTTGTTTCATGATGAGAATAGAAGTCCTGTTATGATGTAACGCATGGGAGGTTGTTCCGATCCCTTCCTCTGCAGTGAGGTATTAAACTATGGGTACAGAGTGAGCTGTTGTGATCAATTAAGAGAATTAAAATTGTTGAGGATGTTGTGGACTTTGAAATCACCAAGCACAAATATACTTCCTTTTGGTGTTAGTTTATTAAGTGTTGTTGTTAGCGAAAAACACCAATGGGTAGCAATATTGACAATTAGCTGTGATTTGGTCATCAGATATTTTGGTTAGGAGCTATGATTAGTTCAAACTGCAAACGAGTTAGCAGCTTTGACTTTCTTATATATGGATCACTTCAGATATGCTTCTTCTTCATGAACCCTCCCATAAGTTATATTTCCCATGGGCCCGCTCTAAGGAGCCATATTTTTACTAAAGTACACCTTTTCTCCATGCCCAGGGGACTTACTATTTTTAGCAATGATGCATGGACATCTTTTGATTAGATGGGAACTACATGTTTTGCTGCAGAAGTTCAGTGATGCTATTTTTTTTATTTCTCAACTTACTGTTGGGGAACTATAGCGAGTGTTATTCTTGTGTTTCTCTTTGGACCTTTTTAAGTGGTAAGTCTTCATTCTTTTCATTAGATTTGTTTCATACTTAAGTAAAAAGCAACCGGAGGAAGGGATCCTTTTTTTTTTTTTTTTCCTTTCTATAGATAAAGTTTATGTATGCATATTGTAGTTCTCGGGGCACATATTCTTCCATACCATTATGGTGAACACGGATTGTACGTTTGTCTCTTAATGGGTATTAATTGCATTTATTTGTGCCATTACAGATTAAAGTGGACTTCTTTGGAGCTTGGGTATATTTTGGATATGGATGCATTTCGCTTCAATGATGTCTATTCAGAACAATACTTTTTGTGGTCCATATATTTTGTGTAGGTTGGTAGATAGTTACGACATTAGGATAATGCATGGTTTAGTATTTGTAAGTATGATTATGGTGACTATAATATAAGGATGTTGAATGATTGTTAAAAATTACATTATGATTTGGATTTACTATTGATTCTAAAGCATGTATTTGACTGTGTAAAACTGAAATGGCAAAAGAAAAGTCATTTTGGATGGGATTCATAAAAATATGAATAATTAATGCCCAAAACAATTTAAAAATTATATTATTTAAACTAATGGTGACTAAATAATTTTAGAAAAGTCCTTGGTCAACAAAACATTTGGTCATTGAAGGTGCACAAATAATGACCACTTTTTTGGTCACCGAAAAATTTATTCATTTAGTGATCATGTTGGTTGGTCATTACAAAGTGCACAAATAATGACCACTTTTTTGGTCACCAAAAAATTTATTCATTTAGTGATCATGTTGGTTGGTCATTACAAAGTGCACAAATAATGACCACTTTTTTGGTCACCGAAAAAATCATTCCGTGACCAGCAGGTATAAGTGACCAACCAATTTGGTCACCAAAAAGAACATTCAGTGACCATGTTTTGATCACTAAATGTTATGCTTCAGTGACTACAAGAAATAATGACCACTTTTTTGGTCACCGATAAAATCATTCAGTGACCAGCAAGTATAAGCGACCAATCAATTTGGTCACCGAAAAGGGCATTTAGTGACCATGTTTTGATCACTAAATGTTATGCTTTAGTGACCACAAGAAATTTGGTCACAAAAACCTTTCTGCGAGTAGGGTTAGGCGACCAAATCTTTTTTGGTCACAGTATACATTTTGTGACTAAATAGGGCCTTTTAGAGACCAAAATCTTAGTCATCGAATGTATTTTTTCTTGTAGTGTATTGGCAGAATGATATTAAGAAATAATAAGTTACCATGTTTTCTAGGTTTTATTTTTGTGTCTCCTATTTAAACTAATATGCTATTTTTTCATGTTTCATTGTTATGCATGTTTTCCTAGGTTTGTTAGCCCCAAAGTCTTATTTTTTATTTTATTTGTTGGCAATATTTTATATACATTAATGAAAGCATGGTTCTTGTCTATTCACATTCCTTAATATGTTATCAGAGTCATAAAATCTAAGCTCTGTGGGATACATGCTAAGCCTTGTCGTCGTTCGCTGGGACTCAAAGTACATATATTCACATCCACCATCATCACCTAATATCAATTTACACCACCACCACCATTCACCAAAATCTAAATAATCTCCATCGATGTTGCTGACTATGCACCTCCAATTAATCCATTGTTGTTAACTTCACCGTCATTGCACTTCTTTCTACTTCCCTTCACTCATTTAAATCTCTTGTAACTCGATTCCCATGGTTCTCTTCCAACCCAAAATCTCAAAGTACGACCTCAATCACTCATCCAAAATTGCCACAAATCTCAATAGCGCCCATATGCTTTCATCTCATTTTTCAATTCCTTGTCTCCTAATTTTTCCTAACTTTCCCGATTCTCACTCTGGCCTGACTCTCTTTCAAACTCAGGTTGGTAGACCTACTTGAGTTTGAGGGTAAATGTTAGAATAATATTAGGAAATAATAAGTTACCGTATTTTTAGGTTTTATTATTGTGTCTCCTATTTAAACTCCTTATTATTCATGTTGCATTGTTATGCATGTTTTCCCAATTTTATTTAAGTTTGTTAGTCCTAAAGTCTTGTAGCCCACATAAAGACATATGCAATATTTTATATGGTTTTTGTCTACATTCACATTTCTCTTAACATGAATAGTAAGATGTATAAAAAAGGGGGGCTTGAAGTCTCCTTTGCTAGACAACTTGTTGTGCAACTCAAAACATTAGCATTTCAATTTTGGAAGCCCCACCACCACCAACAACATGAGGCTAGGTTTCTAAGGATGGCATTTTCAAGCAACTAATTAACCCACAGACTTGTGTACTATAAGCAGTGATGTGATTGGGTTGGGTGAGACCTTTAGTTCCATGTAGTTGAATTCTTTCACTTTTGCAATCACTTTAGTGGTGCAGCGAATGGTAGGGCAAACCTTTTTATGCATAGATTGAGCTACTCTGTACTCTAATTTCGCAGATGCATGTTTCCCACTTGTTTATGGGGCACTAGCTCCTTAGTATCTATCGTTTACGGCTAAGATTACCAGGGTATCTAAACTTGCTCCTCTAGTTTTATCTCTTGTAGTTCAGTTTTTGCCAGCCTATAAATATTCTGCAACTAAATTTGTTTACAAATTTGTTGTGAATTGCATGATTCATTGACCAAAAATGCATCGAAATCTCGTTAGATAGGAATTTGGATGTGGAAAATTGAACAGATTGGCCTAGAAGAGTACTCTCGGGCCTCGGCCTAGCATTGTGGAGTATGACAGTATGTATTATTTCACGTACCAAAAAGATCCCACCCATAGGCATTAAAAACTAAAATGTATATTTAGTACCAACCAATTTCTGAAACTTGAACCCTAGCATTTAACGAGTAAGGACATCTTTATCTGACACATAAAAAAAAACACTAAATTTAACCTCAAAAATATATTTTATAATTTAACAAGTCACTTTTCAAAAAATTCACAAAATCATTCTCTCTATTTAAACTTTAGCAAATCACTTTATCAAAAACTCACATAATTAGACTATCTATGCAAACTTTTACTTTTTCCTCCCTCCTTCTCTTTTGGTGAGTGAACAGTATGTCACCTCGTTTGACGAGTTACTATAGCAAAGTTAAGAAACGTAGCAAATTAGTGAGGTATTTGGTGAGGCTAATTTTTTAAATTTCGGAGAGTTTACTCTCTATTTTAACTCAAAAGTTAAAGTAGAGATGCTGATATTGATACTGTAGTTACCCCAAAACTACTTGGTGTATATGTGAAGATACCTTTATAAAGGTCACTATTTTAGGTGGTAGATTAATTTGACTTGTTAGGTTTTGAACTTTTTGATGACTTGACATTTAGTGCACGTCTCCATTACTCCATAATATAAATAAAGGAAGATACATATCTATGGAAGAGATGGTGGGTCTTTTCTGTGTCTACCAATGCATAGTTTGTTTGAAATGGGAGGCTTGAGTGGAGACTACACTATAGACACACAACATGAAAGACCTAGGGCCCTCAACCAAACTATTTTGTCCACTTCGTTGAATATATATTTGGTTGCACAAGGTTCACGGCCGAGCTTTAGCTTTGACTCTAATATCGGTGTGGCAGAATCAGTAGCAGAGGCAGAATTTTGGGCCGAGGGAATATACTTAAAGAGAAGAATTTTCCTTTAAAAATGTGCTCAATATATTTAGTTTTTCCACGTAGTACATTAGTATATTGTACATTATTCTGGATTCATGAATAGTTGAATACCATATTTGCAGGACTCAACCTCTAAGGTGTCTATATAATCTCCTCCCATGCAATCAAGGTATGCAGATGGACGACTCTTGCACCCTCATTGCTTGAACTTTACCCTCTCTCCGTAAACAAACTGAATTAGGTATCGAAGAGACATTCATTGACGATAAAATTTTGGGTACAGAGAGAATATATACACGTAGTGCCTGGTACTCCATCCAAGCTGTCCAAATATGTTTTTGGACGGTTCAGATTTAAGGGAATAAATTTGCCCTCAAAATTTACAAAAACGCTAATTTTATATCTGGGCTGTCCAAATTAAAACATGTTTGGATAACTCGGATGGGGTGCCACTCACCACGTGTATATACCAACTCTATACCCAAAATTTTCTCTTTGTTGACACCACACAGATATCTAATTTTCAGGTCCAGTGTTGGTGTTGGTGTTGTGCAGGGAGTGCATAGCATGCATGCTGTGCAATTTGAGCTGTCCGTTCGGCAATCCAATGGTTCAGTTCTCGTCTCGATTGTGCAACATCCGACCGTTCATTACAAGATAAAATTTGGACCATTAGATTGCCAAGTAGACGGCTCAGATTGCACAGCACGCGTGCTGCGCACTCCTTGCGCAGCACCAACCCCGAATTTTCCTTTACAAACTATCGAGATTAACCACGCCGGAACCAATTCATCGACCTCTTCTTTCTATCAAACAATTAAAGGTCGGTCGTACTGGACATGCATGTGGTAAATAATGATACTCTTACCTGAGTTGTCCTAAAATTGATTAATTCCGAGGAGCAATGCTAGATACACAATAAAAATTAACAATACAGTCACATAATGTGTGTGTTTTGCATACACTTTACACTACTCTGTGTGTGGAGCTCATACGTTATGTAAGGGTGTTGTCCCCTTATTTTCTATTTTTGTTGTGTGTCAGTGTATCTAGCATTTTTTATTTGGAGAGGCTTTCACAAAGTAAAGCTGTTTTTTTTTTTTTTTGTACCACACGACTTTGCCTCGTGAGAAAAGTCATCTAACAAATGATTACTTGAATAAAGCAGCATGTTGAAAGTGCCATATTCAGTTATTCCTCACCGGCCACACTATTTTCATCTCTTTATTTTTAGTAATTTTGTAATTATCATCTCAGCTGTCTTTATACTTACTTTTTCTTTCAATGCCAGATCAAATTCTTGAATCTTTTCTCCTTATCTTTTCCCTGTGCATCTTTAGGTATTTTGCCTTCCCAGTTTTATTTTTCATTCTAGCTAATGGTTTGGGCACGTTTTGGCCTAGAGTTTCCACTAATTTTTCCCCTAAATTCTGGCCTGGAATTTTTTTTTTTTTTTAGCAAACAGAAACATATTTCATTAACAAAACAGAAATTACAAGAAATAAAGGAAAAGAAAATACAAGAAACAAAGGAAAAAGAAAAGAAAAAGATAAAAGCCGCAAAATTTTACAACATCGACAACAGAACTACTGCTCTACTCGGAGGTGGCTGGATGAAGAAGACGGAAGGATATCAGCGTTCGGAGCTCCACATCTCTTCATCCCACCGCAGACAAAGCCGCCTGGCGCCGCTGCCGCTGCTGCTGGAGAACCCACAAATCCAACTTCCAAGCTCGAATCTGAGGGCCAGAGAACCCAGACCGGTCGATCTGGGCCCAATAAGGTCCAAAAATGATGGGGTAGTGGGAGAATAGCTCTCCTGAGGACGAGAGTCTCAACCACCACACAGCCATGGAGGAGAGAGGAGAGCAAAGAAATCCGAGAGGGGAGAGTGGGTTGGGGGACGGAAAGGTGAGGAGGGAGGGAGGAAGAGAAGAGGAGGGGGCTGAAAGAAGAGGGGAAAGAGGGGAAGGGGGAGGCGGTGGGGGAGGGAGGGGAAACCCACCCCTGAGTCTCTCTCTCTAGAAGACTCTGATATCTCGCCTTGATTATTTTTAACTACTTTTTACCATTCGCAATTTTTATTTGGCATTTCGTATCAAGTTTTGGGATTAATTACTCGTTGCAACGGGAGGAATCAAAAAGTATGAAAATTTGGACTAGAATTGAAAAAAGTTCATACAAGACGACACTTCAGACAAAAAATACCACATGTCTGGTTTTCTTTTCTTCTTTAGCAAAATTTTATTATTATTTTCATAATAATTTTTTACTTTTTTTACTCATTTCGTCAAGATGAATGATTAATTCAAAACATAAAATGTGAATCTAATAAAAATAGAAAAAAAGAAGAACCCAAATACCAAAAATAAGAGTATTGTGGGAAATTTAATATACTACTCCATATTCCGAGGGCCTATTTAGTCATCACGTCTCAGGGTGAGTTGCCACTGGACACGATTTTCGGTATCGACTCGGAGGGCTATGCAAAACGTACGGAAGCATATGAACCCACTTTTGTGTTCCACACGAATAATCTGAAGGAAGCCGATTTTAGAGCTCCTTTTTTTATTCAGACACTCCAAATTTTAATAAAGTTAAAAAACTACCATTTTCAAATTATAAAAATTACTGGAGGCACTTCACCCCCAAATTATCTTCCCATTTACCAAGGCACTCCAAATGAAAAATTTACCAAAACCAAAAGAAAATCTGGAATCCAATGCATCTCTGCTAGATTTACTTGATTGCACCATTTGCACAAAACCTCTTATGAAAATTACCAGCCACGGCTTGGCCTAAATTACCACCACAGCTAATTGACACCGGAGTTGAACAGGAGAAATCTGCCAATTAAGACTATGAATCAGATTATCACCATTTGAAATCAAAAAAATAATACTCAATAATCAGGCCCACTTCTCAAGATTATCCAAAATTAACTGAATATTTAAATGAGTTAATCCCCCTTAAACTTATCAATGGTTACGTGCATAACCAGCTTTAGAGAAACCAGAGTCTGGACAGATTAGGGTTGTTGACCCAAGAGATTTGGAATTGATTTTTTTAGTGATTTTCAATTGGGTTTGGGGTGGTCCTATTTAAACCCCTCTCGTATAGCCATAGAGCCTCTTGGATTTGTAGTTGATTGTTGATGTAGAGAAGAAAAAATATTCTACACCTACGCATCGCTAGAAACCATACTTGTTGGTACACCCGATTTCATTCCAGATCAGCACCAAAACCCCATGTTTCCATGGTTTGTGAGATTTCTTTGAAACCATCTCCAAGCCCTTACATCGTCTTGGCTCTTCTTTCATCGTCTTGTCATCTTTCCTTCTTTCGTGTCTTCTGTCTTCTTCTGTTGAGGAGAGGAGTAGAGTAAAGTTTTTTTTTTTTGGGAGTACTTTAAGTAAATTATGAAATTTACAAAGGGGTAATTTTAAAAAATCACTGTAGCTTGGAGTGCCTGCATAAAAAAAAGATAGCATAAATCTCAATTTCCTAATCTGAATCATTCAATAATTTTGAAATAATTTTTCGATTGACCATACAAAAAATCAACCTCAATTAGATATGCGTAAGTAGTTTATCCATAGTTCAAGCTTTCATTTAGAATTCGGGATTCTAAATTTTGAATAAAAATTAGAATATTGGATCATCTTGCTATGTGTATCGAATTGAGTTGAATTTTTTCAGGGTTGGAGATTTGGAAAAATTATTTTAAAATTAATGAACACTTTGGATCATTCGTATGGGAGCCAAAAATTGACCCTACAAGCCATTGTACATTTGTGGTGCCCCTCTTGGTCGGTACCCTTAACTTTATCGGTTTCCACTACGCTATTTTTGATATTCTAGGATTAGAAGTTGTATAATCATTTGATATATGTAAGAAGAATAATTCTAATTTGACAACTTGTAGTATAAGAATATCAAAATACCATTGTGGAAACTCATTATCATTATCTTGTGTGGTCAATATCAATTACTATTTTTTATTGTCTTTGAGAGTTGGGGTACTTGTATGTGATCACATTAGGGATGCATGGAGGCTACTGTGAACCTTTAAAAGGCGTAGTTTTGTGGCCAAACTCAAGTGGTTTGTCAAATGCAATCTTGTGGGATCTACTTTTGGGTCGGATTTCACACAAACGATCTAAACTGTTAAATAATTTTGAAATAATTATTCAAGTGGTCTTGAAAAAAAATCAGGCCCAGTGAATATTTTCACGTAATTGATCCAATTCGTTTGATTTTTATTTAGAATTCAGGACCTCGTAGTTTGAAAGAATCTTCAAAAAAAAGTTATATAATTTTGTGCTCAATAATCCATTGATATGAATCATAGATGTTGTAGGGATAGTTAAGAAGAGCATCCAGCAAAAAAATTATTGATATCCCAACAGGATAATTTTTTTTACTGGTTGTTGTTCTTAATAAGCCCTACAGTTTATACCGGGTGCAAAGGGCAGCCTTTCCTTTATATATGCATCTTGAGTTTTTCCCCATGTGGCAGAAAAAAACATCTTTTCGTCCTAAAAGTGTACTAGGCATTTTTTTGAAAAATTAAGTTTTTCTCAACAAATTGACAATTGGAACTTCTTCATAACATTTTGTAGCACCTTCACAAAAAAATTCATACATGTGGTTCAGATCAATGGATTACCAAACATCTCCTCCACAAAGATTCAAAACTCAGGACCGCTATCCTGGAAGTGAAAACGAATCATCTAAACTAGGTGTGGTGTAGGACGGAAATGGCGGTGTTGTAGGGCATCCGTATAGTGTGGCATCCGAGTCGTCTGATGTGTTTTGAACAGTCTTGATTTCATTTCGTCACTTTGTGATTCTGAGCCTTCCAATGCTAAAATAAAATCCCAGCCGTTTATTGCTGAAACCAACAACTCGGATGCCGCCTTACAGGAATGCCCTACAACACTCTCGATCCCGTGTTAGACGTACGGTCCATATCATTGAGATGGCGCAAATGACTAAAGTATTCATCCTTATGTTATTCATTTTAAGTACTCCTGGCTTGGTTTTCCATTTGCTAAAATGGAAATTTGTTAAAATCAAGTGAGTGATTTTAGCAAATGAAGTGGAGGAGTGCTAAAATCACTCACTTGATTTTAACGAATTTCCATTTTAGCAAATGGAAAACTACCCATAGCTGGTTTGTCAATGGGCCTTGGACTGAGAGCCCTACCACTTCCACCAGTCACACAGATTCACAATTGTCTTGTTTGTTATGGTTTTTAAGAATTGACTTTTTCAATTATTACTCTTATTTTTATTTTTCTCTCTATCTCTCTCTAACCATTAATATCTATTTTTTAATTATTATCTCTATTTCTCCCTCTTATCATTACAAAAATCAAACCTCAAACCAAACACAATCTAAAAGACTCACTAACAAGTGTTTCAGTATACCTTTCTTGCCCAGAAAGATCAGTCAAGAAAAAAAGGTCTACTGCTACTGTACTATCAAAATCAAACAATTACCTAAATTAAATACTAGATTATAGATAGTCAGATAATTAAAGCATTAAAAAGAATAAAAATACAAATAAAAAAATGCAGAACACTTATGTGGGTATGCATAGAAGTCAAAAAAGGATTAGAGTTTTGGGGTGAGAGTTCCAAGAGTATATTACAGTATAACTCTACGTTCAAAGCTCATTGTCCGAGGAAGACCCCATTTCCAGTCTATCACATGGGCTGTCCATATACCTAACACCCACTTCTCTACGGGTCTCTCTAATATCCCTCCCACACTACATGCTGTGGAGATCAAGATAGACTACCGTTTTTTTTTTTATTCTATCGGCAACAAAATTTATTGGGAAAAAGTTAATGAAGGGTACATCAAGTTGGTACATAGGGGAGGGAATTTCAACATTTGGTTAGAGAAATTAAAAGCACCCGTTGGGTAATAGCCCAAATAACACCTAATGGGCCAAGTCCAAACACTCAAGGACCAAGGCCGAACAAGGCATAACCGATACATTAATGAAGCCCAAAACCACAACACCCAATGGGACAGAGCCCAAGAACAACACCCAACTGGCCAAACCCAAAACACCTAAATGGTTTGGCTTGTGGAAATTTTATATCCATCTCAAAACCAATTAACAATGAGTGAAGAGGTCTCAACATATATTAAGTGATCATCTATTCCACTCCCAAGCAATACAAGACAATATTTCTTAACATCCTCTCTCATGTGAAGCCATTTTTGTTGGTTTGTCATCATGGGACGTGGATTGTGATAATTTTTTTTTTAAATGTGGTGTGGAATGAACCCCGCTCTGATACTATATGGAAACTTTATATCCATCTCAAAATCAATTGACGATAAAAAGAGAGGTTCCGCATATATTAAGTGATCACTCATTGCTCTCCCAAGCAATGTGGGACAATATTTCTTAACATCTCCCTCTCACATGCAGCCACATTTGAATATGTCATGTGTGGCCACTTTTTGAGTTTTATCATCGTGCAGCTTTTTTTTGCGGATCTGTCATTGTAGAGCGTGTATTTCGATTTTTTTTTTAAATGTGGGGTGGAATAGGCACCGCTCTGATACCATATGAAAACTTTATATCCATCTCAAAATCAATTGACAATGAGTGAAGAAGTCTCAACATATTTTAAGTGATCATTCATTCCGCTCCCAAATAATATGAAACAATATTTCTTAACATGGCCCAACAAAACATCAAGCCAAACCCAACCCAAGAAGCCTAAAACCTAAACCCTATTCTACTGCCAAAGACTTCAACTGCTACCCCACATTTAGCCGACCACCACGCCCAACAACCACCACATCACAGAGCAACCCGCCACGTCCAGCAACTTGCAAGAAAAATCTCAAGACCTGCAAGATAAGACCACTGTTAATAGCATAGCGTGGAGTTTTTACCCGTGGTAATAAGACCAATTGTTATACTGTTAGAGAGGTTTTTTCGTTCTCGATGATTGTACAGATGGTGGTCATGTTATTACAGCAAAGACCGACGATAAAAGTATTACCATAATGGTTTTTTTGGCGCACAAAATTTAGGAGTACTTTTTTGAAAGGGTTAAAAAAAAGAAAAAAGAAAAGAAAAGTGAAAATGGATTGTTTTACTCTCTGCCGACTAAGCCAAGCCAAGAGCCGTTTGTGAAAAACTTTTGAGCACCACAAGTTGTAAAGGAAAATGATATGAGTACATCATTTGTGTATCTCAAATCACACTATCGTGATGTTGCAAGTAAGGAGAAGCCCAATATGTGAGTCCAAAAATGAGTTTCTCCTCACTTATCATATCAGGGTGTTGTGCATTCCGGATAAATAAATGGTGTACTACGGCCTTGTTTGGATGAGGTCAAAAGCACCCTTTAAAAGTTATCAAGTGTTAAAAATGTGGGACCCATGGCTTTGGCTTAGTTTGACAGCTGTAAATTCCTCCCCTTTAGGTTTTGGACCCGGCTTCACTTTCACGCGCATGGGGTACTCTCCCTTATAAATTTTGGGCACCCTTTGGACTACCCAGAAATTATCCGGCTTTAGAAAGTTGCAATTTTGACATTTGTAGCCCTCCTTGTCCCTCTTTACCAACCTTCACACCATCATCTCTGTAGCTGTTGTTGCTGAGATTGAATAGAGAACGATTTTCTGAGCGATTTGGGTTTTCTGAGGTGCAGAGGATCGATCAAGAACAAGTGATTTAGTGGGTTTCGGTTGCAGGGATTTCAGTGATAGAGTGGGTTTCGCCATGGAGGGGGTTGGGTTTTGCCATGGAGGGTTTTGTTAGACTGATTTGGGGACGTTTTGCTGTATCAATTTCAGGAGCAGGTGTTCTTGGGTTTTGCTGTATCAATTTGGGTTTCTGATTACACTAATTTGCTGCCATGGAGTGGGTTTGGGTTTTGAGAGTCCCCTGGATTTGGGATAAAAATGAGAGTCTCCGGAAAAAATCTTTTAAAAATCATAGTAGCTAATTAAAATCCCCTTTAAAAATCATAGCTAATCAAACCAAATTAATTTTTTTAAAAAAAAAATCAGTCCTATTAAACTCTAACTATAATTTACTTAAAAACACCAATTATTTTGTCTTGTTTATATTATTAAACCAATGTGTAGTTTTTTGTTAAAAGAACAATAGATAGGCCAATAAAAAAAAAAAAAAAAAACAATTAATTTTTTTTTTGGATGACAACTAACCATTCAAATGTACATATTTTCAAAAAAAAAAGAAGAAGATTTTTAAAAAAAAATTATTAAATTTTCAAAGAAATAAATTTATATAGCTTGAAATAGTCCAAAAATAATTTAATTAATTAATTTTTGCAATTATATAATTAATTTAATTCATAATCAAGTTTGGGACACCACAAAGGCAAAAGAGTTGTTTAACAGTTTTTTTCTATCATCCACCCCTTCTTGTTAATAAAACGTCAAAATCAAGTCAAAAGTTATTCCCTGTTTAATCACTCATCCAAATCATTTATTTTTTTCAAAAGTGATTGGGACACACACACTCCACCACACACACACTCACATGCCGTGGGACCCACCCGGGTAGGACCCACCGGTGGGTCTCACGGCATGTGAGTGTGTGTGTGGTTGTGTGTGGTTGAGTGTGTGTATGTATCACTATTCTATTTTTTTATTCTATTTTTATAAATATCACATCAATGTGTCTAACTCACTAAAAATAATATCCTCTCTTATTTTATTGCCCTCGTAAATTATCTCCTTGAAAATTTAACCCCAGCCAATCGCCCCCAGCAATAGCATTGTTGAGTAATTTGTCATGGTAGGAGCCAGGAGGGTGAAACAAGGAAATTCGAAAAAGAAGACAATGAGCGGGAATCTTTTCTACAGTATGAGCTGCGGAATGGTTCCCACACAGTAGACATTCGTACTACGCACGTGTTATCTCCATACACGTGGGCATAGATAGCGGTCATGTGGGGGGAGCTGCTTTGGTTTAACCAAGGGGGAGGACGAGAGCTTCAGGACTAGTTTTGTCTGGGTACGCGTACCTATAGCGAAGGGGTTCCCTACTGGATTGTAAAGAGCTTATTCGCTCGTTCACCTTGATAATGAACGGGTGAATTTTAATTTAAACAATGATTGACTCGAATAATTTAGAATTTGGATTAAATCTAAAGATTTTGGTAGTAGATATGACAACCTAGGATGAGGCTCAGATAAATCAGAAATGTAGTGAGTTCACAATTGACCCCGCTTCCCGTTTTGTCTTGTCCCAATTCTGCATTGGTGTTTGAGTCCGGCCCGTTCAACTAACTCAATTTATTTTTTAAGTCAGTTTTATTTCGTATATGAAGACAAGTAAATTTTTTCGTAATATATCAGCAAAAAAAAGTCAAAAAAGAATAAGCAAAAAAAAAGAAGGAAAAAAGACCCTTCGCAAAACAGGGGCCTAGTTTATGGAACAACGTCGATACTTGTTGATACTTGTTACTACCTCCGTCCCTTTTAAAATTCATTACTTCGTAAATTCAACTTATTAAAGAAATATTATAATTACACATTTTACATCAACTTTTTCCTCAACTTTACACTTTTCACATTAACTTTTACCTTTACGCCCTGTTTGTTAGAGGTAGATGGAAGGGGGATATAGAGAGAGGCCGGATATAGAAATACGGCTGTTTTATATCCGGTGTTTGTTTAGTTTTTTGTTACCCGGATATAATATCCTGGGATTTGTATATCACTTTGGGGAGGGATAAAATATAGGCACCCTCCCCCCAGGTTTTGCTATATCCGGCCTGGCGGCCTCCTATTCCAACTTACCCCTGTGCCCAGTTGGCACCTTGAACTGCTGTTGCTGCGAGAGAATGGGCATGGCTGGCCCACCAGTGCCATGCGTCATAGAGAGAAAGAACGAAATGGGAAGTGGCAGCATGTGAGAGAGAGTTGGCCCACCACTACCGTTTTACTGCTGCGAGATAGAGTTGCATGGCCCCCATTTTTTTACTTTTTGACTTTTTTATTGGGGACAAAAATGGTATTTTACATTATCCAACCCCTCCATATCCACATTTTACAACAACAAAACAAACAAAGTTATTTTTTATCTCCCATTCTAAAATAATACCCCTCAAACTATATCCCCCTCCTATTATATCCCTCTTCTCCCCTCATATACATATCCCTTTAACAAACAGGGCGTTACTTTCCAAATTATACTTCATTTTTACCCATTAACTCTTTATCCACTAGCTTTTCAAAAGGGCAACCTAATAATTGTATGAACTTTTACCCATTAACTTTTCAAATCACACATTATCTAGGGACAATTCAAAATGAAAAGTTAAACACTTAAAAAATGACGGAGGGAGTATGTGATATCACGCCAAGGGATGCCATGGAGATTGTTTTGGTGTCATGTAAGATGGAGTAAAAATGAGTGGGAATAGGTTTCCCAAGCCAAAATAATGAAAAACAGTACTCCCCTCCGTCCACTTTTTTAAGTGTGATATTTCGTAAATCCAACTTATTAAAAAAATATCTTCATTATTATTATAGATCAACTTTTACTTTCAGTTTATACCTTTGACATTAATTTTTTTATCTCTACTTTTTAAAATTATCCTGCACTTATTATTTTTTATTTTTAAATTTTCAAAATTATCTTCCCCTTTTATTCTTTAGTTTTTCAAAAGGGAAAACAATAAATTGTACAAAATTTTACGCATTAAATTTTTAAAACACATACTTACTAAAGGACAACTCAAAATAGAATACTCAAAAATTAAAAAGGAACAAAGGGAGTATATGAAAACAAATGGTAAACTCTACTACCGAAAAAAACCACTTGGCGTTATAGCTTAGCGGTAAATGACTCACTCCCAAGTGATTTAGGTGTTCAAGAGATTTAATATTCGAGCCATGTCCCTCGAAATACTATCAGTCGAAGCTCGGTTGTAGTCCACTTGCCCTAATTGGGGCAAAGTCTAGAGTTTTTGTGGTCATGTTTAGAATAGGTTATTAGCAGGTACCCTCACCCCTCCATCTTTTTTCCCAGCCAAGAATTAAAAAAAAGAAAAGACAATTGTTCAAAAGGACAAATTTAGAGTCTTAAAGGGTATTTAGTTCAGCTTAACTAATTTTAAAATTTTCAATACATTGATAAAAAAATTTTGAGCTCTCAAAGACAATATTAAACTAAAATACCCATAATGGTAAAAAAAAATTACTAGTACAAAAGAAAGCCAACACACATTGGCCAACTATGGAATTTGATGGGACAGGGAGATAGTTGTTCCCATTTTTTAAACGAAAATTGCTCACTTATGAGATCTGACTCTCTCTCTCTCTCTCTCTCTCTCTCATCCGCGTGGGACAAAATTATTTTTTCTCTCCTCAGTTTTGGTGTTCAATTTTAGAAAGTTTAAGCTATTTTGTGCAGAGTTTACTAGGTTTAGGCATTTTATGTTTAGGCAATTAGGATGCAATTTTTAATTATAGGTTTTTAGTAGTTTAAGAACTTTTAATAGGGTAACCTAAGGTTTTAAGCACATTTATAGGGTACTATATAGTTTAGTTTTAGTCACTTTCATAAAGTGCCCCAAGGTTATAAGTTAGAGTGCATTTTTCAATTATATAGTTTTAGTGGTTTAGATACTTTCATAGGGTACCCTAAAATTTAGGTTTATGTTTAAGTCTAAGTACTTTAATTAGGTTTGGGGTTTAGACACTTTCATGGGCTAGCGGAGGGCATTTTTGGAATGTGTAGATTATATGTTTTCTTGGCATTAAAAAAAGAGTTTGTGTACTATTTTTATGATTAACTTACACAGTATATGATGTCCTTGTTGAAGGAAGGCCCAAAAAAAAAAACTATCGCCAATTGGAAATTTAGGGTAATAGAATAAGCCGAGCTTGAGATAAGTATTCAACTACTTCAAGTTAGGATTTAAATTTAATAATCCTTTTAAACATTTTCCCAAATTAAGTTTATTTTTCAATAAATAAATCTCAAAGGAGAATAACTCGAGTCAAAATCGAACACGGGACATGACAATGCACTATTCTCCAGTCATGGGCCCGTACCTAATAATTGCACGCCCAACAATGTAATGGGCCCTGGGTAATTGATGGTGAAGGTCCACCTAACCATTTGAATTCGGGATGGGCTTGTTTGGTTTGGTTCTTAAGAACCAATTTTCTCAATTATTATTCAATTATTACTCTTATTTTTAAATATTATTTTTATTTTTCTCTCTATCTCTCTCCAATCATTAATACCTATTTTTTAATTATTACCCATATTTCTCACTCCAATCATTACAAAAACCAAAACTCAAAACCCAAACCAAACACAACCGATATTTACCAGCCGCTCCACTTTTGGAGAGCTGGTGACAACACACTCCACAGCAAATCCAAAAAACACTGATTACTCTACCCCCGTGCGCAGGAACCTGTCCCTCCCCCTTCCGTTAGCAATAAGTCTACATACCTGGAAAAATGATTCCGAAAATAACTCAAAAAACACATTCAAGGGATGAGATTCACCCAATACACTTTAATTGGCTAAATCTCATCCATTGGATGTGTTTTCTGGGTCATTTTCGGGGTCATTTTTCCGGGACTGTATCACTGTTGGTTCATTAGTCCCCCCCCCCCTCTACCCACCCCATCTAAACCCTAGGCTACTCTACAAAAGTGTCTAAACCTAAACCTTAGGATACCTTATGAAAGTGCCTAAACCACTAACAACCCTATAATAGGAAAGTGCACCCTAAACCTAAATCCTATGGTATCCTATGAAAGTGTCTAAAATTCTAGGGTACTATTATGAAAGTGTTTAAACATAAAAACCCTATAATAGGAAAGTGCACCCTATGTGTCTAAGCCCCAAAAAAGAGTCATTGACCTTAATGAAGTTAGTGGTAATTAAAAAGAATGATTGGAGTTAGTCATTGACCGTAATTTATTTTTTGTTCCGGCCCGTAATAAAACCTTTGAAGTCTTCTGGGAAAGGATGGGCCCTTTTTCGGTGGCTTTTTGTGACTTTTGATTTCGAGGCAATTACGGGTAGGTCATGTTTCTAATGGGCAAACATCGACAGCTCCAGAGCAAAAGTGCAAATGCATAGAAAACTCTTGGGCAATGCTAAGAGAGAACGTGAAAATTGTTCTCTCTCTCTCTCTCTCTCTCTCTCTATATATATATATATATATATATATATATATATATATCTACGATCTGTCGAGGATCCGGATTTGAAGAAAGTGAAAATTTTATATTGATTTTCTTTTTTGGGGGGAGGCGGATTTTGAAGGAAAGTGTAAAAAATTTTATATTGATTTTTATCTTTTTTCTAAAAAGTCAATATTATTATGACCAAAATTTGTGAAATTTAATTTATTATATAAAAGTCAAAACATATTCAATATGGATCTTGTTTGATAGATATCAATTAGTTTTATTATACAAAATTTTAAAAATCATAAAAACCGTTATAAAATAAAAGATAATAGGCTAGCCAATTAAGATGGAAAAAGTACTTTTTAAGGGTAAAATTGGAAAGTGATCCAATTTTGATGGATGTTTTTAGAAGTGGGACAAATATTTTGGGACATCCCAAAATGGAAAGAAGGATCAAGAAATTGGGACGGAGGGAGTATATATATATATCCTATATGGGCACAATTTCTCTATTTCTTCAACCCTCCAAACTATATAAAAGTGCTTAAATCTTAGGGTAATCTATGAAAGTACCTGAATCTTAGGATACCTTATGAAAGTGTCTAAATGGATTCATAGAGTACCCTATGAAAGTGTCTAAACCTAAATCCTATTGTACCTTATGAAAGTGCCTAAAACCCTAGGGTAACATATAAAAGTGTCTAAACCACTGAAATCTCAAAATAGGAAAGTGCACCTTAAACCTAAACCTTAGGGTACCCTATGAAATTGCCTAAACCTAAACTCTAGGATACCCTAATAAAAGTGACTACACCTTCAAAACCATATGAAAATGCCTAAACTTCTAAAACCTTATAAAACCGTATGATACCCGAAGTGCAACTAAAAAAAGAGTTACTTACCTTAATGGTACTCCCTCCGTCCCTTTTTAAGTGAGTACTTTGGGAAACGCGTATTTTTGTGGACATTAAAAAATGTACTTTCGTATAATATTTTTTAAATTTTTTTGCACCAAATTAAAGTACTCAATGAGCACTTGATTTTGGAATAAAGAAAATTAAAAAATTATATAAGAAAATATGTTTTTTAGGAATTTGAAATTGCACGTATTCCCAAGGTATGCACTTAAAAAGGGACGGAGGGAGTAATTAAAAAGAGTGACTTATCTTAATGATAATTAAATAACTCTTTATTAAATAACTCTTTTCTAGACTTAAGAGGTAAAAATCTATTTTCTTTCCCAGCTCTATCATGATTTCTGTTAGGGAAGAATCAATGCTATTTGTTTTAGTGAGAATTTTCTAGTATGGGAGAGGCAGCGGCTCCCATCCGCCTCCTGGAAATGCTTTGGACACAGACAACCGGACACAAGTATATTCGAAACCGTCCGCCTCCTTGGAAATGCTTTGGACACAAGTATATTCGAAACCGTTCAATAGTGTCGGTCTCACATGCCATGGTTTAGTACTCAAGTGCATCTGGTAATCGCCTCCGAGTTGGCCACCGTAAATGATGGTTTGTTTTGTCTCTTTTTAAAATCTCAAAGCTACCCAACTTTGGTCATGTGATTTACATGAAAAGATCAAAACGTTCAAAGCATGCAGAAATCTGGAGTAAACACACGAAATTGAGCCAGAAAGAAAATTTTGCACAGTTATTGTGGAAAGACAAATTGAGCTTGATTAGTTCAAGCCCTTGCCCAAGAAAGAAAATTCTGGAGAAGTACTCTCAATCGTCCGCGAGGCGTGAGGGACAGCCTCCCTCTAGAAAACACTAAAAAGCGTTACAGACATGTAGGCAGGAAGGTTGCGTCGGACCAAAAAAGGGCTAAAGAATACCTAACATCTCCGGACTTTTTGACTGCTTTTCAGAAGATACATAGTTTCGGTCTTGCAGTAATGAGAAATCCAAGGTATTGTGAAACTTTCACAGTTCAACAGCTCCAGAAAAATACCAGTCGATGTGTAACCAGTGATTTTCAAAAAGGATATTAAACTAGTAACAACCATTATGGGTTTCAGTTTCACCAATACGAGACATGCCGTCTACTCACAGCCAAGTAAAAGAAACAAATTGTCGCTACTAATCTCGGTTAACTATCAATCGCTTTGTCTAATAACAGCATTGATCAGAAAAACGAGAGTTCAATAACAAAAGTATCTGAAAATGACTTCATACAGTTGCAATGAGTTTAATGCCACAAACATCTTTGTCAATTTGATATGGTTTGATCATCACCTACTGTCCAAACCCAACAGCAGAATATTATACCCTTTTCTTCCCAACTTGGTTCCATAGAGGATAGCTTCAGAACTAAACTTCCTGAGCCCTCCCCATCTTTGTTCCTGGACTGTAGTGACATTTGTTCACGCAATTAACCATGAAAACAGAAACATATAAATAACTATAAAAGATTCATTAACAAGTGGAGGACTGAAATCGCAAATTAACTCAAGGAATAAATATCAAAAAGGACAAAAAGGAAAATTCTACCGCCAGCCTAATGGGCGGACGATAATTGTGTTTTTTGACTGGAAAGAGTGCATTCTTACCAATAAAAGTGTTTGCACTCTTACTGGTCAAAGAACATTCTTACTGGTAAAGAGTACTTTAATCGCCATCCATTGGGCTGGCAATACAGGGACTGTAGGAAAAACTATGAAAGTTTGGTCTACAATAATGATTAATGCAGGTTAGGCCTCAGTTTGGAATCAAAAACCTGAAGGCAAATATGTTGAGTTTTAAACAGTATATAGAGAAAGAATGGTTTAATATCCAAGAAAAAGTATAAATATATCGGTTCAGGCCCTACAATACTGTGAAGAAAACAGTTACTCACAGTTCCTGGAGCTAGCCTGATCTAACTCAAAATTCGCATACAATCTCGGAATACTAAATTGTATCGTTTTATGTTGCTTTATAAGTTTCTTAATATTTGCGACGTATCTGAAAAAAGATGTCAATGATTTTCAACAAAATGAGTTTGGTCCTCAGGTCAAGCGATGTTAACTTACGAAGCTGAGAGAGGGATCCAGAATCTGAGGAAGCGACTGGGCTAGACTGCGGACCTTCTGGAGTAGTCTGACCCTGGGAAACATATTGTAATTGCCGCCAAGAATAAAACTCCTCTTAAGTCTTAACAGTTAACACGCAAAACCATTTCATACCACCTAGTATATGGGAAGGAAAAGGATGTATGATAATTATGGGTGCATTTAATCAATCAAATTGTATTTAACCCAGTTTAAATGATGATCAAGCCTTCCACAAAAAAAAAAAAAAACAAAAAAAGAACAAAAAAGAAAAAAGAAAATTTAAAATTGAAGATCATGGCAGTGCCACCGAGACCAGTACAAAACATTGGTGGTTGTGAATAAGGACATTCTCTGAAATGGAAAAGCTCAGTTACCATGGACTTCATCAATTTTGGATGTGATGTAGGAAAAAAATCAGAAAGGGTAAGAAACTAAGAATAAAGTCAACGTGTCTTAGATAAACATTATGTTAAAGTTTTGTACCTCGAAGTGATTTCTCAAAGTTCTGTAGCTGTAACATAAAACCAGAGTTAGGAGATGCTATCGGTCGTTTACTCTTCACATGTTTCAAAGCTTCGGACAAGCTCATACCGTGCTTCTTCATCAGATAAGCAACGACAACAGTCACACTGCAAAGTAGAAAAAACAAAAACAATGTCGAAATCACATGAGGAGTTACCAATTGCATTTTTTTAAAATTCATACCAAGCAAACATATATGGAAACAGATTGAAAAAAAGGTACAAATTCCTCAGCAATATTTCGACAAGTTGCATTGAGTTCCTAAAGTCATTACTACAACAAGGAGAAGCAACACATAAGCGGTGGTCATATTTCAAATCCCTACTATGTCCATGTAGGCCTTTTACAATTCATGACAAAGATAAAGCAAAATCGGCAAGAAGAGTGAAAAGGAAAAGCTCAATGATGACTTTGTTATCAAGTCTAGAACAGCTATTTACCAATTTAAAACTAAGCTTAGAGAGGATTGGCCAAACTCAAACCAAGATCAAGTGCAATACAAAATGGACCCAAGCTCAAGCATCCCACTAGTCTGCCTACATCTATGTAAATGGAAAGCATCAAACCCGCAGAATAATCTTGTGTCCGTTGACATAAATGCATCTACGTTTACGAGCGCATGTTTCCAAAATCACAGATTATCATCCATAATTAAGCCTGGGGTGTTTTCATTTAAGACACTTGGTATTGGGTTTTTATGATATCTTTCCACACTATACACAAGAACCAACAAAAAAAACATGGCAAATGCTAAGTACTAATAGGGTAAGAACAATCACCTTCTGGATTTCCCGACAAAACAGTGGACCAAGACACCACACCCCGTTCTTTTAGCTTCATCAATGAAAGTGAAACACTCATCAAAATAGTTCTCTATATTCACGTCTTCTCTGTCTGGGACTACCTCAATCACAAATGATGACAATTGATTAATACTTCGGAGACAAAAGCTCAATGTGGCTTCAAATATCAAACAGCCACGTAACACCAATGCAAAACCATCTATCTAGAATATTAGAAACTTCAAAGAGGCGGTAGCAAGACAACAATATCCCGAAAGTGCAAAACTAAGACTAAAACACGTGAAGACGAAAATGAAGCATCTTTAAAAATATGCAGAGGAAAAGTAAAACACGTGAAGATGAAAATGAAGCAGTTTTAAAAGTATGCAGAGGAAATGGAGCATATGCATGGAGTTTGAACAAAAACTCAGAGGCAGCATGAGAGGGTGAAACTTTGTTTAGATAATGAGTGAAGCGAAATGATTTACTCCTTGAAGGTCATTCCACCATCCACTATAATCATTTTGATAGTTGGAATGGTTAGGACCAAACAATTGCTTATACCCAGGGATAATAGCTCATAAGAATTATACAAACAAACAGGAAACACAAAGCTCTTCAATGTTCGGAAAAACGTACTATTGATTATCTTGTACACAAAGTCATTTGGATGAGTGGGGGGCAATGAATTGGCCACAGTAAGTATGTGAGTTATATTCAATCTCTTCAATTCGCTTTTGTTATTCGCGGCTCCAACGGAACCCAAATAGAGACCCTGAAAATCAAATACAAAGTGAATTGAAGAAAAAAATGTTAACAGAGAAAATGTTAAAAAAAAAAGTTCAAACATAAAATAGATGAACACAAGACAATAAATTGTACAATATATGTTACCTCTTCAATTTGGCATGGAACATTATCATCTCTAACGCATCTTGTGGCATACATAGCTCGCCAAAGGGCTGCTACCCGTTCTCTATAGATTTCATCAAGCCAATCCATGGTACTAAGGGAAACAGCCTATAGTTATTCCCTTTGCTTTGGCAAGAAAGTCTTTCAGGTCTTTTCACAATTCAGAAGTTCCTCAAAAAAACCTGCGATGCATCCAAAAGGTAATGCTGTTTATCTAACTTATTCTTGAAAACTTGGCTCTCGATATCACCAGTAATGGTGAATAAGCAAGTGCATGATAAGTCAGCCATGATGCAGATTTAAAGAAAAGTAAATGGACTGCTGATTGTCTGAAGAAACCAGGATTGAGCATCAATCCATTTGGGTGGATGAAGTTTGTAGACAATGGTAATAGAATGGAATGCGTCTTCAGGTATTCATTCAGTTTCGGGCCATATTCGTTTAGGCATTTTTATAGCATTTCTGCATTTGGGTGCTCACTTTAACATACACGGCCCCATACACTAAATTCCTGGATTTGCCACTACTAACAACTCACATCCAAGCTGAAAGCTTTCGGCTTGGGGTTAGTGATCAAAACTACAAGCACCCAAACCCCGCGGCCAAGAGAAAACTGAAAAAGGGTTCAACTGTGCTCTTCTCGGAACGCACTGTGATCATACATACATACCCGCACAGAAATACTACTTACCACATAAAAAGAATTACTCCGAAAGATGCAGTGGAAATTCAATATCCTTTCAAAAGACGAGGTAAGAAATTCAATAATTAAACCCAAGAATGAACGAACATAGGACGTTGAGTTCCCGTCAAATAGGTCAAACCACCATCTGGGTAGTTCCCGTTTTCGTAATACCTAGCAACCCTCGTGCTATCACTTCCCGTGCTGGTACAATCTCTACAAACCCAGCTTTAATTGGCACCACTAGAAGTCATTTGGATTGGTCCTAGTTTTGTCGGTCTATTGGGTCGGATTTATCAGAAAAATCCCAATTTGAAAAACATTACAAACAGGGACAATCACAGAGATAGTAAATTATGAACACATTGACAATAACTAAGCGTCTGATTCGTTCCAAGTTACAGAGATCATATACATCCCTAATTGTTCAATATTCAAGAAAATGGAAGAACCACGTAGAAAATTGAAATTCTGATCAAATGGGTGAACCAACCATCTGGGTAATTCCAATAATTCCAGTACGAGTATAATTACTTACATATGCAATCACTTGGATTAAAAAAAAAAAGCGTATAAGGGCATGTTTGGATGAGAGGTATATGCAAGAGAGAAATCAACCCACCTCGACTAAGATTCAAGAACTCAATAATACACCGGAACCAAAAGGTTTCTGGGATCAGAATATAACTGAATCTGAGAGAGTGAGCGAGCGAGTCTCTGTCCTAAAATATATGTATAGGGTGGGTCAGCTCCTCGACTGGTTGGTTTTCTGGGGATCGGTTGTTATCGGGGGTGGTCTGGGTGGATGGATGGCTCTTCCCCACTAATAAAATCAAGAAAATTCTTGATTTGGAAAACTGTAACCACTAACGGAACAAATTAGAATAACCAGGAAATTGGTCTAAAGTTAAATTTGAGGCTTTAAATTGTATTTAGTCTAATTTAGTAACTTATTTTAATGTTTTTAATACATTGATGAAATTTTTTTGAAAGTTCAAAGATAACATTAAATAAAAATACCCTTAACAAACTACACCACACATGCTTACTGTGCAGAGGAATATCCAGCGGACAATAGAAAAAGTTGAGACACTATTCAATGAAAGCGACACATTAATGTTGTTACCCCTAACTTTTCCCAATAGCCCTGTAGCCCGTCACTTTCGTGTGACCCATCACTCTATCTCTCTCTCTCTCTCTCCTCAGACCCCCCTCTCTCTCTCTCTCCCTGTCTCTCTCAAACACATACACACATGCGGACGAGGCAAGTTTAATGAGTGAGACAAAATTAATTTCTTTCTCTTCAATCTCGGTGGTGGGTTTAATTTTTGGGGTTCAATTTTAGGAGGTTCAAGATCTTTAGAGTAAAGTATAGTGAGTTTAGGCATTTTGGGTTTTGGCACTTAGAGTGCACTTTTCAATTATAGGGTTTTAGTTATTTAGGCAACTTTTCATAGGATCTGCTAGTATTTTAGAAGCTGACTTTCGTAGAATGCCTTACTGGGGTTTAGGTTTAGGGTCTTGACTTTCGATTATAGGGTTTTTAGTGGTTTAGAAGCTGACTTTTCGTAGGATCTGTAGGATTTTAAGCGACTTTTCATACAAAAAATCTTACTTAGGGTTTTAAGCTGACTTTTCATAGAGTCTACTTGAAATTTAGGTTTAGACACTTTCATTAGGTTTGAGGGTTTAGACACTTTCATTAGGTTTGGGGATTTAGACACTTTCATTGGCTAGTGAGGTCATTTTTGGGATGTATAATTGATTTGTTCTTTTGGAATTAAAGAAAAAGTTGATGTCCTTATTAAAGTAAAGACCCCTTTACTATGTCCTTGCCAAAAACGGACCCTAGAATAAATTACTACTATATATTGTTATGGTGCTTTTATGGCAAATTTGGATATTGTCTTTCGATGGAACACTACTAAGGTTTTTTCTTTTGACCATTCAGTTAGAATCTAGGCACAAGGGGTTCCTCAATCACATTCGTTTGTTTGTCAATTAATTGTTTGAATTATCTTCAAGCGACTTTCACTTAAAGATAAGTATTTACAAGTAGAATAATTCGGTTCATTGATTAGCAAACGGACGGCTGTGATTGGGGGATTACCACCCTGTAGTACTTTGGGCACTAGCGCTTTGCGATAAGATACTACTAAGTTTTTTTTTTTTTTGGCACTAGGATTGGGGGACTACAACATTTTAGTGCTTTGGGCACTAGCGCTTTGCGATAAGCTACTATTAAGTTTTTCTTCTTCTTTCTTTTGGGTTGTTAGTTTTTTGCTTGATTTCCACATTTGCAGCATTTCTATCTCTCTTCCCTTTTGATTGTGCCTATAATCTCAAGTTGTCCTACTCGACCAACATCTGTTTCCTGCTTTCCAATCCTTCCCCTTCACTCTAGAAGGATCAGAACACTTCCTATTTGCCTTTCCAGAAAGATATCTACGGTCGTTCAATCTTGACTCAACTGCATTATGCTCAATGCTTTTTGAGCTGTTAAGTAAAATGGTGCTATCTATAATATCCAAAATCTCTTAAAACGATTTGGGCCTCCAGAGCTCGATGCATTCTATGAGTTTGCTCTTGAGCATGTGATTGAATGTTGGCCATGGTATTCCTAACTTGTCTATTGTGAAACGGGAATGCCTTATAAAACTCTTCGTGAAGGCTGCTGCAAGCATCATTGTGTTCACTAGGAGATTTTTGTGCTTCTTGGAACAACAGTCTGGTTTATAGATTCTTCCGTTTCTCCACTTTGTTCACTTACGCAATTTGCCTTGTTTTTAGCAAATGAAAACAGGTTTTCTTCCGTCAACATCCTCAAGGATTTGTTTACCAGCGCACCTGAGTCGGAGACCATTTGGAAATGGTCATTACAGGAATAGATGATGGGTTCAATGGAGGTGTTAGGATTATTTGATCTTTCCTTATTCAGATTCTGCATGTGACATTCTGAACACTCCATGCCAGTTAACTCGCTTTCTTTGCAAGATGATGAATTTCCAGTTTTGTGGTTGTTAAATGCATGTGAGGTTACTCTCTGTAATAGCTCCAAATATGAAGTGCAAACAAGACTTTTGGGGTTTGACCTTATTTCAGGATCTCTTTCTTAGTTTTCCTACAGGGATGAATTTCCAGTTTTGTGGTTATCAAGGCATGTGAGGTTACTCTCTATAATTGCTCTAGATGTGAAGTGCCAATAAGACTTTTGGGGTTTGAACTTGTTTGAGGATCTCTTTCTGAGTTGTCCTGTAAGGATAGTCCTATTCTTTCATTTGTCTTGGCTATTGACAAGTCTAAAAAGTTTTGTGAGGAGCCAGCATAATTCTAAAAAGAGAATAAATCACCACTCTTTCTTTTATCTCCCATGAAAACTTCCACAGGTTTCTTGTATATCTCTTGACCTTTCCCAAAAACATCTGATGATTTGCTTTTCAAATTCTTGGTTGACCTTACACCACTGTTGCGGCTTCCAAGTAATTCGCTATGGTAGGTGACTTCTTTTTCTATATTAGAGTCCATGCCATGAATTGTAAAAGAACTCCATTGGTAGCGTGGCTGAATTGACTTCTCTTGATGCCTTGTAGTTGTCTTTTCAAAACATGGAATGTCATTGCTAGACTTGGGGGGAAATTGCGCAACAAGTGACATGAAAGCAGAGTTGGAAATATGGTCTAAGACGTTTTGAGTGAGGAAAACACCGATCACTGAGTCCACAACTGATCCTTTCCATGGGGAGAAACATCTATCTCCTTAGATGAGATGCATCTGTGCAATAAACGAATCTACTTGCCTTTGGAACACTTGTCGTTCTTTTTCCCACCATTTGCTTTCTTTTTGTCCGTCCTATCAATACCTTCACTATCTGTACTCTAAAAAAGAAGCTTCCATAATTCATTTGTCTCTTCATTAAAGTCAACTTTAGGCCGAAGTTTTCGTTTCCTGACTAGATTAAATGTACCTTCAAAAGGAATAGCAGTTCCATCGCTTTGATATAGAACAAGTGCATTTGACTCGGCACATTGCTTTTCATTCTGAAGATATTATAAGGTACAAGTTGACCCTGTTCTTGATATGTGACTGGGAAGCTCTCTCTATTGACGTCTAGACGACCTAAATACTCAACCCTTGTATCCATAGTGGGCAATCTCTTCTGTGTTGCATCAGTTTGCAAAGGAGTTTTTTTTTGGCGCTTCTTTGATTCCATTGTTGCATGAAAGTCTGCAACTAGAGCTTCCTAGGCATCAATAGATGGACTTTTGGTAGAGATGTTGCTAGTATGATTGCCCTGAGCATCAATAAGTGATCTATTTTTCGTTGAGATGCTGCTAGCTTTAAATTGAGCAGCAGGAACCCTGTTGTTGGGTCCAACTGTAGGCAACGTTCTTGATGTTGTTGTACAATTCCCTTCCTCGGTTCTCCTCTACTTGTAAATTGTAGGAAAAAGCATTTCTAGAATTCCATGATTGTTGCATGCTTTTGCTGGAAACATGGGCACAAATTGGTGCAAAGAACTGTAATGGCCTATGAGCATATTTGTGCGGATGTTTTCTGCCTCATGTGTGCATGAATGTCTCCTCTTTAATTCCTTCACTCTTTCTTCCTCTGTCAAACATGCACTGTTGCTGCTACTGCTGCAATTGGAATTGTTGGGACTCATTGAAGCTGATGGGAGGTCAACATTCATTAGCTTGTGCATTTGCATAGTGATTCCCTTTTTATCATGTGCCTTATTGGAGAAATTTTTTTGGCATTTTCCTCTTGCGCTTTCTTTCTGGGCATCATCCTTCATTTTTTTTCAGTGCGAAATCAGTGTTTGCAGCATTACTCACTGAAAGTGTTCGTCTATACAGAACATCAACTTTTATCTTCTCAACCTTTTCTTCCATCCCTTGGCCAAGTCTAGTAAAAAATAGTTTTGTAATCTGATTCCGCATTCTCATTAGCCTCTGGCCTAAATGTAGAGCTTCTTTTTCTCTCTTTGCTTGGTTCAAAGTCGAAATTTAATGACCTCCGGATAGAGTTTTCTGAAGGCAACGGTGGTGCATTTGGATCAATTCTTTCGCCTGTTAATTCTACTATGAGGGTGAAAGGGTTTTATCAAGCTTTAGATCAGTTCTTCCGCTTGTTAATTCTTCTGTGAGGGTGGAAGGGTTATTATCAAGCTAATTTCTTCGCACATACTTCCTCTTGCTAGTTGGGCTTTCCTTGGGGCCTGCTGGTGGCTTTGGTGAAGTTTTTTTGGGCTTGCCTTCTTCGACCACTTTAAGCATGTGCTTTTTTCTTCTCGGTTTCTGATGTGGAGTTATGTTCAAGTCAATGCTAATGTAGCTTCCCTTGTTAGGGTTGTGATTACCTGACAATTCTGTCAAAGTAGCAGTACTTGACAAATCAGTCGCTAGTTGTTGTACTTTATCATCGTTGGCTTGAATAACTATGGTTGCATCTTCATTCACTAGCCTATTCTTTTCTTGATGGGCTTCTTCATCTGCACTTGAAGGGAGGAAACCATGAGCCAACTTGTTCTTTGCTTTCTTGGACTAATATGGTGTTATGGATGCATATTGTGTGGAGATGTTCTTGCTTGAGAATGCATTTGTAAATGCGCTTGGTGGCAAGTTGAGATCATATAAGTATCTAAAAGGAAGAGGATTTTCACATAGACACGTATCTGGTGCACAATTGCTCTTATTCCACAAGTATGAGGCAAATGAGAAATCTTGATTTATGAAAGGTGAAGCTGTGAAATTGGACTCTATCCGATCCACTTCAAATCGAGTGTTGAAGATGGTAATAAAAGGATTAGAATTCGGTTGCCTGCCTTCATTCACAGCAGATCGGGTTGATGTAGCAGCGACATTTGCTAGGGCCATAGAAAAGTCACTTGACCTAGGTGAGAATCTCTCTGGTAGAAACCAATTCCTTTTTTCTAGCTAATTTTCTTGTCTGTTTGGATAGATTGGGTGCTGTTTTGGCAGATTGACCTTATCTGGGGTTATTGGAGCCCAAAAACTAGGAATCAAGGAACAATTCACTTATGGATTTGAGCGTTCTTCTTGGAAATCCATTTCTAAGATTACTTCCAAGGAAATAGGTGAGAATTCAGTCTTCTTCCTTCCCATTTTTTCTCAACAGTGTGAAGCAATCGTTTCTTTCTCCTTAAGTTGCTCAAATAGGCTGATTTCCTCTTGTAAAGCAAAGTAACTGAAAAACTGGGTCGTCGTTGAAGATCTGTTTCACCAACTAGACAGGGAGAGGAAAAATAGTGTAGTTGTATTGATAGAGGAGAGAGAAAGTAGGAAGAAACCAAACAGAAAGACTAGTGAGACCATGAAGCATTACGATGCGCGGATGTTAATGAGATTGCTTACACTATCAGAAGAAAGGGGCATCTCACACCATCTAGGCATGTCATTAGTCCTTTTTATTGGATCTTTGGTAAGGATCATTTCATCTCTCTATTTCATCTGTTCAAACTATTTTAATAGTTCACCATATACATGGTAGATGATGTATCCATCAGGAGCATATCTAGTATATTTCATTTCATTAATATAACATTTCAAGATCATGGTTTCTTGTGCATAAATCAACTCCTCGATTTGGTTCTGAAGTTCATCTGGTCCAAAGAATCGTTAAACATCACTATGTACATGTGAGAACAAGTTACAAGGTTTGCATTTGTTTTGTGTTTTGAAGCTTGGACTAGGGAGAATTTGTGCTTGTTTATCATTCCAGGCGCCCACAATCATTCTAGGAACTTGGAGTGTCCTATTCTAGGCACTTGGATTTACTCAGTACTGGTGTTAGAAATGCAATCCGGGTGCAATCATGCGTTGTTTGTGGATTTGTTTTGGGGGTTTCCAGTGTTGATTAATCATATCTTGAGTTGTTTTGTATATCATAGCTCATCATATCACTACGCATACGTGACACTTAGCATAAGTACCCACATACCACGCTTTGGCTTTCAAGTGCATTTACGTATTATTGCATACCTTTTATGAACAAAGTCCATTCATGCGACATTTCTAAAATCCCTTAAGCATTGAATAGAGACCGATGGTTGCGCCGAGCGAGAGGGGTGCTTTAAATTCCTTCCCCTCTTGTAACCTAGCTCCCGGACCCGAGAAATCTCATTTTAAAAGACCAGTAAAATATTTTCTATTCCAAGGGAAAAAGAGTCATTTTATAACTGGTTTCTCGGGTACGGTCCTTAAACCCAGGTGGCGACTCCTGTTAATCTATCAAACTGTTTTCCTAAACCATTTTTGTGAAATTCTGGTACCGGACGACCACCGCAGGTTACAGAGGCGACTTTGCCTGAGGTGGTGAGGGATGTGGAGGCAGATGAAAGAGCGAGAGTGGAGGGCCCACGAGTGTCAGTAGTGGAGGTAGCTCGACGGGCTATACAGGCGAGGTCGAATTTCAATCCAACCACTTATGACCTGTCGTAGCACCATATAGTGCTGTCGGCTATCAACCGTTAGACCTCGCTATAGGAGAGGTACAATGGAAAAAAGGTTTTGTTAGATGCGGGGAGACACCTTTCTCGTGATTGTTTGGAGGTACGAGTTTATTTTTCTGCACTTTCCATTGTTGACTTTATTAAAATTATGCATTGTGGACTTATAAATTTCATAAACTCATGTACTTATGCAATCTTCTTGTTTAAGAGGTGAATCGATGCTTGGGCATGAATGTCTCGTTGAGGAGGACCTTGTCTCTTTATAAGGAGCTTCATGATGACGTGAGAGCTTTGGTCGATCTGGCGGGTCTCGAGCCATTTATATAGACACAGACAAGGACATTGTGTGGCCATTTCGTGGTGACAACTCTGGTAAAGAGGTGGAGATTCGACAAATTCCCTCCATTTGAGGTTTGGAGAGGCAACAATGATGCCGCTAAATTTTTCAGCACTAACAGGCTTACGAGTCCGGGGAGACCCAATACCCTTCAACGCAGGAATAACACAGGATGATGATGCGCTTCATCACTTCTTGGGTTGGAAGCCCAATTGTGGATCGGACTCTGCTACTTTCGGATAGTTTGCTGATCACTACCTCGGGAGACCCGTGTCACGACCTGCTATAAAGTAGAAGGCTCGGTGCTTTTTGCTTTACATGTTTGGTGCGACTTTGTTCGTGAACCGACGCCACCACGTGCACCTGGGCTACTTACCGGTGCTGAGGGACTTCGAGTGGATTGCTCGCTATGATTGGGGAGGTGGGCTTTGGCTACCTGTTACACCTTTATGAGCTCCGTGTCCCGAGGAGTCACGACGAGTATAGGAGGGCTCTGGTTTGTCTGGGAGGAGTAAAACATTTAAATTTTTGCAAATTTAAAGTTTCATTCCTACACTTCAATACTTATGCCATGTATCATGTACTGAATATCTGCTTGTTTGGTCACAATTGTTTTGCAGCTATGGGCTGACGAGGTGCTAGGACTTACGTATCCGGAGTCCTCCCACCCTCTCACTAAAACAAACGGAGCCTTAGTAACGTTGATTTCAAGTACTTGGATTATTAGAAGCACTTACTTTCTATGGATGGATTAGTTAGGACATTTAAAACCTCAATTCAATTGGTTATCAGCAGTGGTTTGATCACAAAATTAATATTTGAGCTTAGTGCTGGATTTAGAAGAATTACAAAATTAATGTTTACATGACACTTAACACAAGTATCCACATACCACGCTTTGGCTTTCAAGTGCATTTATGTGTTATTGCATACCTTTCGTGAATAAAGTCCATTCATGCGACATTTCTTAATTCCCTCAAGCATTGAGTAGAGATCGATGGTCGCGCCGGACGAGAATGGTGCTTTAAATTTCTTCCCCTCTCGTAACCTAGCTCCTGGAACTGAGAAATCTCATTTTAAAAGCCCAGTGAAATATTTTCTATTCCAAGGGCAAATGAGTCATTTTGTAACTAATTTTTCGGGTACAGTCCTCAAACCCGGGTGACAACTCCTGTTAATCAATCGAACTGTCTAGTTCGAACCAAGGCTTTTCGAATCTGGACCAAGCAATTCTGAGCGTTTTTCTACCTCGTAGGAGTGTAGGTCCAAACCTTGGAAAGGTGAGGTCCAGACCAAGGGTCCTAGTTGCATGTTTTGACGTGGGGAGGCAAGGTCCGGATCCGCAGGGGCTTGGTCAGGACCTTGGGTGATGTATAACAACCTTATAAAGTGTTTTTTTTAAGGATTTTCTTGTATTGGATTGCTTTCACATCTGATTTTCTGTGAGAGGCAAAAGGAGAAAAACTTTGTGAGGATGGCGTAAACTGTGGGGTTTTCACCTATAGTGAGTACAATTTACTTCTCGTCACACATGTAAAACTTGTTCGTTTTGGGTATGAAGACATGTTTTCCCACTATTCTCCAATTATTACTCACATTTCTCTCTAATTATTATTCTAATTTTTAATTATTATTCTCATTTGTGTCTCTATTTCTCTCCAATAATTACCCCCATTTATTCCTTCAATCATTATTTAAAAACCAAACTAAAAAATCAAACCAAACAATAATACTAGTTTGTTTTGGTTTCAATAATCTTGTGATTTTTTTTTTGTCTTTGTTAAAAAAAATTCCATTTATGTTAGTTTGTATAGCTTTTTGTAGATTATTAGTAATTGTGACAAAAATCTTTAAAAAGTTTAGAAAAGTTAAAAATAATTCAACGCAGCTTGCTCTGTTGAAAACCAACATAAACAGTTTGACTTGTCGAAATGGCTCCCATTGGGCTTACAACAGCCCACAAGTACCCCGTGCAGGGAATTAGTATTTGGTTTTGTTGTTCTGGTCTTGGCCCATATGGGATGAGAAATAGGCCCTTGAATGAATTGGATTCTGTTTGTCGTACTACACAGGCCTAAAAATTCAATTTAGCCCAGTCCGAGGCAATGTTCGAGTTAAAGATTTTTGTTTTTCTTTTTTGCAACAATTAAATGACATGTTTGAGGGAAATAAACATGCCAAATAAAAATATTTAGTTTCTTTTTTAAAAATCACTTTCATTTCTCTTAATAAAAACTTTAAAAAATGCGTAACTCAGTAGTTCTTGGCTCGTTGGCCCGCAATTTATCCATTATAATAAAGGGAAAAGTAAAAGAAAACAAAAATAGAACGAGAACTCATCTCCCATTAATTTAGGCTTGGTTTGGCTAAATTGAAAAAACTAGTTTTTTGGTTTTTTTTTGTTTTGTCCTTATTCAAATTTTTTTTGTATTCGTTAGTTGTCGGTCAATTTTTTGAGATTTCTTGGCTTGGCTTGTCTCGACGAGAGGAATCTAAAAAGTATAAAATTATTAGCCAAATTTTAAGTTTTGTGAATAAAGACGAAAAATAAGATAAGCCAAGAAACCTCAAAAAATAGACCGAAAACCAACAAATGCAAATTTTTTTTGAATAAGGACAAAACCAAAAAACTAAAAAACTAGTTTTTTCAATTTAGCCAAACCAAACCTTAATCATACATTTCCAGGCAGAAAAACAAAAAAAAATAATATATGATTATGATTGATGTGTTCACCCTCGTAAAAATGGTGAAAATTATTTATTTCTTTGACTGGCATCTTAATCGGAGTTCACCCATGGAAGGCTTGTAAAGAGACAATTGCGAAGGTGAATAAATTTATTATTTCTACAAAATCATTTCAGTGAATTGTAATATTTTCATGTGATAGTATCGTTACACTTAATATTCACTCATTTATTTATAGATTGGCTTGACTTGGACCAACCCCATGAACGTTCCCTTGAGCATGCATGTGTGACCAATGCTTATGTACGTACACGTTATGCTCCATTTTTTTAATCCTAATGACAGTTCAGTGGATTGATTTTAGAATTTTCCTTATAAATCATCTTTTGCTAACCACCACTAGACAGTTTTGTTCCATAAAAGAAAATGTCAATGAAAATTATTGAATATCAATACACAAGAACATAAATGCAAGACACCATTTGTGGAGTGCGATTTTGTTTATCCTTACACAATCTATCTTAACCAATGTGAGGAGAATGATTTTTTGCAGGATTCACACTATCTTAATAAATATCAGTGAGGGTAACATTCACCTCTGTTATTGAGGGTGAACAAAACTCCCTTTTGTGGATGCTGGTGCATTTTTTTGGTCACCATCTTAACAACATCCACACCCATGAAGGACATTTTTCCATCGTCATTCTCATTTTTGGGCAATGAATAGTGTCATTATTTATAAAATAAATAAATAAATAAGGCAAGGTAGCTACACCCATGTATTTCATTTTAGTCTTGTCATTTTCAATTTTTGTTTCTCTCTCAATCTCAAATGGCAACATTGCCTTGGCATTTGCCAAATTTGAAATTTTTTTGGCATTGTGGGTGTGGCACCCAATTGTCATTTCTTTTGCCATTTCGAAATCGCAAGGAATTCTACAAAAAATACCTCTCGGTGTGGAGGCTATGAGGTTTCCATTGTATACACACATCAAATTAATATTCAAGATGACCTTTCAAAAACAAAACAAAAATAATAATTGCAAGAGGAAATATCTTATGGTGCTTATCAGCTTATCTCTCCAGAGTGCTCTACCAATGCCACGCACAGTGCTTATCTCTGAATTGGCTATTTTGGTTCTTTAGCCACAAAACTATTGGATATGTTTTAAAAATATGAGCTTGAGGGGAGTTTCTAAATTCGGTCTAAAAGTGCTAAAATGGCTAAACACGAATTTCAAGACACATCATTATAGTCACATACATCTTTTCATGAAGGGGTGTTCAACTAACTAGTTTTTTATTACCAAAATAAAGAAAAAACACGTTGGCTTCCTATAATTTATTACCCAACAAAAAAACGTTGGCTACCTAGTATTCCTAGAGGGACCATTCAGAAAATGTAAATTACACTTTGCTCTCTGTAGTATTACCGATTTTCAAAGTAGACCCTCAATTTTAGAGGTCTTGAATTGGTTACTAATAAGAGCATCCCCATTTGGCTATCTATATTAGCTTATAAGGAGCCAAACCTCCCAAACCCCCCAAATATAAGCTTCTCTATTCTCACTCCCCAAATAATTTTTTCTGCAGTGCCTACTTAAAATTTGAGTAGGCACTGTTAATGCACCTTTTGTTTTTTTTATTGTTTTCTTCCGGTTATGCGTTAGAAAGTGAGGCTTTTCTTTTTTATGCGTCAGAAGAGAGAGAGAGGGAGGGAGGGGAACAAGAGGGGGGGTGGGGTCGACTACACTGCACCGAAAAGATCTCCCTAGCGGGGAGATTAGCTTTTTAGGGGGATTTTTTATTTTTAGATTTGAGGGGAATAGTTTAATATAATGAAGTTAGAATAGAGAGTCTGATTTTGTGAGTTTCTTAAAAATTGACTTGCTAAATTATAAAAGGTGTTTTTAGGTTAAATTTGGTGTTTTTTTTGGTCAGCCTAATAAGGATGCCCTAAAATACTACTAAGTTGTTAGTGTACCTCAATTGATAATTGTTTCGCACTTTGCTAAAGGAGAATGCCCCGTGACTTAATTTGATTTGAAGGTTCTGTCTATGGAAATGAGATATTTAAATTATCATACGAGGATTGTAAAGAACGCTTTCATTATTACTAAAGTTGGATAGCTCTTCAATAGCTCAAAGTCTTAAAGAAAAGTCTTCACACATTTTATTTGGTTAGAGGAAAAGTGAACTTTAAACATCATACTTAAATAAGGTACAAAAGTAAAATTACCCCATCTGAAAAAATCAAAGGCCCTGTTCGTTTCACAGTTTAGTTTTAGTTTTAGTTCTGATGACATCATCATTTTTCTCATTCTCTCTCTATCTCTCTCCACTTATTACACCTATTGACATCATCAAAACTAAACTAAACAATCTAACCAAACAAAATCAAAACCACTTTGATTTTTGGGCTCCCGTTAGCATTACCATTTATGTGAACCCCGTACATCTAAGCTTAAGGCATTTTTATCTAAGCTACACTCTTGGAATCAAAATAAAAAAACTTGGGCGAAAATTGCAATTAGTTATAACTTAAAGGGTACAAAATCTAACTTGCGAAAGCAATAAAGCACAAATCTAGTCAGCCCAAAGTCATTCCTTTCCAGGTCCTTATCCAAAGGAGTAATTCTTCAGCGTTCCGGGAGTATCACTTGGTGTAGCTTACGTGGTATATAATGACAAATTATTTCATAAGCACAATTATTATTAACTTTTGTTGATAATTAGGAGATGTATAGTGACCCATGTGGTAGTAGCGATCCTACATGTCGAATTCCCTTATGTACACACCCTTGATTTCCAACCAAGAGGGTACATTAGAAGACTACTACATCAATGTGAAGTCCATCAAGATAAATGGCAAGAGATTGTCACTCAACACATCAAAACTGGCTATGGACCAAAATGGCAAGGGAGGGACTAAATTAAGTACAATAGTCCCTTATACCACTATGGAGACCACAATCTATGAAACATTCACAAAAGCCTATATTAGGGTTGCAACCGCGATGAACATGACAAGGGTCAAACCCGTGGCACCATTCGGGGTCTGCTTTATCTCGGATGGGATCGATAAAACCCGTGTGGGTCCCGTGGTGCCGACAATTGATCTTGTGCTACAAAGTGAGATGGTGAAGTGGAGGATTTATGGGAGGAACTCAATGGTGGAGGTGAGTGATGAAGTTATGTGCTTAGGGTTTTTGGATGGGGGTTTAAGTCCAAGGGCTTCAATTGTCATAGGGGGTTACCAATTAGAGGATAATCTTTTAGAGGTTAATTTGGCTACTTCTATGTTTGGATTTAGCTCCTCATTGTTGATGAGGGACACTAGTTGTTCTGACCTCAAGTTGTATTCCATTCCTAGTGAGGCACTTTGATTTGTGAATTAACAAGTTCCTCTATAACTCCATTTTTTTTTTCTCAATGAGATGACATATTATATAGGCATGCATGCTCACAATTTATTATTATTATTTTTTGAGGATGTTTTGTGCAACGCCAATGCTTTGGATTCTAAATGAAAGAAGCATGGTAATGTGCACATAAATCAAAATGATTCTTGGGTCGCCTTTCACGATGCGCTTTTTGGCTTTGATTTGAGGCATTTATTCCGCAAAGAAACGCGTGACGGTATAGGGGACCATTTTGTTTCATTTAGTATTCTCGTGAAGAACCACTTTACAGATTTATTGCCAAAGGTTAGGTCAATCTCCAATCCATCCGCTTGGTGCCAGATTCTTGAAACCACTTCATAAGATTTTTTTGCCAAAGGTAAGGTCTGTCTACTATCCATCCCCCGCCCATACCCCCAATTATTGGGGACTAAATGGGTTATGTTGTTGTTGTATTTTTTGAGGATGTTGGAGCCAGCTTGCCCACACCTCGACTAATTTCGGGAACCTGTAGATAACACATGCAATTATAAATAGAGGAACTTTTGTTACGCAGGCAATTGCAGAGCCACGATAACACATATGTTCAGATACTTGCATTTGACTATGTAACGATGAAAATTATTAGGGAAAATTTCAAAGCGCAAGTTAAAGTACTTGAATTTTGAAGGGAACATAATACACCAAGGCTTCCTTTGTTTCAGTGTAAAATGTTTTACATTGAAAAATAATTTTCATGTAAAATCATTTACACAAAATTATTTTTTTGGCAAATATTTTCTGATGCTTGGTTTGCTTCGAAAAATATTTTCCAATATCACTTAAAAAGTCAAAATTGCAACACCAACCCAGCATTCAAACCAGATTAGACATACATATGTAAATACGCTCAAACAAACGGAGCTTAAATTAAACTATGTAGGACTGATTAGAAGTACTCAATTTTTTTGAGACAAATTATTGAGCATTTATAAACTCCAACAATCAAAATTGAGAATAATTAAAATTTTTTTTAAAATTTATAAACTCCGAAAGTCCGCCACCCACACCTTCATTCGACCCCTGCTTACAGGGTTCTATGTTCTGCCCAAGTTGACCAACTTACATATAATACGAGCCCCATGGATTGGTAAAGTGATCTTACCTTGACTAAGGAGTTTGCTCTCTCCTAAGATTTCAGGTTCGATTCTCCTTGCCAGCAAACTCTTTGAGCCACTGAGGGTCAAGCCCGATTGTTACCTTCAGGGTCCCAGAATTAGTTGAGGTGCACGTAAACTGACCCGAAATTTGATTATCAAAAGAACTTGTATATAATTCGAATATTCCCTTTGTATATAAATCAACGTGCCTTATATTATTTGACCTCGACCTTTCACCTTTATATATATAGTACTACTAGCTTCGAGATTGGTACTGCATGTGGTATTAATGGGAATCCAGTTGGTTTGATCTTATCTAATTAGCCATTAATTTCTCTCAATTTTATTAAAAATAGTATTTGTGACAGAAGCTTATTACTCCACCATATTACTTTCTAGCAAAGGGTTTGAAGTTTGAACCATTCGCATTCAAACATTTCGAATACTTATAGCTAAAGTCATGTCATGAACTTAATCACAAAATCATTGAAAATGTCTTGCGCTTTTGCTCTCAATCCTCACACAACCCTAGCAGTTTCCATCCTGACACTCACGAATTTTACTTTTTTAAGATGTGATTCGCTTTCACACAACTACTCTGGCCCATGCACACGTACAAGAATTAGGTGACTTAGCTCAGGACCATATGCATCTCGTCAGGAGATAAAACTAGATAGTCCAAACAAATTATTATTTTCCTCTTGGAGTAAGCCCACGTGGTACTCCATATGTGTTGTGCATGACCGGCCCAAGGGTTTGGAGTGCCCTAGGCTTAATCCAAAAATTATACCCTTCAAGTACAACACTTAAATAATTTTTTGAGTAACAATCACTATACAAGAAAACCAAAATAACATAAAGTCTTACAAGCATTACATAATAACGGAAAAATCAAAACACGAAGTCTCTACATATAACACATGAGTATTACTTGAATATTACACATGTTGCATTTTTAAAAACAAAAGTATCAATTACACTTGTATAATCCACCTCTTCTACCAAGTCATTTTCAATTGATAACATTGCTAACCCATTTAGTCTTGTCACTTGATACAAAAAATAAAAAATAAAAAAATCAAAGGGGGAGCCCCTGCATCACACATAAAATTCACTCATATTGCAGGGGATGATGAAGGGGTGTCTACTCTTGCACCCTTGACGATTATTTAAAAAGGGAGTATGAAATCTAACCTCAATAGCCAACAATAGCGACTAAGAATCAACAATTATCTTCAAAATCCAAATATCGTCTGTAGCACGCAAAAACAATGAATCTGATTACATTTTGTCATACTACACAGGAAAAACAATTACTAGTATAAATAAAGCAAAGATTTGCTAGTAATAAAATACTCAAAAAAGCAATTATGTTTCTTTAAAGTTCAAGGAAATTAAGGTTAAAAGTAGGATTTGTAAATGTACGGATTGTAATAAACTTGTACACCCAAAAAACTACATGGGGGAGTGGCCCGCCTCTAATGTGCTAAACTTAACGTTAAAATGAGCTTTCGGCCTTTTTTTAAAATTTTGGGCCACAATAGTTTCTGAGCCTTTTTTAAATATTGGGCTAAAATGGCTGAGCTCTTTTGTAATTTATAATGGATTTTTTTTTCTTATTTTGGTCCAAAAAGTGTTATAGTCAAACCCATTGGTATAAAATAATGAAGTGCCCTTAAAAAGTGGCTATTTTTGGAGTGCCTTAGGCCCAGGCCTTAAAAAAATAAATATCATATCTTGTAACAGATATGTTGTTGCTTCTTAAACCCATTCGCTAGTATGCCTAGCATGCTTCTCAAACAACAAATATCATATCTTGTATCTAGCTTCTCCAACAACAGAGGACAAGTTTGATTTTGTACACCGATAATTGTAATCTCTCCCAGTTAAAATAAAACAATGGAATGGAGTTCTACCCTAAACTAAGTTCTTTTCATTTCCTCCATCAAATAATTGTTTTTTTGAAATTAAGCACATAGCAATATTAGTTTTCGAAGCTATCTACTCATATAAAACTAGAACAAAAAGTCAAAAACAACTCCTAGGTGTCAAAGCTATCTATTTAGACAATGGCATTTCCTTGTTTTAGTGATTTTTTTTTAGTTTTTAATCAAGGTATTTGATTTTTGGATTTGTCTCTCTGGAGCAAAGGCTCTCTCATCTTCTTGGTATCAAAGTAATAATATAAGCATGATGGCAGCCTCATTTGAATAGCTAACTTTACGATTGAGTTTTCCTCAAGACCGTGTAATATGATTGCAGAGTTAAGTATTATTAGGTATGTGTAGGATACATGTCTCCGAGCTATAAGCTACTAGCTAGGTTTCACGAATTTGTAGGGAGGGTGTCTCTGGGTGTGCTGCTCATCAACACCGTCAATGAGAATGTGAAGTCAAGTCTCACATTGCTAGCTTAAGTACTAAAGTAATACTTATATGAAGTATTATAAGCGTGAAAACATCATTAGTTTAACAGCTAGCTATTCAAGACGCAGATAACATGAGACCATGTAACAGCTAGCTACTTAAGGCTGAAATGACATTAGACTGCGTAAGAGTATCCATGAGAAGAACCACAAAATTAAAAAAAAACAAAAATTGAAATTGAAAAAATAAATATCTTACCTTGTAACATATACGCTATTGCTTCTCACACCCTTCGCTTGTATACCAAGTATAATACAAAGACAAACAATAAAATAAAACAATGGAACGGACTACGGATTTCTATTCTAAACTAAGTTCTTCCCATTTTCTCGACCAAATAAATGTTTATTTTGAAATTAACAACATGGCAATATAATACTAGAACAAAAACAACTCACCAGATTCAAAGTCAGACCTCCAAGCTTGCCATAGTTCTTAGATTCGCTGAGTTGTCCCTCTAAATATGGCCCCATTGACTCCACCACACGGCCATTCCAAACCCCATTGGACAACTACATAAAGGGCCAATACAATGGCCTTTCGAATCATCAAAACTCTTTCAGTCATTTCATCAAACTCCTCTCTCTCTCACATGGCTTCTTCCTTCCACTTCCCCCTCCTCTTCTTCTCTCTCCTCTCTCTCTCACCTGCCCTTGCTAAGGCCTCTTTCCACCCCCATGCCCTCCTCCTCCCAGTCCAAAAAGACCCTTCTACCCTCCTATACGTTACCCAACTCGACCAGGGGACTCCTCTAGCCTCAAAAAACTTAACTCTTGACCTTGGTGGCCAATTCTTGTGGGTAGACTGTGAAAAAGGATACTCCTCCACCACCTACCGCCCTGCACGGTGTGGCTCTGCCAAATGTTCCCTCGCCGGAGCTGATACATGCGGAGAGTGCTCCTCCGCTGCCAAGCGGCCAGGGTGTAGCAAAAACACTTGTGAGCTATTCCCTGATAACACTGTCATTAGCGCCGCCACCAATGGCGACCTCGGTGTTGACGTCGTTTCGATTCAGTCGACCGACGGGTTTAATCCCGGGACGGTTGTTTCTATGCGTCATTTCCTCTTTGCTTGTGCACCCACGTTCCTTTTGAAAGGTATGTAAGATCCAATCAATCTTCGGTTTTATTGAAACTTTGGTTTTATTTTTCAATAAAACCGAAGATTAAGTTCTCCACAAGATCGTATAACATGATAGAGAGTTACGTATTAAGGATGTGTATGGTGTGTGTCTCTGAGCTATAGAATTCGTCATTCGTTTATCATTCTCACCCTAATTTATGTTTCCCTCTATCTATCTACATTGACCATATATTTCTTGATTTATGCATTTCATTTAATTTATCTATGATCATGATCGATAATAATTATCCACACTAATTAAATTTCCCAAACACAGGTCTTCCAAGTGGTGTAAGAGGCATGGCAGGACTAGGAAGGACCAAGATCTCACTCCCTTCCCAATTCTCTTCTCGTTTCAGACTCAACAAAACATTCGCCATTTGTCTTACCGGATCAACCCGTGCAAGCGGGATCGTATTCTTCGGCCCCGGACCCTACCATTTCCTTTTTAATACAGACGCTTCAACTAGCCTACTTTACACACCTCTCCTCCTCAACCCTATCAGCACCGCAGACGCTTACTCAACACCTACCGCCTCCTCCGACTACTTCATCGGAGTCACGTCGATCCAAATCAACCACATAACAGTACCGAATATTAACGCATCACTGTTAGCCATAGACGGCAACGGTAACGGCGGAACCAAAATCAGCACCGTCACCCCCTACACTCTTTTACAAACTTCAATTTACAATGCCGTGCTGACGTTTTTCCAGAATCAGCTCTCTGCGGTGCCGAGGGTGGCGGCCGTGGCGCCTTTCGGTTTGTGCTTTAACTCGACGAACCTTGGCAGCACGCGGGTGGGGCCCCCTGTGCCGGCAATTAATTTAGTCTTGCAGAATGCGAATGTGTCTTGGACAATTTTCGGCGCGAATTCGATGGTGCAGGTTAGTAATGAGGTTTTGTGCTTAGGGTTTGTGGATGGAGGTGTGAACCCCAGGACTTCAATTGTGATTGGCGGGTATCAGATTGAGGATAATTTACTGCAATTTGATCTTGGTGCATCTAGGCTTGGGTTCAGCTCATCTCTCCTGTTTAGGCAAACAACTTGTGCCAATTTCAACTTCACATCCAATGCTTAGAGGATTTCAATACTTGGAATTGTACTGACCTGGAAATTTTTCGAAACACGTACTCATAATGTTACTCATTAAATTTTATGAAAGATTTCCGGGTCTGTAGTGTTTTTTAATCAACTTTCTGCAATACGAATAAACGGAAATGATTGTTTGAGGTGGCTTGAATGAAATACACTGTATTGTTTGTTAATGTGACTTGTAAGAAATTCTCATTCGTTGATGAAAATTCAGAAATTACTCAATATTCTCCGAGTACTATGTGACGTTGTTCACGTACGTATTAACGACAAATTAAAAGTATTCACAGTGTTACTCATTAAATTTTAGGGTAAACTTCACTCACCTCCAGTCCCTGATGTTTAACAGAAACCTCACCTCAGGTTTCTTAAGTTGGATTGACTTCCCTTGTCAATCTTTTCAGGTTACTGAAAAATGTGAATTTACATATTTTCCCCTTTATTGACCTCCCCGAAGTTTATAATATTAACAGATAGACCTCCCTTGGAAAAAAAATAATTTTTTTTGATCTTTCACTTTTGATTTTTTCCTTTCACTAACAAGCCAAGGATAATTGATTGAACATTGATCTAAATGTTTATCAACTCTTACAAATAGACTTAAATCCTATATACACATGATTTATTTTTGTGAGAAGAAAATTAATATTTTTTCAATAATTTTTAAGTGTTTGATAACTTAAACAAGGGATTACGTGCAACTAAATTAGTTTAAAGTACAACATTATGTGGTAAACAAAAAAAAAAAAACGTGTTAAAATTTAAAAATTATGTGCAACTAAATCGTGTTAAAAATAAAGAAATTATGTGCAGCTAAATTGGTGCTAAAGATACAAAAACTAGGCCCTCTGCTAGGATTAAGCAATTTCCGGTCATTTTTTGGTGATTTCTCATGGAGACGGTGAAAATATGTTTTAAACACATCGAACGATTCGGAATCATCAAAATTCAATCGAGAGTTATGAGGTCCGCATGAAAGGAAAGTATGGGAATCTTAATTTAGTGGATAGTGGATACGGACTGATGTACATATAATATATACATTTGAATATTCCTCTCCGCGTTCTTTCATATAAATTAATGTGCCATATATATCTTAATCCATCTATTTGAGGTTGTTTGAGCTTGATGGATGCATAATAACTACTATAAATATTGGCACTGTGGTAAAACCGGGCATCGATGGTGTGCGACAGCGCGAGGCAAAAGTCTCTCATCTCCTAGGTATCAGAATAATAAAATTATAAGCGTGAAGATAATCTCAATTTAACAACTTATAACTCTGATGATTTGAGTTCTACCCAAAATTGTGTAACACAGTACTGAGTGACGCGATATTGAGTGAGCACGTTTGTGCATCAACGCTGTTAAAGACGATGTGAAGCGAAGTCACTCATCGCTTCCGTATTAACCATGATTGAAAAAACCTGAACCGAAATTGAAAAAACTGATATGAACCCAATAAGTTGTGCATTCTTCACTGCCTTACTATACACCACGCCTTGACTGTACAGTGTACACCCATTTATACGTAGACAACTGCCCTCTCTCTTAATTAAATTGAAAAAATGGAAAGGATTTCTTTTTTAAACAAGATCTTTCCATTTATAATTGTGCATTTCGAAATTAAGCACATGACTATATTTATTTTGGAAGCTATCCGAGTATAATACTAGACAATAATCAACTCAACAAATCCAAACTCAGATCTCAAAACTGCCCATGATTCATAGATTTGATGAGTTGACCTCTACTAGTACTAGCTTCCTAATACGACAATTCCCAACCTCAGAAAGTTTAATTACCCAGAAGCAGCACCCAGAATTTACTAGAATGTGAAAATTAATGCCCAAATTTACTTCAAGTGAAACTAGATCACTGATTTTTAAATTTTGAGTACATTTTCTGGGTATGTAGTGATTCTGTTCCCTGCCCATTAGACAGCTATATAAAGGGCATGCAAATGGTTATATTTTCAACTCTTTCAGTCATTAATCAAACACCTCTCTCTCACATGGCTTCTTCCATCCACTTGTCCCTCCTCATCTTCACTCTCCTCTCTCTCTCACCTGCCCTTGCTAAGTCCTCTTTCCACCCACATGCCCTCCTCCTCCCCCTTAAAAAAGACCCTCTTACCCTCCTGTACATTACCCAGCTCAACCAGAGGACTCCTCTAGTCTCAGAAAACTTAGCTCTCGACCTCGGCGGCGAATTCTTGTGGGTAGACTGTGAAAAAGGATACTCCTCCACCACCTACCGCGCTGCACGGTGTGGCTCCGCCAAATGTTCCCTCGCCGGAGCTGAAACATGCGTAGACTGCTTCTCTGCCAGTAGGCCAGGGTGTAGCAAAAACACTTGTGAGCTATTCCCTGAGAACACCGTCATTAGCGCCGCCACCAACGGCGACCTGGGTTCTGACGTCGTTTCGATTCAGTCGACCGACGGGGTGAACCCTGGGAGGGTTGTTTCTATGCATCATTTCCTCTTCGTTTGTGCACCCACGTTCCTCTTAAAAGGTAGATTAACGGGAAGTTTCCTACTCCTACTATTTTTTATTTATTTATTCCTCAAAATGCTACTCCTAAAATATATGTGTCGAAATTTATGTTTACCCATTTTAGGACTTATAGGACTTTTTACAAAATTAGAAGCCATAAGATTCCCCGGTTGTTCCAATTGACTTAAGTTAATTTTTAGGTCGATAAATTTTGAGAGAATAACGTATCTCGTAACACAAAATAAATTTTTTTTTTTTTTTTTTGAGTTTAAGTTAGAAATGATCAATCCTCAGATTTTACTTTTACTTTTTGATAATTTATTCTATTTTTAAAAAGTCAACATATGGGAGAAATATAATTATTGCACTTTTTTAATTGAACTCTTTAAAGAAGCCCTTCAATTAATGTCAGACTGCAATTAGGGCATTTGACTCAATGATTCGATCGAATTTATGAAACAAAATTTGAACTATGCTTCTATCACAATAACAAATTACGATATTAGCAAGGCCAACATTTGCATTTGATTTTTGTCTTTCTTATTCATTAGTCTGTCTTTATAAAATCGAGTTGTTCTGTCAAAAAAAATTTATGTACCCTCCGTCATTTAATGTGAAAATATGCGAGGTTTATGCGTAGCATTCAAAGATTAAAAGTGATATTAGACCATCAGGATCATTTAAGGGTTTCATTAGAGGTGCGACATAATATATTTTCCTTGTGTAAATTTGGTTAGACATTCAGAAATACAGTATAAGAAAGAGAATGAGATTTCATGATTCGTTGATCAAATCCTACCCTAATTTGTGTTTTCGTCAATCTGTCTAAATTGATCATATATTTCTTGATTTATGCAACACAGGTCTTCCAAGTGGTGTAAGAGGCATGGCAGGACTAGGAAGGACCAAAATCTCACTTCCTTCCAAATTCTCTTCTCATTTCAGATTCAAGAAAATATTCGCCATTTGTCTAGGTGCAAGCGGGGTCGTATTCTTCGGCCCCGGACCTTACCATTTCCTTCCATTTGGTCAAGACGTTTCAACTGGCCTAATTTACACCCCTCTCCTCCTCAACCCTATCAGCACCACGGCCGCTTACTCAAAACCATCTGCCTCTTCCGACTACTTCATCGGAGTCACATCGATCCAAATCAACCAAATAAAAGTACCCAATATAAATGCATCGCTGTTAGCCATAGACCACAAAGGAAACGGCGGAACAAAAATCAGCACCGTGACCCCCTACACTGTTTTACAAACTTCAATTTACAATGCCGTGCTCAACTTTTTCCAGAATCAGCTCTCCGGGGTGCCCACAGTGGAGGCGGTGGCGCCTTTCGGGTTGTGCTTTAACTCGACGAACATTATTCCCAGCACGCGGGTGGGACCTAGTGTGCCGCCAATTGATCTAGTGTTGCAAAATGCGACTGTGTTTTGGAGGATATTCGGGGCGAATTCGATGGTGCAGGTTGGTGATGAAGTTTTGTGCTTAGGGTTTGTGGATGGAGGTATGCATCCCAAGACTTCAATTGTGATTGGTGGGTATCAGATTGAGGATAATTTACTGCAGTTTGATCTTGGTGCTTCTAGGCTTGGGTTTAGCTCATCTCTCCTGTTTAGGGAAACAACTTGTTCCAATTTCAACTTCACATCAAATGCTTAGAGGATTTCAAGAGTTCGATCAAATGGTGCAGACATTCATAATGTTACTCATTAAATTTTATGAAACATTTCTAGGTCTGTATTGCTTTTTAATCAACTTTCTACATTAGGAACAAATGAAAATAATTGTATAAGGTGGTTTGAATGTTCTTTTATTGATGTGACATGTAATAAATTCCCGATCATTAATGAATTCTGCTAATTTCTCATTACTCACGGAGTACAGAGTACTATGTGACGTTGTTCACTTGCGCATTCCTAGCAAATTACATAGCTATTACTCCTAATTGAATGGGTGAGACGTGGTAACACATTTTTGTTACGGGAGTAAGAATGTAAGATAATGATTGGCCCATGCACCCTGTAGCATCACTTCGTGAATATCTATACTACAATTTTCTATTTATTCATAGAATTGCTTGACTAATCAATGCAACCTATGCACAAAAATGCACACATCAAATGTAAATCCATTAAAATAAAAAACATATGCAAATAGAGCATGTACAGTAGACTCTCTAAATTTCCTCCTATCTCTATTTTACCAAGCTAAACATTAAATTTGAGCTCCAATTGAGCCTCCCTAAATAGGTTAACAAAATACATATGTGAATAGTGCCTCCTTATATCACCTCTCATTTAGGGCGCCAGTGCGCCACTATTCACTCCCCAACTCTTCTTTAATCTTTTTTTTCTCTCCTCTTATGTGTGTATATATATTATATGTATTAGTTTATATTATTTAATTGGTATAGAGAGTAATATAGAGGATTGTTGGAGTACGTGTTGAAAGAGATGTGAGAAAGTAAAATACTATCCACCAATCTTTCTAGGGAGGATTTATGTCCTTGTTGGATGCTCTAAGGGCATCTTCAACCGACAAATCTCCATTCCTCCATTTTGGAGGATCAAAATATAATTTTATATTCAAAAAGTGAATTTGAAGGGTTTCACTATTCATGTGAGCTCCAACCCAATAATCTTCATTCCTCCATTTCTTAAACATATTGGTTGTATCATTAGAGGGTGAGGACAAAAAAAGTACATGAGAGGAATTTGGAAAGATGAATAGTGAAATGGAGGTGATCCTCCATAAATTTTTGATCCTCCATATTTGGAGGGTGAAAAACAATTTTCCAAATTGGAGGAGAAAATGAAGGATGGGTTGGGAAGAGGTTTTCCTCCAAAACGGAGGAATGAAGGCAAAAATGAAGTTATGAAGAGTGGGTTGAAGATGCCCTAATCACTAACGAAATACTTACCTACTCCATATCTGTTGCTTCTATTTTCATTAACAACACAACTATTCTAGCTAAAACCATAGAGGGAGGCAGGGCCCAGCTCAAGATTTGACTGTAATTGGGTGGGCAAACATTAAATTAAAATAATAAATTGTAGTATGAAAGACAATATTATTTTTGTCATCATAAATTCGATCAAACTATTCAATTACTAAGAGATCGTTATCTTTTGTACCTTTCGAATTTTAAAAAGAAAAAATTGTATTACGAAATAAGAGTATTTTAAAAAATAAAATTTTATTTTTTTCCAAGGCTTGTGGCTGGATGAACAAGTATTAGATTGTTCAAAATAACATTATATAATTCTAACAAAATGAGTGACTCCAATCATCTTTACACATAGCGGTTATGTAAATAATAAGGACTCATTTAGCTGGGGATGAGGAGGTTGGAAGACTCATTGAACAATCTACGACCATAGTTTGGTACCAAATATCCCCCTCCATTTATGCCTCCTCCCCTTTTAATCCCCTCATCCTCTTACAGTCTTATTTATGGGCAACTTGTTTAAAAGTCATAGACAAAGAATTTGTAACCCCATTAATCCACCAAATAAGTTTATAACTTATTCAGTCCTAACACTAGCATCTTTTTTATTTTTTACCAAATTTTTTTTATACATTTATGAAAGTGCCAAAAATTTTTATACCCTATGAAAGTACCTAAAATCCTAGAGTACCCTATGAAAATGCCTAGAATACTAGGGTACCCTATGAAAGTGTATAAACCACTAAAACATTATAAAAAGAAAGTGCATCCTATGGTACCCTTTGAAAATGTTTAAATTCTAAAAAAAATAAAAATTGGTGAACCTTAGACCTTGTAAAACTTTAATATGGATTAAATGACATAATAAGTCCACACTTCTGAACCCTAAAACAATTACCCCCTCATTTATTTCGTACCACTCCAACCCTATCCATTTTTAATCTCCCTCCCTAATTACGTCCTTACCCTCCTTCCTAACCCACCCCCAAAGTATTTACAAATTTTTTTTTGAAAATTTGTTTCCCTTAATCTATTTATAAGAAAATGTTTATAAAAAATTCCTTATTTTTGAAAATGTTTTCAATTTTTTTTTGAAAAACTAGTTTTCAAAATTTTCTTATATATATAAAAAACTGTTTCAAAAGGTATTATTTTAAAAAAAAAACTATTTTAGAAACTAGTTTTTGTTTTCAAAAAAACTGTTTTCAACAAATATTTTTCAAAAAGTTTTTTTTAATTAAGAACTTTTTGAAAAATATTTTATTTTGAAAGTTCTTAATTTTTGTCTCAATGTTAGATTGGGTTACTGTAGCTTCATTGTTGAACATTATAATTGTAAAATTAGTTGTGTAATCTAATTTAATACCATAATTTAATAAGGGCATGCACAAGGACAAACATGTCATTTTCTAGCTTTTTACATTAGCTGCACAACCATATCCATCTTTCTTACATAATCATCTAAATCAATTACTAATTTATCCACCATTCAGGCATTTATATTTGTCACATTAATGTGAGTCCACTTTTCATAGATAATACTCCAATTATTTTATCTTCCCTTACTATTTAATCTACCAAATCTCACCCCGCATGCAATTGGACCGTAAAGGAAGAAATATAAAAAAGAGAGAGACCTCTTGGATGACGCGTCCTTGCCTTGAAGCTATCTCGAGTATAATACTAGAACAAAAACAACTCACCAAACAACAAGCTCTTTCAACCGCACTAGCACTGCGGCCGCATACTCAAAACCCACGACCGCCTCCTCCGACTACTTCATCGGTGCCGCATCAATCCGAATCAACCAAATAACGGTGCCCAATATCAATGCATCCCTGTTATCCAAAGACCGCGAAGGAAACGGCGGAACCAAAATCAGCACCATGACTCCCTACACGGTTTTACAAACTTCGATTTACAACGCTGCTGTGACGGAATTTTTTCAGAACCAACTCTCTGGGATACCCACGGTGGCGGCGACGCCTCCTTTCGTGTTGTGCTATAATGTGACAAATTTTCTCAGTACCCGGGTGGGATACAACGTGCCTCCAATTGATCTGGTGTTGCAGAATGAGACGGTAACTTGGACGATTTTGGGGGCGAATTCGATGGTGCAGGTTAGTGACGAGGTTATGTGCTTAGGATTTGTGGACGGAGGTTTGAATCCGAGGACTTCAATTGTGATTGGTGGGTATCAGATTGAGGATAATTTTACTACAGTTTGATCTTGGTGCATCAAGGCTTGGGTTTACCTGCTCTTTCCTGTTTAGACAAACAACTTGTGCTGATTTCAACTTCACATCTAATGCTTAGAGCATCTCCTACCCATTTCTATTTTTTTAAAATGGAAAATAGAGGTGACACATTGAGGGGAGATTTTATAATTAATGTCATCTTTTTATCACTTTTTGTACTTTTTTGGAGAATTTTGGAGGGATTCATCATCTTTTTGTACTTCAACCCATCTCTATTCCTTCAAAATGAGATTTGGTTCTCTATTTTTTGAGGATCAAAATAGTTTTGGAGGACCAAATCTCTAAAAAAGATAGTGGGACCCTCCAAGAATCTCTATAAGTGAAGAAAAGAGGACATTAATTACAAAATCTCCCCTCAATGTGTCACCTCCATTCTCCATTTTAGAAAAATAAAGATGGATAGGAGATGCTCTAGGGGGTTTCAATACTTTATAAGAGGACAAAGATGCGGTATATCTACCGGGAGGCAAATAAGTGTGCCACGCATTGGCGAAGGACACAATGATATTGATCTTCAGGGTCTGCATTTTTATGTTTCTAGTCCGGAATTTGTTTCATCTTTCTTCGACGGTGTTAATTTTTTATAAGGCTAACGGTGTTAATGTTTTTCATGAAATGACCGACACGCTCTTATTGTACGTATATTTTCCACCTTTTTAAAAAAAAGTAGAGTTAAAAAACTTTTTCCAACAAAATTAAATTGTTTTTCATTTTGAAAAAATACTAGTACTTTTTAAACAAAAAGTATCGAAAATATTTTTTGGAGGAAAAAAAAAAACTAGTTTTTTAAACTGTTGTTTATAAATTTATTTTTTCAGAATTTTAAAAATAAATTTATTTTTTAGAATTTAATTTATTTTTTCAAAATAACGATTTACCACAAACTAATTTTTTCTTCGAATAATTTTTTTCTAATTTTTTGAGAAAATAAATTTTTTCTTCGATAATTCTGTTTAGAAAAGTAACTAATTTTTTCTTCGATAATTTTTTTAAACAAAGTATCTAATTTTTTCTTCGTTACTTTTTTCTACAAAAAATTCCAAAAATAAAATTAGTTTTTTTTGTGAAAAAAATTCTCTTCAATAATTTTTTTCTATAAGCTATTTTTTAATAATGAAAAACGATTTAAATTTTAAATGAAACTTTTTTAACTCTATTTTTTCATTAATAATTTTTTTAGGGTGGAGAATATATATACTAATGCTACTACAGTATTTTTAACTACTTCTTTTGAAATTTTTTTGATGAAAAAAGTTTTTGCAGTGAAACAATAATAATTTTCTTTTTTTTAAAACAGTTTTCGAAATTCGGAATTTTTGAAAATGTTGTATTGGATTAAAAAATTAATTTGTAGTAAACAGTTATCTTAAATAATAAAGTTTACTCTATTTTTTTAACCTGAAAAATAAATTTAAAAAAACAGTTTAAAAACTTTTATCAAAACTTTTTTTCCCTAAAAAAAATTCGAAATGAAAAAAAAATTGAAAAAAAATCATTGATACTTTTTGTTTAAAAACTATTTTTTTGAAAATAAAAAACGATTTAATTTTGTTGGAATTTTTTTTTTAATAAATTGCTATTTTTACAATTTGCTTACGAAAATCAAATCTAAACTGAACGTAGAAGATCGCACACAAAATCCCAAATATGGCACACCGTTTAGCAATTTTTCCAATTTCTTGGGCTAATGAGTTCCATGGTGAAAAAAATCCAAAGTCAGACTTCTTTGATGTGCTGAGGGCAGTTGCCATCTTTGACCTCTACAAAGCAGTCAACCCCAACCCATCAGAACAGCAACTATATAAAGGGGCAATCACCTCCTCAATCTTCAACCCAAACCCAACATCAACTCTCTCCCAGTCATTTCCACAAACACTTATCTATCTCACATGGCTTCTTCCTTCCATTTCTCTCTCATCCTCTTCTCTCTCCTCTTCCTCTTACCATGCCTAGCTCAGACCTCTTTCCGCCCCAAAGCCCTCCTCCTCCCAGTTCAAAAAGACCCTTCTACCCTCCAATACATTACCCAACTCAACCAGAGGACTCCATTGGTTCCAGTCCACTTAACTCTTGACCTGGGCGGCCAATTCTTATGGGTGGATTGTGACCAAGCAGACTTCTCCTCCACCACCTACCGCCCTTCGCGGTGTGGCTCCGCCTCTTGCTCTCTCGCCGGGTCTCGAGGCTGCACGACGGAGTGCTACTCTGCCGCTAGGCCAGGGTGCAACAACAACACCTGTGGGCTGTTCCCGTATAACCCCGTCATCCGTACCAGCACTGGCGGCGACCTTGGATCAGACGTCGTGTCGGTTCAGTCGACCAACGGGAAGAACCCCGGGAGGGTTGTTTCTGTTCCTCAGTTGCTCTTTGTCTGTGGGTCCACATTTCTCTTGGAAGGTACATTTTCATTCCTGCAGTACACTCGCCCCAATGTAATATTTAAAGGGGAAAAAAAAGTAGAGCTTTTCTTGGGGAACTATTTTCACACCCCTTTTATCACTAAACATCCTCTTTTTGTTTTTATTCATTTTGAAATTACTAAATTACACTCCTAGCATGAATTAGTTTTTCCAAAAGAATAGCAATTTGGTACTTTCAAGTGAATAAAGACAAAATGAAATGTTTCAGGATAAAAGGAGTGTGAAAATCATTTTCTTTTTTTTCTCAATCTCCTAAACTATCTACATTTTCGTACTTCGTGCTTTATTTTCTATCTTTTAAATGATCTACATCTTCTTCTTAGTTCCTAATCTATTGAGAGCACCTCCAACAACCTCGTTTTCTTCTTAGCCATTTTGGCAAGAAAAAGGTTGTTTGGCTAGCTTTATCCGGCGGCAGCACGCAATAGTCTCGCCATTTGAGTAAAAAAAAAAAAACACACGTCATCTTCTTCGGTGTCGCACAGGCGTGTGCATCACACGCGCCACGAGTAGATCAAACTCGCGTGACACACGCCTTCTTTTTTCGGCGCATGCGACCACTACCGTACCCCGCCAGCGACGTGGTTTGCACCAGTAGAATTGTCTCGACAAAGGGAACATCCTTCTAGTATCAAAACGATTTCAGGATGAACAATTTGTCTTCATCGGAATGTAGCTTCTTGGTCACGATTTGGCCGGCTAGGAGAAAGAGAACGCGAGGTGTACAATGACTGGCCCACCCAAGCGAGTCACTGTAGCGGAAATCTTCTTGGCGAGGACGATAGAGATGCTACTGGGTGCCAGAAATGGCGTTTTGCCTCGCCATCTTGCCTTCACAGGAGTTATAGTGAGGCTGTTGGAGATTGCCTGACACCTTCAATTTAGTCTCTCAACTACTCGTATGAATGCAAGCAATTGAGTCAAAATTGTTAACGGGACTTTACTTTTTAGACAGACAACAATCTACATGCACAAATTGCTATATGGGGTTTACTTTGGGGTTCCACACAAATAATCTAATTCATTCATTAATTTTAAAAAACGTTTTCCATTGATCTTGATAAAAATTAGCTAAATCAGATAAATCCAAGTGCTTGATCTTATATAACAAGTTTCTATTAAATGTTTAGAGTTATAAAAAAAATAGAAAGATTGGATTTAGCACTTATAGTTATTCGATTGAGCTATTTTTTCCAAAGCCTATCCAAAAAATATTTCCAAATTAATGAGTGGTTCGGATTGTTTGTGTGGGACACCGAAGTGGGCCCCAGGGAACTATCTGTGTGCATAGGTTCGTGCGCTTGTCAAGGCTATCACTTTTTCCATCCAAAAAGTGAAATGCCATTAGCGATTGGACTTAACTCTCTTATGATCTATGTTGAAATAAATCTATGAGTACTTGATTTGTATCTTGGCTCATTGGCTCCAACTATAAATCAGAACATTAATGTCATTTAAAACTCTCTTCATAGTCTCATAGGCTCCAACTATAAATGTTCAAGTTCCAGTTTCTATCCTAATTTAACCCGAACATACTGTACTAGATAGCATCTTAACTAGAAAATTCTCAGTTTTCAGGTTTTCACACATCAATTTTGCTCATACATATTTTCTAGAGATTTTTCTCTTTTATCTACTAAACTATCCACATATTTTCTACTTCGTCACTAAATTATTGAAACCATCAATTTAGTCCCTCAACTATCTGATTGTAAGCACACGTTCTAGCATACAAGATAAACACGCAAAATCCGCAAGCAACCTTAAGAACCACAAGGAAATAAGCGAGATATAATGTCATAGGCCCGAACCTATAGAACAACAAAATCTTGCCATCAAAATCTTCAAAATCAACATTTTAATCCTAGAAAACAACCTCTTCTTGTGAGACTTTTGCCGGTCCAGTTGTTCTACGAATTCCTCTGCAACTTGTTCTTCATAGTTGTTTAATGTTCACGACCTGAGATAAGAGCATATAATTCATAACTCATTTACAGCAGAGAATGCGATTAGATTTTTACAGAATGGTAACAAAACCAGAGTTGCTTAAAGGCTATAGCAGTTTCAGTTTATGTGCCACTGTGTAGAAATGTCAATAATGTAAAGCTTTTGAATTAGCATAATTGCATGCCATAAATCATACCTTAAACATTATGGATGAGATCATTTGAAGCACTTCTAAACCTAAAACAGTTAGATATAGACAAATATATGTAACTTTTGATTTTGAAAGTTGAAGCAGTTTTGAAAAGCTTTTTCTTTAACAGGTCTTGCCGGTGGTGTAAAGGGCATGGCTGGCCTTGGAAGGACTAAAGTCTCTCTTCCTGCCCAATTCTCTGCCGCTTTCAGCTTCCCCAGAAAATTTGCTGTTTGTTTGAGCTCTTCAACAAGATCTAACGGTGTAATATTCTTTGGTAATGGACCATATATGTTGCTTCCTAATACAGATGCCTCAACCTCCCTCATTTACACCCCACTCATTGTCAACCCGGTGAGCACCGCCGGATCTTATTTTCAAGGCGAGGCTTCTTCTGACTACTTCATAGGAGTAAAATCGATCAAAATCAACCAAAAAACAGTACCTAATATCAACGCATCCTTGTTATCCATACATCAAGGAAGCGGGGGAACCAAAATCAGCACTGTGAATCCCTACACAGTTTTGGAAACCTCAATATACAAGGCAGTGACAGAGTTTTTTATCAAAGAGCTGTCTGGAGTACCAAGAGTGGCGGCGGTTGCACCTTTCGGGTTGTGCTTTAATTCGAAGAACATTGCCGGCACCCGGGTGGGACCTGCTGTGCCATCCATTGATCTTGTGTTGCAGAATGAGAATGTGTATTGGAGGATTTTCGGGGCAAACTCGATGGTGCAAGTTAGTGATGAGGTTTTGTGCTTGGGTTTTGTGGATGGAGGTCTGAATCCAAGGACTTCAATTGTGATTGGAGGGCATCAGATTGAGGACAATCTTTTGCAGTTTGATCTTGGTGCATCAAGGTTGGGGTTCAGCTCATCACTCCTATTTAGGCAAACAACTTGTGCCAACTTCAACTTCACTTCCAATGCTTAGAGTTCCAATCCTTCCATTGCTTTATACCCAGAACGAAGATTCTGAAGATTTTTCTGGCAAAAATTACGGGTTATAAATTGTATTTCTGGTTTATTTCATACTTTTTTTTTTTTTTGAGAATAAATGGCCATGATTTTGCTAGGTAGCATCAACGATGTAGTCTCTTGGTTTATTTCATACTTGGTTTCCTTGGGTTGGATGTATGCATGTATGACAGTCTGGGGTTTGCTCATGGTTTGTTTTATGCAAGTTGCTTAGATGGTTTGTCACAAGTTTGCTTGTTGTGATTATGGTTTGGTATACCACTGGACTGCTCGATGCCGGTGTCTTGATGCTTGTGGTTTTCGATTAGATGCACCGTGCTTAGTTTAGTTTTTTTGTTTATGTTGTTTTTTTCCACTACACAAAAAACAAATTGTGCTTCGTTCTTAGGCCTTATGTGGCATGTGCTAGCCGTCAGCGTCCTTGGGCATTTTGTTGGGTCCCTTATCTGTTAGCGATAGTTTGGATTTTGTGTCCTTCGTGTGTGGCGGATCTGTACGCTATTGTAACTCCTAATTATGTTATGCTCTATAGGTCTGAAGCTCAGTCATGACAGCTGCAACTTCATTTAGGTCTTCGCTAGTCGCCGACGTCTTTTCTTTCCTTTTTTTTGAACCCAGGAAACATAAAATTCATTAATCATATAAAATTACAAAGACGACTCCGTGTAAGATTATGAGCATCCTTAACATCTTGGCGGGTGGTCTTAATTACATTAACATAATCAAGAGATGAGACAACATCTAAGATATCAAAAGTGTTTTTTTTAACCCGGACGTCCGGGTCAATTTGCAAGCACCTTGACTAATTCCGAGACTATGGAGGTAACGTACGGGTATGACTCGTAGTAGCCCTAAATGTTTGCTGGCAAAGGAAATCTAATATGAGACTTTAGATGAGAGCAAACACCTTAAAATTGATTCAAATCTGCAATAGAATTAGGTCCCATTCTACTAAGCTTGGTTTTTTGGACTTTTTGATTATGCATATGTGATGAGAATGATCAATTTCGAAATGCATGCTAAAAAAAAAAAAAACCCATAAGGCGAAAAGCCGCTCCTAAAATCTGTATCTACGTCGCAAATGTGCATTGTCTTTCCTTCTTCATCCTTCGATATTTTTACAATTTGCTTCCAAAAATCAAATCTAAACTGAATTGTCGCCCCATTAATACCAAATGCCATTAAACTTGAATGCAGAAGATCGCACACAAAATCCCAAATTTGGCTCACAGTGAGCTCACTAGATACGTGTAGTGAGCTCTCTCAGCTGTCCGATCCGAAATCAACAGTTTGGATCATCTTACACTTCAAAAAACACTTTTACATTTACTTTAACTCTAATTTATCTGAACCGTTAATATCTGATCGGACGGCTAAGAATGCTCACTACACGCATGTAATGCTCACTACAGGCCCCTCGGTTCCGGCTCTCACGGTTTAGCAATTTTTTAATTTCTTGGGGTAAATGAGTTCCATGGTCACAAAATGTCCCAGATTCTCTGTATCCAAAATTCTTGTGCCTCCAGAAGGATTATGGGTCATTAAATTATGATTTTTATTTTTATGTTTTTATATTTTTAAGTGATTCAAAGACCAAAAAACTCCACGGAGGTACAAGAAGTTTTCAGCAAAAAAGATCTGTAACCATTCTTATCCATCAGAGTTCTTTGATGTGCTGAGAGCAGCCGCCACCTTTGACCTCTACAAAGCAGTCAACCCCAACCCATCAAAACAGCACCTATATATAAATGGGCAATCACCTCCTCCATCTTCAACCCAAGCCCAACATCAACTCTCTCTGTCATTTCCACAAACACTTATCTATCTCATGCACATGGCTTCTTCCTTCCATTTCTCTCTCCTCCTCTTCTCTCTCCTCTTACTCTCACCATGCCTAGCCCAGACCTCTTTCCGCCCCAAAGCCCTCCTCCTCCCAGTTCAAAAGGACCCTTCTACCCTCCAACACATTACCCAACTCAACCAGAGGACTCCTCTAGTCCCAGTCCAGTTAACTCTCGACCTCGGCGGCCAATTCTTATGGGTGGATTGTGACCAAGGATACTTCTCCTCCACCACCTACCGCCCTTCGCGGTGTGGCTCCGCCTCATGCTCCCTCCCCGGGTCTACATTCTGCACGACGGAGCGCTACTCCGAGGCTAGGCCAGGTTCCAACAACAACACGTGTGGGCTGTTCCCGTATAACCCCATCATCAGTACCAGCACCGGCGGCGACCTAGGATCAGACGTCGTGTCTGTTCAGTCGACCGACGGGAAGAACCCCGGGAGGGTTGTTTCTGTTCCTCAGTTGCTCTTTGTTTGTGGGTCCACATTTCTCTTGGAAGGTACATTTTCATTCGTGCAGTACACTCGCCTCACTGTTCTATTTAAACGGAAAAGATGGCGTATTTTTATTTTTATTTTTTCTTTCTTTTATCTCCTAAACTATATGTATATGCATTTTCCTACTTACTTCCCTATTCCATTTAAACTATCAATTTTAAATCTCTGATAAAAAAAAAAAAACTACTCATATGAGTGCCAGCAATTGAGTCAATCTTAACGGGACTTTTTTCTTTTTTTTTTTGAACGGAAAAAAAAAATCTTAACGGGACTTTACTTTTTAGACGAAAACCATCTACGTGGTGCACATGCTGATATATGGGGTCCACTTTGGGATCCCTCATATCACTCGTGAACAATCTAATTCGTTCATTAATTTTATATATATATTCCATTTATCTTGTAAAAAATTAGCTAAATCGAATAAATCAAAGTGCTTGATCTAATATTCTATATTATCTATTAAATGTTTAGAGTTATGAAAGATAGGATGATTGGATCAAGCACTTATAGTAGTTCAATTGAGCTATTTTTCCAGTGGCCATCCGAAAAAATATTTCAAAATTAATGGAAAGTTCAAATTGTTTCTGTGGGACCCCGAAGTGGGCCCATGGAGCAATTTGTGCACACATGCGCTAAGCAAGGCTATAACTTTTTCCGTCCAAAAAGTGAAACCTCATTAGCTATTGGACTCAATTGCTTGCAATTAGCTTGTTGAGGGACTAAATTGATGGTTTCAATAGTTTAGTGGCAAAGTACAAAAAATGTGGATAGTCTAGCGGATAAATGTGAAAAAGAACTCCAGAAAATGTGTATGACCAAAATTGATGTGTGAAACCCGAAAACAGAGAATTTTCTAGCTAAGAAGCTATCTGGTAGTATTTTCAGGTCAAATTAGGATAGAAACTGGAACTTAAACATTTATAGTTGGAGCCTATGAGACTATGAATAGATTTTTAAATGACATAGTTGGAGCCTATTAACCAAGATTCAAATCAAGTGTTTGTAGATTTATTTCGACACAAATCATAAACGAGACTAGATAGCGTTCTAGCATACAAGATAAACACTCGAAATCCAAAAGCAACCTTGAGAACCACATGGAAATAAGCCGCGACATATAGTGTTATAGGCCAAACCCAACCCAACCTATAAAACAACAAAATCTCGCCATCAAAATCTTAATCCTAGAAAACCAACCTCTTCTTGTGAGACTTCTGCCCGTCCAGTTGTTCGTTTAACGTTCACGACCTGAGATGAGAACATATAACTCATAACTCATTTACAGCAGCGTATGCAATTAGATATTTACGGAATGGTAACAAAACCAGAGTTGCTTAAAGGCTAAAGCAGTTTCAGTTTATGTGCCACTATATGTAGAAATGTCAATAATGTAAAGCTTTCGATAAATCATATCTTAAAAATTGTGAATGAGATCATTTGAAGCACTTCTAAACTTAAAACAGTTACATATCTGAAACTTGTAATTTTGAAAAGGAAGCAGTTTTTAAAAGGTTTATCTTTAACAGGTCTTGCCGGTGGTGTAAAGGGCATGGCTGGCCTTGGAAGGACTAAAGTCTCTCTTCCTGCCCAATTCTCTGCCACTTTCAGCTTCCCCAGAAAATTTGCTGTTTGTTTGAGCTCTTCAACAAGATCTAACGGTGTAATATTCTTTGGTAATGGACCATATATGTTGCTTCCTAATACAGATGCCTCAGCCTCCCTCATTTACACCCCACTCATTTTCAACTCGGTGAGCACCACCGTAGCTTCTTTTAAAGGCGATGCCTCGTCTGACTACTTCATAGGAGTAAAATCGATCAAAATCGGCGGAAAAACAGTACCTAATATCAACTCATCCTTGTTATCCATACATCAAGGAAACGGAGGAACCAAAATCAGCACTGTGAATCCCTACACAGTTTTGGAAACTTCAATATACAAGGCTGTGACAGAGTTTTTTATCAAAGAGCTGTCTGGAGTACCAAGAGTGGCGGCGGTTGCGCCTTTCGGGTTGTGCTTTAATACGAAGAACATTGGCAGCACCCGGGTGGGACCTGCTGTGCCATCCATTGATCTTGTCCTGCAGAGTGAGAGTGTATTTTGGAGTATTTATGGGGCGAACTCGATGGTGCAAGTTAGTGATGAGGTTTTGTGTTTAGGATTTGTGGATGGAGGTCTGAATCCAAGGACTTCAATTGTGATTGGAGGGCATCAGATTGAAGACAATCTTTTGCAGTTTGATCTTGCTGCATCAAGGTTGGGGTTCAGTGCATCACTCCTGTTTAGGCGAACAACATGTGCCAACTTCAACTTCACATCCAATGCTTAACGAGTTTCAATCTTCCCATTTCTTTATACTTACCAGAACAAAAAGAAAAAGAAAAAATCAGACGAAAGTGTCTGCAATGTAGTTTGGCGGCACTGCCTCGGTCCACTTGTCCTGTGGAGTGTGGCCTCCGTTCTGACTGAATGCAGTGTACAACACGATATTCTGAAGACATTTTTGGTAAAATTACGAAGCATGTACTGTTTTCCAGTTTTTGTTTTTTTTTACATTATTTTATACTTTGCATAAGTGGCCTTGATTGTGTGAGGTGGCATCACAGATGTAATCTTTTATCTTGTGCAACTCCAATAAATTTTGGCGAATAAATTTACTTTAAACTTCTTCTTCCTTCTTTTTTTTTTTTTTCTTCTTAGGAGGTTCTTTCTGAGTGTGATTGTGGTTGTGACGTTTTCGGCCATTGTTCTGACTTCATTGTATGGATAATTGTCACGTTTCATGTAGGCTTGAGATGATGTTTCATTAATATTCTCCTCTTCCATAGTGAGTTATCTGCTGATCTTTGTCTGTGGATGTAAGATTGTAAGCTTTTAGCTGAACCACATAAAAGCAGTGTATTTTTATGGCTGCTTTGTTTTCTTTTTTCATATTCTCATTTTAAGCAAGTGATGAGTAAGAAAAGGAGGGTGGTTCAGGTGTAAGGCTAACTAATCCATTCCAGAAACTGTTTAAATATGGTTAGATTTAGCCTCTTTCTTGGAACACTGAAGAAGCATGAGTTAACCCTTTTTCTTACTTCTCTGAGCAACACAAGTTTTGTGTTGAAGCAACACTCCACCTTAATTACTCCTTACATTTGAGGAACCAAAACAGTGTGAAATAACAAACACATCCTCACCCATAGCCTCCTCTTTGCTTTAGATACATATATAAATATATGCATAACTCCCCCGGAATGCAAGAAAAAGGTACAACCCTTTTTTTCTATTCTGCATGTTCTTTGCATCAGCATTGCCTCTCTAAAAGATCTTTAAAACCACACTCTTCCCACCCTTCAGACTTTATTAGCAGTGAGGAAAGTTTGATCTGTGATCATGAAGCAGTTGTTTGAGGCTAAACCATCACCTGATGTTTCTAATCAGGCGTCGACTAGTGGACAATTCCAATGTGATCAGGAGATGGGCTCTAATGTTATATCAAGGAATGTCGATCATCAAATAAAGAATGCCGCTTGTCCATGCTTCCCACATGGGATGGATCTGAATTCCTTGCGCCCAGTAAGAAGAGCGCTCCCGAAATGCTAACCCAACGCCTAATGACTTGTGTGGCTCAGATTCAATCTGGATGTGGCTCACAGGCCACAGAACACCAGATATGAATCTGAATTCTGAAACACACTCTTATTTTCTGCGCACTTTTTTTCTATTTGCAATCTTTCCTTTGTAAATTCAGTGCAAATGTTTGTGTCAACTAATTACTTGGTATGCAGGTTTTAGCAGAGGCAGTGGGGACTTTCATTCTGATGTTCTGTATATGTGCGATCATAGCGATCACACAGCTGATGAGAGGGGAAGTTGGTCTCTTGGAATATGCAGTCACCGCAGCTTTATCAGTAGTCGTCGTTGTTTTCTCCATAGGAGCAATCTCTGGAGCTCATGTCAACCCTGCTGTCACAATTGCTTTTGCGACTTCTGGTCAATTTCCATGGTCCAAGGTCGGTACTAAGCCATTCCAATTCGGTACATACAGAGAAAACATATACATAATCGGACACAGAACACTCACAGGAGGCGGGTTTATTTCACCCCCTATTAAAAAAACAAAATAGAAACTTGGAAACGAAAACATCTAGTTTAACTCATTATATACAGGATACCAACCCCTTAAGCAGATATTGGTAGGTACCTTTTGATTCAATATTTTCCTCATTCTGGTTTGATTGTGTTGTCGCTCTATAGCTCGGATTAGGTTTATTGCTTGATGAATTGCATTGTTGATATTGAGCCCGAATAGGAAAGGGTAGGTAGTAGGTACGCGTAGTCTGTGAGTCATCATTGTTTATGGACTTGTCTTTTTCCATTCGAATATCAATTTGTATATACTTTTGTGGTTTCTGAAATTCAAGTTGTTTGTATATGTTCCTGTTGAAGGTTCCTCTTTACATTATAGCACAAGGCATAGGTTCTCTCTTGGCAACATATGTGGGGAAGTTAGTCTATGGTATAAACTCAGAGCTTCTGACAACGACACCGGTGCATGGATCCGCTGCTGCCTTTTGGGTGGAGTTCATAGCAACTCTCATCATCATGTTCCTAGCTTCCGCATTGGCACATCAAGCTAAATATGTAAGACTGATTTCTCATACTTTTGTGGCTACAAAGTTACAAATCGATTACACAGAGAAAATGAATCCTTATTTGAGCTTAAGATGGTTTCGTATGGATATAATTTGTACAGCATTATGCATAGAATCGTTTTGAGAAAAACTATCTTAACTCTGAATTATTCGTGCTTTGAATTGATTTGAGATTATAATTTGATTCTCATTATTTTCCTTTTTCATTTTTTAACAAGAAAAACGATGAAGAGTTTGCTATCGCTGAAAGTTTTCGTATCATTTTCAGTTTTGTTTAAAGCTCCTATTTGAAGTTTTGGGAACAACTTTTTGGTGTATCCAAAACTTTTGTGAAAGAGAGACTCATGTCCCGTGGCGTTTGAGTACCTCAAAACTAAGTTCTAACTTGGAATCTAATCTTCTGCAGATAGGCCAATTGGCTGGCTTCATTGTTGGGTCAGCTATCGGGCTTGCAGTGCTAATCACAGGGCATGTCCAAACACACTTTCCATATCTACTAATGCTTGTGTTTCTTTACCTTTGTACCATAATCTTGTTGTGGTCTTCAATTTCAGGCCTGTTTCAGGAGCATCAATGAACCCAGCAAGATCACTTGGCCCTGCCATTGTGTCGTGGAAATTCAGTGGTATATGGATTTACCTTACTGCCCCTACTATTGGAGCTGTTGGGGGTGCATTCCTTTACCGTGCTTTACGCATTCGCTGCGATCCGTGTTGTTCCAATCCCTCCCCTGATAACGCTCAACGAAGACAACCGTCACAACAGCGTCTCTGATTACCCGGTTCATGTGGGACGGATATTACATGTACACTGGTTAGCAAAAGAAAGAGAAAAGAGACTTAAGAATATGGAGGGCTATATAGGTGTGTGATAAATTGCTTACCCAGAATTACTGAAACTTTAACTTTGATGTCTATTTAAAATAATGGAGGTTATATTAAGGAAAATTGAACCTAGGCTCAGAATTTATACTCTGATTTTTATATTTTATTTGAGGGTGGAGAATTGTAATAATTTTACAAACTCAAATCATCTATCATTTGATCATCTTTTTGCATAGTGGGATCCTTTTTCTGTGGCAAGGACATCTAATCCAAGCAATGACCTCAGAACCACATGTATCAGTTTCACGCCCTTTCAAATTTACCATGATGGAAAGCACAGGATTCCTATTTGAGACAATAATGTTTGTTACTCCATTCTCTTTGTGGCTCCATCCCTAAATTCACATTGTTCTTGCAATGCGGAAATAATACCCTCCGTCCTTGTTAAGTATGGCTTTGTTCGGATTGCTGTTTGGCCATTTTCCAAAAACGAATTGGGTGGTACCAGTGGACCCACTAAATATTCAATTATTTGACTAAACCAAACTTTTTTCACTTTCCATATTAAAATACCCTCCAACTGGGCCCACCCAACCTCTTCCTCTCTCTCTCTCTCTCTCTCTTGACTGCTAGATAAAACCCAACCCTCTCTCTCAAAAAACTTTTTCTCCATTTGGTATAGGGCCCACTAAGGTCACCATTTAATTTTTTCACCAATTTCGTCAGGGGAATTGATAATCGCACTCCAAAAAGTGATGGAGCCCAAAGTTTACAAATGGTTTTTCCAAAACTACCCTGGCAAAGATTCTATAATTTTTTGGTACTCTAAAAAAAAAAATTACTCTTCTCCTTTTCCTCATTTGTTAACGAGGGTTTTTCAATACGAAATGACCATCCTATCAGTAGTCTTAAACGTATATCCGACCCATCCAAAACACTTTTTGGACGGTCTGGATTAAGAGAGAGAAAGGGGAGAGAGAGAGAGATCTGGGTTGTATTTTACATTGTTAGCTTGTTGAGCAACTTTGCAATATCTTTCAGATAAAAAAATAAAGTACTTTTGTGGGGGATTTTTTTTTTTTCTTTTTAACTGAATTAAACTACTAATAGCGATCTTTAATTTGGTGCAAAAAAAATTTGAAAAAATGTATACGAAAGTATTTTACATTGTTAGCTTGTTGAGTTGGCTTTGCAATATCTTTCGGATAAAAAAATAAAGTAATTGCGCACTTAATTTTTTATTTATTTTTCATTGCTAAAAAATTTGAAATTTTTTGTATGAAATAATTTAAACCCAACGAGCCAGCAATGTAAAGTACTTTCGTATAAATTTTTTAAAATTTTTTCGAATCAATTAAAATCTCTTTTGTAGTTTATTTTTCTGCAAAAAAAAAATAAAAAATTATGCATGATTTATTTTTTATTTTTTATCCGAAAAATAGTACAAAGCCAACTCAATAAACCAACAATGTATAATACTTTCGTATATAATTTTCTAACTTTTTGAGCATCAAAAGAAAGATCTCTACTAGAATTTTAATTTGGTGCAAACAAAAATAAAAAATTGTATGTGAAAATACTTTATTTTTTTGATCCAAAGGATATTGCAAAACCAAAAAAAAAGTAACAATTGCGTTGAGTACTTAACAATGCCGTCACCAGAGTTGGTGGGTTTAATAAGATAGATATGGGTGGCATAATTACTAAGCAAGTGAGATAGAGGTGTCAGGCAGGGTTTCAGGATATAGAATCCACGCCAACGGAGAAGAGTTTTTGGTTCATATTTAGTTAGACCGCCAGCAAATAAGGAGATAATTTTGGGATGGGTGTCCTCAAAGAAATTTTTATATTTTTGAAAAGGATAGTACAGAACTTCCATTAAATTTTGGAAGTGTTTCAGAAGAAAAAGTTCCAAAATCATTTCCTTCCCGATCGGATAGTTGAATATTTAGGGGGTCTACTGGCGCCACTTAATTCTTTTTGAAAAATGGCCAAATAGCAATCCGAACAAACCCTATATAACCACAACCTGCTAGTGCCAAACGTAATCCACATTGCACTACAGTAATAAAAACCGTAAGTACCATCACGGTAGAATCCAGAGAAGCCGACAAGGGCATGTTGTAAAGTATTACTATCCCCAAAAAACACACCACAATCTGTGGAATTCAAGTAGAACATAATACCGATGAAGCTTGAACCAAAATCCAAAGAAGATTCCCTGACTGCAGCCTGAAAGCAATTTGTTTGGAATTCTAAGGCATAACTTTCGTTTAGTACATCAAGGCCTCAACCACTTGTAGAATTTGATTCCTTAAAGATGACTATAGATATACAGCCAGTGGAGAGGAGCTTTATCCCTATACAATGACATCCCCAAAAGCCAGAGGCATAATCTTCTAGTGGCTAAATTGTATACCAAGTTTAGGAAGAACTGTCAACCAAATGGCTTTGATTTGTATTTGGATAGTAAATGGTCTTAATCAGGCTATAGTTTTTCAGGTTGGTTCTGGTCAACCTTTCTTTCTGTTTGGGTACTGAGCATGAGTGTCGTTGGGTGGGTGTCAGCCTAGTTGGGAGTATCATCTTCCTTCGTTGTGATGCCTTTTGCTCTTTTACAATTAATTTTTGTACTCCATTAAAGGATTAATAAAATTTATCTTCATGGCTGTTAAAAAAATGGGTGGTCCAGCCTAGTTGGCCGGTAGCTATGATGTAAATCTCATTCTTACGATCACTATACGGTTCAAACTTGATAAGTGCCGGCATACCATTGTTAGCCAATCTATGAAACTATGCACTAATAATCAAACGGAAAATAAATTAAATTCGCATGTTGCAGAATCCACGCTGATGAAAATTTTGAAACAGGAAGAACGAATCTGAAAGTCAAATAAAAAATGTTAGGAAGAAATTGATCGAGGCTTGTGTTTAACACAATTTCAAATGAAAGACTTCAACTCAATGACAGTTTAGAAAAAATCAACCACTTAAAATGAATGAATGATGCCACATATATATAGAGTAACTCGTAAACTACGAATAGTCACGAGGGATAAAAACATATTTATTCACAATGAACGCGCCATCCACAAATAAACATGTACCATTGAAAAAAAAAACGTATTCTAAACCAAGACAATTTACATTCATACCACGAATAACATGTTATATCCTATAATATTTTTCAACTACCAACATAGACAAATGAGCACATCCATTTTTAGTTGATTAATCATGGCCGCCCACAATAAAAGTAAAGCTACTAAAATGAAAGAACATGAAAAATGTAACATCCCATTGGTTCCTCGTATTCACAAGTGTGAAGCCACCTATAATACAATTGGCCAACTCAATTTGAGAAGATATGTATAAGAACTTATCCATCACCAAAGTTGTTTTCAATCTTGAGGGTACCCCAAGGTCAAAGGAAAAAGGAGGAAAATGTGGCTGCCATTTGTTCAAATTTGTCTTTTATCTTTGGTAGTAGTGGATGTGGTAAGCCTTAGACTCTTAGAGGTTCTTGCCTTTTCTTGGAACAATCTCAGATTCATCATATCATAACCAAATTTTCTTACTTCCTCGGTCTCAATTTTATAGTCCATCATTCTATCTTTAACCAGATAAAAAAACGATTATATTTTTCAATCAATAATATATTTTATATGCAATATGAATCTTGTTTAATAGATCTTGATTTAATCTAATAATCAAAATGTTCAAAATCACTTAAAACATTATAAATTATAAGATGGAGTATAACACTTTAAAAAGTGACCCGAACTCCCAAAAGGGACTATAAAATTGGGACGGAGGGAGTATTTTTTTTTTAGTCCAAATACTCTCTAGTCTATCGAGAAATTTTCCAGTATCGAATGGGCACTAGTTGACACTGTTAGCTCGTCGTCTCATCTGTATTTTGAACGAAACAGATCTATTGGTGTTGATGCAGTGCCAACTCAACATTGAAACATTTTTCCTTAAAGGAGGACGGACCGTCTACTTTCTTGATTTGGTTAACAAACCAAAACACATAAATAGGTTGTTGTAGTTGGACGTTACCCCTGGCGTAAATCTTCTTCTTACAATAAATATAGGACGAATGATTTGGTTCGGTGATTAATGGAATCGAAATCTTGAATGCCCACCCAACAGAAAAAGGAAATTATCGTCAATAAACATCAAAAGGACTGAAGGGGATTTGTATAATCCATAAATCATGATAACCAAAATCAAAAGTTCTTTAAAGTTAGTAATGTTTGTTTAAAAGTCTTCTTCACGTTGGAATAACTAAACTTAAAGAACCTCTTAAAGAACTAACCAAATTTTTATTACTTGGATAACCAAAACTAAAGAACATTTTCGCTAATAACCAAATTTAATGGGACCCTACATCTACGTCAATCAAGCAATACACCCACCATTACAAAAAATGGCAAAAACCTTTCTCTCCTCTCTCTTAACAATGTTTTCAAAAAAGTTTAATTTTTTTTTTTTTCTTTTTCAAAAGTTTAATTTTAAAAACTGGTTTTTTCAAAAGTTTATTTTAAAAACTGCTTTTTTTTCAAAAGTTCATTTTAAAAACTTTTTTTTTTTTTCAAAAATTCCTATTAAAACTGTTTTTTTCAAAAGTTCTTTTTAAAAACTTTTTTTTTTTCAAAAGTTCATTTTAAAAACTGTTTTTTTTTTAGGAAGTTTATTTTTAAAAATGTTTTTTAAAAATTTATTTTTAAAAACTGCTTTTTTTAAACCGTTTTGTACTTAAAGAAAATTCAAAATATTTTTTTAAAAAATTTCAAAACTATTTTTGTAGTTTGAAAAAGTAATGTAAGCGAGTTTTGTTTATCGTTTGAATAAGTGATGGAGGGGTGTCCATTATTTTTGGTTATGGACAAAAACACCAATGATATGTGGAACGATATTCTTAGCTTTAAGAATTTACAAATGGATAACCAAAACATGTGGCGAACTTTTTGGTTTATCCGATTTTGAATAGAATTATTTGTGGATCTTTCTTAAATACTGATATTATTGTACCCCAAATTGTGCCCGTCTAAAATGGTTTTTAATGCTCTGGATTTACAATTGTTCTATCTCTCTTACTGGTAAATGAGCAACTGCAAATCCAGACCATTAATTGCTAAGTTAAACGGTTACGATGAGAGCTACAAACTTATAGTGCTTTGAGGCGCTACAAGCCCCAAACCTAGACTAAAGGAGTGAATAATGTAGCATCCCATTGGTTGCCTAAGTTCATACGCATGGAGCCACCTATCAACAATTGGACAGCTGAGTTTGTGAAGATATGTATGAGAATTATAAGAACTTACCCATCACTAGAGTTGTTTTAAATAGCCCAAGGTCAAAGGGAAAAGGAAGAAAATGTTACTACCACTTATCTAAAATCATACATTAGAAATAATTTAGCCAAGTACGCATCAGAAAACAATAAGTAATTGTCCTTCGGGTAGTCTCATGTACAAATTTCACAAAGATCAAATACTTTAAACCTTAGACTTATTGGGAGTTTTGCCTGAAATTTAACTTGCCGAGGGCGAATTACATTCTGGTCGTAAAATTTAACTTCACGATCTTTGGAATTACCAAGACGCCTTGAACCGATCTGTACATTCATTTGTCAAAAAAGAAAAATTCATATTAGAAATATGTGGATGTGCTAAACCTAAAGGCTATTGTTCTTTCGTGGAATTTAATCAAACTCTTCATCAAAATCATAGCCAAACAAATTTTCTTTTGTTTGGACTCCATCATCTCATACTGGGCCCCTCCACTTACCAACAACCATTCTTGGGGGAACCAAACTTATTTTTCAGGACGAATTTGCCCCTTATCCGAATTCCTTGTGTCAAAAGAGGGTGGGGTACAATACCACATCATTTTTAAGTTGGTCCACGACTACAATAATGATACACTTTTGATCTAAAACCGTTGGATGGGAGAGGATCTGTTAAAAAAAAAATGAAAAGGATAGCCCTGGATACCCAATACTAATTGATCATGCAATGGCAGAGTGAAAATTTTTATTGGAACGAAATTATTAAAGGTGAGCATTCTCAATAATCACACATTTTTTCGCGTATGAATTTCGTACTTTTTTGTGGCTATTAGAAGATATCGATGTTGAAATACTACGTGACAATATTCCAAGAACACCAATAATTTTTCTCACTCTACAGCCTTTAATGAATTTCAAAATAATAACCAGGAGAAGCACCGGGTGAAACTATCGATAATACTGTATATTTTTGTCGAGTATCATTAGGCTTTCTTTTTTCGGTATATTTCATTAGGCTATGAAACGGTAAAATGTCTTACTCGTATATTTTTAAAAAATATAAATTGAGACTTTGTTCTCTCATACATTTTTTATGACATAAAATGTTTTCCAATACATTTTATTCAGCAGATGCAATTTGACCCCCCCAAAAAAAAGAAAAAATAAATGAGTCGAAACTGTGGATCCACGAATTTTCAGAACACAGATTGTATCAGAGCATCGAAACTGTGGGTCCACCCATGGTTTTGCCTTTTTGGGGTTTTGCAAGTTGCAACGCAAAGAATAGTCTTTTTGTTTACTCCATCCGTCCTAATTTTATAGGCCCTCTTTCTATCATAATCGGATAAAAAAATGATTATATCTTTCAATTGGTAATACATTTTATATGCAATATGAATCTTGTTTGATAGATCTTGATTTAATCTATTAAACAAATTATTCAAAATCACCTAAAACATTGTAGATTATAAGATATAATATTTTGAAAAGTGACACAAACTCCCAAAAAGAACTATAAAATTGGTACGGAGCGAGTAGTAATTCTAATGGGACAGAATTTTGGTTCATAGAAAACGTACAGATTGGTTTGGAGATCCATTTTTGGGTCTTATATGAATGATTTGAGTCATTCATTCATCTTAGAATAAACGGAGTGGGCTTTGGATCGAGCACTTAGGCACGTCTGATTGAGGTGATTTCTTGCGAAGCCCCTCGAAAAATGATTCTAAGATGAATGAACGGATTAGATTATTCGTGTGGGACCCAAAATGGGTCCCTGAACTGCTCTGTGCATTTTCAGTGGACCAAATTTATGTACATGTAGTCTGGTCCTTATTTCTTGGAGTAAATATTCCATATACCCAACTACGGGACAAACCGAAAGGTTCAGAAAATGTACAAACCATCTCAGAGACCTACTTGTGGGTTCCATACGAGCGACTAGAACCGTTCATTCATCTCAAAACAATTTTCTGAATGACACTGCGGGAAATTAGTTCAATTCGACATGCATAAATGGTTGATCTAAAATTCTCCCGTTTCATTTAAAATCATTTTGAATGAAATAGGAAATTTTGGATCAACTACTTACACAAGTTGAATTGAGCTAATTTCTTAGAAGGTCACTCAAAAAATTATCTTAAGATAAATGAATGGTTTAGATCACCCATGTAAAACCCAAAAGTGAATTCCTATGGTGGTCGTACATTTTCTGAACGTGAGGGTCAGTACCCCTCCACTTTCCGTTGTTCCATAGACTTGGACACTTGCCCATGTGTCATGACAGTTTTTTTCATTCAACATTTTCGTAGGATTCATACACCTATGATTGAACTCAACAGTAATGCGTGGTAGTTAAAAATATAGAGTACCACATGGCGACACCACAGGTCAAAATTTGTTTCAAAGTGAGGACCAATTTTTCCATTTGTTGGTTATGCTACAGGATTTCCTCATTAGTTCCAAAAAAAAAAAACAGATTTTTCCTTCAATTTATCTTGTTTTGTATTCTTATTATCAACAACTTGTTTTGGATTACAAACTAAATTGTTGACCATTTCCTCTATGTTTCTTAGGTTAAGCCGGCCCGTAAACGACGTCTTATTCGGTAAAAAATAAAATCATAATATTGCTGCCATAAGCATAGAATTGTTAAATAATTAAGAAGGAAAGTAAATCTTTTGGTAAATATTTGTAATACAATCCCTTGACATTTTTTGTCACAATGTTTTTTCTCAAACATCCTGTAGAAATATTATAGCGTGTGTGAGGAAAATTAATTTTAAAATTCTAAAAATAGGAAATTTAATGGAGATGCTTTTTTATAAATAAAAAATTAAAAAAAAAAACTGATTAAAGCCGCTGTTTTGCAAAAGGGGACCCGTATCAGAGATACAGCCACCAACGGGCACACAGGAATCATCGCCTCCTGGTGGGTCCCACACCACGTGCCTCCATGTACGGATAATATCAAAAGAAATTTGATTTTCTAAATCATGAGGGGAAAAAAGAAAAAAACAAAAACAAAAGCCGCAAGAAAAAATTACTCCCTCCGTCCTATAAAGTTTGATCACTATAAAATTATGTGCAATTTTCAAACTAAAAAATAATGTATTTACCAAAATAATTTTTGAATTTTTTTTTCTTCGTATAAAAGTTCTCGATGAGATCTATCAAACAAGATCCATATTGACTAAAAAATTATTTTCGTAAGTATATTATTTTTTAGTTTAAAAATTACACGTAATTTCGTAATAATCAAGGTTTATGAGAGGAAAGGAATACTAGAAAATCAACTAAAAATGTAATATGGTAAATTATGTTAAACCCCCTCAACTATGATTGATTTCACTTGACCTTCATATTGTATAAAATTCAGTAAGTAACCCCAGCAAAGTATTTATCTCATAAAAATAGACTCCTTATGATGGCAAAACATGACATGATAAATTAAATTTTATGATGAAATTACCCTTTCCTCTTCATCTAAAGGTAATTTTTCAAGATTAGAAAATGATAAGGAGGGAACCAAAGAACCTAACTATTGGAGTCAATTGTGGTGGATTCGCAAGTCATTGTAGGCTAGTAGGTGATTGAAGTTAGAATAACTTTCACCATAGAGTATGATTGAATGTAAATACAAGTGACTATTTAGGTGAAAAAACATGGTATGCTGATAGTTGATGGACATGCTGATAGTTGATGGGCATAGGGATAACTTGCTATTTCCCTTTGACATTGTCTTCAATATATAGGATTAGTACAGTTTAAAGGGATTAAATATTGAGCTTTAAAAAATTGAAAAATTCTAAAATCAGTCATTAGGTTGTGGTTAAGGTTTCAAAAGTATATTGAAATGTGTTAAAAATGTATAAGAATATGTGAAAGTCTATAGAAAAGTGAAAAAGTAAGTTTTTTTTTTCCCTCTTTTTCTTACCTTATTGTTAGCCTAGTTGGTTGATAGAAATGACCTTTAAAGTTTATGAAGATTATGTAAAAATAATTCGTACTTGAGGGGGGTTTAGGGGTGGTTTGGGTAAATTGAAAAAACTAGTTTTTTGGTTTTTTTGGTTCTGTCCTTATTCAAATTTTTTTTGCATTAGTTAGTTTTCGGTTGATTTTTTGTGGTTTCTTAGCTTGTCTCGATGAGAAGAATCTAAAAAGTATAAAATTAGCGTATTAGCCAAACTTAAAATTTTGTGAATAAAGACGAAGGTGACATCCAAAAAATTGGTTTTTGGATTATTTTTCATCTTTATTGACAAAATTTTAAGTTTGGCTAATAATTTTATACTTTTAGATTCCTCTCATCAAGACAAATCAAGAAACTACAAAAAAATTGACAAAAAACCAACAAATAAAAAAAAATTGAATTGGTTTGGGTAAATTGAAAAAACTAGTTTTTTTGTTTTGTCCTTATTCATTTTTTTTTTGCATTTGTTGGTTTTTGGTCGATTTTTTGTTTTTTAGATTATTTTTCGTCTTTATTCACAAAACTTTAAATTTTGCTAATAATTTTATACTTTTTAGATTCCTCTCATCGAGACAAGCTAAGAAACCATAAAAAATTAATCGAAAAATAACGTATAAAAAAAATTAAATTAAATAAGGACAAAAGCAAAAAACCCCAAAAAATAGTTTTTTTCAATTTACCCCAAACCACTGCTTAATTTAACTTTCCAAAATCAATCAAACGAAAATGATTGAGTGAAGGGCTATTAACCTCCGCCACTCCCGTTCATTCTATAAAACGGCAACGCCCGTCTCTGGTTCTTCTCCCATGCCCTATCGATCACTCAGTAAATTCTAGAGAGAGAGAGAGAGAGAGAGAGAGAGAGAGCATTGTTATCTCTTCGTTTGTATAAGTAATAATTTCATATACCTATAGATATAGAAAGAGAAATAGTGGAATAGGGGGGAAGCAATGTTGGGTGTATTTAGCAGCTCGATAGTGTCGCCGCCGGAAGAGCTAGTGGCGGCCGGAAGCCGGACTCCATCGCCGAAGATAAAGGCGGCGGCGCTGGTGGACCGGTTCCTCGAGATTAACAGCTCGGCGGTGTCGATACAGATCGGAGACGATGTCCAATTGGCGTATACTCACCACAACCAATCGCCTTTAAAGCCCAGGTATCACAATTACACAAAATCTGTGACAAAAACAGACTCTCCTTTTTTGATCGGACAAAAAAGATACAAAATTAGAATTTGCCCATAATGATAACAGCCATCCGATCTCTATGAATTACTAATAACTTCTAATTGGTCAATTCGATAAATTTGTTCTCAAACAGAGTGAGATTAAAATTACGAAGAAACTGTAGCGAATCCGCTCTCTAGGATCGTACAAATGCCAGGAAAGGAAATGAAAATACGGGAATGTCTAACTTTAAAATTACGAATATATCTTTGTAATTTTAACTGCCTCTAATAAAATTACGAATATATCTTTGCTACCGCCTATGGTTGGTCTGCTATGTGAGTCTATTTGTAAGTCTGTGTGCCCTTGCAATTGGTCGCGTCTTAGATTTTGATAGTTTTGTTTCCTCCCTGTATTTGTGATGGAATTTTTGTCTTAGGAAGTTGGTGAAATGCATTGACTGTTGATAAAAAAGAAGAAGAAGAAGTAGCTAAAAAAAAATTATATGTACATGGGAATGGTTCTAATCTGGACCTCTAATCTCATGATTCAAACATTTTTTTGACAATCTGATCCGTTCAATGTGTTCATAAGGTGTTTTTAAGGGCTCGCTTATACAATCTTAAAAAAATACTGGGAAGGGCTTGATCCAAGCAGTTTTCGCAAAAAATATATATTTATATTTTTTGCGAAAACTGCTTGGATCAAGCTCTTTCCGGTATTTTTTTTTGAAGATTTCTTGCGTGGACCCTTGCAAACACCTCTGAACACACTAGATAGATCAGATTTTTCAAAAATAATTTGCAACACAAAAAAAATTATTTTTTTCTTATTTTCAAGAGGTGTGGACTAGAATAGTAGAATATATATATACAAGAAGCTAGCACGTCTCTGAATTTCCCACTGCGATTAGTTTTCTCTCCTAACTCGTCTTGCAAAAATACAAGATTTTGTTAGAATTTTGTTTTTTTTACTATATTGTTTATTAATTTTCTCACAAATTCATTGCGGGCCAATCCAATTTGAGATGCACGAGGATAAGGGGCTGTCTAAGGGGCATTCCCTGCACAACTTCAAGTATCTTCGGGTACTATACTTATTTTCAGGTTAATTAAGGAAAATATTATGGGATTGGCCCCTTGAGTGAAAAAAAAATCCTGGAATGACACTGTGTTTGATTGAAAGTTTTGAGAAGAATATTTGGAGAAATATTTTTGAGATAGTGTTTGGATAAGTTTTTGAAAAAAATAATTATTAGAGAGATGTGTAATAATTTTAGAGAAATAGATAGAGAAATGAGAATAATAATTTGATAAAGAAGTATGAGTAGAGAGAGAAATATGATTAATGATTAGAGAGATGAGAGATGGAGAAAGAATCTTTTTGAAATTTTTTTTGGAAATGTAAAGTGAACAAATACGTTTGGGTAAAAATTCCTAAAATTTCCAAGTTATCAACATTTTTTAGGTTGTGTGTATAAAATTAAACAGTGGCTACGCACATACACAAAACATCATCTCTTCTTGGACCTCACAAGTAGCGATATATATTTACAAAATACATATTTTATCATACATATAAAAATACATGTGATTCGAGACTACTAAACACAAATCATGTGTTCGCCACCAACTAGAATAATCAGAAAATTTTGTAGTCCTCATCAAGTATCTGTGCCAAAACCCAACTTGACTGGATACCACTAAAAATTAGAATTTGTAAAAGGAAAAATAAAATAAAATCAATGTGTGGACTGTTTATTAAGAAATGATATTCTATTAAAATTCTCTCTGCCCTAAAACAGATGTCCAAAATTACTATTCACACTACTAAAAAAATCATCTATATATTTTAAGTTATGATGAATTATTTACGCAATTATGATCTTGTTTGAATGATTAAACAAAGTTTTTAGAGGTGTAAGAAGTGATTTTGGACCTTTTTTTTTGGGACAAATGGGATAATTTTTAGCGTGACGATTTCAATAAGGGCCATGAGATAAACCTCGGTGAGGTTACCCGGTTGGCCCTAGGTCACGCTATTTTAAAATTTTTACATTATTTATTTTGTAATAGCAAATGCCTAAAAGGGCTACAAACTCAAAACTGGAGCCGTACGTCGAGAAAAACGATCCTCAATTATTCATATGGGTTACGTAGGAATTCAATGAAATACATGAAGTAAAACCCACTGAGGGTAAGATAACAGTCCACACAAAACACGAATCTCCATAAACGCAGATAAACATGAACCAACGAAAAATGATAAAATCTTCGATCACTAGAAACAACTAAAGAACTCCGATCACCGGAAAACGAAAACAACTAACAATTAACAAAACTTTAACAAAAGATAAAACTTTAGTCACTTTTAGGGTGTACACCGGCCCAGTAGTCTGTCCAGCCCCTCCAACCCTGACCGATTTTTTTTGTGTTTGGGAAAAATATTTTGGCCCCTAGGGCTGGGCTAATTGACATTTTAAGCCCGTTTACTAATTGGGCCGAGTTTGAAAAATTCTTTTGAGACACATCTTGGCCTGGCCCAATTTAAATAGTATTTTTTATTTTAATATTATGTATACACCACTGGAACCTAGCTGATTAGGGTTTGTTTATCTTGATGAAGGGTGCATCTACTCATCTCTCATTCAAGAGTACAATCATCTTTGTTTGCTCTTCAATATGTCCTATTTTCTTTTTAACAGAATTTTACTATTCTTCTTGTTGAATCCCCTCGATATTTTGGTTGTAGGTATTCTTCATTTTATGGTTGATTAATTTATGTTTGTGACATCATGAGTTAGAAAAATAAATGGGTTTGTTAGACGGACTTGAGAAATTAAAATTTTAATTGGGTCGGACTTGGGCATATTAAATGAAGGCCAATTATTAATGGGCAGGGCTTGGAAATGCATATTAAATGAGGGCATATTATCTAGTATAAATCATGTTCGAACCCGGCCTAGCCTGGTCCAGTATTTGTGCACCCCTAGTCACTTCCCATTCCACTTAACTTTAAAAGTAAAAAAGCAAGCTTATTTTATTCTTTCACAATACATCAAAAAAAAAACCTTGGTAGGACCCTTCCTTTCTCACTCATGCCCGCCTTTAGTCATTAACCTCAAGAATTTTAGGTTTAGACCCAGTTTTTGAAATTGTGATAAAATCATGATATTTCAAATCAAAAAATGAAATGGTTCTATATATCGTTTTTGGATTTTTTTCGTACGAAATTAAAGTACTCCACATGTACTTTAATTTGGTGCAAAAAAAAAAATCGAAAAACCATACACTTAACCACCTCATTTTTTGATTTAAAATATCATGATTTTAGCACCTGTGTGTTAAAATCTTTTGAAAAACTGGACCTAAAATGTTTTCAAAAGATGCTTTCACGCCATGACTCATTACGTTCCAAAAGAGACGCAAGGGGATGGTTGAATGAAAAACGGATGGGAGTTGAATCCAACCCAATGACTATCATAGCACCACATTGGGTTCGGACCCGTAAAGCCCAAACCGAGCCCAAGTACCTAACTAGAGGGAAACCATTCTTCTAGTTATTCAGATCTGCTTTGGTCTTGAATATTTACTATCGACCACAGGGAAAATAAAACCATATCCATATGGGTGCACTAGTTTTGCCGTGTCATACGTGGATTCGATCTAAAAATTACAAATACGATTGCAATCGTACGAAGAATTAATCAAGTGAAAAACAAAGGAAACATGACACAGATAGATTTCTGGGGTTAGCCAATAAAATTATTTGGTTTCTTCGGCACTGCCACTGAACCGAATCAGGCAGATCAAATGGTCTTGTTCAATATGATCATCTTAAAGAGACACAATTTTTTGTAAATGGCAGATCATTTGGAGTGAAGGATGAGATATTCTGCTTATTCGAAGGAGCACTGGACAACTTGGGAAGCCTGAATCAGCAGTATGGACTGGGAAAATCTGGAAATGAGGTTATTTTAGTGATTGAAGCTTACAAGGCACTCCGTGACAGGGCACCTTATCCACCTAGCCATGTTGTCGGCCACCTTGTGGGGAGCTTTGCCTTCGTTGTCTTTGATAAGTCCACCTCCACCTTGTTCGTGGCAGCTGTAAGTACTATTACTATTTTCACCCACTTCCAACTACCTTATTCAAGCTGTGTGTTTTATGGCTTTTTAATTGGGCTTTTAGGGGGAAATGTTTCGCAGATAAATTTGTGAAGTGGTAAATAATTTTGGTGCAAATTGGTGTGGTTGAATTGACTACAGAGGCCATTGACTGATAAAAAAAAAAGTAGGGGTCATTGAGTCTAGTATACTGCTGCTACTCTGGCTAGTGCATCGTGGTTCATCATGTTGTAGAGTCGTTTACTAACTGCCGAATGGTTTGTTGGGCCCAAAGTGCCTCTTCGGATTTGGTTACACAATGTCACTTCCTGCGACCGCTCTAAAAAATAAGCTTGAGAGTGCGATGTCGAATGTCATAAAAAAAACTTAATTGAAGCTCTCCCTAACACTAATTAGTTTTAGAAGGGATGTTGAAAAAGTGGTCGACAAGCGATATTAGAGCCAGAAAGTCATGGGTTCGAGTCGTGGGAGCGTCATCGTGAGGGAGAGATTGTTGGGCCCAGAGTACCTCCATGGATTTGGTTATATAATGGCACTTCCTCTGACTGCTCTAAAAAATCGACTAACAGGTGCGATGTCAAATGCCATAAAAGACTTAATTGAAACTCTTCCTATGATTTTAGGAAAGATGGTGGAAAAGCTGTCAAAAATTATTTCAAAAAAAAATAATAATAATAAATTCTTTAACCGCAGGTAGTTGTGCGCTAATTTAATTATGACATGGGCATTTTGTTGTAGAAGCAAACCACGATGAGTCTTACTGAAGTTTGTCCTAGAGCAACTCTTTGGGTAGCAAGAAAAGGGTGGAAAAGAAAGGGAAAGGAAAAGAAACTTGTTTGGATGGGGTTCCCTAGTTTCTTTTGCCTCCCATTCTCACAATTCAAAGGGCCTGTTAAAGAGGTTCCAATAGTACACCAGCCCACCTACATCTTTTGATGAAAGCACTCCATCCCATCCTCTTCAAGAAAGCTTTGCTCATGGAAACTATGTTACTTGGACTCGGGTATGGGTGTCGGGTGCGGGTACGTATCTAGGTGTCGGGTGCGGGTACGTATCTAGGTGTTGGGTTCAACTATTTCCCATTTCAAGGATACGGGGACACGGCAAAATATTCAAATTTGTTTTTATTTTTTGTGTATCTTTTTACGTAAAATTGTGCTTTAAGGTTCTATAGCACATTTCATGGATAATAAGGGAGGTTTATGCATACTTCCATGATAAACTCGAATTACTATTAGATTTTCTATAGAAGTGTCTTACTAAACTTATCGGACACATATCCCACACCCTTATCCGAGTGTCGAGTGTCCGACACGGGTACTTTACACCGTCACGAGAGTCCGCGTAACATAGCATGGAAAATGCTCTAAACGCGAAAGTGTGAAGTTCGGCCCCCTCCTCCCATGCTGAGTAATAGGCAACCCCTCAGACAGTAGTGGAGCCAGAAATTGAAGTAGGAGAGGGCCGAAGATCGAAGCCGAAGGGGGCCGAATTATGAAAGAAATTTTCGTTCGAAGATCTTTTCATGACTAAAACTAGTCATTCGAGTTTTTCTCTGGCCTCTATGTAGCTCCGCCCCTAACCTCAAAGAAGTGATATTCCGGGTAGTTAAGGGAGTCTTTGTGCAAATTAGCTGTCATTATCACATCATTCTATATTTTTTCCCCATTTTTCTAGTAGACTAGCAGTCCTTGTCTGATAATGGAGTTTCTGTATGATAGCAATTTGACTTCTTATTATGGTATCACAGGATCAATTTGGTAAGGTTCCTCTGTATTGGGGAATAACTGCTGATGGATGTGTGGCTTTTGCTGATGATGCTGATTTGCTTAAAGGTGCTTGTGGGAAGTCCCTTGCTTCTTTCCCTGAAGGTGGGTTGGCTTAATCATCTTTGTGCTTTAGTCCTATAATCATTCATTATTGTCTAGCTTTAAGCTCTTATTGGTTTGGCAATTGATTTGAACCCACTAACAATAAAATAAATTGACCAAAACTTGAAAGGACACCTGAAAACTACTTGGAACCAACTAATAATTCTGTCTCATTATTTTATCGGAAAATCTACGTGCACAATTTTAAAACACAACTCCAGACAATTGTGTGTCAAACCATTCGATGCATGTGGTTCTGCACTCAATTGTATCTGGAATCATGTTTTAAAATTGTGCGCGTAACATTGCTGCTGTTGTTTTTATTTGACAATGGTGCCACTTTGTTTTTATAGGGTGTTTCTATTCCACGGCAGTGGGGGGACTCAGAAGCTATGAGAATCCCAAGAACAAGATCACCGCTGTTCCCGCTACCGAGGAAGAAATTTGGGGTGCAAAATTCATGGTAAAATGATAACTCGGATCAATATGGATGTTTTTTACTTTTGGTTTATTGATAACTTGATATCCGGCCAATGGACCGACTTGACGGACGCCCAATACCACTTTCACTTTAATAGGGCCAAATTAAAGCAGTGACAAAGTCATGTATAAACTGACCTAGAGCCAAATTAAAGCAGTGGCAAAGCCCTGTATAGATTGACCTAGAGTGACAGTCGAACACTGATAATTGTCCTTTTGGTGCCACCAAGATGCAAATATAGTAGTAATATCACCTGATGTTGCACTCCCTGTATCTAGTCAATGTCATCCTTGGATAAAAGCTAAAATTTGTGCCATGTTTTATTGCAAATAGCTAAGCAATTGGGATCTGTTAAGGGAATGTGTTTTGATCACCGTAAGGAGGTTAATATTTTCAGGGTAATATTTTAGAAGAACATTAGCCTTACCTCAACCCAAACCATCAATAAGAGTATCCAAGAAATCCCAATGGGTTGGCAAAATGTTTTTGCCTTGGGGCTTAGGGGTTTGCGCCCACCTACGGTCTCAGGTTCGATTTCCCTTACTAGTAATTTTTTGGGGCCACTAGGGTTTATGCCTGGTCATTATCTCCAGGACCCCGAAATTAGTTTAGGTGTGCATAAGATGACTCAGACATGCAGTTATAAAAATAAAATTAAAAAAAGGAGTTGAACTCGCAACATCTTCTCTGTACGAGTTGAACTCACAACTTCACTTCACTGCACTAAAATACAACAACACAACTGTTGGACCAACTATCCCGCTTATAAGTAGGATAATAGGTATAGCCAAAATATGCCAAAGCTGTTCCTAGAACAATTTTCCTTTCTAATCTTCGAGTAGAAAATGAACTTAATATGCCATGAGATTTCGGAAAACAATTGAGATCCATTAGAATTCAAGAAAAGCAACTGGATGGCCCCCCGCTTCTTTTTTCTTATATATGTTGGTCTACTAGCAAAATTTCCCCAACTCTGAACGTGTTTGGAGAATATGGATATATTTTATTTTGGGGAATTTCGTTGTCTTTTTTCTTCTCCTGCAAAAATCTCTCCACAGATTATGAAATTAAAAGTTTTTATAAACAGCTTATGAATATTGAATTTGGAAGCTAAAGCTCTTCATTTCTTGCCTTTTTTAGGAAACCGTTTTTCACATCTAGGGAAATTTTTACGTTTTATTTTCTCACCAGAAGACAAGAAATAGAGTGCATTCGTCTAAAAGGGCGGCAGTGCATAAGTCATAACCGTTTCTTTATTTGATACTAGTATTTTTTAATTCTAGTAATACTAAATTTGAAATTTTGGTGGGTGACAATTTCAGGTGGAAGGGTCAGCAGTTTTTGCAGCTGCAGCCACAAAGTAGAAGAAGAAGATCATCCCTCTCTGCAAGTTTATTCCTCATAATCTTCTTTCTTTAATGGTGGGTAAAGGCAAGTGGGGTTTGGCTGCATGGTTGTGAATGGAAGGCATGTTACTTGGGCCCCATGTAAATAAAGTGGAAGGAGAGTGAGTTGGTCTTTGTTTGTAGAAATGGACAAGTGGAAGAGTTGGCATGTGCCTTGTGGCATTACCTGTATGACTAGAACAATGATAAATACGCACCACTTTGGCACACCCTTCTCACATGTGAGGGGGACCCACCTCACATGTGAGGGGGACCCACCTCACATGTGAAAGGGAGTGTGACAGAGTGTGGTACAGAGAGTATGTATGTATCATTTTTATTATGACTATGCTTGTAGCGTTGTAGCTTTGTTTGTTGTTTGTTTTCTTGGCTAGTTTGACCTTTGGACAAACTTTTTTTTATATTGTAGCTTTAACCTTCTCTCCGGGCGGCTTTTCTGTTTCTTTTTGTTTTTTTGTTATTTTTTGTTTTTCTATATTTCAAACCGGTAGTGTTCATTTCATTTTCTTTTTTACTTTAACCGGGATTATCTTGTTCGGAGAAGAAAAAAAATGCTCTCTCTCTCTCTCTAAAATAAACAAAGAAATCATCAAAACGAAGACTTCACTTTCAGTATAAAATTGATATGTTTGATAAAACAGAAACATCATTTCAATTGGATGATAGATGACCCATAAGTTGACTTATTTGATGGAAAATTTTATTAAGTTCTTTTTCTCCACGAGTTTGAAAGGAAAAAAAAAAAAATCAAGTTAATCTCGAGCTACCAAATGACACTATACTGTTATACGACCAAAATGTTTATTATAGGTTCATCTCAACTTTTGCAACTTTGTTAAAGAATAATTTCTTAGCGTAAATTTATTTGTATGTTCACTACGCCAGATTTTCCAAAGTTATCAAATGATACGATATTTGATAGTCAACATGGGCAATTTCATCCAAAACTGGTAAATGTACAATGTAATTATGCTTCTGTCTTTTAAAATTCATGGGGTCAGTTGAAATCAAAACTATCCGCTAGGAGTAGTGAATTAGCGATTGAATCAAGAGGACTCCAGAGTTATTATTATATATAGAAGTGCCTTTCATGACATTGTGATGCCTCTCACAGACATATTCCAAAAGATGATTAACACAGTGATCCATATCTTGGGATCCGACTACATGTACAGAATGAGGTGTCCAGAAAATGTATTGAACATGTTCAGGGACCCACTTTTGGGTTCTACACGAGTGATCTGAACCTTTCATTATTCTTGAAACATTTTTCCGAGAGGGCCCACAAAATTTCATCTCAATCGGACGTTTAAAAGTTTTTGAACCAAATTCCCAACGTTTCAAGCACAAAGTTTTTTTATTGAAACGGTGGGATTTTGGTTCAAGAACTTCTAACCTTCAGATTGAGCTGAAATTTAATGGGGCCCCTCGAAAAAATATTCTAAGAATAATGAACGGTTTAGATCACTCATGTAGGACCCAAAAGTGGGTCCCCGAGCATGCTCGGCACATTTTCTAGACACCTCCTTCGGTACCTGTAGGTTTTTCCGATATCTTGCAACTCAAAATGTTGGCACTAGTAAAGGCTTTGTTTGGTTGAGAATTTTAAGAAGAATTTTTTGAGAAATATTTTTGAGATAGTATTTGGATGAGTTTTTGGAAAAAGTAATAATTAAAGAGATGTATAATAATTAGAGAAAGATAGAAAGAAAATGAGAATAATGATTAGAGAGAGGGGTATGAGTAGAGAGAGAAATATGATTTTGCATACATGTTTTTTGGTGCCACACAATCTCCACACAATCTCATATTTGGACTCATGCGGAATGCTACAGTAATGCTACAGTGCCACAATCTCATATTTGGAGCCACAAAATCTCATATATTTCCAGAAAATCTCATATTTGGTGCCACAAAACTCATATTTTTAGCTACAAAATCTCATATTTGGTGCCATAAAATCTCATATTTTGGAGCCACAAAATTTCATATTTTGGAGCCACAAAATCTCATATTTGGTGCCATAAAATCTCATATTTGGTGCCACAAAATCTCATATTTTGGAGCCACAAAATCTCATATTTGGTGCCACAAAATCTCATATTTGGAGCCACAAAATCTCATATTTCCGTATGGGGTGCATACCATGTGCCATATCATATTTGGAGCCACAAAATCTCATATTTGGTGCCACAAAATCTCATATTCTCTCATATTTGGTGCCACAAAATCTCACATAAGAGGGGGTGTATATTGTAGCATTACTCTCTTTTTTTACATGTTGTATACATGTTCTTACAAAAAGGAAACAGTCGAAAGCGAATAGCAGCAATGATTAATTTTCTTATGAGACAGTTCATGATTTTCCTATCAATCTATGATACGTAGCAACATCAAGGATTGTTTCGGTAATATGTGTTTTAGGCTCTCTCTTCATGACACATTCTTCAATATCTTTCAACTTTGAAGAGAAGATTGTTGGAAGCAAACTTCTGTTGTTCACTTCCAAGATGCCAAAAAAAAGGAGAGAAAGTGCCTCTTCATATGAGGCACTATCAAAAGAAACCCATAAAAAAACTGAGAATTTCAAAATGAGATTCACGCCATGTCATTACAATTTAATAAAAAAAAAATGTAATTGTGATTGTGATACAAATTGAAAAGAATGTGATATGGAGCCCAAGATTATTTGACTAAATTTGAATTTTCATCAATCAAACAAAGACCTTATTAACATTGTGTCAATGTCTTACTACATCATATTAAAATTCTGCGGAAATGTAACTTTCTGATGTGATCATCACCAAATCTTTAATATGACCACCAAAACTAGTATTTAACATTAAATATGAACTTTGCAATTCTTCAAAGAGAAATTATTTTTGCACTTTCTTCATCATGCCCTTCATTTCTTGTCTTTGTTTACATAAAATTACCATCATTCGTACTTCGTAGTTCGCTTTTTACTTGTCGAGGGAAATTTCTGAATGCCAAGTAGTAAGTATAAGTACAAGAAAATGAGTAAATAGAGATCTTTTCATAATAAAAACTTAGGAAGTATAATAAACTATGAAAGTATAAGATAAGTGAATTAATTTTCATACTCGGTTTTTTTATCCACTTGCATTTAATTTATTTTATTTATTTTTGTCCTTATTCACACGAAATTATAAAATCAACCTTTTAAGTATTATACTGTTTTTTCCCACCCATGAAATATCAAACTCCTATTTTCCAACAATGAATGAAGCCAACAAAATAGAGTGCAACAAGTTGATAAAGGATGAGTAAATAATCATTATGCATTAGACAAATTTAGATGTTCAACATAAAATCATTAACATTATGCATAAGAGAAATCCAAATTGTTCAACATAAAATCATTATGAATAAGAGAACTCTAGAATGGAACTTTGATTAATTTGCATCTTTCTTTTTTCAATAGTTATGGTGTTTTAGGTAACTTATATGCATTTCTACTACTTCGCTCCCCGATTAAATTACGGATTTGGGTCTTCCCAATCTAATTGTTCATCTCACAATTGTCGGTTGAAATATATTTGTTAACTCTTGACCATAATAATATATTGTTAGTGGTGAAAATATATTTATAAATCTAAACTATTGATTGTAAGATTGACGGTCCGATCGAAGGACTACAACCCTCTTCAGTGCCCCTTTCCAACCAAATCCTTAATTTACATTTTGTTAGTGCTCGAGTTGGGTGGAAAGGTAACTAGCACCAGCCACCAAGGGTGGTATCGTCACTTGAAAAAAGTCAAATGTAAAGTTTATAGATCTTTCTTTGTTTTGTAAAGACATACAGATTACAGAAAGAGAGAGAGAGAGAGAGAGAGAGAGTGTGCAAAGTTAGTTCCGACGAACGAAACTCGCGCTGCCCACTACCCTCACTATATATGCATGTACATCGATATGTATAGTCATAAAGAAACATATATATAGCAAGCAGTGTGGTGCTCCAAACTCTTTATGATACTCACACAGGTTCGGTTTTTGTTTAATGATTTCTGCTCGTCTGTTGTATTTATGCGTCACTTTTATTCAATTTGATTCACAATTTGGGATAATTCGCTCAGTTCTTTGTTTCCGGGTATAGGGTTTTGATCGTTAAGCAAATCAAGAAACAAAAGTGAACGGAGATATCAAGGTACTCGATTTCCTTCTACTTTTGTATCTGTGTACCTTTATGTGTATATGTGGGTTGATTCTTTTGATCTGTACTGGTAATTTTGGAAAAGATTGGGCTTTAGCTGTTGTTTTGGTCTGTAATTTATCTAATCAACCTGTTCGACTAAGCTGGCTTTTTAGGCTTTTTTTAAATTGATTTATGTGACCTGTCTCGTAAAGTGTGGAAAGTCGATAAGCCAGTAATTCACTTTGTGGAACGGGACCTAAATATAGGCTAATTTGTCTATCCATGGAAGAGAAAGACACAAGTATTAAATTTGGGAATTCATTGAATTTGAACTATCTTGTGGAGGTTGTCGAAATTTGGTAAAGCTACTTATTTTCTGCTGATCAATTTGAATGTGTATGTCAACAAAAATGTTTTTCGCTGTTTTTATCATGCTAGGCTATCTTATTATCGGAATACTAGTTGTAGGTATTCTGAATTTACCAATATGGAAGACAAATAATTTACTCCGTTATATGTGTTTGAAGTCCGTTTTCTAAGTGTATTATAGCCCTTTCTTCTTTTGGGTAGCTTGCTACTAGTTTTATTTTGTGTGATGAATGATGAGGATTCCTTATTAGACATGACTTCGAAATGAATTCTCGAACTATTTGGGCGTTGAGCTACTTGAAAAGTTTAATGTTCGTTATTATTGTCCCATTTCTTAGTGTTTTGTAAGCATGTTTTTCACTCAGAACCACGTGAATTTCTGGATGAAATTTTATGCTTTAACCTCATACATACCAGTTGTATTGAACCAGCTTTTATCTGAATCCTTTCGGTTATTAAGTGGTCAAAAGGATTCAGATATGGGTGGTACGAACATTAGTAAAATCGATTGAGTGCATGGAAGTTCCAATGTTTAAGTTGTGGGTTCAGTGCACGTGTGCAAGAGGAAGTTCGTATGAATTTCTGTGCAAATTTTAATCAGTATATTGGTTCGCTAGCTGTATATTTTCATTTTACGAGGACCAGCAGGTTATCTATTCTGGATTTTCAGCACTACAACATTTTCAGAAGAACTTAGATCTAAGGAACTGATATTCCTTATTCGGCAAACCATAGGTACTCATATTTAGTTTTTGATGTTGTGACTGCTTTTGGCAAGATACCCTGCAACGGAGTCAATTCAGCTTTTGGTTATATTGTGTGGTCCTGAGAAAAATGCAAGTTACCAGCTCACTTTAGACGTGTCTGCATCTAATAGTTTTTACTAGGTATGATGAGTTTTGAAGGTCAAAGCTTTCTTACAACAAGTGAATGATGAGTTTTGAAGATCAAAGCCTTCTTACAAGTACTTAAATCTTAAAGCTGTTTTGCTTATTGAAAATCTTATCGTATTTATGAAAAGTTTATAGCTGCAGTCAAAATGGATCAACAAGGTCATGGGCAATCCCAAGTAACTGGTGTGCCTGGTAGCTCAGCTCAGATGCCATATAGCATGGCCCCATATCAACCTCACCAAATGATGAGGCCCTCTGCCTCTACATCTGTCGGATCAATTCAAGCTCCTCAATCCGCTGGTCTCCCTACCTCACCTGCTCAGCTTGCGCAGCACCAACTCGCTTATCAGCAAATCCATCAGCAGCAGCAACAGCAACTGCAGCAACAACTTCATGGTTTTTGGGCAAACCAGTTCCAAGACATTGAGCAAACAACTGATTTCAAAAACCATAGCCTTCCCTTGGCTAGGATTAAAAAGATAATGAAAGCGGATGAAGATGTAAGGATGATATCTGCTGAGGCTCCCGTCGTGTTCGCCAGGGCATGTGAGATGTTCATTCTGGAGTTGACTTTAAGGTCTTGGAATCACACGGAGGAGAACAAAAGGAGGACGCTTCAGAAGAACGATATCGCTGCGGCTATCACAAAAACTGAGATATTTGATTTCTTGGTGGATATCGTGCCTAGGGAGGATTTGAAGGACGAGGTACTTGCTTCAATCCCAAGAGGGTCCCTTCCTGTTGGGGGCCCCACTGAGGGACTTCCTTACTATTATATGCAACCTCAGCATGCTCCACAGGTTGGAGCTCCCGGGATGTTCATAGGCCAGCCTGTTGATCAAGCCCGTTATCAGCAGATGTGGCCACACCAACAGCAACCACCAGACTCTTGAGGGGCTAGTGAGTGTAGCAGAAATGGGAGTGACAATGTAAGTTTTTAATCATTTGTTAAGAAAAGCAATAAAATGCATGTGTCTCATCCTTATCCTTAGTTCCATAATTGCATGATAAATAAATCTTGAGATGGTGGTAGATGCTTAGATTGATGTATGGTAGGATTATGAAAAGGATAATTAGACGTAGAACAAGTAGTGAATGGTAAGAGTACTAATTTATGTAGCCAACTTCAATTGATTGGGACTTCAGGTTCAATTTGCTTTGGATTGGTTTGGTTACTGTGCAATAGTTTGAAGGTACAAAATCATGCTACGCTTTGTTGCGTTTGAAAAATGATTCGAATTGTCAAAATTCGACTTAGCATATGACTATTGAGTATTGACAGAGCAAAACGGTTGTAGAAAAGTTCTCTACCCGACCCCAATTATTGAGATATGAGAGGTTGTTTGGTTTGCTGTGGCGGGTGTGCTAATTTGCCTTCTTCTAAATCTATTGGGTGCTCACCCTAAGACCAGCAAAAAAATTGTTAATCTACAGTGTTTTACAATTCTCAATCCTTATATGTTTAATGTTTTCCTGTAACCTTGTCGAGTTATATCTCATCTTTCTAAGGGAAAACTGCTGTCTTTGATTGTGCTTAATTCCTTTCTGATTCGTTGACAATATGTTTCTGCAGAAGTTCTGGTGGGGAAGTTACCTTTGTAACAAAGAACAAAGACACCAAACTGATAGAGAAGAGCCAAAGACTATACATGTCTTAGAAACTAGTGTGGCCTTTTTAGATGTTGTAGTATATATGACTCTTTGTTCCCCATAGAATGAGTCTTGTATGTGTATGTGTTTAATGTTTTACTTTATGCCATTAGGTTTTTGTAAAACTCTTGACCTCTTGTAGTTTACATGTTGCGGCAATGCGTTGCTTATGTACTATTTTTCGTCTCTCTTTCTAACCCCTCACTCTGATCCTTTTTCTCTCTGTTTGGTTCTTTTTAACTGCATGATTCTACTTTAAGCGCCGTATGTATGTATATTGATTGTCTCGCAAATGGAATGATCTAAATGTTTCATCTCATGTATGGTTTTAAGGCTAACGGCAGCAAGATTGTGACCTGGTAACCTCAGGGAGGGTTGGATCAGTGAGAGAGCATTTGTCTCGAATTTTGACTCCCACCTACGCGTTATTAATTCTTGTGTTGGATGAGTCCATATTGGCTTTTGTCCCGATTTTAATTGAGCCCAGCTGGTGAATAGTAGAATTTGTTTATTGGACCGGATGCCCTACTTATCTAAAAGTTAAGTACTCCTGTAATTTTATTCTGCTACCCTTCTTCACCTTTAATGGAATCCAATGTGCCACTGTATTTAGAGAACTAACAGAGCTAACACAAGGACGGGTAATGCAACGGGGTTGAATGCATCTATTTTTCTGAAAAAGAAAACAGTAAAAAAGAAGCGTCTTCCTTGATGTATCAAATCTTCCAATAAGAATATTAAGAGCATCTCTAGTCCTTGCTCAATTTTTGACTCACATTTGAGTAAATTTTTCAGTGAAGGCTTCATTTGGTATGAAACTCTCCAGCCCTTTACTCAGATTTTGAAAGGTACAGATTTTGAAAGGATTTCACCATTTGCCGTCATTGTTTTCGTCGTCCTCTGCTGCAATTAATCAACTCTCCCCGTCTCCCCTCTCTTCCACGACTCTTCTAACATCAAACGCCACGATCAACCTCCGCAAATCACCTAGGACCACCTGTCGACCTATCTTCGCATTGGTTGTCAAAGAACACCACGGCCTTTGCCCGACACCACCAGACCACCATAAACACCAATACTAGAAAACACCACGACCACCACCCGTCACCAGTGACCTTCATAGCCTCATGATCTTTATCCTGCCCCCGTTGCCAGAATTGACGACCGTGACAGCAAAAGAAGTCCCGCTGACCAGCACCACCACAGAATAACAACAGGAAATTTGCACGAAGGATTTGGGTCTCCCTTACTTTGGGTTAGGATTGGAGTAAAACTTAAACTGGTATGGGTTTGATTTCGGGCTGGAGGTGGATTTTGAGTGTTTTTACCCAAATTTCAAATATGGTTCTAGTTTTGAGTAAGGGCCTGAGATACTCCAAAAGCAGTTTTTTTTCCCCCCTCACAAATACTTGTTCCATGAACATCATTTGTAATTTCATTTTACATCCGGTGCACAAGACCCCCCCGGTAAGAAGCTATTATTAGCAGTGCTCTCTCAGAAATACTCACTCGGGAAACCATTTTCTGTAATCATACTAGTTCCATAAAAAATTATAAACGTTAAATCACCCTGAATGGAGAGAAAGCAGAAGTTATTCCATGTGTTCTTACATTTGCAACCCGGTCTTATTCACATGTAATCCACTCCACATGAAATATCAGCATCACACAACATAGTCCAAGGGGGAAAAAGATTGCCCGGGGGCGAAGATGAACAAGAGAGAAGAAATTTTTTGCAGGCTTCAAAGCCGATTATAAGGGAAGTTATCTACGGAGATGGCCGATGTCATCTTCTATGCTTGGATAATGAACAAGATCAACTCACTAGAGAAATTTCTTCCAAACTGCAAAAGAGAAAAAGCATCCAATTATTTGTAATTCGACACTTTTTAAACGTATTCAGGAGCATACCTTCTTCCCAAGCACTCGATGATATCACCGGTCAGTGTGGATCTTCTTTTATTCTCAAAGGCATGGGATGCTGCTTTCCTCACTAAAGCAGACCCAGCAATGCACCCCAACACTGTAGGGTTCATGGCCGATTCCTCCTTGTTAGAAGAGATATATTGGCGGGCCCAAGAAATGAACACCGCGACACTGGCATCAAATAGAAGAATTTGAAGTTTCATAGTACGACATAAAAATACCAATCAAGCAACTAAAATAAGAATCTTTTGAGTTTTGACCTTCCAACTCGTGATCTAAATTGGACCTGAAGAGGTGATTTCCTTTCTGAAACAACTCAAGAGATCTTTTTTCTATTTGGAAAGTTATGCAAGAAAGGCCGAAGTCAATCTTTTATTTTGCTCGGGGAGTCGCCCAAAACTAGGTCTAAACATTCCACAGCTTTAAAAAGTCATAAAAGAACATGAACTACGATGACAAACTGTAGTTTCAAGATACAAAGTATGGAGAGATGCCAAAATTACATGAATCTCAAAGTTGGAAGTTAGGACCTTGAATGTTGCCACATGCAATGAAGAAAAATTGGTTTTTCCTTTTTCTGGCCAGCATTAAAAAAGGTTGTCGTTCCAAAATCACAAGTATAAGTGGAGAGCAGGAGTAGCTAATACTTAGTAGGATCCATGAGGAAGAAAGAGAGAAAGGAAAGGACATAATTTTTTCTCGCAGTCGGATTGTATGAAAGGGAATGGACATATCAAGAAAATATCTTTGTCAAGCGATGCAGGATATGGACAGTTTGTGTTGTTGGACAATTTTTTATGGACATTTACTTTACACAGAAAATTAAGGAAATTACTTGCCTTCCAGAAAGTATATCGCCCTGGCCACCACATCGCCGAGGAGAACCATACATGCTCACTGACCTGACTGCATGAAAGTGTGGTTTCAAAAGTCACCTCTAAAAATATATGTAATGGAGCATCAAATTCCTAAAGAAGGAAACTTGTAGACATTTAGGTGAAAAAATGCTTCAATTAACCGATGCTGTGGAATAAGGGATACTGGTCACAGAAATCATGCGACAACTCTCATTAAAATATTGTGTAATACCAAAATTTTATTCAAAAACAAAAAAACAGCCAGTTAGGCACCTGTTTTACCATCACTGACAAGATCTGATTTTCCTTTCCGCAAAATTGTTACACCGCCAATCCTGATCAAGAAACTATCATTTCCATGGGTTCCATAGCATGAAAGCAACACTAAATCATGAACTAAAACATACAACAAAGCTGTTTAAAGGCTCTAATAATATCGACTTCTTGGTCAAGTGGGCATTCGCGTTGAACTCCCACCGTTAGTCGGAACACCACAAAATGGCACAGCTCTCTGTACGTGTGCGAGTATCAGTGCATGCTTGTGTCATGTTTAATAATTAATACACAAAGCTAGGAAATTGCAATCACTACCACAATGAGGCACTGATACATAATTCATCAAGAGGATGTTTAACTTCTCAAAATGTGAAACAATTGTCCTTTCATAGAAAAATGCAAAATCAAGCAATAGATGGCCTTCATGCTATTTATGCACAATCACTAGACAATGACTATGCTCATGGCATGTACAAATGCTGGTGATTTGTCGCTTATGAAACTTTTCTTTACATTCTCAGTGTCATCTCCCACAATGTTCACTACTTTATGAGGCATCCTTCCAGCGGTCGAATCAAGATATAAAAGTAGTAGAAATGAGTTACGGAAATTTAGAAGGAAGAAAAGTTCAATTTGCACTGGTTTACGAACAATGCAGACAATATCGTTGGCACTTGGTGCCCTAATCACCAGCACCAGCTAAGGAAAACCCCATTAACGTGACCACTGGTCCCTACTTCGCTGTAATGTCGTAAATTCAGAATCAATGGTGGGCGGTGGCAACGCTGAACTAGTGACTTGAGATACTTAACCAATATTCCTCCTGGTCCTCTCTCTTATCTAACTTCCCATGCAAAGGTATGTGTAAAATGTAGATACAAAAAAACAGTAAATATCTCATGTAATCACCCATGAGAAAACTGAAAAATATTCTACAAATGCTTCGATAGAAAGAAAGAAAGAAAAAATCGCAACTGTAAGTTTACATTGGATGTCACAAAAGATGACAGAAATCTACTCAAGGATACTAAACAAGTGATTAGATGAACCTATAAGATTTTAGAAGCCAATTTACCATTTGGCAAGAGAGAGTAATTGTCCTGGAGCATCTTGATCATTTACTTCACAATTTAGTACTTTTTGAATAAGTCGCTTGTATTCATTTATATTTGGGGTTAGGATAGCCAACGGGTAACCACTGACCAGATCAAGACTGTTTGTGACAAGAAAAAGTCCATCCTGGTAATTCAAAAGAGCACAATAGGGAGAATTGAGAATCATCAGTCATATTACTATAAGAAAATGAATGTTGTATGTTTACTTTCCACCACATACCCCGTCTATGACAATTGGGACATTTGAGCACCTTGCATGCTTCAGGATGTTACTAACGCAGTCCTGCACATGTGGATGCCATACGCATGCTTTAGAAAGGAATCATAAACATAATAAACAGGAACACAGAAAGAAACATTATTGACGCATGCAGCGGAAAGATAATGAAGAGAAACTGAAAAGTTATGTTCCTTGTGGCAAAGCCATAGGGCATTAGTTAATTCCAAAATAAAATTAGAAAAGGGGTCAGTAAATTCTTACAATTCCCAACAGTATTATATGGTTCTCATACTTTCACCAGGTGCTTATATCCTAGTAGTCCAAAAATGCAGGTTAGAACTATCAAACTCCACACAATGTTCTCTCAATTGTAGACCAAATAGACCAAATAGATCTAATTTTTCATTATTGTATCATAACTAGCTAGACTTATTTATATACACACAAGGGTCTCATCTAACTTGAGGATTTTAGATCACTTGCAAGTTTACAACAGAAATAGACATTATTGAGGGAAGAATCTATCACGTCTCAGATTGCAGCTAGAAGGTCAATTTGCTTGTGTGAACACTTGAATTTATGCATGTAAGCACACAAACACGGACCAAGCACTTATTTAACAAATCGTATAAACTTATGTGGGTTGCCTTAAAGTTCATATCATCTCACCAATCTTCAGATTAAAAGGCAGTAAACTGTAATTTTGTTGTCACAATTATACAGGAAAATACAAAAGAATAGCCTTTAATATCAAGCGCAACAACAATATCACTTAAACGCTTCGATCTCTGAAATATACATTCTAGCCACTTTTAAATTAAAAAAAATATATAAGGTAGAAAAGTGGTCAGAAAGAGCATACCAGAAGAAAGGGGTCCCTTCCGAGTCCTGGACCAACAACAAGGCAGTCAAATCTTTCCATCCACTTCACAACCTCAGCAAGAACTTTTTCTGAGATTGATTTTTTGTCCTCGTCCCTGAAGCAATCTTCCATAAAAATCAGCACCCTCAACAATAGGAGTAAACTGTGAACATAAATATCTAATGTATTAGTTTGAGAAATCTACCTAACACTGTAGGATTCTTCCAGCACAGGGTGCACAATTAAATCGGGGCTGTAGCCTTTTATAACTGGAGCTGCATCTTTAGTGCAGAAAACATGAGACAAATCTGCACCCTGTAGGAGAAAAAGAAGGACTGCATTAAAACTGGCCAGTCATAAATCTGCTATAACAAGAGGGCTTTGTTTTTATTAGAGAAAATGGAAATCAAGTAACATAGAAAAGCAACCACAACATGCGCGTAAAGAAACACACTCAACACAAAAGAGTTGAGAATGAGAGGACTTACAATTTTTAAAGCCGAGATCGCAGAAAAATATGGGGCACCGGTGTATTCACGACACCCTCCGATAACAGCTATCTTACCTGATTTGACAATGTGAACATTGAATTAATGAGATGAAAACTCATAAAGTTTACATAGCTACAAAAGAAACAAAAACATGTTGAGGCAAAATAAGCAAATATTTAAGATCTCAAACATACAGAGCAAGTTTAAGCACACATCAGTCACAAAATCCTAAATTCATCGTAGGCACTATAGACATAGTCAATATGAGCTATTGGTTTTACGACTTCAAAGAACAATGTGAGAGAGAGAGAGAGAGAGAGAGAGAGAGAGAGAGAGAGAGAGAACTAGTCAAGAGACTGTCTGTTCACCAAGTACGAAGAAAATTACTCGCAACTTGAACAAGTTTGTTGACAATCTCTTTTTGTCGCCCATAAAATAAATGGTTGCATGACGCTCATTGCTCACATAAAATATACAAGCACATGAAATTCAGCAAAGTTGCTTACCTTGAACAGAGAAAATGTTTCGAGAAAGATTTTCAACTACAATACACTCAAGTACTCAACCCATCTGTCTTCACAGATTTTAATTCACAAATGGCTGCATATCATAGACATACATCTACAGATACGCATATACATAATGAACTAATATATCTCCATAAATACAGCCACTCCTACTTCAATATTCACCATACAGATATGCTAGCACAAACATAGTTGTATATCCAACAAAACACGTACAGATAATTACGCATATAATTGCCTAATTTTTTTCATGTCACTAACTAAATTGACAAGAAGGATAATCATAAATGATGCTATACGATAAGAAAGGCCAAAATGATGTGATGAAATTCAGAAGAGTAGAATCTTGTCTGAGAAAGATTACCAGATTGGCCCTTATACCGAATGGGTTCGAGAGGTCAAGTGATTGACCTTAAAATCCCCAAATCATCAGCCTCTAAACTAGACCCCCTAATCATAGATCGCATTTTGAACGGATGATGTGTTTGATTGTTGCAGAAACTACCTAAAGTCCTAATCAAGAACTATTGGCTTTTGGATACTGTAGAGGAATTCAGCATACAACTGTTGCCTTGCATGGCTTCCTCACCCACATGACCCAAATGAATATGCAAAAGTCTAACAGTATCAAGTTTATCCTCCCCAACATTGCTACTAGGAATGGCTCCTCTACCCACAACTGTACTCCCCTGTAGAAAATACAAGTTATTGTGTCAAGTACCCTTCATCACAACCATTGCACCATTAAGAACCTTCAAAGCTCCACCTTCGAGAGTGATATTATAACCTTTGGAGTCTAAAGCACCCAGTGATATCAGATTCTTCTTCAAGTCCGGAACATACCAAACATTTGTCAGAACATGAACAGATCCATCATGCAACTTCAATTTGATTTTACCCACCCCAAGAGTCTCACAGGCATGATCATTGCCCATAAAAATAGCTCCACCATCAACCATAACCATGCTAGAGAACCAGTCTTTTTTTTTTTTCTTTCCGATTAATCCGATCCCATTCCTTCTCAGTCCAACCATCAGGTTGGTCTTTCAAAGCAATATCCAACTCCTGCTGGATTAAGAGGTCCATAACTTCGCATTGCCACATACCGAAGTTATTTGTGCCAACAAACTTTTCCACCTCATATTCGGCATTCAATATCCCATATTTTGAAGCCATGTGTCTTGGAGTTGATTCAGATTTGGAGGACAGTTCAGTTTTAAACAATTTGGTGAATTTGTTTCCTGACCTCGGAAGACAAAGATTTCTCTCAAGAACAATGTAAAAAGCACCAAGAAAAAATCCCTAGATGTCAACCTGAGGCTCTCATACTAAAGTAATGCAGAAGCAACAACCAAATACCAAAACAATTGTGATACATGTGTTGGTAACGAGAAACTAAATCAAGCAATGCACAAGAGAGAGAGAGAGAGAGAGAGAGAGAGAGAGAGAGAGACACACACACACACACACACGAGAAATACAAAGTTACGTGGTTTGATAGATTGGGTATGTAAACCTACTCCACGGACAGCCACCAATCAATGACAAAAGGGTTTCCAAAATCAAAGAATTGAATGCTCCAAAGAGCTACAGATTTGCCAACCAAAAAAAAAAAGAGCAACAGATTTGCCTCTCATCAACCTTTTACCACACTCTATGCAAAACCAGATGTATTTGCTTCACAACCCATAAAGGAACCCTAAAAACGTAAATATCAAATACTTCGTCGAGCATCTAGTCAGACGGGACCACCATTGAGACAGAAAAAACAGAGAGTTTGGATTCTGAATGGGAGGTGGACTGTCCGGACGGTCAAACCAAGCCAAAAAATTCACAAATGTTATTAAGGCGGGGCATAAAACACAGAAGTTCATCAAAGTTCGCTTCGTTTCAACAGAAAGAAAGTGTTCCAGAAAGATTTCCAAGAACAATACATTCAGCCCATCGTCTTGATAGATTTTAATTCTCCAATGGCTAAATATCATATACATACATGTAAAGATACGCATACCCATAATGACATAAATGATATACTTCCAAACATACAGCCATTCCCACTTCAAGTAAGAAAACATTCATATATCTCAGAAAACACATACACACAATTACGCACGCAAATTCCCAATCTTTTCCTGTCTTTGACTAAATTGACCCAAAAAAAGGGTCATCACAAATAGCACTATACATACAGAAATCGAGATTAAAAGTGTGATGAAATTCAGAAGAGTAGAAAATTGTTTGGAAAAGATTACCCGCTTGGCCTTTATACCGAGTTGGGTCGAGTGGTGGAGTGATTGACCTCGCAATCGCACAAGCATCAACCTCCAAACCTGACCCACTAATGATAGATTGCATCCTGAACTGATGATGGGTTTGATTGTTGCAGGGACCACCTAAAGCCCTAATCAAGAATTTTTGCCTTCTGGTAATCGCAGAGGAAATCAACATACAATGGACTGGCCTCAATTTTGCATACATGTAAGTGTATTATTATGCCAGAGTTTTGAATCTTTTGATGGTGTCATGCCGTGCGATTCTAAGGCTCTGTTTGGAACTTAGGGATGGAAAATTTTAAAAATTTTCTTTCCCTTGTTTGGTTTCTAAAGAAATAGAAGGGAAAGTTTAAAAAACAAGTATAATTTTTCCTCCAATTTCTTCCTAATTTTCCCTCAAACTTTTCTTCTTATTATTTTCTCTCCCATTTTCTTTCCATCCTCAAGGCTCTATTTGGAACTCAGGGATGAAAGGAAAGATGATGAAAATTTTTAAAAAATTCCTTTCCCTTGTTTGGTTTCTAAAGAAATGGAAGGGCAAGTTTAAAAAATAAGTATAATTTTTCCTCCAATTTCTTTCTAATTTTCCCTCAAATTTTCCCTCTTATTATTTTCTCTCCCATTTTTTTTCCATCCTCAAGTTCCAAACAGAGCCTAACTTTTTAGAGGGGCAAGTAAATAACAATAAAAAAAAAAACCCTTCAACTGCAATGAAAGGAGATATCCCTACTTGGAAGTAGTGTTCTAAGGTCTGGTTTTCCATTTTATTAAATGGGTATCTTATAAAATCTAGGGTGAGAAAAAAAACCGCCAATTCATTAATTCCGTCCAAACTAATCCAAACCGAATAGTTTGGTTTGGTTTTGTAGTAATGTGATTTGGTTTCGGTTTAAGCAAATTATAAACTTTGTTCAATGGTTTGGTTACACACACACACATATATATATAAGTAATTTCGATACACCAAATAAAGATAGGCTAAGCCATAGCCAATCAATTTTCTAATCCATTAATACACTATTCCACTAGTTATTCCTTCCTGTCAAGACAAATTTCTTTTTAATTTTAAATAGAAAAACACATTTCTATGTGACATAGGGCTAACTCAAATTGCATTCACCTGCCGTCCATCAGAGGGGAGGCCTCGCGCCTCCCACTGGACTCTTTGTTTCCGGCCTCCCCTCCCTTACTTTTTCCCTCATTTCTTTTTTTTTTTTTTTGTGTTTCTCTCTCAATAAAGTCCCTCCGTCGTTGACCCACTCGCCACTGCCGCCGCCACCAGCCTTTAATTCCCAACCATGGTTGACCTCTGTCCGGCGAGGGTCCTCTAAGTTGTTTGTTTTCAGACGCCGATTTGTCCAAGAAGTGATGATCAGGACACATACATGTCGTTTTCTCCATGGCAGCAGGCTCCCCGCTTCTTTTCCCCCCTCCGCACAGGTTGTCTTCTCTCTTTCCCTTTCCTTTCCTTGCCAATTAGCCCTCCCTTTTCCGTTTTCCCTTTCCCAATTGTTTCGGCAAGTCAGATTGGATTTCCCCCTTCGTATTTACCCCTCCCCTGTCCGATTGGCTCCCTCTCTGCCTCCTGATGGATCGTTTCCCCCTCCCCCTTTTTTCCCCTTCCCCAATCGATCCAATCAGATTTCTTTTTGCATGTGTCTCCTTTGATCGATCGTTTGCGATTCTGGTTTGTTCAAGCAGAGTTGTCATTTAGCAGCGGAATCTTTCTTTAGGCATGTTGAATCTTCTTGCCAACGGCCGGTCCATAGAGCTATGTGGATGAGCAGGTTGATTCATAGAGTTTTGCATTCCACCTGTCCGAGCCAGCCTCCATATCATATTGTTCAAAGCCCGTTTATCGTTTTCCTTTTTAGGGCCGATCCATAGAGCTTGGTGGTTAAGCTAGCAAGTCCATAGGGCGCCTCATGCTGCTTGTCTGAAGCCTGCCCCAATTTGCATTCATCTCTCTCTTCCTAAGCCAAGAATAATTCCTCTTTGCTAGCCAATGTCTTCTATCTCAACAATTCTTGCATTCATATATTCTATACATATTACTGATAAATTTGTTTTAACGCTATAAGTTTTGGTTTATATTTCCTTACAATTTTAATTAATTTAAATAATCTATGAAGATAGATATCTCAATTTTCAAGCAAATCGTGGATCGAAACCAGAACTGATCCATATTTTAGTGGTTTGGATTGGTTTGGTTTTATGAAGTTTGTGGATTAGTTTGGTTCTCTATTTTCTCAACCCGTAGGTATTGGTTTGGTCATTGGTTTACTAGAAAATCAAACCAATCCGGTCAATGCTTACCCCTAATAAAATCAATGGTGATTTTAGCAAATGAGAAAATCATTTCAAAATCAATTCATTTTCATTTACTAAAATGGGTTGATTAGACAATTAAGGCTCAAACATACCCATGGAAAATCCCGCGGAAGATGTCATAGAGACGTCGAGATGCATTTCTGGGGAATCCATAGGAAAATTCAATGGGCTTCTCTCGTCAAGATGAATAATTAATTTTAAAAAATACTACAGGAATCTTATATAAATTCAAAAAAGATGAATAAAAATACCAAAATTGTATGGAGGATGGAGCAAGTTTTTGAGAGCAAATTTGTTCACCCTTGCTTTGTTCACTCTCGGTGAGAGTATACTCATTTTGTATCTTAATTCAATGATCAAAATCATTCAATATGTCCAAATTCACTTGTTAGGGGGCCGCGCAAAAATTTATTTCAATCAGATATAGATAACTATTTCATCTAGAGTTTTATTTTATTTTATTTAAATTATCGCTAAAAAAAATTTGAACTTTTACTTCAAGAGCTCACCAGTATTGGATTAAACTCAATTTCCACACGAAATCCTTAATAATGAATCTAGACAAAATGAACGGTTTCAATTCTTAATGTGAACCACAAAATGAGTACATTCTCGCAAGGATAAACAAATTTGCTCTCCAAATCTTTTGCTCATTTGGGCTCATGTTTTACTGTAGATACATAGTAGAGTACTAATTACTAATTGACACTTTTGCCTCTATTTTTTCCTGTATGTTTCTCTTTTAACTTCAACTCATATCCAAGAAGGGTTTCTCAGTCCTCTCACACCCCCCAAAACAAAGTTTTTCTTTTTTCGGTCACTATATAAACAAAAGATCAACCAAGCTAAAGCCTAAATAAACAAATTGGGTTTTTATATACGTTCAAAAAAAAAAACCCAATTTTGATTGTTCATATTTCCTAATTTCAGTCTCGGATGTATTGCTATGGATAATAATGCTAACATCGCCCCAATAAGTTTTTTAATTGATCGTAGCACCTAGTAGGATTTAAATAATTCTCCTTTGATGATAACTTTTTACCCATTAACCCGTTCACCAAGAAGTTTACCATGAATATCACAATTTTAAAAGGACCAGCCTTCAAGAAATTTTTATAAAATTGATTTTCAAATAATTAATTTTTAAAATATTCATCTCGAATTATTTTTGCAAATAAAACATTTTAGGCCCCTTCGTAAGATTGTCTTCGGACTTATAATGGAGGTAGGCCAAGCCCAACTTAAACGTTATGGCCACAACTAGTTAAAATACTGCCGCAAACTATGATCCAGCGGCCGTAAGGTTTTGAAAGTCATACTTTTGTCACCATCCAAACGCCTCCTAATGAACCTATAGATACAGACGAAACGCTTGTCTTCTCTCTCCGTCAACCTTCACTATTTCGACCCGTTCCTCTCTCTCTCTCTCTCTCTCTCTCTCTCTCTCACATCGGTGTGGAAGAAGAGTGTATGTTTCACTAGAAACCAGGTATGACAGTTTCACTACCCTACACTCGATCTTTGTCACTATTTGAGCTCCGCAAATCTTGATTTTCTTGGATTCTTGGTTTGAACATTAGGTGTTTGAGAAAATGTCAACTTGAAATAATTTGTTTCTTCTCGCAATCAGCTTTTGTTTCACCAGAACAAAGCATGTACTAATTTCTGTCTTTTTTCTTCGTATGTGATAGAGCCTGATTGTGGAGCAGTCCCCATGTTCTGCGACATCTTTTTCTAGTTGAAAGTTCACCATATTATTTTTCTATAAGCTTGATTATGTGCTCTCTCTTTTCGAGTTTTCCTCTGAATTCTATTTGCAAACTTGTCTGTTTGATTATGCACCGACATCTCATTCATTTTAAACTCTGGAATATGTATGCCAGCTTTAAGTACTCTTAGAAGTAAAAGAGTTTGTCATATGGCTCTGTTTAGATAGAAAAGGATTACAATTTAAGGGAGTTACTGTTGAATGACAGGGGTGATGTGAGTAGTTTGGCCGTGTGCCTAGTGAAACTAGAGTCTAGAGGGGAACAGGGATTAGAGGATATACTTATTTGGATCCATCTATAACTGTACCCATTTACATAAAGAATTTCAAGTCATATGATTCTTTTCACATATAAAGCCCTCAAAATCATCATTCAAATTCATAGGTGAACAACCAAACCTAGGTTTGAGCAACTCTCATCGAACAATTAAAGCCTTCATTTGAATTCATATCTATCCGAAGGAGCCTTACTGCTTAAAAACAACTTAAATGACTTCATACTTGATGGTGGACATCGGTCTATATGATCGCTTATGTGACTTGCAAGACAAGTCCTTGACACAGGGTCACTGGGGTGGTGCCTCCCTTATGTGATATCCTGAGATCATGTGTTCTGCCGTTCCTAACTATTTTTCTTGAGCTAAAACCCAAGATTATTCCTTTTTTACGTCTTGGGGTGGAATTGGTATCACGAGTTAGGATTGGGATCTCATCAATTACGGACAAGGTGGGTTCACTGTTACATACTTAAAGAAACGTGAAATCATACACCACCTTTGGAATGCTTCTGACTTAGTCATCGGGGGAGGCCTTGGTTGGTACCTCCTCGGTGTCAAGGACTTGTCTTGCATGTCACACAGGCTATCCCAGAGAGCGACACTATTTTGGGCACCATCAACATCCATTAACATCTATAAGGTTTCTTCTTATTTTTGCTGAATGTGTATTAATTAATTTCTGAGCGCAAATTAATATTTCCCCTCTTAAAAGTAAGCTTAAAACAATATCCTACCTGTTATGCACTTGTTAGGCTCAACAACAAAATTTTCCTACAGCAAGTCTAGTACTTTAGGAGACAAATTGGGCAATCCAGCAGAGAATGGTTACCGTGTGCATTGTGGAAGCTGTCTAAGATGTTTGGCAGCTTGCTTAAGCTAGTTGGCACATGGCAGGATTGCTATGCAAGGTCAGCTAGCTAGTTGATGAACTTGAACAAATATAAGCAGCTTCCATCGTGGGCATTTAGAAGTTGTTTGTTGATCCAACTTTGTTCATAACAATACTAGATTGAACTCTTTTCTTTCTCGTGTGGATTTATTGAAGTCAAGTTTACTAGACACTAGACAGCAGTCCATTGAACTCTTGTTCGCAATTTCAATTACAGTTGTTTTTGTGAAGTCATGCTTTCTTCAATGTAGTAGTTGCACAGGAACACACTATTTGAAGAATGAAACCTTGTCTTTAAATACAACTGTTAGGACTCACGGTATCGGCAAATAAGTTGAAAACAGCTTGTGCTTGGTAAAAAAGTTCTAAAACAACATGGGTTTGGTTTAAAACTTGTTAAAAGATATGCTAATGGGAAGTCGCCCTCCCTCTAATACAACTATGTCTCAAGATCTTACTGGAATCAGGCAATAGGCAGTAGTGAAGGAAGAGAGAAGAAAGTCAAACATAGAAGATCAAGATGAGAGAGATACCAAAGGTGAACGCAATGAGGTCAGGGGTAGTAGTGGTCGGAGCCTTGGCCTTTGGGTACTTGACCTTGCAACTCGGTTTCAAGCCTTTTCTCGAGCGAGCTCAAGAAACTCTGGACAAGTCTGCCCACCCAAGTGATGAATCCTTTGACAATGCCCCAAGTGATGAGTCCTTCGCCAGTGGCCCAAGTGATGAGTCTTTCGACAATGCCCTAAGAATCTCTGAATATTCGCATACCCAAGTAAAAGATAACTAGTACCTCCCCCCTTCCGCCATCTATCTGCTATTGGGGTTTTACTTGTTTGCATCACTTACATTACTTGTATTTCTGCTTGTTCTTGATTCTCTTCAAATCCTAAAATAACCATTTCAGATTACACTTTGGCTCGTTTTTACATTTTGATCCTATGTTTGATTTCCTTAGTGTAACCATTTCAGATTACACTTTGGCTCGTTTTTACATTTTGATCCTAAGTTTGATTTTCTTAATGTAACCATTTCAGATTTCACTTTGGCTCGTTTTTACATTTTGATCCTAAGTTTGATTTCCTTAGTGTAATCTGCACTATATCAATTGAAACTTGGTAATACTGGTTGCAAATATGAGCTTTACAGTCATTAATCTCTTCATAGATCTTGTTAGATTATTTTCTCTGTAATATGTTGGGTATAAAGACACACAGCCCACAAACTTTTGAAGGCACCATCCTGCCACATGTTATACAACACTCGCTAAAAGCCGAAAACACACGATTATTTCTATTTCCGCTATCCTGTAATGAACCAATATGCCTAATATCTTTCTGGAGTTACAGTTTCTACCAAATAGAGCCTTTTGTGCTAGGAATCATATTGTGCAGTGTCCACCACTAAGAATGGGCTCATAGTTATCCTTGATTCCCATTATGTAAATTCTGCTTGTTGGAATCAATATATGCACATTTGGTCATCTTTGGTGTCCTACGATTGTGGTTGGCATCATGGCATTTTAGTGGGATTTGTCAAATCAACAGAAAATATTACATGAATTGAAGAAATATACTTAGCTTCTTCATTTCATTCTCTCTTATCTTTCATATATACAACCCACGGGAGATGTACAAGTACCAGCAGCTATTTTGAGAGTAGTCCATTGGGTACCTCCATTTGTTGTTTTTTGTGATCAGTCATTTTCAAAGTGATTTAGAGCTGCGATTGCTATATCTACTCACAAGTGAAAAGGCTAGGGAGGATAGTGATTCAGATTCCTGTTCGTGGTGTTCTTTTAAGAGTGTTTTTAAAATAAACTGATTTTTTGTGATTTTTTATGTGATGTATGGTGAGAGAATGACCTCTCTTGGTTTTTCCCCTAGTGGAACACCCCTTATATTAGGGCATAGCCTTTAAATACTAGTGATTATGCAATGCTATTGGAGCACCGTCATGTATTGCTCCAGGGACCCTTCCACGTCATATGCCAGAGTTGAAGATCCACACTTTGTGGTGGAGCCCGCAGTTGTGTGTGATGGAAGTTAGTTCGAGAGCATCACTTGGCGGTGCTTTAGGAGCACTTAATAATTTTTCCATTAGATACCTGGGTAACCCACGAAACACTTTTGTGTTGGTTCCTTTGGCAATAACAGAGCCAGTGGTCACTCTCCAGTGACTGCACTTACGCGTTGTAAGACAGGAGAGTGAGTGGCTGAAAAAACACTCTGTGTGATCTTATCTCTTTTTTAGAATCTGACTTCTCCGTAATTTGATTTGACGTTGAGTTGCAGAGTTGCAGAGAGCCATTCGTGTGATTTTAACTATTTAAACATGTTTTTAATTGTCCAGATTTTAATTACATGTTTTTAACGGAAGAATTTTTTAACATCTGGACCATTAAATGCAAAAATAAATTTTTTTCAATTCTTGCATAAAAGGGTGCGAATTTCATCCACTGATTGGCATTACTTGCATAATATAAATAGGGTATTTTCTGTTATTTAATTAAAAAACTGTCATTGTTGTTAAATTTTGAAGGCACAAGTATCCGCATGATTTGAAGGAGTAAATACAAGTAATTGACTATTAGTAGGATAGAAAATGTTTATAATTTTTTGGGTAAATTACACTGACCTCCCCTAAGGTTTCTGATTTGTACACTGGCCACCCCTATTTTATCTGAAATAGCATTGACCTCCCCTGAGTTTTATATTTTATTAACAAAAGCATCTTTCAACAGTACTGACGGCATTGGGGACCCCCTTTTGGGTCCCCAACGGTCGATCCGAGCCGTCTATTCATTCCATAATCGAATTCCGAGTGGGTCTTCACGGAAATCACCTCAATCGGACGGTCCTAAGTGCTCAATCCAAAAAATTTGAACGAAATGGGGTGATTTTGGATCGAGCACTTAAGATCATCGGATTGAGGTGATTCCCACGTAGACCCACTCGGAATTCAATTCTGGAATGAATGGACGGCTCGGATCGACCGTTGGGGACCCCCAAGGGGGTACCCGGCGCCGTCGGTACTGTTGAAGGGTGCTTTTGATACTAAAATATAAAACTTAGGGGAGGTCATTGTTATTTTAGATAAAGTAGGGGTGGTCAGTGTACAAGTCAGAAATCTCAGGGGAGGTCAGTTTAATTTACCCTAATTTTTTCGGTTGAAAATGAAATTTGTTTGTTTGATGCTATGTTTGGCATTGATCACGCTATGCACAATCAACGTTGGCAACTGCGATTTTGGCCCACATAGTGGAACAAGGTACGGGGTTCCTATAGTGAAAGGCTCATTACAGGGTTGTAGTGAGCTCATCTGGTTGTCCATCTCATTAATGAACGCTCGGATTTTAATCCAAAAATGAATGGCTCGGATCATTTGGAGTTTGGATTAAATTCGAGCTAGCCGTCAGTGCCAGATGAATGGCAGAATGGGGCTCACTACCCTATAACGAGTTACCTCATTGCAGTGCCTCCATTTCCATGGAACAACATAGGGGTCTTTTCTTTTTTTCTTCGATGATAATCAATAATATTAGTTGTAATTAATGAGATTTGAACCCTATTATATATATATATGAGTGTGTGGGCAGTTCTATGGACACAACGAATAACACAACATTTGACACAACAATAATCGGAGCTCCGCACTTACAATCGGACCGGTTCAAGTTGTTTATAATACGTTTATAAGATTACCTGAAAAAAATCAACTCATTTGGATATCGGTAAAGGCTTGATCGGTTCATTCAAATTTATCCTATAAAATTTGACGGGAATCAACTAAATGAATCGATTAAGCCCTTACTAATATTCAAATGAGTTGATATTTTACAGGTAATCTTAAAAATATATTTTAAATAAATTGAACGGCTCCGATCATCTGCTTGAGGTTCACAAAAAAAAAATTGTGTCAAATGTTGCGTTATTCGTTGTATTAACGGAACCGCCCCATATAGGAGTAAATGGTGTTTGTCACTTGGCTTCCACTCCAATTGCAACATATATAGGGGTCTCCTGTTACAATATACAAGGGTCATAAATGGCCCTTGAGTACAAAGTTTAAGTCATTTGATCTTTAAAAATGGAGTGATTATCCAATGGTGGTGACCGTAGTGATGCTTGGGGGAACCACTACACATTCATGCGAGATCCAATACACTAAATTTTGGGTTCCTTGTGAATGTGTAGTAGTAGAGGCTCTTGCAGAACCACGTGGCTCATACTTTGAACTTGATTGAATGATCTGCAGATTAGTCAAGAGCTATAACAACAACAAAAACAAGATCTTATTTGTAAGAAGTAGTTTTGTTGGTTGGTTAATTGGTCACATTTTTTTCATGATTTTATTCAGGAAGTTGTTTGAATTCGTTGTCAATGGATACAAAAATATTATTTTGAATCTTTAAAAAAATGACTCGGATAATCGATAACTTTCCATAAGCCAGCCCGGCCTTTTTCTAGTTGTTCTATGACCTCCCTTTCCAAATTTGAAATAGTGTTGAATAGGAGTGAGCAAAATAATCGTCAAACCGCGAATCTAGTTCAAACCACTTCAAACCAAGTGGTTTGGTTCGACTTTTTAGTAAAGTGGCTTTGTTGTGGTTTTAAAATATTAGAAACCACGTTAAATGTTTTGGTTTGTGGATTTATGTCACTGGTTCGAGTTCTAAAACCGATCCAGACTGGTATATACATGTATATATTACTATTTAGATAAATTGAATTACCTTTTCTTCCTTGTCAATTAATTTTAATCTAATGCTCTATTTCACCATCCTATTCCTTCACTTCCAAGATTAAATCCCCAAACTTCTATATATGATAATCTATTCCTGCAATTTCAATAACATATACGGTTTAGACTTAGTCAATTGATTTCCTAATATTTTTGTTCAGTAACTAATTTTGTTATCCAATACTTATTCCATGACCCTATTCTTTCACCAATTACTTGTATTCTACTTTTACTTGATTAATAGAAGTGAGTTTTGGTAATAGTTTTGGTTTTATTTATCTATGAAATTTTAAGTACTTTAAATAGTTTTTAAAACTGGCATCTCAATTTCAAGCCAACCGTGGGTCAAAACTAAAATCAAACTATATATTTTAATGGTTTGGATTGATTTGGTTCTATGAATTTTATGGATTAGTTTGGTTCTTCAAAATCATAATCCGTAGATAGTGGTTTGTTACTTGTTTTACTACAAAACCAAACCAATCCGGTACATGATCACCCTATTGAAAATCCTCTTCTCTGTCTTTTCTTATGGAATAACCCTGATTCCTCCATCTTTTCTGAAGTTGTTTCTGGCAGACCAATTTCTACCTTCTTGAAAGAGAGGGTTTTACTTGTTTATAGGTCGTTAGATCTAAGCAATGCTACATACCTAAAAAAGATGCACGAAATATGGCTTAGAATCCGAACCACTCATTGCTATTTTTTGGGGGTAAATTTTGTGCATCTTTTTTGGGCACTTAGCATCATTGTTCGGATCTTGGTCCCAACTTTAGGTGGTCCAACTTCCAAGAGCCATTAATAATTTCTATTAAGAATTATTGGCCTTGTTCGGATAGCTTTTAAGAAACTTTTAAAAAAATGCCCTTTCAAACAAGTTTAAAAAATTGACTTTTCCAATCTACCCACTTTCTCTCCCCAAGTTTACACCTAAACAGACTCTTGACTCCTTTTTGACCAACAAAATTGGGTAGTGGGCCCCTAGTCCAAAAGACAAATTACGTTGCTCTCTCTCTCTCTCTCTGCAAAAGCCAGCCTAAAGGGACCCACCTACAACTACTACAATGGCTATCCGATCACAAATGTTCTTTTTTAGAACAAAAAATTAGACTTCAAAAGCTATCTGAACACAGTCATTGGCTACCCTCCCAATATTGCCCTCAAGTAATTAGCTTAAGAGTTGGAGGTATCTTCCGTTGCCAAAAGGATCAAGTCAGTACTCGTGAGTCTCGTGATAAGGAATTGGGAGTTTTGTCTAGTAGCATTGGTCATCTCTTGGGGAGTATTAAATTAAGACAATTGGTGAAAAGGAAGTTTGGAGCTTTAAAGGGTGTTTAGTCCAACCTAATTTATTTTAAAACTTTCAATACATTGATGTGAATTTTTTTAGGGTTCAAGGACAATACTAGACAAAAATACTCTTAATGATAAAAAAAATTACAAATCAAAAACTCAGTATAGCGTCACTTTTTACCTCTGCCGTTGATCGACTAGCAGTTGTCCATTGAAAGTGACAAGTGATCACGTCTTCACTTTTCCTTTTTCCTACTAACCCGATAGTCACAGACTCTCTCTCTCATTCTTGGGTTCTAGGTGGGACAAAATTAATTTTGTTTCTTAAATTTTAGGATTGAGTTCAATTTTAGGGTTCAATTTTAGAGGGGTTAGACTCTTTGGAGTAGGTTATAGTGGATTTAGACATTTTTGGTTTAGGCACTAAGGGTGCACTTTCCAATTATAGGGTTTTACTAGTTTAGGTACTTTCATAGGGTACCCTAAGATTTTAGGCACTTTCATAGGGTACTCTATGGTTTAGGTTTAAAGACTTTCATTAGGTTTGGGGTTTAAGCACTTTCATGGGCTAGTGGGGGCATTTTTGGAATGTGTTGGTGATTGTCCTCTTGGTGTTAAGAAATTAGTTTGTCCTATTTCCATGATTAACTCTTATACCATGTCCTTCTCGAAGGAAGACCCTAATAAATTTCGGATTTTGTCACCAATAAAATAAATAAATTTGAGATTTGAATTGACAAAGGCCCATGACGTTCACATTAAGCTTGTTTTTATTGAAGATTATTGGCTTATTTGCTTACTAGCATAAAACCCATGCTATGCACAGAGAGATTAATAAGTTTGACGTTATGATTAAATGATTTAGTGTGATTAACTTAATCCTAATTAAATTACATAAACTTATGTAACTTAATCAAATAAAGTAATTGACGGTAATGCATAATCCTAAAAAATTTAGTCCAAAAACTTAAAATTAATATTATAAAAATATCTTCCAATAGCAGCACCTTGGATTGCTTAACCCCTCAACTACAACCAACCTCTTTCTATTGTTACTTTTGGATTAAATATAAGGATTTCAATATTATGAATAAAGACAAGCAATACCTATTGCTTAGTCCACATAAGATACCCAACACGTGTTGTTAACTGCATTTGTATGTCAAAACATTTCAACACTCTCAAATGCTCAACAAACATTCTTATGTATGATTATGTCCTAAGCTTTAAGAGAACCAATTTCACTTGCTCTACAGGTGAATGCGAAAAACTCCATTAAAATAATAATTGATGCATGCCATAATTCTTTCTTTTTATCTTTTTGTGTTTCTTTGGTAATATATATGTAAGGATTGAAAATTAAGTCATCCGATAAATAAAATAAAAAATTAATAAATAACAAAAATAATTGAAAATACATCCGCAAAATAAAATAAAGGATCGATTTATGTACCTCTGATCTAGCTAGAAGCTTTCGCTACATTAGTAGATAGCGGCAACAGTATAGGAAGAATAGTAGATAAAATATATGGGCTTGTAATGGCTGTGTGAAATCTAAAACTAAACATTTATGTATTGAAAATGTTCTTAACCTACCTATTTTTGGAAAACCGGTAGCTTTTTAAAATTATGAATTACTGTTGATTTCACATGAAATTCATAAATTATCAGATTATTAGTTGGATTATCTCAAGTTTATAGAAATTTTAATTTTTATATGAATGTAGGTGAATAGACATTGCATGCTTAAGATTTGAGAGGGAGAATCAGATTGTTTATGTTCCCTTTAAGAACTAATGCAAATTACTATAACAATTATCAATCTTTCATCATCTCTAATTTTTTGAATATGTGAGTTAATTAGATATGTATGTGAATCATGTAATACTACAACCAAAACAACAAAAAACTTTTTGATGTCGATACAGTTTGACCTCTTTTTTTTAGTTTAACTAAAAATAAACAATTATGTGATGTACTAATACCCAATTATTGTTTTTTCAACCCTCGCTTTCTATCTCTAAGGTATTAGCCAATGTAAAGCAAAGCTTCCTTCTTTTTTTTATTAGCCATGAAAATTTTATCAATAGAAATAAAATTAGTACAATACCTACATACAATATGTATAAATAATCAACACTAGGGGATATAAAATCAAGAGAATTACCATAATATGCTTAAAAGGAGAAAAAGAGATTGTGGAAGGATGTGACAGAGATATGAAATTATTTTGATTTTTTTATTATGAGAAGGATTTGACTCATTTAAATGTTGAGTATCTTAGCCAAAAAATTCATAAATTTTGGTGATTGATATTAGAAGATATATGGATATTTCAAGATTCATATTTTAATATTCAAAAAAGGTACGTGATTTATTAAATGTTATATGATCATGTTACATTACTTTCTTTATAATCTTCATCACAATCCAATGAGTTTTTGCCACTTGTCGCAACCACTATGAAGATTTTAGTAACGTAGATAAAATTAGTTCAATACCTACACATAATATGTATAAATCATCATCACTAGGAAATATTAAATCAAAATAATTACTATAATATGCTTAAAGAGAGAAAAAGATATTGTAGAAGGAAGTCAAAGAGATAAGAGATTATTTTGATGGATGTTGATTTCGGGGCTCCTTTTTTTTATGCAGGCACTCCAATATTTAATGAAGTTACAAAATTACCCTTTTTAAAATATAAAAATTACTGGAGACACTCCACCCCCAAATTATCTCCTCGTTTACTAAGGAAATCCGAACGGAAAAATTAACCAAAACCAGACATAAATATTAGGTTCCAAACATTAACATTACGTTCCAAACATTAAACATTCACAACATAAACATTAGGTTCTAAACATTAAACATGCATATATATATATATATATATATATATATATATATATATATCAGATTGTTTCACGCTACTTTGCATAAAAAAAAAAATACTAAACATTGCTAGAATTCTCCAAAATAAACAGCACACAATTAAAAATTTTGATGCTACAAAATCTTCATAACAGCTACGACGCAAGATCTTTATATTTTTGTACTCATTATCTACCATTTTTCTCTCAAAATCTCCATAACGGCCGCAAATCTACATTTTAAAACTCATAGTGAGACAAACAAAGCATATCACTAAAGTTAGAGAACTCTTGAGAGAAAAAGTAACATAACTCTCAAGAGACTTTGCATGGACAAAATGATGGTTCTACAATCATAAGCCGAAGGCCACTTGTCTAGGTTGTCATGTGCAAAACATGGAGGCCATAACGTAAAGACTCTACCAAGGAAACATTACATATGAAAGTACGCAATTCAGTGACGTGCAATAAAAAGAGTTGAACAATTATCTGGTTTTTTTTTCTGATAATAAAAAAAAAACTATCTGCTATTTTGGAGTGCTTGAAACAAATGAGAACAATAAAGGTTTTTTGGAGTGCCTAAAGTAATCATGGAACTTGCCAAATGGTATTTTTGGAAAACTACTTTAACTTGGAGCCCCTGCATCAAAATTGGGAGTGCGAATATCAATTTCCTACTTTGATTTGTTATTATGAGAAAGGTTTGACTCATTTGAATGTTGAGTATCTTAACAAAAAAAATACATAAATTCTGGTGATTGATATTAGAAGATATATGGATATTTCAAGATTCATGATTTTGATATTCGAAAAAGGTATGTGATGTATGAAATGTAATATGATCATATTACATTGCTTTCTTTGTAATCTTAATCACAATCCAATGAGTTCTTGCTTCTTGTCGCAACCACGGCATTCCTCACGAAAAGTCATTCTACAATACTATATAAGATTGATCCAATTCATCAGCCACACGACATCTAAATATAGCCTAATTGTAGACGATAGATTCTCTTAAGGATTGCGCTAATAAATGAATAAAAGAGCTGAACGGCGAATTGTTCAAGTTTCATTTGAAAATTAACAACCTTAGAAATATATGTTCAAATTTGAGTTATTTTCGAGGTTAGTCAATCTCAAATGAGTTTTAATTGAGTTGGTTGTGCTAATTTCTAATAGCTTGAATTTTCTAAGCATTATCAAGTGAACAAGAAAGTGGTAGCTTGATATATGTAACAAACTACTTACGAATCAACTTTTAAAAAGTAAAATACATGTTAGAACCATTGATTCTTTCATCCGCTCCTCTGAACAAATGTGAATTATGTTGTCATCGCCATCGAATTGGACCTATCAAAAACAAAGTGGAAGGACATATCAAGAATTAATTGATGGTTGACTTTTACTTGAGGCCACTCAATTTCTTTTTGTTTTTTTACAGTCAGGAGTGTACAAGCCAGTCAGGGGCAACTCTAGAATTTTAGTTTTTTTTCTCTTTTGTTTTTTGTCAAACGTTAATAGCTTCAAAGGGCTAGGAGATGTAGGTTCAAACATTACATCTTCTGTAACGACCCGGATTTTTAGGTACGTTAAATTTATTAATAAGAAATAATAAAGTTTTACAACAATATTCCACCATGTAAAAATACATTAATCTCCTTGCCAAGTACAATTATTCACTACTAGGTATGCTAGGGTTATCTCTACTCTGTGGTATGTTCGTCAGCTCTGGCGGTGTCTTCCTTAGCTTCATAGACCTCCAAATTGTAGTGCTTCTCCTGTTCATCTCCAAAGTCTAGCATAATACGTCAGAGTTGTAGAACAATGTCGTGGTATTATGCCAGGGTCACACGAGTGCAACACCATGAGTGAATAATCACTCAATAACTAACTCTTACCCACCAACCCTTGCTTAACATACAAGTACAACATATATGATTGAAAAGCAATAATTAAAGGAACGAGTAGGTAATTAATCATAAAGTACAAAATAAACACATAACTGATTTCATTACTAGCCATTAACTTATATATTCATCTAAGTTCTCAACCTAGAGAACTTTTCTCCCAAATAACCACTAAGGACTATGACCAATCCGTGATATACTCCCCCTTTGCTTGCCCTGACTGAGAGCCCCGACGGAAGGTATAAGTTACTTACTTAATCCAACCGTCAGCCGCCTCGCAAAGATGAATTTCCCAGGAACTGACTGTACCACTGGGCTATGAGTGACAACTATCAGCTCCTGTATATAGTTGTGACTCAGTCTATAATACATCCACCCTTTTAACGCCTTAGAATTCAAATGAAGTAATCACAGATTGTCATATCCTAGGGTTTCGAAATCCTGACAGGCTGCCAAATATTCCTCTAAAACGAAATCACTTGGCTGACTGCCATTCAACAAATCTCGGGGTGACTCCCCATAATCAATTCATCACTTGGTTGACTGCCATTCAACAAATCTTAGGGTGACTCCCCAATAATCGATTCCAATTCACTTTTTCCATTAACCTTATCGTCTATGTGATATCCGCGCACGATCACCCAACCCGAGAACCTAGTTGTCCATTCTAACAATCCAACAATTTGACGATAATGTAATACCACAAGCGAAGCAAAGCAATAACAATATCTTAACAAGAAAAGTAAGGCGATAATGACATTTCAATGGTTCACATAACCACATAATAAATCCATGGCGAAATACACGACTTATGGTGTTCCCGCGTCAATACGCACATCGATGGTAATACACCAGTTTGAGTAAAAAGAGTTTAAGGGTCATAAATGTGATTCATAAAAATATAGGGTCGATGTCATATTTTATTCAAGTGTAGAGACGAAATCTAGTAGCTTCACTAGGCTCGGGACTTTTTGTAAGGTAAAACTATGCTTGAGGGCGATTTGGTAATTCGTCAATGGAGGACATTTTAGTACTTTACCAAAACTAACGTATCAATAATAGATGATATATCTTTGCTAGTATCATAAATATAAACATGCCATAATAGATTATGATCAAGTTTACTAACAAAGATTCACTTTACTAATCTAAATGAATTACATAACATTCTACAATTTAATTGACAAAGTAAATCGAAACAAACATCAATATTATAGATTTTAATTATGACAACAAAACAAATCATAATGGACATGAATAATCGGCCAAACAACATAACCATACACATCATCACTTGTTAAACAAATCAACTTTTAACCATCTTTAGGCCTTACGGCTATAATAGGTTTGGTGGGTTTCTCAATCCATTTTACATTTTGGTTTCATTTCGTTTGGGCTCATTGCAAGCCCCAATATAAAGTATAAGGCTACTAAATATATTTAGGGTTAATGGATAAGAGGTTTCTACCTTTGGTTCGGACGAAAAGCTCAATGGTAAAGTCCGGTGGTATTTCGAGTGGCAATGAAGGACTCCATTGTGAACATAATCTTTGGGCTACAATATCAGGTTCAAACCTCGTCCGTTTCCAGTGATTCTTGTGTCTAAAACGAAGCTGTCAAAGTTCTCTACAACGTTGATGAAGAAGTCTAAGCCTAAAACGCACTTCAACAATGAGAAAAATGAAGATTTGTAAAGGTTCAGTGAGCTGCTCGGTTTGACTAGACCAGAAACTTTGGGCCGCAATAACGTGGTCATTTCTCAACCGTTTTGAGTGATTCTTGGACCTAAAACGAAGGGCTTGAAGTGATCTACAATCTTCGTGAAGGAATCTAAACCCGAAATCCACTTTAACGAGGAGAAAAATGGGAATTTGTGAAAGGTCAATGAGCTGTCTGGAAAATGTAGCCGAAAGAATTTTACTGAACTTTGGATGGCTATATCTCACTCAAAACTCAACCGATTTGGGTGATTCTTATACCAAAATCAAATTACTCGACGCCCTCTACAACTTTTGTTTAGAAACTTAAGCCTAAAAATGACTTTACCTCGGAGGAAATTGGCCATGAAAATGGATGCATGTTATGGACGAGAATAGGAAAACGTGGTGGTGATCTCTCTCCTTTTTTTCTCTTCTTCTCCTCCTTTCTTCTTCTTTTCCAGAATCTCTCAATCTCTCTCTCTCTTTCTCTGCTGAAAATAATGAGGGGAATGGGTGATGGGTTTATGTAGGGAAAATGAGGCGGTGGTAGAGTGTTGGTTTGGTGTGATGGGAGAGGTGGAGTGAAGGGTTGTAGGAGGTGGAGTGTGGAAGGTGAGTTGGTGAGTGGAGGTGATGGGTGGAGTGTGGGAGTAATTTGGGGGGCGGGGGCAGCATGGGACGCGACACACAATGGGGCACAATGCAATACAATTTACTCCGAGCAGTGTTCGAACTGTCCGGGTTTCAGTCTCAGAAAATTTCCAAAATATTCGTGCGAACTTGGAAAATTGTGGGCAATGTCACCGTATGCTCAGAATCATTTGAAAAATCTTGAAAGTAAAACACGCATTACGATACGCTCGCCAGGTGAGCGTATCTGGTTGACTCGGGTCCCACAACTGTAGTAGTCGTGCTAGTGTCATTTGTGTAGCTCAAAATCATCATCCGCATTACGCTCATTATTCTGGCTGTTCGTCCGAGCCCACTAGTGACAAGTCAATTGAAATCATTTTGTGCACATCGAGCACTAACTTGTCTAAAGGGAAAAAAAATAAAATAAATAAGAGACCCGCAAATGGTCAACTAAAGTAAAAATTGGGTAAAATTAAATTAGGAAAATTAGTATTTACAAATATCACAAATTTTATTTTTGAAAATTTGGGATATTACATCTTCTAGCCAAATAATGGGACACACCAATCGCAAGTTTATGCACAATTTGAAAGGATTTTTTTTGTGCATTTTATAGACAAATATAGATCACGTTTTTTTATCTACAAAAAACTAATTAGTGCCCTTGGGGCGCGTCATTACTTGGTGTTATAATGTTATTCTTCTGCGCATATTTATGTGGGATTCAAGACTAAATATATGAGTTTTACATGAATATGTGACGAAGGCCAATAAAAAAAAGTAATTGAGAAGGGTGTTAGGGCATCACGTGGCAATGCCCCAGAACCACTGTATAACTAATTACTCACAAACAAACATTAATCAAGTGAAATTTTTGATTCAAAACTATACAAAACCCCAGACCTCCACCAACTCAAACCCCAGACCCCCTTGGAAGCCAAATGGTACAACAAAATAGGCTAATAGGAACATCTATCCATAAAATTAATGTAAGTCAAGTGAGACTCATTTCAAATAAAAATCAAGATATGTTAAATTATTTAAAAGGAGATTATTTTTTTCACAATAAAAGTACTAGCATTTATAAATTATGCCCTCACTGAAGCAATTTTATGGCTACGCCACTGACCATAACTGCCACTACCGTCGGAATTTTAACCTCAAGAGAAAGCAAAAAAAAGGATAACACGAAGAAACTCTTAGATTTGAAATCGAGAGAGAAAAGCCCTCACTAAAAATGTAAAAAGGAAGGGTTATTTAAAGCAGTAGAAGTCATAACTAAAGGAGGAGGAAAAAACCCATTGAGGATGAAGGCCTCCCCTCCCATTGCCCATAAGAGTGGTGAAAATCCTAGGGGAAGGGAGGGAAAGGAAAAGGGAGGGTAGAGAATCTCCAAACCATAACTTCAAATTAGAGATTTCAATTTTTTTGAAGGCTTATATGGCATTTTGGCATCTCAAATTTGACATCAACCCTCCCTCTCCAACCCTTATATGTCAAATTCTATTATTTAATACTTTTTAAATTTTTGAATAAAATACAAAATATTAATGCATTTTTGAACCTAGGGGATTCGCTTGAACCCCTAAAGGTACGGTGGAGCTGCCCCTGCTGCCAACTTAAGGCTCAGTTTTTCAAAAGATTTTAGCACACAGATGTTAAAATCATGATATTTCAAATCAAAAAATGAAGTGGTTATGTGTATCGTTTTTCGATTTTTTTTCCTCACCAAATTAAAGTACTCGAGGGTACTAAAATCTTTTGGAAAACTAAGCCTAAGTGTATTTCAAGTCTTCAACTAATAATTTCTCCAGTTCGATCAAAGACGGATCATCCAAAGTGAAAATAGAAAATTCATAAAAAATTACTTTCTTACGACTTGATCTCAAAAATCAAACTTGATCAAATGTGTGGAGTGTAAATCCACCACCAACAACCAACTGGACTACCAAGGTATGCCACTGATTAATTTTCTATCATATCCGTCTTGACCCGGCAGTTCCGCAAGCCATTATAATTGTAAGACAACCACCACCATATAAGTATATCATCATGAAAGCACGGTTGAATGATTTCCAAGTGTGCAAACCATCTATTATTTGCTTTTGCATCTTCTTGAAAGCATTCTTCAAGAAGATTGATTGCAAAGCCAACTTCTCATAATGGGATCATTAGTTGGACAGAAGTACAGAACTATTATACTAACATGATTAATTTTAAAAATTTCTAAACTAATTCTATGTGGTGGGGTTGATAAGCAAATCTATTAAGTTGTTTGTGTTCGTTCGTCAAAAAATGATTCAAAATCAAGTTGTTATATGAACGTAAATACCAAACTTAATATGTTTTTTCATAAGATTGAAAAAAAACTACATTAAAAAAATTATTGGATATCCCTATGCGTAATAAACAATTAAATTTTGAACATATTTCTAATAAACACGTCTACCCCAAACCAAAAATATCAGTTCTCACATAAATTTTGAACATATTTCTAATATACTTTTCAGTTTTTATTACTTTTTCTAGTAATATTTTTAATTGATTTTGATTTTCTATTAGAAAAATTCATATAATGTTGTACTGCTTAGAGTTCAAATAAGGCATTGTTCTTGAATGAATTTTATCTGATAAAATCTAGTTTTGATAAAATCTAACATTCTCAACGGATTTAACAAAATACAATTGTCAACCCTAGATTTAATCCATTGGGAAAACAATGTCATTTTATCAAACTTCTAAACAAAATTACATTTTATTAAAATTAGATTTTATCTCATAAAATTCATTCAAGAACAAGGCTTAAGTGAGAATTGCTAGTTTTTACTACTTTTTATATATAAGTCATGTTTGGCTAATGTTTTGGACAAACAATTGTCTAAATTTGGGATGTCAAACTTTGGAGGATTTAAGATGACTGTGTAAGTTTACATTACAGTATTTTTTGTATTTTTTAATTATAAGTTATCAAATCAATTGATGACTGGGTAAGTTTCCATTATAGCATTTTACGTTACAGTACTTTTAAAGTGTATTTTTTTGTACAAATAGAACCCACAAAAGTTTATTTTTTTTCTTAACGGTGCATTATGGCACCCGTTAACAATTTTCATTTTTAAATTATAAACTATCAAATTAATTGATATATGTAAAAAAAAATAACTTGTTGATTTAATAACTTATAATTCAACGAAACAATGAATACCAAAAATACTCTGGTAGAAACTCTCGTTCTAAATATTCATTTATCGTATGTGACGGGGTATCCGCCATTCAAGCAAAACCCCGAGGCGTGTGACAAAATCTGATTAACGTCTCCAAAATCCTCACAGTTTCACACGACTGACGCCGACTTCACGAGTATTCTTGTCGGATTAGTTTTACTCTCCCCACTAAAATAAAATTAAAAAACCACTCCTCTAATCGCGCATACACACAGTCCCCGACCTTGTCAGGAAAAAAAAGTGTACCAGCACTGAACGTGTAACCGTTACCGTAACTTTCCTTTCCATTCGATACCACGTCCCACCACTCTCAAAACCCACGATTTCTAGAGAGAGAGAGAGAGAGAGAGAGAGGGTGTATGTATATGTGTGTTTGTGGCCGTTTCTAAACGGTGCGAAATTTGCTGTCTTTCTTGTTTTGAAAATTCCTCGTTTGCAGTAGCATATTTACCTTTGCTTTTCTTGCCACCCATCTTGCTCTCAAACCAAGTAAAGAAGCCCAGAAAGGAGGGGAAAAAAGTGAAATGATTCATACCCAATTCGCCATGAGTGTTGTTTTGCTTCAACACCAAACCTCCCTAGTGTTTTTCTCTCGTATTTTTACTTGAATCTTTCTCTTACCCACATGCCCAAATCTTATTATAAGCCCAAATGACTAAGAACCCATCTCAAGAATTGGAACCAATGCCTACTTACTTCGATCATTTCAAGAAATTCAAGCGGTTGAGACTCTTTGAGCCCTCTGTGGGTATTTTGGGCTTCTTTCTTGTTACAGTCTGTATCATATGTTGTTTCTTTTACTTAGATTATAGAGCTGTGGCCAAAGGGTTTCAAATTTCATCGAATTCTGATAGATTTTTTCGGCTGAAATTTGGTGGGCGTGGGCATGGTCATGAGGAGAAAAAGGTTGAGTTTTTGGAAGAAAGGAGGAGTGGGTGTGACGTGTTCGATGGTGATTGGGTGTGGGATGAGAGTTATCCGCTGTACCAATCAAGAGATTGCAGGTTTTTGGATGACGGGTTTAGGTGTTCTGAGAATGGACGGCCGGATTTGTTCTACACCAAGTGGCGTTGGCAGCCCAAAGATTGCAACATGCCCAGGTTATTCATGATCTTGATTTTTCTATTTTTTGTTGTCTTGAAAATTGTGTTTGGTTGCTGGGAAATTGTGGGAATGGAATAAGAAAGTGAATTTGAAATTGTGTCTTGAAATGGAGTTAAAGAAGCATAAAACTCCAATCAACTAATCCAAGTGCAAATTCTTCCGATTCTCGACAGAAAAAGTTTATCTGCTTTCAAATTTCCTTCTTTTTTCTTACTTTGCATACATTTGAAAATTGGAGAAGCTATTTTGAATTTTCCCCCTCATCTACTGCTACTCGAGTGCCGCTGTTGAGTAAATGATTACTGAATTTTGTCTTATCCATTAATTCTACTTTTTTTTGTTTGTTTGTTTATGTGTTGAAATCTTTGCCTATGGAATTAAGGATGGTGCTATGTTTTGGTGCCGGGATTCGAGTGTGGGGTGGACGAATACTATAACAACTTTAAATTGTTGGGATTGTTACTATATTTATAAGAAAAATTTGCAACTTTGGTAGGGCGGTCACCTAGGCTAACCCGCCTTTGCATTCGTCCTTGTATGGGGCATTGGAAGAAGAATCATTTCTGCAATGTTTAATGGTTCTGCTTGCCTTTAGCTGGACTTTAAACTAATTTGTTGGTGAAAATCTAATTGGAAATTCAATTTACCTATGTTTTGCAGTAGTATAATGCAACTTCTTTTTTATTCCCAAATACATAACCGAAATTAATGGAATTCCCATTTCCTTTTTTAGAAGAAGTAAGAATGAAACACTTCACCTTATTTGATGCAAAAAGAAATTTGGTTTTCTACTGCCAAAGGTTTTTGGTTTATGTACTCTAATTTCTTTTAGTTCATTTTATCATATGAGAGTCTAGTTGCCGAAGGGAGGAAAGATTTACCTATTGTAATATATAAATAATTAATACTGTTTTATGTTTCTTGATCACATCCAATCAGATTTGATGCAGAAGTCATGTTGGAGAAATTGCGAAACAAGCGGGTAGTATTTGTTGGAGACTCAATTGGAAGAAACCAATGGGAGTCCCTACTATGCATGCTTTCTTCTGTTGTTCCCAATAAAGATTCTATATATGAAGTGAATGGCAGCCCGATCACAAATCACAAAGGGTTCTTATTGTTCAAGTTTACGGATTATAACTGCACCGTGGAGTACTATAGGGCTCCATTTCTTGTACTTCAGAGCCGTCCTCCTCCTGGATCTCCACAGAAAATAAAAACTACATTGAAATTGGATCAAATGGATTGGACCTCTACAAAGTGGAGAGATGCTGATGTGCTGGTGTTCAACACAGGGCATTGGTGGAATTTTGAGAAGACCATCAGAGGGTAATTTGATTTTCTAGAAATATTTTCCTTTAGGCTGTATTTGGAAATTTTGGATCAAGGAAGTGGGTGAAGAAAAGGAAAAGCAATTGGGAAAGTTGAAGGATGTAACCGATGTTAGCCGTTGGATACTTGGGTCCTTCAACTTTTCTATTTCATTTCCTTATCCAAACCCTTGATCCAAATATAGCCCCCTTCTTTATGTGCTGTTGTCTTTCCATCATTAACTTTTGAACTGTGCGGGCTGCTTTTGCAATTAGACTATTAGTATTAGAGGTTCTACGAATTATGGGTATCAGAACTGTGAAATGATTATGAAACAATTTTGCTTGGAAAGCCATATTTATCATCTAAAAAATTCAACAGTGTCGCATATTAGAAGATGTATTGGAGCATTAGAACTTGTTATAAGGACCTGGCCCAATAGTTGGTGATTCTGTCCATTTGGTGACTGGCTTCTTGGCTGATTAATATCCTCTCAACTGGCGTAAGAATCTATGAACTTTGAGTTGGAGAGGACTAAGATGTCATGCTTTTGGCCAAGATTGTGATTTGATGTATAAGTGAATACTGTTGTGCTTTGATTATGGTGTCTGAGTGACTTCCAAGTTTTGACATGGAAATGATTGACGCTTCTGGTAGAAGAAATCTCAAAGGGGAACTGGAATGTGATTCTGGATTCCCATGTTTCTGCTGTTATATAGAAATAGGAATATCATTTCAGATTAGTTATCAGTGTAGTAATCAACTTTCCAAATTATGCACCGATACCTCATGAGAATCTTTGCATTTGTTGAGGAATATTAACCATTAAAGAGTGAAAATATCTGGTAGAGTGGTGGTGTCCAGAATATTTTAAATGTTGGAACCTCATCAAACTAAACACTTGAAAAGCAATGACAACGGATCTCCATCTCTTAATGGGATTATTGGGAATGATATCCCACTCTTTCTCTTCAATTCATGGCATCCAAACAAATCCTAGCATCTTTTCATCTATAAATCAAAATGCAATGATACTTGTGAAATCTCTTGCTACAGAGTAAAAGAAATACAGGACAACATATTTGGGCCAATATCCCTCAAAGTATTGGGATGAAGGGGGTATGGAAGATAGTCTTAATTATCCAGAAGGATTGCATGGTCGTGTTTATTGGAAGCAATGTGTGCCTCTTCTTTCTTTCAGTTATAAATTACAATTATTGTCCTAGATGCTGACTTAAAGATTTAAACATGATGGTCAGGGGTTGTTACTTCCAAGAAGGAGCAGAGGTGAAGATGGAAATGGAAGTTGACACTGCATACAATAAGTCCTTGGATACTGTGCTAGACTGGATACATCGTGAAGTGAACACAAGCAAGACCCATGTATTCTTCCGTACATACGCCCCTGTGCATTTCAGGTTGGTTTTCATAGTACATTCATATAGGTTTTGTATTCTACATTTTTTCATTTCCTTTCTCCAAGTATACCAGAATTTGTTGATTCGGATGTGGATTTGGGATTTCCCAAACCCATGGGGTTTGACGGCTGGATTCATGGAGGGGATGAGTAACCCCACTAATTGGGGTTAATCGGTTATCAATATCGCACATCCACCATATTCGTGGTATCATGTTTTTGTGGGATTGGTAATCAAGTTGTTGGACATGAATTGAGGCTGTTGTTTAACTACAACCTCGTCTGTACAGCATTGACATCAAAACGGCTCAACGCTGACCATATATGCATAATACATATGAATGATTGCCTTTTGCCTTCTTCTTTTCTTTGTTTCCCTGCATTCACTTTGTAGAGATTACCTATATTCTAGTTCTTTAAACCAAAAAAATGTCACATGGAACATTTCAGAGGCGGCGATTGGAGGACCGGGGGAAGTTGCCACATGGAGACACTTCCAGAGCTGGGCTCCTCATTGGTGCCACCCCAAACATGGGCCCGATACAACATACTCGGTAACATTTTATCATCTCACTCGAATGCATCAAAGTTAGGGACAGTGGACTTATTGAACGTAACAGTCATGACTTTGCGAAGGAAAGACGGGCACTCATCTCTATACTATTTGGGTCCGAAGGTAGGACCTGCACCTGTACATAGGCAGGACTGCAGCCATTGGTGTCTTCCCGGAGTCCCTGATACTTGGAATGAGCTTCTATATGCTTTGTTCTTAAAACGTGAGGATAGTCGGATGCAGAATTCACCTTCATTGCAATCACCGGAATGATTGATGAAAAGCATCGTACTTATTCGGGCTTTTCACCAAGGTGTAAGCAGCACATAAGTGGAAAGAGGAGAAGGATACTTTATTTTTATGAAGTTTAGCAGAAAGGGAAAAAATAAGCTCTAACAGCCGACGGATTTTGGCTTTTTAATCAGAGAAGAAGTCCTGTGGGGAGGGAGTTTTGGTATAGTATATTCTTTAGAATAAGAACAGAAATGTTTGGTTTTTTGGGTTTGGTATAGATACATGGTGCTGCAAAGTGCTTTACCATATAAGCAAGGCTAGGAGCAAATTTTGGTTGTATATTTAAGCTGTAACTGGACAATGTAATGGCTATGGTATTTTAAATAAAGTCTATAATACTCCTATATAAGTTCCAGTAAGCAAAGTATCCCATGTTAAGGGATTCAAATCCTGTTTTGGACTAGGACACCCTAAATATGAAACATACATCGATATAATCAATGGTCCTGATTCACTCCAAAACTCTAACCGGCAAGAGTTAGGAGAAGAGTTTTTGAATAAATTCAAACCATTAAGTACAACAAATGGATGGTACAGATTTTAATTGTCTCGTCCCGTCCAAATTAAGGACCGGAAAGGATCCAATTCCCATGTTAAGCTACTTGGCCAGTTGGTTTACAATGAATACTGACTCACAATCATTCTTTTGCACTCGTAATAAGATGATGTTTATGGAGCAAATAAATTATGCTGAACACATGGTATATCACAATCATTCTTTCTCACTCGTCCTTTGAACTTGATCTCCACCATGCCAAATCACAATCATTCTTCCTCAACCATCTACCCTAATCAAAACTTCACATCTGAATAATTCTACCATGCACTTAGACAGATTTACTTAATCAAGATTTCCATTTATTTTTTTTTTCAATTTTTGTCTTCCTTTCCTTTTCTTTCATTTCACATCTGAATTCTACCATGCACTTGGACTGATTATTTAATCAAGATTTTCCTAAAAAAAAATCAATTTTTGTCTTCCTTTCCTTTTCTTTCATTTCACATCTGAATTCTACCATGCACTTGGACTAATTATTTAATCAAGATTTTCCAAAAAAAAATTCAATTTTTGTCTTCCTTTCCTATTCTTTGATTTCACATCTGAATTCCATGCACTTAGACTGATTACTTAATCAAGATTTTCCATTTTTCTTTCAATTTTTGTCTTCCTTTCCTATTCTTTGATTTCACATCTGAATTCTACCATGCACTTAGACTGATTACTTAATCAAGATTTCCCATTTTTCTTTCAATTTTTGTCTTCCTTTCCTTTTCTTTGGTTTTTATTTTCTTTTTGAGTCAATGGATGAAGGATCAAATATACCAACTAAAGTTTGTCACCATGCGTTAGGGAGAGTGTCAAGCATCACTTGTTCCCTTTAAAGAGAGATGATAGAAATATTACAATAAAATTGTTGATCTCAAAACTTGGGAAATGATAAGAATAAAATAGTGATCAAGGTGAGTGTGACACTTTGTATTCAAGACAGATTTCACCCCACTACCGTGCTTACAATTTGCATTGGTCATCTGTCTCTAGCAAGACCGGCACTACTTGATCAGAATCCTCCAAAAACAGCACTACAATTAGAGGCCTTGACAAACCATTTTGTGTTCGTACTCTCTCATGTGAATGGACTCACACTCAATGAAATTATGAACAAAAAACTTTTCGAATCACTTTAGAGTGATTGAGGGACATGATATTTATGGACCAACTGATGACTATTTCTCGGCGAACAGGACACGTCCGTCCACAGTGAATATGTGTCATTGAAAAGACGCAACTTGAAATCAAATCAACTTACATTCCCACCTAAAATAAAATAAGATTCCTGAAGTCTTTTTCCAACAAGAGAAGCATTCACAGCCAAGAATGATGGGAGATAAAGACAATCTTGGATAAGATATCTGGTGTGGGTCATTGCGTACAGATATAAATCCTCATCTATCTGCTCAAGGGATCATGTATATCGTATAAAACACTCCATGATCCAAGTGGGATTGTGTGGGCCTTAGCCAGATTGGCAATGACCCACCACCCCACATGTAGTCCAGCCCAGATAACCTGTCCTACTCTATTTAAAAGCCCATTTCCCCCCTGCAACTCGGCCGAAAAAGGGTGACAAGAGTTGAAAACAGAATTTGAAGTTGGAGGGAGATGGAAGTAACCATGGAATCTATTGAAGATGATATGTTTTTTGCAGACTTGAACAAGCAGATTTCTCTCCTAATCATGGATGACGAAGATGACCCCGTTGCCCATTGTCCTTCAGCTTCTCTCCAGGTTTCTCACCCACCTCGTTTCGTATTTCATCTGCCAGAAATCCTGTATACCTTTTTTTTTACAACACTTGTCAGGTCAGCTTACACGCCCCTCAACTTCGGAGATTAGTGATTTTATAATTTCATCTTGTAGACATTGTCTAGAGCAATACATCCAGCTGCAGCAGAGTCACCATTTGGATATAATCATCCACTAAATTGGAGACGAGAAAGCAAAGGAACTGGTGTGTTTATCCCACAGTCATTGAATCCCAGAAGAAAGAACAACAGGCAAGGAAGATCATTTATCAGTTCATCCAACACGAAAGTTCGTTCGCGGAGGCACTCTCACAACTCAAGAGATCATCTACTTCCTCCCTCATCTTCCCATTTTCTCAAGAACTCAGTATCCGGCTCTATGGATCGATTAATTCGGGAGACCAATCCCACCTCGTAACTCTACTAAATGTGGAAAAAGCTCCATTTGAGGTCACGGTTTCGAATCAGGGCCCAAACTCGCATTATATTTGATGTAGTTTATACTTTGTATCATGTATCCCCTATTTGAGCTGAGCAATCGATAAATGAAAATTTGTTTACTATGATATGTTAATCCCACTTTTTACAAAATGAGCGACAAAGCTAACTTGAATTACTATGCAGGATTTTATCTCATATAGTATGATGTACCAAATTGAGGGGAAAAAAAAATCAAGTGTCTTTGTTTGGAAGGCTAAAAAAAAATGAAAAGGTGAAAATAGTATGCTTTTTCCGAAAATTTTAGATTTTTTTTTTTCGTGATAACCAAAACGCGAAACTTTCAGATAAGTCAGGCCTAATAATTCGAGAAACAAATCAAACCCAAAAAAACTTTTGAAAAAAATAGTTGGAACTCGAGACCTATGAAATAAGTGACTCCCTCCATCCTAAATTGATCGTCTGGTGAGCAAAACATGAACTTAAAAATAATGCTTCTTTGTTGACAAAAATTCAAGCTATTTGTCGCTAGTTAGTACTAAATATCAACGACTCATTTTACTTACTCAAAAAGAAAGTTTGAATTTTTAAGATAAATGTATATTATTTACGTTCAAGCCATGATTGGACCGGAAAACCTTTGACGGATGGAGTACAATTTTAAAATTTTAACAAACAAATCAGGCCGAAAGTGTCACAAAAAAAAAAAAAAAGGGGTCAGAAGAGGCTGACAAATCCCAAAAAGAAGGCGGCCAAACCTTTGTGAAACTTACCGTTTTGGATATGCCTCTCAACAGTAACAGAGGCCAAAATTGTCCCATTCATTCATTCATCATCAAGACTGCCACCCTAGGAAAGCATGAGTGACACCTGCACTCTTTACATGGCTGATTAGGCATCCCCTTATCCATGTGGCTCGGTTTTGCTCGTGACACGTGTCACGTATATCTGTCTACAAGCTCCCACTCCAAACTCCCGGTTGTATAAAATATGCTCAACTCACTTAATTGGGTTTTTATTTGGGGTTTTCTGTGGTTACACAGAGAGAGAGAGAGAGAGAATATGGCCTCATCAGAAGAGAAGCAGAAATTCCCACCACAAAGCCAGGATAGGAAACCAGGAGAAGAGCATGTGATGGACCCAACCCCACAGGCCATAAATCCTTACCACAAGCCTTCCAACAAGCTTCATGTAAGCTAACACAAATTTGGATACAGATGTATTCTTAATCGTTGGATGCACGTAAGTCTCACGAATAAAAGTTTTCTTGAGAGATGTATTTAAAGTTTTCGTGAGAGATGTATTCAAAGTTTTCTTACATCCAAAGTTTTGAAATAGTAGTATTGGTACACATGATAGTATAGGTTGCAACGTATAACGGTGTCGGGAAGGAACGATATCGAACGGGATGTAAAATGAATCAGTTGTAGTTATCAATAGGGTGCTTTAAACGGCCTTCATGGTCAATATTGCATCGTGAACCGATTTGTGAATAAAAAATGAATCGGAACTAGGCTACCATGTGAGGACTCATTGGCTCTAAAGGTATTAGATGGCACAAATATCAATATGTATTGGCTGATATCGGACTTTTTTAGTTTCATCTATATTCTCATTCATCTAAATTATACACACCAAACTTTCTAAGTGCCATTTTTGAATAATAAGCTTTTTCTTTTTTTCTTTTTTTATAACTTGATATCTGGGCCAGAACCATATATTTTTCCGTGGATTAATGCATTACAGTCATCGAGTCTTGTGCATTATACTATTCAGCGAAGAGAAAGCAATTGACTGTTCATGCGAAAATACCTTATAACGCATTCCAAGCCCATTAAACCTTCATGCACCCAGGGCAAGGTGGCGGTGGTGACCGGTGGCGATTCGGGTATAGGGCGGGCGGTGTGCTATGCCTTTGCCCTAGAAGGCGCAACCGTAGCCTTTACATACGTTGCAGACAGAGAAGAAAAAGATGCCGAAGATACCCTTCGGATGATCAAAGAAGTCAAGGCAAGCGATGCCAAGGATCCCATGGCCATAGCTGCGGATTTAGGGTATGATGAGAACTGCAAAATGGTGGTGGATGAAGTGATTGATGAGTTCGGACGGATGGATATTCTGGTTAACAACGCAGCGGAGCAGCACCTTACGAATACTGTCGAGGAGATTACAGAGGAGAGGCTTGGTAGGGTTTTTAGAACCAACATCTTCTCTCAGTTTTTCATGACAAGGTCAGACATTGCATGTGTTTTTCTTTTTGTTTTTCCTAAACGGTGTCTGGGTTTCATTCATATCATCCGCCGAGCAAGGTTTAAATACAGTTTGTTTACCCACTGATACCACTGGAAAATTGCATGGGCATCGGCCGGTTATCGGCACATGTTGGTTGTTTTTTCAGCACATATTGGTTGTTTTTTGGCTCATGAACTGGTTCACGGCCATGGTAGTCTCGATTATGCAAGAGATGCTAGGAACACAACCATTCGAACGCAACTCCTCAGATAAATGTGGTCTTGCGTAATAAATTTCTGTAGGACCTACGTGTATGTGAAGAGTTGTGTTCGGTGTTGTGTCTGGATGGTTGTCTTTCTATCATTTTTTCTTGCCGATCCTTTCCATCGGCTATAGCTTATGCATGATTGTGTTTGGGTGCAGGCATTCCTTGAGGCACATGAAACCAGGAAGTTGCATCATCAACACTACATCTGTCAACGCCTACAACGGAAACCCAACGGCCCTAGACTATACTGCAACGAAGGGAGCCATAGTGTCATTCACTAGAGGCCTAGCACTTCAGCTGATAGAGAGAGGGATTCGCGTCAATGCCGTGGCCCCCGGCCCCGTCTGGACACCCCTCCAACCGGCATCTATGCCGGAAGACAAGGTTGCAAAACTAGGGTCGGAGACCCCCATGAACAGGGCAGCACAGCCGCATGAAATTGCACCGGCCTATGTTTTTCTGGCTTGTAATCACTGCTCTTCATACTTCACTGGCCAAGCTTTGCACCCCAATGGTAACGAAGACTTCATTCTCTCGACTTTCAACTTTCGATGAATTATGATTTTGCAAGTGATTGTTGTGTTTGTGCGATCTCGTTGTGCAGGTGGGATGATTGTCAATGCTTGATGCTTGTGGTGTCAAAGGGCTAGTATGTAATTTGGGCTTGGTGGTGGTTCTTCTATAGTAGATATACGTACAATATGTATATGGACACAATGTACAAAGTCCCTTCGGTGTGCAATACAAATAAAGGAAGGATATACTAGTAATGTTGTGGGTACACAGTAGGCCTGTGACCATGGATCTGTTTTGGGCTGACTAGGTCAGTTCCCAAACCGATCCGCTCATTGCGGATTGTCGTTTTCTTCATTCACACCGGTCCGGGAATCAGGTACGGTTGGGTCGGTTCAGTTTCGGATAGGAGAGATTGGGCGGATTTGGCAGATAAAGGGAGTGGAGAAGGGCTATCGGGCGGATCGAACCCAAACCGAATCTACCAAAACTAGAATATTAGGATTCACATCCATTCGTAACATATCTCGGATGGGTTCAGGGATGGTTCGGTTTGGTCGGTTTGGGCCAATTGGGTGGATCGGTTGACCCGCTGGGCACCCCAAGTACGCATAAACAAACAAAGATACGTACACAAATATGTTTTAGCCCATTCGCTTGGGTGGTCTCATGTACATGGTTTGGACGGGTTTGAATCCATGTGCGTTGGGGATGTATCCGTTGTGGTACTTGACCTCAAAACTGTCTTCATGTCTTAATCTACTAACCACTGCACGATTTGGTGTCAAAATCTGTATCCACAACTTCACGATTTGATGCAATTCCACACACGCGAACATCAAACTAATACTAGGCATCTTATGATCCCCAAATTCTCTATTTCTATGTCTCAATGTAGTCACGAACTGCACGATACAGTGCTGTTCTCTAATTCTAAATACATGAAACATTGTCAATTGTACGAGTGCGATGGGAAGGGCAACAGAATTTTGACAATGAAGAATGGCGTGTCCTATTGTGTCCAATCACTAAACTTAAAACAGAGAACATGGTAACTTTTAACACTAGGAAATGAATAAATGGTGGCGTCTCTGTATAATCATATTACAATGTACCAGTGCACGTGATATTTCCCGTTCTGCTCATGGGTTCTACCACTGATCCAAGACTTTAAATCTTAACAAATCTACCAAGATGGCCTGAAACGGCACAAGGATGTAGTACTACTCCAAATTCCAACGACACATTTCTTTACCCTCGCTGTTAGTTATAGGACACAAGCAGGATGAGCTATCAAAGCAGGGTTCTAAATCACAAAATCGGGACATGTAATGGTATAGTGATACGTGATATATAACATTATTGGAAATTCAAAGTACATTACGTAACCATTAGTCAGATACATTATTGGAAATTCAAAGTACAATACGTAACCATTATTCAGATACGCAGTGGCCGATAATTAAAACCATGCAGGGTTACAAATTTCAACACTCTCACATGGAACATTCTCTCTTACAACTTTAAATTACCAAAAGGTCTAAAGTTTGCATATATAAATATTGCAGGACGCGAACCAATCATCCCTTGTACTTGCTGTGTATTAGTTCCCTTTTGTACGTCACTTGCGAAACTCCTGGATTGACTCGTAAGCATAGACACCAGCAAAAAATGCCTTTTTTGGCGGGAGTGGAGGATAGAAGCCATGGTTTTTTTCTCTTGAAGCCATGGTTGAGCACCAGTTTCACCATCATCAATTTCCAGTCTGCAAGGGTAACAAAAAAGGATTAGCCAAGTTAAATATAAATATCTTCAACTCAGTTAAGAAATTTAGCACTTGGATACATCATGGAAAAAGAATCCTTTCAATTCTTCAGTACAGAACTTTGGGATTCTCTTCAATCTATTCAAAATGTGTTCTGTTCTCTCACATTTTCTCTCTCCTATTTTATGAATTTCATGACATGAACTTTCTTATACAAAGCATAGTTGCATGCCTTTCCTTATTTTGAAAGAGAAGTCGAGAACATATCTCTGTTGTGCATTCTGACCACCCTCTACAACAGCTGAATTTGCTAAAATGTGTTCATAAACCTCCTCAATTGCACCTTCTTGGGTTTTTAATCTTCCAACTAATTTTCCAAAGATAATTTAATGTTGAAGGCTGAAACTAACCTAAGATGTTTCCTCTCCCTCTTGGGAATACAGACCAGTACTGAAATTGCCTCCCTTAAGTCCATTTTGCTCGCTTTACCACAGCGTGTCACAAAAGCAACTTAATTTTCAATGGGTGTTCAGTAGCACCAGTACCCATCAAAGTGTTTTACCTAGCATATGTACTATAAAACTCAACCACCCGGCAAACAATCAAGTACACCAATGTCTTCTCAATTCAGCCAGACAATGCATTCACAAAATATTCCCACCAAAAGTTCTCAAAAACAAATCATCTGATCAAAATGACTGATGTGAAATAATGAATCAAACCTATTCTACTAAGGAAAATCTTTTTCCATATACGGCTCATTCCATAAACATTCAAAAGCAAGAATGGATGCTCTTGTGTATGGAGAGTGCTCAAATCTCTTGCATTCACTAGGCACCAGGGTTGTACCTGTTCGATGCACGCGAAAAAATCTCACATTGGTATTTTCTGACAGTCGTGCATCGCATGGGCCCAATGCTAGTTGATAAAAAATTAAATTGGTGTTTCTCCCGGCTTGTTCATAGAACAGGCGGGCACAATGCTACCTGATAAAAAAAAGAGGGGAAAAACTCACATTGGTGTTTTTTCCTGGCCATTGCATCGAAGGGGGCACGAATTAACATTCTATTTAAGGACTGAAACATTTAAATATTTTCTTACAGTAATTGTTTGTTGTTTTGCAAGTACTACTAAGAGTCAATTATAGAAAAGTTTTAAAAAACCTATGACAAAATGAATAAAGTAAAAAATTTATCCCCAAAACTCTCTCTCCTCCCAGGCTCCCACGTCCCCTCCAGCTCCCCCACCCCCAACACACGCTAATTTAGAAAATTAAAAGAAAATGGCAAATCTAGAAAACTAGGATTTGGGGTTTGAAGGCTTTGAGGCAAAACACATTGATTGATCATTGATTGATTTCTACGTGATGGAGCACATAAGACTAGTTCTATACAAGAAAAGTACAGGCTAAAATAGCCTTAAAAAATGAGTGAATACCCTAACTAAGCTGATGGCATAGTAACAGGACTCCAGAAAAATAATTGCTCAGGAGATGATTTTGAGAGTAACTTTGACAAACCTGAACAAGAGAAGCTTCCGACTGGCCTGGCATGGTACTCTTCACACAAGAGGATGTAGCTGAACCAATACCATGGGCATTTTCCCCAGCATTTTCATCCGGAGATTCAGTAATTTGACTCTCTTCCATGTCTTTTCCTTTATAAGATAAGTTTGAGATCGCCCCTGGGGAACTGGATAAAGGAACAGAAACTCCAGTAGGTTTTGAGGTAAGATCAAGGCGCTCAATCATACGTGCAACACCAGCAATACTTGCATTCATCTCGCGTTGAACTTCTCTTCCCAAATCTTTGACTGTGATATTGCGCGCAATTTGCTTTTCTTTAACTACTCGGGTAAATTTTGAGATTGATTCCTTGTATCTGTTGTAAAAGAACGAATCATCAAAGAGATGAAACAAAGTAAGCATCAGCTCCTCAGGGAAACCAAACAAAAAACCCGTGTACCTGGCAGAAGCAGCAGAAAATTTGGATTTAATAGACTCTGAGAAAGCAAGAAATTCAGATGAGCTTGGTCCCTGTGGACGTTCTGGTGACAACTGGCTGCAAAGAACCCCAAATAATAACCATGTGGTAAAGTGTTGAATTATGCATGAGAAAGAACAGTATGGATAAACAGACACTATGTATTGTTGCAACGAACTTCCTACAATGGTAAACAGCAAACTCCACCACTCAGACTCAGGAGAAACATCCAGAAACTACTTTGTTACCAACATAACTCATGAATAAAAATATAACGCTTAACAGTTCAGAAGGTACCTGGGCTTAATATAACCATCTCTATTACTAGCAGAGCTTGGTTCAGTATTTACAATGTCTGGAACCACGAATGATGGGGTTTCAGCACGGATGGTAGCAGGTGTGCTAAAAGTTGAATCACCCTCTGAAAACTCATAATTGGAACTTCGAGGTTCTTCTGCAGATGTAGTTGGCATATGCTGTACATCGGATAGAACCTGTGAAGGAGCAATACCAGCAGATCTATGCCTTCCCCTTCTGCCAATATAACGAGCTCTGTACGCAGCAGCAGCAAAATCTCGCATAATGCGCTCCTCAAAATCTGACTCATCTGAATAAGAATGGCCCTACAAGACAGTTTTTTTATATCAGCACATGATTAAGCATAACAAATTTCGATGATATATTCATTCAAATTCAAGCATAAGACTCACATGATTGAATTCATAATCCTCATGGATAACGCGAACATTGCGCCTAGACCTTAAATTCCTCTCATTTTCCACGGCAGCCAAAAGCTCTTGGCTAAAGTCAATATAACAGAATAAAGAAATCAATAATCAGTAATCACTTCATGAGATTGATTCCATCAGTAGGACAAAAAAAAAAACCATGGGCCAACTACAATTGATCATCTGTTTAAGTTGGTGTCAGCATCGGTTTCTTTGCATACTGTTACTGTATACCTGGCAGGGTCCTTCAAGACAAGAAGCTGCCAACATATGGGGCACTCTTTGCTTCTTTGTGACCTGAAGATAAACAAGTTCCATTAGGAGCAAGCAAACACAACATAAAAGTAAGAAGCAAGCAAACACAACCTGCCAGCACTGAAATATTGGTCTAGAAATTCTAAGAGATCAAAGGTAAACTAAAACTCAGAGAATGTATGTCTACCATTCAAGAATACATTGGAGGTGATACTCATGTCTGCAACTGGTGACCTGTGGAAAAAAAGACAACTTGAAAGGTTAATACTTCCTTGAGCCTAAGCAACTCCTACAAAATGCAGTTGTCCTCAGATAAAATGAGTACAACTGACATCCATATTCGACGTCCAATCAATCCATATGTGTATTTTACAAACAAGTGCAACAAACTCATCATTCATTGCCAAAATTCATCCACTTGATTTGATATACCAAGTACTTTGGAGCCCAGAATTCAAATTCTTCATGCCACTAATATGATCATTAAAAAGAATTAAAAAGATTCACAAAAAGAATTGAAAACGAAAAATTAATGATATTCCATGCAATAGATGATCACAAAATCAGACACTACATCACTAAGTTAACTTCTAACCAACTGGGATTAGCTCTGTTGGATAGCTTGATACACATTGTTGGGCTCATTTCCTAACAGCTCAAGTCACTCTGTTTTCATTATGCTTCTCCCTTCGTATTCTGTTTCGCTCTATCTATGAAAACATTGAACGTCCTTGTGCAAGATGGGGTTGCACGTAAGGGAGGTTGTTGTTGGGACCATTTTCTAACAGCTTAAGCTCTCGGGACAATTGGTTAATTAATTAGCACAGATGGCCACGCTTGTACACTTCCATATAGGAGGTTAGGGGATCAATCCTTGCCAAAAGCAAAGATTGGTTAGTTCTTTGAATGAGAGTTATTTGTTCCTGGGCTAATAGTTGGGCTTATCATGGTTATGGCCTCATGACCCGTTGATATAATTCAGGTACTAGTATTCTTCTATTGGCTGTAATCAATATATACATATACATAACGGGAAAAGGGGGTATTGCAAGTGGTAATCCAAAATAGACCAACTTTGTAAAATGCACCAATCGACAATTCGAGATCACATAAAATCACAATCCTTTTAATCTGAGTTGACAATCCTTAAAATCCTATAAAAACGGAACAATTATCATCGGCGACAAGACTATGAAATTGATCACAAAAGTCCATTTTTTTTCAAATTTACCAAAATGGAAATTCTACTTTACTCGCTTTACTAAACCATCAAAATGCAAAAAAAAAAAAAAAAAATTAAGAAAAGGGAGGAACATACGGTGGGAGGATCTTGAGAGATGAAAGGCTCGAGACATATACTACATGAATCCTCGAAATCATCATCAATAGCAGCAGTAGCTCCAGAGGACGACGAGGGGTAAATGATCGGAGGGTTTTGGAGTGATGAAAGGAAATCGGCCATTTTTTTACAGTGGAGAGGAGTGGAGAGAGAGAGAGAGAGAGAGAGAGAGAGAGAGAGAGAGGAATTTGGGGGGAAGAAGAGAGGGAAGCTGTGCAGAAAACGCAGGGAAATTCTCCTATCTACACGGTTGGTGGAGTTGAATCAATCAACTCTCAAAACAAGAATAAATAGAAATGGAATTGTATTTTATTTTATTTTTCCTATTAAGGAAAATACTATAATCCGCCCTTAAAGCAGAAGATAATACGTGAAACACAAATCGATAACCCAAAAACATATTGGTCCTTAAGGTGGAGGGTAATATGTGAAACACATATAAATAACCGAAAACATATTTGTATCACTAAAAGTGTATTATTAATTTATTATTCATAAAATTTTTATTGAAATCCGAGCTTGTTCTTATGGAGGTTGGCAAGACTTTTCTATTAAAAGGGACTTTATTGGAAAATTGAGGGATTTTTTTTCGTTAGTGGGGAAAAAAAGACTTAAGACAAATGTATAAATGACCCAAGCAATTTATCCATAATAGCATGTAATTTCTTCGTCCATAATTTTTTGTTATTGTTAAAACAAAATTAAAGCCTTTTCTCGCATAATTTTAGGAATTTTCATATCAATATATAGAACTAATTGAGATTTTTAACTCAGTGAAAATCAAATTGACAATTTTGAAAGTACATTCACTGTGTTCACTTCATATTTTCTAAAAAAATTTCAAAAAGATTCTTTTCCCATCCTCATTTCTCCAATCATTAATCACATTTTTCTCTCTACTCATACCTCTCTCCAATTATTATTCTCATTTCTCTCTCGATCTCTCTCTCTAATTATTACTTTTTTCAAAAACTCATTCAAACACTATCTCAAAAAATTCTTCTCAAAACTCTCAACCAAACAAAGCCATTATTTTTTCACATAAAAAATAATATGCATTTTTTTATTGAATTAATTTTAGTGGGGACTGGTTAATGAGTTCAAGACATTAGGAGGGGAGGATTATCGAGTGGTCTCTAATATGAGATAAGTAGAATTTTTTAATGCCTCCCTCAGTAATTTGTATTATCGATGTGTTTTTCACTAATTAAATTTAAGTTCATTAGACATTTACATAAAAATCTCTATTTTGAAAAATCCAATTCGATCAAGTTTTACAGTTATTTGACCAATTTGATTTTTGTATGGACGAATAGATCGAGGCAACCATGAATCAGATAATTGATCAAATTCATGTTCAGAGGAGAGGATCTTAATTCCCCGTCCAAAAAAGTTTGAAAAAAGAAAATAAAGTTTTAATTTCACATTAAAACTTCTTAATAAAGAGTAAAAAAAAGAATCAAATTAAGAATTTGTTTTTGTTATGCCGTGAGGTTTTCTTTTATTGAATTTGCAAAAATTGGACTAATATATCTATCTACACTAAATTACTAGTTTGACTTCGAGCAATGTTAGACACACAACTTTAAAGTATGACTCTGGACATATGTGTTTGGAACCATCCAATGGATATGGCTTTACATGCATGGAACGATTCCTGGCACAATTGTATTTTAAAGTTGTGTGCGTGAACTTATCATATTTCGATCGTATACTACATTATTACTAGTTGAAGTTTCTCAATGGCTGAATCAACGTCCTTTTCACATGCTTTGATCTCACATCATCACGCGTAATAAATTAATTTAACATAATTATCAGTGATTAATTAAATATTTGTTTGAAATCGCTTCTAAAATAAACAAGTTTTTGTTGGAGATAACTTGAAGCTTAATACTCAAATTAGCTTGACTTGGACTTTTTATAAATGGTGTAATTTAGCCGGCCCTTATTCTTTGACTTGAAACTGCATCAATATATGAAGAAAAAAAAAAGTAAAAAGAAAACAACAACCTTTAAAATAAAAACTGACATCTTGGACTAATATTGAAGAGATATGTGATTTTATGTGATATGAAATCTATTGGTCTAGTAGAGAGAGTATATATTTTGTGAAATAGTGACATCTTGTGAGGCCATCTGTCATTTATTTTCTGCTAGTTGTGCTGAGTGGTTGGCCAACTTGGCCTCGAGCCTCAACTCAAACACATCCAGCCAAACATGAACAGATCGATGACACCAACTCAGCATCACGTGATGTCATCATTTCATAAAATCCTCTCATATTGTATATTCCATAATTTATGGGATTACACTCCTAGAGAAAAATTTGCCAAGCACCAAATACGTGGCCTCAAAAAAATACATAATCCAAATTGATGCTCATATGCGGTCAAACAAACGGACCCGTCGTACATCAAAATATAAGCATTTCAAGCTCATTGCAGTCTTTGCTGTCATTCTTTAGCATTGAATATCAAGAAATAGAACCACATTTGTCTTGTGGGTATGAAATGAAAATCTGCATTCTAGTGAAACAATATGGGATGCATCATGAATGCATATTAGTACACTTCATGGATAGTTTTTTAAGCTCTTTACAGTGTCTCTGCTATAATTGTTGGATTTATTGTCCATGTATTTTTTTCCCAACCAAGCCAAAAGATAGGAAATGAGAACTATGTATGTGTATATACTCATCATATCACCAATCCATCCACGATTGTTGAGTTTTTCAGTATCACCGTAATGCCAGAACGGATATAAAAACCTTCGGATGATCTATCAGCCTCTTGTATACCCTGTGAATTTGGACAAAGGAACAAAAATAGTTCACTTGCTTGTGATGTTTTTGTTTCCAAATCATCCGGAGACTGGACATAGAAACAGGCTCGACAATTGTTTTTGTTCCCAACAAGATTGGAGTAACTGTTTTCGAAATTTCAATGTATGGAGACACGAAAGAAGTAAGACTGTGTTTGTTTAATGGTTTTGAGAACCAGTTTTTTAGAACCAGTTTTGAGAAAGTCCCACTGGTAACTGAAGGAATACTTTTTAGGTTTTTGGAGAACCGGTTTTCATTATCTCCTTCAGTTGCTGCCCCATTAGGCCACTCCCCACTTGTTTTCGTAACGCAATTACCAAAACATGAGCTTTGACTAGGAAAAAAAAAGTTGTGTTCATCTTTTCATAGAAAACAAAAACATGCTTCTTCCTTTTTCTTGAAAAAACATGAACGAAAAGGTGACCGCGTTTCCAAATTCCTTTGAAGTGTGGAGTCTCTAAATGATTTTTCTTCTCCATCTTCTTGGAAACCAAAGGAATACTAAATGTTTCAGTGGCCTTAAACATTAAAGACCATCTTTATCTTCTCTTTTTTCATGTGGCAAAACAAAGTATAGCACGCATGAAAGTTAAGTGATTATAATCCTATTGAATGCTGCATAGTATATTTGTTCAACTTGTGCTTGTTGGATCATGAGTTTCTCGAGGAAACTAAAATAAGATGTTGAAGTAAAGAAGCTGAAAGATTTCTTTTCTTTCTCTATGATTGTCTTTCCCTAAATATAGTTCACCGAACCTCAATGAACCAACCAGATCTGGCCCCAGATCAAAACAAAAAAAAAAAAACCAGATCTGGCCTCAATGAGTTCATAATCAATTTCTAATACAAGTCATCTGTCTGATCTGTATCATCTTTATCATTCGAAACAATGTAAGTATTTGAAGAATCATACCTCTGAGTTTGCAATAACAACATTCTTCCCGATTCTTGCATTCTTGTCGATAATGCAGTCTCTGCATAATATGGTAACAAGGCTCATCAGACTGGAAAAGTTGCAGAAAATGATTTGTTTCCGTGAGAATAATGAAATTGGAGTTGTTTAATCTTCTAGGTATATGTATTTTGTACTTGATTTTGGTATTTTCTCCTATTCCAATAGGAACTCTTCCCTCAGCTAGCAGTGATGCAATTTCAACATCAGTTTCATAGTAGTCAGCACCAAGCATCACTGTGTCCTGCATTAAAGAGAAAAGGAAATTACCAAATTTAAGTGATGAAGTTTGCATCAGAAGTGAGAGTTCAAAGTAATTTTTCTGCAGATGTAACGGGACAACACTGATGCACTAATCATAATCTTCAAGTTTAAATCAAGAAAACCTCAAGCCAAACTGTTTCAAGACAAGAAGGCTCTTATTTAACGGCATAACGCTGCCATTAAAACCTTAAGAGTTATCGTTTTAGTATCTACAACTTCTGTAACTACAAGGTCAAGTTTATGGTTATTTATGATCATGAACTAACCTTTAAGTGGACATTGGAGTTTATCCGGGATCGGATGCCAACAACGCTGTGCTCTATGAAACAATTGGTTAAGAAACTACCATGTGATATGATTGAATCAACTATCTGCAACAAAATAATGGAAGGGCAACATGTTAATCCAGTTTTCAAGAAATGGAAAAAATAGGAAACAAAAATTACGCAAAAATGCGACACTCTCCAAGATCAAGTGTGACCAAGGCATATTATCCAATACCCATCTATTGCTGTTGAATATATTCGCTTGTACTTCCTTTCAATTGTAGTGTTTCACAATGGACACACTTTTTAACAGCAACAGCAACAAAAAGGCATTTGATGCCTTGAAAGAGTACCAAATTCCAATCAGTTTCTCAAATGACAACAGCATATTGTTGACAACATTATGGTTACGCAACAAAGATATTACCAAATCTTTCACACTAGAAAGCTTCCTCACAAACAGAAACATCAAAAATTACTGACCTTACTATTGTCAATCGTTGTTGGTGGTAAATTTCTTCTTGATGTGTACATCGGCTTATTTGCATCATAGAAACTAAATCTTGGGGGCTGAAAAAGGCAAAAGGAAATATTTGAAACTTATCAAACAGACTACACTCAGTGGACTTGCTTTCCATGCTACCAGAATGCTTGCGGAGTAGAAATGTGTGTTTTTTGGTACTTACATGTGCAGTAAGTGCAAGGTTTGCTTCAAAAAAGGAGCGAATTGTTCCAATGTCTTCCCAGTAATCATTAAATAAATAAGCCTGCAACATTATAATGGACATTGTTAGATTGTCTATTGGGAATCACAAACAATGTGTCATATGGGTTTTCAAAAAAATCGAACTTGTTTCCATAATAAGACCGGTGGGATAAGATTTGTTGCTGACCTTTATGAAGAACTCTCTGGCAGAGGCTGGAATTATCTCCGACCCAAAATCGTTTGCAGTGGGGAAACGCCATCTGAATCAACAAGCAGGCATAATCATTCTATATTTTTTCCTCACCGATGAATTGATTTCCATAGGTTCTCACTTTACCATGGATTGCCTTTATAACGATTCTCAACGTGGAGTTAAATTCGGTGAAAAACAACTTTTTTGCTCTTTTTCTTACAATGCATTAAAAGAAAGTACATGTGCTTTGTGCGCGCTTGTTCACAGAAATCAGAATCTCTAAACAGTGGAGGGCATTCAGAAAAACATTCATTTCGTTGTTTTGAAATTGATTTTATAAGTCTGGCTGTGTTACGAGACAACTTTCAGCTGAAAGGTACCTTAAAAGATTCAGAAGAATCTCCTTCTTGAAGACATATACTCCCATGGAAGCAATGTATGGTTTCTTTTCAGCTTCTTCTCTTGACAGCCCCAAAACTGTTGTGTCTACTGCCTAAAGTACACAACAATGTAAGTCCAGAATCTACAAGTACTATTACTTGAATTTTGTTAAGGAACCATTAGTTTGAATATTACCATTGCCTTCAAACTGTCTCCTTTGGGCTTTTCACTGAATGACATGATCCTTCCCTTACCATCTATCTTCATCAAACCAAAATCTGAAGCGCGGCTAAAATGGAAATACGGGAAAGACTCAAAATGAAAACCTCACAATTGATTGCTAAAATGTAGTCGTATTAGGATAACAACTTAAATGGACACATTTTGAATTCAAGAAAGGAGAATTGGCCTCAATGAAGGAAGCTAAACATCATATTATTAGGCATAGTCAATAAATTATTATTAACTTAAACCAAGGTGAGAAAACTGTAAAGTTTACCTGTCATCCATTGGTACAGAAGAAATAGTAATATCAGCACCACTTTGACGATGATTCTGAAATGAAGAACACAAGTTTTAGTGTCTGTGATTAGGTTTTGCATACATGAAGAATGTCAAGAGACAAACCTAGTAAAAAGAGGGGGGAAGGGGGATTAAATGCAGTGGCTGGCTTACTTGAATTAAGTCCATGTACTCCATTCTATACAAGTGATCCCCAGATAAAATGAGCACATCTTCAATATCTTTACTTCTAGCATCCTACAGGATTGCAAGCTTGTTCAATCATACTCTTTTTCGAAACAAAAACTGAATCGTTCAAAACACTTGGCTATTATAGCTATAAGTGACGCAAAAACATCTCAACTGAAATGCTTGAGACATAGATGCGCAGACAGCCAGACACAGATCTGAGCTGTCTGATGGGTGTTGAGTCCCATGTGCATCGAACAGTAGACATACATCGCTTAGCACTGCTCATACGTACATACCTCAAAGAGCCAATGGAACTGCCTCACTGCATCTGCTGTACCTTGGAACCACTTTTTACCGGCCTCACCTGGAGTCTGAGTGGCTGCTAGAACCTATTATAAAACAAAAACAGAATAGCAAGCAATTAAGTTACTACTAGTTTCTGTTTCCAAAATCTTTTTTCTAGAAAACTTTCAGAAAAACTATTCTAAAGCATAAGCACTTAGTCTTTAGCCAAAATGGTAATTGAGATTTCAAAAACACCCTTATGACGTTTTCTTGAAATGGACTATTTTTCTGGTCAAGGCATATGTGGATCAACCATTAGACCACCTAACTCATCACCTAGAACTATTTGTTTCTGTTTCTAGAGTCATTTTTCCAGATAGTTTACATGAACTATTCTAAAACATGGAACACTTATGTTTTTAACTTTTCCTTTCTCTTGAAGCCGAAATGCATTTTTGAGAATTTGGAAGCGTGGAATCAAGGTGGCTCAACCATTAGGCCGGGTAGCCAATTGCCTAAAAGCCGAGCAAAAAATTCCAGAAAATTTGTTACACCAGCATTTCACAAAATTATCATGGACACCAATGCATAAAGAAAATACATAGGGAACCAAATTGGGACACAAAAAAAATGCAGTTTGTAGCTCAAATTGATTTTTTTTTGGCTATAGAGAACTTCCAATTCTGGGTACTGATCATTTTTACATAAAATATACCTCAACATAGCCATCTCCGAAGGAAGCACCACCTCCAAGATTGTAAGCACGTGCGATATGCCGGTTGAGGGATGCAGAATTGAATTGAGTGAGAATGTAAACTTTGTTGATCCCACTGTTGATGCAGTTGCTCATGGGCACGTCGATCAGCCTGTATGATCCTCCAATGGGGACCTTAAGAAACAAACAGAATAGGCATTTCAAGCCCACACAAAAAGAAGCACAATCTTTGTAGATTAATGAAATTGGCATTAGCAGTTGGAGCAAAAGTTTTTCACTGCTTATGTGCATGACCCCCTATTTCTCGTTACTGTGGGACCTATACATTTGGTGGTAAATCCAACATCAATGCTGTACAGAGAAATCAGAAAGAGTTGGTGCATGCCAAGGGTACTTGAGTTTTTTTTTCATAGGAAAGAGGTATTGGAAGATTGAAAGAGAAAACCTACAGCAGGTTTGGCACGGCGTTTAGTGAGAGGGAAAAGACGAGTACCGGCTCCTCCTCCCAGTATAATCGCCACCACCGTCCTCGGATCCCTTTTCTCCATCTCTAAGTCCCTCAACTGCAGAGAAATTCAAACACATATTGCATGAAAATCATATACTTAGTGAGAAAAACACATCAGAGGCACAATGGCTCCAAATGTGGTACATTTTCTATCACATTTTTGTAATGTGTAACAAGAAACAGAAAATTTCCCCAGAAAAAAGGGTAGCAAGAAGTTGGATCATAAACGATTATGACCAAAATTCTTCGTTTAGACCCGAAAACATTTTTTTGGTCATTTTTTAAAAGTTCTCTTTCTGCGATAACTTTCTCTAACAATTTTCGCTTTTAGTGTCGCTTGTTTTGGTATGTTTCTGTTACGTATCGATTTCAAAATCCACGTACTCTTTTGTTTCCATTCGGGGTTAATGAGGAATCCCACCAGCCACTACAGTATGGTTGCAAGCCCAATCCAAAGACAACTGGTAGTAAAAAAAAATAAAAATTTATGCACATGATCTAATTAGTATTACGATCGATCTTTCCACCCACCAAGAAAATTTTAAATGCAACGGTTATTTGCAATGCCTCTCTCATATGGGGTGAGACATACTCGTACATGGGTCCCACAAATAACTGTTCCATTGAAAAAATTTCGTCACTAGCCACTAAGAGAGAGATGAGAGATGACCTTAGTCTCAGCAGCAACATTAGCAGTGAGAGAAGTGCAAACAATGGTCCTAGCATTTCCTTTCTTACTACCCATATGGAGATTTCCTTGCCATTTCAGCTGCTTTCCCAACAACTCTCCATTGCAGAAGTTCAAAAGCCTCCAGTCCTTCCCAGCCAATCCGGTGGTTCCACTCAATTTTCCGGCGGCTGATAAGGCAATCCGGCCATCGGCAGATAGTGCCATTTTCTCCAGAACCAATGGAGAAATTGGGTGTTTGGTGTATAAAAATGGTTCCCCTGTTTTTTCTATGTATGAAAGCAGGGGAGCTGCGAAGACGAGAGTTGCTTACATGGAAATATTGGAAATGCATGGTATTGGATGATTTTAGCTCTGTTATCCAAATTCAATTGCATCCACCAGTTTTGTTTTGGTTTCATGTGACCATTCAAAAAGTATTCATTTACAGGAAACCCCTCAAACTGGAATGTAATTGCTTCCAGAAATTTTATGTCTTTATCAGTATTTTTAGGAGTCAAAAGGTACAGTAGTGCAAACCTTGTTGCGCGGCATTGGACCTGTCCTTCTTCGTAAATTAATGTTTCAGATTTGCAAGAAGCACTTTTATTGATAAGAATTAACTTTTACCGGTAAGAATTAACAATCATATCTGAATCACTGTGCACGCGCTTATAAGGTGCACTGCAGGTTAAGAATTAGTAAGTCGGTTGGCACAAACCCGTTGCCGGTCAGATTTGGCATCCAGCCTTGATGAATTGCTAGTTGAGGAATATGCTCGTATGGTGCCTTGGATTTTGATGATATTTATCCCTTGAGAGAAACACAGGCCATGGAGTCACACGAGCTAGACAAAATCGAACCAGGGTCCTGTTTTGGCACTACACCTATGTAGTGTCCAATCCGAGTCATCCGTTTGACAATCAACTGCACATAATATTTTATATATAAAGTTACTTACATATACTCCATATGATAATATTTCAAATTTAAACAGTCAAAAACACTTTTAAACTATTCAAATTGGGCACTACTGTACACTGTTACCGACAAAATCCCAGTAGATAATTCACCTTCATCTGGTCTACTTCTATTTCTCTGATTTTTCTTTTTTGGGAATAGGGTAGTTGGAAGTCAATTCTACTCAAAATTCTTCCAATTTTCAACATTTTCTCTCTATTTTCCTTCACTGATAAACCAGGAACCCATATGGAACGATGAAAAGAAAAACTTCAAGATATTAAATAAATAAATTTTAAAAAAAAACTCCTTTCAATCATACTGAATTACCAATCAACCCTTTCACTGCTGTGAATTCGACTTCATCATTCCCGTTCATCTTTTTCCCATTCCTCCACAAACCGTTCATCCACGGTCTTAAGGAAAGCGTTTGCTTGTTTCGGTGGCCACTGGCTACTGCCAAGTATCTCCAAACACGGTCTTAAGGTAAGAGACACTGAAACTAATGAGAAACTTTTGCAAAGGCCAACAGAGGTCTAAGCTATGGTATTATGATTACACAAAATTGGCAACAAGAGGAAACCTGATAGTGCCTAGAGGAAACCTGATACACCTCTAACCGGACCCGGGACCATGTAGTGCACTTACTATGCAGCACAGCATCCCAATCGTCCAAAAATGTTTTCAACGGTAGGGATTTCGATTAAACTCTTCCATGGAAAAGTCTTCTCTTCTCTGGAAGGGTTTTTATTTGTAAATCCGGACTGTCGAAATTTTTTGGATGGTTTAGATATGCGCTGCACAGTTCAGCGCGTTAAGTGTGTTGCACCATCCCGCTTCCATCTCTAACCTACAACTCAAAACTTTCATCTATAAAATTAAATTACACTCCATTGTCCACCATTTATTGCTAGAAAACCCAGTTTACAATTAGGTGCAAATCCGAATGGGGTCTTTTTCAAAATTTCGAAGGGATCCTTGCAAAGAACTCCAAAGTTTCACCCGTTTAAGCGCTCTTCAATCGGGGCCTCGTTATTGACAGAAACTTTTGGAGTGCAAGCATTAGAACCCATGTGGTTTTCGTGATCTTCTCCTTAACCATCAAGAGCAATGCCGAGCTCAGTACCGTCTTCAAAATTTGAGACTCTAACCCTTTAAAGAAACCAAGCGGCCCTTCCCTTTCCCAAATCACAAGTATTGCATCTGCTATTGTTTTTCGTGACTTCGGTTGAGCTTCCTTTGTTCCATCTTCATCGGATTCAGCAGCTTGAATCATCACCTTACACCTGCCCGTAGTTTTATCATAATGTTTGTAAACTTCTAAGGGAAAAAGGGCGTGTATTTTCACCCGAAAATACAAGGGCAAAAATCTCATAAACCAGACCCTTAATTGTTCGCAATCAAAATTAAAGCAGTTGAGAAGAGATTAATAAGCAATAAAGTAATAAGAAAATGAAAACTAACTCAAAAGTAAAGTGGTTGAATCGGAAAGCCCACCTGATAGCTGGATATGTTAAACAGGTAGCGACACACTTTGAAACTGCTCCCAGCACGAATGCAGAAAAAGCAGAAAGAGCTTCCGAGGATGATTCTGTACCGTTCTTCTTGCTTGGCCGACCCTTCAGTAGTCTTTGTTTCAGCTGATCAAATACAGTGTACTGCAAAATATATCTCCTCTTTAGTTTGATTAATCATAATATGAAATCTACTGTCTAGGTGTTAGCCTGGAACACGAAGCATAAATCGCAGAGTGAGAGATTGCAGAGTTAACTAAGACTTCCTAATAGAAAATGGTTAGGTTTAAGGCAATTACCTTCCTATATCCCCCTATTCAATGTAAAGTCAATGTCATAATATATACTGTAACATGTAATTAGGTTTGTTGGCTTTTAGTAGTCAGGAAATGAGACCTTGTCAACTACTTAGTCTTCCGGGCAAAGAGAGCACAACCACCATCGATCAGCAGCTTTGAACCTATTGAAGGGAGTTCTGGCGATTGTAGTGCAGGCCGAGCTGGGAACTCAATGAGACTTTCAATCTTGGGCCGGTGGACTGGGCCTAAAAAGAACATGTGACGGTGTCAGGGTTTGGTGAACCAACTGGTCGCTCATCTAGTTGAAGTTCCTGATGTCCATCCAAAATACTTAGGGCGTGTTCCTTTGAGGGACAATAGTGATGGAGTATATATATATATATTCCCATGGGATATCTAGATCCATGGGAGTAATAGTATTAGAATGAACAATCGATTCCGACCGTAAGAATTTTATCCAAACATTGGATATGGGGTCCCTTTAGAGAATAGCCCTATCAAATGTTCATATGCGATCAACCAAACAAGCCTTAAGAGTAGTAGAAAGCAGAATCAAGTACCTGGATAGATGGATTTGCAGTCAGAAGAAGAGAAATGCCTAGAGCACTGAATGCCTCACTCCAAGTGCCCTCTGAAAGGCTTTCCCAGAGTCCTTTGGACTTTCCAAATTCACTTGTTTGCATCCTCGATGATGCTGTATCCAAAGGCTGGTACATAAAGTAAGAATTAGCATGTCGTAACAGAACAGAATATGATACACACGTGATTCAAATATACTACATTTTTGCAATTAACAAATATACTACTTAACATACACTTCAAGTTATTAATGGAACTCGCAATTTAATTCCAAATCTGCAAACAAATTTCACCATAAATGATTTTGTTACGATTCATTCCTTTGTCGTGATTACAACCCGTTTGAAACTAATGTTACTCCAAAAGTTTTCAGAAAACAAATGGAAATTTATTTTCCAAGGAAGGATCAGTAATGAGCTATATATTTTAGCCTACACCCATTGGTAAATTGCACTTTAAAATTTATTTTCCAAGGAAGGATCAGATACGAGCTATATATTTTAGCCTACACCCGTTGGTAAATTACACTTTACTCAGAAAAGGAGCTCATGAATTACGAATAACCAATTATTCAGACAGAAACAAATGTAATTGACAAGGGGAAAAAACCTACAACCAATCAGCAATATAGCATAACTAAAATATGACCTCACCTGGGTCACGACAACAGTACAAGCCCCAGCGGTGGCAGCAAGAATCAAGTTAGCTTTGGTGCCAATAGATTTCGATCCACTTTTCTTTAAATATAGCTTCTTAAAGAAGCTGTATCCATAGAAGTAAATAAACTGATTTATAAAGGACTGCAGGTTCTTTGTCCCAAGGCCCTGGTACAGTGAGAGAACTTGATGGTTAGAAATTGCTTCCCAAAACACATCAGATATGTTCCTGCATCAGCAAAGCAGCTTAATCAGTAACCTTTTTCTTGGGTATTATTCTTTTCTTTTCTTTTCTTTTTTTTTTTTTGATAATTGGGTGTTCTGAGCAAAGCATGCGCGCACCTCGACTAATCCTAGGGTCTATGTACGACTCATGAGAACCATGAGATCTTATGCAGGTTGGCCCAAGAAGTTAAGAAGAGTTGAACCCAAGACCTCCTCTTCCTTAGGAGGAGTCCTTACCAACTTATCTACCCCTTGGGGTTTCAGGTATTATTCTATGCTCCACAAAGACAACCTCCTTCACAAATGCAAAAGTATCATGTACAAATACTAGTCGCATTTGCAATGTGGTGAGTAGAACTACTTGATCAGACTTTCCATGAGGCTCAATGCACAAGTTAGATTTTTACATATTTATATAACGTAAACCGTACTTATCATATCACATCAGACAGTGGCACATAACAAGGGAAACGCAGTGGTAAAGAAGCATATCCGCAGTGAGTACACATTTATTCAACAGTTGATTCACAGTGACATCCATTCAACAGGTGCATTAAAAATAACTTCAGCTGGATAATTTGTTTATTTGTTATATGTAGTTGAGTTCATACAACCAGTATTTTCTGTAGCAAAGATTTACTTTAACTTTTTTTCCTTTTTTCGCAACTACTAATTTGATGGCTTCCCAATGCATTTGTTGAAAAAAATTCTAGTTCATACAATCAGATCACTTCTTTTATGTAGCAAAGATTTACTTAACTATTTTTCATTTTTCGCAAGCATGAATTTGATGCTCTCCCAATGCATTTGTTAAAAAAAATTCTAAAGTTCAAGAATTAATTGTTAACTTGCTATAGACTGACCAACTAAAAAGTGTTGGTATATGGCAAGGGTTCATTTCTGTGAAAGAATAATTTTCTTCTGAAATAACGTGCAGACAAAAAAAAAAAAAACCACACCAAGTACGAATCTTTGCACCAACTCAGAGATCTAAAGCTTGATCCACAAAATTAACCATCCAAATTCTTTCACAGTTGATCCAACATAAGCTCAATTGGGTTAGTCAATTGCCCAAATTGTGTCAACATTATTACAGTTCCCAAAAGTCAAAACACCACATACCCATCCAAATTCAACATATATAATCAAAAATTGTTCACCAGGCACCACGGATTGTTTACCTTCAAACCTTAATCGACAATTGGATGGATAATCAACAACCCACATCCAAAACAACTCAATCACATCAAGTTTAAAACTCAGACAGCCAGCTCATGCACGAGTCTTTACAGTACTTCAGATATCTAAAGCTTGATTTAAGAAATTAGCAGTCCAAGTTCCAAAACTCAATTTTGATAGTCAATTCCCGGAATTGTATGAACATAATTATAGTTCTCAAAACTCACAACTGAAAACACCACATTCCCATCCAAATTCATCATACAAAATCAAAGATTGCAGCTGAATTTAAAAAAAAAATCAAATCAAAGATAGCACCTCGTGAACTAACCCTTATTCATAATTGGATGGATAACCCAAAACCCACGTCCAAAACAACCTAATCGCATCAAATTCAAAAGAGAGAGAGAGAGAGAGAGAGAGAGAGAGAGAGAAGTGAATACCTGTATTTTTGCTGACTGTGAGCTCCAATTTCAGCTTGGTACTTAGTCTTGCACGTGTCTAATGGGTAAAGGACGGTTGTGCTCACGAGTGCTCCAATGGCACCCGACGTCGCCTCGGATATCGAATCCAGATCAAACCCCATAACGAGCTGCTGATATTCTATACCCACTTAAATGAATCTAATACTCCTATATATATATAGCTGTGGCCTGTGGATTAATTTAAGGTAATTTAAGGGTGGTGAAGATTTGACAATTGGAAGACGATTTCCATGGGGATCGAAGAGTATATCGTGTTGGGATTCGCAATCGTGAGCTAATGACGGGCTTGTTTCTCTCTCCGCTACTTTTCTCTCTACACCGGAAAATATCTCTCTACTAGAAGCCGGCAACCGTGTGTGCAAGTCGAATTTTAATTAAAAAAATAATGTGAATAAAAGCTTCCCGCTTATGTTTGCTCACGTGTTTGTTGCATTATGGATTGGGGTAACCTGCCACACTAGGTGCATAGCATCGTATCATATCCTCTATTCATTTGTCCATTACAAAAATTCACAGCTCAAGAATTAGATTCGATTCGAGTTGTATAATTTCGCAACAGATAGGCAGATGAATTCATGCACAGTGTAATACAACTAATGCACATTAGAGATTCCTTGTCCTTGCATTATCTTTTTTTTTTTAGAAATAACCAACGATAGAGATCAATAATCCATCAAATAAATTATTCATAATTTTCTGTATTTAGGCATCGTGATAGGTATCTAAGTAATCTTCTATAATATTTTGTAAATCAATCGTGTTAACTCTACTGGTTTTTCCATGATCTAATACCTAAGTAATCTTTTATAAGATTTTGTAAATCAATTGTGTTTGCTCTACTGGTTTTTCCACAATCTAATACCTAAGTAATCTTTTATCAGATTTTGTAAATCAATCGTGTAAACCCTGACGGAGAATGGCCAAATTTTTTTATTAAAAAATGACGAACAAAAACTAAAAAAAAAAAGGTGACACAACCAACAATTTTTCTCAAATTTGGCAAATGTCTATTCTTTTTGTCAAAAATGGAAAAAAATCATGGCAATGTTGTATTTTTTGGGCAAAAATGACAGATGGGTACATCACCCCTTTTCAAATTTTTTGGCAAAAAGACAATATTCATTACTCAAAAATAAAAATGGCAAGGCAAAAATAGCAAACAATCATGTGTATGTTAAGAAACGGAATCACAACCAACCGCTATCTTCGCAAGTTCTTAAAACTCCTCTCTCTCTTTTTCCCAAAACCTTAAAAACTCCATTTTTTTTTTCTTTTCCCCAAAACCATAAAAACACTTCAATATTTACTGATTTAAAGCCCAAGTCCTTTAAAAAAAAATCTGTTGTTTTTCTAAATAACACGGTGATGGGTGGTGTCGGTGAACCAACATGTATTGCAGGTTGGTTTTTTCATGTGTCAACATACTCCTTATGAGTTTTTGTTTTTTTTTTTTGCCATATAATTTTTTTTTTTTTTCTTAGCTTAGTAACATGCAGTGCACGTTGGTTTTTCCCAGTGTCAACATACTCTTTATGAGTATTTTGCATTTTTTTTGCCGTATATATATATTTTTTTACGTCTTATTGAACTACAGCAAATACTCAATGGTACGGCGTTCTACCCCATGCATGCGTGAGTTGTGGGGTTCAAGTCTCCCCTCGTTAAAAGCTAAAACTAATTTCTAGCTACTAACCCCTATCACCTTTGGGTTTTAATTCTCCATATGAAAAATAATAATTGGGGGTATGGACGGGGGATGGATAGGAGACAGACCTAACCTTTGGCAATAAATGCATAAAGTGGCTGCTCCCAAAATACCACTGAAACAGATGGATTTGAAACAGACCTAACCTTTGGCAATAAATGCACAAAGTGGTTCTTCCATGATGAATCACCATTTGAAGCGGTGGTCCTATATACCGTCCAAGTTTCTTCTGGAATCATGCCCTCAAATCAAAGCCAAAAGGCATCAGAGAGGGCAGACCGAAGAATCATTTTGATTTATGTGCACTTATGTGCACATTACCAAGCTTCTTTCATTCAACATCCAGAGCATTGGCGTTGCACAATTGATGGCCTATTAAGAGTGAGTTTTTGAATTGATTTTATCAAGATTTAATAAAATCAAGCCTTGATTTTATCAGATTTTGATAAAATCCATTCAAAAACTCACTCTAACTCTTACCCTTCTACCGTATTTACCAATTAAACTTTTGTATTGATCAACTCTAAGTCCAAACGATCTGTCCCTCTGAATTACCAATAGATAGGGAGTAGAAAATAACGTTTTGCAATACTTCACTTTCATGGGTTTTTCTTTATAAAAAAAAAGTACGTAATAACATAAAGACTTATATATATAAGCAAAAAGATTCTGCATCAACATCGGATTACAGAGCATTCACTTCTAAACAAGGACGGAGCTAGGATTTTTACTTTTGTAGTGGCGACAATATATATTTAAAAAATAAAAAGACAAATTGCATTATGAGGATGAATGATTAAAAAAATTTAGTGGTGATAAGTCTATATAATTCGAGAATAAAAATTCATTTTTGATATAATAATTGCATTTTTTGAAAATCTTATGGTGGCAGCCGCCACCACTTGTCCCTCTCTGGCTCCATCCTTGCTTCTAAAACAAATAATATACAATGTCAATGCCTCCTCGTTTGCCCGATTAAATATAACTGTGAAGAATACTACATAATTGAGCACATCAAACTACCCAATTGACTGTGACATATGAATGATCATTGCAAAGAGGTCACGATTTTGCAGGCTCTTTTTTTGTATACACACTATATGTGAAGCAAAAGTAGATTGAACAATGTTTCTTCAAATAAGAAAACAAAGAGAATCAATTGAGCACGGACCCCACCGCCTATGTGCCTATGTCCTAATTTAGGTTGAGTTTCTCGTTAGCTTTTAGCACTCTTGATTCTCAATTTTTTAAAATAACATGATATAGCAACTAGTTTAAAGAAGTAATACATGAGAAAATTAATTTTTAGCAATTTAACTTTTAGATAATACTGTAGGTAAGAAAGGTGATTTTAGCAACAAAGTCAAACTCAACTTTTATCAGAATTCTGCTCTTAATTCTGCCACTCATGCGCATGGTTCTCTCTTGGGTACTTTTCCCATTGTCATATTTCAATGTTTCTGTAAATATATGTGTTCTGTTCTCTCCCTATTTGTCCAGCAATATATGTGATCTCACAAAATTATGTACCACAAAATTCTGGCCATGTCAGATGGCTAAAAAATGACGCCCAAATTATTTTGTTAGAATGTGATCTACTAAAGGGTGTTTGAGAACCTCATTTTCAATTTTTCATTTCTAATTTTTTTGGCTTTTTGGTGTTTTGAATTATGGTCAGAATGTATTTTGAATTTAGTAGAAGTGTTTGGAATAAATGTGTAGAATGTATTTTGAAACAGAAGTAGTGTTTGAGAGATATGTGCAAAATATATTTTGCAGGTCTTTTTGTTAATCAAAATAGGAAAAGTGGAAAATGAGATTGTCAAAAAGCTCCTCTCAACCTATTTTTGACTTCTCTTGTCTAAACTCAAAAACCAAAAACTCATTTTTCCATAATGTGTTTTCATTATGGTGTGTCAAACACCTAGAATTATAAAATGCAAAAAAGAAATGGCCAATACATACGTACTTCTTTTCTGAGAGTCTTACTCTATTATTTTTGTTTTAATGTGATCTACTACATCTGCCGAATTATTTCGACCATTGCCATCTTGGCAATGGTTGTTTAGATATCAAGAAACTCTGTTGGAGACTCTCTCTCTCGCGCGCGCGCGCAAAATTACCGGCAACAATGATCCAATGACACTAAAAATCAATCACCAACACACAACCACACATAAAAGTGTTAATTGAGTCCACCATCAGTTTATGATTCCCATTACACTACAACAAAAAAGGCTTTATGGGGCATTCAAAACTGCCTCAATAGGGAACCTGTTGGGGCGTTTTAACTATTGAGGCACTATGCCTTAGTGCCGCTTGTATCGATGCAGCTACAGGGGTAACGCGGCACTTGTTGTGAGGCACTTTAAGGAGCCTCAATAGCTCTTTCATGCTGCACTTTTAGGTGTTGCCTAAAATACTTATTAAGGCATTTGAATAAGGCATTTTAAGGAGCCTCGAGAAATTTCTATTGCTGCACTTCTAAGTGCCGCATATACTACTTATCGAGGCATTTTCCAATGCTGCCACAGAAATTCAAAATTCATTTTTTAATGAGTTATTATGGCATTCTAAAGTGCCGCATAAACCACAATCTGTGAGATCAAGAGGAACGTTTTTGCTACAATTTTGACTACTTTCTAAAGTGTCCACAACATCTTTCAGGGCATTTTTTTAATGCAGTATATTCAAGCAATCACAATAAAAGAAACTCTAAATTCCTTGCAATATGTATCCCAACAATGTCCAAAACAAAATAAGATATAATCATTAACTTCACCAAAGAGAGTCAACAAACTTCTTAAGGATCCAAAATGAAAAAGAAAAAACTACCAATGGTATACACAACACCATTCAAGAAATTTGTTAAGAACTTGAACTAGAAACTTACTAAAGTTTTCATCAAAAATCTAAAACAATACCATTCAAGATGCCATGGTATACACAAACAACTACCAATAAAAACATAACAAAAGTTATAAGTTCAGCATCCATGTGGCATAGCTCTCTCTACCATGCATCTTCAAACTAATCTCATCATTCAACAAAGCAACCATCATCATCTTTGACTACCTGATCAAAACAAAACCACATGCCAGCGGTTTTTAAGTCTACTATTTTAAAATAAAGTAAAAAACAAGACAATATTGGGCATTAAAGCGTACCAAAGAAATAGGCCGCGATATTGGTGTACCAATGGCATCGCCAATGCAGTCTTTAAGGCTTGCATAAGGCCTAATCAAATGCTTGTCCGGATTAGATTAGATTTGAACATGAATCTCGCACCAATTAGCTCTGAGTTCTACTCCACAAAATTCTGTACATGGATCCATACTACCAATTCGCCATTTACCTACAATAGCTGTTGGGTTGGCTACGCTCTTGAAATAAACATAATCCCGACCCCACCTAGCATCAATCAATTAGAATTCGTCATATTGAATTTTTAGCAATATAACTCATGATTTGATAAGCACTTTCGCACATGCATTTGAGTCACTAGGATTCATTGAAACTTGGGTTCCATTTTCTAGCATAAAAAAAAAAAATCAAGCACTTAGAGATGTCGGTTCAAACAAGTGTAAACCAATATTTTGCACTTCAAGTAAGAATTCCAACATTACATTAGCATGCAATACTCATTTTTTTCAAGCATATGCGAATATTCAGTGATTCAAAAACTATGATATATCTATATTTGAGCACTCCAAGTGCAATTTTAAAATTGAATTAGCATGTAATCCTCAATTTCCAGCATAAAGAAAAAAAAGCCAGCACTTAAAGATGCAGTTTCAGTAAATATAAACCAACAGTAAGAATCCTAACACCCAAATTGAGAAGCATCCAAAATTGAGAACTGAACTTTAACATGCAAATTTACGATTACAAATACGTCGATCGAATTCATAAATACTGAGGATATTGCACTACCAGGTGTAGAGAAATAAATAGTCAATCAACCATTTACAAGTAAATGAAACTAAAAGGTAGCGCCTTTTGTAAAAACTCATCACTAAATCATCTCCTTGGTCACTATCATAATCCTCTCTGCTAGCTAAATTGACAAACAAGGATATACAATAAGAACTCAATTACCCAGAGGAAAAGAAATTTAAGAAGTTAATATTATTATTGCCAAAAATTTAAGTAGATTTTAATACCATCATCTAATTAAACATGCTATGGAGGTTGGGAGCGCCTCTTTTACACAGAGAGTTGCAACTCTAGTCTCCCTCCTATCCTTTTGACTATGCAAAAAACTAAACATACCATTGCCGATCAAAAAACAACTAACACACCAGAGACACATATCCTTGAAGTTGCATCTATCATCCTGCAAGTACACAATTTCACTTTGTCAGATATTGAATCTACTTCTAAAAAAGAAGAATAAAAACAGCAAAACCAAAAAGAAAATCAGTCACATCTTCATATTCTATGCCCTTCAAGAGCTATTGTAGTATACCAAATTAATCACAGCAAATCTATGCTTGTCTTCAGCAAATAAGGGTGGGTAAAAATAGGTACCTTGACCTGGATATCCTTGAGAAAATCATCAGCGTAATACAAAGAGTTTCTTCCTTGTGTTTATGCCGAAGAGTTGTTGTATTTTAAGAGCTATACACAAACCATGAAACTTTTGCTCGTTAAATTGGCCAAACACTAGCATATCTGATGAGGCCAGTTTTCTTCATTCACAGAGGTTCGACTATTATGTCCAATAACCAACTCCTTTTACCCAGATGTCTGTTGCCTTTATTTGATAGGGCAATACCTGTTGTCAAGAGTTCAATTGCCCAGATACACAACATTGCTAACCAGACTTTGAAACAATGAACAAAATAGATTAGTGAAAGGAAGCTATTTTTCATGTGAGAATACAATTAATGTTTCAACAAACGTGAAGTAAGATATCTCTAAGCAAATTAGCACATCCATATGTACCTGTTGCATAAAGTCACCATTATGATTAGATTGCAACATACATCAATCTTTTAGGCACCATTGTATTATTCACGAACATCAGTATTTTGTCAGAGCATCCTCAATTCATGTGTTGGATGAGGAATGAAAAAACAAACATAGAACATTACAATTTCATATATAAACTTGAATGTAAACGTACTTTGGGTTTTTGAGTGAAGACAATTCTGAGATCCATGGGCGTAAGGGAGTAGAGACTATAGGCGACCATTAGGGGTAGAGAGCGGATGGAACCGGTGGCAGGACTCGGTTTAAAGGCTAAGATTGATTTGAGGCCCAACTAGAAGCGTAGATCAAGTGAGCAATTGATTTTGATTTGGTCACGGGGCGACCTATTAGGACTCACGGCCCAACTTGGAGGCGCCCTCGGCCGGTAGAGGAGGACCTTGGTCCAAACGGATCTTGTCGTCAATAATAGCGGCGAAGACTTGTAGCGATGGTGGTGGCGAGAACGCCGCACTTCGGTGATGGAAGCCGACCATGGAGGGAGGAAGAGAGAGTGGTAACTCTAGGGCTGTAAATTAGGTCTGTAACTTTAGTGGAAAATGGAGTTTTTTTGAGGGACAATTGCTGGTACCAAGGATGCCCAAAAAGTTAAATCCCCCGCCCATTTGCTTACACGGGCTATAAGGCGCGAAAAATATTTTTTGGTTTGAAGGGTTAATAAATGGCCAAAATGTTAAATTGTGCATTATTTGGGGACTTAATTTAGAATAGGATGATATTTTTTGTCCGATCAAATGTCTAATGATATGAGATTAATTTTAGTTTAATATGAAATAATCTAATTCATAATCTGCAAAACATAAGCAGATGCGATGAAAAAAAAAACTTCAGGTGGAGCTCGGGTGGTGTTCTATAAAGCATTAATGCCTTCGGAATCATTAACGTCTTCTGATTATGTGATTATTGATATCCGAAGATTTTCTAATGTGGTGAAAATGACGGAATAACAAAATTGTAAAATTGTAACTGTTTAGATCGACCATTGTTAAATATATACTCACAATAACCTTTAGAATATATACTTTCAACTTACTTGGTAGTAAACTAAGTCTTATATAGTAATTGAATGTATAGTAGTCACAATAACCTGTAACACAATCATAACGATCAAGATCGTTGATTTCATTGTGCTTGTTGATTAAACCCTTCATATAAAATTTTGGCTAGATCGGGAATAGAAAACTCTATCGTCGAGACACAATTGATAATAAACTAAGTTTTTGAAGTAGTTAAATACATACTAGCACACGACTATGACAAAATCATAATGATCAAGATTGTTGATTTCGTTGTGCCTATTGATTCAATCATTCATTTCAAATTTTGTTTCCATTATGTTTAGAAGGCTCATTCATCGGAATTCAATTGATAGTAAACCGAAGTCTTGTGCCATAGTTGAATGTATAGTAGGCACACAACCACAACAACCACGATCATGACAATCGATATGTTAATTTTTGTTGTGCTTGTTGATTAAATTATTCATGTAAATTTTTAGCTCAATCAAGTTTAAAAAGCCCCTTGATCAAAGTATATTTGAAGAACGGCGTCGTGTGCTTGTTATATAACAAATCTATAAGCTTTTGATGCATAGCCGCACAAATGCCCTAATAGCTTTGGGAGGTTGTCTTTTGAGGCAATTACAAGTGCCTTAACAGATTGCCAAAAACACACGTAAGTATTTTAAATTGGAAATTAAATTAGGTCCAATCAAATGCCGCTAAAGGAAAAAGGAAGTGAAAAAAATAAATAGCAAAACGACGTAGTATTATGCCTCTAAAAAACTGCCTCATTACACCCAGTTTTTAGAGGCATTAGCAACTGCCCCATCAAAATTACCACAAATAAATTAAATATGTAAAATTTGGAAAAAGATCAAGTGCCGCAATAGGTACAATCAAATGTGGCACTTAAGAAGGTGGTGCCTCATTAGTAACTTGATAGGGTAGTTTAAAAAAAATGCCCTTTAAAAAGTGCCCCAAAATCCCTATTTTGTTGTAGTGTTATAAAAGTCTCACGATGTGTGATCAATTTAATGTTTCAGGAGGATGATATATCCAGCAAATGATAAGCAACTCCTTACCTTTGACCATTGATTTTAGCAAATAAAAAATAACACGGTCCCAAATACTTTTGGAGGGTAATTTTGTCCACCTTTACGAAAATATGCTCATTTTTTGTTCACTTCGATTATCAAACCCATTTATTTGTCCAAATTCATTTATTAGGAGGCTATAAAATTTTATTTTATTTTTTAAATAGGCGACTATAGAAAAATTGAGTTCTACTACTCCATTAGGTATCTTAACCGCCTGCATGATGGAAATTTGTAGCGGAATTTTAAAGGACAAGAGAGTGTTTCACTATCAAAAAATTATTTTTTCCAAAAATCGAGACAGATCATTATCTCATAACACATTACATAAAAAATTGTGAAAATTTAATTTTTTGAAAAACTAAGTTAGTGGAAAAGTTCTAGATGTATCACTTACCAATATTCAATTGAGCTGAATTTTGGCATGATTTATCAACAAAAAATTTAACAAAATAAATGGCTTTGATGATCGGAGCAAGATATACAATGAGCATACCTTCGCCGAGGGTGAAGTGAACACGTTTGAGTATTACACTTTATAAACTTAAAATCAACTTGAGCAAAACATTCTCAAATAAATAAGTTGGTCATCAAAAAAATCGGCAAACCACAAAGCGAAATTGCGAACTGAATCAAACCGTAGGTTTTGAATTGAGTCTGTGAATTAATGGTCCGGACACAAATTGTCTTTCATTGAACCGTAAAAATTTGATTCGATTCTCAGATTCATATCAATTTGCACCAAACTGGACGGTTGACTCCCCTAGTTTTGAGTCTTTTGACTCATTTGACCAGGGTAAAAGAAATAAAATAAAATTTCGCCGACTTCTTTATTTTTGAAATGGAGACCCCCGTACCCTTTTCCCTCCTTCAAACCTCACTCTCTCTCCTCTCACTGTCACACGAAACGCCACTACTCGAACCCTAGATTCTCTACGTCAGAGATAAAATCCTTCGATCACACTCGAATCCCCAGGGTCTCACGCCAATGCAAGAATTAATCGGCTCAGTTCGTCGATCTCTAGTCTTCAAGCCATCCAGCGACGACAATGTCGGTGGTGGTGGCGGCTTCGGAGGGTTCGTCGAGAAGGTCGGTTCGACCCTCCGGAACTCGAGAATTGGACTCTTCTCGAAGCTTAATTCCCCAGCGCTCCCACCGATTGCGAAAGCTGATGGTCAGAATGGAAGTAGGAGAGATAACGAGGATGCACCAACGATCCGGTGGAGGAGAGGGGAACTGATCGGGTGCGGGGCGTTTGGGAGGGTTTATATGGGAATGAACATCGATTCCGGAGAGCTACTCGCCATAAAGCAGGTTAATTTGCATGCTTTTGTGTTACTTTATTCTGTAATTTCTAATCGCTTCGTGCATTCACATGGTTTAAACACAATTTCATTCACAACTGTGTCCAGATTCGTTCGATACAAATGGACCCACATATATTGAACGGCTCCGGGCACTGTAGTGTCCTGGGTTGTGTTTTAAATTGTGTTCCTAGACTTGTTGCCTTTTAATATCTGTCGTGTTTGACTATGCAGGTTTCAATTGCATCCAATGCTTCAAAGGATAAAGCACAGGTAAGGAACCAGATTTGTTGATGTGAAATTCAGTTGCTTTGTTTACGTTTGCAGCTCTAATCGAACAGCTATATTAGTGGTAACGGTAACCACTTTGAGTTTCTATTATGAAATTGATAGTGAAATTCACTGTTTTTAAAATGGGTTAAATTGCTCTATAGATTTGCTTGGGCAATTTCTCAAATAGGACAATTACCCAATCGGCAAACTTGTAGCTTATATGCTGCAACTTAACACAACAACACTAGTTCCACAACCAATGGCATGCAAATATTCAATACAGTAAAATAAACATGCCTAGAGAGGCTCAAGAACAAGATGAATTGACGTGGCCCACTTAAATCTTGATACCTTCAACCAAGGTCCATTAGATATAGAACTTGTACCTTGAAGCTTTCTACTTGTACCTTCTGTAGCTTTGACTTGTTTGAACATTTATTTCGTTGGCAAGAGCACTCGAGCCCAAGAGGGATTCAAACGTAGAGAGAAAAAGAACCTACAATTTCTAGATTTGTCAGACGGATAGCCAAAATAACACTATGGAGAATCCGAGGGTTGTATTTTTTAAGGATTGAAGCATTTTTGCAACAGGCAGTTTTGTTGCTAATATATTTGCTTAATAGGCCCACATCAGAGAGCTCGAAGAAGAAGTCAAGCTCCTTAAGAATCTTTCGCATCCAAACATTGTTGTAAGTATTGCATTTGAGATCTTATTCAAATGTTGTTTGTTGATCGTCGGTCTTTGAATGTTCTTTTGTTATTGTCTTTCTGTATTGGGGTGGTTGTGTTACTGTACTTTTCTCTTCTTGTTTTTTTCCTCAAAGAGATACTTGGGGACAGCAAGAGAGGAGGAATCGCTAAATATTTTGTTGGAAATTGTTCCTGGTGGATCCATCTCATCACTTTTGGGAAAGTTTGGTTCATTCCCGGAATCTGTAAGTGATTTCCGGTCATTCAACTTACAGGACTCTGATGTTCAAAAACAACTTTCGTTTTATCAAATTCTCTGTTTTCACTTTTCAGTTTCAAATTTTCTCTTAAAATGCTTTTGCAAATAAGCAGTTTATAAGAATTTAGTATGTACCTGAATTAGCTCTTTGTTGGGAGCGCAAGATATGTTCATTGCACTTTATGTTTTCTGCTTTCTGTTTGGTATAGTTAAATTTCTTATGGAAGCTGTTTGCCTAGTAGGTTACGAGAACACACAATAAATAGCCTCGGAACTTGCACTTTACTTTTTAACTGTGCAATTTCAATCTGGGTGTAGGGTGTTTGAAACTTCTATTTGAATATGTATCCTTAACAGGTTATAAGAATGTACACAAAACAATTGCTGTTGGGTTTGGAATACCTTCACGAGAATGGGATAATGCACAGGGACATAAAGGTAGCTTCACCATCTTGCTATATGGTTCCTAAAAAATACAACTCTGTATTCATCTCCCTCTCTCTTTTTAAAATATATTCACATGTCTGGATTTAGCTGGTTTGATTATGGCCATGCTTCTTTCAGGGAGCCAACATCCTTGTTGATAACCAGGGATGCATAAAACTTGCAGACTTCGGTGCCTCAAAGAAAGTTGTTGAATTGGTATGAGCACTTTTTCCGTGGTTCGCATCTTTTTTTCCCCTTTCTAATGGTTTCTACTTTCTATAACTAACGTCCAAGGTGACATCCTATCACAATGATCCATTCTTGGGTACACATGTTGCTACAGGCTACTATAACTGGTGCCAAATCAATGAAGGGTACTCCCTATTGGATGGCTCCTGAAGTTATTCGTCAAACGGGCCACAGCTTGTGAGTACAGTTCCATAGCTATACGCTTATAGCTGAGCAGTGTTAACCTTTCATTTCTGGCTTGAAGTGATTTTTATAAATTACTAGTTATACTGACAACAAATGTTGTGAAAGTCATATTAAGGGTTTAAGATGGCCTTGTAACCACTACTTGAATAGTACGCAAGATTGTTCCATAATGAAGATTTGGTTTTTTTGTGTTTTATTGCTCTCCATCTTTATACGTAATGACATACTTATACACTGCATTGTTTAGCAACTTACTTTGTGATCCTTTGAGTTCATTATTCTTATATTGAACATTCCAGCTCTGCTGATATATGGAGTGTTGGATGTACTGTTATCGAGATGGCCACAGGCAAACCACCGTGGAGCCAATATGAGGAGGTACTTAAAATCCCCGTCTTTTCTTACCACTGCTGAAGTACCTCTTTGTGCAATTCTTATTCAGGTGTTAACCAAAGTAATTTGTGTTTCTTTTCAGTTTGCTGCTCTCTACCATGTCGGGACAACTAAATCTCATCCTCCCATCCCTGATCATCTATCTGTTGAGGCAAAAGATTTTCTGTTAAAATGTTTGCAGAAGTACGTTCGTGCCTTTTAGTCATGTTTCTTTCTTCTCATGCACTCACTTTTTTGTACCTTAGAGAAAAAAAAAAAAGAGTAAATAACGGCTGTTGGCCATAGTTGTAATCTATCAACATATCCATCAGTGAGTTAATAGCTTGTACTGCTGTTTTCAAGGTTGCTTCCCTCTCTAATGCTTCTATGACTAAAATGAACTGGCAGGGAACCAAACCTAAGGCTTTCTGCATTAGATCTGCTGCAGGTATGCATGCTAACATGTCAATTTCTTATACATATATCAAGATAGAAATACTGGCCATCTACAGAGGGTAATTCCTTGTTCTTGTAGCATGCACTCTGCAAAATGTTGGGCAAAATAAGGATTGACTCACTGCCTTTTTCCACGTAAAACTTTTGAACATTGTATCTGCAGCATCCATTTGTTGCTGGGGATAATAAGGAAACACATCCTGTGTTGCGCGCCTCAGTCATGGTTAGTATAACTGCAGAAAACCTTTTTAATTTGCTTTAGGCAGATTTATCTCATCCTAATTCCCGATCTTATTTATCCACAATTATCAGCAAAATTCTGGAAAACGGATGGCGACACCCGAGATCGAAATTAAGAGCTCGTAAGTGCTTTGTTTGAATTATTTTGGGTGCTTTAAAGTTATACTATTGTGGTTTCACGCTTGAGGTTGCATTCTCTAGTATGGAAACTGTTATCACGCCATTGAAGGGTGTTCGTGCTAGTGTGAGCTGCTCAACTAAATATCCTGAGAAGTTCTTCGGGAGAAGACCAATTTGGGGTTCAAGTAATTGTGATGATGACATGTGTCAGATAGATGATATGAATGATCTTGTAGTTGGAGCATCTGTGAAGCTTGATTCTTCTTTACTTGCAGATAATTTTAATAAGGTAAAATATCATCTTTATGCCCTTGAGAAAGTGATGTTGACCGGCATAGGAAACTCTTACAACAGTGGGTTTATTTGTTTTTGTTAACCTAGAGCTTTAATCCTATGATGGAGCCCGATGATGGTTGGCCATGCAAGTTCGATGAAAGTCCAGAGTTGGAGAAAAGTAGAATTAATGAAGCTGCAGAAATTTCTGGAGCATCTTGTACTGGGGACAGGGATTTTTCATTTCCGAGTGGTCCCTCAGTGGCTGAGGATGATGACGAAGTCACTGAGTCCAAAATTAGAGCATTCCTTCATGAAAAGGTGTAGTAGCTTCCAAATGGATTTTCTTTTTCAATTTCAAATATAAAAATTGAAGTGTTGTGTACCTTATTGTATCTGCTAGCTCAAAATCTTATGCTTTTCCACTTTCTCTGTAAATGGCTTTTGGCTTTAGGCTTTAGATCTGAAGAAGCTGCATTCGCCCCTCTACCAAGAGTTCTACAACTCCTTGAATGCACCCAGTTCACCAAGAACCATGGGGAGTGAAAACAAAGAAAACTTGACAAATAATTTGACCTTACCTCCTAAAAGTAGGTCACCTAAGCAGTCGCCTAGCAAAAGACTTTCTGCAGCTGTTGATGCTGCTTATACTGCAAGCTCTGGGACTCATTCCCAATGCACATCAAATGTTAGGGTTCAAGGTGATCAAGCTCTTCCAGAAGGAGCAGAGCTAATTAGTCCAAGGTATGTGAGTCAATATCTAATGCTTGCTTTAGTTGTGGTTCTTTTGATGGACTTTTTTTTATGCGATTTAGAAATGATTGTTTCCCCCCATTTTGGCTGGCAGTGCGAGCTTCTCTGAGATACAAAGAATATGGGAAAAAGAGCTTTATGAAGAACTTGAGAGGGAACGAGGCAAGTTTTATTTTCCTGCTAATAGAATATCGTTAGTCCATTCTGTGGTGTTTGTTGGGGCCTGCTAGCTGTTAAGACCTGCTATTGTATGCTCAAGCGATCTGCAGGGAATTTGAGATATTGGCTTGGAGAGTCAGTTTTAAACTTTTAAGCATAGTTAGAATATGCAACAACAATTTACCCAAAAAGAATATGCAACAGCAATTTACCCAAAAAAATTATGCAGCAACTTACTACAAAGAGGTTTCGGACCTCTTTCAGTGCAGTGGAGTGCATCGGTCTACAAGATAACAGAGTGCTAGTGTTTTGCCGAATGAGCATTTGGAGTTCTGCTGACTATTAATCTCTGTTTCCACTGCCACACTTCATGAAACTGTGGTTTGGGATGTACTTGAACTGAAATGACACTGTGCTTGACTTGATGTCTTTAACTTTCCCTTTCTAAGTTTTGGATTCCTTTGCTAAACCACACTTGAAGAATTCTTCCATGCTCTTAGTTTGGGTAGACTACGAGCCTCATGTCTTCTAACAGCTTGCCTCCTTATAAATCTTTTTTCGTGTACCCCTGTCCCCGGGTGTTGGAGTCCAGGAAGATCTATAAGTCCTAGTTCTCCTACCAAGTCTACATCAGGCTCAAACTTCCATCTTCCCGTTTTTAATCTTATATCCAATTTCATGAGAATACCGGAAGTAATCGGGAATATTTCAGTAAGTGGTGAAAAAAGTCATTTTCTCTTCTTTTCCTTTTACAGTCTCGGAGGAATGGTTGTTAATATTTTGCTAGGCATAGTGATTTGATCACTTGAGTGCATCCCCTGATTCACACAGTTTTATTCTTCCGTTGAACTTCAAAATACAAACAGACATTTGCAAAACCTTTTTCCCTATGTATTGCGAGCTATGACAGATAGACAATGTGTCCTTGGCATGAATTCTCGATTTGTGGAGAAGCAGATTAGTTTATTGTTATACTAGGGGAAGAAACCCTTGTGTTTAGGTTTATTGTTGCCTTATTTAAGGGCTAAATTATGAAAATTACACGAGACTTCTCTGAAGCATGACAATTGAAATTGCTTTTCCAGAGATCATGCGTCAGGCAGGTCTGCCCAAGTCATCATCTCCAAAGGACCGGATTTTACATCGACAGAAGTCGCGGTTTGCTGTCCTTGGCAAATGAATATATGTTTCTGAAGCATTGCAGAATTCATGCTGCTCAACCTGAAACAAATTTTACCCTTTTCAAGTGCATGGCGGCAGAAACTCCATTTTTTAGGAGGACAGGAGAACTCTTCTGCAAACGATCAATTGGTCAAAAAAGGGATCGTGGAATTAGGATTTGCATACGAATGATAAATATAGATCAATGACAATGATGCCTGTTCCCGATGGGGCCAATCATTTGGCGAAAAGGGCATTTGGTAATTTGCAGTTGGTAGCTATGTAGCCAAATTTGCATGAATTCTTGGCAGTTTGATCACCCATCGCACCAAGTTGTGGTTCAGCCAGGAAATATCATGCAAATAGTGTGTATCTTTGTTTGTGGCCTGTATGCTAAATTTTCTCATTTCTTTTTCCCTTTGAGATGTTTTGTTACCACGAAATGTGAAACTCCGATGAGAATATATTCGAGTTATTTCAACACAAGGCAGGTATTATACATCACCCTGGTTTTAGCAACATGCTACAGTACTTCCGTTTCAGGTTTGCTTCAAGCGCTATCATTTGTATCAATAATTGTACAAACTTTTGTGCATGGGATATATGGGACCTACTACTCATATGTGGGTCCCACATCCTATTTGAGAGAGTTTGTGTAATTGTTAGTACAAGTGTTAGTGTCTCTATTTTTTTTTATTTGTGTTATCTTTGGTGTTGTGGTAACACGATCATTCGTTGCTTTTCGTCGTGGTTTTTTTTTTGCCAAACAATATACATTAGCAGGACATGGGAGTTAGTAGTGTTAGTAAGTTAGACAAACCACGCCCCTTGTGGGGCTTGAACCTCTGCCTCCACTGAGGAGGCAAGTGAACACACCAGCTGAGCTAGCCTGGCGGTTCACTTTTGGTCGTGTTTGGATCTGTAGTTTGTGGGAGGAACAGAAAAATGCAGTCTAAAGTACCGTTCCAGCAAGTGGAACATCTTTTCCATAGGAAAATAGTCAAAATACCTGGTATGTGAAAGATTTTCGTTGTTGTGGCGTGAGAAACCTTCATACTCGATGCATTTCTAATTTATATTCATGGGGTGTTCTATTAACCCATTTTTTTGAATAAACTAAATTTTCATGGTTTTTTATGTGATGTGTTGTGAGAGAATGACCTGTTTCGGTATTTGAAAAAAATAGTTTTTTGTTAGTGGAACACCTTGTTTTTTTTCACTTTTTTATTTCCTGTATAAGTCTCTTCACAAAACTTTGAGTATTACTATAACAAAGTCCGGTTCTTATGAGGGATTCCTTACTTTGCTACGGTGCAAACCTCCTCTTTTTTATAAGTTTAATGGAAAACTGTTCGGATCAAGTCCTTCTATCTCAACACACACCCCCTCTGTGTGATTCCTTGTGGATACCTTTAAAAACATGTTTCAAACACATTGAACGATTCGGATCATCGAAAAATGAAAGGTCTACATATAAACAAAAGTGAGAGATTCCTTATTAGATCCTTGGTGTACTGTTACATACACCAAAACTCTATAAAAGATTACAAAAAAAATGTTCCAGATACAGACGTAAATGCACAAACCCAGATAGATATGTATACAGAAGCGTTTGATGTTTTTTTGAGATATAGAAAGAGTATTATTAATCCAAAACCACTGGCCAAAATTAGGTACAACAAACCACCGGCCACAAAAAAGCCGGCCACACCGGCCAAAAACAACCCCCAAAAAAAAAAATACAGGAAGAAAGAAGAACGCCGCCGCCGCCGTCGGAGCTGTCACCCATCCGAAGCCGCCGCCACCGTTGTCAGAAGTGTTTGATGTTAGTGAGCTCTACATCTACTGTATAGGACCTACTAGTATTGGACGATTTTCGAACGCATGTGTGTTTAAATCTTGCTATCGTATGAGTGTATAATTGTATATATATGTAACATTTGCTAAAAAAGTTTGGTAAAGGAATTTTGATATAACAAGTGGAGGACCGAGGAACTATTTAAGTCACCTGGATTATGTGCTGAGCCGCCCTCAGAAGGCCCTCATGTTTCCAAAATTATTAACATGAAAGGAACTTGTCTGGCCAAAATTTTCCACCAAAACATTATCAAAATCCCCCGGACAAAAAAATAAGAAGTCTCATTTGCTTGGTTTCCTTCGGATATGAAAATGCCATCTGCCAAGAAATTCAAATAAGTTGGGCTGCTGAAGTAGTCAAACGAATATTAATTGCTAGATTTTCCATGATTTCCATGATTTCGCATGGAAAGAAACTAGACGTCCAAGACAGTCTTGGGAAAAAGCTCGGTCTGGTTCGGTCCTTATCCTCTATATAGTTTGGTCCAGTTTTAGACTGTTATGTTCTCATTCTGCGTATACAACAATGATCTTGCGGCAATGTATATATGTCCACATAAAAATTAGATCAAACATTGATAGTTACGTTAGCACTTCACATTTTTTAAAGATAAATAAACCTTCAAACTTTCACCTTTCAGTTTTTCTTCTGTAGATGTGAACTGTCGAAATAGTTATCGACGTCCAATCAAACTAGTTCTCTATGTGGACATAAAAAACTAGAGTGTGGTCCCAATGTGCACTAACCACCCACTGGACTGTCATAAGTTAAAGAGAATGCAATATAATGGGTTTATCAATGCACATGTAACATATTTTCATGTCTCACGTGTTTCCTAGACATTTTGAAAATCTTTAACACATTTTTCAACCTTAATGATTAAACCAATAAGAGCCCATTTGGAGCCTATTTTACAATTTAACTGTCAAATATTCAAACGTAAACCACATTATGCAGTAATGAAGCTCTTAAACATCCCAAGTTATTCTAGTATTTTCCTATATTCATTCCGTCCGTATTTGTTAATCCATATATATTAGGGTTTCCAACTTTTTTAAGGAACATCATGCATGATAGCTTTGTACAATTTTTGTCTTTTCAACTTTATCCTTCAATGATGATTGATTTGTTAATTAAATATTTGAAGATAGTGGTAAAAGAGTAAAATTGACACAGTTTACTCATTTACTTTTAAGCGTGGACAAGCGGAAAAAAAATATGTTTGTGCATCAACAAACACGGATGGTGACAGTATATAAAAACATGTGAATGGAGGCTGCTGCATGCGTGAACGGTGATAGGAGGAAAAGGTTGGAAGGGGTGGGGGTCTGGGGGCATGTCTTTTCTCCTCTTTTACATAATATACTATACTAAGATAAGAAAAGAACCTGTGGATGTGAAAGGACCAGAATTTTGGGGAGATTATAATTGAGGAAGGTTGAAAAGGAAAAATATCAGTTGGTGCATGGAATAATATTCCACGTTAGCTTCCAATGATCTCAGCCATGAGGTGCATAATTGATTTGATTATAACAAAAAATATTGATACATAATATTGATAAAATAAAAAATAACACATTCATACATTTTGAAAAGATATATGTTTAATAAGATTTTTTCGATCGTTAACTTTAAAATTTTCAACGTTTAGTCGAGAAGTGCGTCAACAAGAATCCTTATCTATTTTTTTAATCGAAGGTGCATGACAACTGATCAGAACACAAAATTCTTGTAATGAACTTGTTAGCGCAAACCAATCACACACTCAATAAAGAAATAAGAACAGTAAAGAAAATCAACACAAGATTTTGCGAAGTTCCCCCAAAATCGGGTAAAACCATGGGAGTGAGAATGATTCTGTTATTTGAATCAAATCGGGTAAAACCATGGGAGTATTTTATAACAGAATCACTCTCACTCCCATGGTTTTTATTTTATTTTTTATAATAGAGAGTATTTATAAACCCTACTATATTCTAACCATAATAATTTTGTACCGTACTGCGGGGAGCTTTGCCCCCCTTACCTCCCAAACCTGTGGGCCCTACGGCCCAGCCCAAAACAGTTGAATCCATGATGGCTTCACTTCTAATCAAACCTTTACTAGAACTTCTTTTAGTACATTTTCATATGAGTCACAAGTTCCAACAAAACTTTCAATCGAGAAGTGCGTATAATACTTTTACAAGTTATACATATACTTATAAGATTTTTTTCTATCGTTAAATTTAGAGTTTTGAACTTTTAGTCGAGAAGTGCATTAGCATGAAAAAATGCCCAGTCATTTCAAATTTTTTGATCGTTAACATCAGAGCTTTAAAATTAATTGAAGGTGCACGTTAACTGATCAGAACACAAAATTCTTAATGAGTCGTCGTAGGTCAAAACCCGGATCTGATAAGTCTCCATAGCAAATTAAGGGGCGTGGCATATACAGAAAAGCTAAGTATCCGGAAATGAATATTCCGAAAATACCCAACTCACATACAAAGTGTGTGAACTCTACACATATGCACAGTGTGAAGTCCACAAACCTTGTATGTGAGTTGAGTATTTTTGTGTATCCATTTCCGGGTATGTATCATCCCTCGTGGCATATGTGGATATTGTTGTGAAAAGAGAATGCAATGGGTGGATGGATGACAAGATCGTTATCAACCTTCAATTATAGCATTGAAAGATGGGGAAACATGTGTCTTACGTAGAGCTCATCACATTCACACAAAATATGGATTAATTGGGATTGGGTCTGCAAATGAGTCTAATCAAGTTAAAAGATTTAGAATCCTATGTTCCTTTATATTTCGCTCCATATTGTTTGTCCTTTTTGAGTTTCCATGAATTTTATTTGCAAATCTAACGTGGTAGCATTCATTTCTGTTCAAAAAAATTTACCATCCAATTTAAAGGTCTTATTGAGTAGAAAAAATTTGTGTAAATTTTTTTAAAAAATAATTCTTATAAAAAAATTATTTTTTGCGTGAAAAATGCACATTTCTCCAAAAGAGGAAAACAATATGGGATGGGGGAGTAAGTTTTTAAGCGAATTCGAACCGAGCTAGAACTCGATGAATATTTGAAGAGTTGAGCTTGGGCAGAACTTGTCTAGGTTTGAGTCGAACTCGAACTTTTTCATGAGCCTTAATAAGTTAAAAATATTACTCCATCCGTCTCATATTGTTGGGATTCTTTCCTTTTTTGGACATCGCAAAGAATTGTCTATAATGTTTAATTTATAAACTTTTTTATATTCAATATGAATCTTGTTTGATAGATATCAATTAATTTTATTAAACAAAGTTGTTGGAATGACACAGAAATATCATAGATTGTAATATATAAACAATTTTTTGAGACGTTCAAAAAGGTAAAGAGACCCAACAATATGGGACGGAGGGAGTAATTATTTATACTTTGACACAGGTCTAGAACTTTAAACAAACATTGTATTTTGTACATACATAAAATTGTCCAAACATAGTAAAATTTAAGGGTATAATACTTTTACAAGTTTATACATATATAAATTATAAAATTTTCATTATGTATATATAAGAATTTATACATATTCAAGGTTATACGTAAAAAAATTTATAACGTATATATATTTCAGGTTCGGGAATTTAACCGAGCCGAATAATGTCAGATGCATATTCGGCTCATTTATTGAACGATTCTAAAATTGAGGCTCAATTCCAATTCATTTCGTACTCGATCAAACTTAAATTAATTTTACCGAGTCGAGATTTGAACAGTTCACAAATGATCCCTTGCTATCTCCTTTACCCATTACGAAGATTCTTGCTGTGTAGTATCTGTATAACGCATTATTAGCGCTCATGTCTCTATAAATATTTATAAAGTGGCATTACAGAAGATTCAAGTGATTCTGAGAGGAACAGAAATGTCAAAAGTTAAGTTTATTTCACTTTGGTATATTCCACCGTTGTACTGAAGTTTCTCTTGTTCTTCAAACCTCGGATTTCATGTGTTTGTTAAAAAAAAGCTAAAGGCACCGATGGACTGGGGATCTATCAGGTACCGACAAGCATGTGGGGCCCATGTGAGGCTTGCATGGATGATCAATTCAATAATTTAAAAAAATCGAGTGAGTCAGTGAAAAATCAGCACAATTTGATATGTATAAATGTTCGATCTAATCTTTTATTTTTTCGTTAAGATTACAGGATCTGAATTTTTACAAAAAAAAAATTATTGAGTGGCTCAGATTACCCGTATGGACCCCTCCCTGTCGGTACCTAGTTGGTACCCATAGTACGTTGGTTTTGTTTGCAATGCCATGCTTGCATAAAATGAACCAAATTTAGTGAAACAGTTTCTACTCTGTCATTGTCAAACAATATTGAGATCCCTATGAGGCCTAACGTTTGAAAGGGCGACTGAAATGTTTGTCCAGTCATTAATTTAAGATTTAAAATTAGTCGAGGTGCGTAGAAATTGACTTAAAAATCAATTTATAGGGGAAAGAAAATCACTTCTTCTCTTTATAAATTATACTACAATAGGACAATTTCAATGCCAAATCTAGAGATAGATTCCATGCCCAAATAACCATAAAAAAACTGCCCACCATTAGCATATATTTTGTGGAAGAGAGGAAATTAAAGAAAAAAGAAAAGAAAAGAAAAAAGAAATAGAGGACAAAAAGGGTAGAACTTTAGGATGTAGCCACCCAAAAAGGCTCCCAATTACAGAAACTCCCATTGCCACACCCACCACCGCCACCACCACCCACTTTGCACCAGCTTGGCCTTCGTATTTTTTCCATTCCCATTTCGCCCTCAACGTCCAAATCATTTCCACCCATATCCTCCCCACTTTCTTCATCCTCTTCTTCTTCCTCGAAATCTATTTCACATTCTTGATTTTCTTGAAAATCCGTTTCCGTTTCCGGGTCAGAATCAGAACCACAACCCTCTTCCCATAAACAGAGCCTAAGCCGGCCGTTGCTTCTTTCAGCTCGAAAACAACTACTGGTGCCATTTTCCAATGGGCCTCCAACGGCTTTGACAATCAATCTACCCTCCTCCCGGTGGGCCCGAACACGAATAGAATCCGACCCGCTTAACGATGTCAATGGAGGAGGAAAATTCACTTTCCCCGTTTCTTTTTTTGATAACTCTGCTGTCTGAGTCAATTTACGTGCATCTTGAATAATCCACCATTCCGTTTTTGGACGAGAAATCGGTTCCTCCCTTGTTGGGATTTCCCCGTACCCACCCGTAAAACCCGGTGAGGATATAGAAAAATCGGTGTCCGACCCCGTCTCGCTCCCCAGATTCTCGGTGCACAGTTCCAAGCTTTTCCCGGTGAGAATGGGATGGGCATATGGGTCTTTTTGTTTGGGAGTTTGAGAGGAAGGGGAGAGAGATTGGAGGGAATTCCAAATACCCAAGTTGGGTTTTTCTGAGGTATTTTTGTTGATTTCTTGGAATGGAAAAGAAAGTTTGAGGCTTATTGTTGTTGTCGTTGCGTCTATGATTTGGGATTCGAGAGAGTGAGGTTCTTGGTAGATAACTGAAGACATTGAGGTGTATGGTTTTATGAAAAATTTGTTTTTCGATTGGGGAATTGGCTTCAGGGAGAGGGAGAGAGAGAGAGAGAGAGAGAGAGAGAGAGAATGTGTGTTGGGGGTGAGTGAATAGGAGAGTGAGAATTTGTAGTCCCGAAAAGGAGGAATTTAAGGCTGACATGGTACCCGTGGGCGAACATTCGGCCGTTAAAAAATGTAAGAGATCGTTTGGATTAAAATACCTTTTTCTTTTTTCTTTTTCATTTAAAAAAAATTCATCCGGCACTTTTAATTTGGATTATTTGTTGTATTTTTTAACGGCTAGATGTGTGTAAACGGACACCACGTGGTATTCGCCCGGCATTAAAAAAAATTTCCCCGACTAGTGTGCATGGAATGTGGGGGGAGAGAGAGAGAGTGAGACTCGACTCGGTTGGCTCCGGTCCAGTGATATTACCCTCTAGTCTGGTCTAGTTCGTGGGTTTTTTTTTTACCCACGACAATGATCAGAACTGTTTACGTTTTATTGTCTGTCTAGAATATTTACCTCATCGAAAGTCACATTCGTTGCAATACGTTGAGCTTTTCAGATAATTGTGTTAAATGGATTGCAATTCATTGTGGCACACTTTTTTATTATTATAAAGCTTAATGTTTTTCAATATCATATCAAACAGTATTGGATCAATGGGATTTTTTTACATCATCAATATTCTTGGTGAGATGTAAAAAGTGAAGGTTCCAATTATTATTGTGGGTCCAAAAAGGATCTTACGCGAGTAGACGTTGAAATTGGTCTTTGATAATTAACTGAGGTACGCGAAAGTTGATCCGAAAACTTACTTATCATAAAATAAAAAAAAAACAAAAAAAAAACTATACATAGCCCAAACTGGACCAGACCAGATGGAGAGAGACTGGACGGGGACCTAAAAGAGTGAGGCGGAGGGGGAGAGAGACCGTTTGATCCACTTAAAATTAAGAAATTGCAAGGCGACCACGTACAACAAAAGACAATGAAGAAATAGTGTAGAGAATAAAGCTATTTATCCTTTGAAATTCTTTGAAGAATCTTGAAAAGATTGTGAATGGAGCAAGTTCTCGGCGTCTCTGCCACTTCTTTTACATCAGGACGGCCCCAGAAATTATTGAAAAGGTATTCAAAAAATTTTATTAACTCTAAAGATTACTCCATACTCTAAAGTCCAAACTATGGGCTTCTTTGGCTAAAAAAAACCAGCTTGATTTTTTCGTTTGTGTTTTCTGGATTTTTTTTGTCTTTATTTAATTTTTTTTAATTTGACTAATAATTTTATACTTTTTATATTCCTCTTCTCGAGACAAGCTAAGAAACAAAAAAAAATCGACATAAAATTAACAAATGCAAAAAAAAAAAATTAAAAAAATAAGGACAACAAAAAACCAAAATGGTTTTTTCACCCAAAGGAGCCCTATACATAAACAAAAACAATGTTCTTTATATCAACAATGCCATCACAAAAACAACAAAAGTATATATAATATTACAATTCTCTCGACGAGTTTTCATAGTTTGAAATCATTGCATACTAGCATCATTATCAACAGTATCAAATACATCTCTCTCAATATAATTTACCAATCAATTGTGCATCCACTGATCTCCTATTCGATTGCTCGGATTGCTCTTTATATACTTCATTGCTTTTCAACAGTTGCAGTGGCGGCAAGAAGAGTCAACCCCAATGTCACAAGCAAATAGATCAATCTATATATGACATGCTTATTTGTCTCTACTAATTTTGCAGCAAGATTACCGATCTCTTTGAGCTCTGAAAAATCTTTATCGGATCTCACATCGACAATAAAATTTTGGAGTTGAAAGTCCAATTTCATTAGGTCCACCTTGGTAAAGTCAGATGAGTAGGGTTCCACAAGATAGATCAACTTTTTCCTATCAAAAATAGAAAATGAATTTATAGGATTCAAGCAACCATACAAAATAGCAACTTTGTGTTCGCCTCCGTGAAATGATTGTTTTGCTCTTGAAGTGCACGTCTAAGATTGTACAGAATAGCTCAATGAAATAATGATGGAGAATCATTATTTGTGTGGTTTTGCATTGTGACTGATAAATAGATACAAACATTTCACTCATATTAGTTATATCTTGTAACGATCCGGATTTTAGCCCTATTTTTTTTATTTTATGAAATAGATTTATTAATAAAACCTAGAAATTATTAAATTTATTTTTGTGATTTAGTGGTCCTAATCCCATTACACTATCCGGTTACCCTAACCATTTCATTTTATCCTAACCGATGACCCAAACTATGGTCCTAACCTAATTGAACCTATCAACTCACAAATCAACACATCACATTTCCTAGTCATTTTGTGTTTAGCCAAATATGTCATTTACTTTGCCCCAACCAATAAGAAACCAACACACCCCTCTAATACTTTCCCTTATCTCCTAAACAAAAGGTTTCCTCCAAACTTCATTCTATCCAAGGGATTAAGTCTTGAACTTAACCCTCTTTAATCCATTCCCCTCATTACTTTAAGAAAAGAGAGAGAGATTCTGGAAAATAAGAAGAAAGGAGGAGGAGAAGAGAAAAAGAGAAGAGAGAGATCACCACCACCTTTTCCATTTCTCGTCCATACCACGTACCTCTTTAAACAACCGATTTTCTCATAGTTACAGTCATTTTTGGGCTTAGGTTTCTCCAGAGAAGTTTTAGAGGACTTCTAGACCTTCAATTTCAACACAAGAATCACCCAAATCGGTTGAGTTTTGAGTGAGTTATAGCCATTCAAAGTTCAATAAAAATCTCGGCTATATTTTTCCAGACAGCTCACTGACCTTTACCATATCGCCATTTTTTTCCTAGTTAGATATGTTTTCAAGTTTAGAACCCTTCTTCAAGGTTGTAGATGTCACGCCCTCAATTTTAATAAGCCAAAATACAAATAAAATCCATGTAGGATCGATTAAAGTCAAACAATTTTCCATAGAAAGTCAAAGTCGAAGTACAATGAGCTTTTAGTCAAGGGTACCCGTACCCATACAAAATAACAAGGGGTTTAAAGTTATTACATGAGTTGAAATAGTCAAAAATCTTAGAGAAATTAAAATTACAAGGTTATCTTTCAAAAATGTACTTAGCATAAAGATGAGAAAATGACTTCATGCTCTTAAAATCTTCATGGCATGCATCACACTCCACGCATCCGATATCATGCTCCATGCTGTGTACCTGGGAAAATTAGGGTGAGCTCACTAGCTCGTAGGAAACATTTCTACCAACGCTAAGGGTGTATAGAATGAAACATGCACGTGGAGATGGGATGCACATGAGTGAATAAGCTAAAATAAACAAACATTGATCAAATTGATGAGAGAATATCCAATATGTGTCCCAAAGATCAAATCAAACCTAAGTGTCCCACTAATCCATAGATCAACCCTTAAATTATCACAAACGTGTCACGTATCCACATTCAATTTTCCTTGCATTTGACTCTCAATAGTTCGTCATTTCAGGCTTAAGAATAGTAAATTTCCCTTTCGAGTCTTATGGGCCTCGTGGAACCCATGTCCGAGTCTTACGGGCCTCGTGGAACCCTTGTCCGAGTCTTATGGGCCTCGTGGAACCCTTGTCCGAGTCTTACGGGCCTCGTGGAACCCTTGTCTTAGGACCCACCCAATGGTGGTCCAAGTGAACACAAACAATTTTCTAGTTATCATGTCCATTTCAACAAACTCGTGTCCCTCAAACATGTCCAAAACATTCACACATCATCTTTGTTCAAAAACTCTAAATGTGTCGGTGATGGTCAAATTAACACGTGTCCAATGTGCATGGGAAACCAAGACAACCACGACAATGCATATAATGCACCATGATCGGTTACCGAACCTTAGAGGTCAATTCGAGAAGTTTTGAAATGGCCAATGAGGGGGGCGGAGCGTGGAACATACAAATGGAGTTATATACCTTGAGTAAATACGACACACTGATAGTAAAAAGGGCATTTCTCTCAAAATACAAAGGATATGGATATGAAACCAATTGGGTTTGAAAGTAGACTCGTAGAGCTTTCCAACGGTTCAAGAATCACCTCCATCGGAGTTCGGACGAAGCCGGGGCGTACCCGCGAAGTTGGAAAAAAATCTGTCTGAATGAAGAAATCTGGATCGATCCAAACGTTTTTGGATCGATCCAAAATGGTCCGAGAGTCAACAGAAGATTTTGGATCGATCCGAACAACTTTGGATCGATCCAAAATGGTCCGAAAGCAAACAAAAGGTTTTGGATCGATCCGAACAAATTTGGATCGATCCAAAGAGGTTCAAAATACCATCAGATTGTTATGGATCGATCCAAAAGTGTTTGGATCCAAAAGTGTTTGGATCGATCCAAACTGGTTCCGAGCGAAAATTTTACAACTTGTTCCAAATGAATGGGGCTTCAATCCAAGGCAAAAATGGGGTTTCAAACAACAAATGACCATAGAAGAGGGATATATCAACAACCAATTCATGGGTTCATCAACCAAATATGCAAAACCCAAACTCAATCAATCCAAGCTCAACTCCCATGATGATAATCAAGTTTAACAGCAAATTTGTGAACAAGAACACAATTAATGCAATCATTCAACCAATATACACTTAGAGTAGGTAGAAGATTGTTCCCTACCTCAAGGATTTGCTCCAAGCCAACCCAAAAACGAACTCCTAGATCCCCAATTTGAGCAATTCCGAATTTGACCCTCTCGGTGCAAAAAGAAGGTACTCCGGGCTCCAAAACGCGCGTAGATGATGAATATGAGGTTGAATCTTGAGTTTGAGAAGTGTGGGAGGCGGATTTGTGGCGAGATTTAAAGAAAATATGGGGAGGAAGAAGAGAAGGGGCTGCTGCCCTTTTTTTTAGAGAGAGAGAGATGTGTTATTTTAAAAAATCAGCCCCCCAAAGATAAATATATTTCTTTACTTGTGCACACACCCCCCCTAAGTTTCAAATGTGCTCCAGATACACCCAAACACAATTGCTATGCTCACATCGGCCCCAATTTTCATTTTAAAACATTTCTCACATTTTTTCAATATTATTTTCGAAAAGTGATTAAAAATCATGGGTCCTTACAGTAGATAACTCCGAGAGCTTCGACTTAGACACAAGAATCATAAAAAACGGTCAAGCTTTGGTCACATTATTGCTGTCCGAAGTTCAGTGTGAATTTACGACTTTCACCACAAAACTTTTCCGAAACCGACCTTATTCTTCTGGACCAAAGGTAGATAACTCTAGACCTTTTAATTCCTAAGTATACTACTTGTATCATAGACCTGATTTATGTGTTTGGTGTTTGATTAATGCTTGAAACTTGCGTATAACTTCTTAAGTATTGAAACTGTCTTGGTGCCGGTTAGATCAGTCAACTTTGGAAACTCATATAAAATACTACGAACCACTTATGGGGTTGATTCTTATGTAAAATTGTAGATAAACTTCTTTTCTTTAAATCACCGCTGGAATCGCTTAAATCGGATTCATAGAACTCTAGAAAAACTGATTTTAGTAAATGATGGCAAATCTGGACGGTTTAGATTCAAAGACGTTTTTGCATGTCGTAAACTCATTTTTATGAAATATGTTCTATAGAAAAAATGTTGATAACATCCTATTCTATTATCCTGTTAAATATTTTAAATTTAGGAGTTGTTTTGATATGCTTTCGAAATGCATTTCTTAATAACAAAATCTGTCAGGCTCAGGTAAAATATTGAAGTTCTAACAATTTATTGGAAGGCTTAAACATTTTATTTTTCAAATCTGTTTTACTAGAAGTTAGAAGAGGTGTTGTGAACACGTATGAATTTTTATAGCCCTTCAATTCATCTCCTTAAACCCTAAACGATCAAGTTTTCATATAGTGTCACAACTAGACAGATTTTGTTCAAAACCGTTTTTGGGTTAGCATAACTTCTGTTTTTGGAAATGTGTTCTGCAACATAAATGTTCCTAACACCCTAAATAATTTGGCTATAGAATTTCATAGTAATTGGATTTTTATTGATAGATGATTTTGGCTGAACACTAAGGTGAATGAAATGTGTATTTTCGGTAAATAAGGAGCTAAGCCTTAAAACTTATATTTTTAGATTAATTCGATATTATCGTATGAGTTAACCAATAATCATTGTTCTTAGTTGTGATTGAACTGTGGTGATATTATGAATTGTTAATTATTATTTCAAGTTACGACTTTGTTGATTAAGCGATAATGTTACCAAGAACGTAGAAAGCGCGTTAGGTTCATTAAAATAAGTGCGGACTTGGAAAGATCGGCTAGATGTTTAAGTTAATGAAAATTTAAATAATGATAATGGATGGTGATTGATGAGATCTGGGAAGGCCATCCCGCAGAGTCTTAGCTTTATGATTGGCGGTTAGCCAGAGATAATGAAATTGAGGAATTTGTGCGGTATTGGATATACCTATGTGTTGTATGTGCATACCGAGGCAATGTGTTGTATGTACAACCTCACGTGTTGTATATACGTCTCAAGGATTTGTGCTGAATGTACATCCTTATGCGCTGTATGTGCATCTTGAAGAATGTGCCGTATGTACATTCTCAAGGGGGGAAGTGAATCTTGAAATGATGGAAAGCTGAATACTGTGTTGATTTGAAAATGGATCCTTGTGATGGTTGAAATTTAAAACTCGTGATGAACGAAAATGGAACTCCGTGATAATTAGGGAAATGAAAATGTATCGATCGTAGTATATCAACAATTTGGAAAGAAAGATGAGCAATGAGACGAGTAGAATGTTGAGATTAATTGAGAGTATGATTGCTTGAGGAAATTTTCACTGTGTTGAAGGTTGTTCATTAAATCAATTTATTTGATCCTTAATGTTGTACTACCTTTTATATATCAAATTGTGTATTACTTGTAATGTAAGGGTTGGGGGTTGGAGTAGCTATTGAGTGATTTATCGCTCACGGTGTTACACTTCGTGTGACCCTGGTATAATACCATGATGTTGCTTTGCGACTCGGACGTATTATGCTAGATTGTGATCAAACAGGAGGTGTAGGTGTCGAGGGCGACGCTTATTTTGGAACAGAAGGTTTTCCAGTGGATCAGGCTCAATAGGAGTATGAGGATCAAGATCTCAACCTTAACCTGTAGAGCCAATCTCCCTTATTTTTGTGTTGGGAAACTGTAATCTAATTTCCCAACAAAGTACTATGTTATTATTGTAATCGAACTAAGACAATTATGTTATTTCCGCTGCTTAATTAATGAGATCCTTTTTATTTATATTAGTCATTTATTAAATGATTTAAATTAATGCTTCCGAAAATCGTGGCGTTACACATCTCAACCATTTATTTTTATATTCAATGGTTTTAGGAAGAGATTTTTAAGAATTTGAACCTTGAAAAATATTTTCAGACGGCCAAGATGAAAGGAATGGCTGTCTGGAGTCTAACATCACATTGTACAAAAGCCAAATTCTAGAAAAGGTCATCGATGTACTCGAAATATTACGTGATGGTTACGTCATTAATTTTTTCCCCTATAATATTTTGAATAAATGGAATATATGTTACAAATATATGTAACAAAAGTAGATAGATTGTACTTGTAGTGTTCCACCATAGTTGACTTATGAAATGGTTTTAACACTTAAAAGTCAGTGAGCCAAAGCCCACTAGCTTGAACCACTGACTTAAGATAATTTACCGACTTATAATAATTTTTTGACAATATTGTCCTTATGCAATGTAAAATGAAACCCAACATTAATAGTCTGTAGGGCAATTCATGCGTTTCACAATAGAAATAATACTTCTCACCCAATTTTCATCCTAGAATAAGCTGACTTCAGAAAGTGTGTTTTTGTTGTAAAATAACCTGGCTCAATGCATCGTTGCGAACCTTATGTCGAATGTTACGGAACAGAGACAGCCATATCACGAGAGATTAGTAGATGATGAACGTTGCCGAAAGATCTCAATTAGTATATGACAAAAATTGAAGTGGTAGAGAATTATGTGAAAAAGACTGGCTCAATTATATTTGAATTATATGACAAAAATTCAAGTATATCTGAATTATATGACAAAGATTGGCTCTTCAATTGTGGTGGAAAAATTACATGACAAAAATTGAAGTTAACCTCGATTTTATTGGTCAAGTATTTGTGAGTTTAAAATGTAATTAGAGCTCAATCTAATTTCTTAATACTACGTGTGGTTATCTCCTCCAAATGGTCCTGGATTGACTCTTTTCCACCGTGAGTAGGAAGATTTGACTCTCTTGATACCTCGCACAAGTAGCATCCAGCGTTAGTGCCAAACCGACTAGAATGTGACCGGGAAGACACTTTGATAGTCTAATAAGAGACTTATAGAGAAGTACCAAATAAGTAATGAGTAGTGGATTGTATTGTGTACCTCTTAGGGTTATTTTTGCTTCTCTTATACAAGCCTCCCTGACTTGAGCTCTAAGTTAAAGTGTGACTCAGACGCACGGCTCGAGTGATGTCACATCACGTCATGTGCCAAGTCGGTTATCATTGTATGCACATGCTATGAGGCTTTGAATGCCACCCGTCACCACCAGTTGATCTTTGTCATCATGATGCAAGTGGGATGCGATTACGTGCACATGGCTCATCACGAGCTAATCACACATGATAACCGTCTTGGGTGATGTCACCCATGACGTGTCGGCTAAACTGTCTTATGTATCCCTCTGGACTCATTTCTGGTTTACCCAGCTCGGATGACTCATCTGGATCAATCTTGTCTCACAATTCATTTCGGGTTTACCCCACTCAGATGACTCGTCCAGATCAATATCGTCTCGGCGAGTCATTTCGGGTTTACTCGTCCTGATCAATCTCGTTGTAAATAACCCGTACGACAATTACAAGCTTACACTTCTTATTTAAACTGTCTATTAATTTTATGATGACAAATATATGGAAGGCTTCTAATTAATTGTCCCACACATTTGTCTTTTATTGCATGGGTGATAGCAAAGAGTGAGACAGGTATGAGTAGATACAAGAAAGCATTGGTGACTAAGTTGGTGAAGTGTTTTCTTGTGATAAGAATTAGAAAGGCAGGGGAGTACGTGTAGATAAAAGGGAGGGATAAGAATTACATAAAAAAGGGAGTTCGGATACAAGAAGGATACGAGGTGGTGTTTTCAAAAAGGAGGATGTGAAGTAACGTATGGTGGACATAGAATTTAGGAGCTGGATTTGAACAACAGAATCTATGAACGGTTGTGATCTCCAATTAATGCGGCAGCGAGGGATGGATGGAATTGCTTGTAAATATTATAATTTTTTTGGGATAATCGATTTATCTTGGTGCTTGTGGATCCAGGTTGTTACACTCGTCCTCGTGCAGTCATTTCAAGTTTACCTGTCTCGAATGACTCATCCGGATCAATCTCATCTTGGTCGAGACGCCAATTCATCTTCTCTACGAGTCGATTCGTATTGACTCGGCATAGTTATATTGGGATCTGTTGCCACCATCTTAGCACGGTCATATTGCGCTCGGTTGACGATCACGTACCTGAGTAATATTGGGTTTGATTGTTTGTCTATCCCCCCCTTTTGAGAAACGAGTCTAGTCTTCTTGACGATTCAGACTTCTGATCAAACTGGCCTTGACCCTTACCTCTTTTATATTTCGACCCACTACACTACGAGGTGTGTAAAGTTAGTAGTATGTATATGTGAGACTCCATTCTTTCATTTGACAGCCTCTTCTCTTTCCTCTTTCTCTCCCTCTTTCCTCTTTCTCTCCCTTGAGCAGTGCCTTATAGCTAAAAATTCAAACAATTCTCCAAGTTGCTCACAAGTATCTTGACTCGTTATGTATATGGCTCGGATTGTTAGTAAACAGGATCGAGCTTTAGTTCAACTTTTAAGCTCGTAATGATTCAAGCTCGAGTTCATTGAACCTTTGTTCGGTTATAAACGTTCAACTTGTTTGGGACTATTCGACTGGTTTGTAAAGACTTGTTGAGTTAGTGAATTGTGCTCGAACACCTTGATACTAAACGAAAAGAGCTCGAGTATTTTTTAGTGAGGCAAGTTCAAACGCTCCAAAGATCAACTCTTATACAGCAACACGCTATAGTTGGCGTTGGTGCAATAGCAGCTCCTGTGCAGCAAGCACTACACGCTTAGGGATGGCAATGGGGCGGATCGGTTCGGGTTTTGGCCGATCCGCACCCAAACCCAAAGGGTTTCGGTTCGGTTCGGTTCGGAAAAAGGGAGAGGATGAACCATAACCTAACCATTCGGGGTACGGGTAATTTCGGGTAACTGATTTTGTGAAGGAAAAAATAGCTACCCATTTGGGTAACCGAATTGTACCCATCCTGCCCCGCCCCAAATCGTACTAAAACATGAATAAATTGAGTTTAGGATATTTTATTATCTCAAAAAAATTGAAAAAATATGAAAAAAATAACAAAAGGAGACTACAAATATCAGTCAAGAGACTTAATACTATAATATATGAGTCTCACAAGTCACTGGTCACGGCCTCTTTGATGTAGAGAAAATGTGATTTTGAAACCCTACCTGCAAATGCTATGTATATTTATGAAGGGAAAAAGGGTAATTTTCGAATATAAATAGGGTTTATGTAATATTTATATATAATATAGGGGGTATTATGTAATTAATATAAGCTCGGTTCGGTTCGGGTATCGGTTCGGGTTCCAGGTGAACCCATAACCGAACCGAACCCATTCGGTTTTCCATTCATCGAACCCACACCCGCACCCACGGGGCAAAAATCGGTTATGTTTCGGTAAAAAAAACCGATTCGGTTCGGTTACCCGTTGGTTCGGTCGATATTGCCATCCCTATACACGCTACAGCTAGCGTTGGTGCAATTGGAGCGCTTGGACAATGTTCTTCATTTTGAGTGAATATCAAAAGGCAAGTAAGATAAAGGTGTTTTGGCTAAGTAATTGAGACATATTTCTTTTTTGTCTTTATTCATATTTGTTAATTTTGCATCAATTTTTTGTGTGGATAAAAAATTAGTAACCAAATTAAAAAAAATTAAATAAAAAAAATCCAAAAAATTTGTCTGTATTGGATTATTTTTATTTTTAGTCAACTTTAATATTTTGATCATAATTTTTTATTTTTTAAATTCTCTCTTCGAAATGAACCACTAATCGAAAAAAATTTGACTCGAACCTAAAAAATGAGAATTTTTTTGGATAGAAATGAGAATTTTTTTTGATAAAGTAAAAAAATAAAAAAAAATCTGACAACTAGTCCAATCCCAATGAGGATTCAAAACCACTGTCCAAACTGAAAGGCCCAACCCGCACAAACAGAGTAATCGTAAATGCGATCTGGGCCAAGCTCTAGAATACTCTTCAAACCATAAAACCCAATAACGAGCCCACTTCTCATGGGGCCTACCAACAAACCCAAAATATCTTTATTTCATAATTCGACAAAATTTTCCTCAATACACAAACGGGGGGGGGAGAGAGAGAGAGAGAGAGAGAGAGAGAGAGAGAGACTTTGGCCCCGTATTTGTAACGACCAGAGGTTTCCCGCCATGGCGATGGCTCAGGTGGAGACACCACCGCAAGGCGGAGGAGGCTCTCTAGGCGACGTTGAACTCGACGGTGACGAGTACTTGGAGAAGACTAAAACCTTGATTTGTGCTCTAAACCTCCTTTCTCGCAACCTCCCTCTTTCTCAAGATATCTTCGATGCCGTCTCCTCCATCTACGGCGACGACGATGATGTTGATGACCACGAAGGGGCCAGTGGATCTGATGGTGATTCGGGAGAGAAGGTTTCAGTCTTTAACTCAATTTTCGTTGAATTTTGGGGCTTTTGTCTGGTGATTTGTCGATGCATCTGTTAAATCGAATTCACTCGTCGATAAAAGAAAAATACGTGTTGAACAGATGAAGTTGAATTTGTTTAAACGTACCGAGCTGTTCGCGAGCAGCTCAAGGCTCAGCTTCTTATGGGCTCGACTCGGCTCGTTAGTAATTGAGTTGATCGAGCTCAAGTATTCAGCTAGTCTAGTAAACAAGCCAAGCTCAAGTTAGCTATAAATCGGCTCATTTGCTCGTTTAGCCCAATGAACCGAGCTCAAAAACCTCAATACTAAACGAGCCGAGCTCGAGCTTCATTTTTGGGGGCCAACGCGAATGTGGCCTAGACTAGATTTGAGCAAGCTGGTCTCGAACACTTCAAAGCTTGGCTCTGTTTTGCTCGTTTGCAGCCTAGAATTAGGTATCGTTAGGAAAAGGAAAGCCAGGGAAATTAACTAAGAGAGAAATTCGGACAAATATGTCAATTTGCTATGGTTTGGCTTTGCAAAGAAAACCAAACAAAGAAACTAGTTAAGAAAGAAAATGGTAGAAAAAACGGAGGTAAAATCTACTATGCTTAGTACTCTAGTTTGCCTCCTCTTCTTCTTCTTTTTCCACCTCTTTCCTCTTGAATCAAACAGTGGATGGGATTTTTTTGACCTTTCCCTTCCTTTCCCTCGTGTTCCAGCAGAAAGGAAAGGAAAGGGGAAAAGGTAAATAGCTTACGTTGTTTCATTTGAAGGGTCTGTTTGGAACTTGTTGAAAGAAAAGGAAAAGAAGAGAAAAAATTTATGAATGAAATTTTGAAGAAAGAGAGAACTAATACATTTAAATGACGTAGCTTCTGGAATTATGGTTAAATATTTCTATGCAGAATGGTATTGGGATTTCTAAAAGAGGAGATTTGATAATGGACCTTGAGGATGTGATAGTCGAACAACGACCAAATTGCATGTCAGGTTCTGGATTGACAGAATCAAGAGATAAGCGTTTGCAGAGCCAAATCCATCATCGTTTGGCTGAACTTGAAGGTTACTATTTTCTGTAGAGGACATTTTGCAGGGCCTTTGCTTTTTTCTTTATTTTTCCCTTTTCACCTTTAAGACCATTGGTATACTTTATATGGTATTTATTTGTCAGACACTCTGGTACTTGTATGTATTTTTCTTTGAGACGTTCTTTGGACTTAATTTTGAACCAGAATTGCCTTCAAGCAGAGGTGAGGACCTACAGTCGAAGTGCTTGCATGAACTCTATGGACTAAAGGTAGATTTGAGTTTGTTTATGGTTTTAACAAATACTGCTTCTTGCCTGTGAAGTTTTTATTTATCAGACATAAAGTTTTAAGAGGAATATTCTGGCATAATGGGAGATAGAATCTTGGTTCCATTGGTTAACTATGCAATGTATACTCTTCTTAATTCCTGTAAGCGTCCATATTGGGCACTCGACGCTGGGGTGTGGGTATGAGATTTGTCTCCAACACCCTTGCCCATTTTAGACACTTTGTATTACCTAAGATACATGGTACTTGAAGAAAAAGAAACTCGCACTAGTTAGAGAGGAAACCCTTGTAATATTTCTGATGGATGAGAATTGAAATTTCATTTTTTCTCTTATTCCCTTTTGATTTCAAATATATTATGCCAGAATCTCAGTATATTAACAAATATATTCTGGATATGTCCCTGTACCCATACCTAACTTCTGGAATCTGGTTACATCAAAATCTCCTAATGCTTCAATTTAGGAAAGTCTAATGCTTGGACATGCACCAAATACACAATAGTCATATCAGATTCTTTGTAGCATCAGAATAATTCTTTCCAGCTATCCTGTTTAGCTGTGTAAGCTAATATTCATGCTCAGATACATAAACCATTTCCTTCCCCCAAATCCTAGAAAACCTCTACTCCATGCTTAAGTTCCCCGTGGAATCCCTTCCTAACCAATGCCAGGATCTGGCTTTTTCATTTCAAAATTTATTTGTTACAAATACTTAAAAAGGGCATATGAAAGATAATCAGATATATCTTAAATAGGTGTGGACGTAGTCGATGTAATTCCTCTGACGGTTACTAACTTACATCCCAATACCCCACGTATATCTTTTGTTCATGGAGGCTAGCATTTACCTCGCTGTTGTATTCTTTTACTTATGTTACCAGCGGACTACATGGTTTTGTTTATGATCTCCTTTATCCTGTCAGCTTTCAGAGTTGCAGAGCAAGGTTCGGTCTGATGTGAGTTCAGAGTATTGGCTTCGTGTGCATTGTGCATATCCTGAGAAGCAGTTGTTTGATTGGGGGATGATGCGATTGCATCGTCCTCTATATGGTGTCGGAGATGCTTTTGACCTGGCAGCTGATGATAATCTAAAGAAGAAACGCGATGTCAAGGTCATTTGCAGTTTATAGTTATTGGTTATGGGATTTTGCTTTACTGACAAGATGAATCTTGAGATTACGAAACTTATTGCATGCAGATGCTATAAATCTCAGGAGTGCCATTCAGATTTCTTTGCTTGTTAACTTTTTTTATTTGTAGATCACATCCATGTTTTTACTGCAACACATACGATGATTTTAACTTTCAAGTGCTCTGCTGATGTGGTGAAACACCTTCCAGAGGCTGTCAAGGTTACAGGAGCAGGAAAAGAATCTCGTGGAAACTAGGAAAAGGAAATTCTTAGCAGAATTACTTGACGCTACTCGTGAACTCCAATTGCAAATACAAGCTGCTCAAAAACGCCGGAAACAGAGGAATGACGGTGTTCAGGCACGTTTTTTTCTTCTTGTATTATATTGGTTAAAATCGTGCATGGCCACTCTGGAAGAATTGGAAAAAAAACGTGGGAGATTGAGGGAGGACCTGCATGGTAATACAATATGGGCATTGTGACGGAAGGGGCCAATTTCGTGATTTTGAGAGGGAGGGAGCTTCATAGAACCTTTGCCCTCCTTTCATTTTTAATACGTTTTTCCTTGAGTTTTTTAATTTATTTATTTATTTATATTTTCCGATTTTCTTGAACCTTCTACATCCTGTTAAGTGCTTCTTAAGTTTTCTTGAAGGAAAAAGAAGAGTTGAATTTCCCATGTTATTTTTGAACAGTCTTGTGTTTCAAGCCTAGCTGCATGTACATATTGCATACCTGCATAGACAATATGGAAAGTTAAAAAGTATCATGCTACCCAAAGAAACTAGTTTAGTTCATATCTTGTGATACTGACGCAAGTATAGAAGAATTTTTGTGTTTTAATCTGTAGAACGCATCATAATAAATCTTCTGCAGGTTATACTGGTCACTAGATCGACCACGGTCTTGTACATGCATACCAATGCACTTGGGAAAGGGGGTATAGTACATTTTTTTTAATAGCTTATGTGGCATATTTTTGTTACCAGGCTTGGCATGGAAGACAAAGGCAGCGTGCTACGCGGGCAGAGAAATTGAGGTTCCAAGCTCTGAAATCTGACGATCAAGAAGCTTACATGAGAATGGTGGAGGAGAGCAAGAATGAAAGGTTAACAATGCTTCTTGGAAAAACCAATGAGCTCCTAGTTCGTTTGGGAGCTGCTGTTCAACGTCAAAAAGATGCTGAACATGATGGCATTGAACCATTGAAAGACTCTGATGCTGACTTGCCTGAGTTTCCCGCCTCAAATATTGAAACTCCTGGGGATTCACTTCCTGAGGATGATGCTGACATAGTTCATAGTGAATCTGGTCAACACGTCAAGACAGGGGATCTACTTGAAGGCCAGCGGCAGTATAATTCAGTTATTCACTCAATTGAGGAAAAGGTAAATAGTCAAGTCTTAATTACCTGAATACCTGCCTAGTGACATTTGTGGATGCTGTTGGTTTTTGTTTTGCACTTGAAATTATAGTTGTTTAGATTGTATGATCTGAATGTCTGATTGATTATGGCCTAATTTGTTGGTTCAAACAGGTTGAGTTTGTTTGAACAAATTTCTTGACATCACAACAATGTATTAGATCCATCGTTGGCCTTATCTGATAACTAGTTTGCTTCACAAATTAATGTGATGATGTGCTTTTAAGTTGTTAACCATGGACCATGTCGACCCAACATGTGCACAACTTATTGTTTACAGCTGCTCATGTTTTCTGAAATTTAAGCACAGGAGGTCCTGTCTCGACAACTGATTGCAGTTTCACTCGTACGCATTGCTTTATTTGACGTTGTGACAGAAACGCAGTAAAGTTTGCAACTCTTTAATTGGTTGTTCTTAGAACAATATAGTTAAAATGAAATGTAGATTCTAAACAGATCTTGAACTCTTACAGGTAACTGAGCAACCATCCACACTTCAAGGTGGAGAACTAAGGCCCTACCAATTAGAAGGGCTTCAGTGGATGCTGTCTTTGTTCAATAACAATCTGAATGGAATTTTAGCGGATGAGATGGGGTTAGGCAAAACAATCCAAGCCATTTCCTTGATTGCTTATCTTATAGAAAACAAAGGCGTCACTGGACCCCACTTGATTGTGGCCCCTAAGGCTGTGCTTCCGAATTGGGTTAATGAATTTTCATCCTGGGCTCCTAGGTATGCTCAAATTTCTTACCTTTCCTCTATCTGAACGACAAGTGCTTGTGTCCTTACTTGTATTAGTGCACCCCACTGGATGCTCATTCTAATTTAATGCCTGAATTTTCTAACTGACAGTATCGTGGCTGTTCTATACGATGGGCGTCTAGATGAAAGAAAGGCAATGAGGGAAGAGTTTTCAGGGGAGGGAAAATTCAACGTGCTGATCACCCACTACGATCTTATTATGAGGGACAAATCATTTCTGAAGAAAATTCACTGGCAGTATATGATTGTTGACGAAGGGCATAGGTTAAAAAATCATGAATGTGCTCTAGCAAGGACTCTTGTTTCAGGGTATGCTGCAATTGTTCTATTTTGTTTGTTCTGATAGTCTACTTAACTTATTCCCCAGAGTACTCAGAATTTTTGTTTTGCCAAATTCCTTTGTCCAAACTGTCATGAGCAACCAGGCGTTATTCTAGCGAATAGCTTTTTCCTTCGTTAATTACAGGACCTTGGCAGACACTTAAGGGAGGACACCTCCCTCAAAAGTTAGCTGGTTGACAATAGAGTTCCTGAGGTAAACCAGGGGGTTTCTCCTAGCTCTGCTTGATTGGCTCAGCTACAAGTCATATATTTGCCATCGCCTACCAGCAACTTAGAAGAGATCTAGAGAAACACTGAGCCTTTTGTATCGGCTGTTTGATGGCTGAGTCAATGGGCCTTCATCACAACATGAATCCAAAAAATACCTCGCACTTTCATATCCCACCAGACCTTCTTTAGGTCGATAATTTCCTGTTGACCTCTACTTCATCTTGGTATTACAAATATAGAACAATGATGCCCAAAAGAAACAGGGCGGTGAATGAATTACAAACAAGCGTCAAACATTTGGGTAAAGCTGGTGTACTTGTGTTAAATCAGAAATTTTTTATTTTCTTGTGATAGTAGTATACTTTTAGTTTGATGTGAATTTTGTTCCTCACCCAAACTACCCAAAGAAATAGAAGGAAACTAGATGGCTTTTTCTTCTATTTCACTCTATATTCTTATTATTCTACTGCATGCAGCTACCGGATTCGACGGAGACTGCTGTTAACCGGTACTCCCATACAGAATAGTTTACAGGAGCTATGGTCCCTTCTCAATTTTCTCCTTCCAAACATTTTCAACTCTGTTGAGAATTTCGAGGAGTGGTTTAATGCACCCTTTGCAGATAGGTGCGATGTTTCTCTGAAAGATGAAGAAGAACTATTGATCATTCGCCGTCTGCACCATGTAAGTGATGGCTTCCGCCTTCCAATATCTTCACAAATTTGTCTTTTGAATCTTCTCCTTCAATTGGATTTTTGTTCTTGCCAGGTTATAAGGCCGTTCATATTGAGGAGGAAGAAAGATGAGGTGGAGAAGTACCTTCCTGGGAAAACACAGGTCATACTTAAATGTGATATGTCAGCATGGCAGAAAGTATACTATCAGCAAGTCACTGACATGGGGAGGGTTGGACTGGATAGTAGTAAGTTGATGCTATCCTCAGACTACGTTCTTGTGTCTTTTCGTAGAGGCTTATTGTAGGACATGCTTATCTATGGTGATCATAAAATCCTGCCTTAGACATCTTTAGTCAAGTTGTGGGCTCAATCTTGAACTTTCTAGGGATGTATAAAGGCCATTGTTTGACTTGTCCAATTTAGCTTTTCATGGGCTAGTCAAGGAATCAAACTTGACTTTATTTCTTGCAGGAATGTGTTGCTTTGTGCCTCTATCTTCTTGCCAATGCAGTATCCAGTTGCTCTTTTTTTTTTTTTTTTTCATGCTTTTTGATTAGTAATCACTGATTTTGAATTGCTTGATTTTGAAACTTCTGCAAATTCAAAGCTTTAAAATATCCATAGAAGTTTAGAATCTTTTGAGGAAACATCAGTCAACCCGAACACTCAATAGCCTCTCCTTTATTTCCCCATCTGTATCCTGCACCTTACTAGTGTTGGTGGGAAAGCTATGTAATTTTTACTCATTCGGTCATTCCTTATGCCTTATCCAATGATTTGATGAATCCATTTCTTTTCTTTTTCTGTTGCATGCTGTATTTATGCTCAATTATGTTACCTTCTTTATCATCAGCTTTATGATGAATAATTTCTGAGATGGGGATGTTCCCTTAACTTTTTATGTCAATTTGCAGGATCTGGGAAATCCAAGAGTTTACAAAACCTCACTATGCAGCTCAGGAAGTGTTGTAATCACCCGTATCTATTTGTGGGAGAATATAATGTCTGGCGCAAGGAGGAGATTGTAAAAGCATCAGGGAAATTTGAGCTACTTGATCGGTTACTCCCCAAACTTTACAGAGCAGGCCACAGAGTTCTCCTTTTCTCACAGATGACCCGCCTCATGGACATTCTTGAAATTTATTTGCAGCTTCATAATTTTAAATACCTTAGACTTGATGGATCAACGAAAACGGAGGAAAGAGGTACTTTACTAAAGCAATTCAATGCTCCAGATTCTCCTTTCTTCATGTTTCTTCTGAGCACTCGTGCTGGGGGTCTTGGTCTGAATTTACAAACGGCAGATACAGTCATAATATTTGACAGCGATTGGAACCCTCAAATGGACCAACAGGCGGAGGACAGGGCCCACCGAATTGGGCAGAAGAAGGAAGTTAGGGTTTTTGTTTTGGTTAGTGTTGGATCGGTTGAAGAGGTAATCTTAGAACGCGCAAAGCAAAAGAAGGGAATTGATGCTAAGGTCATCCAGGCAGGACTATTCAATACAACATCCACAGGTTTGTCCTTGTTTATGAAATTCTTGCGCTTGTCTTGAAATATTTTTGTCATGTTCAATTTCTTACGTTAAGAAAGGGCATTTAAACAGAAAATGAAGCAGAAATAATTCATTTGCACATACTCCGTTAAGAGTTCTGTAACTTGCTGCTAATGCGATGTGTATGCATCTAATTGCAACTTTGATGTAGGACACTGAGGGAAGTTTAGGGTTTTTGTATTGAATGGAAGGTTTAGGGTTAGGGCATAGCAAAATATGCGTGACACAACAAAAATACGGCTGTTCTGGGCTGTAAAACTGAATAGGAAAAAAAAGAAGAATATAAGATGGGTCTAGGGATCACTCCGAGAAACCATAGGCATCACACCTAGGTTTTGATTGCATCACACAATCCATAAAAGAGGATTCAAAAGCTCTGAAATTTCTCATATTATTCAACTTTACTATCATTGAGGTTAGGAATGCTAGTGACACCTCATGAAATACCGTATAAGGTACTCCATACTCATATGTGTGTGTGTGTGTGTGTGTGCGTGTGCGTGTGTGTATACGTATAAATATTATAAAAAAATTTAAAATTTAAAGATTGACAATTACAGTTTGACCCCAATTTTTTAAAATTACAATTTGACCCCTGAAAATTTAAAAATTATAGGTTGACCCCAAGTTTTTTTAAAAAAATTACAATTTGCCCCCTGCCTTGTCCCCCACGTGTCCCCACCATGTCCCCGTCAAAAAATTCAAAAAATTTGGGGGACACGCCACGTGGCGTGTCCCATACGTATTTAGGCGTGTCCCCGTGTCCCATACAGCAATACGGCACCTCCTAGGAGTGTCGGTGCTGCATAGGTTCTATGCAATATTCTATGCAGTGTCCCTAGCATTACTCTTTAATTTAAACAAGGAAACTACAAGACTTTTGACTTCTAAAATCAATATAAACCCAAATAAGACAAGGAAAATACCAAATAAAATTACTTGACCCACAAGACAACCCATGGTGACCCCTACTGCCCAAATCCATCAAACCGTGAAATTGCCAAAATACCCCCGACTAGAAAAACAGACCAGCAACATACTTAACCTAAATTAGACATAAATAAGACTCTATTAAGACAAATAAATAATAAATAATAATAATTGATCGTTATTACAATCGCTACCACATGAGCATGGCTCGAAACTAAGCAATTTCCAAATATGAATCCTTCCTTAATCTTATTTTTTCTATTTCCCCTGATGGACCACATCAATCTTGTTCTTTAATTTCTTTTGAATATTTTCCCTAGAGATATCAATCGATTAGACATTTCAAAGTTTGTCTTATGAATGCTTGATTGTATATCTTCGGTAGTTCTTTGCCAGTTTGCCCTGCCTTTTCGTATAACTGCTTCATCTATTCCATGGTGGTTTTGTAAAATCTCTCACACAAAAAACAAATGCCTGCGCATGCAAACTGCCCTGCCAAAATGAGTAGAGTATGAAAGAAATGAAAGAAGACATGGCAAAAGCCCCCTATAATCTATAGCCATTCCTTTGTCCTCTCTATCTACTTGTTCTGTAAATGACAAGAATTGAGGTAGTTCAACTTTGTAACCATACTCACAGACAAACTCACCCTCTGCGCACACAATAAGTCAAAAGCAACCCTTCGAAAAATAAATAGAAAAAGCAATAACAAAAATGGGAAAAATTCTCTACAGCCATTCCTCCTTTCTCTTGCGTAATAATTGATTAAAAGGAGGCAATTGAGGTAGTTCAACTTTTTTTTGTTTATGCAGCTCAGGACAGGAGAGATATGTTGAAGGAGATCATGCGTAGAGGAACCAGCTCACTTGGGACAGATGTACCAAGCGAAAGAGAAATCAACCATCTCGCTGCACGTTCGGATGAGGAGTTCTGGCTATTTGAGAAAATGGACGAGGAGAGAAGGCGCAAGGAGAATTACAGATCCCGTCTAATGGAAGAGCACGAGGTACCAGACTGGGCATACGCTGCACCAGATAATAAGGAAACTAAGGGAAAAGGGTTCGAATATGAGAGTAGAAATCTGAGTGGAAAGCGAAAAAGGAAAGAGGTGGTCTACATGGATACAATTAGTGATATACAGTGGATGAAGAATGCGGAAAATGGAGTTGACGTGACGAGGAGTTCTTTTAGAGAAAAGAAGAGGGAGATTCTTGTTGATGCCACCAGAAGTGATGTCGCGAGTAACATTGAAGTGGGGAAGAAGAAAGTAAGGGTAGTGAAGATTGAGAATCTGAAGTATGAGAATCGGTCAATGGCGAGTGAGGGAACAACTGAAGATACCCTTAGTTTGAATGCAAGGAGATCGAAATTCGAGGTGGAATTTCCCCAAAAAACAGAAGACGGGGAACATAACGTGTTGACATGGAAGGTTCACAAAAGGAAGAGATCAAAGTTAATTTCCTGAATTGTGGTGTTTCAAGTGGATAGATTTGATTGAAACAGCTTGTGAAAAACCACCATATCTGAAGGGATTTGGTTATCTCATCCCCTTTCAAGCCTTCATTTTGCAAAATTAGTAGCTTGTAGTGTTGTCTAAGGAACATTCGTTAGTAGCCTACACCGTTTGACTATTGAAATGGTGTAGCAATCTACGTTTATTCTGGTAGTCCAAAAATTGTTGTGTAGAACACCAGCCAAAAACATGTATTATTAATTATCCCTTACATCGAATGGAGCTGTGCTTTGGCTTTGCCCCCTTCAGTGTAAATGGTTGCTCTATAATCTGTCTTGGATTTATTGTTTCTCAGGAAAAAAATAGGTTGAACGCTTCTCCATTCGCAAATTGAAAGCAGATACCTTCTGCAGTGAGTGCAACTGTGCGAACGATAACACATATTCCGAAGGGGCTTTCATAAAAGGAAAAAATGGGACAGTTACTAGAGAGTGTCCCGACGATGATGGGCTTTAACACCCCATCTGGATTGTTCGATTCTGAGAGAGAAGAAAGGAGATGGGGAGGAAACGAAATCTGTCGCACGTTTGGATGGTCCATGAGGCGAGAGAGGGTGGGAGAGAGCAGAACCCCTCCAACACCCAGTTTCCTTACTCGCCAAAAAGTGGCGCGATTCTGTGAGAAACGGATGGTCATCGACTTCCAGCAACACGTACAGTCCACCCACTTGTCGGATTGTCATCGTACTTGCACGGTTGTCTTCGTCTCATCGAAGTGAAGCTAGATTTGTGATGAAAACTGAGTTTCGAAGCTTTGAATTGGTCGCCGGAGATCACTTGCTCACCGGAATTGGTGGGAGAGAGTTTGATTTCTCTGGGTTGTTTGGATGAGATACCACTCCCCTTTCTTTTCTTTTCTTTTCTTTTCTTTTCTCACTAATAAGGGAGATCACTCCCTTTCTTTTCTTTTCTCCTCCCACCAGCCGAAGGGGCTGTAAAAAGCCTCTAGTTTGAGGTTTGATTCTCACTTGCATACTATCAGTTCTTGTGATGTGTGAGTTCATATGGACTTCATTCGGGCTTTAATTGAGCCCCTGGTAATGAAATGTGTGCATTGATTGTTTAGATTAGTCGGACTTTGAGTGCTCTCCTAACATTGAGTAGGTGAAAAAAATTTCCACTTACAAATTTGGATGGGATCCACCGTCACCATTAAATCAGCAGTGCGACTTTGTAAGAATTATTCCCATTGGAGCCGGGAATGGGGGATTCTACTGTCCCACCCCAATATGAGCCATCCATCTCGGCAATCTTAATCATCGATTGCAGAGATGGACGGCCCAGATGCCGCAACAACATTGTTGGGAAACGAATCTCAGAATCCAGTAATTGTGCGTACAGATTAAACAACAAAAATATACACAAACCCTACAAGGCGGAATTAGGGTTTACCTCTCATCCGTAGACACGAACACTGATTGACTTGTGTATTTGAGAACTTGACAGACCTAATTACTGTATGCAACAAGGTTTGCTCGACAGTACCTCATGATCTGCTGCCATATTCCCTTATATCTCGATCATGTAGCCAAGTGTGGACTTCTACATGATCTCTTTGTTCTCTCTCTCACAGCCTCTATTCTAAATTTCTGAATGACTGTATTTTTTTTTACCTAGAGAACATAACAATATATTTATAGGGCTAGAGCAGAGACTTGAGGAGAAATAAATCTAGGCTCCTTACGTAAATAAGAAAACCTAATCCCACCCGGATTTTATTCTTATTTCACAAATTATAATTCACACCACTAAAGAATTATAATTGCACTCACATCTTTATCTCGACAAAATTTCGAGTTCCACGTTATTAAATACTTATTAATCTCTCCACGTTAAGATTACAGATACCCGTTAATTAAATGTCGATTACTAACAAACATTGTTTTTAAACTTGAGACCAAGAAATAAGCAAATCCCAACTTTCATGTCTTGATGACCAGGCCAACCCTATGGAGTTACCTTGGCCACCCTTTATACCACTACATGATAATCGAGCTCTATGATGGAGCAAAGTTGGTCACTAAACTGGAAGCAGTATTTTTCTATTCTATTGTTAGTAATAATAGGCAATCTCCAAAGTTATTTTGGGCTAGTTGCATGGAATCCACGATGAAGAATATGGTTACAAGCACCATACAATGCACTGCAAAGAAACAAATTAATAATAGCTTTGACGCAGATCATTAACTTTGGGGATATTAAAATGGAACATGCATGAGAGAGAGAGAGAGAGAGAGAGAGAGAGAGAGAGAGAGAGAGAGAGAGAGAGATTTCCAAACTGTCAACATATCCTTAAACAAAAGCATCTCTGGGTACTAAATTTAAATAGACTACAGCATGAAATCATAAAATGCAACACAGATGGCAAGGAAAAATGATGCCATCGAACCGCCTAACCCTACTGATAGAACAACTGCAACTTGGATTCTGCTGGAGGTAATGAAACGCATCCTGCTCAAGCATAATAAGATTGAACAATGCAGTCAATCCAAAATGATCTAAGGAGAAGAAAGAACAAATTCAGATTCGTAAAGGTAAGTAGTGATACTGGAACTTAAAAGGATACCTGCCATGACAGAAACATTCTAATCCTCATCAGAGTTGACATCAAGTTTCTTCAGTTTCGATCCCAGCTCATCCTCATCCTCGTCTCCAGAATTCTTCTCCTCGTTGTCGTCCTCACCATCATCTACTCCCTCTGGGTCATTGTCATCCAAGGGCCCAAGCAAATCTGGAGAAGCCTTAAAAATATCCTTCAATTCGTCAATTCCTTCTTCAGAGATGAAATTTCCATTTAAGTTCAGTAACTTAAACTCAGGCATTTCCACCACAGCATGAGCCAAAACCCTAGCCCCGGCCCTCCTTATTAAGTTGTTACTCATATCAACTTCCTTCAATTGGCCTTGGCTATCTTCCAAAGACTTGCCGATTTGAATAGCACCTTCATCCTTGAGTTCATTTTCTGCCAAATTCAGTTTGTTGAGGGACTTCTTTGTGGCTATAAATGCGGCTATAGTAGGAGCAGCTTCGGCTGTTATATCATTTCCAGCCATTTCCAAGACTTCAAGACTCGGGGCCGATTCCTTTAGAGCATTGGCTATAGCAATTGCCGCCCCATCTTCTAAATTCAAATAGCTCAGGTAAACCTCAGTAAGATTGGCATGGTTTAAAAGAGCTTTGCTCAGGACCACTCCGGCTTCTAAACCAAACATATTGTCCCTCAGATCAAGCTTCTTTAAATGGGCACATTTCCCAAGTGCTTCAGACAAGGCAATTCCCCCTACAGAGTCTACCCTTGTGGAGGAGCATCGGAAATCCTCTAAAAAGGGTGAGCACTTCACGATTTCAGAAATAGCAACAGCCCCTTCATCTCCAGTCATGTTATTATGAAATTGTAGGACCCTAAGCTTCTCTGTGGATGGGATTAGTTCACAAACAGCCCGCGCAGCTTCCTCTGAAATGCCATCATTCATTAAGTATAATTCCTCCAAGCTACCCTGCGATTTTAGGAGTTTCCCAAATGCCCTAACACCCTTTTCGCCCAAGGCATTGTTTGAAAGATTCAGAGACCTTAAAATGGAACCTTCCAAAGCCGCTGAGAAGATATTCATGACGTTAAGAGCTTCTTCCTCCGGTCTTCCTGCGATAAAATCTGACAGGTCAACATCCTGCAGTTGACCCTTGAGAGATTGCAAGATGGGCTCTGCTATACGGGCTGCATCCAGACCAAAACTTCTATTGCTGAGGCATATCTTGGTGTAAGAGTTTCCTGGCTCCTTTAATGGGCTTAAAAGTTCCTGAGCCTCCTCTGCTTCAATGAAGGCCCGCTGGCCCTTGGATATATCAAAAAAGGTTTCATGGGGACCAGAAATTTTACCAGCTTTTACTAAATCTCCGTCCTCTTTGGTTCTGGGGCCCCTTTTGAGAACTCCCAAAATGCGGTTACTGCATTCCTTGGCATAAAGCTGCACTGCAGAACTTCCATCACCATCAGGCTCCTTCTCATAGTGTTCATTGGCAGAGGCAAAAGCTGCATCTTCAATTTCTTTGGCATTCTCTCCAGCCTCTTCTTTGCTCAGGCCACCATATTTCTGAGTGAAAAGGGATTGAGTGGAAAGATTGTTGGTGATTCGTTCCACAAGCATTGACCTTGTGTTCTGGCTTGGGGGCCACAATTTGATTGAAAAAGGACGGCGTTCTGAATTTGGTGTTGAGGCATCCATCCTAACAACTAACAAGAACTTGGAATGAAGACTGCATTTAATGTAAAGATTCTCAATTAGTGTGACATTAAATATGCAAAACACACAAAAATACTAAAAAGAGAAAACTGTAAAATTCACAAGATCCTACTAAATTCAGATCTCAGTCACATCGTCAGTGATTGACTTAAAGCCTGTAATTCTCACGCAATCAAAATCAGCAACCCCTCTAAGGTGCCTAAAGCACATTGTAGGAGCTTAATCATAGACAAATGAAAACAGATATTGATTTTTTCGTCTTCATTATCCGAATAAGTGTAATGATTCTGCCAGCGACAAGCATCAGGTTGTTAAATCCATACTATTATGGCCAACTAAGAACATGATACTTATTGCTGCTATCTGCAAAGATTATTAAAGCTGAGCTAAGTAAAAGTTATTACCCATATCTTAAGGGGTATTAGACATGAGAACGAAGTAGAAAGTGTGGTTGAAACATGGAATTTTTTCTTTCCTTTTGGATTAAAACGACTGAAAATCATCATTGATGGAGAGCATAAGGTGTAACACATGTTTTTCGTAAGAATAACATTTTTAATAAGGTTCTCATTGCACTTGCAGGCAAAGTCTCACTAACTTTGGAACAGGTTCAGAGTACTTGCTGCTGAACATCTTAGTAACGCAAATATGCATCTAGAAAATTGTTGAGTGGACTGAAAAATAAATGTTCTCCTAACGCTGACCACGTGATGAGAATAGAAAGGTGAAAAAAAATAGTCCACCATTAATGTGTTTATAAAAAACAATTACCAAGAAAGCTCTACTAGTAAAACACCTTAAAAACAGTAAGCTCAACAGTCAAACTAGTTACGACTCTTATGAGTGAGCTTTGTTGGTCACAGTCCAACTGAGCAATCGAGAATATTGTTATGTGATGGTTTAAACAACAGTTAGTCACGTCTGTATCACTGAAAAGTAAAAAGGTTGAAAGGGGGAGACCAGAGTTGCAAGTTGCAACCCCCCTCAGGGAAGAGGGGCCCCCCAACCACCCTATCATGTTCAGCCAGTACCACCCATTGAAGGAGCCAGGCTCACTGGGGCGTCCTTTTGGAGTAACCCCTACCCATAAGAAGGTAGTCCTTCACCACAGCCCCACTAAAAGGTGCAAATTGGACAAATGGTGCACAATACACACCATCTAGTTCACGAGGACTACTAACCGCAAGCGAGATTCGAACTCGCAACATTGTGCTTGGGGAGAGTTTCACCCTCATGCCACTTGTCATCTTGGCAACCACCTCCGGTGATTGTGAAGTTGCAATGCCAAAAAGGCCCAAAGAACAAGTGACAAAGAAGTGGCAGGGGATCACTCCATCCCACTCTTCATTCTTCGAGTTGTTAAATCCACAATTTGATACCTAGTATATCTACGGCAGCAAAAACTAGTATTAAATATGCCAAATGTGATATCATTTTTTAAAAAATCCGTCAAATTCAATTTTTCCAAATTAGTCATAATCTGGACAATATAGTAATTGAGACAAAAACAAAAAAGTCATCATAAACAAATAAACAGAGAAGGAAACCAAATACCAACACAAACATAAAGCATCTCCCTATTCGAAACTTGCACAAGATCCAAAACCGAAAGGGCCATACGTAACTGTAAACCATCAATAACTAGATAACCAAACATTTACTAGATAAAACCCATAACTACCATAAAGATTCAAACTTTCGACACTAACATGAAGATCGGTGACTGTACATTGTGTATTATCAGGAAAAAAAAAAAAAACGAAACCCTAAAACCCAAACTCAAGCATTTCGAAGGAAATCTGAATGTACCCGTTTGTTTCTCTGACGCTTCGGAAAAATCCAGACCCAGGAAGGAGAAAAAGGACCGTTTTTCGCTTAAAAATCACCTCCCAGTAACAATGTCGAAGAGGGGAGAGAGAGTGAAGTAGAGTGAGAGAGTGGAGGGAAAAAGAAGAATTCCCAAATCTCAAATGGGAATGAGCGAGCGAAACTGTAGGGTTTTAGTTCCACCGTACTGAAATTTACACAGTAGCACCAGTGCGTAGCTTTTGTAGTTTTTTATTTTTCTTTTTACTACTTTTCGGGGACAGTGTCCTTTGATAGTGTTATTGACTGCTAACTGAATAAACTTTCATTCATTTTTATGTAAAATAACAGCATTTTCCTTTTTGAAAATAGTTTGTAGGAGTAGTTTCATGTCCTAACAATTGGATCCTCTCATTTTCCGAAGTATGAAAAGAAAAAGAAAAAAAATTGGAACACCTCTCCGGTCCAATTTTAGACTGGAACGCTTCCAAACAAGCGTTGACTCTTCTTGAGTTTCTGATCGAATCCAAACTCTTAATTATCCCAATGTATAATTCATATTTGGATTGTTTTCTTCAATCAAAAACATGGACGAAAGAGGATCGGATCCTTTCATACAATACAAATAAGCAATTTTTTTTTAAATGATTCACAATATTGTCTTGCTAACAACCATTCAGTTGACATTTTTTTCTTTTCAGACCATATCATACAATATGTTAGTATTTGTTCAATTATTATGAGGGTCAATTAGTTCATAGGAACACAACTCAAGATCTTACACTCGGAGAGAGTTAGTCAGTTATGATTATGTGTATATAATGTCAAATAAGGGCATCTTTATCAAGGTTAACAAACCCACTTTCAAATTAAATGTGGAGCAGAAACACTTGAAAACATGAAAAAATTAGGCTTAACGAATGTTTTTGCAAATTTGTAAAACTTGTAGTCTTGCTACAGTGGTGCAACAATTTTGTTAATGCACTGTTTACTCACCTTATCACCTTTTTTCACTTTTGTCATGCATGGAACAGAAGAGAGAGAGGGGGCTGAGAATAGTTTTTGAGAAAAAGGTGTACTCCACTTGACACAAACAACTCCTCCCCAAGCGGGGAGTTAATATTTTAGGGGATTTATTTTATTTTATTTTATTTTATTTATAAATTTGAGGGTAATAGTTTAATATAATAAAATTTGGATAGAAAGTCTAATTTTGGAAATTTTGGATAACTGACTTGCTAAATTTGCAAAAGGTGTTTTTGAAGTTAAATTTGGTATTCTTGATAAGAATGCTCTTAAGTTACACTTCTAAATACACACTCCATAGATACTTATATACTTTCACGGACACTAATATATTTTTTCCATATGGATACACCTTTTGTAGTGGCTGGAGATTACCGTTTTGCCCAAATCATATCTGAAGCCCAATCTATACTCAAGTAAGCAGGTTACCCCACCCGCAATCTGTCTGCTCCACGGGATGGGCTTGGGGCGAGTATCGACCAAATCCTAGATGCTCTAAAGTGATAGTGCAAATCCAATCTCGGTCAGCCATGTGGCACCAAAATGATTAGCCGAGTGGCATAAACAGGTAGTGCATTGTGCATTGTTCAATGATCGTATAATTAGGTCTAGGGGCACGTATCTAATCTCACCTCATGGCGCAGCCATGCATGCTACCAAGTGCATGTTCTACAACTTCTGTGCGGTTCAGCCACGTTTCACCATTCTGGTCTAGGCATCTAGCCACCTAACTCTGCCTGTAGAAGTTATGCGTAAGGATGCTTTAGAAGATGAGGAAAGTTGTTAGGTCAATCAATCACAAGGATGGCATGCAATTCCCTGGCCCCCAAGACAAGACACTCCTATAAATACCCCTCTGATAAACCCTAACTTGTATGCTATTTTTTTTCTTTTTTTTTACTTAAGCCTTGCTTTTCCCTTCCGAAGCAAGTACTAACTTAAGCTTCAGAGTGTCCTCCGACCACTTCCAACCAGGCGGCACTAACTAGTTGTTGCAGTTGTAGGAAATAGGAAGAGGAAATAGAGGGCATGTTAAAACCAATGTCCATTCTTAAGAGATCCAAAGAAGGTGGAGTTTAGGCCCAAAGAACAACACTCCACAATAATTTTTATACCATATCCAGCTATCCACCGATCTAAAATTGTTTGTGACCATGTCGTGTTGAGTAAAAATTAATTAAGTAATAACTAGAAATTAACATTTATTCCAAAGAATAGCGGTTAAGTCCGAGTGTTGATCCACGAAGACAAATTGGCTGAGTTGCATTAATTCCAATTAACTTCTAATTTAATTTGGTAAAAAAGATTGGTTTGATTGGTTGTGAAATTGTTAAATTTAAGAGCGCAATAATTAAAAAGGTAAAACTATTTGGGAAAAAAGGTATAGGGTTTAGAATCCACCCCAACCACATAGCCAAGCGCTGTATAGAAAGTATAAATATTTGAATCGCAAAGAATTATCGTTAGGGCTTGCAAACACTAACGATAATCGTCCATAGAATTTAGTGATTGTTAAAAGGCATGGACTATCCCACGGCACAGACCATCTCACAATCGCGGCACGATCCGTCTCATGAGCATAATCCATCTCAGAACTCCAACCACATCCATGAAAACAATTATATGAACGGCAGTTGAAAACCGGTGTACAAATGCTCAATGAATTGAAAGAAGTAAAGCGATTCTATTGATATCCATAAAATCGGGTTCTGAACATATAATTTGATTTGAATATAAACCCTAATCTATACAACAACAAAAACTAGGTTACTTGGTGTAGAGCTTCATCCTCCCCCCAGAAAAGGGGTTTAGCCGGATATGGAAATGATTGACATGCTTTGATTTGAAGAATACGCAAAGAACATGAAAAACCCTTGTGTTTCTCTCTGTTGCCTCTCAAAATAGTTCGGAACCCTAATCTAATGTTTTCAAGTTCTATTTATACTTCAGGACCTAAAATTTACATTAAAACGCTGATTCCCGTGCCCGTAGGTTAGACCAAGCATCCTGAGAGCTATTTGCATGTGCTGGGATCGTTGGTCTGGACTAAGGTATTGGTGGTCCGGACCAAGGTTGCTGCAAGCTTGTGTTGTGCTTCTGGAGGTTGGTCCGGACCCTTGAAGTGATGGTTTGGACCAAGAATGCTGCAACTTGGATTTTCGGTATTTCACATTCCTTCGTCCATCAAAGCTCCTAAGTTGCTCCAAAATGTGTATTTTCATGTCCTTGATCCTCCAAGTCCTGAAATACCAATAACCAACTAAACCGAATCAAATAACTACATGACCGAACCAACAAGGCATGCATTGGAAGGATTAATGGGTGCTTTTTGACACCTATCAGTTTGGCATTATATGGGCAAATAAAAAAAAAGAAAAAGTAATGTACCTAGGAGTATAATTTGAAAGGGATCCCAAAAATTCCTTTTTATCTGTTTGATGATTTTAGTGCTACGCATTCGCTTTAATAAGGGGTAGAGCTAAAATGTTGAGTCTGTTTGATGATTTTAGTGCTTTGCATTCGCTTTAATAAGTGGTAAAAAGTGACTAGATAAAATACCAAAAGTTTCCTTTTTAAGGTTAATTTTAGCTCAAAATTTAGTGGGTGTGATGCGAGGATGATGTAAATATATATGTTACACAATCCGGTTCCCATGAGGGGCCTCTCATTTTATTAAGATACAAACCTTATAATTCCCGGCCATATTTTAATGATTCGAACCCTTAATGTATTTAAAACATGTTTTTAATGGTCCTCACGGAAATCAACAACAAAAATGACCGAAAAAGACTTTATCCGAGCAATTTTTCCTAAAACTATATATATACAAATATTAGTCCATATTCTAGCAAAGCAAAGCTCTGGCCTTGTGGTTGTTGTCTTCATGTTGGATGTACTTTGTGATTCTCTAATGAAATTCTTCCCATTTCTCAAAAAATATTACTATGTTGGTTAGTGTTTAATTAAATCACGATATATACAACAATAATACCCCTCTCTCTCTAGCCGGCCCTAGCTCTCCCTTCTCTCTTGTTCCCCTTTAACTCCCCATCCCCCTCATCCTCCCCCTTTAGCGTGTTCCCGCGGCCCACCCCTAGTTGTCCTTGCTATTCCGACCCTAGTATCAGTGGTCCAGTCCCCGTCTCGTCGTCCGTCGACAGTGTTGATCCGGCGAACATGGTATTGTTTCGGCGTGGTGGAGGTGATGAGGGATGAGCTAGCGTGGCGGCTGAAGATGGGGCAATAAGGAGGGGTTTTGAGTAAAGGGGGTTTTTCTTTCCGGCGTTTCTCACTTGGTCTTCTGTACCGGTCTGTTTTTGCACAGATCTGGTGGGTGGTGGTGGGGCAATAATCTTCTTCTTTTGGTTTTTTTCTGCACAGGTTTGTTCTTGCTGCCCTAGATCTGTTATGTGCTCGTCGTGGTCTCGGGTTTGTTGGTTGTCGGTCTTTTCCCGAGTCCAGAGGCTGTCGTGACAGCGTAGCTTTGCCTAGGAGTGTTGTTCGGTGCTCCACCGTGGTATTGGGAGTTCGTCTCACGAGTTCTTAGTGCTACTTGGCCGATGTTAGTTTTTTATATATCGATTTAGGAAGAGATTTCCATTGTTAATCATTGTTATCCTTGACTGGTTTAGCCGCTAGCCTTGGGAGATTGGTTGCCTTAATTGCAACTCCTCGTGCCCCGCACCTTTGAGTTGGTGAGAAGAGAGCCATTAATATGGCTCACGTTCGCATTTTGGCATTAATCTTCTCAACTTATTAGCTTTTTTTAGGCTCTGGCTGTAATTTCCTTTCATTGTATTTGTTAGTAATCTTTGTAAGCGCCGGATGGCTTATTGAAATACAATTTCTGTTGATCAAAAAAAAAAAAAAGTGTTTAATTAAATCACCTGTCAACTTTCATTAATTTTATTGATCCCGTCCGTTATGCATATTGACCAAGTAAATCATTACGAATCACTACAGGTATTCCTTATCCTCATTTACATCACATTCATCAAATAAAAGTGTTCAATTGATTGTTTAATAATCAAAAACTAGTTCAACGTCGAATTTCAAAATTAAAAAAATTATCCAATTTGGAGGTCGAATAGAACTGTTTAATCACTTTAGTCAAACTTTAAGGAAACAACTATTTTTAACATAAATACTTCCCACATTGTATTATCGTGCTCTCTCTTCCCCCATCTACGTCACATTCATCAAATCAAAGTGTTTAGTTAATTGTTTAGGAATCATAAACTAATTCAACAGTCAAATTTTCAATAATAAAAGCATCATTCAATTGGAGGTCGAATAGGTACTGCTTAATCACTTTAGTCGACCTTTAAGGTAACAATTAGGGGAAATTGCTTAAAAATGGAAGTAGGGGCAACTTATTGCATACACATGGTGTACTTTTCTAGAATTAGAAAAACATGGTAAGGAGGAAAACATTTGCAAATACATGGAAAGACAAATAGAATTTTACCCGAATACCCTCCATCTTATCTTCCTCCATCTTATTTCCATATCTTCACCCAGACAAGAGAAAAAAGCCCTAGCGTTCCCTTCCTGCTCCCCTGCAATCTCCTCCTTCTTCAGCAATCTACACCTGCAATCTCACTGTCATCCTTGTTCTGTTCTGTGTGTGTGTGTGTGCGTGCGCGTGTGAATCCTAGAAAAAACACCCAAACCTTCCAAAAAGTGTTCAACCACTGGAAAACCCATTTGTGACGGGCAAGATCAGGGTTGGAGTCGTCGGTGTGATAGGCGAGCTGGAGGACGGAGTAGTAGTCGAGCGTCTAGGTTTGGTTGTTCAACAACTGGAAAACCCATTTATACAAGACTTTTGCAACTCGAATCCTAGTTATTACTATTGAAGGTAAAATCCAACATTTTACTTCATTAAATATGTAAAGGAAGACAATATTTCACCTAGAATGACATACATTGAGGATTCTTATTCTTATTCTTAATCTATCAGTATAGCCATTACGTTGCCAGCAAGTATTTGGGACTGGATCCACTATTCTTTTTACTTTTCTTGCGCTTGTTGACTACTTTAACTTAACTGGACCAACAACAGTTCTAACAGAACATGGTAAATAAGATTGCATTGACCTAAAGGGTGAAGCTTTGTCAGGCAGATCCTTTTGGTGTTTGGTTATCACAATACAAAAGAAATTTATCATGCATACAAGGTATTTGGTTAAATGTCTCAACGAAGATGCACATTTTTTTATTTTCAAGGACCAACTCGGGTGCAATTAATTTTTTGAAAAGTGCAACTACATTCCATGAAGGGTGCAACACAGACCTAGGAACAGTGCAAGGAGAAGAGTATATTTCAGAAAGTATGACCTAACAACACACTGCAACCCCATTTGGACCAAATCGGGTGCAATTAATTTTTTGAAGAGTGCAACCACATTCCATGAATGGTGCAACACAGACGTAGCAATGGTGCAAGGAGAAGAATACATTTTCAGAAAGTGTGACCTGACAACAACTGCAACCCTATTTGGACCAACTCGAGTGCAATTAATTTTTGGAAGAGTGCAACCACATTGCATGAATGGTGCAACACAGACATAGGAACGGTGCAAGGAGAAGAATATATTTTCAGAAAGTGTGACCTGACAACACACACTGCACTCCTGTTTGAACCAACTCGGGTGCAATTAATTTTTTGAAGAGTGCAACCACATTCCATGAATGGCGCAACACTGGCGTTGGAGGAGGGAGAGTGAGGGGTTGGTTTAGGTGGGTTTTTTAAGACAAGGGTATTTTGGTCCACACTAAAATTGGTACCATGTATTTGCAATTAAAATTTTCCTTTTCATGTTGGGAGCAATTTCCGGAAAAGTACACCATGTCTTTGCATTTAATTGCCCCTACTTCCATTTTTGAGCAATTTCCCCTAACAATTATTTGTAAGATAAATGGAGTACTAAATACTTCCCACCTTGTATTATCGCGTGCTCTGCTCTGCTCTGCTCTCTCTCTCTCTCTCTCTCTCTCTCTCTGTGTGTGTGTGTGTGCATATATATATATATATATATAGGATAAATTTCTAATCTGGACTTTTAATTTCTCGACTTTTTATACAAAAAAATTTTTGACGATCTGTTTTTGCGAAAACTGCTTGGATCAAGCCCTTCCCAGTATTTTTTTTTTTGAAGATTTCTCGCATGGACCCTAGAAAACACCTTCTGAACACATTGGATGAATCGGATTTTCCAAAAAAAAAATTGCAATACAAAAAATCCCATTTTTTCCTTAAATCCGGGAGTGTGGACTAGAAAATCCACCTATATATATATATATATATATATATATATATATATATATATATATATATATATATATATATATATATACCTTGCCGGCTTGCCTTTTCTGAATTGCTCCACATTGAAATAAATGATCCAAACTGTCCTATATAAATATAGGATATAGTAAGATATTTTATTAAGGACTCCCTCGAAGATCTTTTCCGTGAGGGCCATCTATTTTTTTATTTTTCGGACCAAATTTCGACAATCCGAACCGCCCAATGTGTTTAAAACATGTTTTACATATATATATATATATATATATATATATATATATATATATATATATATATATATATATATATAATACCTTGCCGGCTTGCCTTTTCTGAATTGCTCCACACTGAAATAAATGATCCAAACTGTCCTATATAAATATAGCATATAGTAAGATATTTTATTAAGGACTCCCTCGAAGATCTTTTCCGTGAGGGCCATCTATTTTTTTATTTTTCGGACCAAATTTCGACAATCCGAACCGCCCAATGTGTTTAAAACATGTTTTACATGGCTAGTGCTGAGAATCACAAAAAAAAAAAGCCAAAAGGACTTTATCCGAGCAATTTTTCATAATAACCGTAAATATATAGGTTATTGAAAAAAGCTCGAATGAAGCCCTTTCGGGTATTTTTTTTTTTGGACAAATCCTTGCAGTAACCTTTAAAAACATATTTTAAATACATTGAGCGGTTTGGATCGTCGAGATTCGACCCCGATCCATGAGGTCCGCAAATTGGGAGTTTGAGGGAGTCCTTATATATATGGATTTGTTTCTAATCTGGACTTTTAATTTCCAAACCTCATGATCCAAACATTTTTTGACAATCTGATCCGTCCAATGTGTTTAGAAGGTGTTTGCAAAGATCCATTTAAGAAATCTTTTAAAAAAATACCGGGAAGGGCTTGATCCAAGCAGTTTTCGCAAAAAATATATATTTACTTTTTTTGCAAAAACTGCTTGGATCAAGCCCTTTCCGATATTTTTTTTGAAGATTTCTCGCATTGGCCCTTGAAAACACCTTCTGAACACATTGGACGGATCGAATTTTCCAAAAATAATTTGCAACACAAAAAAAATCATGTTTTTCTTATTTTCGGGAAGTGTGGACTAGAAAATCCTATATATATATATATATATATATATATATATATATATATATATATATATATATATGATTCACAATATTGTTTGCAAGTAATTTTTTTGTGGGATTATTACCTCTAGGTCTAGAAAAGAGATGTCTAATTACCAATAAGGTAAGTCATTTTTTTTAATTACCACTAAGGTAAGTCACTCTTTTGTTTAGTTTAGGTTTAGGGTGCACTTTCCTATTATAGGGTTTTAGTGGTTTAGGCACTTTCATAAAGTACCCTAGGATTTAAAGTACCCTAGGATTTTCGGCACTTTCATAGGGTACCCTAGGATTTTCGGCACTTTCATAGGGTACCCTAGGATTTTCGGCACTTTCATAGGGTACCCTAGTCATAGGATATCCTAGTCATAAGGGTACCCTAGAGTTTAGGTTTAAGGTGTACTTTCCTATTATAGGGTTTTAGTGGTTTAGGCACCTTCATAGGGTACCCTAGGATTTTAGGCACTTTCATGGGTTACCCTAGTCGTAGGATACCCTAGGATTTTAAACACTTTCATAGGATACCCTAGTCGTAGGTTACCCCTAGTCGTAGGGTACCCTAGAATTTTAGGCACTTTCATAAGATACACTAGGATTTTGGACACTTTCATAAGGTACCCAAGTCGTAGGGTACCCTAATCATAAGGGTACCCTAGTCGTAGGGTACCCTAGAATTTAGGTTTAGGGTGCACTTTCCTATTATAAAGTTTAATGGTTTAGGCACTTTCATAGGGTACCCAAGAATTTTATGCACTTTCATAGGATACCCTATAATTTATGCATTTTTATACGGGTTGGGGAGTTGATGAGAATTTTTCAAAGTTGAGCTTGACCTGATGGTAATTATGGGATCCAAGGGTGACCTGATGGTAAATGTCCCTTTTTTGTTCGGATTTCGGTTCTAGAGGACCCTAAAGAAGAAGTGCCAAAGATGTCAGATTTGAACGCTATTAACCCGGAAGAGATTACTCAAGATTCCAAGGAGGTTGGCGTAGTCCTCGAGGTCATAACTCCTGAGGATATACGCGGATTCACCCATAGAAGCAATGATACTAGGTTAACTAGGGCGATGACAACGGCAGCTGTGACTATAAGGGATTTGCTAGCGCGAGCAATACCGAAAATATTGTTTAGTTGTTTTGTTTTGTTTTGTTTTGTTTGCTGGTACGGACAATATGGGTGATGACTTGGCATTTTTGTACTGGATTCAATCGAAGATACGAGGACGTTGAGTGCTCTAAACAAGAAGAGTCAAATATGCCACTTCTAGACACTCTTGAACCGGAAGAGATTGCCCAGTATGACGTTTTCTTGAGCTTTAGAGGCAAAGACACCCGTGAAACAATCACTGCTCAACTTTACAAGGATTTGAAGCGAGAGGCATTTGTAGTATTCAAAGACGACGAGGATATGGATTGGGGTAAGATTATCAATTCCGAGTTGAGTAAAACGATTTTGAACTCGAGGACATCGGTGGTCATATTATCTAAAAAATTTGCCAATTCGAAGGCGTGCCTGTTTGAACTCCAAACAATGCTCGAACAATCTAAGAAGTCAAATCATTTGATTTTTCCAGTGTTCTATCGGATACAACCAAAAATATTAAAGAGCAAGCCAAAAAACTCAATTTCGAGATTAAGGAAGAGAAAGTGAGCTTTGAGGAACTGAAACCATGGAGAGCAGTGCTTGAAGAGGTTGCGACAATGTCTGGTGTTGTTTCCCAACAGTTTAGCAGGTAATTTACGCATTTAATCCTTTTTACAACTACATTAACAATTCTAGTTGCAATATTTGAGTACAGATTCAGATAAATCTAGATGCAGATACGTTCAGAATCATTCATGCACGTGAATCCCTATCATTTTGTTGGGCGTACTTGTATTGAACGTTTAGAATCATTCATGTTAATCTCTATTATTTTGTAGGGCTTGCTAGTATTGAACGATTCGAAAAACATCTGTATTAGTATCTTACCCTCAAAAACCTACATCACAAACTTTCTCCTTTATTAATTTTCCAAAAAATGGGGGTCAATTACACCTTTTTTTTTAATTAATCATTTACTACGAAAAATAAGACGCTCCAAACAAGTATACAAACACAAATCTTCCTGAAAAGACAAAAAAAAAACCCCAAAACTAGCAACTTAACTACAACAACTATGGAAGCAACAAAACAGATAGAACTACAGAAGCTATCAACAACCTAGCTACAACAACGAAATTATATCGACCCTGTTCGTTTCCCAGTTTTGTTTTAGTTTTGATGACATCATCATTTTCCTCATTTTTCTCTCTATTTCGCTCCACTCATTACACCTTATGACATCATCAAAATTAAACTAAACTATCAAACCAAACACAACTATCATGTTTGGGCCCTTTCACTTGGGCCTTATTTTAAATTGGGTTCTTAAAAGACAAATAGGGGCCAGGGTGTTCCACTAAACAGTTTTTAAAATAAATTGGCTTTTCATGGCATTTTATATGATGTATTATGAGAGAATGACATGTGTTGGTTTTAGGGAAAAACTTTGTTAGTGGAACGGGGCCCAACTTTAAATTTTTTGTAGGACTAATTACCATATGGACCTACTCCCTTTGTCCCAATTTGCTGGGTTTTTTTTTTCATTTTAGATGTCCCAAAATATTTGTCGCATTTCTAAAAACATCCATTAAAACAGGGTCATTTTTCAGTTTTACCCTTAAAAGTATTTTTTCCATCCCAATTGGCTTATATATCCATTATCTTTTACCAATTTTTTTTAGAAAAATAGGGCCCATTAGTGAATTTGGTAAAAAAAAAAAAGGATTTTGAAATGTCCCGCTCATCATTAGTCACTTTTCTGTTAATGCAGGAAGCAAACATTTTTTATAGGCCCTGTTCCGTTTTCAGGAAAGTATGAGAAAAGATGAGAAAGTTAGCTTTCCCACATATTTTGGAGTGTTTAGTTACCAGGAAAATTATAAGATCCTAGAAAATGATTTTTCCATCAAGACTCACTTTCTTGCAAAACATGTCCTGCAAAATATATGGAATTTAGTGTTGCAGGAAAGTTCTAACCTCCCTCCAATGTCAATTTTTTTGTGTCAACGTTCACCCTTGCTCCTTTATTTCCCTTATTTCGTACAATTCTCTATCTTTCATTGTTTTCTGCTATAAATATAAGCAACATAATCAATATATTGGTTTTATGGATGTGCGTTTTTAATCTTGTTATTAGTATTTTGTTTTGTTTATATCAACCAATGAATCACTGTTGGTCGATTTTTATTTTGTCTTAATTATTCATCTTTCAAGCATCCAAATAAGCTTATCAGTTGGCTTATTTTTCATTGCATTTGGTAGTTTGTTTCAATTTTTTGTCTATCATTTGTTTGTCTTGATGGAAGAAATAAAAAAAAGTAAAAAATTATAATCAAAACTCCAAATTCTTTGAATAACGATGAAAAAAGGGATTATTACCTCTAGGTCTAGAAAAAAGATGTCTAATTACCAATAAGGTAAGTTATTTTTTTTAATAACCACTAAGGTAAGTCACTCTTTTTTTAAGTTTAGGTTTAGGGTACACTTTTCTATTATAGGATTTTAGTGGTTTAGACACTTTCATAAAGTACCCTAGGATTTTAGGTACTTTCATAGGATACCCTAGTCGTAGGGTACCCTTGTCATAAGGGTAGCCTAGAGTTTAGGTTTAAGGTGCACTTTCCTATTATAAGGTTTTAGTGGTTTAGGAACTTTCATAGAGTACCCTAGGATTTTAGGCACTTTCATGGGGTACCCTAGTCGTAGGATATCCTAGGATTTTAGGCACTTTCATAGGGTACCCTAGTCGTAGGGTACCCTAGAATTTCAGGCACGTTCATAAGGTACCCTAAGATTTTAGGCACTTTCATAAGGTACCCGAGTCGTAGGGTACCCTAATCATAAGAGTACCCTAGTCTTAGGGTACCCTAGAGTTTAGGTTTAGGATGCACTTTCCTATTATAAGATTTAGTGGTTTAGGCACTTTCATAGGGTAACCTATGATTTAGGAATTTTTATACGGGTTGGGGAGTTGATGAGAATTTTTCAGAGTTGGGCTTGACCTGATGGTAATTATGGGATCCAAGGATGATCTGATGGCAAATGTCCCATGAAAAAAAGCACAACAAAAAACATACTTTTTGGCGTGTTTATTTATTTACTCAAAAAAATTTAAATTCTAATCATTGTTTTTTTATTTTTCTGATTCCTCTCGTCAAAATGAATCATTAATCCACCAAAATTTGATGCAAAAAAATAGATTTGAAAAAATTGAATAGAGACAAAAAAAAAAGAAGAAGAAGTTAATTGGCTTATTAAGCCAATTAATTTTATTTCCGGATATATAGCTCCCAAAATTACTTTTATCCGAAATAGCTATTGAATCAAGACAAAATAAGTTTCCCGGAAGTTTATTTTTTTTATCAAATGAACAACTAAATTTTAGCTTTCCTACATATTTCCTTTGTCAAATGAACACTCACAAGTCACAAGAAAATATATTTTCTTTTCCTTTACTTCAATTCACTTTTCTCAGGACTAACTTTCTTGCACAACATTCTTGACAACTAAACGGAGCCATAGTTGTTTTGATGTTTGAAATCCATTCTGAAATTAAGCGTGACCCTCTTCGCCACGAGTGCAGAGTCTTGGGACAACATAATAATTAGCCCTTTCACTATAAGAAATTACACTTTTAGTGACCACTCACATTTTGGTCACAAAAAATCAAACAAATAGTGACCAAAAATACATTGGTCACAAAATCTTAAACAATTGGTGACATATTCTACATTTGACTAACTATAATTTGGTCACTAATCATAGTACTTTCAGTGACTAACCAAAATCGATTCACCGTATGTAGAACATTTTGTGACCACCAATTTATTTGGTCACTGAATAATCAGTTTGGCAACCAAAATATTGTGGTCACCTAATAAATTATTTTTAGTGACTAAAATCCTATGGTCACCGAATAAATTTAATTTGTATAGTGCCACTTTTGGGGGAAATATTCTTCATCTTGATTTAAAACCCGATCGAGCCAAAAATTTACATGAATGATTTAATCAACAAGCACAATGAAATCAACGATCTCGATCGTCATGATTGTGTCGCGATTGTGTGCCCGCTATACATTTAACTATGGCACAATACTTAGTTTGCTAGCAATTGCATCCCGATGAAAGGGCTTTCTAAACCCGATCGAGTCAAAATTTTGCATGGATGATTTAATCAACATGAACAACAAAATCAACGCTCTAGATCAACGTAATTGTGTTGCAGTCGTGTTGCTATTGTACATTCAATTACTACACAATACTTAGGTTACTATCAAGTAAGTTGAATGTATAAATAGTAAAGGTTATTGTCGAGTATATTTTTATAATAGTCAATCTGAACCGTTATGATTTCACATTTGACTTATTCCTTCATTTTTACAAAATTTCAAAATCATTGAATATTGACAACTACATGGTTAGAAAAACGTTAATGCTTTTGGAGGCATTAAAGCCTTATAACGCACCACCCGAGCTCCACCTGAGTTTTTTTTTTTAATCGAAATTGTCTATCTTTTACACAATATGAATTACATTATTTTGTAATAGAATGAAGTTAATCGTGTATCTTAGATAGTTAATCGGACGAAAAATGTCATTCTATTAAAATTTGCACCCTGATGAAATTCATTTTTTGTTATTAGTATTTAGTCATTGAAAGCAAACTTTTAGGGCGTAATAAAATCTGGTCACCAAAGATATGTTAAAAAGACTACTAAATTAAGGGGCTGTTCTACTAACTAGTTTTTTCAAAAACCAAGATAGGTCATTATCTCAAAATACATCACATAAAAAGGTGTGAACACAAAAACCAAGACAGTTTTAAAAAAAACTCCCTTAGTGGAACACTTTTCTCCACCAACAAAAAACATTTTTTTCTCAAAAATTGAAACAGGTTATTCTCTCACAATACATCACATAAAAAAATGTGCAAAAAATTGCCATCCCTATCCAATATTCAACTTTCATGGTGTTCCATTTTTGGTTTGGTAAGTAAAGTTTATATCACCAAAAACCGCAAAAGCTACAAACACAACGGGTCATTCCCGGCCCCGTGCAAAAATTACATCACAAAGCGAAAAAGAATCACCACAAAAACCAAGCTAAATATCCAAAAAATCTTAGTGAATTTCACTAAGTGGTTGTTGTGTTTGAAAGTCTAGTGAAATTCAAAGTGGTTGTTGTGTTTGGAAGTCTAGTGAAACTTGCAAGCTCGATCAAACAAATGAAAGTCACGCAGTCGAAAATAATGAAAGCCTTTTCCTTAGTAGATTGCATATTAATTTGGTACGGAGTTTCCTAAACAATAAAATCAACATTTTCTAATTAAAATTAACAGTTGAGTTTAGCAAATCAAGAAGCCATTTGTTAAAATCAAAGATTTTTTTTATGCTAATGTTGATTTTATCGGGAAACTCTCCCCTAATCCTTGAGTTCATAGATACTTTTGAAACGTGTAGTTACGTACTTGGCCTTTTAAATTAATTGTAGCCTTCTTTTTTTACACGAGTGGCATTCTTTTGAGCCTTTCTAATTATACTCTTACCTCAAATTATCAAAAAGAAAAGGAACAAAAGAGAAGAATTAGTGCAAATGTGGTAAGTTAATTACTTGTTTGGATATCTGCATGGAAATTCTGGTATTTCTTTTCAAATCTTTTCTAATATACTAATTTAACTTGTTTCTTTTAGTGCTGAACCCAAGCTCATTAAGGAGATTATTCGTAAACTCGAACGCAAGCTAGTTGAAGAGCCCTTGTGGATTGGCCACCATCTAGTAAGTACAAAATCCTTAACCGTGTTTGTTTATGCCATTAACTTTGATGCGTGGAATGTTAGATGCTCAACTGCATCGGAAAGAAATATGAAAATCAATTGCATATAGAGATTGATATTCACACTCCACTTCTTTTTTTTTTTAAAGGGCAAAAAAGGATTTCATTAATTTTCGGAAACAAATTACAAAGATTCACACTCCACTTTAGTTGTGTACATTGTGAATTTTGGAGTGTGAACTACCGTCCGAGATGAAACACCTTATTTTTTTCTAAACCTGTTTTAATTACCTATTAAAAAAATTGAAATTTATGGGTTCATATTTCTTTATGATGGTGTTGGCTAAAGTTGTGTTTCAACTCAAACCATGATTTCTATCTAGTATCTGTCTATCTATTAAAAACCTATAGCAATAGCAATGTAGTAGTGCCCTCGAAAGCTTCCAAACCTCCAATCCTTTTTTTTTTTTTTAGAATTTTGCCTCTTTTTATTTTTTGAAATTAAAGAGGGGTTTACATGGTCATGGGGACTGTTAGTTATCCAGGGAAGTGTGGAAGTAGGTTGGGAATGTGATAAATAAAATTTCAAAAAGAAAAAAGGAATAATTAACCAAATTCCAATTTCGAAATAAAACAACTGCATGGGTAGCTATAATTCATTTTCAAGAGTAACTTTTATCGGCGATTTTTTTTCATGGAAAAAATAGTATGAATAAACTGCATACCTCTTGACTAGTCTTTTCCTTATTAATTAGCTAGCGTTGTGCCCATTTAATGTAAATGACGATATGAACAAAAAGAAATGTTTTATTTCCCGTGCATCAAATTTTGTCTTAATTTTCTAGAATTTTGACTTTTTAAATTTTTTGAAATTATGAAATAGAGGGGGAGAATAAAGTGGGAGAAGTGGGAAGGAGAGAGAGAGACAGGCAAACAGATGTGGGGTGGACGTGGTGGGCCTGAGGAGGGGAGGAAGGGGGTGTGGGAATTTTTTTTTTTTTTTCAATTGATCCTAAATTGTTGTGTTATTTATTGGTAGCATTTGCAAAACAACAATTAATCATTGTAAGAAAATATCTGAATCGATATAAGTTTTTTTTCAAATGGTATTAGGCTTTAAATAGAATATTAATTCCTGCCTGTTCAATACACGAGTCAGATAAAATACACCAACATATTTTTTTAACCAACTAAAGTTAAGGCCGAAAAAAACACAACTATATTTTTTCTTAATCAAATAGCATTGTGCCCGTTCGATAAAAAAATATCAATGTCATTGTTTTGGCTCTGTGCATTGAATGCACACAACGCCAGTGTATGATAATAGCGGTGTCAGATTTTTACAAATTGGTCGGAAACAAATATTCCTGGCCGGTGGATTACTTTCAGGATCTGGGGTGGGTGTTGTGTGGTAGGTATTGTGCACCGTGTTGTGCAGTAAAACGACGTAGTTTTTGGCACACCTCTGAAGCTTCCAAAGACCTTATTTGGAAGAAGGAGAAAACCACTACAAAGTGCCTAAACTCTAAACCCAAAGTGCCTAAACCCAAAGCGCCTAAAACAACTATATCATACCCCAAAGAGCCTAAATCTCTTACAATTTAAACCTAAAATTGAATCTCAAAATTAACTCTCCAAATAGGGCCTATTGAAGTGTACTAAGACAATGAACAAAACTACGTCATTTTACCTCACAACACCACGCACAATATGTACTGCAAACCACCTCCCCCAATGTCTTAGTTTCATTCGGAAAGATATTTCAAGAAAAAAACAGAGCGCAAAAATAAAATATGGCGATGATACATGTTGGAGGTGTGGATTAAACGGACCAATATTTTCATTAGCAGGCCAACAATATTTATACTAAGTTCGAGAGTTTTATTTTTCCCAAGAAAAAACAATTCCACTTCTGTTTTGGCAGTATATAGTTCTTTGGTTTTATTTGTGTAACGTTGATGCTTGAATCTTGGATTTGGGAAGGAGAAAATAAATAAATTTACATGAACATTTGAGCAATATAATTGAGAAGCATCTACAATGTCCCCCACCTTGTTCGGAGACACCGTATCCTCCCTCCTATGAGCCGTTGAATCTTGCCAATTCATCTCAACCTTCTAATTTTAAAATAGAAAATACTTGATACCCCCTCAACAAGTTACCCTTTAAATAGGGGTGCAAACAAGCCAAGCCAAGCTTTGTAGTGTTCCAGCTCGGCTTGTTTAATTAAACTAGCCGAAAAATTGAACTCGAGCTCGGCTCGGTCATAATCGAGCCCAGCCAGGATAATTTACTTAACGAGTCTCCTTAAACGAGCCGAGCCTATGCAATCAAGCCGAGCTTTTGCGAGCCGAAGCGATCTTTAGCTAGCTCATTAACTAAACGAGCTTAAAAATCGAGCTCGAGCTCGGCTCGTTTACTTATCAAACTGAGCCAAGCCGAGCCACGAGCTGCTCGCGAGCAGCTCGATTCGTTTGTAGCCTTATCTTTAAAAAAAAAAAAAAACCCTTAACCTTTAAAACAAGTTTGACTTTTCATTTGTCCTATCCCACTTTGTTTTTCTTCCCCTAAAACTCAGAAACTAGGCTCTCTCTCTCTCTCTCTCTCTCTCTCTCTCTCTCTCTCGTGCGCACGCACGTGTGTGTGTGGAAGAATTGGAGCAAATTGAAACATCCCAAAGAAGAAAAAGGCAGGCAAAAGAGGTAGAGTTGTGCGAGAAGATCGAAGCCTGTGGTGGGGTATTTCCACAGATTTGCCTTCTCCCTTCGAGTAGCGATCTTTCTTGTTCTTCCTACTTGATCCTTCTGGTTTTTCATGATCCAATATCAAGAAACACATTAGATAGTGCCACTTGGGCCTCTTGCCCAAGGACACTCGGACGATCGAGTCAATATACAGGAAAGGAGAGTGCAAAGAGTATTAGATCTCGTGTCTCTAGTGTTTATCATTTGGTATTTATAGGTCTTCATGTACTTGCTCTCCAAGTCTCATGATATCTCCCGTGACCAGGGGTGGAGCCAAAACTAAATGTCAGTGGGATCAAATTCTTAAAGCAGAATAATAGAACAAAAAAAAACACCAAAATGTGAAATAGAAAGGAATTAAATTAAGTAGATATCTATTAATAACATATAATTACACTAAAATGCCAAACAAAAAGTAGCTTAGATATACAACCTATAACCATGTCCACAACCAAAAAAACAAAAAGCTACATTTGAATGCCAACCAAAAGTAGCTAATCAGATATTGATTTAAAACCTGTATCAGTGACCCCGGCAATTTTTTCATATTTTGAAATCGTAGCATAATAGCCCCATTTGTGATACTATTAAAAATCTCTCTCTTAATATACACAATCAAGCTTTTATGCAACCATCGATCACCCATTCGATTACGAAGTCAATTCTTCACCATCATCATGGCAGAAATTGGTCTTTCTACTGTAGCTGTCGCCACAGGTAAAACTAGAGCCAAAGTCAAAAACTTGAAAACCAATGGATACCTTATATCTTTTTAGGCCTCAACTAGGGTTGGGCATTTCCGATCCCCGATCTGAACGGATCAGCAATATGGAGATCTGTTTAGAGATTGGATAGGATATGAGGATTTTTTTTAAAAATGTTTGGGGATCGGGTAAGGGGTGGAGATAGGTATGTCCCCGCCCCAAATCCGATCCGAATCTGTACCCCGATCCATCCCCGCCCCGCTCCGCCCTGTCCCCGAATCCCCAAAATATAGGGGTCTATGCATAAATTACGAAACTTTGGAGTCTCATTGAATTTTCTCCAAACATATAGGGTCAAACTAATTTTTTTCCGAACTCATGGGGTCTCACTGTAATATTGTTCTAGGGTTTATTAAATCTACGTATTGTTCATCTTCTACTGTATTTCACTTGGAAGCAGCAGCACACACGAAGTTGTTGTTCGCTCTCTCTCTATCTCTCTCTGCCAATCTCCAAACCCGACCGTCGTTATCAGCCTCTATCTCCGACGACCGGCCACCTGCTACCAATTCGGATATCGGAATCTCAACTCTCACCATTTGTAAGTTGTTCGCTCGCTCTCTCTCTCTCTCTCTCTCTCTCTCTCTCTCTCTCTATGTGAGTAAAGTAGAGAAGCATTCTAATTTCTAGGGCTCAGATATTTTCTTCAACTCTCACGAGTGATTTCAATGAATGATTATTGTTGCTGGAATATTCATTAGAGCGGAGAACTAAGTGATAGTATTAGTTTATTCATGGACAATGACGCTGATTCATGGACATTTTCAGATCTATTAATCCGAAAAGGTATAGGGTTACTTAGTTATAATTTTGCTTTTGGATGACATTCTATTTCTCTCAATCTCTCATTTGTTTAATTGTCTCTACTCTCAATATCTCAAATTGAGTTCATTTTGGAATTTCCGTTACGCCGTTGCCGAATGAAACCTTAGTTGTTGCTATTTTGTTGAAATTTAGTTGAATTTTAATTATGTTTTAGTTTTCTTGTAATGACAGTCAATGTGGATGGGATTGTTTGAAACCAATCTTCAATGTGAAGCCTTATGTAGATCAAGTTTCTGGGATGATGCCTCTTTATTAAAATTTTCTATAGAATTGCCTGAACAATATTTCAACTCTAGGTAAAATAATTGGATCCCCGAATCCCCGCGGGGATCCCCGTTCCCCATTTGGATTGGGGATGGAGGATGAAAATAAATCCCCGTTGGAGATTGGATAGGGGATGGATATGAGTAAGGGGTTTGGGGATTGGGGGTGGAGATAGTGGTCTCCGGCCCCGATCCGCCCCCATGCCCATCCCTAGCCTCAACCATCTTTTGGGAAACATCGTAAAAATATTATAGATTATGAAATATAGACAATTTTTTGAGAAGTTCCAAAAAGAAAACAAACGCAACAAATTGGGACAAAGGGAGTAGGCCGTAACAAACCTTTCGTGAATACCTAACTAATCAAGGTTCTGAAGCTTTAGAAATCTATAATTCCAGGAGAATGGAGAATGAAAAGAAAAATTACAATTTAATAAACTAACCAAAAAATTCCCCAAACACAATTAGTTTTGGTTTTCAATTTGGAGACTAAGAAATTCTTTTTTTACCTGATAATGGTGATGGGGGAGGTAGATTTGTGCCATAGTGAGGAGATTAGCGGTTAAATGAGAGAGGGGGGAGATCCAGAGTCCGAAGAGGGGAGGGGATTTCGTCCAGTTCGAAGGGGAAAAAACCCAAATTTTTACTGCCTCTAGACTAGTTTTGTTTTTGGCCATGGAGATTGGTTGGACTTAGAGTTAGAGGAAAAATGATTGGGTGTGGTAAGAAGGGTAAGAAGTGATGAAGAGAATTAGGGAGTTATAAGAAAAATAATTTAGTGTGGTCAGTGGTAAGGAGGAAGGCAAGTAGTTGAGCAAAAGATACCATATACAAGGGGCAAAATATAAAATGCTAAAAGATATTATACCTATCATATTAAAATTTGGCACCTCAGTGGGGTCAAGTGACCCTGCTTGATCCCCTTGGCTCCGCCCCTGCCCGTGACGTCCTCGGTGACGTGACACAACCTATGATAAGATGTCACATAGGCCTTGTTTGGTTTGGTTCTTAAGAATCGGTTTTCTCAATTATTATTCAATTATTATCCTTACTTTTAAATTTTATTTTTATTTTTCTCTCTATCTCTCTCCAATCATTAATACCTATATTTTAATTATTATCCCTATTTCTCCCTCTAATCATTACAAAAACCAAAACTCAAAACTCAAACCAAACACAACCATAGTCATCTAAAGACTTCTAGAAGCCTCCCTTCACATGCCAGGTGGCTCTTAAGATGTATCGTTATTCCTTGCATGGTAACCGTAACAACCTCTTAGGGTCAGCTCTTGGGTCAGGTCATACCGTCCGCCCCGATACTGCTAAACCAAGGTAGTCATTGCCTTAATCCGGAAATAATCTCCATCCACATGGCCTTTGGTTATACAACGTGCCATTGCAAAGTGTCGACACTAAATCCTCACATCTAGGCCAATGCCTGTACGCACATTATAGTGCCTACGGCCTTAACCAGGCTCGTCCCTAAACACGTGAGCGTGCCCTAAGGTTTCTCCTCCATTCATCAGCCCTTGCTCAATCTGAATATAGGCTGGGCTATTCCACATTAGGCCTACCACAAAGCCCTAAATTTGTTATTTTCTCTACTCAAGATCCCTACTGACCTAAAGATCATTCCTAGTTCTGCCTTCGACTGGATATGTGTAATGTCATTCTGAAATCGTACCTCACCCACTTCGTTTGTGGTTATTTCGTTTGTATTCCTTCCTTGATCTTTAAAATCCTGAAACAATTGGTAGAAGCGGGAATGGAAACCGTAGTTTCTGGTAAAAGAGATAGGATAACCATGCTCTTACCAAACTTAGAGGGTTTTGGGCATTTATGGGAAGAGCAACTCTAGAAGCATGCCCCATCTTATGGTAATCTGGATCTCTTTTGTAAGAAAGACACCATCTATGACCCCTTTTTTGGGCAAAATTTCTAGAATCGCCTACTTGTTGCGACGAGAACGTACTTTCTATGGAGAGTGTTGCCGGTAGTGTTGCCACCGAAAAGGGATTAGAGACTGCAGCCGAAAATGTTTTATCACCACAACAAACTGAAGAGGAACATTCCTTGAAAGGTTCTATTGCTGCTGTTAGGAAATCTATTCATGCAGCTGCCCTAATACAAGCTGCTCTTAGGGCTTGTTCGTTCCGTCATAGTGTTTACACCCAAATTTTGGCAAATTGTGCCACAGGCCATGACTAATGGCCAAAAGGGGGAAATTGGACTTCAGAGGCCTAGCAGACTAGCAGTGAATGACTAAAGGCCAAACCAGCAATTAATGATCTTTGGGCTATGTTCGTATTAAAAGCCCAATTTATCTCGATTTGGTAATTAACCCATTTGGCCTAATTCAGTTAATATTTATAATTAATGTATTAAATCTCTTAAGCCTTTTAAAAATATAAATGGTTACAAACACATTATCCCTAAAAGATAGGGGATATCTCCTGCCTTCTCAATCCGAGAAAAAGAGTTGGATAAGGGCTGGGCTCTTCAGCCGTTGGCCGTCCATGTTTCAAGGAGAAGTAGTTAGGGCATCTCTAGTGCACTATCTAAAAAGTTTCCCTAAGGTACCCTAACTAGTTAGCTACGAAAAACTCAAAAAATGTTCTCTAGTGCACAAAAATTGACTTCCTAAAATCCTAGGTGGCACTCCCACTACCTAAAGTGCCCTAAGTGACTACCTAAATTTGGAGAGAGACTTAAGGAGAGAGAAAGAAGGGAAGGAGGAGAGAGAGAATAACTTTAAGGAGAGAGAAAGGAAAGACTTAAAGTTAATGAATATTTTTAGGGAGCCCCATTAAATTGCATTTCCTTTTAGCTAGCTAACTAAGTTCTTAACACACAAAATAATATCCCGCATATGCTTAGGTGTATGTTTTGGCAAACATTTTGTAGTTAGCGCACTAGAGACGCTCTTACAAAAGGTAATACAAGCCTGAGGCCTATATCATGTGGACTCCTCAGCCATTGGCTTTCACGCTTAGAGGGAAATTGGTTACATGAATCACGCATGGAGCTAACCACTAGAGCCGGCCCAGAGTTTTTAAGGGTTTAAAGCGACAATAAAAAAATGGGCCCTTTACAAATTATTAAGATAGGTTAAAAAAAAAAAAACCTTAGAATCAATACCTAAAATTAGCTTTGACATTTGTGAGAAAGAATAGCATTTAGCACTAATTGAGAAATTTTTCTTCACTACTTCTGACTTTCAAACGGACCGAACTTCTTGTTTGTCTTCTCGACACTGACTTGGTGATTAGGGGTGATCTCCTTCTTCTATGTCTTTGTCTTCCAAACTTCTTCAAAAGGTGTTGTACGAGTATAATAATGGGCTGGGAATTGAGAAGCCAAAAAGGTGTTCTTTCAAAATGAAAACGGGACCCGATTGGTTACAAAACTACAATCCTGTCATTATGAGTTTTGGGCCTATTTAATTGGATAATAGCTTTTAGGCCTTCAAATTTAAATTAAAGTGGGCTGACTTTTTTTTGTTTGTTTGTATATATATACATAACACAACTACCTATTAGAGGGCCCTAAAAATTTACTAATTTTGGTGGGCCTAAAGCCCGGGCACCTTGGGTTTTAGCCCAGGGCTGGTGCTGCTAACCACCAAGATAAAGATCATCACCAACCGTGCAACTAATTTTAGGCTGGAAGTTCAAAATCAAAATGGCAAGAATAAGGTGCTAAATTACAAAACCCGTGGCCTATAAATACAAGACTTGAAGAAGGATTAAGGGTTCCTCAACCACAAAGCTCACGCTTACAAAACACACTCTTCTTAGAGTTTATCTCTTCACTCTCGTGAATTTTTATTGTTTCTTTACTCAAACATTAGCTTAGCCCCGACTAGCTTTTGTTCTTTACATTTCTTTGTACCCCAACCTTTGGTAATGGTCATTCATAAAAATTGGTTTTATTTTACCTTGTTAAGTTCATTTTCCAAAACCGTTGGAAAAATTATAAGTTTTTTTCAATAAGGCACGACAAATCTATGTGATTTTGCCCTTTGGATCACACCAATCACCTACGATACAAAAATCAGGAGAAGGCACGAGACCTATCTCAACAATGTTAAAGGATAGGTGGTTAGTGTATTATAATGAAATTCTTTCATTAATTTCATTTGTGCTTTCGTTAGGAGAATATTTCAGTTGTAATCCCTGTTGTATTTCTGTTTCTAGTTGGTTAAGCTTAGTTTAGGCAGGAAGGTCCTGTGCCTGCTCATCAATCCTTGAGAGGATCTGTTGTCCAATGAGATAGCAGGATTGGGCTTGGTAGAAAAGGGGGTTTTCTCCTTCTTCTTGTAAATCAATCAATGAAAAGAATAATGAGACTTATTCTTCTCTGTTACTTTCATCTTCTTGAATACATGTTCATTTGTGTATTTTGTTAAAACAATTGGACTGCAATCCAGTCCTGGCACCCCTACGCTAAGGTCGCTCAGGCCTTGACGTTTATGCTCAAGCCTTGGCGGTTACTTGTCACTTGTTATGGCAAACAAACACATATACAACTTACTCAGAAGTAAGACCGACCATGAAATTTCTGAATCTTCAGTTGCCCTTGAATTATAGGTTGTTGCTGCTATAATGATCCAGCGGAGGGCCCGTCGCATGTTAGAACTTATAAAAAGGAGAGAACTTCCGAACAAAAAAAGCCCTGAGGTATGCTTCTCTTATTGGCACTTCTTGTGCTTCTGTGTACTGATAATAGGTTCTTGAAATTAGCTGTTGATTCCATTTTGCAATTCACGTCTATCTTCACTTCTAGGTTTCAATGGCCACCTCTTTTCATGAAAAAATAATGAATACATTTCATATTCTTGTTGATTTCGATATGATGTGGTTATTGTGTATTTCACAATGGTTTCAGGCTTATGTGGGGGGCATCAATTCCGTTTGTTGGCAGCAGCACGAGAGACAGCCTTTTGTTTGAAGCATTAAGCGACAATATGAGCCTTGCTACCTTTTTTTCTCAGAAGAATGAATATGAGTTTTGGAAGTATAGGTTCTGTGTTTTTGTACCGTTAATGCTTGAACCTTGGATTTGGGAAGGAGAAGAAAATAAATTCACATTAACATTTGTGCAATATAATTTTGCTTTTTTATTTATTTATAACCAGGTGTCTGGGCCACCTTCCGCACACCTCTACTAATTCAAGAGACCAATCTCACTGTCTACTAGTGGGGGTCCTATTTAAAGCCTGAGCAAAGATTTGATAGCATCTACAAGGTTTTGAATCTGGGAGATTAGGAGGGAGCAAACCCCTAAGTTCCAAGCCTTGACAATTAGGACAACCCCTTTGGCTTATGAGCAATATAATTGCTTGCTTTTCGTGTCAAAAAAAGGACTAAAATTTCTCTCTCACAACTCTCAAAATATTATTGAAGTACATACATATTCTAAATGATTTTTTTGGTGACCACTAGGGCAACAAACGAGTAGAATCGAGCCAAGCCTAAGAATTTCCAAGTTTGTTTAGTAAGTTTTTAAATGAACTCAAGCTAAACTCGAATTCAATGAAAATTTGACGAGTCAAGCTGGCTTAAGTTTGAGTCGAACTCGAACTTGTTCATAAACCTTAACGAGTAAAAAATAATAGATATTTATGCTTTTATAAAAGTCTAGAACTTCAAATAAAATCTTTATTTTGGCATAAAAAAAAGTTCATACATGTGCAAAAGTATAAAAGCATATTACAAGTAAAGGTTACAGTACTTATAAATATTTATTTATGAACAAATTATTTAAATTTAATTATATACATGTAAAAGTTTATACATATTCAAGGTTACGTGTGAAATTTTTATGAGATATACACATATACTCCAAGTTCACGAGCCTAATCTAGCCAAATGTTGTATTGTTGTCAGTTTTAGGTTCAACTCGTTTATTGAACGAGCCTAAAATTGAGGCTCAGGTTCAGTTCGTTTATTTACTTAAATTGAATTTGAATGAGCCTTCACCAAATCGAACCTCTAATAATTCACGAACGACTTAGTTCATTTACTGCCCTACTGATCACAATCCTCTACTATTTCCTTGTTTGCAGGAACTTGACGAAAACAATTGAAATCGCAGGACAAATTTTGAGTACTTGTGCAGTCAAGAGAATTACTATTATCTAAATTCAGATATTGGCAATGCAAATCTTGGCCATTGAAAAGACCGAAAAGAAGAGTCAAAAAGCAAAAAGTAGTTGGAAAAGGAAGAGTCAAGAAGCAACAAGAAGTTGGAAAAAGAATATGTCTCCCCGCATGCACCGTTGGGGGAAACCATCTCCTCAAGAAGTGTAAACTTTCAATAAATTATCAGGATAGGCAACAATATTTTGCATGCAAGGTCGACCTGGGGTAAGTCTTGCAAACTTTCGGGCTTGAGCAATCCCCCAAACTGGGGCCAAAAAAAAAACCCCGGATTATGTATGGATTGCAAAGTTTATAAGGATGATTTTGCGTCAGCCTGGCTCCATGGCAAATGGTTGCTCCCTACTCTCTGCGTGACTGGTGTTCAACTCGCACGCATTGCTTCTTTAGGCCTTCCCCCCTTCCTTCCTTTCCTTTTTTTTCCCTACATATTTTTGTTATTTATGACTCCTTTTTTCCCTCCCAATCCACAATTTTATGAAACCACACTACTCAATTATTTGGTTAGAAATTTTGCATTTAAAAAACACAACAATCATATAAAAGTGATATTTTCCCTTTTCTCACTTGCTATTTCCCCAAATTAAAGAAACTCCCAAGGGTGGAAAATTCTAAAAAATGAGCGAGCTAACACGCTTTGTTATTATTTTTCACAAATTATATTTAAAATATGAAGCAAACTTTCTTATTTATTTTAAAACAAACTGCTACAATCTTTTTAAGAACTCTTGAAGATGTAGGAGACCTAATATTAGGAGTTCAGCAATGCAGGTTATAGTTGTTGCAATGGAGAGAAGTTTATCTAAGTTGAAATTGATAAAAAAAAACTTACTTTTGTAATATGAGAGATTCTAAATTGAAAATGAGTTATTGGATAAGTTAATATGATGACTCAACTGAAGAATCTACTTTAAAAAGGTCAATAAATTTTATTTATCAAATTGTGCTCATTATAAAGCATTATAACCGGGGTTACATTTTTAAATTGTGATTTTTTTTATGTCGTTCAAGCTAAAAAGTACAATATAACCTCTCTGGTTTTTTTTTTGTTTTAATCGTAAGCATGGTTTGTCGAATCGCACGATTCACGATTTGATTCACGATTCCGTGAAAAAATGATACGAATCTATATGTGAATCAAGGTTGATATAGAATCGGAGGTGAATCGTCCGATTCGCGATTCGATTCCTGATTCACACAAAAACTATTCGAATCTTTAGGTGAATCAAGGTTTATCACAACTTACATTCGACAATATGAAACCACTTTTATTATTTTGCCTAGTTTTTTCTCATAGAAAAGTAAGAATATGAGATCATTTAGTACAGGAGATCATATTCTTTATTCAATGGAGACAAATCTACCATGGATATGTAATTTCATAAATCAATCTTTTTAGTTTTTGTATCCTCTAAATGCACGACTTTGAGGCTCAGACTAACCTATATACTTTGCCATATAAGCTAGTTTCCTATCCATTAGGCTACAAGCTTTATTTTGAAAGCTTTTTATTATGAATCTTTAACATCTATATGCATATATCAATGTTACTATAGTATTTATTTTGCTATGATGCAAAGTTTTCGCTTTTTATTATGAATTGAATCAGTTGTTACAAATACAAATTGAATAAGTGATGCAAAATCCATTAATTTCAGACCCTTAAAAGCGAAACTTTGCCAGTTCATGTAGCCAATTGGAAACTTGTGACAGTCATTATCAATCACAGAGAAAGGGAAAGAGTTAATAAACTTATAAAGCAACTGATTTGAGAAGTGAATTATTTTAGCTTGGCTTGAATTTTTTTTTTTTAACGAGTTTCGGCTATGAGCCCAAGTTTATCTTGTTTATTGTTTGAGTCGATAAACAAACTCATTGAACAAATTTATCTTGTTCAATGAGTTTCGAATCTCATTGAACCTGTAGCTAGAAAATTCTCCAATACAAACAAACTTAGAAAGCACCAACCATCCATGGCAGATTGTAACTGATCATGGTTCTGCATTTATACTCCTGACTGAATAACCAAGATGCAAAATTTACAATCCCTCACAGTCCTAACCCATTGATGAAAACTACTAGTAGCAATGAAGAAAAAAAAAAAACAATAGAAGTGGAATATTCAAACATTTAAGAGTGACCCGGGGGCGGGCTTCCTGCCTGATCGCCCAAACGCTTCCAGACTGGTGGTTCAGCCGAAGCAAGCTGTCCAGGCTTGCCGGAAGGATTTGGGTTAAGTAAGGCCAACTCAGGAACTCCGGAAAAAGACTTGAAAGTGGCTCTGCGGTAAAACAGTGAGTCTACCTAGAACAGGCATAAGAAACCTGGTGGAGAGGAAGACTAACTGGTTGCCAAATTCATTGCCAGTTACATCCCTCGCTCGTGGCATGAACTCAGAATCGAATCTGTCTTGGACTTCAATTCCATTAAAGGGATTTCCAGTCTCGTACAAGTAAACATGTTTTATTTCCATATTTTTCCTAAGACAGTACACAAGCATCCATAACACCAATATTAAGATGACCAAAACGATGACTCAAATTATAGCATACCGAACCATCTATTTGGTTCACTTTTGTATGAACGACACCCATTGTTTGATCATAATCTTCGTACTCTCAGATTCAGGTTCGGCTATATGAAAAACGTGACCTTCTCCTTTAGCTTCATACAACTCCGCTTCCCCTCTCCATCCACTCTCCTTCACAGCCTCATAATACCTCAAATTCCTCTCCCTCAGTGGATCTTTCTCAGCCACACAAACCAGCAACCTCGAACACCCGAGACCCGCCAAGCTAGGAGCCCCGGGTCCCCATGGGTTAATCACCGGATCATCAAGCCCGCCCGGACAAGACGGGTGAATAAACTTCCAAAGCCGAGAACCCACCCGATTATCGTGACCCACTACCGGATCCGACCCGATTGGACTCGAGTTCCAAAAATAAGGATGTGACGCAATGGCCCCCAAGATTCTAATTCCATTGGGTAGATTCTCCCTTCCGGCCTTCATGGCCATGTTGTGAGCAATGTTCCCGCCGGCACTGTCGCCGGCGATGAAAACCCGAGTGAAGTCTCCGTGATCAGAGAGCCATGGTTCGCCGCCGCCGCCTTCCTGAAATGAATTTGTTTTATCGTCTAATCAATTCCAATTATCTAAACTGGAATTTGTGATGCTTTTATTGGAATTCAAATTGAAGCAAATGGGTAGATAATCCGAAAGTTGATTGGTAATTAGAAACAGATATTTAATTTCAAAGCTTAAAAAGGAAATTTTCGTACTTTGGCGACCGACGAGGAGTGAGAAGCGACCCACTGGAGAGCCGACCAGCAATCGTCGTAAGCGGCTGGAAGAAAGTGTTTGGGAGCGAGGCGGTATTCGACAGAGACGGCGATGCAGTTGGATAGGGAAGACAAGGTGGTGGTGAAACGGTGGGTGTCGGCGGCGAATGCCGAGCCGACGCAAAAGCCGCCGCCGTGGAAGTATAGTAAGATGGGGAGTTTGTTTTGGGTGGTGGTGGGTTTGGGGAGGTAGATACGGGCGGTGGTGGAGGGGGAGATTGTGATGTCTTTGGAGGCGGTCGTGGGGTCGGAGGGAGACGGCGGCGCGTGGGGCGGTGGGGCATTGAGAGTTTCGACTGCGCTGTCTTTGTAGATTAGGAAGAAAGGGGAGAAGTCGTGGGCGATTTCATTCGTGGCGGAGGCCATGGAATTTTGATGAATGGGTGGTTTTTGCCGCAAAACTGAGATAATGTAGGAACGACTTTGGTGCCAGATAAATTGACCATGAAAAAACATTATTTCGACTGCTGGCAAAAATAAATGTTTCCTCCAAATCAATCACAATAATCCGTTGTGTAGTACACAGTCACATGGACCGCTGTGATTGATTTAGAAAACATATATATTTTCACCGCCGACGGAAATAACTTTCTCTCATTGATGATTGAGCAAATTTAAGGAGAAGTTTTTTGGTTGTGATTGGTGTGTACTGACTGACTGAGTGTCACGGTTCCTCCTTGATCGATTATGTCAATTGTCATTCCTAATTTATTCACCTAAGGCCCCAATTGGATGCAGAATACGTTTTGGTGAGATTAAATAGTAGGGGATAAGATAGTAATGGGTATTATTTAGTAATTGTGGACCCATAGTGATGTGACATTTATGAAGATGGATTAAATAATATGTGATTTTGATGAATTTGTGTTAAAAGGGGATAAAATTGGGTAGATGATGTAAAAACTTGTCAAATGACTTATTTGCCCTTGAACAATCATATTAGATTTTATGATAAAAAAAAATACATAAACACCATAGTAATTAAATTAATTATACTTTTTAATAAATAATTCATTTTATTAGTTATATCTAAAATTAAAATATTCAGTTATTATTTTTTTATTATTCATTTCAATAATATTTTGAAGCTTAATTTTTGTTTTTTTTCCTTTCTAATTATACGTGTTTAATAATAACTAATTAGTAATTTTTATGTTATTCCCCAACAATGTCAAATTCTAAAGTACAAAAAAAAAATTAATTTTTTTGTATCAAGTTAAAGATGTCAATTTGTAGTTTAATTGCGTGCAAAAAAAGTAAAAAAATTAATGTGAAAATACTTTTTTTCCAAAGGATATTGCAAAGCAAGCCAAAAATGTCAAATTCTAACATATAATTTTTTTTTATATCAAATTAAAGATCTCAATTAGTAATTTAATTTGGTGCCAAAAAAATAAAAAAAATAATGCACAAAAGTGCTTCATTTTTTTATCCGAAAGAAATCACAAGAGTTAATAAATCATTTAAAATGTCATTCGGTTTCATTTTAAAAACAATAAAAAAAAACCGGGGGTAAGCGGAGGGGTATAAGGGAGGGTATGGGGGTAATTTCGTATAGGGTATAAATTAGTAATTAGGGGGTGTTATTAATTAGTAAAGGTTGGGGGGTATAATGGGATATTAAAAATGTGGGGGTATAAAATTATCCGAGTGCACTTTTTGCTTCCCAAACCATGCATAAAACCGTGGGACCGGGATAAGGAGAGGGGGTATAATTTTATACCGCTTGTAATGCTAGATCCAATCAGGGCCTTAGAGAGGAAGGAATAAGACTCGATCCCAAGATACAATGTGGGACATTTAAGAACTTTATCGCATGAGCTAGCTACCACTTGTCACCCTTGATCGATTGTCTGTACACAAAGTGGAGTTTAAGGTCGGGCTGACCGAACACTTAGTACAGTTCAACCTCGGGCTCTTATACCTCACACATACAACCGTTTACGAATGAAACCTTGACACAATATCACAACAACACATTATGTGTTGTCACGGTTACACAAGGATAGAATTTGGTTGGAGGGGATAATATTCTATTTGGATTATGTTTTGAAGAGGTTTTTTGAGTGATGAGTGGAGAACGATAGATGGAGAAGTGAGTAATAAATTAAGGCAAAACTTATTGAGAACCGTGGTTAGAAAAAAATGGTTTAAAACATCCGAGAGTGAAATCTCAAATTGTATCTAATATATTATTGCAGGATGGGTTTTCGTGAGGAGAGTTATGGTTGCGACAAGTGGCACAAATTAATTGGATTGTTAGTTTAATTTTGATGTGATACATGTGACATAATTATACAGATCAAAGATATTATATCAGTCTTATTTAAATTTGAAACCCATAAATCTTACTTTTATTTGATCCTTATTTCTATAATTTATGTATCATAATTTCGGAAATAGATATTGCATATCTTTAATTTCGGAAACAAATATTGGATATCATATTTGCTCCATGACCAAAGTTTCGACTTAGCTGATTTATGATGAGATCTAGAAAGCAAAATGTGTCATTGGCAATTAAACATTTGAACTACAATCAATTCACTAAAATGCAAAAAATTTAAGGAATCAATCAATCAAGCTTTTTAAAATTTTAAATACAACACGTATCAATACATCTATGAAGATTAAAATGCTTTCTCTAAGTCACTAGGTGCATTGCATTGATTCTGTGTTTAGTCATGCTGACTACAGCTTCTGCTGTCAAATTTTTCAATAACCATCCGTTGTAAGTGTTTTTGTCTTTTCTCTTCTGTAAGAACCTGTATGAAAAAAAAATACTTTTTAGAGAAGTTTCGATTTAGCCAATAAAAAGTTCTGGTAATTGTTCCTTGAATTTTTTTAATCACAATGGTATAATTGAAAGTTATTTTTTAGTAAGACGAAGTCATCTTTCTCCTATTTTATTTGGAGAATAATCAGTCGTTTTTCAGTTTTGTACTAAAAGTGGGGGGATGAGACTTCAATGTGATTAAAATTTCAAAATTTTGGAAATGTCATTGTTTTCAAATGGGGGGTACTTCCTTATTTTCATAAATAAATTAAAATAAAAAAATCTTTACTTAAGTTTGGTTTATGAAAATAAGTATTGTGGTCAAATATTATATACACAAGTAACATTTTGGTGTGAGATGTAATTAAAGAGTTATAATAAGTAGTGTGGGGGCAAATTTACAAAAAAATAAACTATCTCACTCTCCCTCTCTCCTCTCCTCTCCTCCATTTTTGCACACTTCAAGCTCAAAACTCTCTCTCCCCACTCAACCTCTTCAAGAACCAATGCCATATTCACATTCTACGCACTGTGGGGAGCTTAAGTCACCTTGGATTTGCACCGGGAGCACATAATTTGGGATTTGGGGTTTTCTACATCTAGGGTTTTATTCATCTTCATTTTTCAAACAAATCCTTGAGGTAAGGGAACAATGTCTACTCTCTCTAGTTATATGCTTATGATTTGTTGCATATACTTGATTTTTTACTTCAATCTCCTTGAATTTCATGTTTTCCTTAATTTGTGTGGGTTTTCCCACTTTGATTCTTTGATCTATGAATTTGCTTGTTGAATGGTGAAATTGGGAGTGAAATTGACCTCCCTCCATGTTTAATTGTTGCCTAGCATTTCCAAATTTGAGCCTAAACTATCTCTATTCTGATTGGGTTTAAATTTCACACCCTAAGAGTGAAAATCTGCACAGTTTACTGCTCATAGATGTTGCCTATGTAATTTCCAACCACTGCCTCTGTTTTTGGGGTGATTTTCGGTCACCCTTTGATGTCCATTTGGTCCCCGATCACTTATACCTTCATAAAATCGACTTTTGGCATCACTTTCAACCATGTTTGACTCGAAAACTTTGATTTTATAAACAAATATGTCATTTTACATCATATGAAAGTTTGATGGTTTTTAGAAAGCGTGGGTGGGTTTGTGTGTCACCCTTTTCATTGAAAGATGTGAAGTAATGAAATGAAATTTGGAAAACGGACTTGTTATGAAAGTTTTGATGAAATGTTTGGGATAATGAGATGTTCTTAAACCGATACCATCATTCGATAAATTTTTTGATAAAGGCACGCGGGGCCTATAGAACCCGACAGAGGCACGCGGGGCCTACGGAACCCGGCAGAGGCATGCGAAGCCTATGGAACCCGATAAAGGGATTAAATCCCTAGTAATAAATAAAAATGATAGTTTTTCTCCAATGAAAGAAATAAGAAATGAGGTTTTGGACTATCGTTTAAGTTTTGTCGAAACTTGATTATTTTGACTTTTGTGATGAACTTGGGTGGTGAAATAGAATGGATTTTTGGGTTATGTTTTCGACACTTAAAAAGGACTTTTGAAAATATGGGTTATGGGTGGATATTTGGAAATCATTTGGGTATGTTGAAATTTTCTAAATTCTTCCTCCATAACTTGGATACTTGGACTCGCACATGAATAATCGTTTGAAATATCTTACCCTCATGTGCATGCATCATATTCATATACCTAGCGTTAGTAGAATAGTTCACCTACGAGCATGTGTGCTCACCCTATCATTTTCAGGTACCCAGTTTTAATCATGCATGGTTTGGAATCCACGACTTGGATGATGAGCATACACGGCATGGAGTCATTTTATTCATCTTCTACACATTAAACTTTCTTTTGGGGAGATGTTAATGTAACTCTAATTTCTTTTTATCATCTTTTGACTTTGGATTTGTAATAACTTATGAGATATTATTTTGATTTCACCTTGAAGGCAAGGGTGCACAAATATTATTATTTTTATTTAACTTCACCTTTGGGGCAAGGGTGCCCAAATATTTGAATCATAGAATGTTATTTGACTTCACCTTTGGGGCAAGGGTGCCCAAACTTTTGACGCCAATGGGCTAATGATGTCCTTTAATTTATGAAAATTTTACCCCTTCAATTATTTGTTGTTGAAATTCTTTTATTTTTGTTTGGGTGAAAATGAGGGTGTGACATCTTCAAAGCCATTATTAGACGTTTGAAAATCTTTGTTGTCCAACCTTTCAATATTTGGAATTTAGGCTTGGTTTGGCTAAATCCAAAGAACTGGTTTTCTGGTTTTTTTTTGTTTTGTCCTTATTCAATTTTTTCTTTTTTTGCATTTGTTAGTTTTCACCCTCCTTAAAAGTGGTGAAGTAGTGAACATTACCCTCCCTCCTACATCATTTCAAGTTAATGTTTGGGTCTCTCAGTGTTTTATTTTGCAATCATTCTGTCTTCGTTATATTTTTTTGGGTAGTTACCGTCTTAGTTATTTGAAATCTTCTTTCTATATATTCTTCTTCTTATATTTCAACTACGACTGTGTACTTGGCGGCTATTGGTCAAATAATAAGGGTACATTTGGCCACGAATGCTTCCTTAAAAATAAAAATAAAAACAACGAGAGAGAGAACTAAAAAATAAATAAAACAAAAGAACTGGTAATGTTGATTTTGAGTATTGGTATTAGTTTCCATTTTCTGTTCTGTTTATGGGGTTCATATTCTCTTTACAGGGTTTTGGATGAATTAAATAATTTTCATTTATAGTTACTTTGGAGAGAAAACATTCTCATTGCGGGATGACACATTGGATATTGATCGTTAAAAAGGAAAAATAGAACCCTAGGGATGTGAAAATGATCAAAGGTTGCTTCATAGGAACATCTACAGTTTTAGTCGTGAGTGCCAAGTTTGTGGTTGCATATTGTATTATTAAAACTTATATGTTTTTACAATAAATAAGTACTGTATATAACCACAAATAATACACTCCGTAAATGGTTGCCGACTTACGCTATGTTTGATAAAGCTGAAAGCTGAAAACTGAAAATTAAGTACTGAAAACTAAATGCTGAATTTCTTAAGCTGATAAGCTGTTTGATATGTACTGAATTTTAAGCACTGAATCAAATAAGCTGTTTGATGAGTACAAAGAGCTGAAATCTTAATTTCACTCATTTTCCAACTTTGCCCTTTATAGATTGATATTGTCATCCTAAAACCAAATCAATTAAATGGAAAAAAAAATGCATTTATCAAAATCATAACAATCAAACATTGATATTGTTGTCCTAAAACCAAATCAATTAAATAAAAAAACATGCAGTTATCAAAATCATATCAATCAAACATTGTCAAATGTTAAAGTATAAAAATTATATTTGACACTCAATAGTAATTCATATTATTTAATTGCACAGCAATTTGGTCACGTAAGTTGAGCATAAAAATTTGGTCGGCTTGGGTCGATCCTCCTCCTGCTTCTAAATTATCCACATGTTGTTGAGCATTGTCGTAAAAAGCATTTGGATCGTTGAATTCGTCAAGAAATCTATCTGAAATGCAAGTTCTCCGAATATAATTGTGCATTGTTATGCAAGCAATTACTATATTCCTTTGTGCCGCGAATGGATATGATAACATTCTTTTTAGTATTGGAAAACGAGCCTTTAGAACTCCAAAAGCACGTTCAATCACGTTCCGTAACCTAGCATGTGCAAGGTTGAACCGCTCTTCTTTGTTCCTGGGGCGGCGACCATTTCGAAAATCAGATAACCAATACCGCACATTTCGATATGGTGTCATAAAGCCACGGGTATGACTATAGGCAGCATCACATAAAAAGTATTTTCCTGTAAAAAAAAGAAGAAAAATCATGCTACAAAATACTACAATCAAATTTTTTAAAAATCATCTTACCTGGTGGAAGAATTGGAAAATTGTTAGCTGGATCACTCATAGTTTCTCTTAATACCCTTGAGTCATGCGCTACTCCTTCCCAACCAGCCCAAACAAATGTGAACAACATATCAAAGTCACATATAGCAAGTACATTTTGGTAACATTCTCCCTTTCCTTGTCCTCTGTATGGTACTTGTTGATCAGGTGGCACCACTGCTGAAATAAGAGTTCCATCAAGTGCACCTACCGCGCCCTTATAAATTTTAATGTTATAAGTTAGAAAATAATAGCATAGCAAATCAAATTACATGTCGCCATATAAAAGTGAAACCAATCCAAATGCATCTCAATTCTACATTAAAAATTACGAAATCTTTGTTCTAATCTGGGCGATTATGTTGAATTTGATGCATAGGCTGATCAAAGGGTGTGGCAACAATCATCTCTTTTGAGAAGTTCAACATAGCATGTAACACTTCATAAAAGTACCTATGTATTGTTTGTGTTGAATGATTGAATCTTCTTTTCACAAAACGATTCCGTATATTATGAGCTAATGCTATGAGAAACATTGCGACCTTTTCTTCTACAGATATGTAACGACTATTTTGAAGCCATCCTCTGATCCGAAAGTGCTGACACATATTTAAGAAGGCTTCTTTTTTCATCCGTAACATCTCCTGAATATGTGCTGGGTTTCCATCTAGAATTTCTTTCACATATCCAGGTCCGGTAAGCAACAAGACAGTATCGGGCCTTCTGGCAATTCGTTTTTTCCTTAGTATTTTGATGATCAAAATAAGTGTGATAACCTTTAATGCACTCTTTTGCTTATCAGACAACATACTGCACCAACATCGCATGTATTTAATCAGATAAAAAGGAGATACAAAACCACGACGTCAAAACTACAATACATCTATTAATAAAAAAGGACTTCAAAACAAAACAATTGCAATCAAACCAATCGAGGACAAATATATTTATTGAAAGTTAGAGCTCCATCTAAATGTAACTAAGAAGGAAAAAAAGAAAATAAAAAACCTTAAGCAATGTCTGAAATTCAAAAAATATTTGAATGTCTACTAAAATTCAAAGTAATCCTAACTTCTTGCCATTCAACTGTATCCAGCCCTTTCTAACTGCTTGTGGTTTTTCACGTAATAACATCCATTGCTCCCTGTGTGCCTTGCTTTCGCAGAAAATGCTACATGCAACTATATATAGTGGGTCACTCATATCAAAAAGCTCCATCTCATCAAGAATACGATTACATTCTTCTATTGTCGGCCCATCAGAATTTTGCAAGGTTTGAAGAGCTTCAAGCAATTGTTTATCAAGCTCATCAGATTTGTTTTTCTTTTGCCGTTTATTGTCAGGTTTTGCTGAGTCATTTGGCGAAGAAGGTGTCTCAAGAGATCCAGTGTCAAGATTAATGTATGTTTCTGACTGTGACTGTGACAGAGTGTCATCAGCAGGAAACCCTTCTTTTGATGGCCCCCATGAAAATCTTCCCGTTGCTCTAACACCGTCAAATAATGCTTTTAACTCATTCGCATATTGAAGTCCAGTATATCGAAATTGTTTGGCATGCGGATTAGCCTGTAAAATTATAATTCCATAAACTTCATATTCATGGAGTATCATTTTGACTTTCTATAACTTTGAAACCAAAAGGGAAAAAAGATTAACATAAGGGGTAATGATACCTGTATGTACTCACTCCATTCCTCGGTACTCCAGTTGACGGTATTAGTTACAGGATCGTAACCGTTACCTGTTTTTTATATTATCTTTGACCATTCTCCATATTTTGATTTCAAATACTCCCATTGATTTTTCAACTGTTTTTGAGATAAGTTGACGTTCTTCTCTTTGTTCAAAGCTACCCGAACCCTATCCCAACTTTCTTTTTTGAGACTACCGCCATTTTTTCCGTTCTCCGTAGATTCTTTCAAGCACAAATCGATAAAAAGTTTATAGAGTTCTGGATCTTTCCAATTTGCTCTACCACCATCACCGGAAGCCATCCCTACAAGTAAATAGCTTTAGATTCAATCCATTTAAATTTCACGTAGTTTCTCATTGTCTCTAAACCATTTTGAAGATAGCTAAACTACAAAACATAAGAACTTGGGTTCAATATCAGGGAATACCCACGTGAAGTAGCAAATTTTATAAGATCAAGTAGTATTCTAATCAATACTTCTAACATTTCATCTTTTGAAGTCATTAATTTGTTGTCCTATTATCAATGCTCTACCTCTATGTACACACAAAATAGGGATGTGTATATCCATATTATAGAATTGAAAAGTGGGAAAAACCAGTGCTCAACTGCAGGGCTGGCTCAAGATTTTTTGGGCCTAAATCGAACTTGAAAAATTGGGACCCTAATTTTTTATCGTGTTTTGTGTCTATGCCGGTGCTACAAAGCAACAAACGAACAGAGCCCATGGGAGACACATACAAAGCAACAAACAAACAGAGCACATGGGAGACACATACAAATCAACAAGAACACCTATTATTACATTAGAGTTTGTCGAGTCATCAAGATAATCTTCTGCATTAATCTAATCATTAGATAGAAATTGACATTGTATCAATGATCCATCAATGTGGATAAAAGTTTTTGTTTAATTTCTTCGCAATCAAACCCATTCCCCGAAATACAACACATGAGAATCCCTTAGTTCCCCAACCGAAACGTAAGAATCGAAACCCAATAAAATATATAAACAATATTGGTTGCATTAGAGAAGTTCCAATTACAGACATCGTCAAGGATCTCAAAAGTCTCACAATCAGCCAAAAAAAATTGAGAAACCTGGAGATAGGGCAACGACTAGAAATCCCCAATTATAAGAAAGATGGGGCAGCAGCTAGAAATCAAAATCTCAAACAACAAATTTGAAAAAATCAGGAAACCCACATCTCAAACCAAAAACTCAAGAAAAACCCATGTAAATTTTTGGGCTTTCTTAACAAAATCAAGAAACCCACATCTAAAACCAAAAACTCAAGAAAAACCCATGTAAAGAAAACTGATCCACAGAGAGAGAGAGAGAGAGAGAGAGAGAGAGAGAGAGCAAACCTGGAGAAGGTGTTGAGGAGAGAGTTTCACAGATTTTGGATCTCTGGAATAAAAGAGGCAGAAAAGAGGGAGAAAAGAGGCGTGGGCGTGTCGAAGTTGGAAGAGGCATGGGCAAGTCTGGAATAAAAGAGGCAGAAAAGAGGGAGGGTTGCTGAGCGTGTTCAGTGATAAGTGATAAGTAGGGAGAGAGCTACTTAATATTTTCTTCTTTACTTTTACCTACCTCTTAAAATACTCCGTGCCTCTTATTTTGGTTATCAAACCAACTTATTTTATTTTTACTTAACCTATTCAGTTTTAAGTGCTGAATAAGGTTATCAAACACAGCCTTAGCAAAAACCAAGGTAACTCTTTGGATCAAAGACTTGAATGGTATCACAGACTTCTTTGTTGAAAATTTCAATGCCAATTTGGAATTTGGGATGTTGTCATGAGAATCAAAATTTGATTATGGGCTATAGTTTTTGTAACGTTGTTATGTTTCCTTTCCTTTCTTTGCTTTCCATTTAGGCGACCAAATTTTCTTTTGATTTTAATTTCTCTGTTTTTTTATTCTCTACGGCAATGTACCTCTATCAAGTTTTTATAAAATCTTCTTCTTTTGTTGATAAAAAAAATATCATTATCAATTTAATTATAATATCAAACTAAGTAAAAAGGTTACATAATACAAAAACAAAAAAAAATTATTAAGTAAGTACAACCATATGCTTAGGGATGGGCATGGGAGTTGATTGGGATCGAAGCCGGATGCTTAGGGATGGGTATGGGGACGGACTAGGATCAGAGCCGGAGAGTACTATCTCCACCCCCAATCCCCAAACCCCTTCTCCATGACCATCCCCTACCCAATCCACAACGGGACTTTATTTTCATCCTCCATCCCCACTCCAAATAGGGAATGGGGATCCCCACAGAGATTTGGGGATCCAATCATTTTTTTTTAAAAAAAATAGATTACTAGAAATCTAGAATTTTAGTTACAAATTAAATGCTAAAATCAAGTTACAAGTAGAGGTGTCGAACGGGCCAGACCGACACGGGCACGGTACATTTATCATTGGCATGGCATTGCACAGTATTCATGTGTAAGCGTAAGTGTTTGTCAGCTTCAATTCAAGTTGTATCAAGTATCAACTAGATTTCTAATTTAAAAACTGAAGGAATCACAAACAAGATAGCATAAAAGAGTATTTAAGTAGTGTGATCTTCAACTTCATATGAGACACTAAGATAAAGTAAAGTACAAAACCATCTATCTTTTACATATTATGGTATCTATCAGTTGTAGAAAAATTAAGTGGATCGCGTATCGGTAGGCATTTAATCGGATGAAAAGTACTATTAAAAAAACACAAATTGGGTCCCAATCGAGAAGAAGCTTTACACAATTGATTTCATCAATAGGGACAACAAAATCAACGGCTCGATTGGAAAAATATTATTTTTATTTTGCATTCTTTTGTGTTTATTTTAAGGAAGACATATGATTGATGGTTGAGTAGATGTCAACTTAGTTGGGATATACTATTCAAATCATAGTGATGCATTTCTTATTTAATCACATTTATTGTATTACAAAGTTCAATTATCAATAAAATATTTAGAGAAAATTTAGTGTGACCCCGTGTGTTTGGAGAAAATTTAATGGGACCCAAAAGTTTCATAACTCATGAATAGACCCATATATTCGGGGATTCTGGGACGGGACAGATCGGGGACGGGGCAGATCGGGGATGGATCAGGGAACAGATTCAGGGCAGGGATATGTCTATCTCCACCCCCAACCCGATCCACAAACATTTTCAAAAAAAAAAAACTCCATATCCTATCCAATCTCCAAACAGATCTCCATATTGCCGATTCGTTTGGATCGGGGATCGGATCGGATTCGAACGAGTCGGAGGAAATGACCAACTCTACATATGCTGGTCATCTACTCGCAATAACTACATAGACCTTACCAAGTTTTGAAACACAACGTGAAGGTCACAGAGTTTTTGAAAATTTTGGTTAAAAGTCCTTTGATTTTGCATTATAATTAAATAGACGTGCGCCTGGAGTATTCATTTTTACCATTACATTGCTAGGATTTTCTACTTAGTTAAATAATTCCATAAATAGCACTTTAGTTAAACATTCACTAGCTTGTATTGCAATTTGAGTAAAATTCTAATTGTAGGCGTTTTGATTTTTTTTTAATATGAATTCTGATAGAGATAAATATTAATTTAGCTCTAACTAGCACTATTTTTCATAGTTTTATTCTGTCTGTTCAATCAATGTAATTGTATGAATCATAGGGAATGTTTCATCAGCCGTGCTGGTTTTCTGCTAGTGTATAGTAATGCAATACTAATAAACTACCACGTGCAACAGTGCAAGTACTGAACTCACAAAACAAGAAAATTTGGTCTGTAATCTTTATAAAACAACTGAACTCACAAGCAAGTACTGAACTCACAAAACAACTGAACTCACCAACGCTTAATCTTTATAATCTCTTCTGTCATCCAAATGGAATTTCTTTTCTCTGTAATTTTTTCCCTCAATCCAAAGGAGATAATTCGTGGGTATTTTACCTTGGTAAACATACAAGTACTGGGTTTATTTTTGTCTTTTTTATATTGGGATTGATTTTTTGCTGCATTTTATTTGTATTTTATTTTTTATTGGACGTAAATAATGATAAAAAGTAGAGGGTAATTACAAAAAATAGAAATGTGAAAATCTTTGTTGTGTGTTGAAATGTCGTAATTTTTAGTTTAAGCCATTGGGCCAGCAAGTGCAGGCCCATTCGTATCTACTCGTGCAATCCATAGATTCCATACGCATATGTACGTCTTTTATTTAGGGTTAATTTTCCTACTATCCCCTAAACTATTCGAAATGTTTTTATTTCGTTCCTACATTTTTAAACCAACCTATGTCATCTATAACTACTGAAATAGTTGCAATCAAGCCCATTACATAGCATTTGCTCTCAAAACAGACCAATTCACAAGTGGTGGCTAGCTCATGTTGGATATTTCACACTACATTCCAGGATCAAGTCTCATTTTTCCATATCTCATATAATAGATTAGAAATGACGAAGGATAAAAACAAAGAAGACAAATTCTGTCACATGCGGGCTTCTAATATAAAAATGGCAAAAATGTTACACACAACGGAAGTGTCAGTGGGACTCATATGCTATGCGAGTGTGTTGTGTAGTTATTGTATTTTTATTGTGTGTAGCATGATTCTAAAAATGAAATATAAGATCAATTTTTCACCTCTTGTATTTGTTTTCCATCTTGACTGCCTAAGATCCCTTCCATTTCCTAAAACACTAATAGAAATACTAAGGAGTCGAGTAGTGCTATGTTTCTGACACAACAGAAATTCATTATACTATATATTTCTCGAGCTAACATTCAAAATATAATTCTTTAACAAGTGATAGATGAAGCCAAAAATAATGTGACAACACAATCCATTGTGAGTTAGTATACGCTTTGATTTTACGTAGTAAGAAATTGAATTTTTCTCCCCAAATGTCAGTGGCAAAAAGCCATTTTCTCTTTTTTCTACATTTTGACAATAAAAACATTCTGATAACATAAAACGTCGATTTTCATAATGTATCTAATGAACTCAATTGCAATTATCTCAGCTATTTAAGACTTATGGCTCAATTCTTTTGTATGTTTGTTTTTTTCATGTTTTATTAGTTATTTCTAAATTTTTGTTGGATTTATGGTATATTTTTTAGATTAATTATCCGTCTCAACGAGATGATTCTAAGAGTAAAAAATTATGACCAAAACTAAAAAAAATTTACTAAGACCAAAAAAAAGTATCAAACAACAGTCTTTTTTCTAAAAGAGTCATCTTGTATAAATAAATAAAAATTCAACTTCGGTCTACATTTTTATACTTTTTTTATTCCTCTTTTCGATATGAATGATTAATCTCAAAAAATTACAAAAAGCAGAAAAAGTAATTTAGAAAAACAGACAAAATAATGACGCTAAATAAGTTACTCCCTCTGTCTTCAATCTTTGGTCTCAAACACTACTTTTTGTTGTACTAATTTTTTTGTCCCAATTTAAAACCAAGAGGCATTAGTTAATGAAATTTCACTTTTGCACTTTTGTTTAAAGTAGGTAAATGGAATGATGATATTTTAAAGGGTAAAAAAATGAAAGAAAAAAATACGACAAGGGTAGTGATTATGTGCCGCCAAGAAATCTTTAAGGGCGAATAAATTGGGTCAAGTGTGAATACTTTTAAAATTTGTGGGACGGCAAGAGACGCATTTCAGATAATTTAGGGGATAAAACTGTAGTAGGCCCTTCCGATTATTCTTTTCGGTCAACAATCTCTCTCTCTCTCTCTCTCTCTACACGTTTTCTTTTCTTCACCAAATTGCGGTGTGCTTTTCCTGTCTCAAACAGTTCATCCTCACCAAACACCAAATCCAAAGCAAAATATCAAACCCAACTTTCCGATCCATCTCCAACGTAATACGAAAACGGTGCACGTCACAGCCTCGTTTGTCGACGATCGAATACGGATTCAGCAGATCTAATTTCAAATTCGAATTTGGTAATCCCATTTACATAAACCTACCAGTTTGATCTTAATTCGTCGTAGTTATCTGGTGCCAATCAAGATTTTGCGATCTGTTTGGTTGTTTATTTTCTGCTAGTTTAATCGAAACTTTGTTTTTCTTTTTTGTACCCATTTTTTAGATTCTGGATCTGTTTGGTTGCAATGAACATTTCGTCACTTTTTATGAAGTCCTATAAGAGGTGTTTACTTTACTGCACCAATTATGTAGATTCGTTCTTGAATTGTTTATTTAGAAGTATTACGGATAGAATTTAGTTTGTCCTTGGGGGACTTTGTCCGGTCGTTAGCTTCAGGCTCCGGGATTTGAAGTGCGTGCAATTTGTCCTGGACACCACTTATTAAAAAAGGAGAAATTTTGCACAGGAGGTCAGGACGGTCTATGGAGATTTTTAGGATTTTCTGTTTACCCTTTGTTTTCGTTTGACCTCGATGAGCTGTACAAATTCAAAATTTACCCTGTAGTATGGCAGATTGTATGAATCAATCTTACGAAAATGTATAAATCATTCAGAAGTTTTCTGTCAGGATGATGCGCCAGTGGCATCGTTACAAGTGAAAAGCTTCTTTTTTTTCCTCCGTGGGGTTTTGGTGTAATAACTAAGCCATAAAACTCTTTATACTTTTTTGTCTGAATGTATTTTCTCATTTTTATGGTACCACCCAGGCACTGACCTATAAAAATGGTTTGTTAGTTTTTTTTTTGATTGGCAATAAATTTATTAGCGAAATCTTGACAAAGGGTACATCAAAAATGGTTTGTTAGTTTGTGCTTGCGTTTCTTTTCAAGAGTTTGGCTGTTAAATCATCACTCTTCTTTCCTGAACTTAGGGAGGAAGTTGATTTTAGGTATATTCCTAGCTGTTGTGTAAGTCATATGTCTCTAAACGTAGTGCATATTGGTTATTTGGTTCTATGTTTCTTCCAATGGGCAATGGTGGCTTCAAGTTCTGTTGTCGGGTATACATTCAAAAACTTCAACTTTTCCTGATTACATAACAGATTGTCTTGAAGGTAATAGGAGAAATATTTCGCACGTCAAAAACTCGATCACAAATTTTTATTATTATTATTTTTTTGTTGTGTTCTTTATTGTTTTGTTTTGTGGGAGCAGTCTTTCAGTTTTTGGGTGGATTGGGCCTAGGGTACAACAATAACAAAACCCATTAAGTCCCCAATAATTGGGAGTATGGGCGGGGGATGGATAGGAGACGGACCTAACCTTTGGCAATGAATGCACAAAGTGGCTGCTCACAGAATACTACTGAAACAGTGGCCCCCCTATACCGTCGCGTTTGCTGAAGAATCATGCCCTCAAATCAAAGCCAAAAGGCATCAGAGAGGGCAGACCCAATAATCATTTTGATTTGACAACAATTTCCATATTATTGGTAAGACGTCTATACTAATCTGTGTTTCTAATTTTGGTTCTTTTTTGTTGTTTTGTTTAATTCTGCAGGAACCATGTCCCGTGGGCGGACTTACCATTCACAAGGTGGTCCTTATCTTGGTGGTTGTAGGTTTTCTTTCAATGGAAACCATTCCACCGTGGGCTCTACTGAGAATTTTACCAGTTATAATAGTGACGGAAGTTGGTTAAGGAATGACAACAATTTCCATGATTACTCAAGGCAGCTCAAGGAGTATAACTATCATCCAAGTTATGCTAACCCGGAAACTGCGCCTTCCTTGAAAAGGAGAAAATTTTCTTCTTCGATCTGGGAAAACAGTGGGGAAGACTATCGGCCAAAATCATATAATAATGGCATTCTGACATGCGACAACAATTTTTTCCTCCCTGCGCCTTCAAGGCCAGATGCCAATGCCTATACTTCTACCACTGGTAAACGTGATCGCTCAGAGTTTGAGGTTGATGAAGTGATTTTCTTGTCGAGGGATGATATCGAGAATCGTTCTCCGTCTAGGAAAGACGGTATTGATGCTCTGCATGAAACGCACTTGCGGTACTCATATTGTGCTTTCCTCCAGAATCTTGGAACGCGATTGGAGTTGTAAGCTCTTTGTCATCCATAAACATGATTAATTATTGTATTAAGCATTCAGATTCTTATGAAAATTTTGTTTCTGTACTTGCTTACAGGCCGCAGACCACTGTCGGCACTGCAATGGTTTTATGCCATCGCTTTTTTGTTCGAAGGTCGCATGCTTGCCACGATAGATATGTAAGTTTCTCATCTCTTTTTTTATGCCATCGCTTTTTTTTTTTTTTTTTTTTTTTTTTTTTTTTTTGAAATTTGCAGCAATAAAATGATACGTTGTTAAAAATGAGAGAAGGTGGGGGTATAAGAAGTCCTCGAATAAAATAGAAAATGTGTCCAAGCATGTTATTTTCGTGGACGGTGATGGACCTGTCTGCAAAACTAATAAATGTGTACCTTTCAGAGTGTAGCGATTTATTCTTTTGAAAAATGGACAGCTTATCTAAAAAACCATTAAATTTTGTATGAGAATCTAAATTTCATTCTTAGCAACATAATATTGTGTAGTTGATATGGATGATGTAGGAAAACAACTGGTCGGATTTGGCATAAGGATGCTATTTACTGTGATCCTATCCTAGATATTTGCTCTGTTTAGATGATGTAGTTAATTTTATTTATAAGGATTCTATTCACTGAGATCCTATCCTAGATATGTGCTTTGTTTAGATGATATAGTTAATTTTGTTCATTCTTGCATATTATATGTAAAGTTTGTTTTTGTTGATTCGCTTCTCTTGCAGCTGATTGCCACAGCTACTCTTTTTCTGGCTGCAAAGTCCGAGGAGACACCACGCCCTTTGAATGATGTGTTGAGAGCATCATGTGAAGTTACCCACAAGCAGGACCTCACTTTCCTCTCCTATATGTTCCCTGTTGTAAGTATTTTCACTTCATCAAGTTTCCCCCTTTCCCGCCCATCCCCTCCAAAAAAGAAAGAAAGAAAAGAAAAGAAAGGAAAAGGGGGAGATTGCAGTGCCTTTTTTTTCCTCAAAACACCATCGTGTAAGCATGAAGTTTTATTTCATGGGAAGTGCCATTATTCAAATTGTCCCTTCTGTGCTCCTTTGCTTGTTGTGAATTGGGTACTAATATTGAAGGGATATGTAATCTCATTGGTTACGTAGTTTCATGGTACTTATAGTAATTGAACCACCATGGTATAATATATATATATATATATATATATATATATATATATATATATATATATATATATGTATATATATCCAATGGACATTTGATCCGGCCCATAAAAGTTTTAAGCAAACACCGGATATGTGGGCCCCTTGGATATATAGTCCAACCTGATGCTCCTCTTCAGTCAAACAAACAGGCTTTTTGTGTGTCATTGCGAACAACCATATCTAGGATTGGAAAATAACCACCACAAGGGATGCCTTTTTCAAGGTCTCCTAAGATCTTGAGCTACCGGACCCTATCACCACCCATTAGCATGTCGTTGTCAAACTTACCTTTTTACGCTGAGTTTGCAAAAAAGCTAAGATTTTATCAACCCTCCTCATTTGATAAAATCAAGGCTTGATTTTATCAAATTTTGATAGAATCTTTTGGGAAACTAGGCCTAAGTCTATGGATGGCAACATATGGCCGATCGTTGTGGGAAACATGATTAAGTCTCCCACATGCATTTGGGTTTACAAGAGGTTGTCATGTCTTGTATTTACTATAAATCGAATTGGAATTCTCTGCTGTGTTTATGCTTCCTAACATCACTCATCTTTTGAAATAGGGTTGGTTTGAGCTGTATCGAGAACGGGTGATTGAGGCTGAGCAATTGATATTGACGACTTTGGATTTTGAGCTAAATGTTCAGCATCCATATGTTCCTCTTACATCCATTCTTGACAAATTAGGCCTTTCGAAATCAGTTTTGGTCAACTTGGCGCTGCATTTGATCAGTGAAGGGTAAGTTTATCAATCCCTTTTTGTCATAATGTGATTGATGCCATGAGTTCTACAAGGTATCTGCTGGTTTTATTGGTTTATTTGGGGAGATTTAATTACAAGATTATAGCACTATCTTCGACCTGCCAAAGTTTCTTTTTGTTTTTTAGAACTGGAAGTTTGTTCCTCCTACAAATTTGTCGGTGTCATGTTCTGCTGTGACCTGTCTAGGAAGGGCTCTCTGGAATGTTGTTAATATGGACTATATGTTTATATTTCAATCAAATTGCAGCCTTGAGGTTTGGAGGCAGTCATGTTTATGGACTCATGGAGCATAAGTTTGTTTTTTCTTTTTGCATAACTTTATTTCTGAAATGTTTGTTGAGTTGTGAGCTCTTTCCTCGAGTTCTGTGTAGTCACTATGTCATACGATATTGATTTTATTTGGATTGGCAAATAATTGCAGGGTCTTTACAGATTAGCATGCTCGACTGTATGATATTCTTAGCTGGCGGATTGATGTGCTGTTCATGGAAAGTTTTGTTTTACATCTGAAGTTGAACCACCGATGTTTTGTGGATGCCTTTCATGAATATATCTTTTAACTTGGTCATTGGCTATAGAAGGTAGCCACAAATGCTCCAGAGCCAGTTTCCCGTCTCACTCTGACTTGTGGTCATGTGAGATCAAATCATTTGGATTTCATTCAGTGTTGCTGCCAGTCTACTTGGTGTCCAGCAGTCCATATAGGACACTGTTAAAAATAAGAAAAACAAGCCAAAAAATGGAGTTTGGGTGAGTATTTGTCATGTTCATGGGATTTAGTGGACCACTTACTTTGAATATCATCGACTACCCAAATGAGGGATTTATGGTCCGACTGTTGGGGAGAGTTTTTTTTTTGCCTATTCTTGAGTTTTTCATTTTGGTTTTTATTGTTTCTGTTTCAATAATTATTTTTTTTGCATAAATCAAAATGATTCTTGGGTCTGCCCTCTCTGATGCCTTTTAGCTTTGATTTGAGGGCATGATTCCGCAGCAAATGTGACGGTATAGGGGGACCACTGTTTCAGTGGTATTCTATGAGTAGCCACTTTGTGCATTTATTGCCAAAGATTAGGTCTATCTCCAATCCATCTATTTCAGTGGTACTCTGGGAGCAGCCATTTCGTGCATTTATTGCCGAAGGTTAGGTCTGTATCATATCCATCCTCCGCCCATACTCCCAATTATTGGGGACTAAATGGGTTATGTTATTGTTGTTGTTGTACAAAAGTAGTATATGCATAGTACTATCATATTTTCTGGTTTTCTTTAAAAAATCAGAATTGTTTTCAGTATAGCATGAAAAATCTTTACAAATCTTCATGAAGTTCCAAATTTCAGGGCAACAAGTGGGTTGGATGGTGATATACCTGAAATTAATTTCATCTTTCACTAGCATACCAGTGCACAAACTCGTCCACGCCATGAAAGAATATTGGAATCCTTATTACTGTCTATTCCACTTATTTATCTATTTTTCTTTTTGAGTTCTCTCCCTTGATGACATATCTACTAAACCCAGTACCCTATGGGTAATGGATTTTTGTACATGCAGCAAGAGAAAGTTATTGCTTACAGGGGGGGAGCAGAGATAGTTATTGCATAATATTCGTTTTAAACATTCCAGGTTTTGTTTTTCAGTCCTTTTGCTCTTGGTCCCTAGGTTTATACATACATACAGATTAACACTCACATTCGATGCGCCTGGCTAGTCTGACAATGGTCCATTCCAAGAGGTATTGGTTAGTCTCATTGTACATTTTGCTTTTGTAATCTACTCCTTAACATTTTGTAGGGCCCACACCTTCTGTTACCTCCACTTTTAGAAATTTTCCCTCTCCATTCTTTCCCTTATCATAATTTTCACGTTCCGCTCTCTCTATGTCTATTTATATCTTACATACTGACATAAATGATATTATGTATATTCTTATGTAATTACTAACGTCATTCTTGGTATTCCAAAGATGGAGGCATGGGAATGAGATCATTGTCACTGGTTCCAAAACCATTGATCAAGTTGTCAATCAGTTGGAAGACTCTGACTCTAGGCTTATGATACATAAATACATACATAACTAGAAATCACATGTCGGCTATCTGGTACGGCAACTCTTCTGCACCAAATAGTTTTCACACCCGAGTTGGCACAGTGCCTTCTGTTTTTTTTTTTCTTTTTTTTATAGTCGAAAGAAAAAAAGATTGCCTTCTGATTCTTTGTTAGAAGGCTCAAATGTTCTAAAACTCACTAGGCGCTAGTCGTGCGGAGGACAGGCGCCTAGGGCCTAGGCGTTGACTAGTCTCCTAACCTAGGCATTGGACCACTGCCTAGCCTCTAGTCGGTCTAGGCAGCCAACTTTTAGAACACTGCAAGGCTCCAAACAACATCAACAAGAAGAAGCAGCCCAAGCCTCAAAAAAAAAAAAACTCACTGGGCTAAATGCAAATTGTGTCAATGTTTTATAGGTAAATATTTGTACTTTCCGAGTGCTATTTCTGGGTTGTGGTAGTTTTTTAGGGTTTCATTTGTGTATATCAGATCAAGACCCTGACAATTAAGTTTCTTAGAGTAGATTATTCTACTGTTTGGCATTTATATGCCCTACTGTTACAGTTTATTAGTAATAGGAAAGTGATAATGTAGTCACGATTGATCCTTTTTGTTTGGCTCGGGGTGGGAGGAGAAGCATGTTATTGTGAAGTACTCCAAAGTTAGCATAGGTGATCAAGTCAATCAGTCAAGTGTTTATGTAATGTCATTAGACTCCTGGAGCGGATTCTTAAGCACCTATATGCACATTTGCGAGGAAGTAAGCATATTGGCAATTGGCAGGCCTTCGAGATCAACTTATCGTGTGGAAAATATTTGAATATTATGTCCCTGCAACATGGGTTGCTTTTCTCTATTTCCTTGTACCATTTGCAATTCCCCTGCAGCAGAACTGGGCATGAGAGTTGATGTAATCTCTAGATGGGTATCGCTTGTTTGCTATAGTTATTGTACTCTCTCAGCAATTCTGCAGAAGGTTCTTGGATATTATTTCTCCTGGGTTGCTGCTTGTTAGTTGGTAAGGGAAAATTGCCTTTTCTTGCTTTTCTTACCTGAAGCTTTGGTTATGTTATCTTTAGCTTGGCATTTTTCTTTCAACAACTTAGACTTGCATGTTTGTGACAATCTTTTGGTCTAGTATTGCATAAGAATTTTTAATCTGATGTTGTTTGTGTTACTGCGGATACTATGTAGTCCTCGTTGTACGAGATGTTGCCTCTTCGCTCCAGATGGGTTTGTTAGATAGTTCACTTATTCCTTAATCAACGGTAAACAATGTTTTCTTTCTTTTTGGTTTTTCATGTGCTAAAGTTGGTCATTATTTGTGTAGGCTTCGAAGCTCTCTGTGGCTTCAATTTAAACCTCATCAGATTGCTGCTGGAGCTGCATACCTAGCTGCAAAATATTTGAATATGGATCTTGCTTCATGCCCTAATATTTGGTTGGAGTTCCAAACGCCGCCATTTATCCTTGAAGGTATGTTGGAGCTTGTTTCCATATGCAGTCTCCTTTACATTGCCATTAGTATTTGTTAAGCCGAATTCAGTTAATAAACCATTAAATTTGTTGTAAACTTGTCGAATCCCAACAAGTCATTTCCAAACATGTTTAAATGCTTATTGCGAGTTTGAATGGGTAACAGTAAACATTTTTTTAACAACTTGTGAGGCCAAACTGCTATTTTTTCAAATATATACCAAGATTCGTTTAGAGTACTTGATAATTTACTAAAATTTGAATGGGCCTTGGCCCCTGCCACCCCCTCCTCTGTCTGCTTGTGTACTCAAATGTGGTGATCGTAGCAGTGCTGGTATTTTACTGAATGACGAGTCTAATCTAACAAAGTCAACTTTACTGTTATTGGACTTTTTATGCTATGGGAAACTTCCGAGTATCACGTGTTTCAGTTTGGAAAATTTTTCTTGGTTGAAGTAACACAAGTTATTGTTAGAATGAAGAGGTCTGAAATGAACTGATTTGTGGAATGCATTTGGATCGACTTGTAAAATTATCGCTTTTATGTGATTTGTAAAACTCATGATGCCTCTAGCACATGCATCTATTACCGATTCTTTTCTAGAAAGTTGATATGGAAGCCCCCTTCATAATTTCGTTGATTTATTCCCTAAATTTTTGGTTAACATGCTATGACTACTGATGCCAGATGTAGCGCAGCAGTTGATGGAGCTGTTTTAGAGATTGCCGTCTTGTGGTCAGCTTGATGGTACATACTAGTTTTGTGGGTTCTAATGATAAGTTATTTACTGCGCTCCTTAAGACATGTTCCAACACCATCTCACCACACGCAGTCTGGAACCAACAAATTTGGCGTATGGGACCACGCCCGCGCCAATGTGGTGAGAGTGGAGTACTTGTGGCTGCCCCCAGGGTACAGGATAATTTCCCTGGTAGATATACTAGTCTTGTATTATTTTGGTTCATAGATCATTGGGGTTAGGTTTTTTAGTTCAAAAAATCTTCACCAGTATACTGGCCGTAGAGTAAGGACGTCGAAGGAGTTTGTTCCCATCATTCTCTCTCCGTTTTTTTGTTCTTCGTTTGAACTATTCGACCAGTCACACTTTGTTTACGAACGTGGGACTAATTTTCCATTGTTTGGTCCGTATCTATGTAACTGTTTCTGTTAGTAATTGACTCATTGCCATGGGCGACCACCTGCAGCATTCAACTGAACAATTCTTACATTTAGCTTTGATGGTTTTCTTTCATCAGGTAGCAAAATCAATGGCACCCTAAGGCTGTGTTTGGTTCTTGAATTTGATGAAGCATTTGTAGATTCTCGATCATAATTTTATTTTTTTTTAATGAAAAATTACTGTCAAGTATTCTTTTTAAAATGTAATGGAAATACCCTCGAATAACACCTTTTTATAATATTTATGTGTTTAGAATAGTAAAAATAGATTAAGAAATTTTGCACGGAAGGAATAATTGTTGATGAAGGATCTTAAAGATTTTTCCTAAATATTACTTTTGCCGATAAAAAAGAATTATTTTGCTTTTTCCTTTTTCTACCTCTGTTTTCTTTTTAACGTCCATATATGAGCAAAGATCCTGAATTTCCATAGCCCCTCGATTAATCTAGGGTGGGCCACTGCATAAAAAACTAAAATATGATGCTCTCTTGGAATTTTAGGCATTTTTATATAATTGCAATAAAATTTGATTACTATAATCTTTCAATGTTAATGGTCGTGCGACTAAAATCTTTAGTGGTGGACATTAGTCCACTAAGTTTGCACTCCGTGTGGTGTTAAACCCTGTGACTATTGTGGAGTAAAATATGTGAGTTCGCCAATTGAGTTGATTTTTCGAATTTGAAGAGCAACTCGAAAATTTGTTTTGAACTTATTGAACGGCTCAGTTTATTTTGTGCGATTCTAAGTGAGCTCCACATGCTCATCTGTGCATTGTCTTTGCACAGTCGATCGGTACCAGTATTTGAGTTCCTCGATGAATTATCATATGTACCGGCACGGTTCAAAGGCTACTAAAATTCATGTGTAAAAAATGTAAAAAAGTGAGTGTGAAGGCATATTTGAAAGTGGGGCTTTCTAAATTAGTACTTTTTGAAAAACTCTATTACGTTTTGTTTATCATTTTGTTCTCAACTTTCTACTTCAAATATTATAAAACAATTCTATGGTTCTGTTTATGTCTTGGATCTCCATTTAGATTATTTGATTGTATGAGGGAATAAAAAACTTGAGAAAAACTCGGGTGCAAATAGGGTATGGTCGACGTGGTATCCACGTAACACATCTGGGCCATTTAAAAATGAACCGACAGTTCGGATTGAAACATACTCTCTTTGTTTTTCATTTAAAAAAAAAAATTCGCTCAACATTTTAATCCGGACCATCAGTTGCATTTCTTTTCTTTTTTTAAATTCGCTCGCATGCTTGTGCGGTCTGAAATCGTGTTCAATCATGCTCTCAAGTGTCCAAAGGTTGGAGAGGGAAACTAGGAGGATAGGGGATCCCAATTCCCAAGTGCCATGACTATTCAATATTGAATCTTACACGTGTCCACTCAGTGAGTTGAGGTCTCTCTACACGTGGCACCAATTTACCGGCGAATCTCCCACCAAGTTGCATGTTCCAACTTTCTCTTGTTGACTGATCAAAAAAAAAAAAAAAAACTTTCTCTTGTTTATTTAGTGGTAGGCGCACCATACTTTTCCCTTTGCCACCAGAAATTCCATGCCCCACCGTTACATAAAAATCGTCGAGATACAGGAAGATTTTTCTCGAAAATGTCTACGAAAAAGAAATGAAAGTTGAAAGGTCTGTGCTTTCGGGTAACGGAGGCCCTATAGTCACTACACTATGTAATTAACAAATCTCAGTCATTCAAAGTATTTCGAATGGTTTGAATCTTAAATAAGCTATTCAAACAGTTTACTATTTAAGATCTAGACCGTCCAAAATAAAAATGGACAACTGAAATTCTTACTAACATGCTTGTAGTGAGTTGCTCATTACAAACTTTCCGGTTCCGTGCTTTTGAGGAAACCTTTTTTGGACCCTACTGCTTTTCATAAAACACACACCCCTCCATTTCTAATTCATTGCTGTTCGTAGACGATCAAACCCCCGACTGCCTCTTTAAGCTACTACATTTCAGTTTTAGCCCCTCAATTATTCATCTTTTTCTAGTTCATCCTTAAGCAATCGATTCAACCTATTGAATCCTTAAAATTACAGTATGAAATTATATGCACTTTGTCCAGTTTTGATATTTCCACCTATTTACTTGATGATAACCAATTCTTTGAAAATGTCGAAGGAACTATTGTCTATTGTTCTCAATCATAAAAAACTACTCCTATATTTTGAAAGTGTTATTTCGTTCAACTTTTTATTTAAATTAAGGAACAACTGAATATTGTATTGTATAAATATGACTAAAACTATTTTTTTCCCCTAACATCATGTCTATAGGGACACAAGAATCCATATATATAAGCCATATTCATATTTATCTTTTATCTGACGTACAACTCATACTATTAGGCTATAAATTTTTGTCATTGAGCACCAGATTAGTGATGATAACAAGTCATAATTTATCTCCAATAACAAAAAGTCACCATCTTCTATTAATAAATAGATGAGGAAACCAAAATCTGACTAAGAGAATATCAATTTCAAAGGTCTAAGATTTTGCTAAAATGGAAATTCTATCAAACCAAGTGGGCATCCACTTGATTATATGGGATTCCTATTTTAACAAATAGGAAACAAAGTATTAATCGGATAATAATTGAGAGATTAAGGACGAAATAAAAAGAAACTAGATAGTTGAGGGGTGGAAAAGATAAGGGAACCGACCACCGTGTACCGATAGCATTGCTGGCGCCGTTGTGAGCTCCAAACGATCGATCCAAGCCGTTCATCCTTCTTAGAATTGAATTTCGAGTAGGTTTTATGCGAGAATTGAGGCAGTCAGACGGCTATATGAGCTCAATCCAAAATCAACCCCATTACATTCAAATTTTTGGATGAAATGAGGGTGATTTTGGATCGAGCTGATAAAGCCGTCCGATTGCCTCCATTCATACTAGGACCCACTCGGAATTTGATTCTGAGAAGGATGAACAGCTCAGATCAATTGTTTGGAACCCACAACGGTGTCGGCGACACTGTCAGTATGTGGATGGTACACGGTGGTCAGTTCCCATAGCAGCGTTCCGTTGAGGGGGGATAGCCGCATCTTTACGTCGTTGAGAAAACAAACGGAAACAGATCACCGAAAATAGAGAGAGAAAACCAGAGAGAGAGAGAGAGTCGTTCACGAATCTACGGTGTAGTCGGGCCTCTCATAGATTCTCTCCCTCCATTTCTCAACGCCAAAATCATCTTCCGCAAATCCAATTCACTCTTCCGAATCCGCATACCTACATATACGTAACAGATATATTTACATATTGATGTATCTCTCTTGTACTTGAATCTCAGAGGCTGTATTCAATCACCAAATGTTGTGTGGACTCGTATCATCACCATCTTCATCCAATCGAGACTAACTTAGGGTTTAGGATTTGAATTTTGAGGATTTAGAGATTGAAGATTGCAAATTTGAAATTGCTTTAGACGTAGGTGTATGAATATTTAGGATTGGGACAGGGATCATGTTGTCGAATCAGTTTCAGAACGGAATCGAGTCGGCGAAGCTCGCGTGGGCGCGGCTGCCGAATTCAGAGGAAGGCGAGGCAGACGAGGTCGGGGTCTCGAGGAAGGAAGACGGAAACCGAGTGGAGAGTCTCGATTATGAAGTTGTTGAGAATGACCACTACAGGGATGAACAGGTATAGCAGTTTAAATTTAGCTCTCTTTATGTGTATATCCAATGGTGGACCAGGAATTAGCATCAGTGATTTTGGTAGTTATCGACTAGAGGATAATAGGAAACTGTTGACTACAACAATGCCAAAGCTAAAATATTTATAAACTGAAATTACTAATACAACTTATTGCTGTGAACCTGTTTTCTTTGTTTGTTTGATGTTATCCTAGTGGATTGAGTAGAACAACTTCAATGAACTAACTAAAATATCAAAATTTAGCAACTTTGCTCCAATTTGAAAAAAATATTGCGTCTTCCAACTAGAGGCGATAAATTCCAGTTAGTTGTTCAAGTTTGGTTTGAAAACTTAAAGAGCTTCAAACATGTTCAAGCTTAGCTTGTTTTGCGAAACAAGCTAGTCTCAAACGAGCTTCGGACCAGCCGAAAACTTGGTTGTTCTCGAGTAGCGTGAATTTGTTTTACATCAAAAGCTGAACAAGCCGATTAGTAGCTTGGTTTGAAAGTTTGTAAAAAGAATAGATTGTTAATCTGACCACTGTTCGACCTCCAATTATCACGAACCCCAGGGAAATTAACTAAGGATAAATCCAGCAATTATGCGAACAGCCCAACCCTTGGACCGTACTACAGCCAACTATCTCTCCCTGAGGTGGGCTTTTACTCTTCTGGCTAAGCAAAAAATAGTTATGTCATTGTCAACTGTTTTTCACAAGAAAACTTTGTGCATCTTTTTTGGATAATGCCAATTACGAAATTACAATTCCGGTCTTAGCATTTTTATTACCGTTGAAATTGTTTGACTTTTTTTCAAACCTGCTCCCGGCGATCTTCAGATATTCACGACCAAGAAGTATTGGATTCTTGTTGAGATAGGCCCTAAATGAAGTTCAAAATTCAAGCTTTGTTTGTTTATGTAACTAACTAATCTTGAACGAGCTTTTAATGAACGAACACATGCTCAAACTCGAGTAACTCATTTGTTTATCAACCTACTTCCAATCGTATTCTTAAAAAGTCACATTCAAATTGCATAGGTGGGTTCTAACAAAAGGGAGAGAGATTGATAAAACTAGTGTCATAATTATGAATGATTGCCTAAATAAAATGTGAGTATCCCATTATTTGGCCATTTTCAAATTTGAAAAACCCTTTAAATATACACTAAAGAGCTTTAAAAGGGGGCGGTAGTTTTTTTTTCTTTTTTGCATCTGACGTCTCATGGTGCTCTAATATTGAAATAAAGATGGGACAATAGAGTAAGGTGCAAAAGAAAAAAAATGCAAACAATCCGCGGGGGCAGCCGCCCCACTGGACCTACTGTGGCTTCTGCCACCGTGAATATCACACACAAATATAGTATAGAGAAATGCTGTCATTGGATTTTTGTCACCATTTCATTCCACTGCTTAGTTGGTTGATTGTAATTTGTTTCATATTTTGGAGAAATTATGTGACTAAATAATTGAGGTGAGTCATATTTTGTCATGTATATGTTGAAGTAAATAGAAGTAATAAAAATGGATGATATGTATCAGCACTGATATATTATATATAGAACACAAGGGTCCGTTTGATTGGATGGAGTATACATAGAATTGGATTACAAACTTTAGGACCACATTTCTGGTGAATAATAGTTTACGGAGTGATTACATACCATTCCATAGCCAGTCACACAGAACAAGGGATATACCATACTTGGGATGTCCGGTGAGATTACAGATTACCTCATCCTATGGGAATATGTACTGTGACCATTAATGTGAACAATCAAACAGGTTGTATAGTGAGTAGATGACATGTCTCTGTGTTGAGTGTTAGAGTGGTATACTTTTATCATCTGATTCTTGGTATGAATTGCTACAGGCACAAAGAGGAAAGCTTTATGTAGGATATTACGTTGGAGTGAAATGGTTCTTTGCATTGCTCATTGGCATAGGTCAGTGGATTAGCTTCTGCCTTATGTTGCTTGTAATAGATCTTCCATGTCTCTTTCAATTCGTTGATGCTGAAGTGGAATATATGTCACTTATAATAACTCACTCTCTCTGTATTTCGTTTGGATTTTTTTTTTTTTTTTGCTGACAAGGTAAACTAGCTTCAAAAGGTACCTTGGAAAGGAAGCAATTTAAAGGGGCTTAAAAGCCTGCAATACCATGCAAATAGACATGAAATGCCACCAGACGTGTATCTTATGTAACCCCGTTATTTTAACTTCATTATGGAGAGCAGCATGAATGACCTGCCAACATTGTACTCTCTCAGAATAACACTTATTTAGTGAAGTATTTTTTTATCTTAGAAGCCTTTGTAGTTCCCTACGGAAATGCATCTTAAACTAACGAATCGGGGAGTTCTCTTTGCATACTTGCCTTAAAGGGATAAATTGGAGAAACTGACACGAGTGACGCACTAGTTGGAAACGTTGGGATGCTCTGGAATTTATGAATCATCTACAATGTTTTGCATGATTAACTGACTGGAGAGCTGCAACAAACTTAAGTTCCATTGCAAAAGAAGTAGCTATTGTTTTCTGAAAATATGAACATCAATCAGTTGAAGTTTTGGGTGAAGCTTGATGGGGATCAAAGTGAAGAGATTGTTTCTTGATGTAACTTGGGGATCAAATTTGCTACCTATCATTAATTTTTGGAAATTCAATGAGGCGGGTTTCGACGAGTTTGTGAATTTTACCATCATGGCTTTCGTCCTACCTATCCCTTTTCCAAATGTAAAAGTTCCCTTCTGATTTTTTCAGGAACTGGATTAGCTGCTGTCTTCATCAACATTTCCGTTGAAAACTTTGCTGGATGGAAGTTCTCGCTGACTTTTTCTTTAATTCAAAAGTCATACATCGCTGGGTTTCTTCTGTACATATTGATCAACTTGGTTTTAGTATTATCCTCGGCATTTATAATCACCAATTTTGCACCAGCAGCAGCAGGATCTGGTATTCCTGAGATTAAGGGTTATTTAAATGGTAAGCTGTACTTTTTGGGCCTTTCTGATTGCGTTGTCAATCGACAATGCCGAATTTTGCATAGTTTTATTGTATTTTAACTGGTTGCTGAATTCACTTAATTTTGCAGGAGTTGATACCCACGGTATTCTTCTATTCAGAACCTTAATTGGAAAGGTCTGATGGCATTTCCTGTATTTTTGGTGGACTGATGAGGATTTATGCATATAACCATCTCAGGCATATCATGTTCTTTATATTTTATAGATATTTGGAAGTATTGGTTCGGTAGGAGGTGGCCTAGCACTTGGCAAAGAAGGTCCTCTTGTTCACACTGGTGCTTGTATTGCTTCACTCCTTGGACAAGTAGGTACATTATCCTTTTGGAGTTACGAATTCTACTCTTATTCAAAGAAGTAAATATTAGTTGTGTTAGATTTGGTTACTTGTTGTCTCAAACGGATTCTATTGTTTGCAAATGAAATCTAAGGGTTTCTGTGAAGAAGCCATATCAAGATGCAGAGTTTGGATCAGTGAACATCTCTGAATTGAAGTAGCATTATTTTCATTTTACAATTTTTTTAATTCTGCTGCATGTTTCATTGACACCTGCACACCACAATTGTAAAGTCAAAAGTTTTGCTTGATTTTTTCAATTTGAATCATGTTTTTGAGCATTATTCCGGGTTACTTTTACCATCTTTTTTCTCGTGTCTTTCCAGTGGACTGAATTTTCTATTCATACATTCATTATTGATAAAACAGGGTGGATCAACGAAATATCATCTGAGTTCCAGGTGGCTACAATTTTTCAACAGTGACAGGGATCGGCGTGATCTTGTGAGTGGTTCAATGCTTGAAATCTAAAGTTGTGAAACTTGTCTATTTCTGAAAAGTTAACTCATTGTGAGCATTTGGATTTGTTCGCTTGTTTCTCCCCACCGAATCTGTTTTATGTGCTTGTTAGATTTCGTAAGTTGCTCAGTTATTATATCAAAATTCAAATATTCTTTTCATTGCAGTACATGCTTGCATGTTTTTTGGTTCTCTTTTCTGCTTTTGGGATATGAAAACACCCGTGTATTCAGTACCGAGTACCAACTTAAAGGATTGGAAGATCTGTACATCTAAGGCCAAGAGTCCAAGAACAACTTTCATTGTTGCTGTGTTGCATATGGACTGATACAACTAGCCTTTTGTGTCAGGAAAATTTTAACAAGCAGTTCTCATTGATTTTCTTGTTTAGCTTAGTTTTAGTTGGAAGACAAACTAGTGCTTATTATCAAGATGACCTTTCTCATTTAAAACTTAAATGTTTTTGGCATTTTCTCACACCAATTAAGTTGCACAAAAGTAAATTAACCCCTCCAAAAAAAGTTAAATAGCAGCATACAAGTGATGCTGGAATGCAAGTAAAGACCACTAAAGCATTTATTTTCCTCACTTGTGCAAGCCCTAAGGGTAGTAGTTTAAATGTAATCATTTGTTGTCTATCCTTGAATATAACTATGTCTATTAGTTGATTCTATGTTTGCAAAGTCGGCAGGGTAGTCTTTTATCTGTTCACATTGACAAATGTTCTCTCTACCTATACACATACATCTGTCATGCACCAGGCTTTGCCAGTATAATAAATGTTCTGTATTTGTTACAACATTTACATCCTGACCATGCAACAAGCTCACATGACATTTGTTCATTCTTTTACTTGAATCCAGATTTGTTACTTTTTAGAATGCAGCATTGTAGTATAATATTAGTACTTTTGTAGTATAATATTAGTACTTCTCTATGTGCTTTTTATGATTTCTCCAGTTCCTTCAACAACAAAGTTGATGTTTGTATGTTTAATTGGTCTGATTTTTTCAAAAGGTAACCTGTGGATGTGCAGCTGGAGTTGCTGCTGCTTTCAGAGCTCCAGTTGGTGGAGTGTTATTTGCATTGGAAGAAGTTACATCATGGTTAGTCTTTTACTTGAGTTAGCTTCTCTTTTTGTGCATATGCATACACACGTGTACTAGGTTACACAGACATGGGTGTCCAACCTGATGTTAGCACGACACAGCCATTCAATAAACCAATTTTCAAAAGGAGGACACATCTCGCCTTGGTCATGTCAAAAACTTATTGCATGTCACACTGGAACAAGGTTTGTGAGAACTAATGAAAAATGTGCCATGTGAAACTAATGAAACAAAGATCGTATATTTCACTCGTTAAACATAGGAGTACATGCATTTGCATATGTTTGAATGTGTGTGCTATGGCCATATAAAGACATACATGCTCACCTAACTTTGTATCCTAACTTTGTATCCACAATAGCACTTAAACCCCTTTTTATACGTGTGCACATATTGATGAGAGTGTTATTCATCTACATTAACTATATGTCTATATGGATTTGTTCTAGTTGTATATATGTAAAAGAGTTGAATGCATTATTATTTCATATTGATGTCAGGTGGAGGAGCCAACTTATGTGGCGTGTATTTTTCACTTCTGCCATAGTGGCGGTTGTGGTGCGTACTGCTATGGGATGGTGTAAGAGTGGAAAATGTGGACATTTTGGATCTGGTGGTTTCATAATATGGGACATCTCAGGGTTGGAATCTGAACGTTATTGTTGTCTTCTATAACAGCATCTGGTTTGAGTTTTTTCTGGCTTTCTAACCTACTTGTCTTTTCAGTGGCCAAGAGGATTACTCATTCGAGGAGTTATTGCCGATGGCAGTTATTGGTGTTATAGGAGGTCTTCTTGGTATGTGGTAGCTCATTAGAACACCATTCTTACTCCATGAAACATGTTTGTCAATTTCATTGCGTTCCATAGATGTTTTAAATATAGATGAATAATTTATACCCTCCTGCAGGAGCCTTATTCAATCAGCTTACACGTTATATTACTTCTTGGCGCCGAAATTACCTACACAAGAAAGGAAACCGGGTCAAAGTAAGCATCGAGTATATTGGGACTAGAACTTGTGGTGTGCCTTATGATTGTCCTGTTAATGCAATGATAGACTTGACTTCTTTTCCCCTTGCAGATTATTGAAGTGTGTCTCATCTCAGTGATAACATCAGTCATTTCATTCGGGTTACCCCTTTTTAGGAAATGCAGTCCCTGCCCCGAAGCAGACCCTAATTTTCCCATTGAATGCCCTCGGCCTCCTGGAATGTACGGGAATTATGTAAATGTACGTTTTGGAATTGATAGTTTTCTTTTTACTACTATATTGTGCCTGTCTTTAGGTCATTTCTTGCATTTAGTTTTCCATATGCGAACGAGTTTCAAAGTTTCATTGCGGAGGGTTCTTGAGTTGGCTGGTATGGATGATTCCAAAAACATTGCATACACTGGGCTGGCAGGAGGCCAATGGAGGTGGAATGGGTACACTTACAGCTGAGGTTATTTTAGAGGGGGAACAGAGTGGTGCTAAAGAGATTCTAAGCTTGCCTGAGTCTCATGACTCAGAGCCGTTTAAGAGGTTGCTGCGAGGGATAGGGACACTCAGAGTACGAAGTATCACATCTTGTCAGTGTCCATATGTATCTTCTTGTGAGAGCACCTCTATAAGACCAATCAAGGCCACCAAAGTCCCAAGAGGAGAGAATTCACTGAACCTTTTTAGTTCATCCTCCAAGCCATGGGTTCCCTAAGGATCACAAGTGAGGGCTACCATATGAAACTTAGGGGGTATGTTAGGCCTTGCTCCTAACCGAGACTGGCATGCAGCATCAGGTTGTCTTTAAATGGACTTTCAATGAATAATTATTTCCATACTTGCTCTTATGAATGAAGTAAATTAAGTAATTATTCTCATGTCTTAAAATTCCATCACCAATTGTGGATCTCTTATTTGAGTCCCCTTCTGCATTAACCTGTTTTCTCTTTATTGTATTTAATTTTTCTGTTTTGGGCAGTTTTTCTGTGGCAAGGACAAGGAATACAATGATCTTGCCACTATCTTCTTTAACACTCAGGTTTGGTAAATTTTGGTGGCTTTTATTGCTACTTTCTATGTCATCTTCATGAGCTTCCATTTCTAATGAGGCCTGCATTTTTGCATGTAGGATGATGCCATACGAAATTTGTTTAGTGCAAAAACAATTCATGAATACAGCGCCCAAAGCCTGTTGACCTTTCTGGTATTGTGCATCTTGATTTTAATCCTGCTTCGTCTGTATTTTAGAAAGGTCCCTTTGACTGAATTTATTCTCTAACCTGCTGCTGTGCTATTTACGTTTCATGTGAATTTCAGGAAGCAGAAATGCTAAAAACGCAAATTAAACTAAGAACAAAGTCTTTGTGGTCCATGAAAATAAATCCATCAGTGGATGGGTCCTTACTCTGTCAATTTCATGATGGATGGTTTTTGGGGGTCATTCATATGCATGCATACACAATCTGATTTTTCAGTTTCCTTTAGTGTTATTTTTCCTCCAATAAACATATATTAGTCGTCCACGTGTCATCCTAGTGAAGTTGATTTCCTGCTTGCTTTATATTTTTAACATGTGGATAATTTTGTATATCCATTTTTGGGATACCTTATTATTTAAAGGCTTTCCATAACTAGCAAATTCAAACATTTCACATCTCAATAGTCTGAGAGTTCAAGACAATTATATTGGCTGTGTTTGTTTAGATAGTTTAGTTTAGTTTTGATGATGTCATCAGGTGTAATGAGTGGAGAGAGACAGAGAGAGAAATGATGATGTCATCAAAACTAAACTGGGAAACGAACAAGGCCATTATTTTCTTGGGGAGACTTCAGTAATATTATTTTGTGTTTTTCAGGTTATGTTTTATACCTTAGCAGTGGTGACATTTGGAACTGCTGTTCCGGCCGGTCAATTCGTTCCTGGAATTATGATTGGATCAACGTATGGACGTCTTGTGGGCATGTTTGTTGTCAGCTTTTACAAGAAGCTTAACATTGAAGAGGGAACGTGAGTAGTAATTTCCTTTTTCTGTACTTTACTTACCAGTCGTTTATGCTCCTGTAGTCCTGTTATTGGAGCTAGCAAACCCATTTTCTTCATGTTGTTTAATGATGTGTGTATTGAGTTTGGGAAGATTGTGTAGCTTTAGATGTCTTTGCTCCATATATGCAGTTCCATTACCCTTGTTGGTTTGTGAGACTATTCTAATTGAGAGTCAGACATAACATTTTGCAACTTTCATATACAAACAATTTAACTTGGTACTGATTTCGTCATGTTTATGATATTGATATGTTGCCTCTTTATTAGATGCCTGGGCATTTGAACCTTTCAGTATTCAATTTTTCATTTTTTTGTTCTTACTTTCATTTTGGCTTTCAAGCTTTTGAAGCAAATCATTTCTCCTTTGGATAGAAGGCGATTCTTCTGCACAGCTTAGTTACTTCCAGTGGGTTCTTTCTTTTTTCCATCAGTTAATGTTCTCTTGGAAATGCTCGATTGAATATCTTGCTTTATGATGTAGTTTACTGCAGCTTGTAAACACAAACCATGGTTCCTGCAGCCCTGCCTCCTTGTTTACACTGTTTTAAAGACCTATGGGAACTTGTTTTAAGTATTTCATGTATTTTTACTGTTCATTAGTTTTGTAGACTTGGGTGTGCTATTCATCCTTATTTTTCTGTCAACCATTGCTTTTTGATTTTTTTTTTTCTTTTGGATCTGGTTTTGACATGTTAGTTTTCTGGTTTTGACACGTTATTTTTCTGGGTTTTACTTTCTTTTTTTTTTGGCAATGGTGGAATTCTAGATATGCTTTGCTAGGAGCTGCTTCCTTCCTTGGAGGTTCAATGAGGATGACAGTCTCACTTTGCGTTATTATGGTTGAAATTACGAATAACTTGAAGCTGCTACCTCTTATAATGCTCGTGCTTCTTATATCAAAGGTATGCTATTCAATTTTCTGCTGCATCTAGATATACCATGATAATATGGTAATTTTGGCCTGCAGGCTGTTGGTGATGCTTTCAATGAAGGTCTGTATGAAGAACAGGCTCGTTTGAGGGGCATTCCATTACTTGAATCTAGGCCAAAATACGAAATGCGAAAAATGCAGGCAAAGGAGGCTTGTGGGAATCAAAAGGTATCTGTTTTGAATGCTCTCAACTTCCATGTTTTTATAACTTGTGCAACCTACATGGGATTGCCTGAACCAAAGCCCCTCTAAAATTGTAGCTGGAGGAAATAAACAAAAGCTGGTGGGTGGTTCTTTTTCTCACCTCTTGTTATATGTATGTCGATATTTGGCTTTCTCTCACCTCTTAACTTGACCATAACTTCACGAAAACATATTGGATTTCATTTGCTATGCTTAGTTGCTGTTTCCAGTGTGTCAGAGCTTTCTTCTTCTATTTGTTTGTGTTCCCACTTCTGGCTTAACTTTTGCTGAACTCCCTACCTTTTGATAGGTTGTCTACTTCCCTCGTGTTATTAAGGTTGCCGATGTAGTCTCTATTTTGAAAAGCAACAATCACAATGGCTTCCCTGTAAGTTAAGCTTGTCCATTTCTTGCTCCTGTCCAATGTTCATCTGGTCTCTTACCTGATATTGCTTTTTCGCCACTCAGGTGATAGATCACACGAGAAGTGGAGAAACACTTGTTATTGGACTAGTGCTTCGGAGGTAAACATAATAAATCTGTCAAATTTCTGTGAACTTCCATTGCATATCACAGAAGAGAATATTACATTGATCTGAGAAGAGAATATTACATTGATCTGAGTGTCATATTAGGAGATTTTGTTGAAAGCTGAAGTAATTCAAGTATTTGATTTGCTATGCAGTCATTTATTAGTACTTCTACAATCAAAGGTAGATTTTCAGCACAGTCCGTTGCCCAGTGATACCGGAGGTGGTTCTTTCCCAATCAGGTAAGAGGAGACCTGATATTAGTTCTAGACTTCTATTGTTGCATGTTTAGTGGTGTTTTATTTAAATAAATAGATGCTCTTTATTCCAGGCACAATTTCAGTGAATTTGTCAAACCTGCTTCGAGCAAAGGGATATCCATTCATGATATTCGTCTAGGTCCAGATGACTTGGAAATGTACATAGATCTTGCACCATTTGTAAACCGCTCCCCATACATTGTTCCAGAAGACATGTCTTTGACAAAGGTGACAATGTTTGCACATGTTTTGTTTCTGCATGTGCGTCATATGCATGAATGATTACTGCTTCTTATGTGTCATCTAAATTGATGATTCCTTTTGCACAGGTTTATAATCTTTTCCGTCAACTGGGATTAAGGCATATATTTGTTGTTCCACGTGCTTCCCGTGTTATTGGTATGATTACCAGAAAGGATTTGTTAATTGAGGTATTTATGCTGGTCTATCCCCTTTCATGTCTATCCCCCTTTCATGATATAATTTAATGGTGCCGGCCTGCTGTGGTGATAAAAAGAAAGTGAAAATCTCTGTTTCAGGAGAATGAGGATCCGGCTACAGTGGAGCTTCAATCGACTAGTGTAAGGTCTCTATTCAGCTTGACCCATATTTGTCTGTCAAACTTTCGTATCCGTATTTGACCCATAATTATGTCATTCTGAGCTCCTTTTTTTTTTACTTGAATATTGCCTTCCATTTAGCATTAATCGGTGAACATAATCTGCGTAGCAAAAATGGCATTGGGGACTATTCATTATAAATTTTCCCTAGGAGTCAGAATTTAAGGACGGATGTTTTCTTTTTCCCTTATGGAACAAGATATTACAACAAAACCTTGAGGAAAGAACAAACAGCACGCTACAATGAGACCTACCCCTAGCTACGAAAACACAAAACACAGAACCAGAAGCAAAACTTAGCAACAACAGAAACAAACTAGAAATTGCAGAACACAAAATCAGGAATTCCCCACTCCAGAGCTATTCGAAGTATATCAGAAGACTTAGCCACATTCCTCCACGAGAGAGCACAGGACTTGATCTCTTCATAATCTGCCTCACGACAGATTCATAGTCATGCCCAACTTGCTGAAAACCCCTGCCATTTCTCTTTCCAAATATTTTATACACAATCAGCAAGATAAAGAAGGACAGCTTAGATGAAGCGTCCTCCTAAATTAGGAAGACTGATTGTAGAAAGTTGTTAGTGGACTAAGGCACGAAGCATTATCCTTTGATCTACTTTGGTGTCTCTATTCGGTCATAATCGGAGCAGATTGCCCCTATATTTGGAATAGCGTGATTATAGAAAATGATCCTACATGTATGCTATGAGGCTGCTACTCTGGCTTTACAATGTAATTTAAAACCATAAATTCAGTTTCTTCATTGTGTTTTACATATTTAGAGATTTTGGAAGCTCTTTTAACAATACATTTTTAACATATGCAGTCCTCCCACTTTCTCCCAAGGAACTGACCCTCGCGCAGTGAATTAGGTGCAGCTTTTGGATCTTGTATATCCAAGTATACTAGTGCTCCATCACCTATTACAATAAGAAAATACAAAAAGTGTAAATGAAAAAATAAAAATAAAAAAACAAAATTCTTGTAATTCTGAACAAGCTATGCAATGATTTTGCATTCTCTTTAGTTTTGAATTCATTAGCATATTCCTTATTTTCCCTTGTGTTTAAAAATTTTGGCAGAGATCGCTACGTAACAGAAGACATGGCGTGAGGAATGGAGAGGCAGAGCTCCCACTACTCAATGGTCTTCTAGTAGCTCAATAACATTCCTCCAGTTTACGACATTGTCTAAGCTTTCCCTTAAGAGTAATTTTTTCCCTTTGCCTCCACTATTTCTTTTTATTAGTAGATAGAAATCTGATTCTTTATCCAGTTATTTCTCTGTGAAAATGCTGGAGGGCTTAGAATTTGTGTCATCTGTGTAGATTTAGAGAGCTCTTGGTACCGTAGTGTAAATGGATCTCACACATGGACTATAGGAGTACTTTTATTTTTATACATTCTTGTGATGGGGAATGTGATATAGATAGTAAATTATTCCTTGAGGCTTGAGGGAGTTGTATATGGAAAATGAGGTATTCGATTTCAACAAGGGGACTCCTTGCATTTTGTACTAATAAATACTATAGGCATTTTGTTCCAATCTCTCTCTCTCTCTCATGTATGTATGTGTTTTTATTTCAGAATGTCTGTCCTACGTACATTGCTTAATGTTGCTACCTTCTGGTTCTTGTTATTCTAACTTAATGTTTGACTTCAAGTTTCCGTGGCCTGTTGTAATATTTTCTTTATGAAGGATCTTAGGTTGTGTTTGGTTTGGTTTTGGGTTTTGGTTTTTGTAATGATTAGAGGGAGAAATAGGGGTAATAATTAAAAAATAGGTATTAATGATTAGAGAGAGATAGAGAGAAAAATAAGAATAATATTTAAAAATAGGGGTAATAATTGAATAATGATTAGAGGGACCACTGATTTTGAATTGGAAACTGGAAACTGGGAACTATCCGAACAAGGCGTTAGTTTCGTTTGACAGCCTAATATAAGTTAAGTGCGATGGAGTTTCAGCTTGTGCGAATCCTCTCTAGTTGCAGTTCAAACACATTCTTAACATATGGTGTAATATTCTCTATATGTGGAGTAGTAGTCCATCCGTATATTCATTTGTTCGTCAAAAATTAAAAAAATGATAATAAGAAGAAAGGGTATAAGTATACAAATTCTGGTTTGTGACTATATGATAAGTATAGAGTAATATGCATAGTTACAATTCAGTTATGGTAATATTTGTGCTCCAAAAGTGATGAATCGATTGATAAGTCTAATCTCAATATCTTGATTTCGAATGGCAATGCATGAGGAGCCGTATATATGGCAGACAATAATACACGACCGTTCAGTTTTTGGGTAAAACTATTCATAAGACGTGCTATTAGTTCTTTGAATTTGGTTAGTGGGATTCCAGGAAAAATATTAATCATTACCCAATTCACAAGTATGTTAAAATTTAGAGATATATATATATATATATACACCGAACTTCCAATCCAAGCACCCGGATTTTTTTAAAATCCGGACCTCCACCTTCCCATGTTTTTTTTTTTTGAAAATCTGAACCGTTAGATGTGTTTAAAACGTGTTTTTAAGGTCCAACGCGAAGATTTGGCAAAAAAAAATACCCGGAAGGGCTTGATCAGGGCAATTTTTCACAAAAATGCTAATATAGCGTTTTTAAGAAAAACTGCCCCGATCAAGCCCTTCCGGGTATTTTTTTTTGCCAAATCCTCGCGTTGGACCTCAAAAACACGTTTTGAACACATCTAACGGTTCAGATTTTCAAAAAAAAACTGGGAAGGTGGAGGTCCGGACAATAGGTCCGGATTTTGGGTTTGAATAGGAAGCTTACTACATATATATATATATATATATTGGTGTGGAAATGAATTTATGAGAGTGAAAATTCTACTGGAGTTTTCAATATTTTGGCATTGTTTCTCTCTTAACCACCAGTAGAACCGTTGATAAAATTGCAGCCCATGTTAATTGGTCATATTTTAGCCCAATTGGTCATATGGGCCTGTAACCACGTCATTATTTTTCTTTTTTCTGTCAATTGATTGGAGACTTGAATGACCTCCCAAATGTCCACAAGGCTCACACTTATAATTCACGTGAACAAAATTGCATTTTCCTTAGTTGAATATAATTTAGTATGTTATGAAACCAAACAAATAATAAGAGCTGAAATAAATAAAGTGTTGGACACAAATATGTAGAAAGTTAGTCTTCTGGACTACTCAAATATTATTCAGAGTGGAATTTTGCTCTCTGTCTTTTATTTCTCTCTTGCTTGTGTGTATCACTTTTGGCTGGACGATACAATGTTATATAGCCAAATCTCAACCAAAACATTCAAGACTAGCACACACACCAAGGTCATCCATCTGTTTCTGATAACATTTATAACACTCCCCCTTGGATGACCAAAAACTAAAAATATGCCTCGTTAAAATCTTACCAAGGAAAAACCCAATGGGAAAAACCTTAGGTGAAGGAAAAATAGTACACAGTGAAAAATTGTCTATAGATTGCCTCATTAAAACCTTGCTAAGGAAAACTCAGTGGGACAAAACCTTAGACAAAGGAAAAATAGTACAATCGTTTATCTTTTAGCATTAATTACTCCCCCTCAACTTTCCATGATATGTCTTTGAGTCGGTGCATCCTAATACCGTTAACTAGCTTCTTGAATGTTGCGGTTGGTAATGTCTTTGTGAATAAATCTGCCAGATTATTGCTAGACGTATATGATGAACATCAATATCACTGTTTTTTGCAGATCATGAGTGTAGAAGAATTTTGGTGAAATATGTTTAGTTCTGTCTCCTTTGATATAACCAGCTTTAATCTGTGTGATACATGCGGCATTGTCTTCCTGTAATATGGTCGGATTATCTTTGATTGAAGATAATCCACATTTTTTCCGAATGTGTTGTATCATAGATCTCAACCAAACACATTCACGGCTTGTTTCATGAATCGCGATAATTTCAGAATGATTAGAAGAAATAACAGTCAACGTCTTCTTCACAGAACGCCATGAAATAGCAGTACCACCACAAGTGAACACATATCCTGTTTGTGACCGAGCTTTGTGTGGATTAGAAGAATAACCAGCATATGCATATCCGATTAATTGTGATTTCAATCCATTTGAATAAAATAAACTCAAATCAACCGTTCCTAGGAGATAACGAAATATGTGTTTAATTCCCTTCCAATGACATTGAGTTGGAGCTAAACTATATCGAGACAATAAGTTGGCTGAAAATGCAATATCTAGTCGTGTACAATTTGCCAAGTACATAAGTGCACCAATGGCACTCATATATGGTACTTCCGGACCAAGAATTTCTTCTCCTTCTTCTTGGGGATGAAATGGATCTTTGTTCACATCAAGTGATCGAACAATCATAGGAGTACTCAATGGATGTGTTTTATCCATGTAGAATTGCTTAAGGACCTTTTCCGTATATGTTGACTGGTGTACTAGAATATCAGTTGGTAAATGCTCGATTTGCAAGCTGAGACAAAACTTTGTTTTACTAAGATCTTTTATCTCAAACTCTTTCTTTAAATATTCGGCGGTTTTTATGAGCTCTTCCGGAGTTCCCACAAGATTTAAATCATCGACATAAGCCACAATAATTGCAAAACTAGAGTTTGATTTCTTACTAAAAATACATGGACAAATAGGATCATTTTCATATCCTTCCTTTAACAAGTAGTCGCTAAGGCATTTGTGCCACATACGACCAGATTGTTTCAACCCATATAAAGACTTTTGTAGTTTAACTGAATAAACACTTCGGGGTTTTGGACAGCATGCTTCAAGCATAGTATATCATTGGAGGACTTTCATGTATATGTCAGCATCTAGTGATCCATACAAGTATGTTGTCATAAAGTTCATCAGATGCATGTCTAGACATTCTGTAACTACCAAGCTAATAAAAAAACTGAATGTGATAGCGTCCATTACGGGAGAGTATGTCTCCTTATAATCAATTTCAGGTCTCTACAAGAAACCTTGTGCAACAAGTCGTGCTTTATATTGCACAACTTCATTTTACTCATTGCGTTTTTGCACAAACACCTATTTGTATCCCACAGGTTGTATTCCTTTAGGGATTTGTACTACAAGTCCAAATACTTCTTTGTTTGCGAGAGAGTTCAATTCTCCTTGAATTGCTCATTTCCACATTGGTCAATCAATTCTGCGTCGACATTCTTCGACAGTTTGTGGTTTACTTTACTTTCATCATCACTTTTAGTAATGTCAAGAGCAACCTTAAATGAAAACGCGTTGTTGACAACGGTTTTATTTCTTTCCAGCATTTCTCCCGTACTCATATAATGTATTGAGATCTCATTATTCTCAGGTACTTGTTCCATTTCAGGAAATAACTTTTCGGGAGATTTCTCTTCAGGAGATTCACAAGTGGGAGAAAATATTGATAAATTCATTCTTTCATTTGCGGGTTTAGCCTCTTCATGAGCTTTTACATTTATTAGCTTGATCCCCTCAGGAGTATCAGCTATTTCTGGGACTTCAATTTGTTTGCCTTGGGTTTTTCTCTTCTGGGAAATTTTATCTTTGGCACCAACAGGTCTTCCACGCTTTTGGCATGCTTTAGATTCATTAGCTGTTATATTAGTAATTTGTCATGTGGGAATTTCGATCCGTGTTGGGATATTAGCAGCTGGTAGATGAGACTTAGTTACTTTCTTTGCATCAATAAATGCATTTGCTAATTGATTTGCAATACTTTGCAAATGAATGATCCTTTGAACTTCTAGTTCATATTGATTAGTACGAGGATCAAGATGAGATAATGCCAAAAAATTCCAAGTAATTTCACATCGAGCTTTTGGTTTCGACTTATCTCCCCTTGATGGTGGGAAAACTGATTCATCAAAATGACAATCCTCAAAACGTACCTTAAACACATCGGCTATTAGGGGTTCAAGGTATCTAATGATAGATGCATAATCAAAACCAACATAAATCCCAAGCCTACGTTGTGGACCCATTTTAGTACGTTGGGGTGGTGCAATAGGCACATACACATCACAACCAAAAACTCTTAAGTGAGAGATATTCAGTTGTTGACCAAGAGCAATCTATGTGGGTGAATATTTATGATATGCAGTTGGTCTAACACGAATTAGAGATGCAGCATGTAAAATAGCATGTCCCCAAGCAGAAGCTGATAATTTTGTTTTCATAAGCAATGGTCGAGCAATTAACTGAATTCTTTTAATAAAAGATTCAACCAAACCATTATGGGTATAAGTGTGTGCAACACGATGCTCAATATCAATACCAATTGATATGTAGTAATCATTAAATGTTTGAGATGTGAACTCTCCAGCATTGTCAAGACGAATTGTTTTGATTTGATAGTCTGAGAACTGTGCTCTTAATCTAATGATTTGAGCAAGGAATCTAACAAATGCAACATTTTGTGTAGACAGTAAACAGGTATGTAACCATCTAGTTGAGGCATTAACTAGAATTATGAAATATCGAAATGGTCCACATGGTGGATGTATCGGCCCACAAATATCTCCTTATATTCTTTGTAAAAATGATGGTGATTCAACAATCACTTTGAAGATTGATGGTTTAATTATCAATTTCCTTTGTGAACAGGCATTACATGGTTAATTCTTGGGTAATAGAATCTTCTGGTTCTTTAACGAATGTCCTTGTAAATTTTCAACAATACGATGCATCATTATTGAACCTGGATGCCCAAGGCGATCATGCCATAACATAAAAAGTTTTGGGTTGGAGAACTTCGGTGCCATCACAGTATATGATTCAATTGTTCTAATCATCGTATAATATAACCCTAAAGATAATGTATAAATTTTTTCTAATACTAGCTTCCGGCCTGACACATTAGAAGTGATATACAAATATTCTTTTTTGCCTTTGTTTGTAGTTTCAATATGATAACCATTATGACGTATATCCATAAAACTTAACAGATTTCTTTTAGATCTGGTAGAATACAAAGCATTGCCAATAGTTAAATTTGTTCTGTTTGCTAGAACAATATTTACTCTTCCAGAGCCTTCAATTAGGTCTGTAGAACCTGATATTGTATTGAGATAAGCTTTTATCTTTGTTAAATGTTTGAAATATATGTAATATCGAAGAATAGTATGTGTCGTACCACTGTCTATCAGACAGATATCTTCACAATTTATCTTTACATTTGATAATGTCTCATTAGTATCCATGCTCCTAAATATAAAAAAAATACAAATTTAAAGATTTCATAAATAAGTAACTGAAACACATCTTGAAACTTTTATTCTAAAATCAAATACAACATGACATATCTCTTACAACATTATTGAAAGATAGATTAGTCCTTAGATTATTATTTCAAACATAAGCAAAGATACTTATTTAGTCCAAATGCATGGACCAATCAGGGTAGTCATCTCCATCATCAAAGAAATCATTTTTTGTCTCACTAGGTCCAGTAGGTAAATCAGACATATCAAAAGATAAAAAAATCAAAAGGTTTAGAAGGGTCAATTTGATTAACTTGATCAAGGAAATTGGTTTCAACTTATTTTCCTTTCCCCTTGATGGATGCTTGATAAAGATCAATCAAATGTTTTGGCGTACAATAGGTACATGACCAATGACCTTTCACTCCACATCTGTAACATGAATCTTCTGTATTCTTAAAAGGTTTAGCTTAAAAATCATTTCCCTTTCCTTGGGATACATCCGATCTATCCCACTTATTCAACTTCTGGGGAAAATCAGTTTTCTTGTTGGGCTTCTTGATGTGTCCTCCACGGACTTGGTAAGACCACTACGCCCCTGTCCGCATCCGCGCCCATGACCTCTGCCACGGCTGCGGCCACCTCTCTGATTGTGGAATAAGACTCTGTTTGCTTCTGGAAACGGCATAGATCTAGCTGGGCGAGACTCGTGATTTTTCATTAATAATTCATTATTTTGTTCAGTACCAGGAGACAAGATATCAAATCTGAGTATTTTTCATAGCCCCTCTGTCTATATGTTTGTGATAGATTCATGTCTTTGGGGTGAATCGTGGAATATGTCTTTTCTAACATATCCATTTTAGTAATTTTCTCCTCACACAGTCTCAAAAGTGAAACAATTCTGAATAGGGCAGAATTATACTCGCTAATCGATTTGTAATCTTCAAATCGTAGGTGCATCCAATGATAACGAACTCTAGGCAATATGACTGTCTTTTGGTGCCCATATCTTTCCTTCAGGTTGTTCCACAAAACTAGTGGGCTTTGACAGTGAGATACTCGGACTTCAGGTCTTCGTGGAGGTGATGTCGGATGAAGATCATGGCCCTTGCACGATCCTTCAAGGATGCACTATTACCATTTGTGATCGTTTTCCCGATTTCCATTGCACCTAGATGAATCTTTATGTCAAGGATCCATGACAAATAATTTCTTCCTGAAATGTCAAGGGCAGCAAATTCCAATTTTGTGTAGTTCGACATTGTCTATAAAAACAAGATACTTTGATTAGACAAATAGTTATGAAATGACATAAGTAAAAAAATCAGAGTATAAAATTCCCCTTCTTTCTTTTTTTTTTTTGACAAAATCTACCCTGAAATAGTCAGTGACAGGGCACTGTGAGAACTTTCTGTTGAAGAAGAAAAAATATCTTTTTTTTTCTTTTTTGTAGAAGGAAAAAACTTAAACTCCCTTTACAAAGGAGTATGGATCTACTCCTTGAATCAATTTCCAAATTTCCAAACAAATATAAATAAAAACTACTGTTACAAGAATTTTACCCTATTTAGTAATTGAAATTAGAGATACTAAATTTACTAACAAGATGATATATATGAATAAACCTGTTAATATCTACACAACCACTGGGGTTAGCTCAGTGGCTAAACTTGTGGTTTCCCTTAAGGAGGTCACGGGTTTGAGGCAGTGTGGTGGATTCAATATTTTGAAAACTCATCCACCTTGTTGCTAAAAATACTTTTGAGAATTTATTTTGGAAAATACTTCAGGTATTTTTTTTTTCATATTGTGTGAGTAAAGTACTTCGGGTACTTCTCTCATTTTTTTATTTGTTTGTCAAAATACTTTTGGTAAATATGACCAATAAATACTGCTGGTATTAAGAACTTGAATACTTCAGGTATTCAAAACTTAATAAATACTTCAAGTATTTATAATTAGTGGAATAGCAGAGAAAGGTGGAAACCATACTCTTCCATGTTGTCCTGCTTTTATAAGATTTTTTTTTTTATATAATGCAATTAAAACAAAATATGGACTTATTTTCCTTCACAAAACTGAAAAACAGAAGCTTTGAAATAAATTTGACAATCATCTATTGGATTCCTGATTTCAATCAATACACGTTTTCTTTTCTTTTGTTGGGTATATTCCATAAGTAAAAGAAATAATAAGAAGAACAGTATAATTGGTTCATGTACCTCTATCTCAGTAGGCTAGAGTCTCGTGCTGATAACGTGTTATGAAATCAAGCAAATAATAAGAGCTGAAATAAATATAAGTGTTGGACACAAATATGTAGAAAATTAGTCTTTTTGGACTACTCAAATATTATTCAGAGTGGTATTTTGCTCTCTGCCTTTTCTTTTTCTCTTGCTTGTGTGTATCACTTTTGGTTGGATGATACAATGCTATAGAGCCAAATCTCAACCAACACATTCAAGACTAGCACACACACCAAGGTCATCCTTCTGTTTCTGATAACATTTATAACATAGTCATAAGTGCTATTTTATAAAATTGAAAACTGAAAGCTGAAAACTGAAAATTAATTACTGAAAACTGAATGCTAAAATTTTTAAGCTGAAAAGCTGTTTGATAAAACAAATTAAGCACTGAATTAAAAAATAATTTTTTTGTTTTAATTGTCTCTTAATTTTATTAATGGTCATCATGTATTTGTGATAGTGGTGATTGGGAGGTGGTGAGGGTGGTGGCGAGGTGGCAGTGGAGTAATGGAGGTGGTGGAATGATGGTGAGTTGTGGTGACAGTAGAGTTATAGTGGTGTAATGTTGGTGGTGTAGTGGTGGTAATGTGATGGTTATGGTGTCGTGGTGGTGGTGGGCTAGGTGGAATGCTAGTGGTGGTGGTGAAGTGATGGCAGTGGCATAGCAATAGTAGTGGTGGTATATGGGTATCGGTGATAGTGGTGGTGGCGATATGGCAGTGGTGGTAGTTGTGGTGGTAGTGGTATAGCGGCGATGCAATGGTGGTGGTTTTGGTGGTGGTAGTGGTGGTGGTGGTTGTGGTTGTGGTGGTGGTGGTCTATGGGTACGGTGATAGTGGTGGTGGCGGTGTGGTAGTGGTGGTAGTTGTGGTGGTAGCGGCATGGCGGTGGTGCAATAGTGGTGGTTGTGGCATGGTGGTGGCGGTGGAGCAATGGTGGTGGTGTGGTTGTTGTTGTGGTGGTGGTATATGGGTAATATTGGCCGGCAGTGGTGGTGGTGGTGGTGGTGGTAGTTGTGGACTTGTGGTGGTAGTGTCATGGCGGCGGCAGTGGTGTAACGGTAGCGGTTGTGGTGGTAGCAGCATTGCGGTGGCGGTAGTGCAATGGTGGTGGTTGTGGTGGCGGCGGCAGAGGTGTGATGGTTTATTGTAAGCACATAGGAATTCAATTAAAAATAAGTAGCTCAAAACTACTTAATTTTTATCAATTTTTTAGCTTACATTTTAAGTGGCACTTAATCTGTTAAGTACTCCCTCCGTTCCTATTTGTTTGTCCCACCCTCTCTCTCTCTTGCCTTTTTTCAAATAAAAAAATTAACTACTTCAGTGTATCATTTTTCAAATTTTTTCGCCCCAAATTAAAGTACATAATGAGTACTTTAATTTGGTGTAAAAAAATTTGAAAAATGATACACAAAAACAATTTATTTTTTCATTTGAAAAGTGACACGATTTTTCGTAGAGGACAAATAAATAGGAACGGAGGGAGTAACATAAAATGTGGTTATCAAACCTATTTAATGACTTATTAATTAATTGATTCAGTTTTAAGTGTTGAATTTGTGTTATCAAACAAGGTCATACATATTGTATGAATGATTAATTTGGACATCGGTTTGTAAAACAAGTCCAAATGCCATTGTTTTTTTTTTTCTTTTGGTGAGTAACTTTTATATCGGGATTTACGAGATGAACGGTTGATATCTTCTGTCCAAATTCAAATAGGATCCCATCCCTAGAAGACTAAGGTTGTGTTTGGTTTGGTTTGGTTTGGATTTTGGTTTTTGTAATGATTAGATGGAAAAATAAAGATAATAATTAAAAACAAGGGTTAATAATTAGAGCGAGATAGAAAGAAAAATGTGAATAATATTTAGCAAATAAGAATAATGATCGGATAAAAATTAAGAAAATCGAGTCTCGAAATCCAAAGGAACATGGCCTAATAGTACCATACAACCAAATGACTAGGAAAAAAAAGAGAGGAGGTATTTCATGGTGATATAGGCACCATGTAACCATATCCACCACAATATGAGTATCAAAAGATATTTTAATAGTGGGGCCCGCCACTAAATATTCATACCGACAAATAAAGACACGAACTAGGGGTGTTGCACTCTTGTGATTTGATGATTTGATGTGGAGTAAGTTTATGCCAAAAAAAGCTTTTCTCTTAAAATATTTTAAAATAATAATAATAATTCTCCTTGAATAGACAAAAGACTAGTAATCCACGTGGCACATCACAATTCATGCCCACTCAACATTTCCTCAATAAATATATAAGCACTATAGTTTACTGATATAGATACAATAATAAGCTCGGATCTTGTAATTTTAATACTAGATTATGATGTTTCTTTTCCCTTTTTTAAGTTTAGTGGGGCATGAGCAAACTTGTCGTAGGGCACTACCAAATTAAAATATTTTATAATACAATTTCTGTCTCAAAATGTTTATTTGGTCCACAAAACAATGACTTAAAAATAATAAATTTTTTTGGCGAAAAAAATTTAAATTTAAAATTAAAAGAACTCATTGGTATCTAATAAATTGTTGAAATATAATTGCGAATTTTTCTCGGAAAAATTGGACTATTTAAGTTCTTATTTTGTTGACTGGACAAATATTTTGACATGAAACTCCAATTGGTAAAGTGGTCTTATCTCGAGACTTAGTGGTTTGCCCCCACTTAATGTTTCAGGTTGGATTCTCCTTGCCAGCAAACTCTTGAGGCCACTAGAAGTTATGTCTCGTCGTTACCTCTAAGGTTCCAAAATTAATCAAGTTGTGTGTAAACTGATCCAGATATCTAGTTATAAAAAGAACATTTTGACATGGAGTAAGTATTAGTCGATGGTTGTATAGGGTCAAATCAAAACTACAATTGTCAATAGAATAATAACTAAATCAAGATGATTATAATATTCATTAGTCTTCTTTATATATTGTTTAATATAACTATATAAGTACTATTCCCTTAGGCCTCGTTTGATTCGGGTATTAGGAGGGTGGGATTGGACTATTTTTGTCCAATCCCGTGTTATCCCTTGTTTGGTTCCGCAAAAATGGCATGGGATTAACAATCCCGGGACAAGTTTTATCCAATACGAATGGGATTACACAATACCTGGAGGGTGGTGGGATTGTTTAGTCCCAGATAAAATGAACGCGGAAGAAAAATCCACCAAATTGCAAAAATGCCACTTGTTTAATCCCGAAACGTAGTTTAGGGAACTAAACATGGGATTGGCCAAAACATGAGATATCCCAATGTTAATCCCGCATGAATCAAACAGGAGATTGTGTGAGATTCAGTACTAAATTAGTCCCAAAATAAATAGTCCAGGATTATCAATCCCAGGACTATTAATCCCACTTTTTTTAGTCCGCGAATCAAACGAGGCCTTAAAGAAAGCAAAAGTTAGGCCCCCTTCCCTAAGCATCTATGGTAGTATGATATGGAGATAAGATCACAAAAGAGCCTAGCAACTATGTTAAATTAATCATGACTAAAATACTAAAGGTTAATAAATTAATGTGGTTATTTTATTAATAATGTGTCTATATTTTATAATTAAATGAATAAAGAAATAAGAAGTGGTACAAAAGTCACCTGTCCGATTCCACACGCTTGTCCCACTTTGTGTCTTTATTTTCCTTTTTTACCTTTTCATGAAAATTGAAAATGGAGTACTAATTTTTTATCAAGTAAGAATGCAGTGGAATTTAGAATTCTTTCTAACTTTGTGGTAATATAGGGGTGCTTTTTGTCTTTTTCAAAAAAAATTGCATTTGTTAGTTTTGCATCGATTTTTTTTTGTGAATTATTGGTTAGTCAGTGAAGTCATCTGGCGCTAAATGATATTATACATTAAAAAAGCCTAACTTTTATATGAGCATAATTTTCTCAATTAAGAACGTAATTCCTAATTTAAGTTTTTTTTAATCAATAAACAAATAATTAGATACAGCTAAAATGATACACAAAATGTTTAAATTGACGCCTTTATTTTAATTTTACTTATTTTGTAATCTAAATTAATTGGGTCAAATGAGATATTTCTTCAAGTTTTTTAAGAATATCTAATACTTTTTTTAGGTAATTTTTAAAATTAATGTGGCCAGTCGACCCCGTATTGTAATAATGCATCGTCACTGCATATGTTCTAGGTATAGTTACAAAATCATTAAGCCAACTATCCCAATTAACATTGAACTTATTTTAGCATAATCTCGCCACATCAACAAAATTTCTACCATTATAATAATTAACCTAGCATCACTATGATCTCTTCATATGTTTAGAGAGAAAAATATTTTTTAACTTAATTTAGGACTATTGTAAATCGTTTTCTAATTAATTGGGGCCCACATGACCTGCCGTCCAGCTAAATGCAAATAATCATAAATTTGTATTATAAACTATATCAATAAGGTGGCATGCATGACACCATTTGTAAAGCTCTCTCTAATCCTACTTTGTTATCTCTAATTAATCTCTAATAATATAAAAACACCAAAGACCATTAAGGGAAATATTATTTAAATCCCAACTGAGATTCAAAGATGTGAGTTTACCATGATGATCAGGATCCCTTTTACTAAAAGAATTGTTTAATTATAAAAAATTAAATAAAAAAAAACTAGGGCTGCCTACTTTAATCTATGTCAAATGGATGCTATACACATATACGTGTAATTATTTATTCAGTGATTCTGGACATCACCAACATTCTGAGTCTTTACACTATTCATAATCATACACTATTGTGAGATTATATACAGATCTCCGAAAAAGAACTATAAAATTGGGACGGAGGGAGTATGATTCTCAATTGAAGAGTGCCATATTTTATTTTATTTTTTAGCGCCCAAACGGCTACAATCACTCAAATTCTCTTGAGCCCTTTTGTTGAAAAGAATACAACTATCGGGTACGGACAAGGGCGGATCTTAGAAGCGATTGGTGAGTTATAGCCCGGGGGGTTTCAAAAAATGGGAATTTTTTTTTTACATGTAAAATTTTATCCTACTAAATTTTAGCCCACCTCATATTTGTGTACAAATTGGGTTAGTTCAGGATAGATTTGTGTCCTGAATCCGTCCTTACGTATGAATTGACAAGGAATACAACCGAATACCATATATAGGTGGTAGAGAATAGAAACGAGTACACACAGAGAGTAGTGGAATTTTCACACAGAGAACACAAATCTCCACATATAAAACGGAAATGAAAAACGATACGATATACTACAAACAAAACGGAAATGAAAAACGATACGATATACTACAAACAAAATAAAAGATAGAACTCCACGCCGTCATGATCCACCTCCAACCCCATCACCGGCACCACGCTCTTCCACTGTCAACCCCCACCACGAACCACTGTTGTCCAAAACCACCAACCCCAAAAGTCGACCAGATCTCGCCAATTTCAACGGACACTTGACCAAATCTTGTTGATAACGGTAGACAAGGAACAACGGTGAATCCACGACGAATAAAGAAACCGGCACCAATAAAACTGGTAGAGTGTTAGAGAGGAGATGAAGAAGTAATGGAGGGAGGAGGATATCTCCAAAACCTCAAATTTTGAGAGAAACGCTGTGGATAGGTAAATCCCCATCTCCTGCCGCCGCAAAGGGTGGTGCAAATTGTGGAAGGGGAGGGAGATGGCTAGGGTTTTAGAAGTACAGAGAGAGAGTCTCGGCTAGAAAGACTATTTTGAATTAGTTTATTCTTTTTACTTATGGAGGAGTGCCATATACTCTCATACTTTTATTGATTATTTAGTGAAGTAAATTAGGAGTTTTCAAAAAAAAAAAAAAAGTGAAGTAAATTAGGGTGAAATTCCAAAGAGCAAGGGTAAAGGAACATTAATTTTGAGGGACTAAAATACATTTACTTTGAAATCAAAGAGATCAATTACTAAGTAAATACTTGAATTTGTATTAAGTATCATTAAACTTTTATAAACTTTCGGCACAAGTCATAAGGTAAAAATAATATGGGTGGTGCTAATGCCAAAACCGTTTTTATTTTTGCCAAAATTGTAGTACTTAAAATCTTATTCCATGAATAAGGTACAATCCTTTTATGCACTACAGTTTTGACACAAAAAAATGATTTTGGCATTATCATTTCCCAATAATATTTCTAGGTATAATTTAGATACCCTGTCTCGGTAAGTTGTTTTGTTTCTTGCGCACACAGTGGTGCTCTAGAAACACCCAATAATTTTTTAACACATAAGGGGAGCGATGAAGGTTTTTTTTTTTTTACTTGTTTATTTTTATTGGAAGTATATGCACTTTCATTCTTACTGATAAGTAGAGATGGGAACGAGGAGGGAAGGGGGTGGATACTATTACCTCCATCTCCAATCCCCAAACTCATATTAATCCCCATCCCATCTCCAGTCTCCACCAGAGTTTTTTTTTTAACCTCCATCCCCACCCTAATGCGAGGAACAGGGAAATATCCCCACAGGAAATCGGAGATCCAAAATTTCATTCAAATTATTAAAGCGAATACTAAAGTTGTATTGAAATCCAAAGTTAATGCCAAAAATGGTTCCCAAGAATAATTAAAATGTACCAAGTCACTTGTAGACACCCGAAAACTTATCAAGTATTTCCGATGATGAGGAAGACCAACCATGCATACCTCGAAACTCGGATCAAGGCTTGAACTCACCCAGATCACTCCAAACCACCCCAAACTCTTTCCAAGAAACCCTAACCAACCTAAAAGGCCAAAATACCCCTCCTCACAATAACTTAAAACAAACCACTGTGCTCAAAACACATTGAGAGCTCAAACTCTGATAAGTCAGCTTTTTGCAGAGCATCTCAAGATGATATTCTTTTGCATGGGGGGCATATTAGCCGTCGTAATGTTGCTTATAACCGTAGTACACTACCCCCCTTTTAAATCGACCATTATTTACCTAAACCCTATATTTATAATTCAAAATCAATTTTCCGTCCAATTCTCTCTCTATATAATCACCATTTCACCTCATTTTGCGAGTTTACCCAATGATTACCCCCAATCCACTCTCTCTCTCTCTAAAACTCCATTTCCAGAAGTTCTCTGCTATTACCACTTTTCAATTGAAGCTTTAACACTCAAAACCAAACAAAGCCACTTAATCATCCTTAAACCAAGCTCAAATACACCATCATCTGCCCAAACACTACCCAATGAAACCCACATCACCCTTTCTCTACCCAAAATGACCCACATTGTCCTTATAATCTAAGCTATAACTTGTTCATCCGTCAAAACACCAAGTTCAAGTCTTGATCAAAGCCAAAAGGTAGAAAAACCATGCAATGTGTTACAGGTTAGTCATCCCGAGGGAGGCCAGTAGGTTCATAAAGGTCTTTTATACCTTCTATGAGCTCACGAGGTCTTAACTATTCAAAGAAACAACTTTCAAAAGTTCCAGCTCAAAATTGTTTGAGCGCTCAATGCTTGTACTTCGAGCACTCAAACTGTTTTGACCTCTCTCCTGTCCTTGTGGTTTTTTTTATCCTTCTTAATGCTTATATCATCTATTCATGCCTTTTGGTTGTCTTACATGGTTCTAAATCAGTTTGAATCCCTTTGATCATCGAATAATGAGCTCAAAAGCCATGAAAATGGTGTTTATCTTGTATTTTTTATTTTTTTTATCATTTTTATGTTGGTATCATCATCTCTATGGCTTTTGTGGGTCCACCCATTCTTAAATCACTTGCACCACTCTTGATCATTGATCAAAGATCATAGTAAAAGCCATATAAATGATGTTTTATTGTTATCAAGCCATAAGCAATCATCTTTTATCAAGCAAGCAGCTGTAACATGCTCTGTCAACAATGATAAGAAAGTCCTAAGTTCATAACAGTATCAAAGAATGGTCAGAAACCACGACAGCTCATATCCCTTGAATAAGGTTTGAGCGCTTGAACTATAGCCATTGAGCGCTCAAACCCTGTTCTACTTTGTACTTATTTTTTGTTTATTTTAGCCCTATCTCATGCATTGAGTTCATTACTCTGTGTGTGTGTGTGTGTGTGTGTTGTGGAAATTATAACAGTCTGATCCTCTCCCATTCTCACTCTATCCATGCTTATATTGGGTTCAAAACATCAAGCTCATTCATACAAGTCATTTCATCAATGTTTATAGGATATCAATATTTTATGCATCATCATACATCATTTTGAACTTGTTTATGGTCCAAATGAGGGAAGAATGGCACAGAAACACTCAAATCTAGTAGATGGTTTGAGCGCTCAAACTGCCTTCTGGTCCATCAAGTATTTTCGTCATCCAAGCTTATCCACTGTACTCTGAGTGTTCTGGAATGCTTTTCAACATTGTGTCTTCATTCCCTCTGTACTGATTACTTCATTTGGTTCATGAATGAGTTCCAAACCCATGTTCACATAGCCATATCATTCTATTTAGCCATCCAAATGTTGTTTTTGAGCAAATAATAGTGATCAAATCATGTCTTTGACAAGTCAGAAACATTATAAGCATGTGTGGGTGAGAGGGTTTTGAGTGCTCAAACCTATGCTTTGATCACTCAAACTCTTGTCATGGATCAGATTGGTTTTGTTTCATAACAGCTTGTAGTGTCTTTTTTAGTCATTTTACTGTTATTCATTGTATACCAACAATGTCTTTTGTTATTTGTTGTCTTTCTTAGCTTATTCTTGTATTCCATCACCACTCATGTAGTTTGCAATACACATGTATACACCTTAATCCTTTGATGTGTTTATTATAGTTACTTGGCTCATATTCCCCATTACTTGTTCATGTTTGAGTTGCATGCATTTCATATAATTTCACAAAAGCCTAGTAGAGACCGCTCTTCAAGTCGGGCAAGGGGAATGCCATAAAACCCTTCCCCTCTCGTAACTGAGCTCCCAAACCTATGATAGTATGGTGATGTCGAGTCAGTATCCAAACCTTATCCAAAAGATGAGGCACGAGTCAATCGGGATCAATTCCTCGGGGATAATTCGCTAAAACCCAGGTGGCGACTCCAAATCGTTATCTCTAGAGGGGTGTTCACGTCACGCAAAAGTGCTACTACTGACTTGTTGTGTAATACCCGTCACGGATAAATAGTGTTTAATTCGCATTTTAGAGTTGTTATAGGGTTTGGGCTTAAAGTTAATAGCAAAGATAGTTGAGGGGAGAAGTGCAATATGACATTAGATATTTTTATTTTCTTTCTTTTTGGCTGATTGTAATCACACACACAGAGAGACAGAGAGAGAGAGAGAGAGAGAGAGAGAGAGAGAGAGAGAGAGAGAGGAAGAAGAAGAAGAAGAAGAAGGGGGGATGGGGAAAACCCCAAATTAAGGTATGAATTAGTGTTTAATTACCAAAATTCTTGAGTATGTTGTTCTTTTACAAGTTAATGAGGTCTTTTGCTTCTTATAAGAGTGATTTGGAGTTTGGTTTTGTGAAATTTGTGGAAAGGAAGTGAGGGGTTTCTTGACAGATTTTTTTGAAATTGAATCTACTATGGTTTTTGGTGAATTTATGGACGTGGTTCCTGTATTCGTAATTTTCTAGAATTTTTACTGTAGCTACCCATGCATGTCGTTAATGTTGTGTTAAATTTTCAGAATTTTATGAGAAACACAGAAAATATGAAAAATGTTCTACCGAGCTGCTGTCGGGTTCGCGTCTGTGCAGACAGCACTGACTCTCTTTGGGAAAATGAGCATAACTCATAACTCAAGTATCTGTTTTGCGAACCGCTTTTTGATTTGAAAACTAGACTCGTATATCTTCGATGCTATGTACGGTTTGTGCCTTGATTTCTTATAGGCAATAGCAGTTTTTGATTTGAAGTTGATGGTTGAGGAATTCTGAAAATCTGGGCAGCCTTTTGAGCTGAGTTTTTCTTGAAGTTTGCTATAGCTAGCATGATTAATGGATATGGGCTCTCGTGGGTCTTATGTATTGATAAGTTGGTGATGTTTTGGAGTTGGAATCGTTGGTAAATGTTGAGTAGGCGATTTTTAGTGAATTGTCGAAGGCGGACAGTTCCGCTGAATCTATAATCTCGTGTTTTGTTGTGTAACTTCTATTTAAGCGTTTGTGTTAATGTGTGAAAATAATCATATACTAATAGTGTTTAGCTTGTGATTAGGTGACAAGTCAGGTCATCGGGAGGTGTCAAAACTGTAAGTTTGGCATACTCCAGTCGAATCAAAGGTGAGTGTGTTTGACATGATTATGTGCAATAACATATAATTGTGTTGCTGATGTATTGTTGTGAAGACGGACATATAACTGTATTGATGATGTGTTGTTGTAAAGATGGATGTATATCATGTGACGATGACATGTTGTTGTGAAGATGGATGTATATCATGCTAATAGATGGTTTAGCTGTAGATATGCATGTATGTTGTGTGTGAAAGTTGGTATCTGCGAAGGGGCTGTGGATTGGATTACACCGCGAGTACGTTGTATCGGCTAGCTACAGGTGACAACGAGCAGGGTGTGCTCTCACAGTGACCTAGGATACGTAGGATGTGGCAGACGTGCCACTTGCATGTGATTGGTTATATACATGTTGATAGTTGTTGTATAAATACTGCTATGTTTTGGATTTTGATTTGGTTGTATCTTATTGAGCATTTCTATGTCTCACACACTCCTGGTTTTCCTTTATGGTTTTCCAGATAGTAGGGGCTGTAGAGGGGGTCCACTACCAGTCAACGTTTGGGGTGTTCAATTGATGTCAAGTGAATTTTAGACATGTTGTCATAAGAGAGTATTTAATGATTTGTAATGTGAAAGTGTTTTGAGCATATGTATTGTTTAAGTTATTTTTTAGTAGACGGTTGTTGGTGTTTGAAACTGTGGTTAACGTTGACACTTTTATTTAAATGATGAAGTCTTCCGCTGTGTTTTATTCTGAGATTTTGTAAGGTGATGTTGGGTCTTGTGTTGGAATGTCACGTGGCCGCACCGATTCGGGCCCACAACGGGTGCCGTTAGCGGGGCGGGGCGTGACATGTTGTTTTTGTTCTTTTTCTTTTTTTGTTTTTGGTTTCTAGGTAGATTAAAATTTCACTCAAAAGTGTCACATAAAAGAAGCAAAGGGAAAACCTTTATTGCACAACCAACCAACAGGACTCAAACTAAGCTATAATCTTTGCCAGGGCAGAATCAAACAACCAAAACAAGGAGCATCAATTAATTACACCGTGTTCAAAAAGAAAATTCACATCTGGGGACAATTAATTAGAGAAAACTTAGAACAGCATATTTCAGACTCAACTACTAAACCCAAGTTGTTATTTTCTCGAGAAACAATGATACTATAGGTGGCTAAGGCCTTGTTCTTCAATAGATTTTAGGTACATAAAATCTCACATTTTATGATACTATAATCTCAACATAAAATGTAAAAGTGATTTTATGAGATTCTCATAAAATCCTTCTAAAATCTATAGAAAAATCACTACATTTTACTAATTGGGAAAAAAAATTCATTTTATCACCCCTCCATAAATTTTTTATTTTATAAAATTTTCATAAAATTTACCTAAAATCTATCGGAGAACGAGGCTTAAAGAGCACCGAATAATTACTCGGGTGAAGAAAGTAACGGGGGATGAGGGGTTTCATGTGCAACGGTCACGAATGGAGCCACGTCGGCATTGCGATGTAGCACGTGGGGAGTACACGTGGCACTGCTTTCGGATTTTTACGATAGGGAGAGAGAGTGTGTGAAAGGAACTCAGAAGCGACAAAAAGCAAAAGTGGATTTTGGTGGGTCAACTAACCTTTTCATGTGGGCCCCACTTAATCTAACGTGTCCACTTCTCTTAAAAACAGCCATTCTTTTAGGGAGAGTTTGGCTAAATTTGGTTTTTTGGTTTATTGGATTATTTGATTTTGTCCTTATTCAATTTTTTTTTGCATTTGTTAGTTTTCGGTTGATTTTTTTTGAGGTTTTAGCACATCCGACGAGAGGAATCTAAAAAGTATAAAATTATTAAGCAAACTTTAAAGTTTTGTGAATAAAGACAAAAATAAACCAAGGTGGATTATTGGTTTTGGTTTTTTGGTTTATTTTTTGTTTTTATTCACAAAACTTTAAGTTTTTAATAATTTTATACTTTGGGGATTTTCTACCACGTGCCTAAAAAACCTCAAAAAAATCAACCTAAAAACTAACAAACGAAAAAAAAAAAAAAATCAATAAGCGACAAAATCAAATAATCCAATAAATCAAAAAACCAAATTTAGCCAAAGCACCCCTTACTCTGGGTTATTCTAGGGTGACAGTGGCCATTCACCCAGGCCCAGTCAAACTGGACGTAAGTTGCAAATAATGTGAAATCATACATGTTTGATAGTGGCTCTCAAGGACCTGGGGTTGCTGCCTGCACAGCAGCGTGCTATGCACCCCATGGCGTGGCCGTGCCGGAATTTTTTTGACAATCGGAGATATTTACCACGTAGAGTTCGTCAGATACTGTAAGTGCACCAAAAATCAATTCGATCAGATATCGTTAAGTGCTTCATCAGAACACAAATACCTTTCAAAAAATGGAACACCAATGAACACAAACACTAGAACAAAACCGCTGAAGCTATGTTTTTTCAAGTCATTTGTGTTCCGATAAGGCACATAATCATATCTGATCGAGTTGATTTTTGATATATTTGTAGTACTCGACGAACTCTACGCGGTGAACGTCTATGATCGTCAAAAAAAATCCAACGCGGTTGCGTTATGGGGTGCTCAGCACGATGCTGTGCAGAGGCTGCATAGCAGCAACCCTATGTCACTCAAGTAAACAGTATTACTTGGTTAGGAAGTAAATATTGTAGCCTTATTTTGTTTCTATCCCTGACTTCAAAGTTAAGAACGGACTTAAGCTAGCTTTTTTAATGATGTATTGTGAGAGAATAATTTGTCTCGTAGAATGCAATAAATCTGTAGAAGTTAGTTTTGAGAATAGAATTGGACCAAGGTTGATGCCGAACAAAGTCTTGTAATGCTCCGATAAACATTGACATCACACATTATTGTGGAGTGAACTGGAATACAACTTGATTGTGCTCCGAGAGCATTAAATAGTTAGACTAAGTAAAGGTTTTTTATTATTATTATTATTATTATTATTATTATTATTATTATTATTATTATTATTATTATTATTATCGGAAACTAAATAAGTAGGGTTTATTCTTGAGATATTTGGTGAAAAAAACTGGTCCAAAAATATATCCATAAATATTCCAAGATGTATTTGAATGCGAATATATTAAGATTGATTCCACACACATGAATCCACGAACAAGTATAGGGTTTCATGTGCATTGGATGACTTTAAATACATTTGTGTCCAAATTTATCTATGAATATCTTTAATTATATAAAGCATTATAATACTTCGATACGCTTTTTGTCTAAATAAAACTTGCTCCAATCATCTGTTGCATATAGCGTTCAAAAAGAAATTATTAGCATTCAACCAGAAAGATGAATTATATACATTCGCATATCTTTAATTTATTCATGAAATAAACACTAGTAACAATGACTGATCCAAAATTTTATTGCAAACAGGATTTCCCAAAATCTCTGATGCAACACATCAATTGTCAACTAAATGTGACAGTGAACATATTATTGCAAAAAGCTATTCAGTCAAAAGAATATGAAGATTGAACACTAGATATATTATAAATAGTTATTTTAAAATTTGAATTCTCATATAAGATAGTTCGATTGATTGGTACCTTTTAAATTTTTTTTAACTAACATACGTGTCATCCATAAATCACAACCTTTTTAAATTTAGTACGTAGGGAGTATGTTGTATATAGAATTGAAATGGAAGAGAAGAGAGAGGCTTTAATTTTTAGTTGCGAGTCTCATCTAAAACACCCTTTTAAAAAACGCATGTAATGCTACAAATCATGAGATTACTTTACTGATTTAACTAATTAAGGTTTTATTTTGACTTGGATACGAGATTTAAAAAATATCGAATCAAAAATAAAAATTCAAGTGATGCCATATGTCGTTCTCAAGATTCTTTCCATGGTACATCAAGATACATTATTCTACAAAAATAGATAGGTAGATTAATTTTTTTTTTTTTATTGTTGATGACATATATAATAATTTAGGATCTAACGTGCTTATTTGCTTAAAATAATTAACAACTCAAAAGATGAAAACTATGTGACATAATAAACCTAAACAATCGTTACAGATGTCTAATTAAGCTATAATATCTTGTGGTTTATAAACCAAATAAATGGAATTTGAACATAAGTACATAACCAAAACAGGCACCTTAAGTGAGTGATCGGGGATGGAGTATGGACTTGAACGTTGGAAAACCACCACGGGGAGAAACGTAATTTCACAAATTATTGAGGCGATCCTTGTAATTACTACATGAAACCTTAAGGGGGGATACATGTAATTATCTCAAGATTTTACTGCTGCCAATGAACATGGAAAAGGGTGATTGGTATCCAATAAAACGACCTCTGCCACGTCGGAAAACAGGTTTTGGCACTTTTTACATGTGAACTCAAGTCAGCCACACGCGCGCGTGAACTAAAAAGTTCAACCTTCTAGAAAACAAATTGTGCCCCGCTGACTCTGGGCTGATTGTTTTTATGGCGAGTTTCTATTGCCGTATTTTCGATATTTTTTTGTATGGGTTTTTTTTATTGTCAGGTTAATAGGTTGACAATAAGAACATTTGAAGACAAAAAAAATATACATTCTTACACATTTATCACATATTTTTATACATTTTCACTTATTTTAATATATTTTTTAAATCTTAATGTCAGCCCAATAGGTTGTTTTTAAAATTTTCCTTCTTGTATTATTAGACTAAATCAGTATGTGAGATTGTGGAGTAAATGACATGTTGATTTAACAACTTGTAATTTAAGAATACCAAATAAAACTGAAATGAAAACTCAACCTTTATGCATCTGGAACACAACATGGTGATCTCAAGCACTCCAGTATCACACATTGTTTTTGTGTTCAAGGATTGTTGAATAATTACTATATGTGCAAAATCATGTGGTGGTATTTTTGGATCACAGTCGCGTGATGATCTGGAGCACTTCAACACCACACATAATTACTGTGCAAAGGGATTACTCAATAATTACTATTTGTGCACAATTTTGTGGTGGTACTTATGGAGCGCCGTCACATAGCTCTCCGATACTCAAACACTACACATCGTCATTGTACCCAAGGATTATTGAATAATTACTATCCGTGCATAATCATGAGGTGGTATATCTTGAACACAGTCACGTGGAGCTCTTGAATACTCCAACACCACACATCGTCACTTTAGTCAGGGATTACTGAATAATTATTATGTGCACAATCATGTGGTGGTTGAGATTCCTCCATCACCGTGCAACCACATGGAGTTTAGAACTAAGTGTGTTAGACTAAAGGTATCAAATGGCTACATTTCAAAGGCATTGAATAATCTCTCCTCTGTTAGTCTATTCTCGTTGCGCGGTGAAAAGGAAAACGTGACACAGACACCACTTACTCACCCCAAATGCATTCCAAACTAACTCTTACAGGTATGAGTTAAACTCTTCGATGTAAAAATTAGCTTAATGTGCATTTAATATGTGTGTATGATGTACTCATAGCATTGTTACGGTGAAAAAAGAGGGCAAATAGATCAAAGCACTGCACACAAATTCCCATTACGATATGTGGCTCACACACACGCTATACATTGTAGCTTGTGGGCACATGACGCGAGAGTGTGCAAAACTGCAAATATTTGGGTATTTGCGCGTGTGTTTAAAATTACTATTTCTGTATATTGTAATTATCCAACTTTTTGACCATGTGTTTTTGCCCTACATTTTTCGGTGCATATTGTGTGGAGAAACTATTCTGTGCATCATTGGCATATTGTGTGTGTGAGTGTGTTTTGTTTTTTTATTATCTGGGCATATTGTGTGTTTGACTAATGGAATCTTTTAAGTAAACGGGCTTCTATTATTTTATGCTTTGGCCAATTCTTTATACCATCAATAAAATATTGTGCTACTTTTGTGGTGGAAAGTTTGTTAATCAAATCCACTAGAGTAATTTAGCTCTTATTTAATTGTGGCATTGGAATCGATCACTTGAATATTTGTTATTTAACTCAACAAGGTTCTATTCACAAATTTGTTGATGATCTACATGAATGTTTTTTTATTGTATTCCTACTTTGAAGAGACTCCAAATTAAATACTAAATAAACAGATACAGGAAAATTCATTTAAAAGATGAGTTATTTTGTTCAGATACAAAGATGAATGAATTATTCTATTCCCCTCAAAAAATAAATGATGATTTATTTTCTTGAATTTAGTTTATGATTTTTAATTATCAGGATATCATACTACTCCACATTACCTTAATTTATGGAGTTGCTTTATTTGATGTGATTTTGGGTTGTTCCCTTGAATTTAACTCCTAATTTTGTGAGGTAACAAGCTAGCACGTCACCTTAATTTACAAGAGTATATCAATACTTTACTCTTTGTGTTCTATTGAATGGGTACACAATTAAGAATAACTACTAGGTGCTCCTAAAGTATAGTTACGTGGCGTTTTTAGATCATTCACTACGATTCTCCTTCTCTAGTTTTGGTTATATATATTTTGAAATGTAGTGTCCTCTTAAATGAAAAATAAAGTATTCCGTACACCAAATTAGTAAATTAAAAAAATACAAAAATGTTTTATCGATCAATTAAAAACTTGCACGATCTACTCTGAAAAATATTTTGAAAATGACGGCCATAAAAGTTCAGGAAACTATAATAAAATGTATGGATCACCCCTAAATGTGTTGTGGTTTAAGAATGGGTATTTTGATATGCTATGTGGCCATGTACAGGATGCAGAGAATAGCTCCACCCTCGAATGGGGCCCGCCCATTACCTTGGCTACATATCCGACACGTGGAGAGTAGGGTGACAATTAAATTAGGCTAAAGCTACGGTAATAATTTCAAAATCGGCAACTAGTGGAGTACTACACACACAAAAAATACTGTAGGAAGTAGGGCCCACACTTTTATCGGAATTTCCGTGACAGTGACTCTGAGAGTTTCTTCCTTTCCGACTCCAGCTGCCAATCGCATCTCCACCCTCGAATCAGAACCATCCAACGGTTAAGATCTTACACGCTTCTCAACAAACACCGAACCCCTCCGCCAGCTCGGACTTGTTGGGAATCTGGAGGCTTTTAATAATGTTATCGCCACGTCAGACACATCAATCCAATGGCAGATACAGTTCCATTTCTGTAGCTAGACTGATCGTGACCGTCGGATTCAATCATTTTGTACATTTTGTGGGACCGAGGTGTCGTTTAAAGAAATCAATTCTTGTTATTTTATCCGGATATGGGATAAAATAAACGTGGATGTGAAACCAGGAAAATTTGACTATGTATATATATATTTTTAAAAAAAGAGAATTTTGACTCGTTGGAACCGATATTTTTGTGCGGTCACCTTTAAAGGTACTTTCATTCAGCCCACCGGCTATAGACGGTAAGCACTCGTGTGAGTGCCATGACCAAAGGCTGCGTTTTCACAAAAAATTACGGTGTCCTCCAATTGTACAGTAGTAGTAATATAATGGGTATTATTTCCGCTAAATGATGGAGTACATTGTGCGGGACAAGAAGACCCTATTGTGCACTATGCGCCTCGTCCGGTTTTATGTTGCAAAAATGCACGATTTAGATCAAATCTAAGCAATAGTTATCACTTGGAGTTTGATTTGGTCCAACCCGTATATTTTCGTAACGGACAACCAGGTGAGTACGTGCGTGCATTGCAAGAAAAAAATTTGGGTTCCTATCGGGTATCACGTGGCTATGCCAAGCACAATCTCAGCCGTCCAAAAATGTTTTGGATAGATGAGATCGATTCCCTCTCTCTCCTCTTTTCCTCTCTCCTATTCCGGCCCGTTAGATTACATTTTGGACGGTTGAAATTGTCAAGCGGGTGCCACGTGAATAATAGCCCTCGGCACTAAAAAATTTCTCGCATTGCAGGCTCCCCAAATTGCATTTGGTGATGTATGTCAAGAGAATGAATTATGAAAAAATATGGAAAATGCAATAAAAAAAATTGCCAAAAACATACGGCAAAATACATCGGCCTGGATTTGCATCTGACGGGTGAGATCGGTTTGTCAGCTAAAGCGTTGAATCTTAGCCTTCCGCTAAGGTTTGGAGAGGTTTTATTTGGTGCTCCTGCAGCAATTAATAATTTCTCATCTTGTAAACTGGAAAAAGATGAGGGGATAAAGAGCAGGACAGAGAGAAGAGGAAAGAGAGAACGAAAGAGAAGAGCTCTGAAGCAGCAGAGAGCCGGAGGGAGAACTCCGATCTCCAATTTTCCGGCGCGTCGTCCATAAATTCAGGCGAATTGTACATATATATATATATATATATATATATATATCATATATGTAATGATTAGGGCGTAGAAATGGAGAGGAACAGAAAAGCGATCGAGAGAAATCAACTATGTCGCAGAAATTTCAGTTGAGAAGCGATTGTGAAGAATGAATGCGCGGTCTTGGATGTTGAAAATGAATGAATACATACGGAATTTGTTGGTAAAAGACTTGAGGCAAAATAATGAATTTGGTACCAAGCCAACCTTCTTCTGGCCAGGAGGAATATACCGGAGATGATTCCTTTTCTACTCCACCTTGGCCCTTGCTTGCTAGTCTTTCTTTTTGCCCATCTGGTGCTTGTTTTTCTCATAAATATTGTTGTGTTGATGACGATGAGAGAGAGAGAGAGAGAGAGAGAGAGAGATAGAGTTTTCTTGATGTGGGATAGGGTGCAAAATTGAGTTTTTTTTTGTGGAGTGAGATATTGCCTTGTTTTATTAATGATTTCTTTATAGTGTTGACAAAAGTAGGTTGTCGAAAAGGGCAGGCTCCAGTTCAAAAACCAAAAGAAGAAAAGGGCAAGGCTGTGTATTATTGTTGGTATCTTACCCGTGGCTTGGTTTTCGTACTCCATCACGGGGTAATAATGTAATAGCAACTTTAATTGACTATTTTAGCGACAATATAGGATAAAAAATTCTCTTTGAGAGATGTTCTACTTCTACCACAAGAAAGAGAGGGATTTGGGTTATCATAGTGACCTCAATTATGGATCTCATATAATCTGTATTTATGATACGAATTATACAATTTATCAGGACTGTTGAGTGGATCATTCACGTAAAAAATCATACTTAATTAGATATTGGTAACCTTATGTTCAGATACCATTTTTGTGGATGACTAATATCATTTGGAGAATATACTATAGAACAAATTTGTCTTAATTGTGTTTCTACCAATCACCAATGATCATAATTTTTTGTACTCATAATGTACTCAACATTCCTAAAAAATGAATAATTCTAATCCTAAATGAAGATTTCAGATGTTACACAATTGAGATCAGTAGGGGATGTAGTGACTTGGCTCACTACGGGAACCCTGAGTCCAAAAGGGAGGCCTGTGTTATTTTCCAAAGATTATGATGTCTGAGTGAGTTTATGCGTACACGAATCATTCCCAATTCGGTCGAGAGCATACCATCAACATTGAAACTAAAGAATTCATAAGAAAATATATTTTACTATCTAAGGGAATGACTACAATATGCACCTAATAAAAGTGTATACCATATGCACCTATTTATGGTCTATATTGTTCTATCCCATAACAATCGTAACATTTTTTAGCGTCTCGTAACTTTTATATTAAAAATTCGTAACTTATTTACAAGAATATGATTCAAAATATTTTGGTGCGTATTGTAATTTTTACTGATCAGTATATGCTTTCTGATCTGTCTATTTCCGTCTCTCTCTCTCTCCCCCCCACCAATGCAAGCTCCTCGTCCTTTCCTCCTCCTCCTCCTCCTCCTCCTCCTCCTCTCTCTCTCTCTCTCTCTCTCTCTCTCTCATATGGATCCATCTCTCATTTGTCCAATTCTTTCTCAAGGATCTCTATAAATAAAAGTATTTAAGGAGAGGGAATCATTCTACCAGTATATCTCAAGGATCTTTGTGTTTGTGTCTAATGATGGAAGATGGTGAAATGAAGAAGATGTATCTTTCCTAGGTGCTTCAACTGATTGCATCATTTTGTTGTTCTCTGTAATTTTTGAACCCGTGAATTTCCTGTTTTAGAGGAATGATTGAGTTCTTTAAACATAGAGATTGAAATAAAGAATTATGATTGGAGTGTGTTGGATACTTTAAGGCTTCAAGTTTAAGCTTATTGCAACACTCGATATAGACTTATACCCTTTTAAAAAAAAAGAAGACTTATCCGAATACTATATATCTACAGAACAGTATATGCGCACACGTTCATCATTAGTGTTGCAATCACATTTAACTTATAAGTTTGTGTTGGTAGATAAACTACTCAATTTTTGTTCTTTTAGTATATTTTATTGAGAAAATCCACCCTCACTAAGGCAATAATACTTAATAAAAGTACATTGGAGTGTTTGAGAATCTCGTTTTTATTTTATTTTTTACATGTTGTACATTTTTGCTTTTTTAGATTATGACCAGAATGTATTACGAATTTGTAGAGTGATTGGGAGATAATATATTCTGTAAGTCTTTTGTTAATCAAAATTTTTAAAAATGAAAAATGAGAAGTTAAAAAGTTCCTCAGACTCTAGTTTTAACTTTTTCTCTTTAGTGTTCGAAAATAAAAACTCATTTTCAAAGAATATGTTCCGAATGAATCTTCCAAACCATCTTGGTAGCTCTTTTAAAAACAATTAAAAAGTAGTGTAAAAACTTTTTCTCCACACTACGAAAGAGTTGTTTGAAAGAGTCATCACTTCTTTTAGCGGAATAGTAAATGGGATAGTAAATGTGTTTTACTCTTCACTTCAGGAGCGATAATTGTGAACCTTTATTTTTAAATATCCCAGCCAAAATGATAACTTAAATACAAATTCAAGTAATTCAAAATGAGATTTTGTATAATGTACGTCTTGATAGATAATTTAAGAGAGCTTTAAATTTCTTATGGCTATAAGAATGTTTTAGCTGAAATAAGTTAAGGTGAATGGGTTTTACATATGGAAAAAATTTCGGTAAAGAATTACTCCCTCCGTCAGATATTTTTTGTCCAGTTGCACTATTCACAAAACCTCAAAAAATTGTTTATCTTTACAAATGTATAATGTTATATATATTCACTATGGATCTTGTTTGATAGTTCTCGATGAATTCTATTAAACAAAGTTTTCAAAACTGTAAAAAAAACATTATCGATTGAAAGATATAAGCAATTGTAAAATGACACACATGCATGTAAATGGATAACAAATTTGGGATGGAGGGAGTATAAAGATTGTTTGATTAACGGTGATTATGTCATTTCGATTAGGGCTGAGCAGCTACCCAACCAACCCGCGCAAACTAATTGACCCGACCTGAGGACCATACGGGCACTTCAAACAAGTGATTTAGGGTGGTTCACGAGTTAGGAGATTAATTTTTATCGAGTTTTGGGCGGTTCACGGGTTGAGTACTCTGAGACCCAACCAACCCGACCTGACCCGACCATATAAAAAACACATGTTATTTTTCCAACCTTACACATGTAATGATCTCAATCCTCTCTCAATTTCTAACCCTAAATATCTTTCTCCTCCCATTTCCTAGCCCCCACACCACAAACCACCACAAATCTCTCTCTCTCTCTCTCTCTCTCTTTCTCTCTCTCTCTCTCTCTCTAAGATTGGAACCTCCTCCTTCACCAATCGTTCACCACCGCAACACGTCATCATCCACCACTGTCTAGTCATCCACCATCGTACCACTGTGATACCGTCCAATCGTCCACCACCGTGAGTTCGTAAGCTTCGCGATCAAGTTGCAGAATGTAGAGATCTTCGATGTCGTCCGGCTTCCATGGCTACCGACCCCCGCCGATCAACTTCTCTTATACTCTCTCACGAAGTCTCTCTCTCACAAGAATTCTTGTAAATTTTTGGGTGATTTCGATTTTTGTAAATTTTTGGGTTTGTTTACACTTTCCTACATTAGTGCTGGTGTTGGTGCTGTGTTTATTGTGTCGAATATGTTGATTTTATGGTGGGTTTTTTTTTTCTGCTCTTAGTAGCAACCCGATTAACCTGGCCAATCCGACCCGTGAAACCGAAACCCCACTTTCGGACGGTTCAGTCAATATCTTCGGTCGGTCTCGGGTCCAAATTTTTTTAACCCAACTAGCTCGGGTCGGGTGGCAGTTTGATGCCGAACCCGACCCGTGCTCATCCATAATTTCGATAGAGGCCTGATCTCAGGCTACCTCTCAGCAAGAAAGTATACTTACACACGTATTGCTTGAAATGTACTATAACAATCCGATAACCTAATTAATTCATAGTACGTGGCGCTTTAAGAGCTCTTCTTTGGGGGCAAAAGATTGCCTATATTGCTAAGTATAAATATAAGGATGCTAAGAGATCGATGCAATAAAACAAGATTCATGGCTGTCAAATAGAAGAAAAATGACATTATACCTTCGATGCAGTATGATCGATGCAATAAGACCCAGTTTTCTAAAGATTTTAACTATAAATCAATGAGTACTTTAATTTACTACGAAAAAAATTGAAAAATGATACACAGAACAACTTCATTATTTGGTTTGAAAAATCATGATTTTAGCACATAAGTTCTAAAATCTTTTGAAAAACTAATCCTAAAAAACAAGTTTCTTGGAATTTTCCGATAACGATTTTAATTAATGTATGATACTTTGCGCTTTTTGACTCTTCTCACAAAAGAAGTCCGGTAATACTTCATTAGTAGTATTAAGTATATTAAGATAGAACATGCAAGCTGACTGAGTTGGTTGGGTGCTTAGCTAAGTTCACCTAGGGTCGAGAGTTCATTAATTCTTGCCCATCGGCAACTAACTAAATTAACGTTCTAACATTTATGAACGGTTTGTATCATTATAAGATTTGTACGGTGGGACCCACAAATGGCGGTGGTGGAAAAATCATTAATATCTACATCAATTTATTGTCTTCCAAAAAAAAAAAAAGTAATAGGATCCTAGAGATGATAAGAATGCAAGATTTGTAAATTTCAAATTGAGAATGAATTACGACACCTTGTTTGTTTTCCTGTTTAATTTTAGTTTTAATTTCGATGATATCATTATTTTCTTTATTTTTTCTCCACTCATTACATCTGTTGACATCATCAAAACTAGACTAAACTATCTAATTAAACACAGCCGACATATCTTCAAAAATGGCGGCACTCGATGCATCTTTAATGTACTATGATTATGTTACACGTGCCATATGTGTTAGCTCGAGCTAGAGTAGCAGCGTGAAAACGTCGTTTGAAAAATATTTGACACTCTTAAATTGCACGATAGATTAGATTTACGTGTTTGAAAAATATTTGACACTCTTAAATTCCACGACAGATTAGATATTGAGGGCGGGGGCATCGAATCCTACTAAAAAATTATGTAACTTAACAAATCGAGATTATGAGTTTCATATTCGAAAAGCAAATGAATTAAATTACTGTAATCACGAAAATACTCTTTCAATAGGAAAATAATAAATACTTCTTCAATAGGAAAAGGGAAAATTTCACCTATCTCTGCTGAGGTTTCTAACAATTGCAAGGACCTCCCCTAAGGCTACTGAATTTCCACTGACCTCTCCTACTTTTGAAAATAAATGTCACATACCTCCCCTCCATTAAGTTTCGTTAGAAAAGCTAACGGAAAATGCTGATGTCAACCCCACCTCCCTCATCTCTTTTTATTTTAAATCTTAAAATATTTATAACTTATGTTTTATATATTCACTTTTTATGAAATTTATATATTTAAAATCTACTCGAAAAGATCTATAAAATGAGATCCATATTCAATGTGAAATTATGAAAAAATAAAATCTTATTTTTTCAATGGGAATTTTAATTCTAATGTTACATAATTTAAATTATTTTCAATGTGTAAGTCAAAATTTTACGCAAAAATTGTAATATCTCTGTTCCAAATTGTTTGCTCCTTTTGGAAATGCATGCATTTTACACGCAAAAAATAATGTACAAACATTAATTTTTTTCAACAAACTTTATACCAATTTAAAGATCTTATTGAGAAAAAAAATGGTGTAATTGTTTTTTAAAAACGTTCTCATAGACACATTATTTTTTTAGTGTAAAATGTACGCACTCCCAAAAGGGGGGGCAAACAATTTGGAACAGAGGGAGTACGAAACATCATAAAATCTTCTTGTTTAAAAGTTTTGTTTTTTCCAAATATATTCTTAATTAAATGAACATGGTAAATTTGTAAGTCCATTTTTCTATTTAATGGTGACTTTGTCCCAATAAAATTTTAAATTTTCAATGCAAATTTTAATTATATTGTCTTTTTTTTTTGTCATTCGATATTCATCAATAAAGTTAGTTGTTAGATGTTAGTAAACTACAATGGTTGACCTCCTCTCCATAGGATTCGAGCTCAGAACCTTACAAAAAAAGTTGTAAGAATTTTGAGGTTTAAAATTGTGAGTTAAACATTGAAAATTTTAAATTATGTAGCATGATAATTCACATTGAAAATTAAAATTTTATTTTTTTCATAATTTCACATTGAATGTTGATCTTATTTTATATATCTTTTAAAGTAGATTTTAAATATATAAATTTCATAAAAAGTGAATATATATAAAAAAAAGTTATAAACATTTTAAGATTTAAAATAAAAAGAGGAGAATGAGGTGGCGCTGACATTAGCATTTTCCATTAGCTTTTCTAACGGAAGTTAACGGAGGGAGGTATGTGAGATTTATTTTCAAAAGTAGGGGAGGTTAGTGGAATTTTAGAAACTTTAAGGGAGGTTCTGGTAATTGTCAGAAACCTCAGGGGAGGTAGGTGAAATTTACCTATAGGAAAATAATAAATTTTCTATTAATTACGCGCACAATAAATTCAATATTTAAGGCCTATGAAACAAAATTAGTAAAAAAACTAAAACACAGATAACCTCTCGTTCAAATGGGGCCAGCGTACCCGTCACCATATCCGCCACGTGTACATAACTAGACACAATAAATATTGTGCTATAAAGTGAGAAAAGGGAAAATAATTTTCTACGATCGGCATCTACCAAAAAAACCCATGGGCCCCACGCTTTTCTCGGAACTTCCGTGACCGGTGACTCGAGTTTCCTCCTTTCGTTTTCTCACTCCCGCTGCCCATTCCCATCCTCGCCGTTCAATCCCCACAACCCGACGGTCCGGATCTTCCACGCGTCTCCACGCTACCTACCCCAATTCCAGCTCGGATATCTGGGGGTGCTTTAAATAATGTTATCTCAATATCAGATATCGATCGGACGGCGAGTGGAGTTCGCTTTTGGAACCGGACAGATCCAGGCCGTTGGATTTATCGATTTAAGGACTTGGTGTGGGACCCGTGGGTATTTTCGGAAATTTAATTATGATTGGGAGTATTTTATTCGGGTGAAAAAGGACGTGGAACCGAAATTATGGAAATTTGACTAAGCTGGAACCGATATTTCCTGCGGTCACCTAGATTCCTTGTGATTGTCATGTTGCTTTTACCGAGGTCTTTAATTTCACCGGTTGCAGCCGGTCACCGTACAAGGGGATTTCTGAATTTTTTTAATTCATTGTATAATTTAATACTCGTATAACAAATGCCGCCCCCACCTAGAGTAATTATTCAGTGTTTTAACTTCTTGGCGCATTAGTGAACCAACACCTAAGCTAAGTTCCTGCAATCCGTATCTCTGTTTAGTTTTAGTTTTAGTTTTGATAGCATCATCATTTTTTTTATTTTTCTTTATCTCTCTTTACTCATTACACCTACTGACATTATCAAAACTAAATTAAATTATCTAACCAAACACACCATATGTAATTGCCTTCATATTATTATTCTGAAGGTCATGGGTAGATTCAGTATTAAGGAAAAAAAAACAGAGAACCAAATAGGTTCTAAGGTTTGGACGAATTTATTATTTTAGTTTTTAAAAACTTTTGTTAGTTGTGTATTTGTTTTTTGATTAGTTTTGACTAAAGTAAATTGAGAAGTAAAAAATATTTTTGGAAACGAAAATAATTTGCGTGAAGCTCCTTTACTACAATCACTACAAAGCTGTTTCATGGACGGAAGAGTTCTTGGCTAAACGGCTCAAATTGGTTGAGTTATCGAACAAATTAAAATTCTGAGTCATAGGATATGAAGTTCATTGAATCTTTGTAACTATATATATTGCAAGTTGGGACGTTTGAAAAAACATGAAACTGCCCAAATTTGTTAAAATTATACTCCTATTTCATAAAATAAGAAACTTATTTGAAAATGCTATTTGAAATCCAATCCATTTGTTATAAAGATGAAAGCTTAAATGCATAATAGAATTTTATATTACAATGCACAAAAACGATCACAGGTCCATAACGTGTACGAAAAGAAATTTTTGTTAAGTATACTAAATGATTGGTTCAACAAATTTGTCAACAAACCATTAACTGTAAAGGTAGCAACTTAGATGCAAAATAAAAATCTGTATTTCAATTAACAGAATGATCACAGGTCCATAACGTGCGGAAATACAATTTTGATAACTAGATTAAATGATTGGTTCGACAAATTTGTCAAAAAAGCATTTACTGTGAAAATGGCGACTTAGATGCGCAATACAANTATCGCTGTATTAAAATGCACTACACGATCATGGGTCCATAACATGTGCGAGAAGACAATTTTGTTGAGCAGACTAAATGACTGATTCGAAAAATTTGTCAAAAAAAATCATTACTTGTAAAGATGGCGATTTAGATGCACAATACAAGTATTACAATGCACTAAATGATCATTTGTGCATAACACGTGCGAGAAGGCAACTTTGATAAGTAGACTAAATGATTGGTTCGATAAAATTTTCATGAAATCATTAATTGCAAAGATGGCAACTTACATGCGCTATAAAACTCTGTATTATAATGCACTAAATGATCATGGGTTCATAACACGTGTGAGAAGACAATTTTGATAAGTAGATTAAATTGATTGGTTCGAAAAATTTGTAAAAAAAAAATTTACTCTAAGTATGGTGGCTTAGACGCACAATATAACTTTGTATTACAATCCACTACGCGATCATGGATCCATAACATGTGCGAGAAGACAATTTCGTTAAATAGACTAAATAATTGGTTTGACAAATTTGTCAAAAAAAATCATTAACTGTAAATATGGCGACTTAGATGTGAAATAAATTTTGTATTACAATGAACTAAAATGATCATGGGTCAATAATATGCGCGAAAAGACAATTTTGTTAAGTAGACTGTTCAACAAATTTGACAACAAACCATTATCTGTAAAGATGGCAGCTTAGATGTGCAATAAAACTTTGTATTATAGTGCACAAAACGATCACGGGTCCAATAGGTGCGAAAAGACAATTTTGATAAGTAGAATAAATGATTGATTCGACAAATTTGTCAAAAAAACATTAGATGTAAAGATGATGGCTTAGATGCGCAATACAACTGTATCACAATACATTAAACAATCACTTGTGAATAACACATGCGAGAAGACAATTTCGATAAGTAGATTAAATTGATTGGTTCGACAAATTTATCAAAAAAACATTTACTGTAAATATGGCGGCTTAAATGCGCAATATAACGCTATATTACAATGCACTACACGATCATGGATCCACAACATGTGCGAGAAGACAATTTTGTTAAATAGACTAAATGATTGATTCGACAACTTTGTCAAAAAATCATCAACTGTAAAGATGTCGGCTTAAATGTGAAATAAATTATGTATTCCAATGTACTAAAATGATCATGGGTCAATAACATGTGTGAAAAGATAATTTTGTTAAGCAGACTAAGTGATTAGTTCGACAAATTTGTCAACAAACCATTAACTATAAAGATGGCAGCTTAGATGTACAATAAAACTCTGTATTACAATACACAGAATGATCACAGGTCCATAACATGTGAAAAAACAATTTGGTAAGTAGACTAAATGATTGATTTGATAAATTTGCCAAAAAAATCATTAATTGTAAAGATGACAGCTTAGATGCGCAATACAACTATGTATCACAATGCACTAAACAATCACTTGTGCATAAAACGTGCCAAAAGACAATTTTGTTAAGTAGACTAAATGATTGGTTCGACAAATTTGTTGAAAAACTAGTTATTGTAAATATGGTGGCTTAGATGCGCAATATAACGCTGTTACAATACACTACACGATCATGGTTCCATAAAATGTGAGAGAAGACAATTAAGTGAACTAAATGATTGATTCAACAAATTTGTCAAAAAATCATTATCTATAAAGATGGCAGCTTAGATGCGAAATAAATTTTGCATTACATTGCACTAAAATGATCACAGGTCCATAACATGTGCGAAATGACAATTTTACGAGGTAGACGAAATGATTGGTTCAAAAAAATTGTCCATAAACCATTAACTGCAAATATGACAACTTAGGTGCACAGTAAAACTCTGTATTACAATGCACGAAATGATCACGGGTCCATAACGTGCAAATAGACAATTTTGATAAGTAGGCTAAATGACTAATTCGATAGATTTGTCAAAAAATCATTAATTATAAAGATGACAACTTAGATGCGCAATAGAACTATGTATTACAATGCATTAAATAATCACTTGTGCATAACACGTGCGAGAAGACAATTTTGATAGGTAGACGACACATTTGTCAAAAAAATCATTAACTGTAAAGATTGCAGCTTAGATGCACAATATAACTCTATATTACAATGCACTACAAGATCATGGGTCTATAGCATGTGCGAAAAGACAAATTTGTTAAGTAGGCAAAATGGTTGGTTTGATAAATTTGTCAAAAAAAAAACCATTAATTGGAAAGATGGCGGCTTAGATGCGTAATATAACTTTGCATTACAATGAACTAATCGATCGTGTGCTCATAACATGTGTGTAAGATAATTTTGTTAAGTAGACTAAAAGATTGGTTCAACAAATTTGCACTATACGATCACGGGTCCAATAATATAGGGTTGCTCAAAAAATCGGTGAACTATGAATCCGGTCCAGTCTGAACCGATCCGTACCTTTTGGATTTTAATCGTAGATTAGTCGTCTAGACACGGATTCAAAAAAAAAAAAATCGTGACTTTTGGATCAGACACATATTTTGATTTCGAACCTGTGGATTAACTGATCCAGACCATAAGATTTTTATTAGACGTAATTTTTTTTAAATATGTAAATATATATAATTTTATCACTTCTGTAATTATGGTTATATAGATATTGTTAATTTAGCAAACTTACGATTTGGTTGTACTTTGTGATAATATAAGTTTGTGTCTTTGTTAGCATAGTTGTATAACTATCTGCCTTATTGCCTTTTTTGTTTTTTATTGGGATTTTAAACTTTGAACTTTTTATTTAATGCATCTGCTACTTGCTAGTGTCGTACTGCTTTTGTTTGTTATTTTTTCTAAATAAGTTGAAAATCCGCGAATTAATCCGAAATCGATCCGTGACTCGTGGTTCGGATTGGAACCGAACTGTAACACTTTTGGATCGGACACGGATTGTATTTTCAAAAAATCGTGACTCGTGAATTATGATTGGATTCATGCTGATCCGGACCGTGAGCACCTCTACCATAACATATGCGAAAAGACAATTTTGTTGTCAAAATAAAAGGTCCAAATGTACAGCATGTTGCTAACCTATAATGCGGGGACCGCAGAGAATTCAAGCCCTTATTTTTATACGCAGACCATATCGGTAGTGGAGTTAAACACGGAAGATTGTGGAGGAGGTTGAAACCGACACGTGTCAGTGCATTCGGAAGGCGACAGGGCTTTGCATCTAACGGACGTGGCTCTGCCATGTAGGAATCAAGGGTGATTCTCACCGTCAGATTTGTCGGGAAACGAAGGGCTCAGATCATTGTATGCCTCGAAAAGCAATGAATCTTAGCCTTCCACTAGGGTTTGCAGTGGGCATCGCCGAGAGTGAAATACCGATACCAAAAAGATGATGAGATAAAGAGCAGAAAAAGAGGAGAGGAGAGAGAGACAGAGAAAGAAGTTAAAGAGAGGACGAGAGGAGCACTGAAGCAGCACAGAGAACTAGAGAGAGAAAGAGAGAAGAAAGATTTGAGAAAGTTCTTCAATCGATTCATCTGGTTTCGGCCGGAGTTAACTCGGAATCTTGTAATTCCGGTTATCCGACGACTTTCCCGGTGAATTACGCTGTAGAACTTGTGATGCGATATAAAGTAGATAGATATCGTAATTTGTAACGATTAAGGTTTAGAAATGGACAGGAACAGAGAAGCGAGGAAATCGACGATGACGGCCTCGGCAAACAACGGTTTGTCTCGACGGCGACAACGGAGTAGCAGTTTTAGAGATTCTCCAGGTTCTGTATCTTGGTCAGATCTGTATTTGTGTGTCGATTTGAACATCGATCTGATTTTGATTGGGTTTTTTCTTGCTTTTGACGATTTTCTTGGTTTTGGTACAGAGGAAGAAGGTGGGGCCATGGAGATGTTACAGGAGACGACGGCGAGGTTACGAGATCGAGGAGGAGTGATGAAGAAGGATCGATCAGATCGGGAGAGGTTGAGTAGGAACAGGAAAAGGAGAGGAGGGGATAGTAGGTTGAATAACGGAGTAGGTGAGGAGAGTTCTGAAGAGAGCGTGAATGATGACGAGGAGGACGATTATGAAGATGATAGAGGCGGAGGCGGCGGTGGAGGAGGGGTGAGGATGTTCGCGCCGCCGCCGCCTAATCAAACGGCGTCGGTTTCGTTGGGGAATCATCAGTATGTGAACCGGAAGAGTTTTCCGCCTCCTGTTACTGCTGCGAAAGTTATTAGACCGGCGGTGGGGGGCCCGGGATGGAAACCGGCCGACCAAGTGATCGGTTTTTCAGTTCCGAGGAAAGCTCGATCAGGTGGCTAAAAGGACTCTCTGCAGTTTTTTGCCCTCTTCCCTCTCTTCCATCAGATTTGAGTCAAAGCTTGATTGGATGAAAAAACTTGAAAAAATCATTTGAAGCAGTTTTGATGGAAAAAAACTCGTGTAGCGTCCAGTCTCGACTTTTTTTCGTCCATTTTATCGAATTTTTGAAACAATTTCCCACGTTATTCCTAAAAGTTTTTATCATCAAATTTACAGAAAAACTCTCCTTTCCGGCCGTCAGATTTGAGGACAAGTTTGGGTCAAAGCTTGATTTGATTGGAAGAAGTCTAATGGTTTTGATGAAAAACTTCAACCATTTTTTCACGAGAAACTCCTGTACTCCAATCCGTACTCTTTTCATCCATTTCATCAAATTTCTGGAATTCTTAAATTTCAACCATAGTAGCAAAATCTTTTTTCACCAAAATTGCTGGAAAACTGTGTTTTTCTTGATTTGACGAAAGGATTGGAGCTCATCTTTGGCTCTTTTTTCTCCCAACTTTAAGTTTGATGGCAGGTTTGGTGAAGAAAATGGAGGAAAAATAGCTAATATTTGGTTCATGTGCCTTTTTCAGCGTCAGGCAAAAGGCCTCAAGAGTTCTCGATTTCTAATAGTGGAGTTGGACCAGACCAAATTAACCGGCAAACTTCGACTTCGCCGGTGAGGCTAACACCGTCGCCGTCTCCAGTCTCGCCGCCGTCTTCTTCCAATGCTCCAATTCGCAAAAAGATGGTCTGTTTTTTCTTTTTGCCCTCTTATCTTATCCTCTGAGCTGTTTTCTCAATTCACTAATAAGAATCTCTTTGTTTGTTTGGTTTAGAAGCCAAATGGGTCAAAGCCACGGCCACCCAAATCCGGATCGAAACCGTCGTCATCGAACCCAGAGGAGCTCGAGATAGAGATTGCAGAGGTTTTGTATGGAATGATGACTCAATCGCATAGTTCTTCGAAGAAGGAAAGCGATTCTGTTAATCTCGATATAAGAGAGACGAACAACAACAAATCGAGAGTTTCTTCTCCGATCTCTAACTCAACATCTCAGTTGCCGCAAAACTCGAGCTCCTCTGCTGCTCCTCCTCTCTCTGCTGTTGGTCCGTTTCTCGACCATTTTCAGCTCAATCGGTTCTTATATTATGCACCACAATTTACAGTCCATTGGATTGAGTGGTTTCTTCGGAAAGAAATAAAAGGGTTATGGTTTCTCATGGTATGAAACAAACAAACCTGAACCTAGATTTATACAAATTCCTCATCATTTCTGACATATTTGTCCAAACAATTGGTGAGATTCTCCTTTCAATTCTTTTCTTTTCTCGTACCCCTGGGGATTTGGATTGATGGGTTTGGCGAGAAAGAAATAATTGAGAGGAAAATCACCCCACTTGTTTGAATAATATTTTGTCAGAACTGATGAACAATGTGTGTAAATGCAAGTTCTATGTTGTTTCTCTCCATTTCTTACCCGAAAATGATATATGGTGAGAAAACGTGAACCTTTTCTTTCTCATGAATCACTCAATCCAAAGGGCTGATTTATATATTTATCTCTTACGTGTGTAAGGAAGAATTTGGCTGATTTTAGATTTTTTTGGTTGTTGGGTTCAAATCTGCAGCGCCAAAGAGGAAAAGGCCGCGGCAAGTAACTGACAATCAAGGTAGTAGTTTCAGTGTTCGACATAGCCCTGTTTCTTCGATGACAAAAGTCGAGGCCGATTTACCACCAAAGAAGGAAATTTCCTCCCCGAATGCAGCTGAAAACGGCATCGTTCCACTTGATTTTGCCAGTTCTCAGGTGGGTCCATCGCCATCGGAGCCGCCACCACGGGATTCAGGTCGGCCGGACGTGGGTCCGGCCAAGGAAGAGGCGGTTACGTCTCCAAAGAAGGAATCGCCTGTGGTTAGACCAGATAATGATCGTGAGGCTTCGACAATGACTAAAGCGTGAGAATTAAATTATAGTTTTTTGAATTTTCACAAATTTTCTTGCCACTTTTTTTTTTGGTTGTGGTCAAAGCGACTCTAAAGATTGTTGGATGTTTTTTCTTAATTAAATGTAGGGATTCAACAATCTCTGCTTTCTCTGCAATCGAAAGCCAGCGAGAAGAAAAATACGAAATAGATCTGATGGTGAGGATAATTTTTTTTTTTTAATCTGAGAGGATAAAGATTCATTTCAATCTTTTTTTGCCTCTTTTGATTTCAGTTTTTTTTTTTTTGTTGAAGTTTTGGTGGTTTTTTTTGAAATTTTTTTTTCTGCCTTGTTGTAGGCTCCGCCTCCACAGATGAGATCGTCACCAGAAAGGGAAGGAGAGATCAATTTTGTGTCAGTCTTGGAGCAGAAACCGTTGACTAAGAAGGAAGGTGAAAATGGCGTAAAAAGTGGGAAAGAAGAGAAGAATGTGGAGCCTGAGCAGAAAAGGGCGAAAGTGATAGCGGAAGAAGGTGAATTAGAGAAGAAACCAGTTGTGAATCCGGAGAGGAAGATTAATAATCTTCAGCTTGATTTGGAAAAGCAAGAAAGGGATGTCAGCGTATTAAGTGGGAACAAATTAAACCCAGATGTTCAGAAACCATTGCAGCCGCAACCACCGAAAGTCATCAAAGATGAGCCACCGCATACCGAAAGAGTCGGTGAGTGAAAATTTCTCAATTGGACATCTCTCATTTTCTTTTTTGGAGAAAATCTTTTTGGGGTTCTGAGTTTTTGGCTGTGGAAGTGAATTCTCTGTTGGAATTTAGAGTTCTCCTTTTATTATTATTATTATTATTATTATTATTATTATTATTATTATTATTATTATTATTATTATTATTATTATTATAGCAATCTGTTTTTGTCTGGGATTTCCGGCTTTCTGAGTTTTGCTTAAGTATACAAATTCTCCGGCGAATTTTTTTCCAGTTCTTTGTTTTTTGTTGTGTTTTTTTTTTTTTTGCTGACTCAGTGTTGCTTTCCAAAATTGGCAATTGATTCGCTTTTGGAAATTACTTCATTGGTTTTTGTAATAATCTGTTTTAGTTTGGGATTTTTGGCTTTGTGGGTTTTGCTTTATTGAGTTGAGATTGATGTCCGCTTTGCTTTGATGTATATATAGCTCAATCTGGCTCTTTGCCTTTGCCAATGTCTGTTGCTAGCTGGCCTGGAGGTCTTCCGCCAATGGGGTATGGTCAGATTCAGTTTTTTGATTTATAATTTATAATTTTCTCATTCCAATAATTCTATCAATATATCCATATCAGTGGCTTATGTACTGATCTCTTGCAAAATGTGTTATTTTTCTTATAGCAGATATATGGCACCTTTACAAGGAGTGGTATCAATGGACGGAAACACAGTATCTCCTGCACCAATACAGGTATCATATTAGCCTTTTTTTATTTTTTATTTTTAAGGTTTCAAACATTTTGGTGTTTTGTTAGAAATGAGATTTGATTTCTTCAAACGATGAATGGGAAATTTTTGCAGATTTTATCGGTTAATAGGTTTTCATTTGATTGTGTTTGGGTTATTTGATGCTTTCTTAAGTCTCTCTCAAATGCTCATGACTGTATCCGCATGTTCTTGTTCTCTGCATCTCTCTGTGCATTTGCAGCCGTTGTTCTCTCACCCAAGGCCTAAAAGGTGCGCAACGCATTGCTACATTGCTCGGAACATTCATTACCTCCAGCAATTCATGAAGATGAACCCATTCTGGCCTCCTCCAGCTGGTTCTGCTGCATCGTTGTTTGGGACCAAACCTTGCAACCTCAATCTTATGCCCTCTGCTGAATTGCAAGGAAACAATGCCACCGGTAAAATACTAAACTCTGTACAGGAAAAGAGTCAGGGGCTGTCGATCTTCCCTGGTCAGGCTGGTAAAGACAAAGGGTCTCAAGCTAACAACATTGCCGATGCACAGAGGAAGCAGCAACAAATTATGCTTCAGCAAGGTTTGCCCCCTGGAGCACCTAGCAATATTCTGGTACTTCCCTTCCTTCAACTACTGAACATTTCCTTGTTTGTTTACCTTTCCAGAAATAGTTTTCCAAAACTTTTCAGAAGACTGTATTTTGAAAACAGTCTCTATTCATTTCGGCTTTCGAGAATCACTTTTTTGATCAGTTTTGCTGAAATGCTTTTACGGATTTTTCTAGAAGAATGTAATTGCTCATAGTTCTCTTTCCAGACTTATTTTCACTTTTTCCGACAGTTTGGAAACATCATTTTAATGGTTTTCAGACAACAGGTACTTGATTTTGAAATTAGACTAGGTTTCAAAAACTATCGACCAATAAGTATTCATTTTTTTTGAAACTCCAAACAAAGAGAAAAATTTTGCGGCGTTCTCGTGTTTTAAATGATTTTTGAGAATTTGACTATCTTTAAAGTATCTTCAAAAATATCTTTTAAAATGGGGGTTTCTAAAGACTTCCTTAATATAACAATTTTCCAAATCCATAAACCAAAAATGTTTTCTGGATAATTCTGGAAAAAACTTATTCTGTAACTACATTCAAATAGGAATACTTAATCCGTTTTCGAATTTGATGGATCAATTATCTAATTAGTTTTTTTTTCTTTTTCCTCCCTGTCCCTAGCATGGACCTGCTTTCATATTCCCCTTGCAGCAGGCAGCAGCAGCAGCAGCTGCGACTGCTTCTGTTCGACCTGGATCTGTTAAGCCTCCTACTGCTTCAGGAAATGTTGCCTCAACCACTGCATCAACTTCTGCTTCTGCGAGTGGATCAACAACAGCACCCGCAGCTGCCACTGCAGTAACCTTCAATTACCCCAATATGCCCGCAAATGAAACTCAGTTTTTAGCCATATTACAGAACAACCCATACTCTTTTCCAATTCCATCTGTCGGAGCACCTCCCACATATCGAGGAACCCACGCTCAAGCCGTGCCTTTCTTCAACGGTTCTTTCTATTCTTCTCAGATGATGCACCCGGCTCAGCTCCAGCAGCAGCAGCAACAACAGCCGTCCACTCAGCAACAGAATACTTCCAGCGGTTCTTCTTCATCACAGAAGCATTTGCATAGTCAGCAGCAGCAGCAGAGACCCCAAGGCAGTAGTGGGAACAACCTGCATAACTTTCCTGCTCCGAAAAAGACAAATCAACACATGCCAAATGCTGAGGTGGGTGGTGAAGATAGTCCTTCGACTGCCGATAGTAGAGTTTCTCGTGCTTCAAAGGGTGTCTACAGTCAGAATTTCGCTGCAGTGCCAATGCCAATTCACTCCCAGAATTTTGCTTTGATGAGCCCTGCTCTCTCGGTTTTAGGTGGAGCTGCCAGTGGTGGTGGAAGTCAAGGTGAAAAGAAACAACAACAGGGTTTGAAGGCTGGAGTTGAATCTATAACCCCGACTTTTGCCATGTCATTTGGGTCAATGGGTGGCGTTGACATGTCATCGGTGGCACAAAATCATGCAGTGCTCCAGGGTCTACCAGAATCTACAAGGCATACCTTTCAAATGATGCAAGCTGCTGCCGCTGCCCAAAACGCACACCAGAAGAAGAGTTTCCGCGTCTCTGAGGAAGTTAAAACTGCCGCTGCCACCGGTGATTCCTCTAACAACGTGGATGAAGAGAAAAAGAACTTAGCGGTGAAGCCACCATCAACTGTTGGGCAGCAATCCATTGTTTTCTCAAGAACAGATTTACCAGACTCCATATCCACCCCTTCTTTGCGGTCCACGCGTTCCTCAACTACCCCTAATGCTATGGCCTCTGTGAATGCTCCTCCCAATGCTCCGCTGCAAGCTCAACTGCAGTTTCAGCAACATCAACAGCAGATGATGCACCAGCTTAAGCAACACCAACAACAGCAGCAGCAGCAGCAGTTCGCCACTGTGCGGAATAAGCCTCCGTCCACGAGTAATGGTAGTGTTTACAGTGATCACTTGGCGTCGTCCACTAAATTTCCAAATGGAATCTCTAATTTCCCGCAAAATCTTGTGCAAAGTAGCTGCAGCAGCAGTCCAGGTCAGTCCCATCAGTGGAAGAATTCTATGAAAACTGCCTCACAAGTCCCAACAACCGCATCATCACTGAAAAGTCCTCCTCAACAACAGACCAGAACCCAACACAATCAAACTCAAATTTCTTTTGGGGCTGCCCAAAAGCCAGCAACACCACCACCACCACAAGGGCAACAAGCTGCCGCTAGCCACCAGGCCCCATCTCCTCCAATGGCGGTCGGCTCTCCCACAACTTCCTCTATCTCCAAGGGTGCCAGTGGAAGCCCTAGGACAACAATCACGGCCGCTTCAGCTACCAGTAAGTCTGCCCAACCTTCTACATTGGCGTCATCTCAGCCACCCAAGAACACGACGTCAGTTGGCAGCAGAAATGTTTCATCAGTACTTAGCAGCAATTCTCATGTTACCTCTTTCTCAAACACCTCAGCGAAGCCTCAAATTCCACAGCAGCAGCAGCAGCAGATGTACATCCCTCATTTTATGCAAGCCCCAGTCCCAAATCAACAGCCACAGTTTTATCTGCAGCAAAGACGACGCTTAGAACAATCACAACCAGTTTCTTCCGCGACATCATCTTCAACTGGGATGTTGTCGCTTTCTTCTCCTGTTACAGGATCTAATGCAAGCACTTCTGATGCAAAAGCAGCAGCTGCTTCTGCCACCTCTGCTGCTGCAAGCAATTTGAAAGGTGGTGCGTTGCCGTCGCACCACCTTTCAGCTGTGCCCCCAGGTTTCTCTTATGTTCATGCTGTTCCTTCTCCGGGTCAGGTTAAACCGGCTGAGCAGAAACAACCTGCTGGTGAGTAGTTTTTTGCGTCTTTTGCTAGTACTTGATTACATTGCATTCGTTTTCTTGTTTTATAGCCCATTTTGATCGTTGATTTGGTAAGAAATGAAAGATAAATTAGAATCGTGTTTGGATTATAAATTCGGTGAGAAATGGCGAGAGAGGATTCCTTTTTTGCCAGTTTCTTGACCAAAAATGTTGAGATGGGTTAGAAAAAAACTGATTTTGTTTTGTTTTTCCTCCAAATTGTTGAAATTGCCCATTACTCGCATCTCTATGTTTGAGTTCTTATTCATCCAAATAGATTAGTGAGGGAAAAATCAGTAACTTCTCTTTAGAAAGACATGATAACCGTTTCTTTGCTTTTCTCACCTAGTTTTAAAAGACTGTTATGTGAAAACGATCTTAGTTGTTGGAGATCTATATTAAACGAGGATTGTAATTTGTGAAGGAAACAGGGATTCTTTGACAAGGAAATGACAATTTACGTACATGCTGGCAGCCTGAGAAGAAATGAAAGAGGGCACAACAAAGCATCGCTCGCTTGCCATGGGGATGAACTTTTTGGAACGTGGAACGCGCCATTTTGGTAACAACTTGAACTGAATTGGGCCATTTTGGAAACAACTTGAATCGAAATGGGCAAAGGGTCGCGTTGTTCGTCGAATTGTGAATGAATGAATACAAAATGTATCTACCTATGTACACTGTTGTGTCTATATCCGACAGGGTTGGTCTCAAGTCTAATTAATTTCATTGGTTTTTGAGAGAGAAGTAGTAGATCAGTTTTTTGCCTGGCTAGAGAGGAAATGTTTGGTAAGAGACTTGAGACAAGAGAATGAAATACCAGACTTCTCTTCATATTTGTTTTTGGTCAGCGAATGGAAATCATTCCTTCTCGACTTCTCCACTCATCTTTCTCGTTCCTTCTTCTTTGGAGTCAGGTCTGTTCCACTAAGCTTGGCATTTTGGATTTTTGGGGTTTGTTTTAGAAAAAGTCGAAAAGCCCAAAAATCAATTTAGCGGAACGGGGCCTCAGTTTAATGCATTTTCTTTTTGTATGTATTTGTGTATGGTGATTTTTTTTTTTTAAAAATTATTTTGTTTAATTAGATAAGAGTGCGAAATGGGTTTTTTGTGAAAGCTAGGTGCCTTGTTATGTGTTTGCTCACTAGTACAAGTTTGGGTATATTGCTGTCATTATCACAATATAAAATGGACAAGTAGATGAGGACATGGGAAGAAACGGCGGGGCAGTTTCTACTTGTGTTGTGAATTTGGGTCTTTTGCTTGGATTGGTCATAAAGAGATAGATATGCCTACCCCGCGGATATATAGCGTGTGAGAGCAATGAGTTATTCTAGAGAGAGAGAGAGAGAGAGAGAGAGAGAGGTAAGTGGTGGTATTTATTTGATATCTATCATAAGTTTATGATTCCCCCCCTCCCCACAAAAAAACAAAAAAACTACGTATGTGGGGGAACTAATATTTCCACTTGACCGAGTAGTGATTATTGCGAGGATTATTATGTAATTTGATGATTATCGTTCTTTCAGTGGATTAGACAGTTGAAGATAATTTTCCTGATAAATCAATCCAATCCTGTGGAGGGAAGCAAATCTTTCATTGCAAGACATACCCTTTTTGTAGCATAGCTTTCAACTGTGACGATTAGAAGACTTGATAGAACTTTTCAAAATTTACAGATCATTTGCATAAATTTATTAGTAAGTGATGTTCACATGAGGAATCATTAAAGGAAAAAATACATTACTCTTTAATGATGGGGAGCTTATTGTAATTTTTCATACCATAGGGATGCTTTTTGTGGTTTTGAAGACAGCCAATGTGGACAATGTTGATTTTGTCTTTGTGCAGGGAAAAACCAATGGTTGTTGAAAAGGGCGCGGCTCTTTTAATTTTAATTTTTTTTTTGAACATGTCAATTCCATTCAAGGAAAATGTCTTATGGCAGTACAGATTTCATCACCAACAACAAGGAAGAACCAAAACTATCAAAATCTAGACGAACGGCACCCCTACCCGAGGTAGACCAACAATAAGGTTGGGTTAGGAATCTGTTCACGATTTGCTAGTAGAAATCTGGAGGGAAAGCAGCTCATACCCTATAACTTAAGCACAAGATAAAATCCAATAACAAGTACCCGAAAAGGGGCTAATAGACCACCTATAAAAAGGGGTAAACAACTAAACCAAAAACAAAGAAATAAAACTGAAAATAAAAATAGAAAAACCTCCAGTTGGAACAGACCGGAAAAGTACTATCCTGTCCTAAAGTGTCATTGTAGTCGTCGTTGCCAGTTCTGACAAATTATTCGGCGGAGAAACTCCAGCCCAGATCGAACCATGGAAAAAAAGTGAGGGTAATGGAGGAGGATGATGGAAACCAGACGAGATCGGAAAGGATGGAGGTAGAGAAGTGAGGCTAGGGAGGAAAGAGAGAGAGGGGGGATGGAGAGGAGGAGGTGGTGGCTCACCACCCCCCCTAGAAAACTGTAGAGGCTAGGGTTTTGTTTTTAGAGAGAAGGTGGACTTTTATTCCATGTGGCTTGTGTCTATTTCACTGATAAAATGATGTGAGATTTTAGCTGATTAATTTATGTAATCAATTTGACGGATTTGGATGGTAAGGGGTAAATTAACTAACAGAGTGAAAGTTTAGGAGTGTAATTGAAGTTTAGGAGTCTATGGGGGTTTAAAAATTTCCTTGAGATTTTAGTAATAAACTCTCCTCCTCAAGTTATAAGAAGCTGGGGATGCTTCTAAATGTACCCCGTTCTGCAACACCAGACTTAAGGTTCTCAGGATGCGTTAGCCAGTTTATTCCACAACAAAAACACATACACTCTCAAGTCAGTTTGTTCCAGGATAAAACTTGGGCAGGAAGTATAATTTCTACTATGAAATATCCGGATTGCCCTTCAGACTTATTAGTATTGGGTTGCATTTTACATTGCACAAGGGCAGTGTTGTCAAAATTTATCATACGTTAGTGAACTATCTTAAGTAAGTGGAATAAACTGGTTTTGACTTATTGATTTTTAAGTATTAAAACCAATTTACCTAAAGTCGGATGTTGCGGAACAAGAGTAGATTGGTGGTCAAGTTTTCCTAATTATCTAAACCGGCTAAACAGACTAAAGTCAATAAAAATACGAATTTCAAGACAGATCATACATCTAATATAAATCAATAAATGGCATATCTAAAGTTTATAAGTTATAGAAGGATTTTTATTGTGAAGAACTCACCAAAAGTAAGCACATTTCAAGCCCAGTTTAAATGTTCTTATTCTTGTTTTAGAATACTCCCCTCAATGGTGGTTTGGACTTTTTTTTTTGAACAGGGAAAATGCAATTTATATTGATAGAAATCAAGTACAAGTTACACAACCCATAAGCCTAAAGAGAGAAGAAAGTACAACAACAAAAAAGAAACAACAACAAAAATAAAATAGAACAACAAAAGCCACAAAATTGTACAACAGTGGACGATGGAACCACCAATCCACTCAGATGTGGCTGGAGGAAGATGATGGAATGATGTCAGCGTCCAGAGCTCCGCATCGCTTCATCCCACCGCAGTCGCAGTTGTCAGGCGCCACCACCACTGTTGCCGGAAAAAAGCCTAAAATTCGGCACCCAGGCTCGGATTGGGGCCTCCTAAGGTCCCAAAAATGATGAGCAAGGGGGAGAACTCGCCTCCACGAGGACGAGGTCTCAACCTCTCGCAACCATGAAGTAGGAAGAGAGACAAGAGGAGAGGAGAATATACAAATATGAGTTTGGCTCATTCTTGAAATTTGATTTAAATGTCGCTTTGGGTCGTTTTGCATCATGTTTTGAGGAGCGTTATCGATTGGACTATTCCGAATCTTGAATTTAAAAAGAGCCTTTGTTGAACTTGAACAAATGTCATTCTCAAGATAACACTTGAACTTATATCAATAGTTTAAGGGTCATTGTCAAACAAATTTTCTTATCCAAGGGCGCATGACGATAACTTAAGTGGTACAATATAAATCATTATCATTATTCAAGAGAAAAATACGGAAGGATCCGAAATTTCCACAGAATTGAAATTTCTACCACTTTGACAAAGATTGTTAAAGTGGGACCCAAGTAACTTTTTTTTGTTTTTGTTTTGGCCTCCATTCGTGAAAACCGCATGGGGAGGTCTAATTATTCAGTATTATCGTAACATTGATCACGTGATATTCCGAAATAATTTATCATAGCACATTCGCCTCAAGAAATCACGTGACCATGTTTCGAAACTATGGAATAATTACTCAAGGAGCAAGCAGGCTTAGTTATTCACTACTATTGTAACATGGTCACGTGGTGTTCCAAGATACTCTATCATTACACATTTTTGTAAAATCTATGAACTCCGAGTAAACACATGGTGTGAGAATAATTCCGAGAAATCACTCCGTAAAATCTATGAACTCCGAGTAAACGCATGGTGTGAGAATAATTCCGAGAAATCACGTGACCTTGTTATGAAACTACCGAATAATTACTCAGGGAGCAGACATGCTTAGGCCTAGTTTGGCTAAACCAAAAAACTTGGTTTTTTGGTTTTTTGGATTAATCTCTTTTAAACTTGGTTTTTTGGTGTTTTAGTTTTTTGGATTAATCCACTCATGCAAACTAGACTCCAACTGAATTAATCCAAAAAACCAAAAAATTGGTTTGGATGAATCAGTGATTTTTTCCATTCATCCAAACGACCCCAGTTTTTTGCACTGAATTAATCCAAAAAACCAAGTTTTTTGGTTTAGCCAAACTAGGCCTTAGTTTTTTTGGGAGTACTACAATTGGGATGACAATTATACGACCGGAAATCACGAATTTGGGGCCCCACAACCTAATAGGGACAATTATTCAGTGTCTCCCCGCCCAACCCTACGCATGGAGTAGTAAGAAGGACCCAATTAGGACCCTGGCCCACACAATTCAGTGGGTGGTCCCCGCTACGTGTGGCGGTGAATACACTAGGCTCTTCGGCCACGGGTCCACACCATATTTTTTCTGTCAATGGGGTCCACACCATTTATTTTGGTCCTTTTCGTTTTGGACCCAACTAAGGGGAGGTTTGGTAGTACTTTTTTGGTTTTATTTTTATTTAATTTTTTTTTGCATTTGTTGATTTTTGATCGATTTTCTGTGATTTTTTGCCTTGTCTCGACGAGAGAAATTTAAAAAGTACAAAATTATTAGCCAAACTTAAATTTTTTTGAATAAAGACGAAAAATTATCCAAAATTTGAATAAGGATAAAACTAAAAAACTAAAAAAATAGTTTTTTCAATTCACTCAAACCAACCCTAATAGTTTGATAAATAAACGACAAACAGTTTACAAAAATTGTTACTCCTATACTACTTCTATTCCTCTCAATTTGAAAAGATGCCGGCGCGGTTGCAAGACTGCTCAGCATAGTATTGTGCACGGTGATGTGCGGCACCCCGAATCCTGTTTGTTTATACGAGTATTTTTTAAGCTATACATTATTAAAGAAAGAAAATAATTATTAGTATTAAAAATCTATGACTTTTAAAGAATGTCCTACTTTTTCTATCTTTTAAATGAGAGTGGACATTGTCAAATGTACACATACGTAAAAGAAAGGGACACTAAGTCAATCTCAAAATGGACAGAATTTTGGGACATGTTAAAGTCAAAAAACAAATTAAAACAAAGGGAATACTAAATGTACATCTTTATTTATTTGGATGTGTGCAATATGTGCTTTGTTGAATTCATTTTATTTCTTATATAAAGACTCATAAAGTGTTTTATAAAATTCATAATGTCTCTATAAAGATACATTAATATCTGCTTAGAAATTCATAATATTAAGATAAAAAAAACTGATAAGAAATTTGAATTCAAAATTAATTCTATAAATATGTCTTCAAATGTTGCATATTGCTAAAAAAAAAAAATTGCTTTGGATATTGAAGTTATGAGCCTTTATGCAAATTGTAATGATCCCAAGGTGATTCAAGATATGCATATCATACAAAATTCAAATTGAAGTGCATAAAACAACATTTTCCAATAGTTTTGATGCTATGAGGCCAACTGTTGATCTCACGTTGATTATTAGAGTAATAATAATTTTATATATGCAGATGCACGTATTATTGATGTAACGAATATAATTATGATAAGAAAAATTAAGTTGATTGAATTCGAATGGTAAGAATGTGGGTTCGAGTCGACAAGAAATAGTAAATTCTTAAGCAATAAATTTATATACTACCGTAGCGTGTAAAGTAACAATAACAATACACTACCTAATAATAATAAGGGTAAATTACACTGACCTCCCCTGAGATTTTTGACTTGTACATTGACCACCCTTACTTTATCTGAAATAGCATTGACCTCCCCTGAGTTTTATATTTTAGTATCAATAACACCCTTCAACAGTACCGAAGGCGCCTGGGACCCTCTTGTGGGTCGCCAACGGTCGATCCGAGCCGTCCATTCATTCCAAAATCGAATTCCGAGTGGATCGATGCGGGAATCACCTCAATCAGATGGTCCTAAGTGCTCGATCCAAAATCACCCCATTTCTTTTAAAAATTTTGGATCGAGTATTTAGGACTGTCCGATTGAGGTAATTCCTGCGTAGACCCACTCGGAATTTGATCTTGGAATGAATGGACAGCTCAGATCGATCGTTGAGGAACCACAAGGGGGTCTCCGGCGCCGTCGGTACCCGTCGGTACTGTTGAAGGGTGCTTTTGATACTAAAATATAAAACTCTGGGGAGGTTAGTGCTATTTCAGATAAAGTAAGGGTGGTCAGTGTACAAATCAGAAACCTTAGGGGAGGTCAGTGTAATTTACCCTAATAATAATAATAAAGACAAAAAACCACCCCCCAAGTGGTACCTCGGATCTCTCAATAAATTAACCAAAGCACTGCTGCCGGATAATGTTATTAATCACCCAACCCTCCTCACATTATTCATTTAGGATTTGGACACAACACCTGTTGATTATTTCAATATGAAGCAAGTAAAGTGACAAGGCATAATGTTCCAAATATAAAAGTATTTATACTTGAAATGGTATACTCTCTCTTGTAGAATAAAATACACATCTGTGCAAATATGAGTAAGGTTTTTCTGTTGTCAGCTAATTGGGCTGACAAAAAACAAAAAAAAGGACAAAAGAATAAACACCCAGTGTACTTTTTACACTTTTTAATAAATTTTCACAATTTATATATTTTTCACATATTTCTATAAATTTTTTAAATCTTAACGACAACCCTATGTGCTAATTTTAGAATTTTCTGTATGAGTGTAATAAAAGTATTCATTTGTGCAAGTATGAGTATAAAATCCATTCTTTCTTGATGTTGGAGTCCAAATATTTCTTTAATATGGCATCTTTGATTGATTACATATTTTACTAAAAGGGGTAGTGAATAATAAGTGCCTTTGAAAGTTGAAATTGACAATTTTAAACTATGCATCATTGGTATTAAAATATGCATGATTGATAGAAAAATGGATCATCCCTGACCAAACAAAACTATAAAAAAATAAACCCACAAATGGTTAAGTGTTAGCTTCAAGATTTGTTCAAAAACTCTTTTTTTAATGACAGAGAGACAAACTCCACGGCATATTTTGAGGGAAAACCCATAAGCTTTTTGTTCTGGTTGCTTTGCAAGCTTATATTTTAATACTAGGAATTATAAAAATTTAAATTTTAATAATAGGGCAAGTGATTATCCTGTGCTCCTGAAGCATTGTTGCATAAATCCTCCCCATTACACATCGTTTGGGATTTTCTTTCTTTCTGGGCTGGATTGAAGCAGGCAAGCAACATAGTGACCTCCCGATTAATGGGGAAATTTACTTGACCTAAAATGTTCGGACTTAAACCATAGTTGACTCGGTGGGAGAGGAAAGATTTATCCATCACCACGTCACGGGCTTCGCCGCCAGGCCCCCACTCAAATGCAAGTTAAATTGGAGCCTCTTCTCCCTATCATCTAAGTCCAAGTATCAAACTCAGGACTCCAGGAGCAACCTTATGTTTGCTACTCCAATCGCTTGAACTACAACCTCAGTGGTAGTTTGTGATTCACTTTGTGACAAATTTGATATTCAGAAAGCTTGCGTACACATCTTTAAAACAGGACTCCAGCTATTCGAAATATGTGGACCCATATGTATTAGAGGGTTCCGGATACAGTTATGTCTAAAGTTGTGTATAGCATTGGTCTTTCATACCAAAGATGTGAGGATGAGGACTAAAAGGGAGGCCTCTAATGCACCGAATAGTTTTCCTCGGTGGGGCTCAACCCATGCTAGTATATCAAGGATACTTAAATACAAATGACTAATAAGAATCAAAATGCACATGAGATGTTTAAAAAAAAAATTACGTGTGCCACGTGGACACATAATCCAATGGGCTGACTAGATTTTCTTCTATTTTGTTAATCCAAACAAGTTTTTTTTTAATAGCTTCTTCTAATATTTTATGAGCTATTTTTAAATTGATACTCACTTTTTTTAATACATGGTCCGTACTATACTGCCGGCTGCTTTTCCTTTTTTTATATCCTCATTAATTAAGTGAAAATTAAATACTCCCAACATAACCATACTAGAAAATTACTCCCAACCAATCAGTCTATACTTTAATAAACCATTTTCAAAAGTAGACCTCAAAAAAAAAACCGAGATTCGACGTCAAGTCGATTGACCGATTGGTAAAGAAGCAATTCATTAGCTAGACACCCTGATTAGTTCTTCGCGCTCATATCAGCTGCACATTCTTAAACCCAAATACTCTGAGAGAGAGAGAGAGAGAGAGAGAGAGAGAGAGAGAGAGAGCTGAATGTGTGTTATCACATTTGACTTTCCACATTTTACAAGACAGATGAATTTTTCATCGCATACAACAACCCATACAAGCCAATAAGTCACTGTTATCTTTTCACAGGGGTCCAAAATACAAGAAAGAGGAGCAAGCAAATGATCTTATGCCTTGCATTGACAAAGAATCAGTTTGTTTCTAATTCTAGCCTTCCCAAAAGTAGTTTACAGGGACACTTCAATTTCCCACTAAAAGCTATGGTTCCCCAAATAAAGAGGGACAAATGAACCATCAACTTATCCTATACAAAGTATCTCCGAAAGTCGAAAGCGACTTCCTGATAAGAGAGAGTTTTCCTACAATGGTGACAGAGGAGAGAAATGCTCAGATTCTTTTGGGTGCTTTGACTTGAATTCCTTTTCCTGCTCTTTCTTGAGATGCATCTGTGCAGTTGAGGTCACGATCGTAGCGAAAAACTTCACAATCATGAGCCACACTACTGTGTTCCAAATGAAACTAAAGGAAAGATCCCACTTCTTCACCTGAGAGCAACAATATCAGAGTGCATGCGAGCAAAAGTATAAGAACAGAAGTTTATTGAGTAAAGGAGAAAAAGCCATCTTTTACTTCGGAATTATCCACTCAAAAGAACAAGATTTGGGAAAATCAGATACGGAAAGAGGAGAACCTTGATGTTTGAGGTCATAGGAGGTGCGGTAGCCATATACTTGGCTCTCAATGCATGCAATTTTGAGATGACGTTTGGCAGGACTGAAGCAAGGCCAGGTACAAGGCTGAACACCCTAATCAGCTCGTGTTCGATCCAGTCAAGAAGTTGATTATTGCAAACAGAGATAATGAACAATGTCTGCACAAAAGTAACCAAACAAACGCTGAATCAGAAGTCAAACATGCGAATGATTCAAGGTTATCGCTTCATTGCAAACAGCAGGTTGTCAATTTCCGTTTTGTACCACTTGTATCATTTTCTCCCTTCAAACCTTTAAAACAAAGAACATCTCCATTCTCCACATGGCAGAATCATGAGCAAAATAGACAGAAGGCAGCAAAAGCAAGATAAACCAAAGATAAGATCTCTACAGCGAATAATATCAAATAAGTGTTCACAGAACGAGAAATGTACAAATATACGAACCTGTATGTGAGTTTTAATGATTGCCTTCCCGATCAATGTTGCAAGAAAAAACTTCCAGAAAGGAACCCCAAATTGTCCGCACATGATGCCAGCAAGGTCAAATAGAGGATTTGGAACCTAAAAGATACATCATTCAACCAACAAACATATAACTAATAAAGACTATGTTCAAAGCAGGTATTAAAGCAAAAGTCAAAGTTGGGATAAACTAAGTCATGTTACTACGAATGCCAAAAGGGTAGAAATCACACAAAATGTTAAAAGGAAGAAGTGATGCTAGAAAATGGGGGAGGGAATCAAAACTAACCGAAGCAAGCACTAAAATTGTAAAGAAGCTCAAATATTGGGAGTGCAACAGGAACCAGTGCTTGATCTGATTTAGATGAGTAGCTATGATTCCATTATCTTCAGTTGAGGAAGCATCCAATTCTTCCATCGCATCCAATTTGCTCCCTGACATGCTGGCTGCATAATAGAAAGGTACTATGGGCATTGACTCTTTTTTGTTGCTTTCAAATAATCCATTATTTAAGAAACTCGGGAGATATTTTTCGAAAGTATTTCCTGGAAACTGGCCAGTTTCTGGAATTTTCCAAGAACATTGTGAAAATGCATAAGCAGCATAATTCACATCTTCACTTTCTTCCAAGAACAGAAGTTTTTTCGCAATCTAAATAAAAGAGAAATGCAAGGCTTCCATAAAGTTTACAATGTTTTCAAACAAACTTAACGAGTGGGGACAAATGCATGGGAAGATAAAAACTCTGACCAAAAGGTCATAAGCCCAACCACTGGTGAGATTGTTGATTACTTCACATCAACCCAGTTTGGTGTCCAAGAACATTAAAAAAGTACCCATACATACCTGCTCTTGAAATGAAATATGGAGGAAGCTCTCCCAGTGCAGTCCCAATGCCCCATAGAACAGCCTCCATCTGGATCTGAGGCAATATCATACTCAATGGGACATGTGAACCATCCAAAGACAAAAACAATGAGGGTCCAAATTCTGAGCAATCCTTGTCAAGCCATGACGGGCCTCTCTTCAACTGTATTGTATCATATGGAGCACTTTTGAGATCAACTCGGCCACATTGCACTGCTTTTATTGTGAACAAGGCAATGTGAGGGCCCAGATAAAGGACAAAAGTGTGCAAACCTGAACCTGGACAAAACCAAAAAACATTTCAGTCCTTATAATTAGCAAGACAAAACCAAACAAATCAATGACGACGCAGCTGGACATGACACAACGCAGCAATCTCTCTCAGTACATTTGCATGTTAATTTGTTCATGGAACAGTTACCCAAGGATCAAAACTTTGTAAGGTATGATGTTTCAGTTAGCTAGGAAGCAGAAACTGTTTGGAAATATTTTGAAAGCCTAAACAGAACAAACTGGAAATGTCAAAAAAGTTCGAGAATTTTGACATGCTTCAGTGTGTCATGGTATCTGTCGAAGAAACATTAGAACTTTTGGGATTCCTCTAGTGGTAGGTTTTAGTCTCCTAGGAAATATAAAGGTGTCAGCTGTTTCGACATACTTTAGTGAGTCATGGTATCTGTCAATAGAAACATTAGGATTCTTAGGATTCCTTTAGTGTTTAGTTCTGTCTCCTAGGAAATATGAAGGAGTTGGCTGATCAAAGTATACGGAACCAATTTTATTCCTTGGAGTTAACCTTACCTAATCCTGCATGCACTAATAGCATATGCAGGTATAATAAAGAGAGGCACTTGACCAGGAATAAGAATTTAAAATGGACAGGTTAATCAACTTTGCTTACCAAGACCAATAGAAGATGCAACGCCAAGAGCCACCCACCACAATCCAAATTGCAAATATTCATTAAGCTCTTCAACATGCTGCAGAACAGGTCATAAATCTTGTCTTTTAAATGCAAGAATAATGAAAGAACCTTAACAAGATGTATGCCATAAAGTTCAGTGATGCTTGAAACAAAAAATGACGAATGGGTTAATCATCCTCATCCCATGTGGTAAATCGCTCGTGTAAAATCAGCTGGCACAATGAGGAAAGGGACCACCATAAACTTATTGACAAGAAACTCAGAGTCGAGTTGTTTAAACTCTACTTTTGCCTACGATTACACAACTGAGGAGCTCCCACTATAATTGTTTGTCACTTCTATGGTTACTAAAGGAGTGGTTATTGAGTCCATTTAGATTCTTATCCAGAAAGCCTAGAGACAAACAGATAGTGGCATGTACAAATAAAGAAACTCAAAGAAGTACCTTTTCGTGAGGACCATCAATGGTAAAAAGCAGTATTCCAACAAGCACCACCACAGTGCATAAAACTATGAGCCAACCACCATGTGCCAGAAGATATGAGACTGATCTCCTAAGATACTTAATAACAGCCACAATGAAAAACTTCAATGTTGTGAAAGGTTGTGTCGTAAGTGTCAAATTTTCTAGTTCCTGCTGATGTTTAGCACGTAGACCTGCAAAAAGTAGCAATTCTATCAGGTGATGGTATAAGAACTAAAAGCACTTTCTTCCCTTAAAGCATAAAATCTTCCACTACAATTAAAAAAAATTCTCAGTTTAACACTGTAACCACCGTCTCTTCATTTTGGGTTGACTTAGATCAAGTTGTACACTCTGGTTTGGATTATGATTAGAGCAACAAGAAAACAAGATATTTCATTGTAAAATAACATCTGTCCACAATGGCCGTGAAACTGCCAAAGAGTTGAACTAGAGACACCGAACCTCGATCAACGAAGAGTTTATTGTAACAAATAAAATAAAAGAGATTCAAAAGATAGTCAGTAAAGAATAAAACAAATCCAAAATGGCACACAATTGCACATCCGATACAGGTCACAAATCCTACGAGATGTAAGGCACAAAACTAGCCTACGTAAAAGCCTAGCTGAAGGGGCATGTAAAATCCACCTCCATCCAAGTTTTTATCATCTGTGATAAAAATCACACACAAGATGCCACTTAAACTACATTCCCCTTTTGATTATACATTCAACAATTGACCAAAGTACCAACTTTTAGGCATGATCAGTCCAGTATCTGGTGAATAGATAAACTAAAAAAATACATTTTAGGAATGGACTCCCAATAGGTTTGTTTCAGATTAAGAAATCCCTACTGTAACCAATTGAAGACACTCCTAATCCACAATGCTTGCACCATACACACCTAAACAAACACTTGCGGGCACACATGCGTGCACACACATACTTACTCTTTTATAATAACTCAGGTGTCCAGCCAACTTATGCGCAAACTAATCCTCGTCCAATTGCGCAAACTAATACTGGTCCAATCCCACCTTACGCACACTCACATTGTGTGTAGGGCTTTAGCGTTTTTGCTCAAATAAACCATAGCTATTACATTGGAAGGAAAGAAGAGTTCTATTTGATGCTTTATTTCTATCCTAATTGATCAGTTTCGACATCAAAAGTCCAATCAGTTTTTTCCAATAACCGAATGCTTTTTGCTGTGAATATTGAATACTTGATTCCATCTATAAATATAACACCTAATACGTAAACTTACTCCCAAATTGATAACCAAATTTACAAGCTTTTCGTGTTCACTTCAAGCTACCCTTTTCAGAAGGAACTTCTAGCAATCTTCAATCAATAAGAAATCACACTACAAAAGGATAAAGAACCCAAACCCAAACCCAAACCAGCAATCCAAAATTTTATAACCTAAATGGACAAAATTAATAATAATTAGTAAAAAAAGTTAAGAACTTGCCTTGGATCGACATATCTGTATCTTGAGAAGCAGGACGAGAAGTAGATTTGAGATGTGTTTCTTTTTTCTTCGAACCCATTCGGTCTTTCCTCACTTTCTATACATATATGCCGTATACGTACCTATATGTCGAATTTTTATATCTATATGTCGAATTTTTGGAGTATATCACTGTATATGTTGGAGGCGGAGACGGAACTGCTTTTGGTTAAGCAATAAGGCAAGTATTAAAAAGACATCGGGACAAGTAAAGGGGATGATGAAATAGACACGATTGAAACTTTGATGGTTCGTGGAGATAAATGAAAAGGAGGAAAATTTGGAGAGATTTTCAGAGGTATTTTTGGGTCTTGAATGACTCCAATCTCTTCAGATCTGTATGAGGAATTAATCAGAGCCAGACCCAAATCGAAGAAGAACAGGTTGCGTCAAGATCCACAGTTTGAGCCCTCTCTCTCTCCCTCTCTCTCTCTCTCTCTGTGTATATACATGTATCCATATATAGTTGTCTGGGAAACATCAAACGTAAAATACAAAACCGAGAAACAGTATCCATCCAGCCAGCTAAGTCCCTGAGAAGCTATAAGCACTGTGTTCATTTTATATTTCTTAAAAAAAATTTCATATCTCTAATTATTAATTACATTTCTTTCTCTACTCATATACTTTTCTCCAATCATTATTCTCATTTCTCTCTATCTCTTTAATTATTACACATCTTTCTAATTATTACTCCACTTTTTCCAAAAACTCATTCAAACACTATCTCAAAATATTTTTTAAAAAATTCTTCTCAAAACTCTCAACCAAACAAAGCTATTCCATTAACTTAGTTTTTCGGAAAAACTAATTTTTTACTCCCACCGTCCCAATTTTATAGTCTCTCGTTCTATCCTAACCAGATAAAAAAAACGATTATATCTTTCAATCGGTAATACATTTTATATGCAATATGGATCTTGTTTGATAAATCTTGATTTAATTTTATAAACAAAGTGTTCAAAATCACCTAAAACATTGTAAATTAAAAGATATAACACTTTAAAAAGTGGCATGAACTCCCAAAAGGGACCATAAAATTGGGACGGAGGGAGTACATTTTTTATGGGGTAAATTACACTGACCTTCCCTAAGTTTATTGACTTTTTCACCGACTTTCCCTATGGTTTTGAAAATTACGTTAAACTCCCTTATTTTACAAACTAATATACACATACCTCCCTTGCCGTTAAAATTGACTTAATGGTGTTAACTTTGAGTGCTAGAAGACTATTTTACCCTTCATCACAAACAATTTATGTTGCATTATCATTGCATATTTTATGTTAACACATATTGACGAAAAAGAGTATAAGGTAACATTTCTGTATTCGTACTCTTTTCTTCCTATAGTTAACTCTTTCTATCAGGGCTAGGGTTTGGGTTAAGGGCTAGGTTCATGTTTACGGCTAAGGTTTGGGTTAAAGTTTGTCCTTTTCTGGTTAGTATTGGTAATTAGAATATTCCTTCTACTGTAGTTGCAATTGTGTTATTGGTAAGTAGAATAATAGTTCTATTAAGTTTGCATTTATGTTTTTTAATTCTCAGGCTATCTAACTTCTTGAATGAAATAGCAAATTAATTATAAGAAGCCCTCGATCTTAGAAGGTACATTCTTATTTTTGTTACATGCCATGGACTCGTGATTGTTATGGGCCCCGCAATAACAAAAAAAATTATTTTGTTTGATTATAGATTCCAATAGCAATTCTATCTGTATTTGTCCAGTTTCCTTCGATAATTGATAGAAGGCCTAATTTCCTCCACTCTAGGGCTATTTTTCCTTTTGCTTCTTATTGGTTACTCACAGTCCTGGTAGATGCCAGGGCATCAGGGTGCTTTTAAATGAAGTCATTGACTTTTACATTGTGAGTTATTTCAAAGAATCATATGAACCATCTCCACTCCTGCAGCCCCGATTTGGAGATGCACTAAATTAAGTGTGATGTTTGTAATCGATTTCAAATTGGTTAGTTCAGGGTGATTTGAAATACAATTTCAAGATTGGCGTTTGATTAAGATCATTGACGAGCATATTTTAATGCTTCTATATGCATATTTGTTGTTATCATCATTTTGCGATTAAGTTAATTGCACTTGGATTTTGAGACGGGTTGTTTGGTGTGATCTTAATCGCGGTTAGCAAAAAACTGAGATTATAATCATTCTTGTTAAGCACACCTGTTATTTATTTGCAAAAGAGATTAAAAATGGCTCAGTAATTCTATCCCCATTCCTCATTCAGCTTTCCCATTGCGCCTCATCGCCTTGATTACACTCAACCAAGGAATCGTGGTTCGGAGAGGAAACCCCAGATTCATTCAAAGCCCATACATTACAGATAACCTAACCCCCGAAAAGTATGCGATCCTCTCATTGATTCAAGAAGCAATCTGTACCTGTAGTGAGATTGGGTTTATATGGTTCAGAGGTTGATGCAATTGAAACCTCTTATTTATTCATAAGCTTACACAGCTATTCAAATGTGTTTAGGTACTCCAGAAGCATAAATCTTTCTGATTATATGTGTTAATTCTGTTAATGCAGTCGAGGCTCTTGTGGATGATGCAGTCGAGGATCTTGTGAATCACGCATACATAGGAGTGAATGATGCAGTTGAGGATCATTGGAAGAGAGCTAGATGTATGGATCAATCATTTAGGGCGATTTATAGATGTGTTGGTTACTGTGATTAGATTACTTATTAGGGTGTTTTTTTTTTAAAAAAATAAAATAAAATTTCCAGTTCTTCTTGTTGTATTTTTTCCTTTTTTAGATTGTGAAATACCTCTTGAACTTCAATCAGTTTCGTAGGTAACAAGAATCTTGCAATGGGAGTCGCAGGTGTAGGAATAAGGAGAAGAAGAATAGGAGAAAGAAGGGCAGTTCAGTCCAAGTCTCCATTTATTGGAAATTAGATGAAATTGTGTTTAATACGGCAAGATCCAACACCTTTGGAGAATCGCACAGGCTTCCGAGGATTAAGCAATTTTTCAACCCTAACAGTCCTTTGAATGTAAATCTATGGACACACGATGGTTGTAGTTTCGTTTTTGTTTCATTTGCATTTGGAATCCGGGTTGTGATTGTTCACAAAGAAATCAACCATGAGAGCACGTTTGCACTCTTTCTGAGAAACGATTAAAATTTAGTTGACAATCGGTCAAAAATTACAAAAATCTACATACATTACAATAGAGTTGATGATAATCCATTCCAAATAAAAATTGACATATCGATTAAAATTAATGGGTTGACGCATACGTGCGTAGCACGGAGTATACCACCTAGTAATACAGTAAACACGATAACCGAAAGGAATCTGACAATGGGGACCCTGGAGGGAAATATATTCTTTTATCAATCATAAAGGGCGTGCCAAAAAAATTAAAAGTTGATAATTTCAAATTTTTGAGAGAGAGTGAAAAAAAAATTGAGTTTTGAAGAAGTATTTGAAAAGTGGAGAGAGAATGTTGTTACTTTTGAATTCATTCTACCCAAAATAGGGTGTGATTCCCAAAATTTGGTTATTGAAAAAATGTTGTTACTTTTGATTATCCAAATGTCAAAATTTGGGTATTGGTTGAGCTCAGATCCTCTATGTTGAAAAATCCCTGTGTCTTTGTGTTGAGAGATTTTTCGGCCGTTGGATCACCCTGAAATATTAAAACATAAAATAAAAATCACAATCCAACGGCCCAAAACCCCTCGGCACAGGGTTTTGGGCACAAATGATCTGGCACCGTATTGGCCAAAGGGTTGTTAACTTTGATTATGCCAATGTGAGCCAATTTTTGAACAAACATTGCTAACTTTGATTATTTAGATGTTTTGATTATCTCATTAGGGATGCTCTTAGTTCTGTATAATATTTTATTCTAACTCCAGGATTCAAAATGTGGCTTATACAGATTCTAGAGGTGGCCCCCACCATGTAGATTGGGGTTGTGCTTTGATACCAACTTTAACGACTTGATTTCACCTTGTACAATATTGTCCGCTTTGGTCGCCCAAGCTCTATGAATTGCTCCTGGGTGAGCACGCTTAAATGTAAAGTTTTGAATGAGTTTTGAATCTTTTGATGCATTTATGGTTTTAAAAGACCTTGTACGAGGTACGGTTATTATCTATTACATATAATGTATATTGAACTTTCTTGTATTAACCAAGATGGATGTCACACTATTGGTTTCATTATTTGCTCAAACACTGAAGTTTTTCTATCAATCCGCTTAAACTGCTGAGTCGAAATCGGAAAAAATATCAACCGACCTGCTGTTTTTAAGATGATGATGGGTTGGTTGCGGGTTCAAAACTTTTCAACCCACAAAGTTTAGGTAGGTTGAAAAATACACCCCAAACCTGCCCAACCCGACCACTGAACACCACCTGATTCATTGATGTCTAATTAAGTTTATGGGTATTTGGCTAATTTTAGAATTGAAAAGAATAATATTCAATATAACTCTGCGAATTTAAATTTGTATTCTTGAAATTAATTGAAGAAATTTGAAAGATGTTAAAGTTCTTGTCAAAAGCCATTACAATGAGTCTGAAAATATATGTAACTAGTAAAATCAACTGAAATACTTTTTATTTTTATTTTTATCGTGGATGACAACTTATTCAACCACCTTAATGCTCCTGTTTAGGTTACAAGCTCACAGTACTGAGCCTAACAACTGAAATACTTAATAGATGAACCATAATGTTAAAAAACAATTATATACATTTACATTTTTATTTTTCTCCATACACTAATGCAGAGTCATTGCCGAGAACATGTGTAATATATCTTTATTTCTTTACTTGAAACCTTAAAAAAAAATGAGTATGGAAACTATTGAGGTTCGAGGGGTGAAATGAATCGTGGATAATACTTGTGACAGACTTTTTTTCTTTTTTTTTTTAAAAAATAAAATAAAATTAAGGATACATACGCATTTAGACCAGCTCTTGTGGATCAATTCTACCGTCAACAAGTGTAAGACCTTTTCAAAACCGAACAAAATCTCATACTTTTTAAAATCAAGGATACATACACATTTAGACTAGCTCTTGTGGATCAATTCTACCGTCAACAAGTGTAAAACTTTTTCAAAACCGAACAAAATCTCGTACTAGACTGATCTCATGAGAGTGGTGTATGCCTCTCACATTACTCAATGTCTCAATGAATAGATTAGTGTTTTTTTTCTTTTTCAGCTTTAGTATTTAAAGCCCTAAACATATAAAAAGAGAGAATCTCATATTATTTTTAGACGAATTATTTGTTTTGCTCTTTGATCACATGATTACATATAATATTTTAATCCAACATGTCCGATGGATTTGTTAAGTTCCCACTTCCCAGTAAATGGTCAGGGATGGGCTTACTACTGGGATGCACAATAATTTTTGAACAAGCCCGTCGGACCTTCAACAATAAAAAAGCCTTGTAATCAGAGTAGTCCGGCCCAACAAAATTTCAATTTAGTGCATACAATTTAGCTAAATTTTTTGGTTCAAAATGGAATTTTTTTGGCTAATTCAGTTAGAGATTGGATACACTTTTAGAGTTAGCTAAAAATGAGACCTCATATTTTTTAGGGTTGGAATTAGCATTTCAAATTTCAGCAATATTCGGAACACAATTTTAGAATACAACTGTATGTAGAGCCGATCTACCAATGTGGACATGATTCGTTGGAAATGGCAAAAATAATGGCTACTTGATTTCGTTACTAATTTGCTATTCAAAAATATGCTGGATATTTGTTGTTAATTAACAAGACTCATATTGGATTGTCATGAACTATAGAAAAGGAAATTTGGATCATGACTAAGTTAAAAAAGAGAAATGATACACATACAACCAAATGCTCCAACAAACTTCTCTAACAGCCAAAATGACGTCGTTTGGCGGCGGTCACCGGAGGTGGAGAGGGAAGCTGTTGGGATTGGTTCTAATTCCAATGATATTAATTTTTTTTACTTGCACAAGGTTTTAACTCTTGGGGAATACCGAAGCAATTGCAGGACATTTCTTTTCTCCCTATTTTGCCGTGTACATTGGCTTTCCAACAGGTGGCTTTCCAAAAACTTTGTTGGAACATGCATCAAGTTTTAATGCATGGGTTGTTGGGTAGCTACATATATTTGTTTAGTACAGAAAATTTTGCAGAGAGGGTGGCGGTGTAACCAAAAGTTATAAAGTTGTGTGCAAGTGTCAAGCTTTGGCTTGAGTGTGAGAGTGAGTTCTTGTATGAGTGGGGTATAAGGGATTGAGTGTGGGATATTCATACTCAAGTGTACTTGTACAATTTTACTCATAGTGAAAGAACGGGATCCTCTCCGTGGAGTAGGCAGGTTGTTGCCGGCTTGGTTTCTTGACCGGTGTTTGAGATTCGGGTTTTTTTGTTACATGCACAAGAAGGCGAGATCAACTCTCAATTTTCTCTCGAGCAATTTTATGAAAATGGCAGTTTTACTCTATGGCAGCAGAGGGTAAAGGATATCCTTGTTCAATACGGCTTGGCTAAGGTGTTGAAAGGAAAGGATAAGAAGTTGGAAACGATGAAAAATGATGAATGGGAGGTGTTGGAGTCGAGGTGTGTGAGCACGATTCGACTCTGTATTGCTGATAATATTATCAACAATGTCATGGATGAGGATTCGGTATCGGCCTTGAGGGAGAAGTTGGAAAAGCTCTATCTTTTGAAGAGCTTGACCAACAAGTTACATCTGAAGCGGTGGTTGTACAAGCTGAAGATGGAGGAAGGCAGGAGCCTCATGGAGCACATGAGTGTGTTCAATGGTTATTTGGATCAGCTGCAGAAAATTGACGTAAAGATTGAAGAAGAAGACAAAACCCTTTTGCTTCTTACATCTCTTCCAAATTCGTATGATACTTTGGTGACAACTCTTTTGTATGGAAAAGATACGGTGAGTTTGGAGCAAGTGCAGTTGGCGTTGGTTTCTTATTGTACTAAAAAAAGGTCAAGCTTTGAGTACGGAGAAAGTAGGGCTCTTGTGGTTCAAAGTGGAAATCGGGGAAAGAAATTTGATGGTAGATTTGGAGGGAGCAACAGGTCTAGTTCTAGTTCCAGAGGAAAGGCTGTACAATGCTACAGTTGCAAAGAATTTGGCCATGTGAAGCTCGACTGTCCTTTGCGAAAGAACAAATGGAAGAAATGTGATGACGCTTCGAGTTGCAATTCTTTGGTGATGGCGGATGATGGAGATCTTCTCACAGTCTCTGCAGGTGTAAACACTTCTTCTTGTGATGAGTGGATTTTAGATTCCGGTTGCACTATGCATGTTTGCTCCAAGAAAGAATTTTTTAAACATTCCAAGAAAAATATGATGGGTCACTGTTTTTGGGCGATGGGACTCCATGTGAAATTCAAGGTGTCGGAAATATGAAGATAAAAATGTTTGATGGAGCGGTTCGTACTTTGGGTGGTGTGGCTTATGTCCCAAAATTACGAAGGAATCTAATTTCACTTAGCCGGATGGACTCCATTGGGTGCAAATATTTTGCTGGAGGTGGAGCCATGAAAATCACACGTGGTGATAATGTCTTAATGAAAGGAGAGAAGTGCCGAGGATTATATCGGTTGATTTGCAAAACTGTTTACTCGACAAAAGTTTGGAAACGATGTGCACAAGGAAGTGGGTACCCAAGGTGTGAGTCTTTTGTGACAAAGAGAAACTCATGTTTCCAAGTTGCCAATGGATGTTAGGGTGCAAAGCTCGTTGGTGGAGAGGATGGGTCAAGGACCTTCTCACGTGACAATTGATGATTATTGGCACGGGGCGGCTACACACGTGTTTTGGTCGTGTGGTTCGAATCAAATTGTTGGACCTTAATTTGATTCGAGAAGTGTAGCTGTTGGTTTCAAGGCTTGGTGGAGTGCGGTTGTGCACTTGGAATTTTCAACAAGGTGGAGATTGTTGGGATTGGTTCTAATTCCAATGATATTAATTTTTTTTTTACTTGCACAAGGTTTTAACTCTTGGGGAATACCGAAGCAATTGCTGGACATTTCTTTCCTCCCTATTTTGCCATGTACATTGGCTTTCCAACAGGTGGCTTTCCAACAACTTTGTTGGAACATGCATCAAGTTTTAATGCATGGGTTGTTGGGTAGCTATATATATTTGTTTAGTACGAAAAATTTTGCAGAGAGGGTGGCGGTGTAACCAAGAGTTATAAAGTTGTGTGCAACTGTCAAACTTTGGCTTGAGTGTGAGAGTGAGTTCTTGTATGAGAGGGGTATAAGGGATTGGGTGTGAGTTATTCATACTCAAGTGTACTCGTACAATTTTACTCATAGTGAAAGAACGGGATCCTCTCTGTGGAGTAGGCAGGTTGTTGCCGAACCACGTAAATCTTGCATGTCTCTCTCCATTTTTATTTTTCATCGTGTTTCCATTTATTGCGTTTTGGTTGTGTTTTGAATCTTGGTGCTTGGGTGCTTCCACGTTTCATCCCAACATAAGCCGGATGAGCTAAGTCGTCAGTAGTGGTGGTGGCGGAATGGGAGGTGATTACCACTTTGGTCGAAGTGATAAGCCCCAAATGTTGTATATATCTAGGCTTATCTCGCTTGTTGTGATCACACACACGTGTATTTTGTGCCTTTATACGATTGATTTTGCGCGAGTTGTGTTTTTGATGAGTTTCAGAAAATCGAAGCTAAAAGGTGTGTCCAAAACTCCAAATAATCCCCGGTTGTATATGGAAGTACCCAAGGTCCTGCATTGTCGTGGAGGACAATCGCCGAAGCTTAGAAGTCGATTCAAGAAGTTTTGGAAGGTTCAAGGAAGGCCCGGAACAAAATAACAAGACATTTGGAGTTATGAGCCTCGAGAAAATCTGACCAACCGATAGAAAAAGCTCATTTCTCTCAAGATACAAAGGCTATGAAGATGAGATCAATTGGGTTGGAAAGTAGACTCATACAGCTTTCCAACGGTTCAAGAATCGCCTCATTTTGAGTTCGGACGAAGCTGGGGCGTGCCCACAAAGTTAGGTCAAAAATCTGCCTGACCAGTCCATCTTGGATCGATCCAACTTCATCAAAATTTCACGAGAGCCTTTTGGATCGATCCAAAGAAGGTTTGGATCGATCCAAACTCAATTATGGCGATTTTTGACAGTTTTTATGTTGCTTTAATATCTTCCATTTATGAAAATTTTCCACTTATAGTATGTTTTTGGGATAATTAGCCAATGTAAAGGGCTTTTAGTATAAATACCCTCCTCCCTCCTCTCTCCTATTACTTCCTCCCTAGTCTAGTTTTTGCTCTTCCATTGGAGGATTTTTGAGCTCTCTCTCTAGTTTTTCTCAAGTAAGTCTTCATTTTCCTTTAATTTCTTATTGTTTAATGTTGTAGCTTCTTGTTGGATCACTACATAAATCAAGTTTGTTTTTGTTTTTATCGGTTAAATTGTATTCTCTATTTTCTAGTCATTTCCTTCTTAAACCTTAGCTTTTACTTATTGTTTGTGATTTTCTTAAGGTTTAAAGTTGTAGGTAGACTTATAATCTTCATTAAAAATCAGTTTTCAAGTTTATTAAGCATGTTTTTGATTTTCTACAAATTCCTAGGCTTTATTTCTAGCATAATGAGTGAGTAGTTTAATAGGCTTAGCACTCCATGACTTGGGATTAATCCATCCATCTCATGTTATAACATACACATCTTATTTATCAAATATTTGGGGTTGCACTTTTATGTACCAAAGGGTGGGTTTGTTAATCTCTTTGATCACACGTAACCAAGAGCTTGACTACTTGGCACGTGTGATGCTTTGGGCGATGTCAATCCATCCGTTTGCCTAATGAACCGAAAATCTTAATCTTTGTTAAACACATTTTTCTAGTAAAGGTTTTAAAATCTAAATATTCCGTTTGGGGGCATTTAACGATGCCCCGAGCCGGTCATCAAGAGGGGGTGGATTAACCCGAGTCATGGTAGTTAAATACCCCTAGACTTTGCCTTAGTTTAATTTGTCATTTTTAATCTTCCGAGTCATTCACGAAGTTAAGTGAATTCTACCCTTAAACTACAAAACTAAGTTTGCCGCTTCAAGGCCTAAAGCCTACATTCGCATGACAACTCTCACGCCGGGTGCGTTTGGTCCCTGTGGATTCGACTCGATCTTATCGGTTATTATGCTACCGCTGATCTAGCCTTGCGCTTTGGGTGACACCATCTACGATACAATCTAAGGTCGCAAGCACGAAGGAAATGAGAGATCAACCAGATTTGGCTGTTGGAGAAGTTTGTTGGAGCATTTGGCTATAGGTGTATCATTTTCCGTTAAAAAAGTATACTCCAATAATTATTGACTCCCTATCTGAATGTGAATCACATTACCGAACTAGTTTTGGCTAATTTGAAAAAATTGATTTTTGGTTTTTTTCGTTTTGTCCTTATTCAATTTTTTTGTTAGTTTTTGGTCGATTTTTTATGGTTTCTCGGCTTGTCTCGATGAGAAGAATCTAAAAACAATAAATTTATTAGCCAAACTTAAAGTTTTGTGAATAAAGATGAAAAATAATCCAAAAAAACTGATTTATTTTTCGGCTTTATTCAAAATACTATTACTTTTGATCATAATTTTATATTCTTTGGATTCGTCTTAACAAGATAAATCTAGAAATCACAAAATCTTGACCCAAAACTAACAAATGTAATTTTTTTTTGAATAAAGACATCGGAAAAACCAAAAAACCAGTTTTTTCAAATTATTGAACTCACACACACTCTCATAGTGACGTCAAAATCCTGTTCATTCTACAATAAGAAAACAAAGACAAGGAATCTGGTAATTTTTCAAATAAATTGTAACATAATTTTAATTGAATTCTCCAACCCACCCAAAAGACAGGAGAAAAATTGGTAAAAAACGAAAGAAGCCAAACCAACTTCCACAAAGAATCTTCATTAAATACTGCCCACTCCCTATATACCCCACCGCATTACCCACACCATCGTGGTGTGCCTAATTACTGAGTGTGGATCTCAGTCACGTATTGCTCCATATTACTCTAACACTATATATTCTTGTAGTGTATATGTTCGTACATTTACCTATACACATTGTGCCTTTCATGTACTGTGAAATCTTCTATAATTTCCAATTCTCTATGCAAAAATGATACGGACAGAGGATGCATATCAAAGTCCACAAATTTAGATACAGATGTATCTGAAACCGTCTAATATGTATAGTTCCCACATTATCAAACGGTTTAAGACACGCTTGGGTCTAGATTTTTACATCTCAACCACTCTTTTATACGTTGATTCATGCCTGAGAAAGAAGCAGACAAATGATGGTACCAACAGAGAACATGTCACATGCTGAGAGAAGGAAAGCACAAGACGATACAAAAGATAGTGGTCAATTCAGGGTTACCAACTCATGTACAGACTGTGTACCGATTGGCGCCTCCAGTGTCAGTCGGTACACCATCTGTACGTATAGAACTGTTGGATAGATAGATTTAAGTGGTTACCCAATTTAGGTACATTCATGGCTCCTTTGAGTCTGGTTTTGCTTTTATCCCCTAAACTATTTACATTTTTTCTACTTCCTCTCTAATCTATTGAAACCATCAATTTGATCTCAACTATCTGATTGTGAGCAATTAAGTCCAATCGTTAACAAGTTTCACTTTTTGGACTGAAAAATTGAAATGTAAGATAAAGCACTTATAGTTATCTGATTAAACTGACATTCGGTGTCCTGCAAAATGATTTATCCATAGTTTTATTTTAACTGACATTCGATAAAATTCTGCAAAACTCTGGAGCAATGTGAATTGGCAATCAAGTAGAATTAAATTTTTTTTGTTGGCTATTCTAACGACATTTGCTTCATTCCTTTTGCGTTTTCAAATTCTGGTAGATGCTTTGGGTAGGGTCACGTGTTATTACTTACTGCTTGGCAAACCAAAATATTTTTAATTTTTATTTAGTATAACTCAAGTGTCTGGGTCGGCTTTCGCGTCCTTCAACTAATTCTTTACAGCCCAATTTTACAACCCACTTTTGAGAAACTGATGTAGAACAAGTAGCGGTCCAATTCTATGAACAGATCCACAATGTGTCACGACTTAGGATTTTGAGTATTGACCGCAATACAATTCTGCTGCAGCCAATCAAGTTTGAGCCTATTCCTGTCTCGTTGATAAATTACCGAATTTGACAAATTTCAATTAAAAACTGTTTGTCACACTGCGAAGCTTCGACCGATCCATTTGATTATAGAGTTGGATCGCTAATTGTTCTACATCAGAAAAGCCAATTAATCCCTTTGTTAGATTTCACCAGAAGTAGACCCAACTGCAACAGAAGTTTTAAATGCACCAATGGTTCACAGGCCACAGTTTAATATTTCACAAAGGTCAAGCACAGGGCATGCAGATAAAGAAAGATATTTAATTATGAATTTCACCAAACCGTGCTACTAAATTTATTACACAAACAGCCAAGTTGACAATCATTGTCTTACTTACATTACCCCAGGAAACAAACGAGTGACAAAATGTGACATGATCAACAACGACATTCACCCACAAACCACCAACATTAATTACTTTGATACAACCTACCCATGTATTCCTTGGATTTTGCACAAATATCTGGCTAAAGAATATTAGTAATAATACTTAAAACAACTCCACCCTAGAGCCATCTAGACAATTAAAGTTAAAATTTTGACATTATTTTTTGGCAAGAACAAAGTTGCCTTGCTATTGTTTGGTGCTAACAAATAATGCCGAAGCCATCTTTGGTGTTAAATTGGGCAACGACTTTGGTTTACGAAAATCTCCCACAGTTATAGAATTGATTTCGAAAGAAAAACGAGACGTGTCTGGCTTAATTGAATATTACTCCATGAAATTTAGATTATACCAAAATTACACCAAACGGGTACAACACCATTGCTATTTCTAATTTTTTTTTAATCATGTAGCTAGCCAAATAGATGAATTCAGTAAAGTCCCATTTGGATGGACCCGGTGGTGCCGGTGTGCGCATCCGAGCCGTTGATATCGGCCATCAATATCTCAGACTTTTATCGTAACAATCAACGACTCGGATCTACAAAGTGCTGAGACGAAATCAAAACTGTTGAAAACACATTCGACAGCTCGGAGGCACACCGAGTAGCGCATATCAGCACTCCCCCTTCTCACTTGGACACAAATAGATAGACTTGCAGTTCGGTACATTTATTTTAAAATGAAGTACTGCCAAAGAAATGCCAAATGTGAGTGATTGGACAAGGAATCCGGTCCTTAAATTTTCCTGCAAGTCTACATTTTATTCTACGGAAATGCATGCAGTGTGTGTGTGTGTGTGTGAGAGAGAGAGAGAGAGAGAGAGAGAGAGAGTTAGTTGGAACGGCTTTCTCCACACATTCCAGGAGGCCAGTAGTTGGGCTCTAGTTCTTTGTGCTCTCTTCTTATAACTACAACATCATCTTCTACACTTGCGCAAATTAAAACCATCCCATTTCTCTCTAGATTTCACTCCAAATTTCATGCCTCTGTTTATTCTAAAAGAGTTGTGTTTGAAATGGGGAATTGGTTTGGAAAGAGCCCAAGCAAGTCTCTGCATAACAATGGCGGCACGAGCAAAAAGATCAACGGGACAGTGGTTTTAAGGAGGAAGAATGTTCTCCACTGGACTGATCTCTGGGCCTCGTGTCTTGACGGAGTTTATGAGTTACTGAGGAAAGGTGTGACACTGCAACTCATCAGCGCGGTTCAGGGTGACCAAGGTTAGCATCTCTAGCTCTCTCTGCGTGCCTTACTTATGACAGAAGACTATTACAGTCATCTAAAAAGAACTTGTAATGGATATTAGGTGGTGAAAATTTATGACATGACACGATAACAAGACTCGAACATGACATGAAATTAACGGGTTAGAGTGGACTATTTCAGACGCGAAGCACATAGTATGTGACACAACCCAAGAACACGACTGCTAAACGGGTTGGGTTCGTGTCCAACCCGCATAAGCCAAAAATGACACGGGTAACCTGTTTTTCTATTCTTATTGACATGTTAGCCCGAATTCAACCCGAGAATGACACGGTTAACTTGCTCTGGACATGTCAACTTAGGTTGTGTCAACTCGAACCCAACACGAAAATGACGCGGGTATTGTGTAATCGTGTCAATTCGTGTTGTGTTCGGTTTCGCACGGGTAATTTCAGGTCGGATTAGGGTTGAAATTTTCAACACGTTTAAGTAAATTGGTCTTTTTCGAGTTGACTCGAATTGACCCGAACCCATGACCTGATCGGACACTATACTCAGCTCTTGGATACTACTTCTCAATGTTGATGCACAATTGAAGACTAGTAAGGGGTGTTCCAATAACAAAAAAATAGTTTTTTCTTCAAAAAACTAAGATAGGTCATTCTCATACAGTACATCACATAAAAAACCGTAAAAAATCAATTGATTTTAAAAATACCCTTAGCAGAACCCCCCTAAGTTTAAGTTACTAATCGAATATTTCTAATGAGGTGAAAATTACATTTCCGTTGTTTAGCTAATGGAAATCGAGGGATACTCGGAAAACCAGCGTACCTTGAAAACTGGAACGAAAATATCTCAGTGACGGATAGAGATGCCTCGTTCAACATCACATTCGATTGGGACGAGTCGATGGGCATACCGGGCGCTTTCATAATAAGAAATCACCACCACAGCCAGCTCTACCTCAAGACATTGACCCTGCAAGATGTACCCGGGCACGGTCCAGTCCATTTTATCTGCAGCTCTTGGGTTTACCCAGCGTATCGTTACAAAAATGAGCGCGTCTTCTTTGCAAACAAGGTACTTCTAATTTCAAGCTGCAAGTACTACTATGACGGATGTTATTGTAATGAAAGTTACAGAATCGTTAATAAGTTCGTTTGGTTTACCACCAGTGAATTTGTTCCAACGGAAGGGGTCAGCTCTTGCTTACAAGTAGGTAGATTTTGACTCCTCTTTAGGGTAGGTATTAAAATTTACCTGTTGGGTCGGGTTGGTTGTTGCTTCGGCTCATCCGGAAATTTATACTCCATAGGCGGGCCCAATTAAAAGCCTGCCTATGTGGTGGTTCTTTCGATAGTAAAATAAAAAAAAGTTTGTTTGGTTTCCACAGTATTTTGTCATGACAAAGAAAGCAAAGCATGTGAGCTGCTTACTTCCTTTGTCTTTTGAAGGGCAATCTCAGTTTTATGACAAACATTCAAATATCAAATTCATTTCTCACCTTAGAACAAATGTGGGACCGAGTTTTCTTACATACATCTTATGTTTTTTCTTCTAATCACTCAATCGAGACCGGCTGCTAGATGGGTTAGGGGTGTTTCACTAACAAAAAATTATTTTTTCTAAAAATCGAGACAAGTCTCACAATACATCACATAAAAAATCGTGAAAAATCAATTTATTCAAAAAACTAACTAACTGGAACACTCCCTCCAAACGATTTTATCAAAGATAAAATCAAGATTTGATAAAATCACCCTTGATTTTATCAAATGAGGTGGAGGGTTGATAAAATCTCAGCTTTTTTGCATTAAAAAAGGATGAGATTTTATCAACTCTTCTCCTCATTTGATAAAATCAAGGGGTGATTTTATCAAATTTTGATAATTTTTTTTTGGAAAACTAAACCTAAGTAGATCTAGCATTGGCGATGGCAGTGCTAAGAGTGGAGTAAGCCGACTCCATGAAAAACAAAAAAAAATACTACTATTACATTAATTTTTTTTAAAAAAACTTCATAAATGAATCCCCTAAATTTGGTGGTGACACCACTTGGATAACTACTAAAATTTTATAAAAGTGGCTTCTTTGTGTGACTTATTTGATAATGATCCTAGTCACTCGTTTTATTCTTTTAATAAGTAGAGGTTGATCCCGTCTTGCTAGATTGAGGTTAAATGTAATTTTTGTTGGAACAAGATTATTAGTTGCGGTGATGTTTTTCTTAGACTTATGGTTGGTAAAAGTATTTGATGAAATTATGAATAACCCTACGCTTCTGAACTCCTGGAGTCGCCATTGAGATTCACGAACCATTAATATATGACATTGTTATCAGACCTATCTTCCGAGTGAGACGCCGGAGCCACTACGGTACTATAGGGAGCAAGAATTGATTGATCTACGCGGAACTGGTTCGGGAATGCTCAAGGAGTGGGACAGAGTTTATGACTATGCATACTACAACAATTTGGGAAGGCCAGACAAGGGCAGGGATTATGCACGTCCAGTGCTTGGAGGGTCTAAGGATCATCCATATCCCCGTAGAGGGAGAACTGGCCGCGCAGCAACCAAATCTGGTCAGTTTACATAACGAATAAGTTATTGGATCTGCTTGAAATTGTTTTCGTTTCTCAGAGAAACAGGAGAAACGAAAATCAATGAACATCGTAAAAGCTTTCATCATTTTCTATATCGTTTTCTAACTTTTCATGAAAATGATTTGGAAAAATGCATGAACAAGTTCTTGCATTCGTAGAACTTAATATTGCGTTGGCATTTTGTTTTCATAAGTTTTATCTGTTTTTCATTTTTCCCGGTATCTTCTTCGCAGATCCTAACACAGAAAGCAGATTGGGACTTCGAATTTTAGACTTTTATGTCCCTAGCGATGAACGCTTCGACCAAGTGAAACTGTCGGATTTCCTTGCCGATGCACTTAAATCTGTTGGACAAGTACTGCGGCGAGAAAGCACATCTTTATGTGACAGAACTCCTAAGGAGTTCGACACTTTCCAAGATGTACTAAACCTATATGAAGATGGTAATAGTTTGCCAACTGGGATCAATCTCCAGGCTTGCGAGATACTTAAGGAACTTCTCCGTTCTGATTGCGAGCGGTGCCTCAAATTACCAATGCCTGATGTAATCAAAGGTATGCACACATTTTCATTCTTACTCACCAGGCTTGTCAAAGATTATTTCGCCCAACTATCTTTGAAGGATTTCATGGAAAATTTTCAGCGGATAAATCTGCTTGGAGGACAGATGAAGAGTTTGCACGAGAAATGGTAGCCGGAGCGAACCCTGTCGTCATCCGTTGCCTCCAAGTATAGTAAAATTTTAGTCAGTCCTTCTATTGTTAACCCGCTGGATGGACGATAAAAGTACTCTTTGACCGATAAGAGTGCAAACACTTTACCGGGTAAGAATAAACTCTTACTGGTCTAAGAGTACTTTTACCGCAAAATCATAAATTGCAGCTGTTATCTTATGGGCTCTTATGAGAAAATTCTTGCTTCAGGAGTTTCCACCAGCTAGCAAGCTAGACCCTATAGAGTATGGCAATCAAACCAGTTCAATGACCAGAGAGCAGATCGAGAAGTACATGAACGGGCTAACAATAGATCAAGTATTATCCCACAGGCCACAACTGATTAGTTTCCCCATGAATTTGTTTTTAAAAAGTAACCATTTGTCATACAGGCAATCAAGAATAAAAAGCTGTTCATATTGGATCATCATGATGCGGTAATGCCATACCTGGCCCGGATAAACTCGACCTCCACGAAGACCTACGCCACCAGAACACTCCTCTTACTTCAAGAGAATGGAACTTTAAAGCCACTGGCAATTGAGTTAAGCTTACCACATAAGGAAGGTGAACCACCCGATGCCGCCAGTCAAGTATTTGCTCCTGCAGAGCATGGCGTTGAAGGTTCAGTTTGGCAGCTTGCAAAAGCCTACGCTGCTGTGAATGATTCAGGCTATCATCAGCTCATTAGCCATTGGTATGATTCTGTTGTACCCTCTCCGTTCCTTTTTGTTAGTCCATTTTTTTATAAACCTCCAAACTTCCCAAAACTGCCTCTAAGTGAAGCTTTGTCCAGTTTGGAATGTGCACCTGAAAGGTTGTGTTTCTGGTGCAGGTTGAACACTCACGCAGTAATAGAGCCATTTGTTATCGCATCAAACAGGCAGTTAAGCGTGCTTCACCCGATATATAAGCTCTTGCATCCACATTTCCGTGACACAATGTATATAAATTCCTTGGCCCGACAGATCGTCATAAACGCTGGTGGAATTCTTGAGAGAACAGTTTTTCCTGCAAAATATTCTATGGAAATGTCTTCTGCTATTTACAAGAACTGGAATTTCACCGAGCAAGCACTTCCAGCTGATTTGCTCAAAAGGTCACCACTTCTTCCATTTCTAAACAAAAAACTCATCACCAGATCCTTTAATTTTAAAAATATCACTGCCACATCATTGTATACGAAACTTTTTTTTTTTTTTTCTTCTTTTGTTTAACATTTCCAAACTTTTCTCCTTGCCAGTAAATTTTTGGGGCCACGGGGGTTATGCCTGGTTGTTACCTCCAGGGCCCTGAGATTAGTTGAAGTGCGCGCATGTTGGCCGGACATCTATTTATAATAAAAAAGAGGTTAAAAAATTTCAAAACTTCTGTTCGTAAAACATTTTCCTAAATGAAATCATTAGCATTTAAACCTCAGAAACTTGAATGCTTCCTTTTGCTTGTTCCAGAGGGGTGGCAATTCCAGACTCAAGGCAACCACATGGACTCAGGCTTCTGATAGAGGATTACCCCTACGCCGTTGATGGTCTTGAAATCTGGTCAGCGATCGAAACTTGGGTCCGCGAATACTGCTCTTTTTACTACTACACCGATGAGTTAATTCAAGGTGACTCTGAACTCCAGTCGTGGTGGAATGAGGTCCGGAACGTGGGACATGGAGACAAGAAGGATGAGCCGTGGTGGCCAGAGATGAAGACCCGAACGGAGCTCATCCATACATGCACCATTATCATATGGGTCGCTTCTGCCCTCCACGCGGCAGTAAACTTCGGTCAATACCCGTATGCTGGTTATCTCCCTAACCGCCCAACCACAAGCCGCCGTCTCATGCCCAAGCAAGGGACTCCTGACTATGCTGAGCTCGAATCAAATCCCGACTTAGTTTTCCTAAAAACAATCACGGCTCAGCTCCAAACGTTACTTGGCGTAGGGCTGATAGAGATCCTGTCCCGCCATTCGAGTGACGAGGTCTATTTAGGACAGAGAGACCATTCCGAGCACTGGACTTCGGATGTCCAACCTCTTGATGCATTCCGGAGGTTTGGGAGGGAGCTGGTGGAAATAGAAAATAGAATCAAGGGGAGGAACAACGATCACAAGAGATGGAAGAACCGGTTTGGGCCCGTCAAAGTGCCATACACCTTGCTGTACCCTAGTACGTCGGATTCCCAGACAGCTATCGGACTTAGTGGCAAGGGAATTCCTAATAGTGTCTCGATATAGATCTTTCTTAAGCAATTCTAAAACTGGTGTCTCTAAAGCTATATATATGTTGAAGTATGTTCTGCAAATCAATAAGTTCTGGTTTTGAAAACAAGTGGGGAAATACAAGCCTGTGCAATATCAAACCATTGGCAACAGTGCCTTGCTCAAGTGGTGTAGGTCCCAAAGTAACCCGCTGTAAGGAATCAACGACCGACCCTACTGATCTTGAAAACTAGAGTGACATAAATAATAGTAAATTGCAAAACAGAGAAGGGTGCGTAATAAACATAAAAGCAAGAAAGACACTGAGATATACATGAAAAATCTCAACGAGAAGAAAAATCACGGGAGCCACGCCAATCCACATCAATCAGATAGTTAAGGTGTTGTGGGTCTAAGGTGGTGGTGTCGTTGGTTCGTGTTGACCAGCGGTGGAGAGAATGTTTTGCACCTGGCGTACTCATACTTAATGTAAAGTTACCTTCGTTGAGCTTCTTTAATAACACTTGTTTCCCACCAAAAAAAAAAAAACAAAACTATTGCAACACTCTTTAACTTAACGACACAAAAATGAGACCCTCATTTTATACTTTTGTGTCATAGCACCACATTTTTAACTCTACGACTGGAGATGCCGTTAGGTGCTTGTGTGAGGTATCAGATTCAAATCGATGGAACAAGTCGATGGAATGACGTTGAAGTTTTGTGTGTGTGTGTCAAAGCAATAAGAATTTTATTAATCAATGTAATGTGATTACAAGGATTAAAGGGAAAACGGATGAGAACGGCATCAAAACGAGAGAGAAAACATCTGAACTAGGTTGACATCTTAGCTCCTTGACAATCATATGCCACATCCGATCCAAACAAGTTGACCAATCAACTACAAGAGAGAGAAGGGAAGCAAATCAAAAGATAGATAGATATCAGTGAATCCATCTAGCTAGAGCTTTGTCCAATGACACCCATAAATCCAGTAGCATTTCCGTTTAGCTTGCCATTAGCACTCATCACTTCACTTGAAATTTTGATATGAGCTTAACCATTTCTAGCAGCAGCACTTACTGCTGGATTGTCCACTTCACTAGAGCTTGCCATTAGCGCTAGCAGCACTTCACCTGAAGACTTTGATTCGAGCTTATCCATTTCAAGCTTCACAACACTACTACTTGATAATCCCTTGCAACACAAGCAGCACAACACGACGTTGACGTTCGACTAATGCTAACATACTAAGTTACTAACTTCCTATCGGTTACAAAGAGTACATTATTAATACAACCAAAAATTAAGACGTCAAAAAGCTAAAATTAAGACTTCGAAAAGCTAAAATTTCATGATTGAGAATCTATTTCCAAACAACCAAACAATTTGAGACAGATACGTTATTAATCTAACCAAACAAGCTACTGCAAGCCTATGGATATACCCAATTAATTAGTAGCTATCTACAATGGATTTTTCGCATACGAAAAGACTATTAAAATAGACACGGCTCAATAGTAGTAAGAAAAATACACTACACAAATTAGAATTTGTACCGAGTTTTGTAAAGAATAGTGGTACACTAATGGCAGAACAGTGTGGAAAGAGAAAAAGTAGTCTAAGGTAGGGTTTGGCCTAAGTAGTAAAGCTACTTTTTATTGTTTCTTTTTTTTTTTCTTTATTCAATTTTTTTTTTTTGTATTTTTAGTTTTGCGTCAAACTTTTGCGACCTATTGATTCGTCTCGACGAGAGGAATCGGAAAAGTAAAAAATTTTGACCGAAACTCTTAAATTTTTTCAAAAATACAGAATAAGTCAAAAGAAGCTGAGACGGATCAATAGGTCACAAAATTTTGACGCAAAACTAAAAATACAAAAAAAAAATTAAATAAGAAAAAAAAAAACTGTAAAAAATAGCTTTAACTTATTTAGTTAAAACACCCCTAAAGTCTCCTTTTTGAGACAAAAGTCTATGGCTGGGTGTTCAAAGGTTATTGTCTGCAGGATGTTCAAAGTTCACGTGACTATAAAAAAGTGGGAATTAATTGTTGTATTTGTGGCAAAATTAGGGAGGTTGGGGTTGGGGTGTTCAGAGGAACACCCTTTGCTTGTGTGTACCGCGGCCCCTGTTCACCTTTATATACTCTTGAATGAGATATCTGAGAGCTGATATTACTTGCTCAAAGCAAGAATTAATTATCTCTATTCGTTATATTCTGCACTTATGGTTTCTTCCTTATATTGTGTCTTGGGTTTTGTTATGCTCAATGAGGATATAAACCGAGCAAAACATGGAGGGGCCCTCTTCCCACAAAGGTCCTAACAAACTAACGTCCGTACTAGCCTCAGCCACAAGGAGAACTCATCCGTTAGGAAAAAAAGGCCTAGGTGGAGCCCTTAGGCGGCTTAAGAGGTTCACAGGAGGCCAAACCCCCTTGGATTTGCCAAACATGTTGGGAGTCCGACTGTCTGGCGGTTTCCCGGTACAAGCAGCCTGTCGGATTAGGGAGTATCTACAGAGCTTACCATTATCGTCGTGACTCGATATCGTTGAATGACATATCCAGCCAAAAGCATTGTATTTTGGTGAGTCATCCAATTGTATATTAAGGTCTAACTCTTTTTCTGATTATCCAATGTGGGACTCCAATCTTTCACACATGTTCCCAACAATCTCCCCCTCATGTGTGAACCATGCATTGGGCCTAGCTCCCCTTCAATTTGATCGACTTGACTCCCTCTTAAATCTTGATCTATCTCTCAAACACCGTGTTCGAACCCGAGCTTATTTACCGCACCCACTCCATCATGAGCCACCATACTCCACGAGAGCCACCTTTGCTTGTCGACCCGGGTGCCCAAGCCGACTAGCAATTTTTCTGCCTGCCCATCGAGTACCCACTCCACCGGTGAGCCACCCCTTCCGGGGCTGACCACCCATCGCTCGGGAATTTTCTTGCTCTATCGAGAGTTGCAATGGATTTTTCCCCGCTCCTCACGAGGTCTTCATTGCAAGCCCACAACCACCGATGCTTCGCAGAGAGTGCGCCCATAGATGCGTCTGCAACCATGGAAACTCATACACCACTTTGTTGGAGTCCTGACTGGCCTCCCAGGTTCTTCTGTGTCTTGTACAGCCCAATCCGTTGGGGAGATCTCAGTAGTCTACTGACATCCGTGGATTCCATTATACATTGAATGACATATTCACCTAAAGGCAAGTTTCCCAGTGGTGAGTCATCAATTGTATATTGTCTACCTTCTTTTTCTGATTATCCGTGTGGGACTCAATCTTTACCGCATGTTCCCAACAAAGCGATCTCTCGGGGAGGGTCTCAAGTAGAAATGACGGCAATTGTGAGCTGCCATTAGAGGGGCATAGTCTTGACCTCGGATGGAGCTCGGTCCCCTCGAGGGTTTGTCCTTGGATGGACTCCTCCCCATCGGGAAACTGTGCCCAGATAGAGGTCTCGGCAACCTTTGGGGCCTCAGATGGACTTCTTCCCCATGGGAAGTTGTGCCCAGATAGAGGCCTCGGCAACCTTTGGGGTCTCGGATGGACTTCTCCCCCTTGGGAAGGCGTGGTGCCGAATGGAGGTCCCAGTATAGGCCTCGGCTGACTCATCGCGACCTTTTCCGAAAGCACCCGCCTTGAGACCAAGTCGATCGGCACCGATGCAGGGGGTCGCGTCCGGATGTCGGGGGCTCCAATTGAGGCATGTCTGACAGTTTGAGCAACTCATTAATGGTCTCAACCACCTCACATGCAATGCATTTATGGTGACAGCCACCTACCTAAAAGGCTACGCCTGCAAGAGTACTTGATGTACGCTTGCAAGAGTACTTGATGGACAAGGGACTACCAACGTGACAGGTGACTCCTCTGGGAGAACAGCGGCCGAGGCGCTGCTTGAGAGACAGACGTCTTTCCGAGGAGCGTGTGGGCCTTGCCTATAAATAAGGCCCTTACCTACTTCACCCAGGGCTCTCTGTGGACACTTTTTTACTCACTTTTCTCTCTAAGTTCTCCAATATATTTCTTCCTCAGTGGCTGACTTTACCATCGGAGTGCCTTCCCGGACGTCTTTCCTTGATCACAACAAACAATGGCTTTAAGTCTGGAGGATGAAACAATCTTGTAAGTGAGGGAAGAGGGAATGGATGGCTTTCTACACAAGTAGCTGAGTGAATCGGCTGCAAGTAAGAGGAAGTAAAGAGCATGTGAGCCACACCCATCTGCCAGTCAACATTTTCCACGTACAATTGATTGTCCTCACAATCATACTTTTAAAAATCAGCCTCTAGCTTTGCTATTTTGTATCGAATTTTGGAGGTTCCGGGATGCGGATACTCACCGGTATAGCAGTGGGATTAAAAATCGCATACCGTCTCGGCCAGTTCCTGGTAAGTATTGGTGTATCGACCGATTCATGGTCTGGTTACGGCTGAGATGGCAACAAAAAACGACACCCAATTTCCGCTACCTATCATTCTATATGACCGCTATGTCTCCGGATACCACTATTTAAAACTATGCTCACAATACTTGGAAATTAACAACAAAGGCAGCTAAATCATTTTTATTCTTTGCAATCATATACGTACACTCAAATCTTAAGATAATATGTGCAACTTTACACCCAAGAAAGTATTTTGAGAAACAACTCATAATACTTGCAAAAGACAATTATATCACTTTTATTCTATGCAATCACATACATATACTCACATTTTAAGATAATGTGCACAAATTTACACCCAAGAAAGTATTTCAAGAAACGATTACACCGTATAGCATAGAAGACGTAGTGTAACGTTTCATTCATAAGTGCAAAGCGAGTCTTCAGAACAAACGTTACACCACGTCAACTCAGCTAATTCGCGCAACCATATTTTGATAAGTTCTTGATGTATACAAAGAGCCCAATGCTTGGTGAGGACAGGTCGTGGAAGTGAAGCAAATCAATCAAGCCCCAACTGGTGCTGTAGCAAGTGTGAGATCAATTTGGCTCCTAGTTCGGCTCAACCTTTGATTGTCATTGTCTCTTTCAGCTAACCATATTTCTGGAATTGCTTGGGTCAGGCGATTTACAGTCTCGAATGCATAATCGGCTTCTTGAAACTTCCCTGATTTCCCAACCTATAGCACGGACAGATCCAGAGAGAAAATAGACAATGAGTTAGAAAATAGAGACTATGAGGCCAAAACGTATTGAAGTGTGCGTTAATTTTACATGAAGTGAGAACTTTTTCCCAGAGGGGTCGTGAATGGTGTGTCTGCACCAAGCAAATCCGGATTATGAATTCCGAGATCCAACGGCTCGCATCAATACACACTCTCTCTCTCCTCTTAAAAGCATGTCGGAGTGAAAAAAAAATCCGCACATTATCCGAGTCGTTGAATCTCAGAATCCACGGCTTGAATTTGCTCGGTGCAAACTCACCATTCACGGTCCCCCCTTGAAAATGTCTCTATTCAGTACAGCAAGGCACATGCCATATAGGTCGCGTGGGTTGGTTCGGTACCACGTGGCACATTTCAATTGGCCGCAGGGTACCACGTCTGCGCGACATATGGTACAGCTAAGCACCTAAAAATTTTCCGGTTTAAACTAGTGGAACAACTTTTATAGCTTTAGGTCGTACACGTGGCACAAAATTAGTGGAACTTTTATAGATTTAGGTTGTGCACGTGGCACAAAATTAGTGCAACAACTTTTATTTTCCCTTTTCTCTTCACTTACCAGAGCAGTTCGGAGGCCCAGGGCTTTGCCGGCGGCGACATTCCGGATGCTGTCGTCGAGAAATAACTGAAATGAAACATAAACCAAAACACTCCGTTCAATGACAATTGTCGATCAAGATCATAGTGAGACTTTTAACAACGATAAATGTTTTGCTGCATATGCTGGCCCAAACACCGAAATTATAGAATAAAATTAAAAAAAACATGCTACCGCGGCTTACCGTACGGTGAGGATCGATCTCTGCAACGTCAATGGCGATCCTGAAGGCATCCAACGATGGTTTCAGAACAACGGGAAATTCATCAGGACGAGTCGATTTCGAGAGGTTTGGATTCAACGTCTCGAAGCATATGATTTTCTCGAAGCAGTCTCTGATTCCTAGCCGATCTAACGCATTCGTCGCATGGTTCCAGTCCGAATTAGTAAATATCTGTAGATTCAATTCAACATTCGTTAATATATTTTTCAAAAATGATACAAATTTATGTATAAATTCACGAGCTTACGATTTTTCTTTGATTGATACTGCGCAAAAGGTTTCGTAGTTGAGGGTCGGGTTTGATCGAATTGTACGGCAGCCTTCCGTGCACGAAACTGTTGAGCAGCGTAAATTCTGTTAGACTCGATTTACTCCGGGGTAAGCATGAATCAAATTGGTTTGGTTTTTTAATAAATCAAGAATCAAATTAACTCTTATACTAAATTATGGTTTGGTACCGGTTTTGCATCAATATTTACTTCAAATTGCGATAATTTATAAGTAGATGACTTGAATAAACGAAGATTAGTACAAAATATTTGAAATAAAGTTGGTTTCGAACCAAAAATCATTTACTCACTAACAAAATACAGTATGAGATTTTGAAACAAGTCAAGGTATCATAAAAACGCCATCCGACACCGATTATAATGAAAAATAAAGATGAAGCCCAAACTACTAACAAACGAAAAGAATCTATCATGATTGTAGTAATTAATATCTAATCGTTTCATTTATACTAAATAGAGTATACAAAATCGCGGTTTCGATTAGTCTGAAATCAGAATCCTAAGCATAAATCAGCAAATAAAACTATTTTATTGGGTTTTTTTTTTTTTTTTTCCAAACCGAGACTAAATCACATTATTAAAAAAAATCGAATGAATTCAACAAATTTGGACTAGGTGAGACTGAATTCGCGGTTTTTCTACGATTTATTTTCCACACCCTATTAAAAAAAGAGAGTAAATTGGTTCAATTAAGAACGTAGTCTAATAAAATTGCTTCAATTGAAGAAAAATTTGGCTTAGATTATTGCCTGTGATAGTCGTCGGCGTCGATTTCATAGCCCAATAACTGCAAACACACAGCAAAAATCAAACGTAAATCAGTACTTGAAAATCGAAGAACAGAGCATTTTTTTAAAGTTCAAAATTACTGATAATCGAAGAACAGAGCATTTTTTTAGAGTTCAAAATTACTGATAATCGAAGAACAGAGCATTTTTTTAGAGTTCAAAATTACTGATAATCGAAGAGTTCCAGAGCATTTTTTTAGAGTTCAAAATTACTGCAGCGTACTCGCAAACCGGCAAGAGAGCTTCCGTAAGTCTTGAAGAGCTCCACGCGTAGAGTCGGAGCTTGCGTCGCTGGGAATCCACACTTCTCGACCAGGAAATCTGTAGATGATCATAGTCCAAAATATTTGCAATCAGAATCAGACCTCCAATGAACGCAAAATGCTCTGTATTAAGGCCGTGTTTGGAGTGTTTAACGGTTATTCACCGACTTAAAAAAATTTACTTATTGCAATTTACAAGACATATGATTCTCTCTAGATACATCAATTTAAAAAGTCAACTTAAGTCTATTTCCAACTTAAAAGTCAATTTGTGGAACAAAGCCTAACTCATCTCCCCGTATTTGCACTTTTTCATTTTTTTTTTGTTGGCAATTATGTTTCTTTTTCAGTTTTTGGAACATCCTAAAAAAATGAACGCTGCTATGGATACCCCAATTTAGCACAAATTTAACCACAAAACACTTTAAATCTAGACCGACCAAAAAGGCATTGGATGGCCCCGATGAAGTGGGTTGCAATTGTGGTACACCTGGTGGTGTACTACCCAAATCATTTCCGAAAAAAAATTACGTAAAAAATATAGCTTGATGCATTATAAACCTTAAAATATTTTATGCTCTGTTTTGGAATTTAAGAAATAAAGAGAAAATAAACAATATTTGTTTCATTTTGCTAGGAAGGAAAGAGAAAACCGTGACAAACTCAATTTCGCTTTTCTTTCTTCTCACACCAAACAAGGAAGAGAAAATCTTTTTCAATTTGTCCTTCTCTTTTGCTTTTTTGACATTTGAATTCAAAGACAGACATAGGCCCATAGACATTTGAAAAAAGAGTTTTATTGAGGGAATGAGAACCATCAATGTTCCGTTTGGTGGCCTGGCCAATCCCCAGCGATGCAGGGTACAGAGTCTCGTCCAAATCTGCGTCAAAACAATTTCAAAAACCACGAATTAGACATTAACCGTCAATGTTTTAGACGTTATGGATCTAGCAATAATGAATTTGGAGAGAGAGAGAGAGAGAGAGAGAGAGAGAGAGAGAGAGAGAGAGAGGTACCGAAGAGGAGGCAATCGAAAGGAGAAGAGTCACGAAGAGATTTGCTGCAAGAATCCATGGACGACGACGACGACAACGACGATAGAGACGGAGACGAAGAGGACGAATTGAAATTCAGAGAGAGAGAGAGAGAGAGAGATTTGAGGGGGTTTTGAAGAAGTTTACAGGAATGGGAATTGAATTGCAGGGGCTTTGGAGAATTTGGAGGAGCCAGGTACTTATTGGGGAGATATGGAGACAGTGAGAGCAAAAAAGTAAACACGTTTGCTTACGTCAAATGCACGGACTGTGTATTTTAATTATCTATAAGTTTTTTTGACTATTCAAATTTTAAATAAATTATTTATACGAATAGTTCTAACTCTTCGCCCGTGAAGAGTTTAAATCATTTGCGTGAATAATTTATTTAAAAATTGGACATTGATTTTTGTGATGGATGATTTGAGATGAATTACGTACTCATGGCGTACGCGAGTGCGCGTATCCATAGCCGGTTTAGAGGGAGAGAGTGGGGAGAGACAGGTGGGAGACGAAGATAGAGATAGGAGAACATGTTGCTGACTCGGATAATAATATTTTATGTGCCGCGTGGCACACACGGCTTTCATAAGACAAAAGGAATGCCCATGATGGATTGACAAAGGATAAACCATTTTTTAGGGGGAGTAAATTTTACACCCCAAATTATTATTACCTTATTTTTTTTTTGTCTTCTAGTAACATTTTTATGTGTGAAAATTTCACTAGAAGACGAGAAAAATGATATGAATAACAGTTTAGGGAGTGTGAATATCAATTACCTTTTTAAAAGAAAATAAAAAAATTCACAACTCCTTGGACGAGATCCACGTGGAGCAAATTTTCCGAAAGGAAAACTTTTTTACTCTATTTTGTTTTCTTCATCTCTCCAAAAGTCGTGCTACTCCCTCCATACCTTTTTAAGTATTTAATTTTCTATTTTGGGCTGTCTTTAAATACGTGTATGGTTTGAAAAGTTAATGAATAAAAGTTTGTACAATTATCATTTTGCCCTTTTGAAAAGTTAGTGAGTAAAGAGTTAATGGGTAAAAGTGAATGATAATTTTGGAAAGAGAGGTAAAAGTTGATATGAAAAGTGTAAAGTGGAAGAAAAAGTTGACGTGAAAAGTATAATGATGATGTTTCTTTAATAAGTTTGATTTACGAAGTAACACATTTAAAAAGGAGACGGCGGGACTATTGTTTAACTTGACTTGATAACTACCCCTCCGTTCAAATTTATTTGTTTCTCGTTTTATTACAACCGTTTAAAAAGTTAGTAATAATTTTAAATTGGTAAGTAATTATATGTCCAATATAGATCTTGTTTGACAAATTTTAATTAGTTGTATAAGGCAATGTTTTTAAAATTACATAAAACATTATAAATAACAAGATATAATCATTTGAAAAGTAGCACAAACACCCAAAACAGACTAACAAATTCGGACGAAGGGAGCATTAGTGAACTTCTAATACGCTAAAAAATCTTAAAAATAAAATGAAAAGAGATTGCTGATTATGATAACTATTACACAAGGTAGTGTTCCACGAACGGATTTGGTTAAATTTTTGAGTTGATATATTTTAGTGAGAATGTAATTTGTCTTGCTCAGCGTAATACGTTAGTTTTGTGAAAGTCAATTTTGTGGAACAATCTCTAACTTTCGAAGGCATTCATAATAATTATGCACAACAAACTTGAGAAGCTTAATTATGCAGACCCTAATTAACAGATTATGAGTTGAGTTTCGAGTCTCATTTTCTCTGTTAGTATTGAAAAACATAGTAATCAAAAGAAATTAAAGAACTAAGTTCGAAACCAAGGACATAAGGTTTTGTTCGCTCTTAAGATATGTCGAGTACGTAACTTCTTAAGTGCTATAAACTCCTTTAAGTATTTCAGTTCATACGTAATTTTGTTTTGACTTTTAATTTGGCCCATTGCAAATGAATGATGGAATCAGACTTTCAGAATTAATTAAGGTGTACATAAATTGACTCAGATACGTAATTATCCTAAAAAAATTATGATTGATGCCTCGTTAGAACTGTACAATATAACTTATTAATAACTCCCCGCATCACCCGGTCTGCTTTGGTACACGCATTTGCAGAAACATTGCCCTCATGGATATCATCGTTGACTAAACTATGCAAGATTGTGAGTACTAGTCTGGGTTATTGAATTAATTATTTTGTCTTTTTTAATTTTTTTTTTTTGTATTTGTTAGTTTTGAGTCAAGATTTTGTGGTATTTGGATTCCTCTCGACGAGACGAATCTAACAAGTATAAAATTATGTTTAAAACTCAATTGTTTTTTAATAAAGCCAAAATTAATCCAATAATTCAAGTTTTTTCGGCTTTATTCAAAAAAATATTTGGTTTGACAATAAATTTATATTTGTTAGATTCGTCTTGTCGAGAGTAATCCAGAAACCACAAAATCTTGATGCAAAACTAACAAATGCAATTTTTTTTGAATAAAGACAAAACCAAAAAACCGAAATTAAGTTTTTTTTTTTTTCCAAAAGGAGCCCTAACATCTAAAAGAAATGGAGTGACAAAACTTTACTATTAACATCTAATTTCTTTGAATGAGAAGCATATTTTTTTTAAAGAAAAGAATACGCTTTTTTTTTTTATTTAAAAAAAGCTAATTTTCCTCCCTTCTCAGTACATCATCGAAGAGATGCTAGCCTTTTTTAAGGAAAAGTAAGAACTTCATTCACAAGAGGTATTATAAGCTACTGCATGCATTAAATACACAATACAATTGAAAATAGACATAATGCAAATAAGAAACGAGAGATTTTTCAGTGCTAGGAGGGTAGCATGTGGTACCCTTTACACAACTGAACTATTTATTTTGGTTTTGAACGGTCTAAATTTAGAGAGAGAAAAAGAATTTTTTAATCTCGATTGTCCAATACATTGTTGGACGGCCTAGATGTAGTGTTTGGGTACCACGTAGGCTCGGCCACGTAACGTGGTACCCATTCGGTACCCAATTTTTTTTCTAGATAACACAATCGAAACAAAAGAAAGATACATCCAGTAATAAATTGACCTGGCCGCCAGATGCCAAATGCGTTGTAATAATGTTCTAAAATTCGGATTCAATCAGATGTGGAAAAGTGGAACACAGATTTTAATCTGATTGATAGATTCTGATATTATGAGACGCGGTTTAGTAAATTTACTAGGGGAGAGTATTTTAGCACGTGGCATGAAGTTTTAGCATATGTTTAACTTGTGCCTCATATTACACGTTACTGATTGAAGTTGTTAGAGCATGGACCACGTTATGGTAATGAATGAATAAATATGGAAACACCACGTGAATCACGAATTTTCACGTCCTATTTGGCAGAAGTTTCGCACAATTGGGTTAATATTTTTATTTTATTTCATATATAACTCACATAATCTGGTCAGTTTACTCGTACTTCGACTAATTGTAGAGTCTCGAGCCCAAATAAAACTGCAACAAAACAACGAACGGACTTGTCACCCAAGAGGTAGCTACATCAAACCTCACGAGGCCAAACATTTCTAACCGCCACATTCAACCATTTATAAGAAATAAAAAAACATCGAGGTCCTTAATTGAGTGGGCAATGACTCAAACATCAATATTAATTGCTATTAAAATTTTGGCATGACCAAAGTGATTGTTGGATGTTGATAAGATCTATTCTTTTTTTTAGTGCACCACATAATACAGCACAAAACATAACCCCTGCCCATTGGGCAAAAGTCACTTTCGGGATTTGGCCTAACAAGTCATTTTGAATTATTTCTTTGTGTTGATTTGATTTTTTTTTTTCACATTTGTTAGTTTTGCATCAAATTTTTTTGTGTATTATTGGTTCGTCTTGACGAGAGAAATCCAAAAAGGTAGAAAATTACAATCAAAACTCTCAATTTTTTGAGTAAAATTGAAAAAAGTGTAAAAATCTACTCCTTCCGTCCCAATTTCTTGGCCCCTTTTGGGGAAACGGGTTTTTAAGGGGTGTAAAAATTTTGTATTAACTTTTTTATTTTGCCCATAAATTCAGTCAATATTACTGTGACCAAATTTATGAGGCTAATTTATTATATGAAAGTCAAAACATATTCAATATGGATCTTGTTTGATAGATATCAATTAGTTTTATTATACAAAATTTTCTAAATCATAAAAACCGTTATAAAATAAAAGATAATAGACTAGCCAATTAAGATGGAAAAAATACTTTTTAAGGGTAAAATTGGAAAGTGACCCAATTTTTATGGATGTTTTTATAAGTGGGACAAATATTTTGGGACATCCAAAAATAGAAATAAGGAGCAAGAAATTAGGATGGAGGGAGTATCTTTTTGACTTTCTTTAAAAAATTTAAGAATAATTTTTTATTTATTTTTATTCCTCTTGTCAAAATAAATCAATAAAACAAAAAAAGTTGATGAAAAACTAACAAACACGAAAAAAATCAAATTAAGAAGAAAAAAAATAAATTAGGTGACTTATTAAGCCAAAACAGAGTAGTAATTAATCTACTTGACATAGTGCACACAGTGACTTGTTCACAACAGAAAATTAATAATTAACAATTACCACTATTCCTTATATATGCACACGTAGGTTGTTTGTCCAAAGGTGACATGACATTAAAATGGGCCAACATAAAATATTTACAACTTTAAAACTTATTCTGTGAGTAGGAGAGAGCCCAATTGGTTTTCTCTTTTCCCATTAATGGGGTTACATCAAAGTATGTATAAAAAATGACTATATTACGAATTTCAAACAATATGCAGGGATTTTAAAAAAATTCAATAACTATGTGGATATGTGAAATTTCAGATTCTTTACGTAAATCCTAACTCCATGCCTCCGTTCATGCATGAAACACACGAATTGAATGACATATTCTCGGTAACGTCTCGCGTGTTTGATTATGATATGTCCGAACCCTCAAAATACACAATTAACCTTAATCATGAGGCCAAATTCAAATAACATTCATGCCTCCATCCATGCATAAAGCATATGAATGACATATATTATCGGTAACGTCTCAACTGTGTTTAACCCTCAAAATATATAAGTAGCGTTAATTATGAGCCCAAATTTAAATAACATTCATGTTGATGTGATCAAAGCCCAAAAAAAAAAAGAAGGGTTTTAGTGATGTGATCAGACCTAAAAAAATTGTTTGTTTGAGTAAAAAATTAGTCATAAAATAAGTGGGATTTAATTAAAATGACAGGAGAGTTCGAGGAATGAAAGAGAGACGTCTATGAACTTCACAAGTCACACCTGCCGTCCATTTCCAGATGCGTCCAAGTTCAAGACGTGGATGGAACTCTTTACTTTTCCAGTGAAATAATCCAGTGTGGGTTGGTGCCAGAAGGCCGGGCTTTGAAATTTAAAAGTCACGTAAAGAAAGCCAAACTTTAAAAGTTCTCCAAGTTTTTGTCTAATTTTTGGACCCCAATAATATAGATTCATATAGTTACTAGGTATCAATAAAAAAATTAAGTTTAATTTGTCTAAAAAATTTGAGGGCCTAATTTAAAATAAGACCCGAGTGAAAGGGCCCAAATGTAATCTTGAAAATATTTTGAAAAGAGATAAGCTTTCTAATATTGATAGGAAGGATTATGTTCGGAATTGAAAGTCTTGAGATAAATTTTACCAAAAGAGCTAAGAAAGCCAATTGATGTGCTCAATTACTTGAAGACAATGGATAGTTTGTTTTTCTGAATGTGTGGATTCAGCATATAGAATCTTGTTGGTATTAGATTTATAGTTCTTTGGTGAAAGAGTTTTTTGAAGTTAAAATTGATGAAAACTTCTTGGGTTGGGTTGTGATGTGAAGAGAGGCTGAATGGATTGGTATGTTAATACATTGAAAAGTATGGTGGAGAAAACTTAATTATGCAAGTTTAATTAGTATTTTTGCTGCTAAAAACGCGAGAAGAAAAATATTTAAATGACAAATTTTAATATATTGTAATGGCTATTGATTATGAGTCTTATAGTGCCAATTATTGCATTCTTCGCTTATGAATGTTTTTTAACTTTCCAAAGATCATTCACTATCACAAAAAGATTGCTTCCATTTTTTTTTCTTTTAAAAATTCGTTTTTAAACCTCAAAAGAACTCGGGCCCGTACGCGATTGGTACTATCCTTTTCCATGATGTGATAACAAATTGATGGTGCAGTGTGTGTTGCTATCTTTTCATTTGCTTCACTGGGTGAAGTGTTCTCCTAAAGGGTGTCAGATAAAGACATGCTTCTGTTCAAAGATAAAATATGCACCAAAACGGCTTTCTCCGCATCAATTTCTAGCCCGGAGCATTTCAAATAGTGTTGTTAATATTTCTACACGTTCATTGAGAGTCTTTTCATTGGAGAGAGTATAGACACAAGTTTGGTTTGCCTACTGAACTGATTGGAGTGCTACTTCCATTCGGTGAAGATCAAATAGTGCTGGGAAATAGACGTTCATGCAAACCGTAAACACTATAGCGGGGGCAAATCTATCTTAAGTACAGAGTGTTTACACTCGCCTTGATCATCATTTCATTTCATTGATTTTCAGGTTTTGCGTTTCAATTTTATTGCATTCATATTTTCAGTTTTTATCACAAAAGTAAACATATTTTCCAACAAAAGTCTCATTAATGAAACTATGACTTTCAAAATTTGATGTTGAATTTTGTTCTCATCAAATTTGGTGAAGAATTTGAATAATATCAAATTTGGTGCATGAAGGATTTGGTGAAGGAGTGTAATTGAATTTTTGGTGTTTTTTTACTCAAATTTAAATTTGATGTAGGATTTAGATAAGAAGTGGAAATGTTCTTAGGATCTCCACCAAGCCATCTTCATCTTTGGCCTCATTTATTGTAAGTCCATATTACGGACTATATTATTTTGAATTTTATCTACAGTTGATATATCTTCATATTATAGTTTATCTTTTTATTTTTTCAGTATACATGTTTGCCACCATAACTGTAAAATCCTGGTTCCGTCCCTGCTTGCGTGCAACAAGCACTGTCGCGATCAATGGCGTTCAAAGAATGATTTAGATAGGCTGTAGGAGAGGTTGGGTCAAGAACATATGGTCGTAGACAAAGATGAAGCTCCAAATGGATAGATTGGGCTGGCAATTTGGATACTGGTTTTTCTTATAGATGGAATAAATATGGGCCAGGAGAAGCTTACACTTTTTTAGAAGAGTCAAGAGTTCATTTCTCGGCCCTGTGGGCTATGGGCCGCATAAGACTTTTTTCTTCTAGTATTTTCCGTTGTGTTTATTTAAGGAGTTCCATTAAAAAATAATGCAAATTGATGAGACTCTTCTTATATTACACCAGTTTTTCTTCGAAGAAGATTAATAAGTTAGTGTAAAATGCTGTACAGATTGAACTTTTATTCCTTTCGTTTTTCTCTTTCAATTCTATTGTTTAGTTAGGTTCGTGATTTGCGAAAGAAGAATTGTAATCGTATCATATTTAATGTGATGATAGGTATGACACAATTTATTTCAGACACCAGCTTATATTAATACAAGAATAAAGCAATTTCTGTTTCGGAAGTACATGCATAGGGACAAAAGCTGTGAGAACCCACGATTGTCCTACCAACATATAACGAATCGAGAAGTTACTGTATAACTCGAGATTAATCTTTTAAGCAACGTGGTTAGATTAAGAGTTAGGAGGTCAACTGAAACGGGGTTCTTACAAATATTATGGCAAAAGGCTTGTAATTGCAATTGGGGAGACATACTAACGTAAAAGTCGTCGCAAAAATGCTAATTCTGATATCATTATCTTGGAAGGATTTCTAGTGAAAATGGAAGACTTGGGACAGCTCGCAGGCAACTTCTTCTCCATGATCTCAAAAGAAACACTATTCTGTCGCCGAAAGTAAACCAAATTTCCAAGCCACAGCCCACGAGGTCGACCTTGACATTGTGTCTAGGTTATCCTCTTTCACAATTTTCTTCATCAATCCAAAGCACAAAGCAAGGGTACCACAATTCACTATTAGGGGTTACGAACTCCGATCCAGATTGAACGCAAATGTGGATCAACGGTGAACTGGATCGAGAATTATGTCTACCAATAAAAATAGCGCACAGATGATAAATATATCGTTATAGATATGCTACTAGTACTAAACGATCCAGAAAAGTGGTCCATGTTAGGAACGAAATTAGTTCATTCCGAACAAGTGATCATCCAAGAAGCCTAGCTACCACCTCGTACGGTTTTTCAAAGGGTATAGCGTTCTCAATCCAGACCCATTCCACGTACCAAACGAACAAGAACATACACGTGTTTCTTCTTCTTCTTCTTCTTCTTCTTCTTCTTCTTCTTTTGCCCATTGTAACCAATCGAACAATGTATAGGTTTGACAAAGAATGTGCAATCCATTGATGATCTCGTCAAAAGATAAAATCTTCGATGATAATAAGATATCGGAAAATGAAGTAAACACTTTTCTTTGGTAATTCCCACGCACGGTTGGACTTGAGAGAATCACACTCTCTAATAATACAGCTAGAACTCTAGACTGCACGCCCAAGACCGTTGAAGAAATAAAACTTAGAACAAGAAGAACATTTAGAATAGGAGAAAAACACTAGAACTTCTATTTCATAATATTTATCCTTTCTCACACTCTACAAAGAATACACATAGGACTCAAAACACTTCTAGAGTTTATAGGATTCTCTTAACATGTATCTAGTCAAGTACGCAACTCTAGACAATAAATACATTCATGAATGACCCTTGGACTATATACATGAATATAACAAAGACACTTGAACTTAACAAAAAGAGCCCTAAACTACATTCATGTACCAAGCCATGTACATGAACCATGTGTGAAAAATACTAAATTAAACTAATAAAGTTAGCACAACTTTTTCAACAGTTGGCATAGGAAATTTACAGTATAATCCTGTTTGTTTGTCCATTCCTTCGCACACAAGTTAGATAGTACCAATGTTTGTTGTGGAATTAAATTTTTAATTCCTAGGAGTGGGTAGCTGGGCTGGGTTAGGTAAATTTTTTTGATTTATTTTCTTCTTTCTGCAGAGGTAACATGGAACTCATCTAGTACAATGCTAGGTGAGGAAATGCTTAATTGGTTGGAGGTGATATCTATAGTTTCACACATTTCGAAGTTGTAACCTTTGATGGCTTGACTTATTCTTTCTTTTTGGGCCGACTTTCGACTTGATGTTAATTTGTGCAGCAGTGTTACATATCTGAAATATTTATCTAGAAACTGATAAACATGTGAATTCTGTATATTGCAAGAAAATTTATGAACATGAATTCTACATATTGTATTGTAGACACGTGAAGTTTATATACTGCAAGAAAAATTATTTTGGTAGTATCTTAATTCAAAAATTATGGCCATGTTCGTTTACAAGTTTTGAGTCATTTTTTGTTTTGATGACATCATCATTTCTCTCATTTCTCTCTCTATCTCTCTCCACTTATTACACCTGCTTACATCATCAAAACTAAATTAAAACTCTAAACCAAACATAGCCTATGTTTTCGTCACTGTTGCTAATAGATACTCCTAAGAAAGGCTGTATCTAGAATTGAACCAATGATTTGAACGATAGATACGACAAAGGTGTTTTTCAATTCCAAAATCCTCAGCTATGATTTCTTATGCTTTTTCTGTGTTGGGATACAACTGTCGCAAATGCTTCATTTCCCGTCGTAACTTCTTGCAAAAAGCTTTTGGCCACCACCTCAGTCTAGTCGCAAGAGGTCTTTATTGACTGGAATAAAGTTTTTGCGACGGTATTCCCTATCGCAAAAAGTGTTTTCTTGTAGCAACAATAAGAAAGAGAACCTCACCTACACCAATTAATCCGTGCGAATAGATAAGTTTTGCCAACAATTTTCATAGCTTAAGAAGAACCAATATCCATGTGGTCATTGTTCACCTACTTCCTATGCGAGGTGAACAAAATTTGCACATGCTGAAATTTTGAGTAAGGTAGATCTGATTGATGGTGTTAATGTTAACAAATGAGATTAATGCTGACTTTATTTTGGAAGGCACAACTCAATTCTAAGTTTAAAACACCTACTCCATCAAACAATTTTGTGGGGTCAGAACTGGCTCTGGGGTAAGTCTTACAAGCCTCGAGCTTGGACAACCGCATCATGGAGCCAAAAAAAAAAAAAACCAACAAGAAAATTTTGAACTAAACGAAGAAAGCCCCCTCCAAAGCTAACTAGCCGCCCAATATTTTATTCAAAATCTATTATCCACCAAGAGTACTACGTCCAAAACCGATTGACATTCGTAGGGTGAGTTTCTGAATGGATTTTATCCATTCATGCACAGAGTTGATAAAATCTTAGATTTTTGCTCTAAGATTTTATCAACTCTCCTCACGAATGGATAAAATCAAAGGCTTGATTTTATCAGATTTTGATAAAATCCATTCGGAAACTCACCCTTAAACATGTTAGACTATAACCTTAATTGAACATAAGCACTTCAATAAGTTAAAGTACGATAACTTAATTGAAAATTTTGCTTCAAAAAATGCAAGAAAAAGTTGTTTTCTTTGAATTGGAATGTGCAAATCATAAAACGGTATAAACAGTATAACGTGAAATCCTGATTTTTTTGTTGTTATTTTCACTTGTAAGTTTTTTTATTTTTTTATGACTTAATAGAAAGTTTCTTTTGCTAAGAAAAAAAAATAGTAAGCGGACAATCAAGTTTGGGCAAACCAAAACATGGAGGCTAGAACTGTGTGAGGCCCAGTATTAAGTGTATGAATCTCACAAAAATATGCAGTGAAGAATGGCGTTGTGACACCAAATAGTGATACCCCTTAGACCATACAATAATTGCTTACTATAATGTGAGTTTATTGTTCAACACATACTATTTCTTATTCAGTATCAGTTGACTTGGAAAGGAATCGTTGATCTCAAAGGATCAGATGATCACATAAACTTGGGGTTTAAAATTAATATGCAGCTGCTCAACTGGTCGGTAGTACAGCGAAATAGCAGCTCAAACGATGAGAAAACGAAGATAAGTCTCCGAGTTAGAGGTGTCAAACAGGCCCGTCGTGCGTAAGAGTGCCGGTACGTGCCAAGCCGTGCGTTACCCGTGCGTGTAGATGCCGTTTCATATCGTGCCATGCGGTGCCGTCGTGCGTGCCCATTTTACGATCGTGCGTGCGTGCCATTTTTCATCATTAGGTGCGTGCGTGCGTGCCGATTTGTAACCCGTATTGGGTACCCGCGTGCGGCCCACTTACTTAATCGTGTGCAATGGGTACCGTGCCGACCGGCTTAATCGTCGACTGCGTGTCGTATGCGATGCGTTTTTAAATGCGTGTGGGCGTGCGACCACTCTTACTTAATCATAATAGGTAATAGGTAATGCGACCCGAGAGCAATCTTTTGAGGGGCGTTGGCCATGTCTTGCGGATTTACTTAATGCGTGTTAATAGCCGGCCCGCTTAATTCCTTATTTTGTTTGTTATATAAAAAAGGGAAAAAAACAAAAAAAAATTAATTAACTTACTCTTTTTAATTAATTGCCCGAATTGTCATGAAAATGAGTTGTAATAAATTTGAATTAATTGTAATGAAAATTAATTTCTTTGCCTTGTAGCAGCTATGTAGAGAGAGAGAGAGAGAGAGAGAGATGCAAAACTGGGTTGCATTTTTTCATTCAAACAAAAAATACAAGTCTCAAACATTATATATTACAACTTTATTCCGAATAAAAAAAAAAGTAGCAAAAAAATACATCCTAGAAACCTAAAAGGCTAAAACCATTACAATTAAGTATAAAAATGTTGAAATTGGTCTTGCACACTAGTTTCTTGAATCTTCGGGCCTTCCGCGATATTTTGAATCTTCGAACATGTCATTCAAAACTTATTCCAAAACAACAATCAACTGAAAAAGTAAAAAAATAAAATAATATATATATATATATATATATATATATATATATATATATAACAATTAAAGAATGGCTCAGATACTATGTAGGGTTACAACATTAGTTGCCAAATTGACCTTCTAATGTTGTCCCGCCTATAACGTATTCCAACGTTTATCATCATAGCCAAGACAAGCACACAAAACCGCTGTAATTACACACAAACCGCCTGCAATTCCACACAAACCCCAACCCACAAACCACACCCCAACCCCTAAAACCCCAACCCACAAACCAAAAACTGCCTGCATTGCACACAAAGCCGAGATTTACACAAACTGCCCATATTGCACACAACCACGCTTGAGGATTCTACACAAACCCCGATAGACAGCACACAAAATCGCCTGCATTCACACAAATGGCCAGATTCACACAAAACCGCCTTGATTGCACATAAACCGCCTTCACACAAACCCCAACCCCAACCCACAAACCACGCCAACCCCTAAACCCTAAAACCTAAAACCCCAACCCACAAACCAAAATCGCGCGAGATTGCACACACAACCCCCGACCAATAAATTCACACAAATTGCCCAGATTGCACACAAACTCACCTTGAATTCACAAAAACTGTCAGATTGCACACACAAAGCTGCCGGATTCACAAATTGCCGCGGATTGCACATAAAGCGCCCCAAAATTCACACAAACCCCAACCCCAACCCACAAACCACCCCAACCCCTAAACCCTAAACCCAAAACCCCAACCCACAAACCAAAAAACGCCTGAATTCACGCCTTTGCCCTGTGATTGCACACAAAAGCGCCCATATTGCACACAAATCGCCCAGATTCACAAGCGCCCAGATTAAACCAAAAAGCCCCGGATTACCTGAGATATCACGGGGCTCAGGTTTGTCAATTTATCATGGCCCCAAACTGAATTTGGTTACACAAGTGCAATGAAAACATTAACCTAGGCTCATCAAAATCATCATCGCCCAATACTAAAGTGCAATCTGGGTAGTTTGTGTGAATTCAGGCGATTTTGCGGTGCAATCCGGCGTGTTTGTGTGAATTTCAGGCGGTTTGTAATGGGCTCAATTCATCATTGCCCTAAGTAACCAGTCACCACACACACACACACACACACACATACTTTCAGCAACTGACATAAGAAGAACAGCTCTAACATTCAATGTAGTTCGAAGAATAGCTTTAACAACAGCTCTGCCCAGAACTTGGCAGTCCACAAATAAGCACACACAACCATAAATAAGGATCAGGGGAATACATGGCCTCAACAAATATCAACGAATCATAACCAAACTAACTGGCTGCAACTTAGTTGCCCTGCCAGGGTTTCACCTTCATAACATGGGCTCAACTAAATAAGGATCAAGGGAATACATGGGCTCAGTCATTATCAAGGGAATAATAAGCGAAGAAACTGGCTGCAACTTAGTTGCCCTGCCAGGAATCATAAGCGAATAAACAAAGTAACATCACGACCCCGTAAAATCACAAGTAAATAAGGAATGGGCTCAATTCATCATTGCCCTAAGTAACGGTCACCACCGTCCACCACAACCCCAATCGAAAACCCTAAATCACCATTCACCAGCCCACACACACACACACACACACACACACACACATCCACAATCCAGTAACCAAATGCCCAGAAAACTGTAACCATATCTTGCAATAGACAGAACACCAACAACTATAGAACATGTCACAATATCACAACACAATTGGGCTCAGATCATAAGTTGTCACATAATCACTTCAATTTGTTTTTACTTATTATCGTCATAGCCCATAAATAATAGCACAATGCAAGTATGCAAGTGCAACGTTATGTTGCCATTAAGGCCTTCATAAGTTGCAAGCGTGCACACCAACAACTTTACACACACCACTTGGTTCAGGTTTTTACGGGCATTTGGTTACATAGCAAGAGTAAAATGGCACACGGAATGCAACATAAAGTTGCAGCGGTGATTAGCATCCTCGAAATCTTTTGAAAAGTCGATATAAACGGTCCTAAGGACTATCTCAGATCGAGAGATCTCAAAATAATCTTTGAACTCATCTTTTTTGCATCGCGACTTTTTAATTCGCGAGCGTGCATCCTCCCAATCTTTCAAGCATATCAAACAATCCAAAATGTGCCAAGACCGAATGGGCTTCTCTTATCATCCAACACTCTTTTACCTGCACTAAAAGCAGATTCAGAAGCAACTGAAGAGACAGGAGGTGTTAGTACATCACGTGCCATGATTGAAAGAATGGAAAATGTCCTTTCATTTTTTTTCCACCAAACTAAGATATCCAAATTATTTGGGGCGTCTAGAGTAGTAAGACAATCCATATCTAAATACATAGAAAGTTCGGTGCGTGAAACTAAATTTCTTCCTCTACTTGAAAGCAAAGACCAAGATGGGTCATTGGTAGTTTGAGGAGATGGTGAATGAGCAACATTAGTTGTAGAAGATGCAAATTTAGACTCATATGAAGCATAAATAGATTTCACAAGTAATGTCACATCAGGAGTAGAAGACAAAGGTAATGTAATATCTAAATTACTAGCAATCCCATCTAAGAGCAAGACAACACCTTCTATCTTAATTCTTGGATCCATTACTGCAGCTAAAATAAAAATTTTAGGCATGTCCTCAAAATATTTTTTGAATTTTGTTTCCATATCTAAAACCGCATCTACAAAATTTGCTCTATATCTATATTGAAAAAAATTGAGACTTATATTATACAAATTATTGAGCACAAGACAAGAAGTAGGATAATAAGAAACTGAACAAGCACAAGTATAAAAGGCAAAAAACCTTTAAAAACGTCATATACTCGAACGCAATGTGCCAATCACCTTGAGATAAACAACAATCACCATATTTGGCATTCACATAAGAAGTAATAACATCAACATGTTTCACACAAGATTTTATCATAAGATATGTTGAATTCCAACGAGTTTTGATATCAGTTTTCATTTTCCTAGGTTTCACATTGAAACTAGCACACAACCCTTCAAATTCTTGGGTCCTAGGTTGGGAAGAAGATATAAAAAGAATTGCATTTCTAATTTTATCTAATTGTGGTCCTATATGTTTCAAACCGTCTTGCACAATTAAATTAATGATATGGCATACACACCGCATATGAAAAAATGTACCAAAGATGAGGAGTAGACAAATTTCGATTTGGAATAAATCAATAGCGGCAGAGTATTAGCAAATATGGTTATCAAATGTAATACTAAATACTTTATCAACAATGTCAAACTCCCTAAAAACACCATTTATACACTGAAAAATTTGATTAGCATTGTGAGGATACTCCATCAAACGGAAAGCAATGATTTTTTTATGCAAAATCCAACTAGAATCGATATATGAAGCAGTCACAGCAATATAACCAAGATTATTGTTACCACTCCACAAATCAGAAGTAAAAGACATTACACTACCAAGTTGACCAATTTCAGTGATCAAATTTTTACGGACTTCAATAAAAGCTTTCAAACAATCAGCTCTAGTAGTATTTCTAGAAACTTTACAAAAGCGGGGTTGCACACTAGTTTGCATGAAATGTTCAAATCTAATATCATCGCCAAAAGTGAATGGTTGCTCATTTGCAGCTACATAAAGGGCCAATTCATGTCTCATTTGAGGTTTTGTGTATATACTTAAATTACAAATAGCAAATATTACTACTATCACCACCACCTACGCCAATTTCATCTTTATGTTTCTTCCTAAGATGTCTCTCAATATGCCCCGTGCCACCACTACTACCGCAAGAATAATGGTTTGAACAATAATTACACACACCTCTCATTCCTATATCAACCCCTTCTTTGGTTTTATAATGTTCCTCGATTTTAGCATGATTCCAAACCCATGAAGTGCGACCCCTTCTCGCACCAATGCGTTGTGTAGATGTCGAACTGGTTTGAAACTTGTTGGTCCAAGTCCAATGGTGTTTGAAGCTGCTTCACCTATGGAACTACGCCCATGTGGTTGTGAAATTACGAGGAATTTGTGCTAGTGGATCTTGTGACTCATCGGAATGACGAATTAGGGGCCATGTGTAAAGTCTATATGAATGTTTGCCATAGAGATACTGGAACAATCGACAATGGTAAACCAGAGTCCGCGAGAGATACAAAACAAAAGAAAACACAAATTGGTGCGGAACAACGGTAAAAAAACACGATTGGTGCGTAGCGGCGGAAGAAACACGGTAAACACAAGTGGTGCAGAACAACAAAAAAACAACGACTTAAAAACACAAAGATCTGAGAACAATAGTAAACAAGATAATCAAAGAGTAACTACGATTTACCAAGCGAACCAACACTCTAACCCTGAAGCAGCGATTTAGGGTTTGATTTGGGGTTGTGGTGGTGGTGATTTAGGGTTTCGATCGGGGGTTGTGGTGGTGGTGGTGGTGGTGGTGGTCGTGGGTGGTGATTTGTCGGTGATGGTGGTGATTTAGGGTTTCGATTTGGGGGAACGTGGTGATGGGTGGTGACCGTGGTGATTTAGGGTTTCGATCGGGGTTGTGGTGATGGTGGTGTGATGGTGGTCGTGGTGGTGGTGGTGGTGATTTAGGGTTTCGATTTGGGGCTTTGGTGATGGTGGTGGTGGTGGTGATTTAGGGTTTTGATCGCGGTTGTGGTGATGGTGGTGGATGATGGTGGTCGTGGTGGTGGTGGTGGTGATTTAGGGTTTTGATTTGGGGCTTTGGTGATGGTGGTGGTGATGGTGGTGGTCGTGGTGGTGGTGGTGGTGATTTAGGGTTTGATTTGGGGCCGTCGTGATGGTGGTGGACCGGGGGTGATTTAGGGTTCGATCGGGCGGTTGTGGTGATGGTGGTGGTGATGGTGATCGTGGTGGTGATTTAGGGTTTCGATTTGGGGTTGTGGTTATGGTGGTGATTTAGGGTTTCGATCGGGGTTGTGGTGATGGGGGGGCGTGATGGTGGTGGTGGGTGGTGGGTGGCGGTGGTGACTGGTGGTGGTTGTGGTGACTGTCGGTGACCGGTGGTGGTGGGGTGACTGTCGATGACTAGTGAGAGAGAGAGAGAGAGAGAGACGATCGCCTCGATTGGTGAGGAGAGACAGAGAGAGAGAGAGAGCACTGTGGAAGAAGAGAGAGAGAGAGAGCCGTTTGTAATGATATCAATAGTTGCCATTTGTATTTATATTAAGTATATTATTTAGTGTGTTGAGTCACACATCCCATCAATGCACCCAACGGTAAAATTTGCCGTAAATTTGTACTACGCGAGGGTTTTTAGAGTCTTTTTCTTCGAATCAGAACCGTCTACATTTTGCGTGGGAGTGATTATATCCCTGTGCAAAAAAAAATCAAGTAAATTAATTATCACTAAGTACCTGATCGAATAAGACAAAAATTTGGTTTACAATAAATCAACGTCCCGATTAAAAAGTTTTGAATACCCGATTGTCTTCAAAATTGGCGAGAGTGATTAAAAAAGCAATACAAACAATGTGAACGGTTTGGATTGTCATAATTATGTTGAGATCGCGTGTCTAGCGTACATTACCATATACCATAACATCTTTGTTCATAACCAAGTTAGTTCGATGTATATGATCAAAAGGCAGGTGCAGATTCGATTTATCAAATGTTTGATCTAAACCGTTACGATCTCATATCTTATCAATTCTATCATTTTCCCCGAAAACGGTGGCTATCAAATGTCGGGAACCATCCGACGGATCAAATTGGGTGCATTCAAAGCAAAGAATGTCCTATAATGAATGACTCGACCGAACAACAAAGCAATTTTTTCATTATCGGAACCGTCTAGATTGCAAGTGGGAGTGATTATATCCTCCATGCAAAAATGAAGTGATTTTACTATCGATACGTATTTGATCGAAGGACACAAATTGTCGGTTGATAATAAATCAACGTCCCTGATGAAAGGGTTTTCAATATCCGATGGACTTCAAATTTGGCGAGGGTGATTAAAATAGCAAAAAAAATAAAGTGAATGGTGTGGATCGTCATAAAATGTGTTACTTATCGTGTGGCTAATGCACAATATAATAAAAAAATTTTATACAAAACAATATAACACATTAATAATTTAACATATTATGTAATTATAAAAATTCAATTTTGACCTATCAATTCAAAAAATCAAATATTTCATTCTAATTAATAAAAAATTATTTTTCATTTTTCTTCAATTTAATTAATGTTATAAATATTTTTCAAAATTTATATGTTTGTTATCAAAATTTAATTTTTATTTTACCCCTAAGTTTTTCATTTATGTTATTCAAAAATTCAATTTTAATTTCCCTCATTTTTCCTTATTATGGCATTTACCAACTTAATTCATTGCCCTAATAAAAATGTATTTTTATTTATTTATTTATTTTTGTGAAGTTCATTTATTTATTTAAAATATATTCAAAAAATCCATTTCCCCCCCTTATTTGGCATGTGCATTTATTAAATTCTAACTATTATTAAAAATTTTATTTTTATTTTACCTCATTTTTTTCTTCTTATTATGGCAAGTCCATTTATTAAATTCTAATTATTATTTATAAATTCATTTTTAATTTCCATCTTTTTTGTTTTCGTAATTATGGCATTTGGCAACTTCATTTATTTAATAAAAATGTATTTTTTTTTTGTATTATGTATTTATTTATTTTTCTAAAGTCCATTTATTTAATGAAAACTTCTTCTAAATTCAACTCTCTCTCTCTCTCTCTCTCTCTCTCTCTCTCCGTGATATATTGCGTAATTACAAAAAAATATTTTTCACCTATCAATTAAAAAATAAAAAATTTCACTTTTATTATTCAAAAAATCATTTTTTATTTTTCCTCAATTTTTGAAATAAATTAAAATTTATTTTTCCTCATTTTATTTTTATTTTCCCTCATTATTTTCATTATTATACCGTGCCCATGCTCGTGCCTTGCCTTGAGAATGGTCGCGTAGATGCTTGCGTGCGTGCCTTTCACACACTTTTTTTTGCGTGCGTCGTGCGCGCCGCATTATGACCGTGTCGCCCGCAAGCATGCCTTTCACACTACCGCTGCACCGTAAGCCGCGCCGTGACCAAGATCACGCGCTCGCGGCCGTGCCGTGACTAAGACCGCGTCGTACGTACGCGCCGCATTCAAAACCGCTACCGTACGGCAGCCGCGTCGCGCCACCGCCAGCGCCAATCCATCGCGGCCGCGCCCGCGTCGCGTCTACCTACTCGCGTTCCGCGCCCGCGTCTCGCGTTACCCTCGCACCGCGTCGCTGGCCAAGGCCCAACTTTTTATCACGGCCAAATCAGAACTGCGGCTTAGCCTAAGTAGCGCCCATTTGACACCTCTACTCCGAGTACCTAAACTACAATTATCCCTAAATTAATCAAAAAGTGATCTTATTCATACTATTCAACAATCGCGACTGTTCTGATTTTTACCTTTTACGAATTTAAAATATATGTAATTAAAAAATAAAAAAACTGTATTGTGAGGATGAAAGATTAAAAAAATCTAGTGGTGGCGAGTCTATATGATTTAATAATAAAAATTTATTTTTTATATAATAATAATTGTATATTTTGAAAACATTATAGTGGTGGCCGCCACTTGTCTCTATCCTTGTCAACAGCTAAATCTCCCAGTTAATTCCAACTTTTCAAGACAATTAAAAAAATCTACCTTGTACATATATAAGCACAAACAATCCATACTAAATTTCCATGCAAATTAAGCAATGACTTCAACAGTTAGAAAAACCTTCATCTTCTCTCTCCTCTCCGTTCTACATTTCGTCTCTATCGCCACAAGCCACCAGCCCCACCACCCACTAGACCCTCTAACTCCATCGGAGTTCAACCTAGTCCGAACCATCATCGAAAACTCCTACTCGGGCTTGAACCATAGCTTGACCTTCCATTACGTAGGGTTAGACGACCCAGACAAACAAACCACCCTCTCATGGGTATCAAACCCGAACACCACCCTAGCCCCACCGCGGCGAGCCTTTGTTATTACTCGACTAGACAAAGATACCCACGAGATAATCGTCGATTTATCGACCAATTCTATCATTTCTGACCAGATTTACCACGGCCATGGATACCCTTTGTTGACTCGTAACGAGCTACTAGCTGCTCTTCAGTTGCCAATGACTTACCCTCCATTTGTGGAGTCAGTTAAAAGGAGAGGGCTGAATTTATCCGATGTTGTTTGCTCCATTTCTATTGTTGGGTGGTTTGGAGAAGCTGAGACAAGTAGAATATTGAAGATCCAATGTTTTTATATTGGTAAGAAATTTGATTTATATATCAATTTCGACAAATCTTACTACTCCCTCTATCTCAAATTATTTCTTTTGTTCGGATTATAATTCAATTTTTAATTGTTCATAGTTTTCAATTTATAATATTATTAAAAAGACAACATTTTCCTTTCTTTTATACAGATGAGACGGTTAACATGTACATGAGACCACTAGAGGGAATAACGGTGGTAGTCGATATAGATGAGATGAAAATAACAGGATACTACGATAGGTTTAGGGTTCCGGTGCCGAAGGCCGGAGGCACAGACTACCGGGCGTCAGAGCAGAAGCCACCATTCAGTCCACAACTGAGGGCCTTAGCAACGATGCAACTGGATGGACCGGGCTTCGAGATTGATGGGCACACAATCAGGTCAGTCAAGTTTATTTCAATTGTTTTCCTTCTATTGGAGAAATTTTGTGTGTTGGGGCATACCTTAAAACACTTACTATAGCTCCACCTTTGTATGAAATTCACCCAAATGTTTATGCATCAGAGGTAATTGGGAAACAAAAAGTTTAGGAACACATGCAATTACCTTTAATTACAACGCGATTTCCGATACAACTATATTCAGAGCAGTTCAATGCATGCGGACTCATATGCATCAACCGGTTCCGAATGAACTTTTGTCTAGAAGTGTTTTCCAAGCATAGCTTGAAAAAGAAAGGCACGGGAGAAAACAATCTTTGTGGACAAATTTGACAGCAACTTGAACTTTGTCAAAACTGTAATAGTAGGTATTATCCAGACAAGAAATGAGATAAGTCTTGTTAAATCATTGCAAAATGCATTGCACCGGTTCAATAGTATTTTTTTTTTTTATTAGAATTTTTTGACATTGTATTCTACACCAACATGTCTAACAATAATTCATTTTTGCCAGATGGGCCGACTGGGCTTTCCATTTGGGATTTGATGTCCGAGCAGGACCAATCATATCTCTAGCCTCCATCTACGACCTGGAACAACAAAAATTCCGACAAGTGATGTATAGAGGGCACATATCCGAGCTATTCGTGCCTTACATGGACCCAACTGAGGAGTGGTACTACAAAACATACTTCGATGCGGGCGAATTCGGGTTCGGTCAATCTGCCGTGTCGCTTGAGCCATTTGCCGATTGCCCGGCCCACGCAGTATTCATGGATGGATACTTCGCGGGACAGGATGGAAAGCCCATTAAGATATCCAATGTTTTCTGCATATTTGAGAAGTATGCTGGGAATGTCATGTGGCGTCATACTGAGATTGGCGTTCCAGGAAAAGTGGTAAGCAATTTTACACCATTTTGAGCTGAGATAAAAATGCTCTCTTTTGGCGTATCGGCCGATATGATACGTCGCGGGAATCTTGAGACGAACCGGCCGATACATACCGTATCGACCGATATTCAAAACTATATTGGTAACACCAATGTGATTTTGCAGATAAGGGAAGTAAGGCCAGATGTGAGCCTGGTGGTGAGAATGGTATCAACAGTTGGCAACTATGACTATATACTTGATTGGGAATTCAAGCCTAGTGGATCCATCAAAGTTGGGGTAAAAATATTGCTTCAACAATTTACATAGAAAATGGGTTTTTTTTTCTATTTTTCTATCACAAAGATATACAACAATATTCAAGTAGTAGAATCATTTTAAACTCTCTTTCCCTCCTGGCAGGTAGGGCTCAGTGGAGTACTAGAGGTGAAAGGGGTGTCTTATACTCACACTGATCAAATAAAACAGGATCTTTATGGGACATTGTTAGCTGAAAATACCATTGGAGTGTATCATGATCACTTCTTGACCTACCATCTCGATCTAGACGTTGATGGCGTGTCCAATTCCTTTGTAAAAAGCAATTTAGAGACGAAGAGAGTAACTGATAATATCTCTCCAAGGAAGAGCTATTGGACGGTTGTTAGCAAAACAGCGAAAACAGAAGCTGATGCCAGAATTCAGCTTGGCCTGAAACCGGTTGAACTAGTAGTGGTGAACCCTAACAAGAGGACTAAGGTGGGGAACCACATTGGGTACAGTCTGATTCCAGGGTCAGCAACGAGTCCTCTTTTGTCGGACGACGATTATCCTCAAATTAGGGGTGCCTTCACCAACTACAATGTGTGGGTGACTCCTTATAACAAGTCTGAAAAATGGGCAGGAGGGCTGTACATGGATCAGAGCCGGGGAGACGATACATTAGCTATTTGGAGCCTCAGGTATGCCAGGCAATCCTCTATCAAACTGATATGAATTTTCTCGGTTGTCAACGACCACATCCTTTTTTAATCTTGTATACTAAAAATTTGTAGGAATAGGGCGATTGAGAACAAGGACATTGTGTTATGGTACACCATGGGTTTCCATCATGTGCCTTGCCAGGAAGATTTTCCTATTATGCCAACCTTAACCGGTGGATTTGAACTCCGGCCGACAAATTTCTTCGAGAGAAATCCAGTGCTCAAGACAAAACCTCTTAAGAATGTCTACTGGCCTAACTGCACTACCACCAGAACATGATCAGTTGTACTCCGAATGTGTGCAGAAAATAAAGACAGGTACACAGCAATGTGATCTATTTCTTCTCTTTCTTTCCCCTTTTTTTTGGCCCTTTCGATTATGGTCCTTAATGTTCCACAATTTGCTTTGACAGTGAACAACCGGTACTTTTCCTTGCAAGTGACCTTCCGAACGATGGTTCTAAGAAGAGAATAATGTTACAAAGCGAAAGTAGTAGAGAGTGAAGGAATTTAAAAGAAGAATAAAAGTTACATGTTGTTGCTTATTCAAATACATTGAATTGCACAAAACAATGTGCAGCTTCATACATGAGGTAGTGAAGACTGTAATCTACAATGAATCTGAAGGAAAAATCAAATTAAAAACACAGTTAAATCAAATGAAGGAAAAATTCAGCTATAAATTGATCCAGGAATCACATGTCAGATGTCAATGCACAACTGTCACCGTAGTTTCACTATTTTGTTGTAATTTTCACCATTTCTTTTGATAAATAAAGATATGCAAAGTGTCTTTTTCCCGTCACTATCTACTGGTCTCCTGTTGATCAAAGAAACCAAAATGGACGAGAATAACTCTGTTCACCAGCATAACAAGCATTCTAAAACTTTGGTTTGGGCAATGGTTTTCTTTCGAAGAAATTTGTTGGCCAAAGCTCAAATGCACACCATAAACTCTTGGCATAACTGGGCAAAGTACTACTTGTATTTCCTTCGTCCCCAATTTTTGGTCCAAAATGACACTTTTTATTGTCCCAAAAAGATTGTCCCAATTGTTAAGTAATGGGAAAAAAATGTTGAAGTTTACTATTTTGTCCTCACTTTTTGAAAGTAGTACAATGTAATGATGATGTTTTGAAGGGTAAAAAGAGGAAAGAAAAAATATGACAAGTGCAATGATGATGTTTCCTTAATAAGTTGGAATCTCTATAAGGGACCAATAAATTGAGTATGTCTTTGGCATGGGGCATGGTGGATCCCTACTTAATCTGTACCAAAGTGTAAGGCAAATAGAACAATCACACGCAAAAAAATAAACAAGCAATCGAAAGAACGAGACACACGATATACGTGGTTTTGACTTGAACAAATCACTTAATCGTACTCCACGAGGTGCTGTGGGGTTTCACTATGACCTAGAATAATCAAGATTACAATGGGGGCTGAACTAGTGTTAAGTTTTACATTTGTAAGGGAACACACACATCATAAAATCATAAAATCCATGAAAATGCCTGTTTTCTCGCCTCCGAACGTCCGAATGAAATTCCAGAACCTCCTCGCTTTGCTCAAAAAAACTGTCACCGAATTTTTCGGCTAGACGGCTCTCAATCCTGTCCAGATGGGATTTCCAAAAGCCCCTCGCGGGCCTCTGGTCTTGACGCCAACACAAAGTACCATGTCTTTGTTCCCAATGGGTCCGTCTCTGCATATAAACCCACACAGAAAAAGAGCTTCATCAATTTTTAGCACACCGAAATATATTGCCATCTTAAAAAGTTATTTGTTTTAGTTAGAGTATTTGTTTGAAAATTAACACTCTCTCCATCCCAAATTTTTTATCCATATTTTCGGTACACATTTCATTTTTAAATTAATTATACTTTTCAATCTATAATGTTTTCTAGGATTTTGAAAACTTTCTTTAATACAATATATATCAAATAAGAACCATGTTGCATATTTAGAATATTATACGTTTAAAAGTACAAATAATTTTTTGAGATGTCTGGAATAGTAAATGTGCACGAGAAATTTGAGATGGAGAGAGTAATAAATTTAGCTCAATTGAATATCGTGTGCACTAAATTTTAAAATAAATTTCGGCAAAGAAATTTGAAACAAATGTACATTTTTTAGATCAAAATCTTGAACACATCAAATTGAGCTAAACTTTTGCAATAAAATGATGGGTCTTATTACAATGAAGAAGGTGGTGGTTATGGATAGGTGTGTCAAACGGGCCTAGTCGGTACATGCACGACACGTTCGAAGGTGGCACGGGACGTCAAAGGCACGGCCTAATCCTGGCACGGCATGACATGGCACGATCTAAGTGGGCACGTGGCATGGGCACATAAATGAGCGCCGCACGCCACGCAAGACGATAAAAGATTTGGACGGGCATGGCGCGGCACGCATAACTAAGTGGGACATGGCGCTAATCACAACATGGCACGTCATCGTTCGCAACCGCATGACACCTACACCGCACGACACATCACAAATTCACAGTTCTAGCAAGGCACGACATGACACGAGGCATGGAAACCCCCAAAAAAAAAAAAAAAAATTGTTAAATAAACAAGGAATTGATTAAAGAAAATTGGAAAAATGAAACGATACAAAAAAAAAAAAAGAAGAAGAAGAAGTTGATTGAAGACCAAAAATAAAGGGAACATATCATTATACTTTTATTTTTACGTCCCAAAATGAAAGAAATTATAGAAATAAAATTCTTGTGGAGGCCTCTATGCTAAATTTTAGTACTATTGTGGGTACTACATCAAATGTTTCATCATTATTCAAGGTTATGTATTTTATTTTGGAAACTTTCTGGTGGATTATTAGCTCCGTGGGGGAGTTTGAGCAAATATTCAATTGCATCCGTGAGATGAGGAGTGTGTTAGGTTGTCAATACCCATTTAAAGATGGAAACTCACTTTGGAGGCATGTGTGGTTGCGTTTTCTAACTTGCATTTGCAAGGTCAAGCAATCATGTTTGAGCCTTGCTCGTGTTTGCTGTTGGTAACTATCCCACATTGGGGGCGGTGGAAAAGAGTGGTAATTTCGAGAGGATTGCACTATGTTGAATGAGAGAATTCAAGTCAAGGGGGAGATTGTTAGGAATGTTCCTTGAATTTCCCTTTCTGGAGATTCCTATTCTATTTAGAATTTCCTAGTTTGTTTAGACTTCTATGATAATGCTTTGATTGTGTTTATCATATATAGATATAGATACCTTGCATTTTTCTTTAGAAAAAAAAAAATCTTTCTAGAGTTTATGCAGGAGTGTTAGGGTATTAGTCGCCAGTGAGTTGTGAGTACTCAATTGCTTTTGGTATTTCTTTGTTTTGGGATTCAAGGGTGCTTCATTTCGTAGAGTGTTGAGTATAGCCAGCTCTGTTGCAATCTTGCTCCTTAGTTATAATAAATGCTCTCTCACTCTTCACCCGCAAAGTACACTTTGATTCGTGCTTTGTGGAACCACATATATCTTTGTGTTCTTGTGTTTTCGTCTTCTGTTTGCTGATTTAATTTTCTCATGGCTTGACATTAAGATGGGGTGTGCTAAAATCCCTAACACTTCACTGTCGACTCTGCTGGTGATCAAAGAAACCAAAATTAACAAGAATAACTCTGTTCACTAGCATAACAAACATCTCTAAAATATGGTTTGAGCAATGGGTTTCTTTCAAAGAAATTTGTTGGCCGAAGCTCAAATGCACCATCTGGGCATCAGTGGGCAAAGTAGTAAGTCTTTTTGGCATGGGGCAAGGTGGGTCCCAACTGTACCCAAGTATTAGGTCTTTGTTCCCAATGGGTCTGTCTCTGTTTACAAACCCACACAGAAAAAGTGGTTCTTCAATTTTTAGCACAACAGAATATATTGTGATTTTAAAAAGGAATATTTAGTCATAAATATATAATATTTTGTTTATTTGAAAGAAAGGACAATGAACTTTTGTAATCAAACATAAAGACATTTTTTTGTAATTATAATTTAATAAAAGGATAAAAGACACACAAAAACCCCATCATCTACAAGATGTCGTGTAGATGACATCTACATAGACTGTGTTTACAAACAATGTCCCTGGAAAAGTTCTAAAACATCGTAATTACCAATGTTTGTGTTCATTACCAATTAAAGTGTCGTTTTGTCTTGCATGGACCCTAAATCCAGCCAATAATTGGTAATTAACATAGACAAAACATGCAAGACAAAACAACACTTTAATTATGCCTGCCGATTTTAGTAAGAGAGTATAGTTAACTGTTTTAGCTTTGCTATTATGTCATTGCAATGTAATAATTCCGTTTCTGGATGGTACTATTGTTAGCTTTTATTTATTTGATGCTTGTCGATTTGGGTTTCCAGTGGTGGGGTGGTTTTTTTTTATTTTTTATTTTATGTTAGAAATTTCAATTTTAAAAAATGAGTGACACTTCACTAATTTTTTTGGTTGCCGGAACTGCTTGGCCAGAGGTGGGGTGGTGATTTTTTTGAATTTTAAGTTCGATTTTTTTTTAAATTAGTAACACTTCACTAATTTTTTTTGGTGCCGGAAGTGCTCGGCCAGAGGTAGGGTGGTGATTTTTTTGAATTTTATGTTCAAAGTTTGAATTTTTAAAAATTAGTGATGCTTCACTAAATTTTTTTTGGTCGCTGGAAGTGCCCGGCTAGAGGTGGGGTGGTGGTTGACCGTAAGTAGGGTGGTATTTTTTTGATTTTTATGTTTAGAATTAGAATTTTTAAAAATTAGTGACACTTCACTAATTTTTTGGGTCCTCGAGAGTGCCTGACCAGAGGTGGGGTGGTGGTCGGCCAAAGGTGGAGTAGTGATTTTTTTTGAATTTTATGTTTGCAATTTGAATTTTTAAAAATTAGTGACACTTTACTAAATTTTTTGGTCGCCAGAAGTGCTCGACCAGATGTGGGGTGGTGGTCGACCGGAGGTGGAGTGGTGATTTTTTTGAATTTTATGTTTGAAATTTGAAATTTTCAAAATTAGTGACACTTCACTAATTTTTTGTCTTTATGTTCGATTACAAAAGTTCTTTGTCCTTCCTTTTAAAAATGGCAAATGTTTTTTGTTTTTATGTTCGATTGTAAAATTCCTCATCCTTCCCTTTAAAGATGTCAAATATTTTGGATTTTTGGCTAAATGGTCCTTAGAGTATTACATGGATGTTGATTCTTTTCGAGGTCTAACCAAACGGGGCTTTAGAGACTGTTTTTTCCTTCCATTTTCCATTCAAAATCAAATGAAGGAAAGTAAACAAATTCTTTTGCTTAATTTTCCATCTTTGTTTCTTTTCTTGAGTTCCAAACACACCCCAATTACCATAAGATCTCTTCGGTCTGATTTAGGGGGGTTTTAACCAGGGATGGAGCCAGAGGGGGGCCAGTAGGGGCAGTCGCCCCTGCAAGAGAGAAAAAAAACCTCTATTGTTATATATAAAAAAATAAATTTTCCTATGAATTATATAGTCTCACCCCTGCAAAATATTTTAGAAAAAATATTTGCCCCTACGTAGTAAAATTTCTGACTCCATCCCTGATTTTAACCAATTTATGTATGTAAAAAGAGAGTGCAATTTTTCACCGATCTAAAAAATTATAGAAGGTATGCTTCTTCTCCTATTTCTTTCTCTTTCTAGCGGCAACTATGATTAAGTTTCAAGTAGAGTACAACAATTAAGATTGAAAGATAAGAAGTGGGTAGCGTTCACAGACTTTTGAGAAATGAATGAACAAAAGATGGGAGCCTAAGCCTTACCACTTTTTCCTTTGTTGCATTTTGTTGAATAATCAAAGATAAGGTTGTATGTCCATGTACACTTCAACCAAACATAAACATCTTACTATGAAAATTCGAAGCAAATACCGGAATATATAACTCTGTTAGACATATAATTCAACTCGATGCTCATATTTGGTAAAACAAACTGTCCCTTAAGTACTTACAGAGGAATTTTATTAGGGCACGGCTTGATTCCTTTAGATATCTTCTAACTTAATTTCCTCGTGACTATATAACACATGTTGGAATTTAGAGTCAACATATGAGCTCAATGCTGACTTTTGCAAAGCATAACTGATTACTAGCTCAGCCGGTCGTATTCCAGTTGAATCAGCTAATGCTTTGGTAGGTTATTGGTGGTTTCCTGAGATTTTGTTGGGGGCTTCTTGGGTCTCTTCAGATTGTGGTTTTCGGTGGTTTTGGTTTCGTTTTCGTTGGCATCTTTCAAATTTACCCTTTTCGGATTTATTTTTCCTTCTTTCTTCGTCTTTGTGTCTCTCCTCGCTTTGGTGTGGTTTAGCTTGTTTCTTAGTTAGTTGAACTTTGTGTTATTGAATTAATAAATTTTCTTTGCCGGCGAAAAAAAAAAGAATTAGCCAATATTCTTATGATTTTCATGCTGCCCACAGATTGTTGTACAAGAAGTTTGGAGCGTCAAAAACTGATACGTATAGGAGAAATGTTGGTCCAATATAAACAGGTGAGAAAACGAAAATTAAGTCTCTAAGTACCTTATCTAAAATTGCACGGAAATTAATCGATAGGTCTTTTGGATCATATGCATACTCTTCAACAGCTAAAAGTCCAAGAATACTTCCAAATTTGCAACCTACTTAAAAAATCTAAGGGTCTTCTTGGAATAATACTCTTGTACATATATAAACACAAACAATCCATACTAAATTTCCACGCAAATTATGCAATGTCTCCAACAATTGGAAAAACCTTCATCTTGTTTCTTCTCTCCATCTTATATTGCTTCTCGACCATCGTTAGCCACCAGCACCACCACCCACTAGACCCTCTAACTCCATCGGAGTTCAACCTAGTCCGAACAATCATCAAAAACTCCCACTCGGACTCGAACCATAGCCTGACCTTCCAATATGTAGGGTTAGAGGACCCAGATAAACAAACCATCCTCTCATGGGTATCAAACCCGAACACCACCATAGCCCCACCACAGCGAGCCTTTGTTATTACTCGACTTGACAAAAACACCCACGAGATAATCGTCGATTTATCGACGAATTCTGTCATTTCTGACCAAATTTACAACGGCCACGGGTTCCCTATATTGACAACTGATGAGCAAACTGCTGCTCTTGAGTTGCCACTGACTTACCCTCCATTTGTAGAGTCAGTTACAAAGAGAGGGCTAAATTTATCTGACGTTGTTTGCTCCACTTTTACTGTTGGGTGGTTTGGAGAAGCTGAGACAAGTAGGGTATTGAAGATTCAATGCTTTTATATTGGTAAGAAACTATAATTTGATTTATGTATTAATTCCGACAAATCTTACAGTTACTTTGTAAGAAATTATGGCTTCCTTCGGGTAAAAAACCACTTTTTAGTTTTTTGGTTTTTCTATTTTGTCCTTATTCAAAAAAAATTTGCGCTCGTTAGTTTTGTATCGAGATTTTGTGATTTCTGGATTTCTTTCGACGAGACGAATCTAACAAGTATAAATTTATGGTCAAAATTCAATTTTTTTTTAATAAAGCCAAAATAGGTGGATTATTGGCCAATAATCCACCTATTTCGGCTTTATTCAAAAAATATTTGGTTTGACCATAAATTTATACTTATTAGATTCGTTTCATCGAGAGGAATTCAGAAACCACAAAATCTTTATGCAAAACTAACGAATGCAAAAAAAAAAAAAATTGAATGAAGACAAATGAAAAAACCAAAAACTAGTTTTTTACTCAAAGGAGGCCTATGTTGAAAAGTTGTTAAAAGATTCCATTTTCCTTGTTTTATGTAGATGGGACGACTAATATGTACGTGAGACCAGTGGAGGGAATAATGGTGGTAGTCGATATAGACGTGATGAAAATAACGGAATACCACGATAGGTTTAGGGTTCCGGTGCCGAAGGCCGAAGGTACGGAGTACCGAGCATCACACCAGAAGCCACCATTCGGTCCAAAGCTGAGGGGCTTAGCAACAATGCCCCCGGATGGCCCAGGTTTTGAGATTGATGGTCATACAATCAGGTCAGTCGAGTTAATTTCAATTGTTATTATTGTTTGGAGAAATTTGCTAGTTGGGGCATACCTTATGACACTTCTTATAGCCAAGGCCAGCTCATATTTGGGTTGTCCAAATTCGATCCCAAATTTTTTTGTGCTCTAATTATTAAGTCATAAAAAATAAAAAGAAAATAAAAAAACTAAAAAAAAACTTAAGGTTACATTAGGCATGTTCAGTTTATAGCTTTGCTCCAGTTTTGGGGCATTTCTGTTTTGGTGACATCATCATTTTTCTTTCTATCTCTCTCCACTTAGTACACTTACTTACATCAATAAAACTAAATTAAACTAAACTAAAACTATTAGCCGAACACAGCCACTATATTTTAAGCTTGAATTAAATCAAAAAAAATCCAAACCAAAATGTTACCTTGGCTATAGTGTTTTATGATTAGCATGGTCCAATTCAATAAAAAAATATTTCATTTTATTAAGCAAATTTTGTTTGGTTTTTACTTTATGTGAGAAGGGTACGCTTTCTTTTTTCCCGTAGTTCTTTCCAACGTTCTTCCCACGTACGTTGGAAAGAAGTCAGGTTTCACATTCTTGGACCAAAAAAGTCAAAGTTGGGACCCAAGGCCTGATGAACCAAGAAAACTATCTCCGTCTATCTCTAAAAGATATAGAAAATGACTTGTTTGAAAACTATCAATTATGGAATGAAAAGTCTCGGTAATTGATCTTTAGATTTTACCAAGAGCAATTGCATCTTTGCAAGGTTTCTACATGTGAAGAGCAATATTGTGTCTCAACTTTCAAACCGAAAAAAATGTGCAATTTTGTGCTTCGTATTAAAATTGAAAATCTAGATTTTGATATAATTGAAAATTTGATTTTCTGGCATTGTCACTAAATTCAAAAAGGGGGTATTTTCTTATTTTATTAAATGAATGAAAGTAAACAAAATAAAAAATTTATTTCAGTTTATTTATGAAAAATAAGAACCGGGCTTTACCCCTTGGCCACCTTGCTTGTAGCTCCATGTTTTTATAGAGTTCACCTAACTCTGTACCATGCCCTAGGGTGTTGCGCAGCGTGCTGTGCATGCATGGCGTGACCGCGCCGGTCACGTACAGGTGATCGGAGACCTTCACCGGATACCTCTCATCAAGTACTAAAAGTGTACCAAAAATCAACTTGATCGGATATCGTTAAGTGTCTAATCGGAACACAAATAGATTGAAATGAAATGGAACACAAATGTACATAAACACTGGATCCAAATTACTAAACCCATTTTTTCAAGCTATTTGTGTTCCAATTAGGTACTTAACGATTTCCGATCAAGTTAATTTTTGGTATACTTTTAATACTTGACGAGGGCTACTGGTGAACGTCTCGGATCGCCAGAAAGTGGCCGGCGCAGACACACCGTGCGACTACACAACACACTGCACAACACCCCCAGCTTCCGTACGCATGAGAGGAAATTGGGAAACTCAGGGACAAAATTAACTTTAAATCACAATTTGGGAACAATTTTATTCAGAACCATTCAATACTTGTAAACTCATATGCGCATCAAACGATTCCAAATTCAGTTGTATTTAGAATTGAGTTCCAAGCTTAAAAAAAAACCCAGGAGATTTTTTTTCAAGACGCCATTGTGGTTGGACTTGATTGCAAAGAAAAATTAAACTTCTTGACATACAAACGTCAGAAGCAACATATTTCGACTTGTATACCTAGGACTAGGACTATGTTACCATCACTTGGAAAGGGGCAATGCTAAGAGCATCCCCAAAAGTCTGCCTAAATTTTTCTTTAAAAAAAGTAATAAACAGTGCATATTTTTCATTTTACCAATCCACTTCTCCAACAATTCCTCTCTATTACCTTCCCTATTTGAATTAAAAAATGATTATTGAGAGAGAGAGAGAGAGAGAGAGAGAGAGAGAGAGAGAGAATAAACAAATGGGAGGGAGAGAGAGAGAGAGAGAGTAAAAAACTGATAGGTAGTGAATAGTGCCGAGTCCCAATAGGGAGGATTTTGGGGAGGTACTGCTAGCATTTTGTATTTTAGGAAGGGATTTAGTGAAGCTCTTGGAGCTTGTTTGAGGTTTGGCTGAGTAAAATAGGGATATGGAGAGCCTGTTGTGCTTGCTCTAATTGCGTCAAACTATGCATGAGGAAATATTTTTTAATGCTAAATAATCTATTACATGTGTAACAGCGAAAACGATCAATCTTGGACTAATTATTCATTAATTTGGGGCACCGTTGTGTAATTCTCCAACCCTCTTTACAATCACATGCAAGTTTATGTGAGATTCTTATAATTTTAGTTTATGTGAGATTCTTACAATTTTTTAATAAACGCTCTTCTCAACAAACCCTATGACATCTGTTATTCAGATCATGGGAATATTGAGTACACAATTGTCAAATTTTTTTATAAAGATTCTTTCAGATTTTAGGTCCTGAAATCAAAATGAAACTTTGAAGAAATAGACAAATCACTTACAACTTAAAAATATTTGATTTTGCTAAAACTTTCCAAGACCATTCAAATTAATTTTAAAATTCCTGAATCACTCGAGTCTTTCGTGTGAAACCCCCAAGGAGATCTGATATGTCATTTTTGTACCAAAAATATAATTTATAGAACAGGGAATTAACTATTATTCCGAAGAACAGTGGTTAAATCCGAGATCGTCCACGGAGAGTAAAAAGCTAAGTTACAGTACTTTCAACTAATTTCTAATTTAATTCGGAAACAAAGTGCGTGGTTGTATTTGATTTGATTAAGCTAAATTTTAAATAAAAGCAATTGCAGTTTGAAAACAAGTGAGAGAAGGGACTAGGATTTCCGATTCAACCTCCCCTCATAATATAATTATGCGAAATCTAGAGTTTCATTCAACTAATAACCAGACCACCGTAGGGTGGCAAATCCTATCAATAATCCCCAAAAATGTTATCAAGATTTGTATTCCGTATAAGCTATCTCAACATGGCACGGACCGTCTCACCGGACTTAATGGGCGGTATGATCTGTCTCAAATCGTATAGTCTATCTCAGAAATTATCTTGAACCATTAATAACCATTGTATGACTGTATTTAATAACGCGCTTATAAATACGTTATGAAAGTTGGGAGAATAAAAACTTCATAAAAATTATGAATTATCTAAGTCATACAATCAAACGTTGAATATGAAATCTTAGAAATCTAAGTAATTACATTATTCGGAGAGGCATCCTCGTTACCCTAATCAAATAATTTAACTGCTCATCGAACTAGAACAAATAATCGTGAAACCAATAAACTCCATTGCAACAACTTGAAGCTTATGGAAAATATAAAGAATTAACACCCAGAGCCTGTTCGTGTCGCTGCCGCTTTGTCTTGTTTCGCACGACCCAATCGGTTTTGTCCTCTATGCGTGGCTTCTGATCCAGTTACACACTGGTGACCGACTTACCCCAGCTTCCTTTCCAAGCAATTCCATTGGTGGACCCCTTTAAAATTAATATGCCGAGAATAATAAATAAAAGGTCATTCCTTTTCCCACTTTTATGGCCCCACCCAATTTCTCATGAGTAAACCATGGGCTATGCTTGCACTTTGATTCACAAGTCATGTCAATTACAAATTGGTCTGCAAATTCTGATTTAAGAATTCGATTCGGCGCTTTTAGGCTTTTGAAATCAATAATAAGCTTGGCTCCATCTCTCAATTAATTTGATCAGCACCGTATACAATTCTCAATTTAACATCATTTTTCATTCAATTATTCCGCAAGTCCTGAAATAAGAAAAAAGAGTAACAACTTTCAAGTAATAAATTAAAAGAGCGTAACAACGATAAATTAGAGGCCGCCAACGGACACATTTATGCCCCTATCAAGATCCCAAACGACTAGCCTACGAGATTTGGGATTAATGATGTTGTTTTGGGTGAACTTAGGGTTCTCATAGTGACCCAAGTCACTACATTCCCTTAGTGACCTCAATTGTGGTCCCTCTGAAATTTTCATTTGGGATTGGAACTGCTCATTTTTTCAAGAATTTTGAGTCACAATGGGTACAAACAATTATGATCATCAAATATTGATAGACACACAATTGAGACAAATTTTTCTGTTATCCAAATACATATAAATGGTATCTGACCATATAACTACCAATATCCAATTAACATAATTTTTTACATGAATAATTTACTAAACATTCTTGACAAATTATACAGTTACGATCCTAAATATAAATTATAAAGAATCCACCATTGAAATCATTACAGAAATATAGAGACTTGGCCCAAATCTCATTTTGGGGGTTGCTATAGTGCACCTAACAATTTTGCTCGCTCTTTTGAACCTCATGAGAAAGAATATTATGCGTATAATACTTGTTCTTTTTTGCCAGATGGGCCAACTGGGTATTCCATTTGGGGTTTGATGTTCGGGCTGGCCCAATCATATCACTTGCCTCAATCTACGACCTCGACCAACGCAAATTTCGACGAGTGATGTACCGAGGGCACATATCTGAGCTCTTCGTGCCTTACATGGATCCAACAGAGGAATGGTACTACAAAACATTCTTCGATCTTGGCGAATTTGGGTTCGGCCAATCCGCCGTGTCACTTGAGCCGTTGACAGATTGCCCAGCCCATGCAGTATTCATGGATGGATACTACGCGGACCAAGATGGAAAGCCCTCAAAGATACCCAATGTTTTTTGCATATTTGAGAAGCATTCTGGGAATGTCATGTGGCGTCATACCGAGACCGGCATTCCAGGAGAAGTGGTAAGCTATTTTACACCATTTTGAGCTGAGATAAAAATGCTCTCTTTGGTTTTCCATGGTCAGATTTTGTTTTCTGGGTTCGTTACTTGAAGAATGTAGAATACTTTTATCATAAAAGGAACCCATTTTCACACATTTCAACTTCAAATTGAACAACACTAACTTGAGTTCATGCCAATTGTGATTTTGCAGATAAGGGAAGTAAGGCCAGATGTGAGCTTGGTGGTGAGAATGGTAGCAACAATTGGCAACTATGACTATATAATTGATTGGGAATTCAAGCCTAGTGGATCTATCAAAGTTGGGGTAAAAATATTCCTTCAAAAATCAAAACACGAAATGGGTCTTCTTTTTTTTTCTTTCTATCAGCAAATGCATCAATATTCAAATTGAACAATCATTTTCAACTCTTTTTTTCCCCTGCAGGTAGGGCTCTCAGGAATTCTGGAAGTTAAGGGGGTGACCTATACCCACACTGATCAAATAAAACAGGACCTTTATGGGACATTGTTAGCTGAAAATACCATTGGAGTGTACCATGATCACTTTGTGACCTACCATCTTGATCTAGACATCGATGGGACGTCCAATTCCTTTGTACAAAACAATTTAGAGACGAAACGAGTGATCGGTAATGTCTCTCCGAGGAAGAGCTACTGGACGGTTGTTAGCAAAACAGCGAAAACAGAAGCCGATGCAAGGATAAAACTCGGCCTAAAACCGGCTGAGCTGGTTGTGATGAACCCTAACAAGAAGACTAAGGTGGGGAACCACATTGGGTACCGCCTGATTCCTGGATCGGCGGATGGGCCTCTTTTGTCAGATGACGATTATCCTCAAATCAGGGGTGCCTTCACCAAGTACAATGTGTGGGTAACTCCTTACAACAAGTCTGAAAAATGGGCTGGAGGGTTGTACACTGATCGGAGCTGGGGAGACGATACTTTAGCCATTTGGAGCCTCAGGTATGCCTCAATACTCTCTCAGATTAATTTCAAGTTATCTTTTTAAAAATGTTAAGATACAAGAAAAATTCCCCGAAAATAACTAGGAAAGAGAGATGAACAGTTCAGATTCTCTTTCTTGTGAATCCGAACCGTTCATTTATTTTTTCTGTACGTTTCCGGAAAAACTCTTCCTGTACCTTATCTTTTCATTATTAAAAACCTTCTGTGTTTTTTCTGAAAGTGATTTTCCTTTATATGTCACATCATTTTGCATATTTTTCTCTCTGTCATTTCCCCATTGTGCAGACTATTTCTATATTTTAACAAATACCAAATATGAACTTTTTTAATCTTGCAGGAACAGGGAGATTGTGAACAAGGACATTGTGTTATGGTACACCATGGGATTCCATCATGTCCCTTGCCAGGAAGATTTTCCAGTAATGCCAACGCTATCTGGTGGATTTGAGCTCCGGCCGACCAATTTCTTCGAGAGAAATCCAGTGCTCAAAACCAAACCTCCCAAGAATGTGCAGTGGCCTAATTGCAATACCACCAGAACCTGATCAAAATTCCACCCAGAACGCATACAAAAATAAACACAGGTACACATAAGGGTCTGCTGCTTGTCTTTTTCCTTCACTCCCTTTTCGGCCCTTCAGGGTTTGATTATGGTTCTTATTGTTCTACAATTTGCTTTTACAGAGACCATCCGGTTAATGTGAGTAATAGCAAGTGAAGGAATTCATAAGAAGAATCGAAGTTACATGTTTTTGCTCAATCGGATGAAACAAATTGCGATGGAATAATGGTGCACAAGGGAAAATGTGCTGCTAGCCTGCTAGATTTACACATGATCATATAGCAAAGACCATATCCGCTCAAATTTTCTTGTCATGTTTTTGTTCATCTGCAGCTTTATTATCTGTGAAATTTATATTGTACATAAAGCATAAATCGATTTCATGAGAAATTCGACTACACTTTTTGCATCAAACGAAGCCATAAGTTACATGTAAATCAGGAAAAATTTTATGGGTATCACGTGGCCGAGCCTACGTGGTACCTGAACGTTGCACAAGAATAAACTCTTCACTAGCAAAACAAGCATATCTAAAATTATGGTTTGAGCAATGGGTTTCTTTCAAAGAAATTCGCCGGCCGAAGCTCAAATCCGCTATAAACTCTCGGCATCACTGGGAAATCTTCTTGGCATGGAACATGATGAATCCCAACTGTGTACCAAAGTACTATGTCTTTGTTCCCAATCGGTCTATTTCTGCATATAAACCCACAAACAAGAAAGAGGTTCATCAATTTTTAGCACCACCAAAATATATGGTGATATTAAAAAGTAGAATCAAAATATTCTCCCCGTAGTGGGCCAAGTATACCAAGGTCGGGATGGAGCCCAAAGGCCCAGAAGTCCAAACAAACCTGATCGTTATGCCGGACTGAATCAACCGTGCATTCGTTCCGGCCGAGTATACCAAGGTCGGGATGAAGCCCAGAGGCCCAGAAGTCCAAACAAACCTGATCGCTATGCCGGACTGAATCAACCGTGCATTCCTTCCGGAACGATTTGTCTCGAACTACAATACCGGTGCAACAACTTGCCAGTTGGGTCCGAACTAATTTGACCGAGTCACATGAACGATGACTTGCGTAGCGTACGAAGGCAGCTCAAACAACGCACATAACCAACTTATCGAGTGTGTCACAGCTGACGTTACCCACATCTGTTATCGTGCGTGCTGGGCTCATATCAACTTAGAGAGCAAGGCAACGAGGTCTATACAAGGTGGGGTGAGAATTTATGACACAACACGATAACAAGACTTGAACTTGATACGAAGTCAATGAATTCGGATTAGGGTTGACTATTTCTAACACGAAACACATATATGACACGACCTGAGAGCACGTTTAGCTTAACAAGTTAGGTTAATGTTGGGGGTTATCTAACACGAACCTAAATTGACACGACACGAATCTAACACGCCATGATGCCTAACCCTAGTAAGAATTTATGACACAACAAGATAACATGACTCAAACTCGACACGAAGTTAGCGGGTTTGAGTCAGGGTTGACTATTTCTGACACGAACACATATATGACAGGACACGAGAACACATTTAGCTTAACAGTCAGGTTAGTGTTAAAGGGATTTAACTTATCTTACTCGAACCCGAATTGACACGACACGACATGATGCCCAGCCCTAGTGAGAATTTATGACGCGACATGATAACACAACTCGAATAGACACGAAGTTAGTGGGTTAGGGTTGACTATTTCTGACACGAAACATGTATATGATATGACCCGGGAACACGATTAGCTTAACAGGTCAAGTTAGTGTTCACTGTTATCTAACACAAGCCCAAATTGACCTGACACAACACGATGCCCAACCCTTGTTATAAGGTACATGGATAAACCCTAAGAGATACACACAACTCTCCTCTCAAAACTCTATACCTTCTTTTCTCGAGCAACCTCTTACGTAAATGTCGAAGTGTCTTCCCAATTATCTTCCAGCCGGGTTAGGTGCTAACAGTGGGTACTGCTTGTGCAATAGGGTCTTGAGCAACCTTTTACTTAACCGCTAGAGTGTCTCCCTGGTCACCTTCCAACCGGGTTGGGAGCTAAAGGCGGGTACTGCTTGTGCAATAGGGTCATAGAGTTCAGGTGAGTTCAAATTTCCACCAGGAGGTTCACTTAGGCGAGGCGATCAGGACGACATTCGCCAAACACCCCCTTTGGAATGTCTCTTTTTTTAACTTTGAGTACATAAATTTCAGATGTAGTTAATGGTAGTTTTCAAAATAAATCACTAAAGAAGTTCTAAAACCAGCGACTTTCAAATTTACCTGCAAAATATACTTTCAAAATTTTAAACCCATTTTGTTGGAAAATGTGTGAAGGTTAAGTCCCACATTGAAAAAATATAAAGATGGTTGGACCTTAATATATAATTGGGTGACCCACCACTTACAAGGTTTAGTCTTTTAAGTGGATATGAGACATTTAATATATATTGGGCTCAACGAATATGGTAGACTCCATGGATACTCTCCAAAAATTTGGGCCTTGTGCACGCCGGCGCAACGGAAGCGATGGCGGGATCGATGCATTGTACAAACTCCCACAAATCAAAACAATGGCTCTAATGAAATGTGTTAATAATAAAAAAATCGTTGATATATTGCCCTCAAATCATTAAGAGCACTAGTCATAAAATTGACTAAGCCGACTCGATCCATCATGGGACAGTGATCACAGGGTGGAGACAATTTCGGCCCATCTCTTTCCTTTCAGGTGGCCTCATGTGTTATCTTCCACTCCGGTTGCTTCAGGTGGAATTTTTTTTCTAAAAATCACATTTTTCCAGTGTTTGATAACCAAAAAAATAGTAGTCAACATAAAATATTTTCAACTTACAGCCAAACACCAAAAAACACAAGGTTTTCGGCCCGAAACAAACAAAGGCTTAATGTGTTACTAAAACAAAAACGAAGAAAACAGAAACAATACCAGATAGTATCAAAATTTCCTTTAAAAGTACCTGCGGTTCCAAATAGCTATCCCATCATCTCCCTGGCTCCTGTCAGCATAAAACCCAGCAGCCCATCTCTCCGACTTATTATACGGACTCACCCACAACTGATACTTAGTATAAGCAGCTCTGACTTCCGGGTAATCATCCTCAGTCAAAAGAGACATCACCGGTTGTCCGTTAAGCAACCGGTACCCCACTTGATTCCCCATCTCGGTTTTCTTATTTGGATTCACCACTAAAAACTCCTCTGCTTCCAATCCAATCCGTATTTTTGCTTCGGATTCTCTCTCAACGGTTTCTCTAACTACCGTCCAGTAACTCTTCCTTGGAGTGGGGGGTTTAACACCCATTGCTCTAATGGTTTTCAATTTGGATTTGATGAAAGTATTGTTGGAACCATCGATGTCGAGGTCAAGGTAGTAAGTGAGGAAGTGGTCGTGGCGGACAGCGATGGCGTTTTTGGCTACGAATGTGCCATAAATATCCTCTGATGTGACACCGTTGTGTGGGTACGAAGTTGCCTTTATCTCTAGTACTCCTGTCAAACTTACCTGGTTTATTCACAAGATCCGGTTAGTATCAAGACGCTATACTGTTTTCTGTTTTCATTTTCTGAAACACGTTTAGGTTTCTGAATAATTGAAAACTGTTCAATCTTAAATAATAAAAAAAAAAAACAAATTTGTTCAAAAATGAGTGCGACAAAAGACCATGGACATTGTTGTACTTCATATAGAAGGATAAAGGGGAAAACAATACCAAACAGAAGTGACTTTAGTTATTCCTCTTACCCCAACTTTAATGGACCCACTTTTCTTGAATTCCCAATCAAGAACATAGTCATAATTCCCAACAGTAGCCACCATCCTAACCACCAAATTAACCTCTGGCTCTCCGCTGTTTATCTGCACAGAAAAAGATAACAAATTCACATCAACGCTAGAAAATCCCGTTCCACAAACAAGATCACAAACCACATAAAAAAAAAAAAAACAGCAGTGCCAAACCATTTTACCACTTTTCCAGGAACTCCAATTTCAGTATGCCTCCATGCCGCATCACCGTTAAACCTCTCGAAAATGCAAATTACTCGGGGAATACGCAACGGTTGCCCGTCTACCCCAGCAAAGCACCCGTCCATATACACCGCGTTTCCCGGGCAATCAATCAGTGGCACAAGGGTGGTAGCAGCACGCCCGAATCCATATTCGCCAACGTCCATGTAAGTCCTAAAGTACCATTCAGTTGTGGGGTCCATGTACGGAACAAATGTTTCCGATACATGTCCTCTGTATAGCACACGCCGGAACATTTTTGTTGCTGTATCAAATATCGAAGCGGTTGATATGATTGGTCCGGCCCGAGCATTGAACCCGACATGGAAGGCCCAATTGGCCCAGCTAATCTCGTGGCCTTTGACCGTGAGCCTAGTGTTCGTTCCATTACAAGGGCCCGAATCAGGATTCAGTCCCTGCCCTGATGCCTGGAAGTCGGTCCCAGCAGCTCCTGGCATTGGAGCTGTAAATCTGTCTACATACTTGGTAATTTGCATTGACTCTACGTCGACTAGCATGATTATGCCTTCTATAGGCCTAGCGAAAACATTAGTCGTTCCTCCACGATAATAGCATGAAATTTTGAGAGTTCTTTTCGTAACGATTTCCCCAAACCAACCGATCGTAAAAGGAAAGCAAGTAACTTCAGACAAATTCAAGTTCCTTTTCAAAATTGAATTTTTAAAAGGAGGATAACTTGATGCAAGTCTGCTTGCTTGGAGGAGCTCGGAGAAAGTGAATGGAGGGAAACCATGACCAGTGTAAACATGGTCCGATGTGATCGAACTAGTCACTAAGTCTACAGTGAGTTCATGGGTCTGACCCCTGACTCGAACCACTACCTTGGCTCGACGATAAGGAAAAGACCCATTGCGTTTATCTGAAGATAGCCATTTGATAACATCTTCTTTCTCTGGCTCTTCAAGATCAACAAAGTGAAAAGTCGAGTTTGAAAATGTACCCAAATGGGATTTTTTGATGATAAGACTAATTTGGTTGATTTCACTAGGGTTAAGAGGGTCTAAGGGGTGGTGAAGTGTAGCTATGAAGCAGCATTGTAGCAGAACAGCAACTAGTAGGAGTTGCGTAGTCATGGATTTCAAATGTGGTGTTTCTAAGTACTGTTTGGTAGCATATATAAAATAGAGGACAGGCCAATTGTCTTTTACAATGACTTCTCACATGATGACAGCTGTCCATTTGCTTTGGAAAAAATAATGCACTGCCCAACACCATAAATGTGGCCCACTTGATGTACATTTTGTTAAACCATTGCTTGCTTTGTGGGCAAAGCATGATTTCGAATCACCAAAATGAAAAGCATTTTCTATTCAAAAACTCTAGGTCGAGAGAAACAGAACACAGAATCAATACAGAAAATCCATAGATGAGAAAATCATGGGAGAAACATAAAGATTCTCCTACAAGATTTGTTGGTGGGCCCTTTTCAACAATTATGTTCATCAATGTACTTTATATATCCAGTTCCATGTTACTAAGAGTAATTGTTACCATATGTCCAGCAAATCACATAATAATATAGTATTTTAAAGGTGGAGACTCGAGAGTACCACGTAAGCAATGCCATATGGTACTCCAAAAGTTAGCTAATAATTAATCAGTTCATAGTAAGTGTTTCTACTTTCGTGCATCTCCAACCCTTATTAGTCAACTCGTTAACCGAACTATAAATTTGAATAAATAATTCTCACAAAATTCCTCTCCATTTTTAGTCAAACTTCAATCAAAATAAGTTTTACCCATGTTTACAGTCAAATTTTTCATGCCCCCGTTTCAGCTTTCCACTAAATAGCACTTTACATTAGCATAAGTAGTTTATATTTAACTTTGCACATGATACTTTCCGGCATGATGGAAGTTTTTTTTGAGAGAGAGGGGGAGGGAGAGTAGCATACAAGACAACAAAATACTTTAGAACAAACCATCATTGGTGTGGAGCAATTTGGCCACTTGACATCTTTAGGAGGGTTTATTTTGAGAACTGCATTGTGCTCAAAGAAATTGGCCGGTCGCAGATCAAACCCACCACTTATTGTTGGCATAAGTGGGAAATCTTCTTGATAAGGCACATGATGAAAGCCCAGATGTACCATAACACAATGTCCTGATTCTCTATTTCCCTATTCCTGCATTTACAAATCAAGTCGGGGACCTCCGACTAGCAACTTGTGGTCGACTAGTCAGTCGACTTGACCAGTTTTTAGAACACTAATAAAATTCCTCGCTTAGTGATACCATAGGGAAGCGCAATTACCTAATCCATAACTGTAGCAGGGCTATAATAGTATGGTTCATCCCCGAGTGAAATTCCTGAATGAGATTGATTACATTGTTCTATGATATCTTTACCCTTAATGGACCCTAAATGCCTTGTTTAGTGCATCTTTGGGAAGCACATTTACAAAAATACGACCGGAAGAAGAAGTCTAAAATATCAACATTGACAACAGAAAATTAAAAAAATAAAAAACATGCAACTAATAATCGGGTTAAAAATTTGGTGATCAGTTTTTGTGAGTTTCCGTACCTGAGGCTCCAAGATTCCAAATTGTTATCGTCTCTGCTCTAATCAACATATAGAACTCCAACCCATTTTTCAGACTTGTTATACGGTGTGACCCACACATGGTACTTAGCAAAGGCGCCTCGAATTTCCGCATAGACATCGTCTGTTAAAATGAAGCCCACCACGGACCCAGGTATTAAACGGTAGCCAAAGGGGTTCCCCACTTTGGTCTTCTTGTTAGGATTCACCACTAACAACTCAGTTGGCTTCGAGCCGAGTTGAATCCTCGCATCGGCTTCTCTTTGAGCCGTTTCACTCACAGCAGTCCAATAACTCTTCCTTGGTGATCTGCTGTTACTCACCCTAGTGGTTTGTAGGGTGGTCTTGACAAGGGAGTTGGCATCACCGTCCACGTCGAGATCAAAGTGGTAGCTGAGGAAATGATCATGGTATGCACCCATTGTGTTCTCTGCTAACAATGTACCATAGACTTCCTCGTGTTTCTGGTCTTTGTGGGTGTGTACTGATCCCCTCACTTCTAGCAATAAAAATGATACATACACACACTTTCAACCACATACACAACCACACACATTCACATGTGGTGGGACCCATCCCGGCCCCACCACATGTGAGTGTGTGTGTGTACGTATCACTTTCTTCTAGCAAACCAGTTAGCCCAACCTCTGAGGATAAATATTGGGCTTATAAAAAAGCCCCAAAGCAGTCATTTGCAACCACTTCTTTTAATCTACTACTAAAGACAGAGTTAAGATTCTCCTCTACAATAAAATTATGCCCTTTTCCTCATTAAACAAGAAGGGCCATAGGGACCACACCGATAAAGGTATATTTTAATATTCTTAAAGTAGCAAACAATAATGGGATTCATCGCATTTAGTTAGCATAGAACTAGTCAATCTTTATGGGATCCGCGACATCAGATTTAAGATAAATATAACATTTGGTACAATAATATAGTACCCACAGAATTTAGTAAATCTAAAGAAATCGAAGATGAAAGCGACCAACATTGATTATAAAGGAGATGGAAAATACTACTACGAGTTCTGTTTGGTGGGACAAACTTTTAAGTATAGATGAAACGTGAAAATCTATACACTTGTATTGGAGGCAACCGAGATTAGAAATGGAGAAAATTAGAGCACCCACAAAAGAACTTAACCCATTTTACCAGAACAAAAAACCCCGTAATGAATGATGTTTTGGAATTTGGAACCCGCGGTTTGAAACCTTTCTGCACTTTAGTTCTGAAACAGCGAACTTAGCGATGCTCATGCTTTGCCCCTAAATTTTCTAACAAATTGTATTAAAAGGAAATCCAATATAATAAAACCAATATCTCGAGAGAACGCACATTTGGCACGACATAATGGATCAAAATCAATCATAGCTATTCCAGAAATGGTGATGAACTCCAAAAAAAAAAAAAAAAAAAAAAAGCAGAGAGGAAAACTTCTTGTTGAATTTTATTGCTTAAGAACAATCACGTTCTAATTTGTTACTATGGAAGCCTCCACCTTCCATACCAAAATCTACCATTTTCCCGTTCCTAGTAAGATAGGTTCCATATCTGGAGAAAATAAACTCTAAGAGCATCACTAGTGGTATACTCAAATATGGATACTCAAATATTGCTACATCACATTTTGAGTATTCATTTAATGGGTTTATAAGTTTGAGTACTCAAATATTGCTAAATCCCTTCCCATATGATGCCATCAGCAATCTGATACTACCGTTTCCTCACTTGTGCGCTGATTTGTGCGTTCATATGTGTGTGTATGAGAGAGTGTGTGTGTGTGTGCGCGCGCTTTCCACTTTTCCATAAACTACTTTGTGTGACAGTGTGAGAGAGAGTGTTTGAAGTCAGAGAGACAAGGCAACTGCCGAAGTAATGACCGGCGGCGGAGATGATGGAGGATGGCCGGAGCAGTTGCCCGTGTCGGTGGAGTGGCAAATTGGGAAAAAACCGCGAGTGTTTTAAAGCCCAAGCTACTTACAACCATATAAGGAAGAAAACGTGTTCTTCAAACATCTTTTTTAAAAGTGTGTTTAAAAGCAATTAAGTTAATCATTTTTAAAAGCCTTCGTAAAGCGTTTTTACCAAACATCTTTTTAAAAGAGTGTTTCGTAAGCACGTTTTTAAGTCAAATTATGATTAACTTAATTACTTTGGTTAATCCGTCTTAAACCACAATAAAAGCGTGAAATGCAAACACATTTTCATGTACTTTGGGAATAAAGTTAGAAAAGCCCACTTGAATTAATAAAAATTTAAAAAAAAACACAAATCGGTTAATGAGCCCCAAAATCGTCCTTCGTCTGTCCAATATTCTAGGATTTGGTTATGATATGTTAGTTTTAGTTCTTACCATTAACTAGGATTATGATAAAGTACAAATCAAATACATTTAATTCTCTCAGTATTTATCTATACTTATTATAAAAGCCGAAAACACATTTGTCGTCGTTGTTTACGGAACTGAAGCCAAACTTCAATCTACTTAATTACAAGAGCAAAAGGCTCCAAAGTTTGATAAAAGATGGTAACGTATAAGAAACATGTGCAAAGCACGTGCCTAGTGCTAGTCTATGTAAAAATTGAGACATTCTAGGAGTCACCATCATTTCCGAGTGCATAAAAACATTTGTTAGAAACATCTCTCAACCGACAAAAAAAAATGATATAAAATTAATCAGATAAGAATTAGTGCTAAAATTTGCCATTCAATATTAGCCCTATTATTCAAGTAATATGGGTGAACAACAATCCGAGTACTTGACCCGATAATTCTATAACAGCTTTTAAATGCTCTAATAAGGTTGGGGTTCAAATTTAACGAAGAGATTTTGTAATATCCCAATTTTTTTAAAATAAAAATTTGTGATATTTGTAAATATTAATTTTCGTAATTTGATTTTTACCCAATTTTGACTTTAGTTGACCATTTGCGGGTTTCTTTTTAAGATGAATTAGTGCTTGAGCTACACGGATGATATTAGCATGACTACTACAGTTGTGGGACCCAAATCAATCCGATACAATCGCTTGGAAAGAGCATTGTAATGCGTTCCCAACTTTCAAGATTTTTCCAAATGATTCCGAGCCCATAGTGACGTCGCCCTTGATTTTCTAAGTCAGTGCGAATATTTTGATATTTTTCTGAGATTAAAGCTCGGACGGTTCGAACATCGCTCGGAGTAAATTGTACTACATTATATCATGTCGTGCTTCGTGCCTCACCCATTCCCCACGCCTGCTACCCATCATTCATCCCAACTTCTCCCCTTACTTTCCCCATTTACTCTTGAGAAATAATCAAAGAGAGAGAAAAAAGAAGAAAAGAACGAAAGAAGAAGAAAGAGAGAGAGATCACCGACTGTCTCCACCTTTGGCGACCTCCACCACCACGGCCAACAACCATCTCTACCTCCCAACTTCATCTCTGCAAGTATAGCTCTCACCTCCCTCATTTTTATCAATTTTAATAAAAAAAATATTCATGTATTTATACTGGTATATATACAACAGATTTCGTACAGAAAATAGGGTCACAAACTTTGGTCGATTTCACCTTCATAAACTGTTAATTAGGTTTTGGTTCCTTCTTATGATTTAAAATACACTCAAAGCTCTTTCTTTTTCCACTGGAATCGTCCAAATCCATCAAGAATTCAATTTACTATGAATTTTTGAAATCTAGTCTGAAATCTGGAAATCTGTTCTGAGACAGATTAGTGTAGCCAATATATTTGCCCGTTTTCTCACATTTAGAGTACAAATTTGACTTTAGTCCCTTCATAGCTTTTGAACTTTGTTCTTCTACAAAAATTTTGGCACAAGAATCACTCAAAAATATTAAGAACTCAATTTATGGTGATTTTGTGAAGTTGGGGCTGTCCTGAGATGTTTTTCACATTTAATGAGCTATTTGTTTGGCTTGCCATGGTTAATATATTTGAATTTTTGGTTTTCAATCATTTTCTAGAAATACCATTTAGAGTTATCTATCTTTTAGAACTAGTCTCACCCTTTTTGGATCCCAAATGAATTAGTTATGTTTTTTTGCAAACAAGAGACATGTTGCTGTCTCTGCTCTCTGCAGGGGACTGATTTTGTACAATTTTTTAAGGGTATCATATTGCCTTCAATTGTTTTGATTTTTGGACTGATTACTCTACTTAGTGACTAGTAGAAGTGTGATTTTTCGTGGACATGGATTCTTTGAAAGTGATGGATCAAATCCAACATGTTTCGGATGCTTGTGTTCCTCCATGACAGCTGTCAACTTTGAAACAAACCCATTTTCTCCACAAATCTTATTTTCAAGCAATTCTTGTTTGAGAAGTTAGAAAAATTTCTTATCTTTCAAACCCAACTGGTTTCGTCTAATATGATGAAGTTTCGAGTGAGTTATGGCCGTTTTCTGATGGCTGGTCCATTCTAGACTAGCACTGATGTTTCCCTTAAAAATTCATATTATAGACTCCGATTTGGAAATCCAAGAGTACGGTTGTCTTCTTGACGGAATTTTGCATAATTGGTATGAAGGATAAGTTTATAAATTCTATTTTCTATTTTATATGGATTTTCAAACAAAGGATATGTTGTTGTATTCTAGGCAGTATGAACCGTGTGGTAACCTTAACTAACCAAGCCTCGTATCCATGAACATTTTGGTTGCATGAGTCTAGAGTATTAATTTTAGTAATGTTCTTGTGCCAAGTACTGAGTATTGGATTTGTTAATATTAGGTCCGGAGTTCAACGACTCTTAGTTTGCGTATTTATCAAAGGTGTCGTGACGTGCTACGACTACGGATCCAAGGTAGTTAAGCCTATCTCCTTAAATATATTTGAATGTACATATTATTGGATAATATTGTGTTTATATGTTATATGTATGTGTTATTGGAATGTATGGTGTGAAATACTAATGATATGTCTTGTATTGCATTAATAGTGTTTGCTCGAGCTCTTAATTCATTGTGTAATTTGTTTACAACAGGTTTGTTGTGTTGATTACCTATTTCCACTATTAATTCCATGACTCTTTATTATCATTATCACATGAATCCCTCTCGTATTGGTTAAAATGTTGTTATTAATATAGTTGTTCTTGTCTTGTGGTTATTCATTAACTTAGTCAGACATTAGGTTCCTGAGTGGTATTTGATTTGGAGAGTAAACGGTGGACATGGTTGATAACTGCTAGGGAGGCCATTCCGCAAAATTTAAGCTTTATGATTGGCAGTCAGCCAGAGATAATGAAATTGAGAGATTATGTCGTTTTGGATATACTTATGTGCTGTATGTGCATCCTGAGGCAATGTGTTTTATGTACAACCTCACGTGCTGAATGTACGTCTCAAGGATGTGTTGAATGTACATTCTTATGCGTTGTATGTACATCTTGAAGAATGCGTTGTATGTACATTCTCAAGGGGGGAAGTGAATCTTGAAATGATGAAAAGTTGAATGCTTGTTGATTGGAAAATCGATCCTTTGATGATTGGAATTCGAAACTCGTGGTGAGCGTAAATGGAATTCTGTGATAATCAAGGAAATGAAAATGTGTCGATCTTAACTTGTTAATAATTTGGAAAGAATTGTGAACAATGGGATGCATGGTAAAGTACTATGATTGATGTAGTATTTGATTTTTCAAGGTAACTTTCATTATGTTGGTGCTTGATATTGAATCAATTTATTTGTTCCGTAATGTTATGTCTTCGTTATATCAAACTGTGTACTACTTGTTAAGTAAGGGTTCGAGTGGGTTTTAGCTGTTGAGCATCATTCGCTCATGGTATTTATACCCTAGCTTTTCATGCCATATATCGAAGACGAAACAGAAGGACCATTCCAAGAACAAGAAGTAATTGTCGAATGCTGACGGATGCTAAAGGTGGAGTCTACTAGAGGACAAAAGATGTCGAACCCTAGATTTTATAGTAGTGATTGATCTGTTCCTTTTTGAAATTCGATTTCAAGTTGTTAACTTGTTTTGAATTTTAATGCATTTCGTTTAAGTTAATGAAATCAAACTGTGCTTCTGTTGTTATCTAAAGAAATTGACTTTTATTTAATGAAATCATTTGGAAAATATTTTATTAACGTGTTCAAAATTCGGGGCGTTACAGATTTGACATTAGTTTTATACAGTACATGGTTGGATGAGGTTAGGATAAAAGCAAATCTTACCAAACAAAAAAAATGATAATATGGAGTATCACCAGGTGGTAGGTTCAATAGGTGAGTACTTGAAGTTTCTTGTAGAGTAATTCGGTTCAAGTCTCCGTAATGATTTGGTGGGGTGAACATACGTTTCAGTATTCATAGTATGCAGTAGGATCGTAGGTTCAGTCCTATATAGTTGCCATGAAATTATCTACTATCTAGAGCAATACTTGCTAACGACGACCTTAGCTTTAGGTTTTGTACAAATGTAGTCACATGGAGCTTCATTCAAGAAAGTTACTCCTTGTATATTTAGGAAAAATATACTTTTCATATTAAATATTTTTGTGTGTTGCAGTATTATACTACACTAAAAATTTTGGTAATTTTGACCCTTCAATAAGTGTGGATTTGTTACTAGATTTTTCTCCATTAAAACAAGCATAAATACTTACTATCTGGAAAAGTAATCTATTATATTATTGCAGGATGACTTTTGGTAAAAAGAGCTTTCTGAACTTGCCACGTGTTCCTCAATTTTTTGCACTTTTTTAGCAATTATCAAAGTCCCTAAATGGTAATTGAGATTCAAAGGTCATTTTCGAAATTCAAAAAACAATATCAATTATTGCTCTAATAATTCTTTTCCGAATTCCTAAATCAAATCATGGGATTCCGAAATTTTTAAAAGTACATACATCTTCAAAATGGTTTCCTTTGGTTGTGTATATCAACAAGAATCATGCTACATGTACAACCATTTCGGCTCAAACCATTTACAACTCACTCACATACAAATAGAGCCCACACACAATTATGGGTGTAGGCCTCACGTATATGTGAGAGGTTGTAAATGGTTGGAGCCGAAATGATTGTACAAGTAGCATTTTTGTATCAACAAAATAGTTTTCTTTAGTCACTCCCTTAGTTTCCTTTAGCGCCATTCTCATTCGGGAACAAATTTTGGAAAGAAAATCTTAAGAATTGAACCATTACGGAAATCATAGCAAAGATCAATTTTTCAAACTTTTGAACACTTTTAAATGAAAATTTTCATAAAGGAAGTTTGAATACTTAAACCTATATATCCTTGAATTTGTGAGATTTCCCAAATATCAAAAAAATAATTTTCTAAGTTTGTAACCAAAAGTTTTTACACCTTTTGGAAACAATACCAAACCTTTTGGCAACTATTTGGGGAATCTATTATATTATTGAAGAAAATTTTACATAGCAGAAATTTTAAACTACATGACCCAGAGATTTTTTTTTTGATCGGCAAAAATAATTTCATTCATCACGAAAAATTCAAGATACAAAATGAAATTAGCAAAATACAATAGTAAAAGAAATGCATTGAGCAACTTATTCTCACAAAATCTTAAGCTACTTCTCCGCCTCTCAATTTTTAGAAGAGCTATTGGCAAGATGCAACACCAAACCCAATGGGTTGAGCCCAAAAAACATCTATTTTGTTTAAAACAAGCCTCAAATCACTCAACACCATTGAGGATTGGGCTGGCCAACCTCACACATCCTATCCCAAACCCTATCCTTGCTATCTCCGACGTCGCCGCACCAATCTGCAGCTACCGATCACCTCTTCATCATCCCACAGTCACCTGTTTCTCCAAACCCTATCCATACTATCTCTGTCGTCCCACAAACACCTGTTTACATAACCAAAAAAATTTACTTTACGATTTTGCGAAATAAGTTGATTTTTGTAGAAAATTCTTTCTATGATCATTTGATTAAGAATTAGGGAAGAGTAATAGGCAATCATTTGGGGTGGAGACCATCTTTAGGGGAAGATTAGAGATAGAATTCCTAATCTTTATCCATAAATAGGTTTACCTTAATTGTTTCCCTCTTTTCTTTTCTTTTCTTTTTTTTTTTTTGTTGTTGTATTTCATGCTCTATTTGGGATCATTTTGATTCCTAATTGCATATATGTAATATGTTGGCACTAATTGATTTTATATATTGTCATAGTGCTGGAAAGAGTTTTTACGATTATTATTTGTGAAGTTCTTCTGAAGATTTTTTTTGTTTACTTAGTATCTACCCTTTTTTGTGAACGGAATCATAATAAGAGTACTATGTGACCTTCAACAAAGGAAAAAGAATTGGAAGAAAGGTTGATTCTAAAAAAAATCCCGATCAACGATATTGCAACTATAAAAAAAAATTCTCGCAGGTATTTTAAATCTGTTTATGCGAGTAGTTATAATTTTAATGTTATTGTTGTGCACTGAAGTGGAATTGCAGGCCATTGCTTGCTCTTTAGAGTCTCTCTTGCGTTAGAATTGTTCGATACTTTTTGTCATTCCAAAAAAAAAAAAAACGTGCATGTATACTGTCATAATACTTTAAGACTTTAGGCACACATGTATTGTGATAGGTTTGCCGCCAAAATGTAAGTTTCAATGGGTATGTTTTTAGCTTTGAAATTTACTTTTTCATATACCAAGACATATGTTTAACTTTGATATAAGTAAATTACCAATATATACATCAAAAGCTAGATAGATGCATATATATAAGAGAAATGATGGTAGTTGGATTTATAATTCTTCCCATCTAAAAGTTTGTACGTTGTCCTTCATTGTTGGCTCATTGTCATCTAAGGATTATTAGCTTGACTAGAATATAATTGGAGTACACGATTTTGTGTAGTAATAAGGATTTTCCGTTCTTTTTGTAATCAATGGGTTTTTTTTCGTTATTATTTTGATTAATTTGATTATTTGTGATATTAGTCTATGAGGTGCATTTCCATGGGATCTATCATAGAAAAATGAGTTTAAATTGGAGTTGGAGTACTACTCTTTTGATCATTGGTCAGTAACTTTAGTTTCTCATGTTTTGTTGTCTTCATTATTTGAAGTACAATTTAATCTTCAATGTTGCATCATTTTTTCTTATAAGTTGAAAGAAAATATAAAGATAAATCTGTCTACGGCCTGCATTACACGGATGAGGGACGGGATTTATGCTATAATCTATTATAAGGCTTGGTTTTCCAAAAGATAAAATGGACATTTGCTAAAATCACACCCTTGATTTTAGCAAATGAAATGGGAAGGTGATAAAATCTACAATGAATCTGGACATACATATGTCCAGATTCATTGTAGATTTTATCACCTAAAATGGACATTTGCTAAAATCACCCCATTGATTTTAGCAAATGTCCATTTTATCTTTTGGAAAACTAGCCCTAAGTTTTGTGCATTGCACGCGTTTACCTTTTTTACCTTTTTACATGTTTTTCTGGCATCATAATGTACCTGGGCACACAAGTTGGCAATTCGACATTTAGTTCATGGAAGAATCAAAACACCAGGCTATTAACTATTCTATGAAATTTGCAGCATAATTTTCATGCATACAAGTGTTAATCTAAGTTAACTTTTGTACTTTTGCCTTTTTTTTTTTACATGACATCATTTGTAAAAAAATATATGAAACATTTTTTCCCCAAGTGTTTGATTTCAAATATTTTATTGAAAAGTTACACATATAGATTATGATTCTATACCAGAATCAATCATCATGAAAATTTAGAATAAGAGAGCAGATAGGGAATAGAATTGTTACTTTTTATCTAAATGATCCAATAATTCAATACGCTTTGTTTTTGAAAGTAATTTTTTAGCTAATAAAAAAAACACATCATTTTATTTCATATCTCTGTGCATAGCACGGGTTCATGCTAGTTCACAATATTTCGTCAGGTCGTATTTAAACTTTATGTGATTAAACTGCAATTTAAGAGATACTATTGTATAGGTTATGATAATATACAAATTATTTCTACTACTAGATTTTGAAAAAAAAAAAAAAGAAGTTGCGTCCAAGCCCCACTACAGCTCCGCCCTAAAATAAAGTTACAAACCATTTGGGAACAGGGATTGTAGTTTCTAGATCTGTACTGCATGTAACTGATCAAAAAAAAAGGGATACTAATTTAAGCTTAGGGGGAGTTTTCCAATTTCAATGGATTTTATGAGATAAAATGAGAAATTTGATTTTAGTTGGTGTTTTATGGATGGGTGATAAAATCACCCTGTTTTTCCAATAGATAAAATCTAGTATGATAATAGTTGTAAATAATATAGTGTGATAAATCACTTTCATTTTATCTATTCGTAATAGATGATGATAAAATCAAAGATTATAAAATCAAATAATCCATTAGAAAACTCCCCCTTAGGCTAGTTTTTTCATTTGATTTTATCAGTACAGTTGCTAAAATCATGATATTTCAAATAAAAAAAATTAAGTGTTTCTGTGTATTATTTTTTGAATTTTTCACACTGAATTAAAGTACAGGAGGAGTACTTTAATTTGGTACCAAAAAAATTAAAAATGATACACAGAATCATTTCATTTTTTATTTGAAATACCATGATTTTAGCAATTTTTCCATTTGATTTTAGCAACTCAGTTGCTAAAATGTGAGTTTCTAAAATCAACAATGATTTTAGCAAATGAGTTCAGCATGTGCTAAAATCATGGTATTTCAAATCAAAAAATGAAGTGGTTCCATGTATTGGTTTTCGATTTTTTTCGCACCAAATTAAAGTACTCCTCATGTACTTTATTCGGTATGAAAAATTCAAAAAATAATACATGAAAACACTTAATTTTTTATTTGAAATACTACGATTTTAGCACCTATTGAACATATTTGCTAAAATCAAATAGAAAATTAAAGATCAAGGAAAGTAGGGGAGATGATTTCCAATAGATTATTTGATTTTATCATCTTTAATTTTATCATCATCTTTTACAAATAGATAAAAGGAAGGTGATTTTATCACACTATATTATCCACAACTATTATCACACTAGATTTTATCTATTGGGAAAAAAGGTAATTTTATCACCCCTCCATAAAACACCAACTAAAATCAAATTTCTCATTTTATCTCATAAAATCCATTGGAAAAGTCTCCCTTAGATTTATAGGAACGGATTTTGCCCTATTTCTAACGGGCAAAAGCAAGCCGTACAAGAATTGGTACGATATATGAAAGTTTTTCCGAATGTGTCTACAAAAATCTTTCCAGTATAGTAAGTTTTTAAATCGTTCATTTATTTTATTGGAACACTTTCGAGAACGACCTTGTTTGATTTTGAATAATGATTAGGGGGAGAAATGAAAGTAATAATTGAAAATAGAAAATAATAATTAGAGAAAGATAGAGAAAAAATAAGAAAAATATTTTAAAATAAAGATAATAATCTAAGAGTAATATGAGCAATAATTAAGTAATAATTGAGAAAATTCATCCCAAAACCCAAAACGGAGGAGTTTTATGGAACCCTTCTACCTGCACCGACGGAAATGCACCGACCACATATTGACGGCATCGGAGACGCTGTTGTGGGTCCTAAACGATCGATCCGAGCCGTTCATCCTTCTCAAATATTTGATCGGCCTGTTAGTATGTGATGGGTGCATTTTTGTAAGTGCCAAAGGAATTATCGGTTTTTATTAGGGTTGCACAAAAAAATCGGTGAACTGTGAATTCGGTCCAGACCGAACCAATCCGTGCGTTTTGGATTTTAACCGTGGATTAATAGTCCGGACACGGATTGAAAAAATAGTAAACCGTGACTCGCGGTCCGGACACGGATTTTCGATTTCGAAACCGTGGATTAATCGATCCGAACCGTGAGATTTTTATAATATATAATATACACACACACACAATTTTACACAAACTTCTACTACACAGATTATGAGGTAAACTATAATCTCTTTCAAAACTTGAATGTGTATTTTTATTGATGATCCATTAGTGTGAGATTCCAACGAAAGCATCTTCTCTAATTGGCTATGAGAGCTCTTTACTTTGATTTCCTATGTTTCAAGTTGATGTGTTAGTTTCAAAATAGGAATAAGCTATTACAAATTTTTTGTGTTTGTGAACTTGTGGTGTCCTTAATATTTATAGAATTTGAATAATGTACTTCGGGATGCTTCTTGATTTATTTTTATGTCAAATTACGACAACCGTAAATAATAATGTCTTATATAACATGTAATCCGTGGATAAAACCGGACGTGATCCGTGACTCGCGGATCGGATTGGAACCGAACCGTGAGACTTTTGGTCCGGACACGGATTGTATTTTTCAAAAACCGTGACTCGCGAATTAGGATTGAATTCATGCCTATCCGATCCGATCCGGACCGTGTACACCCCTAATTTTTATGCAGAACCATTTTTTAGCCCGTATTCCATTCAGGCTCAATGGAACGACACGAAGGCGCCCAGTCAAATAGACGAAAAGACACCTCTTGGAAACTCTAGGAGGCTCTAGCACCGTTTTCCTTTTCTCTCTCTCTCTCTGGGAAACTCTAGAAACTCCAATGCTCAGCACCCTGTATTAGTTCCTTCGCATTTTTAGCCTCCTTGCGTTTGTGGGTACCCTCTCTTTCGGTGCTTCTTGCCTGCTCCCAATCTCTCGAACACTCTCTTTCTCTCACTTTATCTCTCTCCACATTCAATCAGCTGTAAGCTCTCCCTCTCTCTCTCTCTCTCTCTCTCTCTCGTATATTCTTCTATTAAGTGAGTTCAATTAGCTCTCTCTGTTTTGTCCTTGTCGTTGAAATACATGGTAGAAGTTTTAGTACCCATTGATCTTTCTTGAATTAATTTGCTATCCATTTGGAAATGGATTGTTCTTGCTTTTACATGTACTGTGTGGGAATAATTTCACAAATCTAAAGTTCTTGTGGTCGTGTGGACTTTGACACTTCTATTTGGGTTGTTATGGTTTTAGCTGTTTATTTAATAAACTGAAGAGGATTTCTTTCCTCTTTTCATCGTTATCATGATTTTATTACTCTGTTACGGTTGTTTCTAGTTTAAAATGGCGATTAGAGCAGTGTTATTTTATGTATTGACGGGGTAGATGATGACTGTCAACGAGAAGAGGGTCACTAATCACTGTGATGGCTTCAGGGCACTTGGGGCGAATTTGTATTTATTTGGAGATTATTGAAAACAAACAAAAAATTGATTTTTTCCCCCAATTTATCCGTAATTTGCCTAGTTACGCAGATATAAGAAGTTAAGAACATTGGTGCGTGTGCTGATGTATGTATTTCGATGGGTGAGGTGTGTGGGCAAAAGGTGTTTGTTGGAAGTCCTCTGAGATTAGTGATTCTTGGGTTGTTTGTTCCGTTACCATGTATATTTTGAGATTTAGAGGACAAGTTAAAAGGTCTTGATCTAGAGTTTGTCAATTCTTTCTGTTGGGATTGCACAATCTCATGCACAATAGCACACCTACCGACTACGCACGAATCAAGGTTAGGCACACACATACGTACCGAGTATGTGGTGGTTGTTCAAAACAAAATTTACAAGGTTAGGCACTATATGCCCCTCTTTGATCAAGGGTGGATAATTCCACCCACAAAATCACTTCCTTTTCTACTGACTAGCCCTCTGTCTTCCACATCTAGAATTCCCACTAGTTGCCCATTTATTGGCAAACCTTAGAAATTCTAGTAAGCGATGCAATTAAGTAAAATCTTACGCATAACGCTTCCTAGTAGATTCAGGACTCAACGTGTGAAGCCAAGTGATAAGAAAAAAAAACAATACTAGGTAAATGGGACCTCACTAATACAAGACAGTCCCTTTAGTTTGCCCTCAAGTATTAATTTGACGCTATTTCCCAAGTCTTGTTTTATGATGCTTCTAATTTACTTCCAGGATCCAGATATTATTTCTTTGAAGGGGCTTTATAAGGGATTCAACAAACCTTTTTTTTGTTAGTTTATCCTTGTAGCATATTTCAATTGACAAGAAAAAGTGCTACTGAAGGACTTGCAATTTTTTCGATGGGGCTTGCCCCCTATCCTTGCAAGGCTTACAATGTACTCCTTCAGAATTTATTGGCCTTGATACATTTTAGTTGGAAGAGGTAGGGAGGTTTCCAACCCAACATATTAGGTGCATGTATTATTATTTTTAAAATACTAGTTCTACGTGGGGAAAACATGAATACACTATACATATTTCTGTAGTTGTGTTGTGAGCAAGATAGTTGATATTGTTCTAGTTCCTATTCAAAGCTTCTTCTGTGTTTTTTGCATACGGAGTTCCAAAAATTTCTGGTTCCTTTTTTGGGTAATCCAATATTGTATTAGAAAGACCAGACAAATACGGAGACTAAGGGAGACATATCTCCATGCACAAGAGAGAACACCCAAAAAACAGATTAAACTGAAACAGCCTCGGGACCGAACATTCTAGGAGTTAGGTGCCAAGAGTGACATAGGGCTACATTAAGGGAGTAGGCTTAACAAATGAGAATTGGGATCCCTAGTTCGGAGATCAAAATTTATCTGCTGAAGGATCGAGGATGAAGGCCTTTGAATTCCTTTCAAAACTCTGAAGTTCCTTTCTTGCCACAAATAGTAAACCATAGCTGCCCAGTAATTCTCCTAATGATACTATGAAAGGACTTCCCACTGAACTTCTCAATGAGCCAAGAGATTTCATTATTCCATGATTGTGGGCCTTTTGAGAATCCACAATTGGAGTAAACTTGCTGCCAAATATTCCGAGAGAAGGGGCAGTTGAAAAATACATGATTCATGTCTTCGTCTATATGAAACATATGGGTCGACAACATGCGCCTTAAGCCATCCTTTCGTATTTTCACATTAGAGTTATGCAGTGTTTGTCCATATAAGTAACTTCTCGGATTAAGTTCTCTGCAATGGAAAAGTTCCTGAGATGACAATTTTGGATTTGAATATTTTACACGGTAATGCAATGTTTTCCCCAATGCTTATCTCTGAACATGTTCTTCTCTCGGGAAGTTATTGGGTAAACTCCTCTTCTAATGCAGGAATGGAGGAACAAGCATACACTGTGGCATCTGACAGTGAAACAACTGGGGTTGAAAAATCGTCATCTGATTTTCCTGAAACTGCAATAGGAATCGACATTGGCACTTCTCACTGCAGTATGGCAGTATGGGATGGCTCCCAAGTAGAACTTCTCAGGAACACCAGAAACCAGAAGCTGATGCGCTCCTATGTGACCTTCAAAGACGAAATTCCTTCAGGTGGGGTCAACAATCAGCTGTCTCAAGAGTACGAAATCTTATCCGGTGCTGCAATATTTAACATCATACGCTTGATTGGTAGAGTTGACACTGATCCAGTTGTCCATGCAAGCAAAAACCTCCCTTTTTTGGTGCAAACTTTAGATATTGGTGTTCGACCCTTTATTGCCGCTTTAGTGAATAACATGTGGAGATCTACTACTCCAGAAGAAGTTCTAGCTATATATTTGGTGGAATTGAGAGCCATGGCTGAAATTCAGTTGAAGCGCGTTGTGAGGAATGTTGTTTTAACCATTCCAGTTGCATTCAGTCGGTTTCAACTCACCCGAGTTGAGCGGTCTTGTGCCATGGCGGGCCTCCATGTCCTGAGACTAATGCCTGAACCTACAGCTGTAGCTTTATTATATGCGCAGCAGCAGCAACTAAATGTGCATGACAATATGGGAAGCGGAAGTGAGAAGATTGCGCTTATTTTCAACATGGGTGCTGGGTACTGTGATGTGGCTATAACTGCTACAGCAGGTGGAGTTTCACAGATAAAAGCAGTAGCGGGAAGCACTATGGGAGGAGAAGACATACTTCAGAATCTGATGCATCATCTTCTGCCGAATATGGACAGTCTCTTTTCGAGCCACAGTGTGAATGAGATCAAGTCCATGGGGTTGCTTAGAGTCTCTATACAGGATGCAATTCACAAGCTCTCATCTGAAACAAGTGTTCAAGTTGATGTGGATTTAGGAAACGGGTCAAAAATATGCAGGGTCGTGCACCGTGAGGAATTCGAGGAGGTGAACAAGAGTGTGTTTGAGAAATGTGAGGTTCTCATTCAACAATGCTTGAAAGATGCGAAGGTTGAAGCGGAGGATGTGGATGATGCAATTCTTGTGGGAGGGTGTTCAAATATACCTCGGATAAGGAATCTTGTAATGGGTACATGTAAAAAAGAGAGAATCTATACGGAGATGAATCCGTGGGAGGCTGCAGTTATGGGGGCTGCATTGGAAGGAGCTATTGCTTCCGGTGTCAATGATCCTTTCGGGACCTTGGACCTTTTAACTATTCAAGTCACTCCTCTTAGTGTTGGGATTCGAGCCGAAGGCAACACTTTTGTACCCATTATAAATCGAAACACGACAATGCCATCGAGGAAAGATTTGACTTTCACAACCGTGCACGATAACCAAACCGAAGCACTGATTGTTGTTTACGAAGGCGATGAGCAATATGTGGATAAGAACCATCTGCTGGGATATTTTAAGATTACTGGGATTCCTCCAGCTCCAAAAAGTGTTCCGGAAATCAATGTGGGCATGGATATTGATGCTTCGAATGTGCTGAGGGTTTTTGCTGGGGTCTTGGTGCCTGGAACTCAGAAACCGGCGACTCCTTTTATGGAAGTTAGGATGCCGACTGTTGATGACGGGCATGGATGGTGTGCCGAAGCCTTGCTTAGAAAGTATGGGTCTAGTTTGGACTTGATTACAGTGCAAAAGAAGATGCAGCAGTAATAAGACGTAGACGGTAAGTGTCATTGTGGGTTGTGGGCTATTTGTCACTAATGGCTGAAATAACTATCGTTACAAGGCTTGTTTTAATTATGTCATGATGTTAGTATACCATAGGTACGCTTTGTTGTAACTACAAATAAATGTGTGATGATTTTAGAATTATGTATGTCTGCGTCATTTATGGGTGCACCACATACACCGGGCTGGCCTGGTCCGGGCCAGTGTGCACTCCTAATTGGCACCGGTGTTTGTGTTTGTTTTTTTTTGTTTGGTTCTTCGGAATAAATGTTTTGTGATTAGTTGGATTGCCCGAAAAGGAAGCAGTGAGTCTACTTGTTTATGGTAGTAAAGATGGAATATAAGGTAAAAATTGATGGTTTTAGTTGCGTCTTGTTCACAAAACTGGGATGCCAGTAACAAGAAACAAAAGGGGACGAAAAAATAATGGAGGGTTATTTATGGACAATGATTTTGGCACTCCACTTTTTTATAATGGCACATCAAAATTTGTCTTTTACTATCTGCATCGTCTCGTTTTTTGCACTAAAAGACAAATTTTGGAGTACAATTATAAGAAAGTGGAGTGTCAAAATTATTCTAAAAAGGACAAATTTTGGAGTGCAATTATAAGAAAGTGAATTGCCAAAATTATTATCCTGTATTTATTTATAAATACATGATTTTACTATTTCCATAGCAATCTTATGAGCTGCACTACTAAATATGATTGTTGGGATGCAAAAGATGTCAACATAGGTGGGATGTTCAGCTTCGGTCTTGATACCGGTGTGCTTATGGTCATTTTAATTTTTGTATTATGTGTATAAAAGAATAATTTTCTTTTGTCGAGGGAAAAATGAAGTGGCACTTCTGTTTGGATATTTAGGTATGTTTGCCCCCGATGCCGCATCTGTTGTTGTCAAAGGTAAACAACTAAGAGTATCTCCAACAATTTACTTATTTTCCTAGCCATTTTGCCCGACAACTCTTCCACCCAACAGCCTAGAGTCATATATATACATACACCTAACCATGTATATATACCCAAACAATATATATACATACATGAACAAAAATGATGAAATCACCTAAAATCCAGATGCCTTCGCCATGAACGCCATCACCTGCACTTCGTAGCTGTCACCCGGAACGCCGTTGCCATTGAAGTCGTCGGGAACACCGACATTTGAAATCGCTCAAAATGCCGTCAATTATGATGAATAAAGGTTGAAATCAAGCTCTGAATCCAATCCGTATGAAACAAGGCTGAAATCGAGGCGATGATGACCGGTGATGAAGGTGACCAGCAGTAGCGATTTCCAATGAGAGAGGAAGTGAGGCTACAGTACCTCAAGATCTGTGGTGAGTTGTAGCAAAAACTTGGATGGCTAGGCTCCTGGAGAGTCTACTGGGTGTGAATTTGGGGGGGTTTCTTGCCACATTTGGCCTCGCCGGAGCTTTGCCTAGGCTCCTGGAGATGCTCTAAGAGGGCACAACAAAGAATTTGACCAGTAATTTTACAATTTCCTCTCTTTTTTCGAGGCTACAATGCTGATACCTCTATATGAATATCGTAAAATGCCCGTCGATGCATGACTTTTTCATCATGAAATTTACAGTTGTAATCTTGTTGCAATGCACCAGTACTTCTAAAAATCCGCCTGGAGAAGGAGGAAAAAATGGAGTTTATGATTTGTCGAATGACTCGAATCCTTCGGTACATCGAAAAACTTCCATTCTTGTTGGTAGAAGCTGCTCTCATTACACAAGCCGATTCACATTCGTTAACTTATTCTCTATGTTTTGTCTTTGAATACGGAAAGGAGTAAAAACTTTGGCAATTTGCAACATATACATGTTAGTTATGATATGTCAAATGTGAGCCTATATTGACGAGCAGAACAATCCCTCAATAGATTTTACTGCGTCTACACTACAACATTTAGAGATGAAAATTAACAATGCTCCGTACACAGATTTTCATGCCTAGATTCAGAAACAATGTGTCCAGAACCAACCGATACACGCGTGAGGGGCTTACATGCATCAAACGATTCCAGATATAGATATTTTACTTTAGCGTGCAAGCTTAGACTTGGAGAACGAAAAAAAGGAAGGGAAGTGCATAGTTTTCAGAAACTTGCAACTCAAATTAAACCCTGCATAGCTGCACTAGCCTCTTACTATATGTTTCCAGAAAACTAACGCGAAATGATGGAGGTGGTTTAATATGGTAGTAAAACATAAGCAAAAATGAATGTTTCTACAACTCACTATTATGGACAATAAAAAGCATGAGCTTTCAGTGTTGAACACATCTTTTTCATTATCCACAAAGTTCAGTCTCAGTAATCTGATGTCCTGAAGCAAGATATCCTTGAAACAAAAGTAAATCATCTTTTCAATCTCTATGGTTCATACAAAATTAAAATTTAATACATTGTTCATCCTCACCAATCGAGGAAGGAGCAAAAACTGCAAATATGAACTTAGCTACAATAGCACATATAATTCGTTATATAAACTCAACTAAATCATGTCAATAAACTCGACTAAATCATCTCAATAAAAGTATATGTAATCAATCGTAAGAAGAAGAGCACACATCTATTCACTCTTCCAGGCATACAAAATCAATGAGAAACCAAGACCTGGCAGTTTAGACTCCCTAAAACTCCGCGAACAAGGCCAAGGATCCGAAAAAGTTTGGCTATCCCACAACTTCTCAGCTGACAAACACGTATGGAACATGAAAATCGCACTCCCAAAGTCTGTACCAAACAACCAGTTATGGACATCCCAGAAAACTTCTACCGGTAAACCATCAACCCAAATGATCTGATTCCCGCGAAACTTCCACCTCAGGCGTTTCACCTTCATCTCCGTCTTACTATCTATTCGAATCACGAGGCACGGATCATTATCGTTTACAGTATCACATTCAATTGTGAGGCCATGAACTGGTCCATTATCGCAGAATTGAGCCTTAGTACCAAAAACCCTATTCCCAAAAATGTTTTCCCTCTTGGAGATGAAAATTGCAGCAGAGGGAGCAGGGGCTGAATTGGTCTTTGTGCTTGCTTCTTTCCTCAGATCCCCAATTAACAGAACCATTTTCCCATTACAAACCAATGCCAAGTAATACCCATCTAAAGGCTCTGGCCCAGATCCAAATTTTGCTGAAGAAATGTCCCAAAACAAGTCAACTTCACTAGAATTTACTTCCAAGCACTTAGACCCTTTTCTCTTAGAGAACAAAGAAGGTTTGACATCAACTTTGCAAAGACATTGATTCAACAAATCATCAATTTCAACACTTAGGCATTGACCCATGAAATTCTTGCTCCATGTAATGGAGATTAAGCAAGATTGACCAAGTAACTTACACTTATATACGCATGTAACCACATTTTGAGAAGCTTTATTACCTACACTTGAACAGGAAGCATCTGCCACTTGAACTCCATTTTCACCAAAACAAGATGGGAAATCCCTCATTTTCCCAAAGAACAAAGAAAAAAGGAAGTAAAACCTAGTTTGAACTTTTGGGTTTCTTGTTATAAACAATGGTGTGATGAGAAACAAAAAGGGGAGCAAGAGAAAAAGTAAAAGCTCTTCATACCAGAATGGAATCCAATGAGAGAGGAAATCAAACACCCATTTGCCAATTGCTTCTTGGTTTTGAAATCTGCTGCTGTTGCTGCTGAAAGTTCTGTTGTGAGATTGAGATGGGTTTTGTTTTATGTCTGAGGAATCGAATCTTTTCAAAAGAAAGGAAAAGAGACAGTGTCGTCAATTAGAGGCAAATTTTGCGGAAAATGACGTGTGTGAGGGGCAGAAATTAAAGAGAGACAAAAGATTTATTCTTTCTTTTTCGTTTGCTTCCCCAAATATAGAGAGATGATGACAAAAGTTTTTCCCTTTCTTTATCGTTTCTTGCGAATGATACTCCTGTAGAATATTTGTTCTTTATAGACTTTGTTTTTTCGTGCATACAGTGTGTGAATTGGAACTCTTCTGTGTGCACAGATGGGTTTCAGTGGGTCCTATACGAATAATTTGAACTGTTCAATTATTTTAGAATAATTTTTTGAGGGGCCCTGTGACTGTTTGAATGAAACGGGGGATTTTTGGATCAGTCACTTACACACAAGAAACACGTTATTCTCTTTACATACATTAATTCAAAAAGTAAAATCCAAAGCGGATTTGACATCTTCGGGATTTTTTGGGTTTATTTGGCTTTTTAGCTTTTTATTGGTTTTCAGCCATTCAAATGCATGTCATTCTTATATACACCAACTAAAAAGCCCAAAAAAATTCAAATAGCAGAACAAAAATGCTATGAATAACCCAAAAATATACCCCAAATACACACCAAGTGAGTTGTGTGGTGGAGAGAAGCCTAGTGTGGAGTCCACCCAAAAATATAAATGTCGTCCCATTCGCTACATCACCTGGTACGCATTTGAGGTGCATTTTAGAGGTACGCATAGCATTGTTCATAGCAGAAATAGCATGACTTTTGTCTACTACTCCAATTTAAAGCTAAAAAAGTTAAGAGAAATGGCACCACAATTGCATAATTAAGAAACAGAAGTTTTATGAGTTCCTAACTGTGGCTTTTGTATTTAATATTCCCTCCGTCCCAAATTATTTGTCTGGCCTACAAAATGAGGACTTGAAAATATTAAAAAAAATCAAGCAAAATTCAATTTTTTAAAACAATTTACTAGGTATCAATGAGTACTTTTAATTTATGAAAAAAGTTTCAAAATTTTTCTTTAAAAAGACTTATTATTTTTAGGTCCTTGTTTTGCGGACCGGACAAACATTTTGGAATGGAGGGAGTAGCATTTTATTGAGCATGGTGCAAAAACAGATGGATTATTTCTTGTTTGAGATGTTAAGACTCAAATTTGATGGTCCGAATAGCAAACTTTTTAAAATTCTGATTTCTTTTTTTTTTTTCCCTTAACTTTTCTCGGCTCCTTTCAACCAGAAGAATTGCAAATGTCGCAAATTGCCATTTCCAAAAGGAAAATGCTAATTGAATCTGAGCCATTAATTTCACTTTTTGAGTAATTATTCTAGGTATCTAGCATCGCTGCTTCCAGAAAAGGCCTCCAAACTTCTTTCCAAAAATTTATTATATTTTGCTATTTTCTTCCACTTCGTACAACAAAATCAAAACAAGAATTCAAAAATAAAATTAAAAAATAAGTTTTCTTAGCTAATTTTTTTTTTCAACAAGTAAGATTATATTAAATAGCCCAGCGACACTTGACTAACAGAGCTCATTAGAAATATCTTTAGACAAGCCAAATCAATCGTCAAACTACTGCAAGACAGATAAAAGGTAGTTGATGTCTTTCACCCCAACCTAGGAATCATGCCAACGCACATTTTGTCTAAAATTCATACCAATAATTTGTAGTCTCAAAAAAGATAAAGTGCTAGTCAAAGATAAAAGACAACAATGACAGAGACAATTAGATAGACTCCAACTAAGTATGACCGCATCAATAAACTCCCAAAGCCACAAATCTGACAAGTCACCACTAGTTGCCTTGTCAAGTACGTCACGTAAGGCTAGAGTTATGTTGGCATGGATATCATTGTGATTACTATTACTGTTGACTTAGGCTAATTTAGGCAAAGGTTACACATGTGAAAATTTCTTGCAGTAAAAAACAACAAACAACATTGCTAGATACTCAGAAAAGTTAACCCGTAAATTATTTTGAAAGTGAAATCAATGATTTAAATTTACTTAGATATTTATCTGAACCACTGATTCACTTTCTAGATAATTTTCCGGGTAGTCGGATCATTTTCCACTAGAAAATTGTTTTATACTTTTCTGATCCTCACAATGTTTTAAATATCGAATACTTTATAACTTTACTAGTTAATGGGTGACAGAAAGATTTCTTGCAAAGAATCCCATAAATGAGGACAAAATTTACTCAATCATTCGCAGTAAGTGGGATTTTCAACCAACTGCCACAAACTTTTTTGATGAGTGTATCCAACAGAAAGTGAGCCCGTGTCCACAACATAATTATATAAAAAAAATTGGCCCGTGAAACTTTTCCAAAAGTTGGAGATCTTGTTAAAGATTTTGAGGGAGAAATTAAGCTTTGAGTAATATGGACGTCACAATTCACAACTAATCAGGTTGACTCCACAGCTAAAATTATTGTACGATTAATGCTGATAAATGAAGTTATTTGAGTTTAAGTTCGCATTCGCTTGTTAAAAACTCATTCTAGATTGGCTCAATTATTATGGTAGATAATATTCCCTCTGTCCAAAAAATATTCCTTATGAGAGTTTGTGTCATTTTTCAATGTAATATATCTTATAATTTGTAATGTTTTAGGTGATTTTAAAAACTTTTTATGTTTAGATCTAGTTGAAATTTATCAAATAAATTTCATATTGCATTTGAAATGTATTAACGAGGGACTATATTTTTTAGACAGAGGGGGTATTACAAGTGTAAGCTTTTTTGACGCTCATAAAATTTTAAACCAGAGTTCGAATAATTTAATATATAGCTCACTCGTCTTATGATTTAGGAGTAGAAAAATAAAAGTTGCTTGAGATATGTTTAATTTCAATTTCGTCTGCAACCGAATCGCCTCATAAACAAATCATGATTTAACATATTTTTTGAAGCTATAGTTAAGTTTCAAACAAAACTCGAACAATTAACTCTTAGGTTCTTTCAGCTTGTTTATTATTAACCCTACGGCCCCGATTGGATGGTGCTGAAATTTCAGGGGAATAAGTTATAAAGAGGGTATAAGATAAGAGGAGGTATAATTTTTAGAGGGTTAGCCCACATTGATGTGATGTTTATGGAGGGGGATAAAAAAAATATAGATAGTTTGGATGAGGGATAAAACAGGAAATAAACTTTTGACTTGGTTTGGATGTTTTAGTAAATAAGAGGGGGTAAATGATGAAAAGGATGTCAAATGACTCTTTTGCCCTTGTATTGTACCGAACTTAATTATGCATTTAAATAATTACATAATTTCAAAACTTAATCTATGTAATTAATTTTGGACAATTTCAAACTATATTGATTTATTTCATTGAAAATTTAATTTTTTTGTAATAAAATTTTTAAAATTTTTTTAATATGTACATTTAAATGGTTGATTGTCATCCAAAATTTTATAAAATTAATTTTTGAGGAAAAACCCAATTAAACCCAAATCTCTCCACCAAGGGACCAATATAACTCTCTTTTCTTTGTGAGTTTTACAAAAAAAATTTGCACAATTTGGTTCATTTTATATACATATAGAAGAAAATGGACCATTGAAAAAAAAAGGGTACGAAAAACGAATAGTGTATGTGATTCCAACCAAATGGTCAAATGCCAGCTTGCTATTTCTTTGTTTTTTCCCCACCATTAGATTATAGGTGTACTTGTTCCAATACACAAGTGATACACTAGAAAATTTCCTCTTCTTTTATTTACATTGTAACCATCGACACACACATATTCATCACTTCATCTTCTTTGCCTCTCCCACAGTGAACCAAATCAGATCTCCCACAGCGATGCCCGGATCACTCCCTCTCCATAGATTTCATTTTCATCTTCTCCCCGGATCACTCTCTCTCTCTCTGAAGCTAGAGTTGTTAATTGCTCCTCCGGCGGTGCCTGTTGCTGCAACTGGACTTATGTCTCCAGATACTTCGGATTTCACCAGTATGGTGACCGTAGAGTTCAAATTTCTCTCTCAAAATTCTCAGTGTGGTACTGTGGTACGATTTTAAGTTTTTTAGCGTTTTTTAAATAAAATTTTGTTTGGGTAGTACTGAAAATTTGTAGTACGGGATGAAGGGTGGGGGATAAGAAGGGGTGTTATGGTCTAAAACCTAGCCCTCCTCTGCCAGATAATTTTTTGTTAGGCTTAGGGGTGCCCAAAAATTATCAGGGAGAATGCCTCAACTGGGTGAAAACTAAGAATGAGTGAAGTTTTATCAGGGAGGAAATTTTGGTTGCCAAACCCAGCCAAAGGGTGAGACCCACCCCTTATCAAGGGTGATAAGTTTTGGAGGGGGCCTTTACTAAGGGTCATCATTGGGCCGGGCCGGCCCAGCCCACGAGCTTTCAGCCCAAACCCGCCCGTGAGCTAGGCTATGCGGGCTTTTTCTTTTTAGCTGGGCGGGCTATCTCTCAAAAGTTGAAACCCAGGCCCGCCCACGGACTTATCCTAGTCGGGCAGGCGAGCGAGCTAGTCTTTGGGCGGGCCAAACTAGGCTATTTGAGCGGGCCAAATGCCCTTTTTTATTTTTTATTTTTGTTACAGCGAACCTTTTGGAGCTATTTTTTTTAATTACAACTAAACCTTGTCTAACCTACCATATACTGTAAAAAATAATACAACATGAGCAGTTGTTAGTTACCCATGCAACAAATGAATGGTCAATCAGTGCATATGTTTAGACCTTCTCAAAATTTTAATGCATATGTTTAGTTTTTTTTAGAACTTTACTGTGGGATATATACACATAGTTACACACATATGTCCAATTGTGTATTTTTTTTGGTACATTTGTATTATATCTTTTTTTGGTACATTATATATTATGTCTTATGTACATTAGCCGTGCAATAATGCATTGCAAGTGTACGGGGCTACGAGCGGGCTAGTATATCAGGCCAACGAGCTGGGTTATCGGACGGGTGGGCAGGCGGGTTATAGCTAAAATTTTTAGGCCCAAGCCCGGCCCATGAAAAAGTCAGGCTGGGTTAGCCCGCCCATTTGGCAGGCTCGGGTAAAGCCCGACGGACCTTCGGGCGGGCCCCAGGCCAATGGGCCAAATGATGAGGCGTCGCCTTTACCCTCATCCAAACAGAGCCTAAGGCCATGCTTGGATGGGGATATGGAAGGGGGATAACATTTCACCTCCTCTTATCACTGGGTCCCACCTTATATCCATGGTTTGGTAAAACGAAAAACCAGGGGATAAGATTTCACCCCTCTAAAGTTATTCCTCTGTGTGGCCTTAAGAGGGATAACTTTTGGACACCCCTTGGCCTCCCCAAAAGTTATTAGGCTGTAGAGGGACGGTTTTTTGACGATTCACCCCTCCTTATCTCCTTTAGCCCTCATTTTTTTTATCTACCCCCTCTTATCCCCCATTTTATTAAACATCCAAACTAAGTCATATTTTATCCCCTACACCCAAACCATCTACTTTTTTATTCCCACATCATAAACATCACATCAATGTGGGTCAGCCCTTCAAAAATAATACCTCTCTTATCTTATCCTCCTCTATAACTTATTTTCTGAAATTAATCCTTCATCCAATTCGCCCCTGAATGTGATTTTGTTCAGTCACCTCATAAGTTGATGGAATGTGGACTCCACAACTTTGTGTAGGTTTTCATTCATCATGTCTCACCCTTTTTTTATCTAATATTGTGGGAGGATTCACTATTACTTGTCAATTGGTCGAGTAAATAAGATCATACTCAGTACTCAACATGCACGTGGCTTGTTGACTTCAATCAATAAACGAGTTTTTTTTTTTTTAATTTTATATTTTAATTAGAGTATTGACTTTAAATGTATAAGTTCACTATATTTCTTATCTGACGTTACTGTTTACATATAAAATTAACCAATCCAATGATTAATTGACATGTAATCAAAAGTGTCAAACGTTGGCAATTACTCGTCAATTAAGACATATTTGGATTAATGAGATAAAACGCGACCGAATCTGATGCCGTATTGCTTCTTAAATTTAGAAAGGTAGTTATTGGCGATTCTGGCCATTCTTAAAATAAAAGATTGGCCTCGAAGCCATGACATCAACTGCTGAACGCACAAGTTCCACGTGTAAACTTAAGAAACAAGGCGATTGGCAGTTAGAACACGTGGAATACTTCTGGAAAGCAGTTATTTCCCTAAACACGTTATCATTTGAGTTTGTTAAGCCAACGTGTAGATTTAAAGCTTCTGGGAGAAGGGAGAATTCAAATTCAGACGTGGAAGGAAAATAACTGCCAACTATCGTGGAGGTTGGAGTTGAAGCAAGCTAGATTCAAATCCGTAGGCGGGAAGTTCGAACTACAAAGAACGCCTATAAATAGAAGAAATTCAAGAGTGAAAACCCCCAGGACAAATCTTCAACAAATAATTTATCAAAAACCGATCTTTGGTTTTGTTCATTGGCAAAGTAGTTTAGGATTTCGAACTCAGTTCGAAGTAGTTTAGGATCTCGAACATAGTTCGAAGTAGATTAGGAAGTAGATTAGGAATTAGACTAGGATTTATCTCGATTGTTCTTGTAACAATCACCCCTATCTCGATTGTTCTTGCAACAATCACCTGTTCGAAGTTCTGTTACTCTGTATTTGAAGTTGGAGATAATTTTGAAGTAAGTTTATCTTTGATTTATTAATCGAAGTGTCTTGTTTCTTTATTGTTCTTTGATTTCTTAAGTTTATTGGTTTGCATTTCTTCACTTATTAAGAAAAATCCTCTTAATTGAGGTAATTGAACCAACAAAACACAATCGCCTGATTAGGTTTGGTTTTCCAAAGTTAATCTGAGGGAGGAGATTGAAACTCTCTCTGGCACGCTCGCACACAATTATTTTCCATTGCAAAGAAGTAAAAAGAACCAAACAATTACATCCACAAGTTTCTGCAATAATCTTCATTCAATCGAACTTCAGTCACAATATGTCAGTTTAAACTCTCAAGCGTGATTGATCAACCACGTTTCCTGGATTAATTGTGACCTAAGGTGCCAACCTTGCTACAACTCTAGTTAATCGGCTTGTATTAAAAATAACAAAATAAAATTAGTACTTATTTGGCTATAAATCTTCATTACTCAATTCTATGTACCAAGGATTCTCTTTTAGCTGTTAAATTGGACTGAAAACCTTCTTACCTCGAGTGTGTAGTTAGCGTAATAAAGTTTACGTGAGTGTATTTATGAGAAACCTCAACCGACATGGGAAAGTTGTCACGAATTTATTGTCACTCAGAAAAAAACATTAGAGGACTGAATTGTTCGGACAATGCAAAATAGAAATGTTGGGTACTTTTGCCCTACTTTTTCCCTGCAAAGACTGCAAATGAAGTGATCAACTCTAAGCCAGAATGGTCCCCCTCCAGGCCCCTATTTCGATTATGGAACCACCACATGAGCTTTTAATAATACACACATGCATTATCTAGCCCACACATGACTTGGCCCACAGCCCATCATCATATTGAACCACAATGATATGGGGGATTATAGGTCCACTCGGCCCAAGGCCCACTCTATCCTTATTAACGATTACCTCATGCTGAAGTGTGGCATACGTGTCCCGAGCTTGAGCGCAAGTTTGTTCACTCTCGCTTTATTCAGTCTTAGGAGGATGTACTTATTATGCGGCTCACATCAAGAATCAAAATTGTTCATTTTGTCTAGATTCATTTCTTATGAGCCCATTCGAAAATTGAGTTCAATCCAATATCAGTGAGCTTAAGATGTAAAAGTTCAATTTTTTTAGCGAGAAATTAAAAGAAAAATAAACAAAACTCTGGATAAAATAGTTAATTATATCTTATTGGCCTAAATTTTTGTGTGGCCTCCTAACAAGTGAATTTGGACATAATGAATGATTTTGATCATTGAACTAAGATACAGAATGAGTACAACTTCACCGAGGGGGAACAAATTTGCTCTCCTCAAGCTGGACATGAGGGGCGTGTTGTGCAGCCTATGCACAGCAGGTGTTGCACAGATTCACAGCCGTCCACAAGTTTTTTAACGGTTCGGATTGGAAACAAGTTATTAATGCGAATAGTTCTTCTCTTCACGTGGACAGTTTATTTGAAATCTGGGCCGTCCATCCAAGCAACAGATGCTCCGAATTCTGCATACCACTTGCTATGCAGCCTGGCCCCCGCGTCCCCTCAAGCTTGAGGGTTCCGACAGTGCAAAATAGAAATGTTGGGTACTCTTTTTTCCTCCTTTCCCCCCACAAAGACTGCAAAGGAAATGATTTTACTCAAAGCCTATACGGTCCTCCCCCTCTTTCGAGTATGGAACCACCACATGAGCCTTGCAATACACACTTTAACTAGCCCGCACATGACATGGCCCACAGCCCATCATTTTATTGAACTACACTATGACATGCGGGCGTGAAAATACAAGTCCATTTTGCTCAAGGCCCACTCTTTTTCTTTTTTGGGTTTGCCAGTTGGAGTGTCAGGGCGAGCTCACGCTAACCTCGACTAATTTCCTTCCCGATCTTGTTAAACCCAGGCCATCCATGGTGAGACTGAAAATTTCACGAGAGAAGCTCTTGCGGCCCGACTCCGAAATGTTGTTAAATTTTAAGGTAGTCACCCCATTGTCTAGGGGAAAAGAAGGTATCCCCTCTCAAATTTGTGCATCCTTATTTATATTAACAGCCTGATTTGGCTAAATCCAAAAAACTGGTTTTTTGATTTTTTTTGTTTTGTCCTTATTCAAAAAGAAATTGTATTTTTTAGTTTGCGAGCCAAACCCTTATGAGGTCTAGGATCAGTTCGTTAAAGTATGAGTCAATCTCGAGTTCAGCTTGGGTTCCATTCGAGCTTAGACAAGTGAGATCGAGTTCAGTTCGTGAAAAAATTCAAAGCTCGGGCTCGGCTTGTTAAACTCAAACGAGCCAAATTTAGGCTCGAATTAAGGCTCAAATCCAGCTTGTTAGGGCTCGTTAGCAATTTAGAACACAAACTAAGAGGGGAAAGAGATATGCTTCAAAACAATGTTACATGTAGATCTACCACAATAATCAAGAAATGAAGCAAAAATAAACAAATCTACCACAATTTTCAAGAAATCAAAAGAAAAAATATGGGGAAAATATATTGAGAACTAAATAGAGTACTCTAGTTAAGGATAAAACCCTTGTAGTAGAGTTCTAGTTAGGGATAAGAGAGTAACAAATTACATAGGAGTTTCTCAACTATAAAATATTTACATGTAGACCTCTAAAGTATTATTAATTACATTTTGACCCCAATCATGATCCCAACCGAGCGGTATCCCCTGAGGTTTAGGTTTGGCTCATTTATGGAACAAGCCTAATATTGAGGTCCAATTCAATTCATTTAGTAGACAAATCGAACTCGAACGAGTTTTTACCAAACCTAGCCTCGAATAGTATGTGAATGGCCTAGTTCATTGACTGCCCTACAATTGTGCTTTTTTAACCCATTATCAAACAAGAGATAAACTCCAAGATTTAAGCATTGGTACTATTACAGACACTGCCTTAATTTCTCCACATTTGAATTTCAATGCAGACTAGAAAACATACCCACATTTGAATAAATCTTACAAGCAAAACTAACAATATAACAAAAAAAACCACATCCCTATCACGTCCCTACCCATACAATTGACCAAGATTTGATTTTTAGGATCAAGTTGCAAGAAGTCTAAATATTGAAAGGAGCCACCCCCGTGTCCGAATTCTGGTTCCACCACTGAACATAACCTGCCCAGACTCCGTGGCAGATGGGAAAAAAACCCCATGTGAGCCCTAAGAGAACCTTGATCGGTTAGGAACAAATGGGTATCAGAAAAAACAATTGTTTTCCTTGGTTTTTTGTAGTACTATATGTTACTTTTCATGTGTGTGAAGTGGGAACTGCTTCCATTCCCAATAAAAGCCCATCACTTCTCTGTTTCAAACAGACTGCAATTTTGACTTAATTGAGTCTCTCCATTTTGACTTTTTTTTGGAGCTCCATTTTAACGACACTTATTATTCCTACCAACTCTCTGCCAATATGAAACCGATGAATTGTGGTAAATGGTTATGTTCATGGACTGACAAACAAATAAAAAAAATTAATTACCCAAAAAAAAAATAAAACACAATAAAAAATTTCAACAAGCGTGCAAATGAAAATTTTCGAACTTTGGTGTAACAAAGTCCAACCTGAGGGCCTTATATTTTACCACCTAGTCTAGCTTCACATTCAAAAAAATAAGTTAGTGAATTCAAAAGTTTATTAGTTCCGATTTCTTGGGGGAAAAAAAAAAGTTTTGTGAGGTACACAGATTTTGTTCATAAGTTCGGCCACAGCGTACTCATTCGCAAGAGGTAAGTTCCATAACGGGCTCCAACGTCATGGGATCGATCCAGTAACAGCTCTAGGAATTCTATGTTGTTGTGTCACTTGAAAATTCCTTCATACATAATGTAGATGGAATCAAACCTAATTACGAACATTTTCAAGTTTCAATATTGGTTTGCCTAGTAGACAAGCAAAATTCAAAAAAAATTCCATTTCAAAGAAAAGTCCATCACATAGGAGTAGTTTCCTAAAAAAAAAAAGGTCAATTGACTTTTTCGGTTTTATCTTTATTAAAAATTTCACGTTTGTTAATTTTAAGTCAAACTGTTGTGAATTATTCGTTTGTATTGACAAAAGAAATTGAAAAAGTAAAAAATTATGACTTTTACCTAATTTTCTTAAAAAATATTTAGTGTTAGAAGTTTGATATTTTTAAAAAATATATTAGATAAAAGTTATAATTTTTTTACTTTAAGATGTTCTATTTGACTTTTTTTTACAGAAAAGAATATACGACACTTATTCTTGCCAACTCTCTGCCACAGTTGAAAACAAATGTGTAGTTGTAGATGTTTATAATAATGGACTGACCAATACATAAAAAAGATTCAATAAGCATGCAAAATGATGATTTTTTTAGACTTTAGTATATTTTTTAATTAGGGGCCGGCATACAGAAGTCCAACCTTGGAGGGCCTTATATTTTACCACCCCCACGAAAAACTCTAGTCTTCACATTAAAAAAAAACCAATAATTGAATTGAAACGATGGTTAATTACTTCGATATATAGCTATTCTTTCTTCTTCTTCTTCTTCCTAATCCTCCAACAGCTCTTCTAGTTACCCATTCAAAAGATGTGATCTAGAGTCCCGGACATGAGTTCCATAATGGGCTCCACTAGAGACGGCTCCAGGATTTTGATCTAGCAATGTCAAAATTAATATATAGTATATCTATGATGAAAATCTCTATGCAAAATATACACATATACTGAACTTTTCTTAATATTATATTGGGTTCTAATTGAATAAAAATAAATTTATTAGGCTAGGATTATTTTGTTTTGTTGTCCTGTAACATTTAATTAGAATTTCATTTATTTTAATTTTTGCACAAGTGACCTAGCGCTAACAATGCTAAAGAAAATTTAATTTATGTCTACAAAAAAAAAAAATAATGCATTTTTTAAATCCAGCGATGTCCCTTGACATCATTGGGCAAAAGCTAGAGTCGCCCCTAGCTAGGCTCTACGATCGTGGGGCAAACCCAGAAATTTCTTATAGTGGTGCACAGAGATATTCATAACCATAATAAAATTCACAGTCCACCATTACTAGAGAACATTAGATTTTACAATAACCGTCATTATATAGAGCGATTTGTATACATAAATGTCCAAAAGTTCTTATATCGACGATATGAACCTTTCATATGATTAGAATGGTCAAAGTTGTTGATCAAGATGAAAGGCCGAACCAAACTAATCTCAATGTTTTTGTAATACCCTAGATTTTGGAAGAGTGAGTATCTAGTCCCACACTGGTGAGTAAGAGTTTCACACCCACCTCGGGTTGCATGTCACATTCTTAGGTATACCTTTTAAGGCCAAGCGTTTGTGTTGAAAGGGGATCCATGTCAACCGGGTTGAATTGTTATAAATGGTATTAGAGTCCTACCCCCGTAGTACAAGTGGTGGGGTAGGATGTCATCTACCACCATGAACAGTAGGAGAGGTTGCTGAGATTATGCAACGAGGACAATGAATTCCGAACAAGAGAAGATTATAATACTCTTGATCTGAGGAAAGTGAGTACTTAGTCTCCCATTGGTTGGGAGCTAAAGTTTCACTTGGTATATGTTGGAAATTATCAAAATAAATGGGTTTTTATTTGGGGTTTTATCAAAATGTTCCTTGTGCCTTTTAGAAAGCTTTTATTGTTGTTTTTTGGTTTTGTCCCACATTGGCTAGTGAGGAAATGTTTGAATTGTTTATATGTGGAAGCATTGCTATAATGTTCACATAATATTAAGTAGCAAGGCATGTATGTATTTAATGCGCATTAAAATATTAACCCCTTTAGCGTCAGCGTGGCGTTAATGATAGAAGGCGTAATGGCGCTAACTGATGATGGCGCCTTTGCTGCACACAGCACATGGTATGGCGCTGTAAAAGCGCCTTTCTTGTACCACTAAGTGGTAAGGTGTTCTTGGCGTGGCGTGGGGATGAACCTGTAGCCGATACTAGGAAAATCTTTGTATACGATCTGGGGTTCAACTTAAGCGGTATCGTCGCTTTTGTTTGTTTAATATCGATCAAGTTGCATAAAAAAGTTTTCATTTGTGAGCGGAATGATCGAATATCGTCTGACATAATCTCGCGTATCTTTTGGTGACATTGGATTGGCGTTGGATCTCACGACTCTAGCGGAAGGTCAGCGACTTCGAGCTTCGATACGTTACATTTAAGGCGTGTCGCAAGTGAAGAATTATACGGGCCTATATATAACACCGAATTATGTGATGATATAACAAAAGATTTAGCCTTGTTACGCGAAATTTCTACAAATAAACTTTCTTGTATTCCAAAACACACTTTCTGGAAACGGTGCTAGCAATCGCTGATTCTTCGATTCTTTTTGACTTCGATTGTGCATGCATTACAGCCGTTTGTGCGGTTGAAGATCATTAATTGATTAGGCTTGTTTGTATCGCCGAGCAGTTATTGTCGGCCGGTGCCGCAGCGGTGGGGGCGAATGTTTTTAGGAAAGCGAACGTAGTAGCGATCTTGCCGAAGCGAGTTCAGGTCGTTCTTGAATTCCCGGTTTAAGGCGTGGGATTTTTGCCTCTTGATTGTATATTGTCACCTTCTTAAGTATTACCTTTTAAGGCTAGTATTTGAGTCCAGAGGGGGTCAATGGTCAGTGGGGGTGGGTCGTTGTAATATGATCAAGTAGCAGGAAATTTGATCTTGCATCCATTTAAACCTTGTTAAACTACTAATTTCCATCTTTCTCTTAAATTTCTTTCATGAACATATAAAGGAAAATGTTTTTCATTTTCTTTTACTTCACTAAATTTTTCTCAAAAATAATTTTCCTGCATTAATTTCTTGACAAGTGAACGGAACCTAAATATCAAGTCTAGTCATTTGACCAACTGCTTGTCTTCACATCTGCTAGCAAGAATCCACATCTCTTACCTATCAAAACTTGCACCAAATCTGAACTTCTATCAAAATCTTTTTATCTTTGCCAAACACTTTACCATATACAAAACTCTAATTAATTATTCCGTGCTCCGGGCTAGCTAGTATTTTAGCACCACGCATTCTTATGGGATGCACGACTAAATGTGTGAATCTCACATTAATGTGTGGTGTTAAACAAACCCGAAACACTATTTGACTATGCTCCGAGACCACTTAATAATTGCTATACACGAAAACACTTGTTTATGTATTGACTTGTGATTTCCCAATGCAAATCTTCACCGTCTCGACCACGCTATCATTCTTTCTATGCTTGTCTTTCCATGACCCAAAACGTAGACCTGAGGCCCCACATAGCCCAAAATCAAACATATAAATAAAAGCACACAAATTCACATCCCACTTTGCACGTAGTCTCCCTCTTCGTAGTATTCCATTTGATGGCATTGGAAATCAAAATCAACGGGCAAAAAACAGGAAAATAAAGCATAAATAATCATTCATTTCTTTGACATTGAACTAAGAAAAAACAATGAAAGTCAATTATTACACGTGGTGCCTCTTTTCCTGAACATATAGATATATATTGCTATACACTATTTTAATCAATTTGATCAGAACCGTTGAGAGACCGACGCGTGGCGGCGATTGAGCTGTGCGGAGGAGACGATGGAGATGAGTCCGCTTAGTGGCGGTCTCATCTTTGATCTGTAAGTCATCTCATCGTACGGTCGCCGGTAGAACTTGAGAAACGGGAGGAGCGAATCTCGAGATTTCTCAGACCGGTTGACGTGGCACTCCTTTCTGAAGAACAGAGCCGGTGATTGGAGGAAGGAGGGTTTTGGAGTCCTTGGATGGTGAATGTTTGTGGGGTCTACTTTCTGGGTCTTTTGCGGCAATGGGGTAGAAGGGAAGAGTCCGTTTTTGTAGTTGTTGATGTTGCCGCGTGGCGTCCGGTAAACCGGTGACGCGAACGAGTGGGACCGGGCGTTGAGAGGGGAGATGCGAGCCGGGCCCATGAGAGAAGAAGGGCATGGGGTGGTGGGGCCTACTTTGGATGCTGACGCGTCGGTAAAGGTGAGGTACCACGGCTTGAGGGAGTCAAGGTGGGGTGAGACTGTGAAAGCGAAACGGGAGGAAGAGCAAGAACCGATCTTGGCCGTTGATGGGTCGAATCGGAGGGACGAGGAACCTTGGTAGGTTGAGAAATCGTTGAAATCCATTGACTCGTCGAAGTCGAGAGATGACACCATCGTGGTAAGTGGGGCCAGCTCAACAAACGAGCGTAGTCCCTGCAATAATACCACCACACCATTTTTAGATTTTTTTTTGCGTAACCAAAATGCTCAGTTTGTATCAAATTATTGGTTTCTTTTGAACGGTCGTTCCATTTAAATAGTTATTTATATTTATAATTTATTTTGTTTTTTATGATTTTAAAATTTTTGTTTTAAAAAATTGAGTGAGATGTATCAAACAAAATTCATATTGAATATAAAAAATATTAGTGATCTTGTTCATTTAGTAGTTTTAGTTTAGTTTAATTTTGAAAAAAATGTGTAATAAGTGGAGAAAGATAGAAAGAGAAATGAGTATAATAATTTCAAAACAAAACTCAAACAAAACTAAACTAAAACCATGAAACAAGTATAATTTAGAAGATATAGACGATTTTTCAGATGTCTCATATAGTGAAAAGGGACCAAAAAATTGGACAAGGGAGTAAGATTCATCTAGTTTTCGTTTAACGAAGTCATACATTTTGTAAAATCCGGATATATATTGTCGAAGAAAAAATCAAGTTAATTAGATATCAATATTTATTAATAAAATATATATTTTCATCTAAACTATTCAGACAAATATGATTGGACCAATTTTTACTGATTTTCTATCAAAATTATAATGGATATCATTTTACGTCACATGAGAAATCCCACAGTAAATCATGGTAATTTGGTCCAGGGTTAAAGCATTAGTTACCTTCCAAAGATAAGAGAAGAGGGAAGGCGGGTCAATAACAAAAGCCTTGTGAACCCGACCCGGATAGTACTCAGCTATCATCTTCAACGTTGCCACCAACATATTCATAAAAGCTGAACCCGATCTGTAAAAGCCTGCATAAATTCACCCCCCATAGGTACTTTCAATTTACCATACCAATAATACCATAGACAAATTAAACAGCATCATAGCCATCTCATTATACGGTGCTCCCAAAGCAACATCACGCCAATTCTCCAAAATATTGTAGCACCACACATTTTTATGAGTTTTCGTCATGACTAAGTGTATGGGTTCCACGAGTAAGTATGTGATTCTTGATTTATCCGTCCAGCACCCGATTGTGCTTCGGAATTACTAAATAATTACTCTATGGTGCCTAATAATATAACTTATTCAATCAAAGCCCATCTACTGTGTCAAACTAGATCTAGCCTTGTCTAGAGAAAAAAACCAAATTAGGGCACTTTGGACCTGACTGCGAAACTCAAATCTCCACCACGGCCCCTACTTAAATTAGAGTACTCACCTAGAGGTGAATCGAATCTGAGACTTTGAGTAGTACTCACAAACCTGACATCCACCCGAACCACTGAAGCAACCGTTGAGTGTGTAATCAAGGCACTTATGGTATTTGATAATTGAACGTAATGACCACTTATACCCCTACCACCCGACCAATTTAAGGCATGGACCATGACATAACAAGGGCACTCCTGGCATTTTCCGACACAATAGTAGTCAGTATGGATCTGTGTATACGTGCATGTATGGACAATCATGGTTCTGTGTTGTTTACACTTTTAATGCATCGGTCATTGATTGCAGTGATAATTAGGCGTGGCATGAGGGGACCAAATTCCGACTCATAAAAATCTACAGTGGAATGTCCATTCATTGCTGCAGTGCTGCTGCTTCAGCAAAAGCCTGTGGTGAGATTTTGAGAGGATGTGAGCCATGCAATCCATATGGTCTAAGTTCTCGATTGGACTGAGTCTTGGACCAGCCGACAAAACAGTCGTCTTAGTCCAAAACTTTCGTTTTGTAATTTTTTCGTTTTGTTTATATTCAATTTTTTTTCTGCATTTGTTAGTTATATGGTATTTCAAGTGATTATACGTTGGCAAGCACCAGTTAGGTGATTTTTCCACTAATTGCTTGTTCCCAAGCATCCGTCGGGTGAGGCAAAATTTTCACATCATTTTATTTGTCTCGACGTAAAAAATCCAAAAAGTAAAAAATTAAGAGGATTATCTAATTTTTTTTTAAAAAATATCCAACCTACAGCCAGCTTTAAGTTATGTAGAATTTGGCTCGAGAAATAGCAAAGTAGTTTTCCTTTTTTACTTGAGAGGTAATGGCAAAGTGAAATATAGCTTTCACTTGAGAAATAAACTTAGCATTGGAGATGCTCTAAATGTGCTTTAAAAGGGCAATATAGTCATTCCACAGAAGACTTACTTGCATCGAAGAGAATAACAAATTGTTCCACATTTCTGGGCATGGTTTGTATGGCAACTTCAAGTGTAAACACCAGCAAGCGAGTAAGCCTAGGAAATTCAAGAAAAAAAAAATCACATTAATGTCACATATTTTGTATATACGAAAAAAAAAATTATATATATATTCGTAATATAACTAAGCTCAAGGTATACTCACATTTTTTGGGAATGGAACTTCTGGTAGTCTTGCTTAATCCGGAATATCTGCTCAAAAAACAGAAACATATTAACGTATGAGATACGACCGTAAATTAATTTTAGCTTGATTTTTAAGGAAAAATGAGAAAAGAAAGTGAAAATTACCAACACTGGTCGCGATTCTTCATCGTGACCAGCAACGTAAGCCACGCCTTCAGCAAGCTCAGCTGAGAACTCGTCAGCTATCAAATACTCTGTACTCAAAATACAAATAATAATAAAAATTACTACAATAAGTAATTTAAATTTTAAAGGGGCGTTGTAAAAAATACTAATTGATTCTGAAATTACAACGGACAAACCAAAAAGTTTCAATTTTGTTCTTTTACTTTGGTTTGTGAATACTTTAACGGCAAATTTCAAACTGGAAGCAGAAAAGACTAAAGAATAAAAGGTGAGACTCTTGTGAAGCAAAACGAAAAGGTGGAAGAAAAAAAAACCAAGATATACGTTGAAAAAGGCTTTAGCATGTGTTTTGGAACTTGTGGAAGGAAAAGATAAAAGAAATGAGAAATCAACGGAGAGAAAGGAAAAATTAGGAAGGAAAACAAGGAAAAGATAAAAGAAATGAGAAGTTTTGGGTAATAATCCATAATCGGATTATTTGATTATTTGTTTTGTCTTTATTCAATTTTTTTTTGCATTTGTTAGTTTTGCGTCAAGATTTTGTGGTTTCTGGATTCCTCTCGACGAGACAAATCTAACAAGTACAAAATTATGGTCAAACCAAATTTTTTTTGAATAAAGCCGAAATACTTGGATTATTGGCCAATAATCCAAGTATTTTGGCTTTATTCTAAAAATTTTGAGTTTTTACTATAATTTTGTACTTGTTAGATTCGTCTCATCGAAAGGAATCTAGAAACCACAAAATCTTGACACAAAACTAAAAAATGCAAAAAAAAATTGAATAAAGACAAAACAAATAATCCAATAATCCAGATTATGGATTATTACCCAAAACATAAGAGAATATAAATTGAGGAATTTGTTTGGCATTTAATTTCTTTTAGTTTTCTCAATTTCTTTACAGCTCCAAAAAACAAAAGATTCAGGGAGTCTGTACTAAGTAATCATGGCTATCCATTCAACAATCAACGGTCTAGATTAAAATGCAAAAAAAAAAAATGGCAAATGATTTTTGAAGTTTAGTTATAGAAAGAATGTGCTGAAAACCCCATATTTTTGTTTTAATGACAAAGAAATTATTGGTTACTGGCATCCTCGAAAGGACTTTAATGACAAAGAAATAAGAACATGTAATAAGTCAACTTACGTATAATTTGACTAATTTCCATGGGACCTGTTTCCTTCAAAAATCCATTTTGATGGCCATGACAAAACACCTAATTTTTTTTTTTTGTTTCCAAAAACAGTTTTTCGAAGTAGTGTTCTGCAAAAATGTTTTTAAAAACAGCTAGAAAAATCATAATGCGAAGAAAGAGATGATAGTAGTATTACCAATGCCAACACTCTCTCTCCAAGAAAGACAAGCTCGCAGCTGCTTCACAGCTTTCTTGACATTATCACCTTTTGATTTCAGAAACCTCTCAACACAAGCTTTGTTGCAGAACTTCTCCTGCCCAAAACCAAACATTTTTTAGACACACCCCCAATGGTTAATCCGGTTGATTGGTGGGTTTACTTCCCAATTCCCACACATTTGACCATGTTCGATTTTTCGAGTTTGACCAGGAAAAATGTACTAATTTCTTGTTCATCCCCTACTCTTGGCCTGCTTCTAACCAAATTAGGGACGAGATTAATTGAGATACTTATAAGCTGGCCCGGACACCCTAATCATCCAACTGGAAAACGAGTTACAAGAATGGATGAATGAATGAATTGGTACCTGTTTGAGAGAGAGAGGGGCTTGTTTTCTGAGGAGGTGAAGCACGGCTTCAAATCTCTCGCTTTCTCTCTTCTCACTCTGCTGGTCTTTCTTTCCCATTTTTAAACTCGACGATATTGCTTCCGACAAGAATAAAACAAACAACGTTGGTGGTATGTAAGTGCAATGACTGAGATCTCTCTCTCTCTCAAGAGAAAAAACACATAGAAAGATACCAAACTGCTTGTTCACGCAAAATAGAGAGAGAGAGAGAGAGAGAGAGAGAGAGAGAGAGAGAGAGAGATGGGTGGGACAAAGGCTGATAGAAAAGCCCCAAGTATTTAAAGCGGGGACGGAAGCTGTTATGTCTGGGAGGCCAGAAGTCGACCATCACGGCACCAAACGAAAGTTCCTTACTAACGGGAAACCTCGGCAATTCTATACACACCTCCCTTTTTTCTTGGTACCCGCACTCAAATAATGCTCCATTCACCCCATATTGTTGGGTCTCTTTTTCATTTTGGACGTCTCAAAAAATTGTCTATAACTTTTAATTTATTAAGTTTTTTATATCTAATACGGATCTTATTTGATAGATCTCAATTAATTTTACTGAACAAAGTTGTTAGAATGACATAAAAACATTATATATAATAAAATATAAACAATTCTTTTAGACGTTTAAAAAGGTAAAAAGGCCCAATAATATGGGACTGAGGGGTAATATTATGTATCATGCTACATGTACAATCATTTCAGCTCCAAACATTTACAACTCACTCACATACAAGTGGAGCCCACACACAATTATGAGTGTAGGCCCCACCCCACGTATATGTGAGGGGGTTGTAAATGGTTGGAGCCGAAATGGTTATACAAGTAGCATTTTTGTAATATTATGGTGCTTGTAAACCTCCTTGGTCCTACCTTAATCATCAAAATCGTCTATTTTGTAGACAATAAACTTTTTTTGAAGAGCATTAATGTAAACAATAACCTGTAAGAAGGTTAAGTTAATGGGATGTCGGTAAGTTTCTAATTTTTCTTGGCTATTAAAAGATGTAATCGTTCCTTGTTTTATATAGAAATGAGAAATTTGTAAATTTCTGATTAGCTTGATTTTTTTAAAAGGATGATCTACGCACACATTGTTGTTTATTAAATAGGTGGTTTGGATGATTATGGTGAGGCTAAGGCAGACCGCACACGCCTTATTAATTAGTTTTTTATTTTATTTCATGTGTGGGTGCTAAGAAAAGAGGGGTGCGATTAGAATTTCCCGAAAACGTAGGATGCAAAGAAACCCCCAATGTTTGTAACTTTCCTTTTTTGCCCTTTGTCATTTTATCATCTGTCTCTCTCTGGGCAGTTCAACTTCCTTTTAGAGTGATATCTCATGCATTCATTTTGGTATTTCTCAATTGCAACGGAAAGTCTACTTATCCATAAAATGCACCCAGATTATTGCCCATAATTTAAAATCAGTGACAAATTCTAGGTACATTTGAGTGTGTAGCACTATTAAGAAGGGCAGCCAACATAGCGACTTATATTGTAGTTACTATCCGGAAAGAATTATTCCATCACCACAATCCCATTAAGGTAAACTTGCGGAAATGCTAGAGACACAACGTCTAAATGTATGAAACACAACTCTGGATGGTGCCGCCACATGTAAAAGTGGGTCCCACAACTTAATCCAGCCCAAAAACAAAAACCAACTTGACCTCGGCCCACCACTAACTTGTACTAGTGGTGGTGACCACTTTCACGTTTTTTTCTTGGCTGGGTTAAGAATTAAGTGGTGGGCCACACCTATACACGTGGCGGCATCACACCACCGTTGTGTTCAATATTGTGCTTGACACGTTGTGTCTCTAGCATTTTCGTTGAACTTGAGACCTCGTTGAAATCAGACAGGAGTTTCACGTTGTGCCTTTGGCGAAACTCAACTACCATGAACCCCAGTGATTGTACTCGTTCGTTTGCCTTTAGGGTAGGCTCTGGCTCTCCTTTTTTTCACAGATTTGGATACCTGCAAAAAAGTGGGGGCCTAATTTCAAAAGTGAATGGTGTGATCAAACAACAATGATATGCGTACGCATATTGCACGGACAGTGCATCTTAATCGTCCAAAAGTATTTTCGACAGTTCGAATTGGCCCTTACTCTTTGACAACTCTTTTTCAGGGACTCACAAATAATTAACGTCTTCATGGTCAACTGAGAATAGAACGAGTATATTCAGAGATAATCAATCATTCACACCGAATTTATAGGGAGCTTGATGTTAGTGGAGGTGTGGGTTCAAGTAACCGTTTTGATCGTGGTTGCTTACAGGGCCATTTTACGAATTTCCAAAGGAACTAGCTATTATTGAAAGAGGGAAATTCAGGCAAGCCAAAGGCTCTGCGGCTCACAATTTCAATTTCAGTCAATTATCTTTCGATTTCACGACGTTCAAGTTTCTTAGCTTGTTTTATTTTCACTCAAGCTTCTAATCACAGAGTTAGAAAGCTTTGACTTTTATTTTCTTGTATTCACGACGTTGTAGCTTGATTCACCGAATATACAAGTAAGATTTTAGTTTCCATTTTGCTATTCAGTAAATTTGAAGTCCTTATCATAGAAGGCATATTCAAATCACTTTTTACTGCCTTTCAAAGGGTCGTAAACGCAATTCCCCTGATAGACGTTGGAATTAAGCTTTATGCCTAATTCATGAGTGAATCACGTCACGATCTTGGCACGCCCTTCCTTAAGTGAGTATTTTACTTTGTTTCGCCTGTCTCATTCAAGTGTGTTGTAGATTCTCTCTCTCTCTCTCTCTCTGACTTACATGTTTCCTCTCTAAAAAACTTTAGAAATATGGTTTTAGTATTTGTCAACCCATGTTCTTAGGTTAGTTACTTGGGAATGAGATAGGATTTTCATATGCGGCAAGTGTACTAAAGTAGTAATTTATCCGTTTACCTACCCAAATTTGTTAATACTCTGGTTTTCAAATTTCGAACACCGCCTGCCTACTTCCATTAGGTGCTGCTCTATGGTCAAATTTTAATTTTTTTTTTCAAAACAAATAGAATATAATAACATATAGAGAGATGGAGATTATATTTTTGAAAAATACTAGTAACTTGCCCAAAAACACTACTGATGAAAGAAGCATAAACCAACTATTATCTGATAGCCAAAAGGCAAAGCCGATCCTGAGCTAAAACTCGAGGTGTGGACTATTTAGACTTTTGAAAATCTATAAATTTTAAAGGGCCCTTCTATTTTGATACCTCTTATAATAATTCAACAAAAAAAGGCTTCATCTTTAATCTTTGCTTAATTTAAGCCCCCGCAAAACTCAGCGCCGGCCCTTCTGCAATCTGTCTCTACATCTTATCTGTTATTTGTTTGAAAAATTGCGATGATTGGACAAGAAATTGATAATTGATAATTACTACTACCATTTACCAATTACCACCAAGACACCAACTTTAGTTCACCGAATAGGAATTTGCTAAATCGCAAAACTGAAGAGAGAATACATTTTATGCTCCTAGGCTACTAGCCTCCTAACTACATTGAATTTTTTTTTTTTTTTTTCCGACTGTAAAGACTCAAGAGTGTCCGAGACAGTTTACCCATACTTCGACTTATCCGCTTTTCGGTCCGGTCAAAAGCAAGTCATTCACGATGGAACTAGGGAATTCACAAAACTTTCTTTCTTGAGGTCTCACCCTAAAAATCTAACCATAATCAATTGCGTGGAGAATAAACCCACCAATCAATCAGGCTAAACCCCCCATCCCTACAGGGCCCCGAGTCCAACCCTGATCCAGGGGCGTGTAGTGAGCTCCCTCGTTCATCCAATCAGTGATCACCTGTCCGGATAAATTGAGATTAAAGTAAATATAAAAATATTTTTTAAAGTCTAAGAGTATCCGAACTATTGATCGCTAATCGGAAGACCAAGAAAGCTCACTACACGTATATAGTGAATCCCCTCACTACACGGCCCGGTCTGACCCATGGCTAAAATCTGTGGAATTATGTTAGACCAGCATCTCGTGAATTCTCGGATACTTTTGAGTGTCACGTCACCACATGGGTGTAATGGACCCACCCCATAATAAACCAGAAAATGTTTGTTGCACAACCAAACAGCAAACGACATTCTCCCTATAACTACGTTTGGAATTTTGCTAACGACATTTTGCTTAATTTTGGGGGCTTCTGTGCCAATTGCTAGCCGTTAGTACTTTCAATTTATTCTCAACCAAACTGTTCATTTTGTTCAGTCTAGCTGTTCCTGCACCATTGCAGACATGAAGGAAACGAAGGCATAGCAGGCCCTCTAGTCTTGACATGATTTTTACTCGATAAAGTGACATGCATGTGCGTATCATGTAAATTTTGGGTTCAAAAAGTCTAGAATTATAATCTTAGGACACAATTATGTCCAAAGCCATTTTATGGTATTCAGCCCACATGCATCACAAAGTCTTAAAACTCGCTAAGCGCTCCCAGGGCAGCCGGGCACCTTCTAGCTTCTATGGCCAAGTACTCGGCAATCGAGCTAGTCGGGTGACTAGCGGGCTAGCCGGCAAAGGGCTTTCTAACACCTAGATGGCGAATACTAACGTCGAGACCTTCTTTTATAACACTGTGCATCATTCGGCTGCAAACAAATTTATGTTTGGAGTAAATTTGAACAAGGGAATGTAAATAGATGGGCTTGAATCCATCCATAATCCCATGAATGAAGCTCATAAAGCAAAAAGGCAAATGGGGAAAATTTACAGATTCCTGATTTGACAAAAGAATGATGAGTAGTTTGAAATAAAACTCCAAATTAGTTACCATGCGAAGTAAAAGCAGTGTTAATTGTTGCAAAAGTTGGAAGCAATGACCTTTTCTTTAGGGAAATGGATGGCGATTTGACACCAAGTTGAACTTAATTCAGTGATTAGACCCCATATCTATGAGCGTTCCGAAACGTAATCAAAGTGTTGGGGATATGGAGATCACTGGTTGGTATTGGACTCAAAGTTCACGCGTTTGCGAATTCAACTCGGAATCCTTTATCGTCCTCCAAACACACATTAGCGTAATGTACTGTATCCGGGGTCTTTTACCTTACTCCAAACACTATACCCAAAATCCTTTACCATACTCCACACGCACAAAGACCTTTATCGGCTCAACACCTCCTCTTCTTACTATTTTTTCATTACTTCATAACATCTATGTGATGTTCCTAATGAAACCCACTCCGTGAACCTAAGTCCATTCTAGCACAGGATCAACACTACATTTTCGACAGCAGAGTATTTGCAATTCATAATACAACCGATGAAACAATAAGCATAACAATGAATAAGAGAGACTAAGTAACACTTACTTAAAAAAACCTTAACGTGTGACATAGATATCTTAGGGAAAAAGTGCAATTTCATAAGTTTTGAAGGGTTCAAATTAAGTTGACATAAAAAATTTCTGAGGATTATGTGTAACTTATTATACTTTACTAGTTGGTTTGTAAAAAACTTCTTCTTTTTTTTGAAAGGATCATATATTACCACAAAAATGGCGCAACAACAAGCTAAGGGGGAAGATTTGTAACAAGAACATTATCTAAACCCGACGGAATATAACCCGTTTGAAACAAAAGTCTCCTACTTAAACAGTTTGATGCTAACCAGTGGGCAACCCCATTAACCTTCCTACTAGACCAGACGAACTTCCAATTTGTAGACGTTGCCCATGTCTTAATATGTTCAACAAAGAATGATAAACATGGGAAAAAGATGGGGTGATGGAAGGAATAAAGAATGGGCTTAGCCGCTTAGCATTAGGGTTTAGATCCTAATATATCTCAGTTATTCCTTAATCTAGTTTAAGAATTATAAACATTACTAAATTTTCATTAAACGGAAATTATTTATTCAAAAAAAAGGGGGTTAAAATTCAGGTCGTTAAAATATATGTTCATATTATAATTTTCCCTCAACAAGCAGATACAGAAATGCAATGGTGTTTTGTTAAACCACGCAGATCTTTCTGTGGTGCTTTGTTTTTTTATTCTTGCTGTTATGCATATTAATGTTTACTTAAATACTGTGAGTTCACGTCATGTTTTTTGTCTTCAACCTAATGACAAAAGACAATTCGTTTCCACTAAAAATACCATTTAGTCAATTTAGTTAGGAGAAATGTCTTGAATGGTAGAAATTTTAGGGATAAATTTCAAAAATACTGTTTAGTCAATAGCAAAAACTCAACAGTTGTGTTTGGTTTAGGTTTAGGTTTTTGTAATAATTAGAGGGAGGAATAAAGATACTCCCTACGTCCCTTTTTAAATAACCACTTTCACTTTTTGACTTTATTTTTAAATTCTCTATAACTTTCAATCTATAATATATTATGTACTTTTGAAAAAATTGTATTTTAGAACTCATTGATTTCTATAAAACAATATCCATATTGCATATTTTATGTAATATAGATTGAAAATTATAAACAACTTTCGAATCCAGCTGGAATAGTAACATCATCACTTAAATAGTGATGGAGGGAGTAATAATTAAAAATTGGAGTTAATGATTAGAGAGAGATAAAGAGAAAAATGTGAATAATATTTGAAAATAGAGAAAATGATTGAATAATAATTGTGAAAACCGGGTCTTAAAAACCCAAAACGAACAAGGCCGTTACCTTATTCTTTGTGCCATTGTCTCTGTGTGTTTCAGTTCTTTATGGCCCCGATTGGCTGCAGCATTAGAGGGGGTATTAAGTTATACCCCTTCCCCTTATCCTGGTCCCACGAAATAATACTTGATTTGGGAACAAAATTGGTACCCGAATAACTTAATACCCCCCATGAAATAATACCCCTCAAACCCCTTTACCCGGTATAATTTAATAACATAACACCCCATATGTGACATAGTTACACACACACATTGACAAAATGCAAGGATTGAGGACGACTCGGATGTCATGGGCTTGTCTGTCTTTGTTTCTTTTTTTTTTTTTGTCTTTTTTTTTTTTTGAACTGTTATGGGCTTGTCTGTCAAATTTGGCCATTGCCTCTCTCATGAGTCCATTACCCATGGGCTTACTGAACCTGAAATGCGAGCCCAATTTAAAAGTTTCAGATTCTAAGCTTGATTCGTAAAACTTAGAAAGATAAAAAGAATATTATAAAGTGTATGGTTTTTTTTTTTCCATAACTAGGTGTACGGACCAACTTGCACCCACCTCAATTTATCCCGAGACCCTGAAGTTAACAACTTGACACATCTTTAGTGGTTCCTTAATGGGGTTTTGATCGTTCTTCGGTCTTTTGTATTGTTTTGGTCTTTTGTATTATTTGAGTTGTTTGTATCATTGTATTGTATGGTCGTTTGTCTGGTTGGTATGTTCATGGTTGTACTATCTATTTCTATCAATGAAGTTTCCCCCCGGAAAAGGATGGCATGTTTGTAACCAATGAATGTAGAAGACCAAAATCAATACTAATCTTTTGTCTTATAACCAAAACTGGTTAAAGGATGGCATGTTTTACCAACCTTATCCGATTACATGAAGATCACCAAAACTGGTTAAAGGATGGCATGTTTGTGAGGATACAAATGGATTATGCGAATAAAGCTATAGGAATCTTTTTTTGTTCCAATGCTAGAGGAATCTAACAAAATAGGCAGGGTTCGAATCCTCTCTGGTCCAAGTTTTGGATTGGATATGACAGTACAAATCTGGACCATATATCGGGATAATCAATGGTTTAGATTTTGCTCAGAAATTCTTACCGGTAAGAGTTTTTGAACAACAAATCCAAACCATTAATTATAGCAAATGAATGGTGCAGATTTGGATTATCCCGTCCCGTTCAAATTAGAACGGGAGAGGATCCAATTTCAAATACGCACAAAGGTGTCCAGAATTTCGAATGCCAATCTCAAGAATACATGTAGTCCTCCGCCCGCATCGAAAACCCCTTGGCCACTGGAAGGGAGAATAGGTAAAGAATTTTTTTTAAAAATAATTTATTAATTCACTATGAAAGTTTGAACTTATGACTTCCCAAGGAGTCATAGACCCTGCCAAGACATTTCAACCTCTAAAGAATACGCCTTCGGAAAAATAAATAACATAAAATAAAAATAAAAATAAAAATCTAAATTGATTAGTTTGCCGTGATATCAATTTTAAACAAGAATATCATGCCAAGAAAATAAAAATATAACGTCCTCAGAGTTGACATCAATAAACTTCGTATCTTGAAAGCCAAAATCTTCCATCTACCAGTATGATTGAGTATAAAAGGGTTGTCTCTCCCATGGAACATTTTTTTTATTTTTTCGACGGTCAAGAGTATCCACTAATTTGCTCGCCTATCCAATTAAAGGCAAACCATCTATGCAGAGACTAAAAGATAAATTACTCTTTTACGGTCTGACCCAAGAATTAAACACTAGTCAATTGTGTAAGAAACAAACTCACTGACCGACTGGACTGACCCGAACTACCATGGAATTTCCATGTTCTTAAGAAATAGATTTTTAATCTAAACTCATGTTTATCTAAATTAAGAAAAAAAAATACTAAATGAGTTTGGTTTTATTTTCCTAAAACTGCACGAGTTCACCAAATGGGTTAGAGAACCCTATAGAGGGAAAAAAAAAAAGAAGAAGAAAAAGACAGCATCAAGATTTCAACATCTGAGTGCTTTATAACCTAACAATTAATGTATTTGGATATGATTTGAGGAAGGTGGGGAATACGTTCATCTTGTTCTGCATGACTAATCAAGTACTTAAAACACAAAATCCAAATACAGTATTAAAGTTTTTGGTATAACGTCAGAGCTCCAACCACCATCCCTCTTTTAGAGGTCTAGGAGAGTCCGCGTAGGTCTCTCAAACTTGGGAAATAAATTGAGTTCTCTTGGAGAAAAAGTATAAAAACAAAGGAAAATTCTAGAATCAATCCACTCGGTTGTTGTTAAGGTTTAAAATGTATTATATTAAAATATATACAAAAAAGAAAAAAGTAAAAGGATGTGTAAAAATGCATAGAAAAGTATTAAAAAAAAATTAGAATGTGTTTTTTTTTTTTGTCTTAGTGTCAACCCAATGAGCTGTCAATAGAAGGACTCCATAACAAATTAGAATCAAAACTTTTTGTCGTGCCCAGATACCATTTTAGACCAACTCTAATTTACCCCCATGTCTAGGCCTTGTTCGGCTGAGGTTTTCAAATCGGGTTTGATAACCAGGCCGTTGTTCAGTTTCCCCAACTCATCCTCTGCCCTTTTTTTTTTTTTTTTTTTTTTTTTTTTTGTCTAGGCTTAAGTTGGGAGGAACCCAATACCACATTTTGGGACCACTCTAAAACTATTTACAAATTTAAGTTCTCAAAACCGGGTTTCCAAAACCCAACCAAACGAGGTGTATTTTTCCATCAAATCTACTTTTCAATCTTCTATTTCACTCTTTTCCCTCTATATTCACCTTTTTTGAGATAAATGGGTGTCCCATCAACCTTCCAAAATGGAGAACCCATCCATCTATATACAGAGAGTGTCCTCCAAATATAGAGGGTGAACGAGTCCAACCCGGGTTTCTGGACACTCTATGTCACTATTCATCGTAAAGGTGAAATAGAGAGAAAAATGAGAAATTGAAGATGGGCTGGAGTCATTTTTCCTCTATATTTGAAGAAATAAATGGTGGATTGGAAATGCCCTTATCAGAGATATGATGGGTCGGGTCTCTAAATATAAACTTGAACCCGATTCCATGTAGTAATAAAATTCTTAAGCAGAGTTTTGACTATGAAGACCGGAGAGGAGATTAGTCAAGGTGTGCTTAAGCTGGGCAGGATGGACACACTTGACAGTCGAATAAAAAAATTAAATTTGGACCATGAGAACTATAAAAAAAAAATGTTCTCTTGGCAAGCAATAACTTGCAAGTGGACGAATAGAAAATGGATACTTCAGTCTGACTTTTCGACTTTTCAATAGAGTTTTGTTTTCTTAGAATACAAAGGAGGTAACCCCGTAATGGAAAAAGAAACCCCACAAATGTATCCATCTTCAAACTTAAACTGTAGCTAAAAGCCTAAAACCCAATATGTATTAGCTTCAATCACAAGGGATTAAACCCGTTGGGGACACAAGGGCCTTTTGGAAGTCTCAGGGCATCTCATCGAGATTGCCAAATTAGTTTTTTTTGACTAAAATAGAGAGTCAATCCCTTAAAAACCAACCAAAATCAGCCTCTCTATTTTCCCTCACCAAATTGTTTTTGCTACAATACCGCACCAAATTTGGTGCGGTACTGTTCATGGACCAAAATGTTTTTTTATTTCCGATTACTGTGCGCGTCAGAAAATAGCAGGAGGTGAGAGGGAGGGGGGACACGTGGCGGCGGATCAGTGGGGCAGAGAAATGGAAATGGCTAGGGGGGTCTGACACGTGTATTCCACTTGACTTTTGTACCAAACATCTCCCCAGGCGGGGAGTTTGGAGAGGTTTTTTTGTTTTGTTTTTTTTTTTTTTTTAGATTTGAGGGGAATAGTTTAATATATTAAAGTTAAAATAAAGATTCTGATTTTGTGAATTTTTGATAAAGTGACCTGCAAAATTATAAAATGTGTTTTTAGGGTTAAATTTGATCCAAAATTTGTTGAGGCTGATGAGGATGCTCTTAAAGGTAGAAGTATTCATGGGCTTTTAGTTCACTTTTTAGTACCTTACACCTTCTATTTTTTTATAATCATGTGTACGAGTCAGCTTGCGCGTGCCTCAACTAATCTGGATCAGCTTGTCGTTACACGATTGCTACACGACTAGAGTTGTAAGGTGCATAATGTAGATCATTATCTCAAATAATTACTCCCTCAGTCCCTTTTTAAATGTGTTACTTGGGATTCTGTGACATTTTCAACGGCTTATAACTTTTAATTTATAATAGCTTTTATGATTTTGAAAATTTTGTATAATAGAAATAATTAAGATCTATCAAACAAGATCCATAGTGCATATGTTTTAGCTTTTATGATTTTGAAAATTTTGTATAATAGAAATAATTAAGATCTATCAAACAAGATCCATAGTGCATATGTTTTGTGGTTCACATTAAAAGTTATAAGCCGTTAAAAATGGCACAGAATCCCAAGTAACACATTTAAAAAGGGACGGAGGGAGTACTTTTTACCGATCGAAAACCAGATGGAACCACTAGACTTTTGATTTAGCAATCCACCCCACATCCTATTTTAGTTTCGAATTGGGACATGTAAATGTGATTAGGTTTGTACCGGAATTTCAGAATTCTAAATCTCGTAGATGTAAATTAGGTTTTCAACTCCACAATCAACAAGTTCTGGCTTCGCCCGTGGATATTTGTAGTTGTCAAAGGTCAGAAGAGGATAACTCCAATTCGGTACCATGCCCGTGCTGAAAACCCATATGTATGCATCTTCAAACACAAGGGATAGAAGTTTGTGAGGGAAAATCGAAGAGAAAAGGTAAGGAACAGTACACGGGTTAATTACAGCCGTTGGCTGTCTTTCCTGTACATTTTCTGGGTTTATTTTTCCTGTATCAGCCCCAAAATCGAATAAGGGTTAAATGGAAGTGTAAAAAGAACTGGTGATTGGTAAGGCGGCTTCTTCTTCTACAAGAGGAAAAAGGTATGATAAAGACATTACACCAAGAGGGGAAAATGTGATATGCATGATTGACCTGCAAGGGAATGTAAAAATGTTTTTAAGAACTAAAAACTTCACCCCTTCTCTAAGCAAACCCACCAATTTCTCTCTCTCTTACCCCTCTTCTCTCTCACTCTATCTCTATTATGTACTCCCATTCTCTTTTACCTACCATGAGAGCCAACACCCACTTCTTCTCCAAATGGGGTGGCTTCACTCCCTCTTCTCTCCATTGAAGAAGCTCTGGGTTCGAATGCATTCGGCTCACCACAAGAGTACGTACTTCAATGACTTCAATACTCTGATCTTTCCTGTACTTTCTCCTCTGCATTCCAGTTTTCCTGTCAGTATTTGTTATATCTACTTCTCCATGAGGTTGTCTAGTTCTCTTTCCCTGAAATCACTCCAATGATCAAGGGCTTGAGAGTATCGAATCTTCTTTCTTTTGTTTCGGTAATTCGGTCTCTGTCTCAAAGAAGTAACTAATTCAGGAGACCAATACCACCGTCCACTAGTGAAGGTCAATTAAAGGCAGGACAAAATCCCATAGGACTGACCCAGAATCAAACCCTAGACCAATGACTTCTGAGGCCCCTCGAGAGTATCTTATCAATGGCATTGTCTCACAATGCATTGCCTGCATAATATTTTCAACACATCGACCCAACCTATCTCTTGAAAGTAGATGCATACCTAAGAACTTTTTTCAGACAAATGCACACATATCACCGCACCTGTTTTCCTAGTCTTCCTCCTTCCGTTTTTTGCTTTTAGATAATTCTTCCGCATTTCTTCCCTTCTAATACCAATCATATATTTTTCTGTTCATTTATCAGGCAGAGGGATATACATTCTATATGAGGATGTCAAGTCCTGCCCCTGTGAAGATGTGCATGTGTTGTGGTCAATACTAGTGGAGTCGCACGCTCCTTCTGTGCCATCATCAACGAAATGAAGAGACATACACAAACTGAGTTTTTCAGTCATGTACATTACTTACCTTAAGTGTTTTGTATCAGTACGACCATACAAGTTTTTTTGGTTTTGCCCTTTCCTTTCTATATTTCTGTACTTTCCTACAGGTGAGCTCCAGTGTAGGAAATGCATGTATTTCTTAAGTTATGAAAACATTATCTACTCGTTGTACAGAAATCCTACACACAAACACAACTAAGCACATAACACTCGCATGAGGTGGGGCGGGGCGGAGAGAGTAAAGTACAAATGGGATCAACTGACCCCATCTTCTTTTATTTTTTAACAGGGCATTTTATGTATTTTAACCAAATTTTGCTATTTGACCCCATTTTAAAATTTCTAAGTTTTCTCAAGTTATTTCAAACGGCTGTTTGAAATCGGTGTCCCATAGAAACTTCTATCCTGAACGTCTGAATCTTCACAATCGAAACCCCAAACCCACCAGATACCATATAGATTATGAGCCTAGTTTCTGAAAACGGGTTAGTACTCAGAGGCCCTTGTTTCATTCGATTAGCAAATATGAGATTTCTCTAGTTCTATATTTTTATCACTGGTCAGATATCCTGGTTCCACCCCAGCTCACACCCATGTGCTCATATTCATTTAGAGAGAGGAGAGAAGGGCGCACCTAGAGTTTAGGCGGAGATGTAAATTCTTGTGACTCGATTTCGCACCTTACGTTAGTACGAGTCAAGTAAGGAATAGAGTAATTAAGTTCAAGGAAAAAAAGATCGAAAATGGCTTCTATTCAAATTGTTTTCTCCATGTTCTATATCTACAAATTGACAAGTAACAACAAGAGATTGCAGAAATTAACTTACCTTCTAATTTGGCCTTTTGTCGTTGCCCTGTCTGTTTCCAGCTGTTGAGGTGGCAGAGATACGTCGATATTGACTTGCAAAATTTATAGAACGGATGGGACACCATACATGATTTTCATGTCATCTCCATAGTCTTCAAATAATAGTAACCTTTTAAGCAATCCTAATGATGCCATTCCTGACTTTAACATTGAGGAAGTCCGCAACACAGACTTCAGCAAGAGGACGAGAGCCGAGAGACAGAGAGAGAGAAAGAGAGAGAAACTTAACCCAACATAAAAGCAGTATTCAAAAAGTCAGCCCAGGTGGCAGACTAGTCCGTGCCTAGGAACCAAGCGGGGGTCCAACGAATAGATTAAAATAGATTAAAATCAGCTGCAAGGTGCTAGGCGCCGCTCTTCTGCCTGACTAACACCTAGAGATTTTTAGAAAACTGCATAAAAGCATAACAAAATCCTTAATATATACAAGTCCTAATTCAAAAGTATGTTTCAGTATTTCTCCTCCCTACTGTTGCAATTTTATTGGATTGTAACCAAAAGCGATGAGAAGGATAGTATGGAAAATTGGAAATGTTGATCATGATAGATCCATTTCTGTCTGTCATATTCAAGCTCTCTCTCTCTCTCTCTCTCTCTCTCTCTCTCTCTCTCTAGATTAAAATCAGCTGCTAGGTGCGAGGCACCGCTCTCCCGTCTGACTAACACCTAGAGATTTTTAGAGAACTGCATAAAAGCATAGCAAAATCCTTAAAACATACAAGTTCTAATTCAAAAGTATGTTTCAGTATTTCTCCTCTCTACTATTGCAATTTTATTGGATTGTAACTAAAAGCGATGAGAAGGATAGTATGGACAATTGGAAATGTTGATCTATGATAGATCCATTTCTGTCTGTCATATTAAAGCTGTGTGTGTGTGTGTCTGTCAGATTTTTTCATTCTGTCATGAGCTCATAAGCAGCATAAGTTGAGCATCAGTCCAGGGGTGCATGTAAATGTACCTCAACATAACTTAGTCTATTTCACCGACTTCTATAAAAGAACATAGACAAATAAAGACAGGAAACGTTCATAACATTCATACTTGGGTGCTGCAAGTGAAAATGCAACGAGATTCTTTGAACTACGCAAAATAATCACCCTAGTCCAACAAATCAATGGAGTAAATACAAAGTTCATAGATGCCCTTTATGAATTTGTTATGCAACAACATAAACACTCACAATTCAGTGAGCAGGGCAATGGCACTTCCATATAGAAAAAAATAGACTGACCGCCTTCTACACGGGTAGAAAAACTCTTTTACAGCATAAATCCTGAAAACCATAGCAATTTCAAGCACAAAAGAATAGTGAGATCACCAGAAATTTTTCCATTCAGAAAATGTGTTCAACCTTTGAGACTGTATAACTAATAACAGATAGATAATGTGCGTATTTAAAATGAAGTGGAGCATTTTAAAAATAAAAAAAAATGTGAAGTGGAGCTCACTTACTCATCATGGAAGTTGTTTATTTAGAGAGCAAAACAGCAAAGTACTAATAAATACGGAGTAGAATAAGAAGTAAAAACAGATCAAGCTTTTTGCCATATACGTCAACATTTCAATGAACAAGAAGAACACAAAGTTCAATCTACCATGAAATTTATGGAGTTCAGGTAAAAGAAAAATATTCATTCAACCCTTCAACTCTCAAAGAGGGAAACTTACTTCATTATAAGGCCGAAGAAAAGGAGCGACCAGCCACGCCAGGGAGCCACTCTCTTAAGTATGCCTGGCAATCTGAAGCTGCATCAGATAGGGCGCCAAGAGCAGTGACAGTTATCTGAAAAAAAAAAAAAAAAAGACGATTGCTATGTTATCATGGGTTCCCCAGCTCAGCTCAATTGAACGTAGTTAAAAAGTACATACATATCCATTTTGAAGGCAACAGAAATCCGTATCATCGTCATCCAAATGGGCTCTTCTTACCTAAAAGATTACGCATATAGAGTTTGTAATCAAGAAAGAAAATAAGAAATCTAGAAACAATCAAAAGAAGAAACTAGTATACTTCCAGGTATCTCTTCCCAAGAACCACAATAGTTGGTCATACTTATTGATATCTCCCACACAAAGAAAAAGGCAGCTGGGGGGAAAGAAACTCACTGCTCTCTTGAATAAGAGATTTTCTCCTGATGCTGTTGGCACTTCCACATCTGTGCTTGTTATTGAATTTGTCTCCATTGTCATCGTTGATAACATTTTCCCTCCTTGTGCATCAGAAGTCACTTGCCTCCAACCCATTTCATTAAAACTTTTTCCCTGCTTTGTCAACTTAAATCCCTGAAGGAGAACCCAGACAAACATTATAACCGCAGCTGCAAATCCAGGATTCTGGTCAAGGTTAATAGCAGTTTTTAATTTTTGCAATGATGTTAGAAAGTGTCATTAAATACCAACATAACAAAACAAAAAAACCTAATAACAAATTAAAATAGAAGTTTGCATTGAAGCACAGTTATGTGCCCTTCTAATTTAAGGTTTAATAAGCTGAAATGGCATTTGATGAGAAGAGGGTCCTGAGGGGGAAAATGGATGTAATGGAAATGAGATAGAAATCTCACAGTAACCCTAAATTCATGTAAGTATAAGACGGTCCACATCAATATTAATTAAGAAACAAAATCATAATCATTTTTCTAAAAGGAGAAAACCCACAGAGTGAAGCATAGCTACATACAACAAAGAGGCCTTTATCTTGTCATGAGATGCACCTTATTATCTACAGTATCTATTGGTAGATTTATATTCAGAAAACTACAGATTATGCAGCCACCAGCAATTTTGAGATTCACCTTATGATTAACAACATTTGTTGGCAGATCTATATTCAAGAAACACATTTTAGGGTATGTTTTATTCTTGATCTCTGCCAATACTGCATAAATAATTGGTAAGCAAGCCTCAGCAGCCAGTGTGAAATCATGAATATTGCTAGCACCTCTAACCCTGAAAATCATCACCAACGCTAGTCATTAAGAACAAGCACATAATCACTGACAAAATGTAACCACTAGAAGAAAAGAAAAATGTAGAGTGTTTGTACAAGCAAACGCAACAATCAACACTGACCAGAAAATATATGGCCCAACGTTATCAGCCATTACACTCGACATATTCAAGTTGTTAGCTTGAAAGTCACCAAGAAGATTTTAGTACCAAAACTGAAAAATCATGTGATATGTAGAAGGTATTTTTCGATTGGAGAAAAGATTTGGTTGTAACTCAGGTGAACATTTTCAGTAGTCTTTGTATGACGCCTAAAGCATACATCATAATTTCGTCTGTCAATTTTTTATTATTTTTTTTAGGGTTGTAGCAGCAAAAATTGGTAATTGCGAGTGTTATCATCTTAATCAACTTCTGGAAAGTAAAACACTCCAAATCCCACACATTTAGCAAAAATAGTTTTAAACCCCTCAGATTCTTCAAAAGCAAACAAGTTCTCAAGCCCAGAAAAATGGTTAAAGATGACAATTTCAATTTTCGGATCCAAAGATGACATTTACACTAAAATAAAAGATGCAAAATTATTTGACCAAGCCTTATCAGAAGGCTCGCCAATGCCTAAATAGTTTCTGCAATAACTCTTAGGGTTGAACAGAAAGTAAGTACAGTTATAAGGTCACAAAAGAGAGACGAGAGATACTCCTTTAGATGAAAGGGGAGACCTAATTAAAACCATGTTACATAACAAACTGGAAAAAAATTAATATTCACGATGGAAATTTCCTAAATAATCAATCCACTGTTGCTGGTTTACACCGACATTCACTTTCCAGAGTGTTGTAGTATTAGTATAAATAGATCACCTTATTTCCAAATGAAGCATTACGATTGTAGGAACGAGCCAATTACCAGTGATATGATAAAGAGAGAGACGGGATGCCATTAAAGAAAGCCTCTCGAGCACCAGCGACTGTCCCTGAATAAACACTACAAGACGAATGAGATCAAATGAGTGCAGACACAAGTATAAACAGACAAGGCTCTGGTGTCTGCAACATACACACGTATGAAGAACGGACAAAAGCATAGTTGGTGCAAGCAACTGCAAGGGTGCCAACAGAAGTCTAAAAGTTTTGCATCTCACAGGAAATCTTTGAACTTAAAACCATAACCAAAACTAAAACTACTTAACCATTTGTTTATCCGGTTCGAATCATTGAACCAATCATTTTGTTAAGTTTTTTGCCACCAACGTAAGCTTTTGTATTAAGTTCTTGGTGGTTAACAATTTAACATGCTTGCATTCGAAACCTCAGCGAATAAGTTTTGGTGGTTCAAACTACCTGATAATGATAATACTTGTCTGTATCTGACAGACTTACTGAAAAGAGTTTGGCCACCTGAGGGGCGTGTAAAGTCTCCCTCTCTCTAATAGCTTGAACTTCTAGATGCGTTGGTAGTCAACAATGTGATACCGAAAAGATTAATATTTTTTGAACCCCTCACATTTAAAAGAACAGGACTTTAAGAAAATTCACAAGGTGGTGTTGCAGATGTAAACTAAAGCTACACATTCCAAACAGGAACTCTCAATTTTACATCCGTGAGAACAAGCCATTAATCATATAGGAGCCAGGTCACTAAGAAGAAGAATATACTAACATGTCATAACCACAGTTACTACCCATATTAATGCCACTGATTACCTGTAAACAGAAGATAGAAGTAATTTAGAACTCGGGATATGCACCAAATTTAAGATACAATGACTAAATAAGGGTACAGGTGCAGTGTTATCCAACAGGCGAGTCAGGAGTGTAGTTCAGCATAGGGAAAGCAATAAAACATGAACTCAATAGCAGACTAATTACTGCACTCTCATTTTCTGGTAACATGCATCCATGCTCATGTTGAGATACCTGATAAAGTAGAAAATGCTAGGAAAGTACCCAAAGTAGAAAATGCTAGGACAGTACCATGGTTATGTATGCATCAGTATGATGAAGAATTCGAGCAAACATATGATAAAGGATTTAAGTCAACACTCCACAGTATCTAGTAAAGAAGTCACTAACATTTTCATCCTACACAGAGAAACAGAAAACAAACCAGATCAGGCACCGAAGGGAAGAGTGCTCTGGAGATTCCCAAAGAAGTACAATCTGCTGGGGTTCCTGTACATACATCCAACACTAATGATTGAAATTCACACATGCCTAATATCTATTGAAAAGTGTAAGAAATTTTACTCTACAAATTGTGGAACCCAGAAAACAAAAGGTGCGGAGAATATGAGAGTGAGCTTTGGTTGGCACAAACCTTTTGAAAAATAGAAAATCGTCTGAGTCTCAACTTTTCACAGTGCCATTCTTTTGGGGTATTACCACAGTTTTCTTAATGAGATCAACTAAAAAGCCACAACGGGCATAAGCAGGAAATTTTATAATCTAGTCATCGTGTGCAAAAGAGCATGCTTGTACATGGTACTTATAATCTTTTTTCCCAAAGAATCCTAGCACCAGTAATTTTATTGTATCCTAGGGATGTTACAATACAGTAGGAGGATGGAGGGAGAAGACACCAGCACATACAACTAGGTCATGTGCTAAGTGTTTAGAAACTCCAAACAGAGAGAAAGCATACTATTGGCCAGTTTGACATACATTGTTGGGCCCATTTCTAACAGTTAGAGCTTTTGAGACAATTATCACAACTCTCCATTTGGCTCTATAATTGGATGTGGGAATCTCCACATGCAACACAGGCATGCACATGAGGGAGGGTGTTGAATAGATTGATAATATGCATTGTTGGACCCATTTCCTAACCGCTTAAACTTTTGAGATGATCGCTGACTTAATCACATACAATTGCTTAACCTGAAAGTTGCCAAAGAAGTGGATAGCAAAACAAACCAGAGACTGCAAATGCTGTTGCTCCATTGATATCAACTCGCTTGACGGAAACAGCATGACGCCAAGTAATGCTGTGACTAACAGCTGACTTTTCCCTGAAAAAAAGGAGCAACAAGAAACCACATTAGCAGACGAGAGAGTGAGGGAAAGACAGATGAAAAACAGAGTAATTCTCATCACATTGAAGAAAAGAGTTGTAACCATTTCCATTAACCAGCTGCCCTTTCACACTAAACAGTTGCAACCATTTCCTCTCTCTATAACAAACTCTATAATAGATGTTTAACTAATCTAATCGAAAATGACTATCAACTGCGATTCAACGAAGGTTAACCATTGCCTAATATCATGGATTGCCAACTTTTGTGACACAGGAGCTCTTAGAGTTGGTGGAGGCTCCAAGAAGATTCTAGAAGGCTGCAGAAGAGTTCGGAAAAGCCTAAAGGATTCTGGAGAATTCGGGAGGAGTCCAGAATAATCAAGGAGGAGCTGGATGCAGCTGGAGTATTCCAAATAGTCCTTGAAGAGTATGGAATATGCTAGGATGAATATTCTACCTTGTACTAGAATTCTGTAGAATGTTCTTTTGGACGAGCAAAATATGGAGGACTCTAGATGTTTCGTAGGAGTTCCTTTGAGCCTATAAATAGGTGAAGGAGTTCACTTGCATCATAGAAAGTTGGAGAGAGTAAGTGTGAGCTAGAGAGCACTTATGAGAGTTTAGCCTTGTATTGCTTGATTCTTTGAATAATGAATAGTGAAGATCTTCATTACCCATTAATCTCGAGTTTGAGCGAGTATGTTTTGTGGTCTCACTTACACAAGGTAAGTTAGCTTGGTGGAAAACATGACTTGGGTAATTGGGGTGATATTTGCCCAAGCGCCACACGAAGCGCAAGTGAGTCTTGCGCCGTGACACGAGACTACATCTGAAGCAACATTTCTTGCAAACCATTATTGTAACCAAACCAAACCAAGCCTTATGTCCTAATCAATTGGGGTCAGCTACATGAATCCTTTTTCTCCATTGAGCTCTGTCAAGTGTTGTTTCATCGCTTAAACCTAGTATACTCAGATCTTTGCGTACTACCGCATCTAATGTCAATTTGGGTCTTCCCCTCCCTTGTGCGTTTCTACCCAAAGCTATCCTATCCACTCTCTTGAAAACCATTATTGTAACTTAAAGAAATTCAAAACAACTTGTTATAATTTAGGGTTGCAAAGGAACCGAGCTCTTTGCAAGCATCTTGAGGCTTGGCTTGTTATGGGCTCGACTTAGCTCATCAATAATCGCTAAGGCTTGAGCTCAAGTTTTAAGCTCGTTTAGTAAACGAGCCGAGCTCAAGGTAGTTGTAACTCGGCTCGATTATAAAAGCGCGGCATGTTTGTAGCAGCTTGCCTCGTTTAGTGAACAAACCAAGCTCAGACCAAGGTTTTTAAATAGCAATAGAGGGTTGCGGGAGTATCGAATGATAAATAGCGGAGGTATAGCAATCATGAATTTGTTAAAATCATTTTTTTGGCACAAGAACCTAAAGCAGCTGTACTGGTCATGTAGCGGTGAGCAAACAAAATATTGGACAATACAGGTGTGAATTTTTTGTAGCATCAGTATATCCAGGTGTAGCAATATCAAAGAACTGAAAAAAAAACTACTTAGCGACTGATACACCACAAAGTAACGGTGAGCAAAGAATTGTCTAAATCGCGAAACCAACCAAACCCAGAACTTACGGACAGTTTTAAGATTGTAGGCAGTCAAATGCGGGTCTTCTGAGTTGAAAATTGGCAGGTGCCGGATGGATGGCAGGTGTCCTACACAAAACCCATTTCAACCCCATCTGACTGATAGATTCATACATTTATTGCATTCAATGTGGCAATATACTATTTGACAACCAAATTACCTTGTCTCCTGAAAGATCAACCCCTTATCACATGCTAACAAAATAACGGAAATCTTTACCTCATCTTGCAAGCTGGCTTCCAATTCCCAAAAATTCAACCTCCTCTCTCTCTCTCTCTCTCTCTCTCTCTCTCTCTCTCTCTCTCTCTCTCTCTCTCTCTCTCTCTCTCTCTCTCTCTCTCTCTCTCTCTCTCTCTCTCTCTCTCTCCACTAACCAGATCTGCCTCTCCCACCCCAATTTTCCTCAGCCCCTAACAACGCCATTGATTCACCTCTTAAAACTTTTTGTCTTTCTCTTACCCTCTATACCCAACTGAACTCACCTGTAATCCAAAAGTGTTGTCCCACATAACTTCAAAAGGACATTCGGTCGAAATCAGTTTCCACAAATGTTAATTGATCAGGTTGGATCAGGCGGCATGTTAATGTCAAAACCGATCCATGCTCACCCCTAGGTCACTACTTACAAGCTAATATTCGCTTTAACAATTACTTCACTTTTTTTTTTAAACCTTTTTTAGCTATTTGTGTTATGATATCAACCACCGAATGTTGTAGTGCAATACTCACTGTGAGAGGGATTCCGTATTTCATTTTTCTAGATATTGCAACGTACCAGATGCATATTATTCTCACCATGAGTTTTGTTGGGTTGCTTACATGTACTTTAATCATTTCAAGATAGGACATGAAGAGGATCTACCTGACGCGAGTAGACGAACGATGGGTCAAATGCCTCGAAATGTGAGTTTACTGTAAATTGATTATTGTTGGTCAAGCTATGAACTGTTGAGGTATTAATCTCTTTCGCAATTCTACATTTTTTCCCCCAAGGCAAGGAGGTAGAAGGCTAGTAGATTTAAGTTATTATGCAACACACAACGAGCTATTGTTACCAAAATAAGAGAACATCCCATATCTGGGCAAATCTTGGAACGCACAATTTCATCCGCTCACAAATTTGTAAGGCCCTCAATATAGGTAGGAAAATATAAAACAAAAAAACACATAACTTACTTCAGTTCGAACCTTTAATACCAATCAATAATTGCTCCCCCCGCCCCCTACCAGCGTTTCAAGGGAGTTTATTACAGGATAACAGCAGATGGAAACTTTTGCTCGTCGTTGGATATAGGAAGTGTAGTACAAAGCTACCCTACACATCCCGTATCCAATGATGAGAACAACATGACAACCAAAAGTTAGGCATCGATTCCATTAACGTGTATCCCATAATAACCTCCCTAAAAAGGAGGAAAAAAACAATCAATTAATGATTGATATTAAAGATTAGTATTCAAGCAAGTTATGTGCCCTCTTTTTTTCCATTCCATATCAAGGGCCTCACAAATCTATGAGCGCTGATGGAGTTGTACATTCCCATCTACCCAGTTATGGGATGTTTTCTTATTTTGGAAATGGTAGCTTGTTGGTTCTCTTCCGTGTTCCGTAACTTTAAATCTCCCAACCTTCAACTTCTTTGCCTTGGAAAAAGAAACACAATATATAGAATTGCAAAGGAGATTAAACTCAATAGTCCACATCTTGACCAACAACAATAAACAAACGATAAACTGACATTGTGATAAATTGGACCCATCATTTGTCTCTTTTTTTTTATTAGCAACCAATCGTTTTTCTACCTGTGTAAGTTAGATCCTCTTCATGTCCAACCATTAAATTACATGTAAACAACCCATGAAAACGTATGGCGGCAACAATATGCATCTGGTTTACTACAATATCTGGAAAATGTAACAGGCAACACGATCACAAATTCTTGTGAGCATAGACGCACAGGACGGAATCCATCTTGCAATGAGAGGATTGCACTACAACATTCAGTGGCTGACATCATAACACAAATGGCTGAAGAAAGAAAAAAATCATCCATTGATTATTAACGCGGATATTAGTCCATAAGTAGTGACCTAGGGGTGAGCATGGGTCGGTTTGACATTAACCCACCACTCAATCCAATATAATTGGGTTAACATTTTTGAAAACGGATTCCGACCGCATCTCATTTCAAACCGAGTGAGATAACAATTTAGAGTCTATAGGCGAGTTCGGTAAAGTGTAGCAGATTAGGGACATCAATAGCGTCTTCTAGGAAAGAGAAAGACACAAAGTTTTGAGAGGTAAATCAAAAGAAGTTGTTAGGGGCTATTGAGAGGGATGAGCATTGCGTTGCATTTTCATAAAAATAAAATTGAAAATTGAAGGGAAAAGACAAGGAATGCGGAGAGAGAGAGAGAGAGAGAGAGAGAGAGAGAGGAGAGAAGGGGGCTCAATTTTTGGGTATTGTTAGCACGTGATAGGCGTTCGATGACCTTTCAAGAGATCAGGTAATTTAGCAGCAGATTGCCACGCTGAGAGCAGTAAATGTACAAATCTATCAGTATGATCAGGTTGAAACGGGTTTTGTGGAGGACTCCCGTCATCCATACACCTATCATTTTTTAACTCTGAAGACCAGCATCTGAACGCCTACAATCTTAAAACCATCCACATGCTTTGGGTTCAGTCAGGTTGGTTTAGTCTCGCAGTTTGGACAATTCTTTGCTCAACTTATAGCGGCCGATATTTAAATCTATGGCTTGAACATCCCGATACTAAACGAGCAGAACTAGTGGTCGATTATTTGGGCTCGAGCTAGACTATTTTTGAACGACCCAAGCTCGAACACTTCAAAGCTTGGCTCAGTTCGACTGTTTGCAGTCCTCTAAATAACATCCTCCTTTCCATACTCTGTGACTAACTCGAAATACCAAAACACAGCATACAAATTGTCCGATACGACATGATCTCGACCATATATACGTATAACTCACAGAAATGTGAAGCAAACAAAGCTCGCATAAACAAGAAGGGTTTTGAGAGGACTTACGAATCGGGGGCGCAGACTGTAACCTTGAATCGATTAGTGGAGACGAGTACACGAACCATAGCTCGCAAACCTGGACCATCGATTCCGTCGTCGTTTGTTACCATAATCGTCGGTCTATCGCCGGCGCCACCATTAGAACCCATCGCAGGCGAAGATTGCGGGGTTTGAAAAATCTTCCGCCGTTTGGTTTGAGAGAAAACGGGAAGGAAAATAACAAAGCAAGAATCGGATACAGCGAATCTTCACCGCGCTTTCCAACTTTTTTTCTGCAACGGTATTTTAACGTAATAAATTACCGAATGGTTTGTTATAACGTTTTAACAAGTTAGTAACAAAAATTTACTAGTACATTTTAATAAAATTAATGTCTAGACTACTCTTAAAGACATGAATAATCCAACTTTTTAGGGGGACCCTTGGGAATATGGGTGGAATGGAACCCTCTCACCATGTAAGATGAGATTAGTGTAAGGAACCGTAAAATATTATTATTATTTTATTTATTAATATCGAATAATGTGAGAAGTTTATCTTTAAAATAAAATAAAATAAATGATAACTAAGTGTTGAGATATTTTGTGTTAAGTGTTGATTGGGATTTATTTGGTTTACACTTGCAAATTTTGGACTCGGGGTATAATTTTGTGAAGAGCATATATGTGTAGTGTGTAAGGGAGGAGAGAACACTTCTCCCCCTCTCATTTTCCACAGCCATCTTCTCTCTCTCTCTCTCTCCTCCCCCTCCATTTTGCTTCCTCTCCCAAGCAAAACCTCACCCATTCACCAAAAATCCTTCACAACCCTTCACTAAAATCAGTCCCTCTACGCGTTTCCAAGCTTAGTTCGTGCTCTTTTCGCTCCGGGAGGTGAACATTTGCTTGGAGCTTGGAGAAGCTAGGGTTTGAAAATCTTCCATTGGGAGCCCAATCACTCTTGAGGTAGGGGATTTCTATCATTTCTATTTGCATTAAGGTGTTTAATGTGGGTGTTGTAGCACCCTTGGGTCAATTTCTTCATAACTTGCAAATAAACTCATCTTTCATATTTCTTGATTGTGGTTAATGTTTGATCCGGGATTGTGATGGTATTCTATGCTAATTAGTTGTTGATTAGTTCCATTGTACTTCTTGTTGTCTCAAGATTGACCTTGGAAGTGTTTGGGTTGAGCCCCATTGTGATCTTCATGAGAAAACCAGTCAAAAATATGCTCGTAACGTTCGGGTATCGATACACCCTTTCCTTGGTATCGATACCCATAGCTTCTGATCTCGTATTGTTGTAGCGGTATCGATACGACCTTTTGTTGGTATCGATACCGATGGTTGGTTTCTGATCTTGTATTGGTGTAGCGGTATCGATACCACTTTTTTTGGTATCGATACCGATGATCCTAAAACAGAAAAATTGTTACTTTGACCTCCTAGTTGTGTTGTCTGGGCTTGTAACTTTAATGTAATGTATTCTCTACCCTTAGACTCATTGAGAAACGCGGTCCAGAAGCCTATCTTTGAAATAATTAGTGACCTTGCGCTTCCTTGGAATACGAAACACGCGTTTGATACATTGGTGACCTCTGTTTGACACATGACAACTAGGAATCGAGTATTGATGAATGTTGGATTATAATGAACGTGAAATAACAAGGAAAGATGGACGGAATGACACGGGACCCCTCACAGGGGTATGCCTGGAATGACACGGGGCCCTCACGAGGGGTATGCCCGGACTGACACGGGACCTATGAGGTGTGCCCTGAATCAGATACGATGATCAAACTAAATGACACGTGAATTATGTGAGTTGATTGAGCACACACGAAGTATCGGGTAAGTATCTGGTATAACGGCATACTAGTGGATCTTGTTGGGGTGTTATGGGATTCTATAGGGTTCTTTCTCATTCTTTGTGGCTTCTTAGGGCATATCTTCCTTGTAAATCTCTATCATGTTGCATACACTCCATTAGCATCTCATTACATTTAGACTTGATAGACGTTTTCCTACTGGGCTAGTGAGCTCAAGCTAAAATTTTCAGGTGATCAGCAAGGAGCATGAAGTCCGTTGCATGGAGTGTGAATGCATACATTTCAAGAGCATCAAAGGAGTTACTTCATCATCTTAGGATACATAACGTTTTGTTTAGATGATCCTGTAACTTATTCTAATGTTATCTTTTGACAAGGGGCTTTGTAATATTCAGGACTTATTCATAACATTTGGGAACACGGGGCACCCGTGGTTTGTTTTGACATTTAACTTTGATTTGACTATGGAGTGTGTTGACCTCCACGTGGAATATGTGTGTGTATATATATATATATATATAGTGTACTTATGATATTTTGAGGTTGTGGCAATTAGGGAGGGCAATATTAACCGAACGACGAGTAACCGAATCGAAATCGCTTTTTTTTTCGAACCGTAACCGATTTTTTCCCCGTGGGTGTGGGTGTGGTTTAGATGGATGGAAAACCGAACGGGTTCGATTCAGTTATGGGTTCGCCTATAATCCGAACCGATACCCGAACCGAACCTTATTAATTACATAGGATCCCTTATATTATATATACATATTACATAAACTCTTTATGTATATTTTAAAATTACACTTTACCCCTTTATAAATATACATAAGATTCACATGTAGGGTTTCCATCCCTAAAATTTTCTCTACATTTCTTGAGAGGCCGAGAGAAAAAGGAGGCAATTTCTTCTCCTTTCAATGCTTTCACCAGAAACACCGACGACCATAGATCGAGTCATCGACAGCCATAGTCTCTCTCTCTCTCTCTCTCTCTCTCTCATATCTGTGTCATTCATTTTTGTGTCTATCTATATGCACGAATGTATTTGCTCTTAGGATTGATAGTGTTGTTCTGCATTTTCGAGATTTACAGTAGTATTTACGCTTCGTTTGTCTGCCGAAAAAGCTGAGGAAGAGAAAGCTTTTTGATTTTGAATCTTGTTTGGTTTTTTCTTTTTCTTGAAGCTGTTCGGGTATGTGTTTTGAACTATTTTAACGATTTTGAGTTGTGGAGTTTTGAGTTTGCTAGGTCATTTCCTCCTCTTTGTGTGTTACCGGTTTGAATTTGGGGGTTTTGAGTACTAGGGTTTACTTGTAAATCTGATTACTCCTGATTTCCTAAAACTGAACAATATTTGATTGTTTGAAGATTAAATTATGCTTTATAATGCAAAAATCATATACTCCTAAAGTATAAAAAATAATAATTTCAGAAGATAAGGCTGACTTATCATCACAAGTGTCTCTAATTTTAGATTTAGGAAATTAAAATTGTCTAGTTTGAACTTCAATCCTTTAATATTTCACTCCCTGGATAAAAAAAAAAGTACATATATCTAACTCCCAGAATAGTAGAAGTAAAAGTTTTGAGTACTTAATTCATGTTTATTAGTATGTGTAACGACCCTAATTTTCGTAAATAAAAATTTCGTTTAAAATTTTATTAATTAATTTAAATTTCGGATTAATTGAAATATTTTCTATTAAATATTATTTAATTCCTTTAATTTGAATAAACAATAACCTAGCCATGTATACGCGCGTGTGAGGCCGAGTAACACATCCGATACACTACCGTCACCCCTAGGGACTGAGTTTAATACCCGAAACCTACCCAACCGCCGTTCCTACTCTAACCAACCGCCTTGGTACCATCTAGTTCCTTTATATCTCAACCCTAGGATCTTTATACTAACTAAGTTAGAATTAGTTAGGGTTAGAGAGAGATTTAGAGAGAGTGAGAGAGAGAGAGAGAGAGAGCTTAGAGAGAAGAGTGAGGTGGAGTGTGTAAGTATGCATAAATACACTTGCATATGCAAGATTCTTTGGTTGGTTACTTGCACAAACAAGTTAGGGGATTTGGAAGATTCCCACCTAGCCTACATTTTGTACTCAACTAGTAGAATAAGCCTTGTTGTTTTGTTAGTAGCTTATATATAACCTCACCATACAAGCATTTTGTGTAAATCTAACACTACAAACATCCTACAACTCAAGTTACCATGCAAAAGCTACACAACTAGGAGCATATATTCCCCCACTATATTTTCCCACCCTCACATCAATGTACTCACCCAAGATTCTTCCTTTACTTGCAAGAAACCACCTAAACTAGCCCTAAACCTAGAGAATCTCCTAGGGTACTTGCCATGTGCATGGCAAGCATCATTTTTCTCCCTCACACCTCAAAACTTTCGGCCCTATATGTGTGTGTGTGTGTACCGAAAATTTTAGAGGGAGAGAGAGGTCCAAATTTTGCTATAAATAACCCACCTATTGTGCCTTGTATCACCTTTGCACTTTCTTCTTTTGTATTGTCTTTCTATCTCCCAACAAACCACCACCTACTACTACTTCTAGCCAACCTCTTTGAGTCCTAGTTAGCTTCTTGTTGAGCTAATTAGTGAGCAAGTTAGGAGTCTCTCAACCAAGGATTAACTTTTCGGCTTCCGGTTTACACCTGGAAACTAAGGTAGTTTACTAAACTAACCTTCTATTGAGTTATTTCTAGAATAATTATGATGTTCTAATTAGTTTTTCAAGCATGATTTTAGAGTTTGATTGAGTAATTTATATACATAATAAGTGAATAAACATGTTACTTGATGTTTAAGAAAGAAAATTTCATGTTGAAAAACCAACAAGAATGATAATGAGATTCTAATTAGAGTAGTTCTTCATGAAATTAAAAATGAAATTGGTAAGATTAAAGTGATTAGAAGATTATTAGAAGTGACTAGAAGTTGTATAATTTTCTATACAAGTTTCTAGCATGATTATGTTAACCTTTCATAGAAAAGTTAAATGTTCATTATTTATTCAATAAATGGTTATTGTTAAAATGATTTTCATAAAATAAAGTGTGTGAGAAAATTGTTAGAAAGAAAGAATAAATAAACTATGGGAGTTTTTGTAAGAAAGAATGATATTTAAAATGAATAAATGTGAAGAAAGAAAGTTTATAAAAATTTACTAGAAAAGTTTCTACTAGATTTTTGTGAACAAAATTATGGATTTGATAAGAGTAAAGAAATAAATAGAGAGAGAGTTGGTGAAATTTTCTAGAAAGAAAATTTTTACTAAATAAAGAAGGAGATGATTTGAAATGAGATTATTGGAAGAAAAGTTTCCTAGAAATTAAAGAATAAAATTTTGGAAGGAATGGTATATTTTGAAAACTCATAATTAATGGAGTTAAATTTTGACAAGGGATTTTTAGAAAAGAAGTATGTGATTAATGGATTTTAGAAAAATAGATTGACTAGCTTTATTTCCTTGGAGAGGATAAAAAGAAAAGATGGAAAATGAGGTTGACAAGAAAATAGATTTAAAGATTTGAAATATTGTTTTGGAAGAAAGTTGGTGAAATAAAAGTATGATTTTATGTGAGAAAATATTGCATTTTAGAGAAATGGTGGAATTAGTTGTATGATTTTATGTGATAAAATATCTAAGTGAAAGATATGAAATTTGGAAAGAATTATGAAATATTGCATGAGCATGATTATGCATGTGGCGTTGAGAGCGTACGCGATATGATTATGACACTGAACTTGAAAATATCGAATAACATTTTGCGGGAAATTAGAGATGAGAATGAAAATGGATTTTGAAACGAGAAATTGAGATTTTCTGGAAATGAAATAAAATGAAATGATATGTGATGAGATGAATTGTTACCACTTCAAGTTCGCGAAGAGAACTTGGAGGAATGGTCGTGATGCAGTAGTGCAGCGAGAGCGCCACTTCCAGTTCGCGGAGAGAACTTGGATGTTTGGGCTAAGCGTGCACAACACACGGTGAACGAACGTCATAAATAGATTAGTTAAGTTCAGTGATATGAGACGGCCGGGACTGTGTCGTGTGAGTCGCGGGATGGATGGACCGTGAAAACAGGCTGTTAAGATCGGTAATGCACGACGGCCGGGACCTCGAGCGGAAAGGTTGGTGCCGTCAGCTGAGAGGAGGCGTAAACGGACCAATAACTTTCGAGTGATGTGACATACATGAAATTTGAAGAAGAATGCTGAAAGAGGCATTGATTGAGACAACGAATTTTTGAGAAATTAACGATAAATAAGACGAAATAAGAAAAACGATTAAGACTGTTGCGAGAAACGACACGTGACTAACTTTGAGATATTAAGACGATATATTGTTTTCTGCGCACGTTTACTCTGATTCGCATTGATAGCATGAGGCATTGCATGGTTTACCGTACATAAGTTTTATGCATTGTTTTCGTAACATATTGTTCTAGAATTGCTAATTAGAAGTTTAGTGTAGTGAACTTCTGGGCTTTGCTCACAGCATTGCATTCGTGTGACCCTAGCATAATACCATAATGTTGCCTGTGCGACTCGGATGTATTATGACAGATTATCTAGATGAACAGGAACACTATTGTGGAGACCGGTCTGTTGGAGCGGGGATTGCTGCCAGCATGGGGAATGACACGGCGCAGGGATAGATGTCGCCCTAGGACCACCCCAGTTACTATTTATATTATGACTTTGGATATTGTAATTTGGATTTAAGTTAGAGATTTAACTTAATGATGATTGTAATAACATTATTAACGTGCCCAAATCTTGGGGGCGTTACAGTATGTCTCTGTACCTGACTAATGTTTGGAACAGCCATGGTCAAAATGAGTGACCACTAGTCCTCGTGGTTAGAAAAATTATTGGTTCATGGGATCTAAAGTTTAACTAAAATTATTGGTTCATTGTGTTTCTTTCTTGTGGTTTTGTAGGCTTAATCAATATAATGTCTGAATCACCTACCAGTTCTTTTTTTTTTCCCGGAAACAGACGGAATTTTATTAAGAAGAAGACTGGCGGTCTGAAGACCGCATATCACTGAGGGCAAGGTTAGCGAGCCAAAAGGGGACAAGACCCCCCCCATGATTCAAACCTAGCACGAGATAGGGATTGTTTAGCCAATGCATGAGCTACCCTATTACAATCACGTTTCACATGTTTAAAACAACAAGAGGAAAATAAAGGTAAAAACTCTATACAATCAGAGATAATAGAGCTACAATCTGAATAGGAATTTCCAACCTTGTTGAGAATCACCTACCAATTCGACTGCACATGGTTCCGGTACTTTCTTCACCCTCTCTCGATCGAAATCACTCTTGTTCACACAATGGTGTTCTTGTTTATTTTGCACTTAGTAATTTGTTGTTGGTTCAAATCCTACTGGTATGCTTTGCTTTTAAGCAGAATTGATTATATTTAAGAAATGGCTATAGAGTGTAGATCAGTGATAAAAGTCACTTAGTCGGTAACATTTCCACCAATAATTGTTAGTTTCCAGGAAGCGAAGGATGCTATTAGAAGTCCACGAACACAGGAAGATAGAATTAGAATTCATAACCTATGTATGCATATGCAAGATCAAATATGAATTTTTCAAACTTAGACTCTTATGTAAATTTGATTGCTATTTTTCCCAGCTTTGAGGTTAGTCGTTGCTTCTCCATGTGAAATTTTTGGGGTGCATGGGATCGTAGCACTAAGTCTTATTTACCGAATATGTAACACAATTATATGAAACCCTAACTTCTAAACCAAATCAATACAGGACAATAGACACAGAGAATTGGTTTATAGATTTGTGGTATATACAAATCCGGGTGATAGAAAACAAATTGCTCCTTTGGTAAAACTCTTTCACTCTCATTTGTGTTCTTCCGGGAAGATATGCTGCAAAATTTTGGGTTTAGTTAATGTATTTTCACTCTTCCACTCCCATGTTACAAAAATGACTTTACTTAATGTATTTTCCTTGACACTTTAGATACATACTCCCCTACTTCGAACAAAGAATGAATCATTAAGTTCCTTCTAGAAGAATCCATATTTTCCATATTTTAGTATCTTTCTTCGAAGTATGGGAGTATGTATATAAAGTGTCAAGGAAAATACATTAAATAAAGTCATTTTTGTAACGTGGGAGTGAAAGAGTGAAAATACATTAAGTAAAACCCATAATTTATGGCATATCTTCTCGGAAGAACACTGATGAGAGTGAAAGAGTTCTACCAAAGGAGCAGTTGGTTTTCTATCACTCGGAGTTGTATATACCACAAATCTATAAACCAATTCTCTGTGTCTACTGTCATGTGTTGAGTTGGTTCAGAAGTTAGGGTTTCATATAGTTGTGTTACATATTTAGTAAATAAGACTTAGCCCTACGATCCCATGCACCCTAAAAATCTCGCATGGAGAAACAACGACTAACCTCAAAGCTGGGAAAAATAGCAATCAAATTTACATAACAATCTAGGTTTGAAAAATTCATATTTGATCTTGCATATGCATACATAGGTTATGAATTCTAATTCTGTCTTCCTGAGTTCGTGGACTTCTAATAGCATCCTTCTCTTCCTGGAAACTAACAATTATTGGTGGAAATGTTACCAACTAAGTGACTTTTATCACTGATCTATACTCTATAGCCATTTCTTAAATACAGTCAATGTCACTTAAATGAAAAGCATACAAGTAGGATTTGAACCAACAACAAATTATTAAGTGCATAATAAACAAGAACACCATTGTGTGAACAAGAGTGATTTTGATCGAGAGAGGGTGAAGAAGTAGCGGAACCATGCGCAACCGAACTGGTAGGTGATTCAGACATGATATTGATTGAACCTACAAAACCGCAAGAAAGGAACGCAATGAACCAATAATTTTAGTTAAACTTTGGATCCCATGAACCAATAATTTTTCTAACCACAAAGACTAGTGGTCACTCATTTTGACCTTGACTGTTCCCAACATCAATCAGATATAGAGACATACTAATAAACATGAATGAAGTACTCAAAACTTTTACTTCTACTATTTTGGGAGTGAGATATATGTACTTTTTTTAAATTTTTATCCAGCGAGTGAAATATTCAAGGACTGAAGTTCAAACTAGACAATTTTAATTTCCTAAATCTAAAATTAAAGACACCTTTGATGAAAAGTCAGCCTTATCTTCCGGAATTATTATTTTTTATACTTTAGGAGTAGATGATTTTTGCATTATAAAGCATAATTTAATCTTCAAACCATCAAATATTGTTCAATTTTAGGAAACCAAGAGTAATCAGATTTATAAGTAAACCCTAGTACTCAAAAAGCCCAAATTCGAACTGGTAACACACAAAGAGGAGGATAGCAAACTCAAAACTCCACAACTCAAAATCGTTAAAATAGTTCAAAACACAAACCCGAACAACTTCAAGAAAAAGAAAAAACCAAACTAAATTCAAAATCAAAAAGCTTTCTCTTCCTCAGCTTTTTCGGCAGACAAACGAAGCGTAAAGACTACTATAAATCTTGAAAATGCAGAACAACACGATCAATTCTAAGAGCAAATACATTTGTGTATATAGATTGATTGGTAGACACAAAAATGAACAACACAGATGAGAGAGAGAGAGTATGAGAGAGAGAGAGAGAGAGAGAGAGAGAGAGAGAGAGAGAGAGAGAGAGACTATGGTTGTCAATGACTCAATCTATGGCCGTCGATGTTTCTAGAGAGAGAGAAAGACAGACTATGGATGTCAATGTTTCCTGTGAAAGCACTGAAAGGAGAAGAAATCGCCTCCTTTTTTCTCTTGGCCTCTCAGGCTCTCAGGAAATGTAGAGAAAATTTTAGGGATGGAAACCCTACCTGAGAATCTTATGTATATAAAGGGGTAAAGTGTAATTTAAATATATACATAAAGGATTTATGTAATATGTATATATAATATAAGGGGGTCCTATGCAATTAATAAGGTTCGGTTTGGGTATCGGTTCGATTTACAGGCGAACCCATAACCAAACCGAACCTGTTCCGTTTTTCATCCATCTAAATCACACCCGCACCAATGGGGAAAAAATCGGTTTCGGTTTGGGGAAAAAAGCGGTTTCGGTTTGGTTACCCGTCGATTCGGTCAATATTGCTATCCCTAGATGAGATACCTCTAATCCCTTGCATTTTTTAATTGTATCTCTAATATTAATTGGAGATGAGAAAACTAGGGGTTGTTAATCCAGTAATAATCGGAGAGGGGCTAGAATAATGAACAATTTTGTAGAAGGGATTAAGTGAAAATCGAAAGCCTAGTGAAAAAATTCAACGTGGCCGAATGACCTTTGAACCATGAAATCAAGAGTCCTTGGGCATTGAATTACTGGATCATGATCTGCTAGGCATTGAACCGCTAGACACTTGGCTGCAAAAACTAGGGGTGTACATGGTCCGGTTTTGTTGAAATCCGGGAACCAAACCATATCTAATGGTTCCAAAGAATTTAGAACCATAACCAGACCGTTACACATATAAAACCAAACCACACCAAACCATTAGACTGGTCCGGTTTGGTTCGGTTTCCGATTCTAAACCATGTTAGCATTCAAAATTTGCCAAAAAAAAATTGTCCACAAAATTTTTGCAAATCCTTCGTAAAACTACTACCATTAAACCAAAGCACAAATAGATTAAAGAGTCCATCAGAAACTAAAGTAACTATTAAAATATCACTATTGATATAAATGGCAGATGCAACATTAAAACTTAAAACTAACAAAATTATTAAGCATGTGTTGGTATATAGGAGTGTATATATTACATTATATTGTATAACGGACCGGTTTGGTTCAAACCACGGTTCCTAATTTTGAAACTAGGGACCGAACCAAAATATCCGGTTTTCATTTTTTTAGAACCAAAACCAATCCATTAAACCATAAAACCAATCCAAATAGACCGGTTTGGTTTGGTCGGTCCGGTTTCACGGTTTTTTCGGTTTTCTTGTACACCCCTAGCAAAAACCATGGCCGCTGAACCCTTTGAACTGCGGGACCTCAGACCACTGGACTCTTGACCTTTAATCGCGGGACTTTAGACCCCCTATACTCTTGACCTTGAACCGCGAACCCATGACCACTAGACCACCATGACCCCCAGGCTGCTTGACCTCCTCTAGCAGCTGAACCATTGAACTACTGGCCTTGGCCGAATAAGCACCAAGCTTGGCCGCAACACCAAGATTCCAAACTTGGATTAACTTTATTCGGTGAAAATAAGAAAGTACCCTCATTTGAATCTAATGGCATCGCTAGAAATTAAGATTTGAATCATATTAAAATCTTTACCCCTACTTTTCATTGCAGAGGTGAAAAAATACATGCTTTTCTACACATAAAAGGGTCAAAACGTGACTTTACCCTACACATAAAAACCATCCGAATATGTTGTTAGACTTAGAAAAATCAAAGGAACAACTACTGCACTTTTTGGTCATGCAAATCAATACTTCCCAAAAAGTAATTTTTCTATCCTTAGCTAGATTTTGAGTGACAGCCAGGGGTGTGGTGATTGAGACGTGACTCAATGGCATCAAGACCGGTATAGAAAAATGGGACCGAGTTTAGGAAAAGATTAATAAAAAGGGCACCGATTGTGAATTCCCAAGCTTTTGGACATGATGCAGAGAGATGTTGGCCCTCCAAAGATGATTTGACCCAGACAATTTGTTCTGCCCCGACCAACTTGGTATGGTCATTTAGAGGTTTGGTCGCGGTGTTGGCACGACCGAGGAAGGCATGACCATGCCGCTTATGAGGTGATGGCAAGGCAGAGCCAAGTCTTGACTGTGCCCAATAATGGCAATGGCATGACCGAGGCATACCTTGACCACACCATACATTCGGGATTACTGGAGATTTAGCAACTTGGTGGCTTAAAAATGGAGGATAGCTGCAGAAAGGCACCCGCAAGACCACCACGAGTGTCTCAAGGGCTGTGGTCTGATATTAAAGAAGGAATGTTTGTGCACGGTTTGTGCGACAATTGTCCAGAGTTAATTGGTCCACTTGGCCAAAAAGAGAGGCTAAGTTACTTATAAACTCGACATTCTCCCCACACTTTAGGGGACAAATAGATGAATTTTAAGGACGATTATAGAGAGATCAACATTCTTTCGAGAGATAAGTCGTACTTGATTCCTGCTCTAATTGGGGTCGAATTTCTGCAAAAGGTTCTTTATTATTGTTGGCCTTGATTCTTTCATGCCGATCAAAAGTAAAATAAAAATAAAGCCTTGATTCTTTCACCAATTTTTAGATTTCTACTTAATCCCTTCTACTAAACTGTTCATTATTCTTGTCCCTCTCTGATTAATAGTCAATTAACGAACCCTAGATTTCTCATCTCCTACACAATTCAATTCAGTTCAAATATTCTACTAAAATGTGACTTAAGAGGAATTTCTAGCACTGTTCAAACAAAAAGAGAAATTTATAACGTTCAACTAAACCATTAAAAAATGCAATAGGCATCGAAAAACAAGGTCATTGGTGTAAAAACAATGTTAAAACAATACAATTTTGGAGAAATCAATTGTCCTGCTTTCTTTCCAATGCAAAATTATAAATAGTGGCAACAATAAATCCGAACAAAAATCTAGGTAAAGGAATAGTAAAAATAACAATATCGTTGCACCGCGATCAAATAACACAAAGATGACAGTGAATTGGATGAAGTAGAAGAACTCAACAGTGCTAGAAATTCCACCTGGGTGCTAGAAATTCCACAAAGATGGCAGTGGCGAATGGACCAGTGCTATGCAGTGGAGATCATTACAAGTGTTCATCACGAAGAAAGCCACTGTGAGCATCGTTGCGAGTACTAAAAAATCTTTGAAGACCATATTTTAAGAACAACTCTCATTTTGCTGCTTACAAGTTTTACAGGGTTAGTTGGAATTTTTGTGCTGGTGGGAAGCGTTTGGTTTAATTACGAGTCTGGAGGAGGTCTCTACATGGGAATGGAAAGGACAAATACTCTTCAAACTTCTTTTTTTTTTTTTTTTGTTTGGTGAACTCCCTTCAAACTTCCTTCATTATTTGTTTCCTTTCTAATTCTTGGTAAATAAAAAGGAAGATAAAACGAGTTTTAGGGTAGCAGTTGAAAAAAAAAAAATTGAGAATTAGGAAATTTTTCATGGGCTACGTGTTAAGTGAATTTGTTTACTTTTGCGCGTGTTTGTGACAAATTTTAAGAGTGAGTGCTTACGACTATACTTTGCGTTATGATTGCCCAAATCGTAGGGCTAGTTCACGCATAGCGTAATAACCTGAAGTTTGAAGTCGAATCCACAGAGACTGAATGCACTCGGCGTGGGAGTTGTGTTGCACGTGAGTTTTCGGCTTTAAAGCAGCCAACTTATAGGGTGATTTTGGGCGTGGAATTCTCTTAACTTCAAGAAGACTTGGAACGACGTAAAACAACTATTAATTAAAAACAAGGCTCATAACACCCATAGCCTATGCTAATCCATTCCTCTCTTGGTAACCGGCTTGAGACATAGTCAAATACTCCCAAACAAAAGATTTAGAAACTGAAACCAATTTACTAGAAAAGGTGTTTCACAAAGATTAGGGTTCTTTTATCCATTTAGCAAATATTTAAATTGGCATCGCTCTAAGTATCACACGTGTCAAGAAGTACGAACCCTTGAGTACGTGAAATCAAAGAGATTAACAAACCTAAACTTTGGTACATAAAAATGAACCTAACTCTTTTATAAACAAGAAATGTTTACTTTTTAATGACAAGAACAAATTAAACCTAAGTTATGGAGTGTTCATCACTCCATGACTAAGCCTATAAAACTACTCACACACATGGTATTGAAAATCATAACTTGAAATATAAAGGAAATAAAGAAAATGAGATGCAAGAAAATAAACTTGATTTTATAGAAGATCCAATGAGTAGCTACAACGTTAATACACAAGACATTAACTAAACATAAAAACTTACATGAGTTCTTGAAGAAAATGAAAGCTTCAAGCTATGCCGAAATAAGACTTGAAGTAGAACTAAGCTAATGAGAGAGAGAGAGAGAGAGAGAGAGAAAGCTATTTATTACAAGTCAATCTCTCTCTCTCTCTCTAAAATATCTTAAAAACATACTAAAAGTGGAAACTTTCCATAAAAGGAAAGCCAAAGAGTGGCCTTAATTTGTCAGTAAGGGACTTTGTATCAATACCCATGAAGCTTGGTATCGATACAAATATTTCTATGGTGCCCCAATGTGGTATTGGGGCACCGATGCCCCACTAAATCTAAGTTGTTTGATGAAAAAATAGATGAATCTGAGCCATTAGATGAAAACCACCACAAGAATGAGGGTGGTTTTGCTCTTTTCCTGCGCAATTGTATTTACTATATATGACCACAGGCTTTACTTACCATAAACACATACTTTACTTACCACATGTATAGGCCATAAAATTGTGGTAAATAAATCCCGTGTTTATGGTAAGTGTGATATGTTTTTATAGTTTGTAGACTCATTGTTCGTAGCAAGTAAAATTGGGGCACCGGTGCCCCAATATCACTTTGGGGCTCCATAGTCGGACCCTATCGATACAGCTACTTCAAAAATTTCATGTATGCAATGGTTATTGATACCTCTCTAACAAAGGTATCAATGCAGGATGGTCTATTTAGAAAGGGAGCAAAGGTATGGTTTCTTCATCTTTTGGTCACCTCTTGGCCTTTTGGCTTGATTCCCGAGCTCTAGCCAAATCTTCATTTCTTGGCTCGTGAGACTCACTGGTGGGGTGCCATGTGGTTCTTGGTCTTTGGATTCTCAGATGTGTCCCAAAGCATTTTAAATGCGCATTATTGACTTGTTTGTCTTGAAATTCACAAAACACACAAACACGCAATATCACTATTCAAACGATTTAAATACGAAAGTGTGTGCAAAATGAGAGAGATAAGCCCGGATATATACAACATTTGGGGCTTATTAGTGAGGTATTGGATTTTAGCTTTTTAAAAGTTGTTATGATGGGGTTTGTCGGAATTCTTATCAACAAATTTTGTGATTCTACGAATTCTTAGAAGGTGAAAGGAGTATAAAATCTAGTTCTAAACAAGATGGGCTCATGGTGCTTTTCGGATAAAATTTTAATTTCTTAATATTAGAAAATATCTATACATTCGTTCAGATATCAATGTATGAATATAAATTCTAGACACTATAGAAAAAAAATCTAATTAACTTGATTTTTGGTATGATTGTTGTTCTCGATGAGGTCTACAAACTAAATAATTTTGATTATATAATTGAATCTGGCATGGGCCTAAAAAGGCCAACTAGACAACGTGGGATTTTTTTTTTTTATCATATTCCCCCATAAAACCTTGATGTAACAGAACGAACAACAACTATCCGCAAATAACACAAAATCATAAACCGGTAGAGGAAAAAGTACGTGAGAAAATTATTGCTTCAATAATATTTACTATAGAAATAACCAACTATTAGGGACACATCAAAGTGTACATCAATTTTTACATAATCTCATGAGTGATTGTGAACCCCCCTATAGTATTGTTGGTCTCATGACTCTCATCATCACTTGCAAGAAGGATGTATAAATGGATGTACATATTGATGTGCATAGTCATATCCAAAATAAAAACGGAGAGAATCTAGTTACTTCTACGAATAATGCTAAGTACCCTGAAAAATGACCCTGAAACTTACCCAACAAGTGAAGTCTGTGGTTCAGATTCACTTGGTGTTTATCTGAACCACTAATTTCACTTTTTGAGTAATTTTTGGGATAATTTTTTGGGTACTTAATATTTTCCTACTTCTACTCCAACTTGGGACCTTGTTCAGTTTGGGTTTCAAGACCGGTTTTTTTTTATTTATTATTCAATCATTAATCACATTTATCTTCAATTATTATCCTTATTTTTAGTAATTATTATTCTTATGTCTCACTCTATCTCTCTCCAATCATTACTTCATATTTCTAATTATTACTCTCATTTATTCCTCAAATCATTATCCAAAAATCAAACTTTGAAGATCCCAATATCCATTGTGGACTTCAGAAAAAGTTACTGTACATTCTTTTTCATTTTGCTCAACAAAATCGTTGTTCTCGTGTTCACACAATATAGAAAGTGAAATCAATGGTTTAGATAAACAATTTAGAAATAGGGTTGCAAACAAACAGAGGTGTTCGTGGGTAGCTTGAAGCTTTGATTATTAAGGTTTTCTATTTGTTTAATAACTCGAATTATTCAAAACTCGTCTCGTCTTAGTTCGACTCAACTCATTTACATGTACTTTTCACAAATAGTTCCTAGCTCACAAGTCACAAGCACAAAATAAACCAGAAATCCCACGGGAACAGATGGAAATGAACCGACCATGTACCGATGGGCTTCGGGTACCCACTTTTGAGTCCCAAACGGCCGATCCGAGCCGTTCATTCATCTCAAAATCAAGTCCCTATGTAGCAATGGGCTTCGGGGACCCACTTAAGGACGTCCGATCGACTTGATCTTCTCGTGGGCCCCTCGGAATTTGATTTTGAGATGAATGAACGGCTCGGATCAGCCGCGTGGGACCCAAAAGTGGGTCCCCGAAGCCCATCGATACATGGTTGGTTCATTCCCATCTGTATGGGTACAAGGGTTCAAAATAAACCAAAGTACTAAGAACATTTCTAGTGCACTACCTAAAAATTGTTTGCTAAAGTGTACACCTAAGCACATGTAGGACACTATTTTGTGTGCTAAGAACTTAGTTAGCTAGTTAAGGAGAAATGCATTTTAATATGGCTCCCTAAAAATGTTCATTATCTTTTAGAGTATGACCCATTTAAGTTGTGAGAGGTGTCAAGTGGTCCCACAAAATTCTCCTCTCCTTCCTTTCTCTCTCCTTAAGTCTCTCCTCAAATATAGATAGTCACTTAGGGCACTTTAGGTACTGAGGAGTGCCAACTAGGATTTTAGGGAATCAATTTTTGTGCACTAAAGATCATTTTTTGAATTTTTTATAGTTAACTAGCTAAGGCACTTTAGGAAACTCTTTTAGATAGTGCATTGGAGATGCCTTAAGGCCCTGCTTGGATATGGACAAAGCCTCCTCCAAAAGTTATCAGGGGTGATAAGTGTGGGACCCACGCCTTTGCCTTGGTTTTGCAAGCCTAAAATCCTCCTCTCTTATTTTTCACCCCTTCAACATTTTCAGCCCTCAAGGGGCTTTCTCCCTTATAACTTTTGGGCACCCTTGAAACTACCCAAAAATTATCCCTCCTATAGAGGGGCGTGAACATGATGATTGTAACCCTCCTTATCCCCTCTACCAAGCCCCAACCTCCATCTCTACCCTAAAAAATTTCACAAACAAATACAAAAAACAAAATCAAAGACTGTCAAAGGGCCAAAAAAAAAAAAGAAAAGAAGAGAAGAAGAGATAATGCCTCGTTGTTGTCTGGAAAAATGATAATATATGGGAGAAATTACTTTTTACCCCTTCCAACTAATTAGTAATACCTCCACCAATTAAACATATTTATTTCATACTTAAGGTTTTTAAAAAAATACAATTAAAAACAAAATTTAGATAACAACAACATTTTAAAAAACATTTTTTAAAATAAAAAAATTAAATTTTCAATTTAAAAAATTTATATAGCTTCAAATTGTCCAAAATTAATTAAATAGATTAATTTTTGCAATTATGTAATTAATTTAATGTATAACCAAGTTTGGGACATCACAAGGGCAAAAGAGTCATTTGACAGTTTTTTCCATTATCTACCCCCTCTTATTTATAAAACATCCAAACTAAGTTAAAAGTTATCCTCCGGTTTAATCACTCATCCAAACTATCTACTTTTTTTTTTATTAAAGAATTACTCTAAGGTCCATTATAACTTTTTGTAACATGTCTATTCCACCTCTTAGTTTCATAACTCCTCTAATCCACCTTTTAGCAATTTCTAAGGTGTAAAGTCCACTCTTCATTTTTAATAGACAAATATACCCTCATATTAAATTTAATACATAACATACTCTTGCCGGAAAGTTCACAGATGCCGAAAAATTCATCGGAAAGTTATTGGCGCTGAAAAAGTTCGTCGAAAAAGTCACCAGCAAATTGGACTTCGCCGAAAAATTCTCTGGAGCAAATAACCACATCCGGAATCACAAGAGGTGGTTATCTATACTCAAAAGATGTGGTTATTTTTATTATCTAGACTCAAAAGATGTGGTTATTTTTACTATATCTCTTTTTTTAAAACCTAATTTAGATTAGATATGGTTATCTTAAATCACAAGAGGTGGTTATTTGGACTAACAAAATGTGGTTATCTGGATTATATCTTTTTTTTTTTAAAAGCCTACTTGTGATCAAAACCTCATCAACCCAAACATCATTGTTGTATTTATTTATTCATAGTGAACCAAAGCACACTTTCTTTAATGATGATTGCTTTTAGCTATGGACATGCATGTCCAAAAAATAAAAACAAAACAAAAGAAAAAGAATCCGAACTGCAGGTATAGTCCATTCCATCCCATTGTTGAAGGAGTATTGGGAGGAGTAAAAAAATAGCTAGTGTAATGCTGGCATTAATGAGAGTAAAAAACAAAGAAAAAACAATTTATTGGGAACCTAAAAAGCATAAAGATGTGGTTATCTCAATTCAGGCAATAACTCTTTCTCTCTCACTCAACGAATTGACTGCAGGTATAGTCCACTCCCTCCCATTGTTGAAGGCTATATCATTCTGAAAGAGAATTTAGACTACTCTGGCAATAAGTGGGAAGCCAACACAGAGGAATTCAACAAGGTACTGATGTTGAGATCTAAAAGTTATTTCTGTATTTCTATTTAGGTTTTTGGCTTCTGATTGATCATTTTTTTTTCTGTTCAAAATTTTATACTTTAGCAACGAACTCGGAGATCAAGATCAATGGGCCAATTCCTTTATGTTCAGATAATAGTGAGCCCAAATCAAAGACAATCGAAATGAAAGGGAGGCTTGTTCTCCTTGAGGTTGCCTTCTGTAGTTATTAACATCCCTCCGATCTTCATCTTAATAAGATGGCAGCGGCGGTAGCGACTTCATTTTTTAAACCGGCGTCGGAGATTCGGATGGCGATCAGCGGTGGTTGTGGTTTAGGATCCGATCTTGAGACACCAGTTGCAGCGAACAACGGTGATGTTAGCAATCAGTTCCAGTGGTGGTGATGGCAATCGGCTGGGGCAATGGTTTGGGATCTAATCCTGAAATGCCGGTTGCAGTGAATTGTGGTGGCAGCGGCGATGATGGCAATCAGTTCCGATGGCGGTGATGGTGATCGGTTTTGGTGAATGGCGAGGGCAGAAGGCGACGAAAAGGAAGTCGAGAGGGTCGAAGAACATATATGTTTTTAGAGAGAGAAAAAGAGGGGGGGGGGATGCGAAGGGACACGAGTTTGAATTTGAAGGGGTATTGTTGTATTTTAGATGTGTGAGTGGATTGGATGTGTTAGGAAAAAGTCATGTGGACTATATGTATTAGGTAATAGCTACAGTGGACCTTATAACAATTCTACCTTTCCCCCTTCATAAACATCACATCAATGTGGGCTAACTCTCTAAAAAATAATACCTCTCTTATCTTATCCCCTTTATAACTTATCCCCTGGGATTTGAGCACCATATAATCCGGGCCTAAGGACCTGTTTGACAACCTATTGGATTGTGCAATTTTGCCTTTTTGGATGTTTGGAAGCTAATATGATAATACATCATTAAATTAAATATAAACCGAAGAATGCATATTTCAAAAAAGAAAAATTTAATGTCCAACCAGTTACGATTACCCAGATTCTGGAGCCGCAGAATGTAAAATTAAAAAATCACCTCTGTTAAAGTTTTATGGAATTTTAATTATTCTTGTACTCATAAAATCCTTGAAAAATCTATTATGTACATATAATCTAAATACTTTATAAGTTCTCATTATAATACCAAAAATAAAAGGTAGATATCCTGTCTGCTAAAATATTAATTTTAGCCCACCCAGCTCCCTTTTACTTTTAGCACTTTCATGGAAGCAGAGCTGGCCTTGAACTAAAGCCCCTAAAGCCACCGCTTTAGGCCTCTAATTTTTTATTAATTTTTGGGGTCTCCAAATTTTATAAGTTAATATAGTAGTTATGCTTTCAAATGACTTTAATGACTTATTTGTGATTTTTTTAAAATTTTCCTTAGTATTTTTAATTGTGCTATATTGGGAGTTGATGACCCAATTTGAAAAAATTGATTTTAGACCACATATAGTATCTTAGAGCCGGCCCTGTATGGAAGATTGGAATTTAGCAACTTAGTTTTAAGCGAATGAGAAATAAATTGGGTTATAGTAACTTAGTTTTAAGCATTTTTATGAAAAATTGGTTTTTAAGAATTGGTGCTACGAATGGAAAACTTGGCCAAAGTCAACAATCATCAATCTCTTGTTGAAAAGGCAAAAAAAAAAGAAAAGAAAAAAAGATCACAATCTAAATTCTACAAACAGGATTTTTTTGGGTAAAACTGCAATATTTTTTTCCTCTTATTTTCTTCGTAATGGAGTAAAAAATAGGACAAAGCTGGTCTCATTCATAGATTTTATGCAATGCACTCAGGTATATACTTCATATACATGACCATTACACAACCCAAAGCCACAAGCCCCCTCCCTCTCTCTACAAACGCAGAACCAGAACTCTCTCTCGCTCTCTCTGCGATCGTTGACAGTCTCGCCGATTCGTCGACGGCAGACGGATCAAAGACCCTTCTGTGGCGGAGGTAAGGATTCGATATATACAACCTTTGTCGTCGCAATCTGCGTTAAAGCTCTCAATTTCCTGATTCTTTCTAGGTTTTCTCTGGTTTGGTCCAGATCTGGTTATGGGTTTTTGATGGTCAAATTGGAGGTGGAAAGGGTATAAAATTAATTGGAATTTGGATTGTAGCTAGTGCATGTAATGGAAGAGGGGGTGAGATCTAGCGAGGGTTTGGTAAAAAAGAAGAATTCTTCAGGTTGCTTAATCATAAAGAAGAAAGTTGATGGTTCACGGAAGGTATTCGAGTCGAATAAGGGGAGGAAAAGACCGCGTTTGGCTCTCAGTGATTCTTCCGGGTCTAGTGGGTCTAGTGACTCAGAAGACTCAGAAGAGTCTTCTAAAAGGAATAAAACTAAAAGTTTTCAAAATGGTTCAGGTGGTCAGAATGGTGAGCTTGAGAGTGAGAAGAAGAGGAGGTTAGATGTGTTCGAGTTTGATGAGTATGATTACGGGCATCATAGGTTTAAGCATACTAGCCGCAAATGGAGCGAGAGCGAAATTGAAGCCGGGTCTAGTAGACAGATTATGATTGAGAAGAGAAAGAAATCTTATTTTGATAGTGGAAGTGACTCTTTATCAGGTGGAAGGAAAAGGGTATCAGATTACACCTTTAAGAGTAGGTTGGAGACAGATGACGATGAATCTCATTTACCCATTTCGTCCTTTAGACAGAAGGTTCGAGTACCTTCTGACGAGCCTATCAGGTTGCAGGGCAAAAATGGTGTTTTGAAAGTGATGGTAAACAAAAAGAATAAGGTGGACGTGCCAAGTAAATTCAGTGATCGCCAGTTGGTAGTTGCAGATAGCAAGGGTTCTAAGTCTGAAATTGCTATCAAGAAGGTTACATCTATTGGACCTTCGGCTTATTCGGATTCTAAACGACCTGAAAAAGTAACTCCCATTATAAATACAGAGAGGAATGAAGTTAAAGGGAGAAAACCAGTGTCTAAGAGTGGTGATTCAGAAACAGAGGACAGTGATGCGTCGTTGAGGCGGGGATCACCAAGCGTGCAAACTTTGAAAGGCGTAAAGGAGGAGTTTGGGAAAACTCCATCGGCTGGAAAAATGAAGCCTGTTAAAGGGAAGGGAGCATCTAAGAGTGCTAAGGGTGGTGATTCAGAAACAGAGGACAGTGACACGTCATCGAGGCAGGGATCGCCAAGTGTGCAAGCTTTGAAAGGGGTAAGGAGGACTGGTGGGAAAACTCCATTTGCTGAAAAAATGAAGCCTGTTAAAGGAAAGGGTGCGTCTAATAGTGCTAAGGGTGGTGATTCAGAAACAGACGACAGAGATACTTCATTTAGGCAGGGACTGACAAGTGGCCAAGCTTCAAAAGTGGTGAAGAGGGCTGATGGGAGAACTCCACCAGCTGAAAAAAGGAAGCCTGTTAAAGGAAAGGAAGTGTCTAAGAGTGGTAGGGGTGGTGATTCAGAAACAGAGGACAGTGATACATCGTTGAGGCAGGGATCACAAACACCAACTGTGCAAGGTTTGAAAGGGGTAAGGAGGACTAGTGGGAAAGCTCCATCAGCTGAAAAAGGGAAGCCTGTTAAAGGAAAGGAAGTAAAAATTAAGCGTGGCAGTGGGACGGAAAAGCAATTGTTGCGTGAGAAGATAAGGCATATGCTTATAACTGCTGGTTGGACAATTGATTATAGACCTCGACGGAACAGAGACTATTTAGATGCCGTGTACATTGATCCCAATGGAACAGGATACTGGTCTATTGTTAAGGCTTATGATGCACTCCAAAAGCAACAGGACGTAGAAGATGCTGAGGTAAAACCAAGTGATGACTCCTCTCAATTTATGCCGTTGCCGGATGACTTGCTTAGTAAATTAACTAGGCAAACTCGGAAGAAGATTGAGAGAGAGAGGAAGATGAAGCTAAAAAATCGCAGTAGCACTAGGAGAGGCAAAGAAAGGAAGGGAGAGTCTGCAGAGGATACAGATAATGACAAGGGCAAAAAGAAATTAAGTGTCTACAAGAAACGCAATGGTAAATCACCAAAAGGGAGATCAGATGGAACAAGTAATGCTAGCGGAGATGATTCAAGTGGTAGTTTATCTCCCAAGCAAGAGAGATCTGGAAAACAGTCCACTGCAAATAATTCTCACACAATACAAGGAAGAAAAAGTCGAAAAATCGGCAGATGTACCTTATTGATTCGGAGTTCTGACAAGAGAGTAGATTCAGAAAGTGACGGTTATGTTCCATACTCAGGAAAAAGAACAGTGCTTTCGTGGCTTATTGACTCTGCAGTGGTGCAATTAAGTGAGAGAGTACAGTACATGAACCGTAGAAGGACCAAGTCGATGCTAGAGGGTTGGGTTACGAGAGATGGTATACACTGTGGCTGTTGTAGCAAAATCCTTACTGTTTCAAAGTTTGAGATTCATGCGGGAAGCAAACTGAGACAGCCATTCCAAAACATATATTTGGAGTCTGGGATTTCCCTTTCGCAATGTCAGATAGAAGCGTGGAATAAACAAGAGGAGTCCAAACGCAGTGATTTTCACAGTGTGGGCACTGATGGTGATGATCCAGATGATGACACTTGTGGTCTCTGCGGTGATGGCGGGGATTTGATTTGTTGTGATGGGTGTCCATCAACATTTCATCAGAGCTGCTTAGATATACAGGTACCTGTACTTGATTGTGCAAGCTAATGATCAACCTTTTTTTTTTTTTTGGGCATTTCAATCCCTGAAATGTCTTGAGGCGCTTGTTCTTTTCCTCACGATTAACACATGCAGTTATGTGTTTTAATTGTAGTTATTTATTTATGTCATACTAGTGTATGAATCCACTTATGTTCAGTAGAATGTGGGAGTGTCCGTTCTTATACCTTAAGGGTTTGATGTGATGGGGAACTTACTTTAAATATTAATACTTGGAAGGTACCTGTGGAAGGAGAGAAAATCACCTGTCATTTGGTTCAAGATTTACTAGAAAACTTTCGCAGAATGGTGGGGGTAGCACCGGTAGAATATAAGATGAGGGAGAATAGATTATGGAGCTTTAGATATATCTATTTTAGATGCGGTAGTTGGGAGCAGTGATATGGTTATTGTTGAGGGTAGCACTGAAGGGAGGTCTAGACCAAAATTGACTTAGCAGCTGTAGTTGAAAAGGATTCAGGTTTGTTGGATATCACAGAACATAATGAACTCGACAGAGCTCAAAGATAGAACAGTTTCCTGTAGCCGACCCCCCTTTATTGGGTCTTAAGGCTTGGTTTGGTTTGGTTATATTAGTTCAAGAGATATGCATAAGAGAAGCATGGATTTAGTTATGCAAGTGATAGGCATATGGTATGTACTTTTATTTCTTGGAAATGATTTATGACGTTTTGAATGTTTATTTTTTATTGCATTTGAGCATAAAGCTGCAGTCCAAATGAAGAAAATATAGAATTTTTGGACTTTTTTTTTAAGTTTCTATTGATGCGTATGTTGCACATGGAAGGTTCATCTCCCACTCTCATTAACATAGAGTTTCATGTTTCTAAAGAAGCAGAAAGCAATTCACATTCAGATGCTGTTTTCTTGTCAGATGCTAGACTCGAGGGCCATGTTTTCTTCAATAAAATCAGTTTGATACTTGACTTTAGTATAGTATGTTGTTTTTGAACCTTCACTAGCTTGCGTTTAATGTAGAATTTTGTGGCAACTTTTGGCATTTCGATTAGCTTGTCCATACTGTTTTAGATATTGAATGGTTTTGGGCTGCATATTTTGGACCCTAGCCCAATTTTCTGTCTAAACAAAGTAGAGTTTTACAATGTGTTTTGGATGGATTTTCGACAGTGGGATATCCTTTCCTTCAAAAGATTTTACAAGATTCTTTGGTTTAAAAGAAGTTGGAAGAATGACTGTTTGGAGAACACCTAGTTTGTCTATTTAAAGCTCCTGCATGGTTTCTTTCTACTTTTGTTGTCTTCTATAATTGTTATTTAACCGATGATGGGCCTTAGTAAGTGTCTAGTTATGGTAAATAATCTCTCTTTTTCTTCACAAATGAATTTCATTGTCAAATCCCAAGTTATTGTCAAGCTATTAGTGAAGTGATAGGAAGAGAGAAAATGCCATATAAATTTGTGTCACGTTTAAAAAGTGACACAATTGTTTGTGTGTTAGAGCTTGTCCCACATTGGTTAATTATAACCTCTAAAGCTAGTGTATGAGCTTGACCGGCCTCTTCATTCATTGCCAATTACTTTTGAGTGGGATGCTTTAACATGGTACCTGAGCTAAGCTTGGGAGGCTTTTAGATAAAACTCAACGTCGTTGATGGGTGGTTCCCTATTTGTTTGTTGTTGATGGTTGATAGTTAGTCGTATGTGTTGAATTGGTTGTTTGCCTCTCCACGTAGGGTTAGGGGTTGCATGTTTTGGGGAGTTTTAAAGCTTGTCCCACATTGGTTAATTATAACCTCCTAAGCTAGTATATGAGCCCGGGCAGCCTCTCCACTCCTTGCCAATTGGTTTTTGAGTTGGATGCTTGTGAGAGCCACTGAGAGGAGGGAGGTAGGGTTAGTTTTGGATCGACCTTGATTAGAAAAGGTTGTGAGTTGGAAGCTGCCGTGGTGCTGTGCAACTTGGTATTTAAGAAACTGTGGTTGTTTTGCTGAAAGAAATAGATATATGCATGGATGATGTGAACACATAGTGCTAAAGCTAAAATTGTGCTTTATTTGTTTGTCTTCTTTAAAAATTGGATTTTATAAGCATTGGAGCTCGTTATATTCACATTACTTCTTTTTTCAGATGCTTCCCCCTGGTGATTGGCACTGCCCCAACTGTATATGCAGATACTGTGGAATTGCTGGTGAGGTTAGTGCTGTGGGAGACAGTGCAACTGTTGGCGCACTTCTCACTTGCAGCCTTTGTGAGAAAAAATGTAGATATCTTACTACTCCTTGCTTTAGAGTTTGTGTTTGTGAAATGCTTTTTTCTCTTGCATGTTTTACTCATACAGAAGAATTTTCCTGAAGTCGAATCTTCTGCCAATTTTCAGATCATGAATCTTGCAGTCAGGAGAAGGAACCTGCTGATATAAATCGTTCATTTACTTCCTTTTGTGGGAAGAAGTGCCAAGAGGTATTGCGGTATTTTTTTTTCTCTCCAATTAATAAGTTTTGGACACCCTAATATATCGCTGTCCATGTTGAAAGAATTGAGTTGAAGCTGAAAACCTTCTACTTCTGCAGCTTTTTGACTCATTACAGAAGCTTCTTGGGGTCAAACATGAGTTGGAAGCAGGATTTTCATGGTCTCTCATTCACCGAATGGAGATTGACACAGATGCATCACACCGTGGGGTTCCACAAAGGGTGGAATGCAATTCTAAGCTTGCTGTTGCACTCTCTGTTATGAATGAATGCTTTTTGCCTATTGTTGACAGGAGGAGCAGTATCAATTTGATACATAATGTTCTCTACAATTGTGGGTAAGCAGTTTTCATTTCTACTTGGTTGGGAAAGTCAATTTTTTGTGCGTATTCAAATAATCAAATTTTTGCCTGTAAATTTTTTTCATTCAACCTTGGTATTGGTAATTACATTATGCATTCCTTGCATGTTTCTTTCCTGAAGCAGTTATACTGCAGCTTGCAGTTGTTATTAATGTGCTTCTGTATTCTTTACATGTAAAAAATGATGCCTATGCTTTGTGAGCATGAGTACATGGAATTTTCTTGGTACTTCTGTAAAGCCCCGTGTTTAATGATATCTATCATCTGGGAAGATAGTTTTAACTGTTTGTTAGTAGATAGCTGTCCCAAGGATGATGTACTTACTGTGGCGGATGCATGATAATTAATGCGTGAGACCAAATCACATGTATTCATAAATAAACCACAAAAATCATCCTTATATACAAATAACACAATTTTGAGGGGACCTTTCTTCATAATTTTTACAAAAAAAACCTAAAATATAGTAGAAGTGACAGAATAATTGGGAGTCAGCAGGGACCCCGGCCCCAACGTGCAGCCCCCTAGGTCCGCCCCTGTGTACTTAGACGTCGTCTTTGCATCTATTGGAGCTTTTCCATGTAAGTTATTTGTTTGCTTTAGAATGAGCAGTTATTCTGGTTTTTAAATGCTTTGATAGTTTCCTCCCCATTTTTATTTTGCATTATTATTTCCACGCCCACAATTTTGTAGTCTCTTTCATGTGCTTGTTTGGCTTCTAATATAGATCCTGTCTTTCTCTTTACGTCATATGCTAACAATTCACTATATTATTATTACCTTCCAAAATTCAATGTACATACACATGTGGTTGTGTGTGTGTGTTTATTCTCCAAAATTCAATGCTTGCTTATTTAATCTGTAGGTCAAACTTCAGTCGGCTAAACTATAGCAGTTTCTACACTGCTATTTTGGAGAGGGGCGATGAAATTGTTGCCGCAGCATCCATCAGGTATGGTTCTTCATAGCTTTTTGTCATCTGTGTTGAATCATCATTTTAGACCACTTTCTTTGTCTTCCTATTTCATATAGTAGATCCCCTCGATTCTGATCTGGATATTTTCGCTTTTTCCGCCTATATGTATTCATAAATACGAACAATGTTAATTATGATGTTTTCTTATTGTATATGGTTAGGATCCATGGGACCCAACTTGCAGAGATGCCTTTCATTGGGACACGTCATATGTATAGACGCCAAGGGATGTGCCGCCGACTTTTAGGCGCCATTGAATCGGTAATGCTTGCATGTTTAACTGTTTCCATTATCTACTACTATGAATAGGATGGAACTAAGCTCCATTATGTTATTTTATATTTTCTTGTTATTTTTCTCTTTCTTTTTTTGGGGCATGATGGGGTGGGATGGTTTAGCTGCCATTGCCATCTATTTATTCTTGTAAAATATCCTGAGAACTTTTGGTTTTTTTTTACTTGGTGAATCTTTCTGGTTAGTTTTGATCAATCATGCCAATGATTTATGATGTTGTATGTCTACTCTCAGGCCCTTGGCTCCCTCAATGTCGAGAAATTGCTCATTCCCGCCATTGCTGAGCACATGAATACATGGACTGCAGTTTTTGGTTTCAATCCACTTGAAGAGTCGCACAAGCAAGAATTGAGGTTGATGAATATGTTGGTGTTTCCTGGCACAGATATGCTACAGAAACCACTGGCAGAACGAAAAACGACAGGGGAAAAGATTACTACTGACTCAGGTTTCTGTTGATTGCAATAATTGCCTATCCCAGGCCCATCCTTGGAACTTTCATTTTCATTTCATTTTAGTTTTTGATTTATATTTGCGTTCTTTTCTTTAGATACGAAATCCATTCTGATCAAAGAAGATCTTCGTCTTGAGCCTGATTTGACAAAGAAATCAGATCCTGATTCCTCTTCGGGCCATGATCTCAACCTTCACAATGATGATGTTATCATGCAAAATGCGGATGAAATTGATGACAAAGCGGCTGCTGTAGATTCTGGTTTGGAAGCCCCAGCTGTTCTCTTAGATGGTAATGCATTGTTGACTTCTTCGACGGGTGTTTCTTGTGAACCTAAAGTTGAAGTCTTGAGCGTGGAGAAGACGACTCTTCAGTCTGAGTCTGTAGAATTGTCAATAGAATCTTCTGCTTACTTTATTAAGGGGCCACCTTCCTCAGATTTGCACCATAATCTCCTTAAGATGGAAAAGCCTGTGTCTGATCAGACCACAAAGGAATCGAACTCTGATTTGAGTCCTTGCATTTCGGATCACATGGAATACAAGTTGCATGTGGATTCAGAATCTGAAGCCAAAGTTGGCGAACCTGTCGAAGGTAATATCCAGTCTTTTGTGGAGGGTTATAAAGATGGAAATCATGATGCAAAGGTAAAAGTTCTGGATTCTTTGTGTGAAATTTCTGCTAAGGAAGAAAAAAACGTGGGAAACCCGGGTCTAGTTTCTGTATCTTCTTCCAATGGCAATGATGAGTGTGGTGTGCAACTTGCATCTGATTTGAATCAATCAGTTGCACTTCATCTGCCGAGCAAATTGATTGTGGCTTCAGTTGTCTCTAATGCGGTGGTTGCTTCTGATACAGGAGTTGCTATAGTAGAAGGTAATGATCAGTCTTCTGCTGCGAGTGACATTGGTGATGTGGTTGTTTTGGATTCTTTAGACGACAGTTCTACTCATAATGTGACTGAAGAAGTAGACAATAAGCCGGATCATGTTCCTCTCTCCAATCTTTGTGAAAAAAAGGAGAGTATTAAACAGTGTAACTCTGATTCGAATCATGAGAGTATATGTGAGGTTGAAAGTGAAATTCCTGTGGCCTCAGAAGTTTCTTATGAAGCAGATGTAGCACCAGTAAAAAATGATATTCGAACTTCTGCAGTGGGTGACACTGATGATATAGTTAGTGATGGCAAAGTTGCTTGTGCTGAACCTGATCTTGATTCTTGTGGGGAAATTTCTGCCCAGGGAAATGACATTAGTAAAGATCTGGAACCTCCATCTGTTTCTACACTTAACGTATCTGCTGGGTGTACTGCTCAAGTGAACTCAGCGTCAAACAAGCAGAATGCCCTTGAGGTGGAAAGCAACTTGCATGCAGCTTCAGAAGTTGCTCTAGGTGGATGTAATATTCTTTCAAGTGCAGAAGACAATATGGGTAAAGAAGCTCAAGAGGTAAATGTCATAAATGAGGTAAATGTTATAAATGCTCCCGTCAAAATCTCTGCGGAAAATGCAACTGAGGAAATCAACGCGAATGTTGCAGTACCAATTCATACATCTGATGACAGCTCCGTTCAAGTTGAATCTGATCAGAATAATCAGAGTGCAGATGCAATGGAAGCTGAATTGTCATAGTTATTCTGAGGTTCAATCTGTTGGAATGAATTAGTAGAAAGAAATCTTTGACATGCATTTCTTGCATTTTGATCTTCTGTCAGGTATGATTTTGGTAGCCATTTTCAATCATCACATGCGCTGGAATGCAGCTTATATACCTCCAGCATTGTGGGCTTTCTTGAAAAAGCCATAAATTCTGAGGGAAATGACTTTCTGGTTTCTGGTCTGAGGTTGTGCACACTGTATATCTGTTACAGGAGGCTTCCAGTCGGTAGCAGATGTTTCTGCTGCAATCTACCGGAGTTGGTGTCGCTGTAATAAGGTCAAGTTCCCCACCTTGTAATGCTGTACCTAGATCTTGGCCAGTGACTTCTGTGTGCTGAGTTTGTTAGACCGATACTTTGGATTAGTTTTTTTTTTTTTTGTACAAATCTAGATATGGGTTTGTGGTTTCCGAGGTTGAAGGCCTTGTAATCTGTCATATGAAGATGATAATTTTGTTGTTAGAAAACAGAGTTAAGGTAATTCTTGGGCGAGGCATTTCTTGTTAGGCCCTGGAACTCCCATCATGTTTCATGTAATTTACTGAAGTTTCTGTAGCTGGAGAAATGCTGATGTAACAAGGGAAACTCTGATGAAAGTAGTCTGTTTACGTCATCTGTTTCTAGCTCCTCTTTGTTTGGTTTACTTTCTCGATGACTCTACAAAATAAACAATTTTCGATTATCAAAATGCAAACCGTACTGTGCAGTAGCCTCCTCTATATATTCCAAGGGAGTTTACGAAATAGTACCAACTACGAATATTGAAAACTCTTTTTATTTTGATGAGTGGTTATGGGAAAATGTAAAATAAACAGCTGTGTAAACCAAAAAAAAAAAAAGAGGAAGACAAAATCTATGGTGTTTTCAGAATGACGGCAAGAGGGTTATTTTACACACGCATTTACCTAGACAATTGCTAACTTGGGAGAGGTGGAGTGAACCCTTTAAACAAAATACAAATAACCCACACTTGCGATGTGAGAGCCAGCCCAAATGATACAAGCTCAAAGAGCCTCACTGCATGTAGCAATACCATACCATGACAATGGTCTTCAAGGGGCTATGCTACACCATACCATGACAATGGTCTTCAAGGGGCTTATAACGGAGGTATGACCTTTACTGAGTTGACTTAGATTTTTGAAATGAGGGCAAGAAGATAATTTCACATTTACACTCACATAGGCAATTGCTGATTAGGGAGATGTGGAGTAGACCTTATAAACACAACACACAACAACACAATTTTATGGTGTTTGGAACTCGAGAAAAGTGAGAAGAAAATGTCGTTCTCCCGAATGACAAGACAAATTAATGAACAATAATATGTACACATCCTTTTAACCATTCCTCACTACACCCTCTCTCACATGTTTGGTAGGTCCACTAGGACTCCGGGATAGCCCACCATACATGCGAGAGAGATGTGGTGGGGAGTGATTGAGAGTGTCTACTTATCATTTTCGCAAATTATATTACTCCTATTTGCTTGGCAAGCCAAACAAGCCCTTCTCGGCCGAATTGGGCTCCCTCCCACCTTGTCATTTTGGTTTCGCAGCTTTCCAGCACAAATGGAGCTTTCTATTCTTTCTCAACTTCTCACCTCTCCTTCTGCTTCTTCTTCTTCTCCGTTGCTCAAAACTAGGGTTAGGGTTTCACAAACCAGTCTTATCCCCCTCCGATTCCGACAACAACCACTCTCTTCAACTCATCTCTGCATGGACGCTAATCGGTCAACACCCACTCGCGCCTCCGTGGTCGACGGCAATGGCTCTCCAGCAATTTCCTCGCCAATCGAGGCGGGTAAAATCTCGAACTTTTGTTTCTCTTCCAATTCATTTCCATTTTTTAGACTCCGTTTTTATTCTATTGATCAAAATGTAGGGCTTTGATATTAGGATTCGACAAAGTCATCCCCAATTTAGACTTGGGTAGTATGCATAAGAGTTTACTTTGAGAGCTTTGTCATGATGGATATGAAATATACGAACAAAATGTAGAAACTTTATATCCATTCCATACTAAGTGATGTATTCCTTAACGCAAAAAAGGTCTAGGAAGACAACAACATACACAACAGTTTGCACAACATGCCTATGTGGCAGCATTTTATATGCAACTGGATGGATTGCTACTTTTCAATTACCAATAAGACTTTTCCATATAGGCATGTTGTCTTCGTTTACCCTCTCATAAAAAAATTAGTAGGAGTGACTGATAAGGATTGTAGTTATAAATTTATACTACTAAATTTCAGGCTCCCTTTGTGTGGCTGTGGGTTTGAAATGGAGGGGTTTGATAATAGTACTAGACATAAATATTTCCATTCTAGATTTGGCGGTGTCCTCAAGAATTTACTTTGAGAGCTTAGTCATGATGAATGCTAAATACCAATTTCGTTAGGGTGACTTTATGTTAAGGATGGTAGTTATACAGGGATACTATTACATTTAGGCTCTCTTTGTATATTATCTACCTGTTTAAATGGAGTGATTTGATACTAGTATTTGAGAAAAATATTTCCAATTTAGATTTGTTGGCATGCATTATAATTTTCTTTGAGAGCTTAGTCATGATGGATCTAAAATAACAATTGTGTAGGAGTGACTTCATGTCAAGGATTGTAGTTATTCTGTGATACTATCAAACTACTAAAATACATCTCTTCTACGTCTTGTCCATGTTTGACTCTATTTCCACAAGCCATTTCTAACTAGACTACTTATGTTTTTGTCGGAGTTGAACATCGGGTCCATTCATTTGAAAACTACATTTCTCCACAAGGAGCCTTTGGGTTTTTTTTCTCAATACACATTTTACTGTTTGCTTTTTATGGTAGGTGCTCGAATTGGAGAGGTGAAAAGGGTTACGAAAGAGACCAACGTGTCCGTGAGAATAAACCTGGATGGTTCAGGTGTAGCTGATAGTAACACTGGGATTCCTTTTCTTGACCATATGTTGGATGTTAGTATCTCTTCATGAATGACTAATTTCAATTTCTAAGGTTGTGGCTGTTTTTATGAATATGTTTATCCTGAGAAGAATTTTGCCTCTTTTTCAATACAAAGATGCATTTTTTAGGCAATTAAAGTGAAAATATATATATGAATTTCTGCTGAACTTCCAACATTCCACTAGGAGAAGTGAAAGACAAGGTACTGTTTGGTTGCTTAGAAGTTTAGGATGCGGTAAGAAAAGATAATTTCCATTCGATGGAGCCTTAAGCAAAGATTTCATATTACATGTCCCCGACCAGACGTGCACCCGTTGTCAAGAATTTACAATGTGAAATTTTGAGAACTGCTGAGGTTGCATATTTTTATTTGGTGTCACAGTTATGTTGCTGTGAGTTTTATGTGATGATTTCTGTGTTTTCTTTGGGTTTATATCAGCAACTTGCTTCACACGGGTTATTCGACGTGCATGTAAAGGCTACTGGTGACATTCATATTGATGACCATCACACAAATGAAGATGTCGCCCTTGCCATTGGAACGGTAACTGCTTATTGATTTCTGTTCAATTGACTTCTCTTTTCTCGATGAAAGTGTTAGAATGTAACATAGAAGCTGTAGACTGTAGTGGTCAACATTTCGTTTGCCATTTGCACCGAGTTCCTTTCTACTTAGTAGCATGTTTTAAGTATTATAATTTCCGTTAGTTTTTGTAAGGGTTTCTTTGGGGTTTCAGCCATTGACTGTGTTGCTACTTCACATCATTCATTGTGGTGATGCCTCATTTTTTTAGCACTGAACTGTATCTGTACGTGTGTAGAAACTAGAAAGCAGTGATCTGGTTCATGCATATATATGAGTTCAAGTCTTAGAACTTAATTTTCTGGTTCATGCAGGCTTTGCTACAGGGGCTTGGTGATAGAAAAGGAATTTACCGATTTGGTGATTTCTCAGCTCCACTTGATGAAGCACTAATTCATGTGTCATTGGTATGTTGCCAGCACCTATGGTTTTTTATTGTGTCTTTCTATAAATAATATGGGGTTATCGCTTATCAGTCTGAAGACCCAGCTGGTAATCTATTGTTTTGGTTGCCAAGTGCTTTAGTACATGATTGGTTGCATGGTAAATCACTTCGAGATAGCAAGGGATGGGGGCTGAAACTTATTTTTTGGTCACAGGTTGTAGTTTGACAGAAAAGCCTATTGTGGCTCCGTCGTATGGATTCTACATGTTTGAACCTGGAAGTAACCCATTATTCTCTGTTTGCATTTTGCAACTTGATCTCAAAAGCATGTTAGAGTAAAAAGCCAAAGGATTGGGAACAGTGTTTGTTTCGTTGGGGAAATTTTGAGCACCATGTTTTTCCTTGAAAATTGTTGAAAAAGTGATGCGTTATGTGCTACTTTTTGTTATATGACGTTCTATTATTTTTCTTATTCAACCTTGGCTATTTCTTATGTGTTCTTTTTTTCTAATCTAGGATTTATCTGGACGGCCACATTTAAGTTATGATTTATGCATTCCTACTGAGAGAGTTGGAACATATGACACACAGGTAGCTTATTTCTGTATGTTCGTTTTATTTGTATGATAGAGGTTGCTTGAAGATGTTATACTTGTACGTCTCCCCAGTTCTGAAAATTTTAGTACAGTCTGAAACTGCTAGTTTGATCTTGACCTTCTTGATTGCTTTACACTACCCTACTTATGAGCATCTCTCCAACAATTTCGTTGATACATTTATGGGATTTGTTTTACGCAGCTGGTGGAGCACTTTTTCCAGTCTTTGGTTAATACGTCTGGCATGACCCTTCATATCCGGCAGGTATGTTGAATCCTCAAGTTTCGTAAACCTCACCAACAGGACCGTATGAAGAAAATTCAACTTGTCCACAGTCTGCATATACAGTATTCATATCACAGAACTTTATGTGTTACTTCCAATCTGATGTGATTATTTCGGCCTAGTATTTTAGTTCTTTATGTCAGTACTTGACTATTTGTGGTAAAGCAATATCTCGCTTTTCTAAAAAACAGCTTGCTGGGAAAAATTCTCACCATATAATTGAGGCAACCTTTAAGGCTTTTGCAAGAGCTCTTCGACAAGCTACAGAATACGACCCACGTCGTCATGGGACTGTGCCAAGGTATGATATACCTTTTATTAAGGGGATTGCATGAACAATTGATCCCACTCCATTATTGGTTTCTTCAAATGGCTAGTGTTCACCGGTTCATATTATAATCCATAGGATTGTTATGAAGATGCTTTAAAGAAAAGGTTCAACAGCTATTATACATGGTGTCACACTTGATTACATAATTCTGGCTTGAATGAGGATACTCTTTGGTGTTGCGTTCTATCTACTTATTGTTTCATTTGAAGTTGAATCTCAACATAGGCCTTATTCTTGGAAATGGTTGTCGAAACCAACCCTTTGAGCGACCGTAGCTCATAGGGGCATTACAAGGATCAAGTGCTTATTTATTGGCCTAATCATGGAAGCTTCAAGTTAAACTAATTCTGCTTTTCTGTTGAGTTGACTTTACGTAAGCGCATAGTATCCGGCAAACATGAACCGATAGAATTTAATAAATACTTTTCACCATTTTGTTATTGTATGCAGCTCTAAAGGGGTTTTGTCACGTACGTGATACAAGAAGGCGAAAGTGCGATGATTATAATCATAAGGTATCATGTGCAACCTCTCCTTTTTGATATTCTATTATGCACTTTGGGATTTCTCCTAATGATTTTCCCCTTATTGTGCAGCTATTTTCGTTGATTAAAGCTGTGCTGTTGCAATGAACTGGATATTGACGTAGTTTGGTGCTGTGTGTTCTGTTGCAATAAAGCTAAACTGATGTAATTTGGAGCTACATGTACTGGTCTGGCAATGAATCAGAAGCTTGTGCAGTAAATTTAAGGGCGCTTAGGAAGCTAGACGACTGAAACTGGGTACTCATAGAATGGTGTTAAATAAGGAGCTTTTCGTTTGTTCATAGATTGTTGTTCAAATATGCGTAAGTTAGCATGGATACCCGAGTTATGTGGGAAAAAAATTGCGAAAATGTTGTAACGTCTCTTGAAACTTGTTTTAATTGTATCATTTCAAATTGCATGCTGTAGTACACAAAAATGAGACACTGTTTGCAATTTAATATAACCTCTGAAGATTTTAAAATGCAAAAAGTTCATGACAAATATAATCTTTTACGAGGCCAGGGGAACATGATCAAGGATCACATGATCCAAAGATTGTTCTAGCTCAGCCCGGGTTAGTCCTGGTCGGTGGTTTGTTCCGCACACATTTGACTAACGTTCGATTAGGCAGATATAAAGTAATTTCTTGTGAATCTCTTTGTTTCTAATGGCGGCTTGCCTTTGATCAGCTGGAGTGGGGATTGGTCGAAGTGCCTGTAAGCTAGCCCGAATACTCTTAACCTATGACCCAGAAAATGGGATTGTTCTAGGCAGGGGCAGATCCATGTAGGGACCCTGGTCCCCCCGAATTTCATATTTTGGAGTATATTTCATATATTTTTTTGTAGTTATTCTTTAAAAAAAATTATACAATTACATAATGATGAATGATACTGTGCGATAACATAAAAAAATTTCATTTCGAGAACACTAAATTATGGTGAATGATATTGTGCAATAATGATACCGAGTTCGTCGAGTAATATGATAACAAAAATCCGTTAGATTAATTTTTTAATTTCTCAAAATCATCCCGTTAAAACTCTATTGAGTTTTAAAAATATCATCGTACGAAGATTTATTTCATAATTCAACCCCTCCGACTGCAATTTCTGGCTTCGCCAATGGTTCTAGTTCATCATTTTCTTTTATAGTAAATCAAACACGCATAAGCGTGCATGCACCTACTGATTGGAGTATGGGTACAATGCACATGCATATCTTTAAAGGACCTTGCCAATGTCTCTACTTTCTTTTTATCTGACTACAACCACCACCACCAAACCATGTGGTGGACAAGTAAAAATGGGCCACCACCAAAGAACCCCACTTTGCCTCCAGCTTTTCAGCTCCTCCCTTCAATTTCCTATGCTTTTTTCCTGATCCAACTTCGGTTTCTGGGAAAGTCTCCACACTGTATCTCCGAAATTAATATTCCATCTGCAAACTAAAGACTTGAAAATAATGGTACTATATTTTCTACAAGAAAAATTCAATTTTTTTTTTCATAAACTGAAAAACGAGCTCATGGATATCTAGTAAATTATTGGCAAAAGTTTGAATTTCGCTAAAAATTTTGCATTATTTTTAATTTTTCGTTTTGCGGACATGTCACTTATTTTGAGCCGAAGGGAGTATGAATTATCCCCTCCCACTTGTCTAACCATCCAAACAGCCCCTTCCACCTGATGGAGTCAACTTAGAACAGTGAAATACTAATGCTTGGCTTAGAATTTTTAAGAGATTTAAAAATATAAAAAAAAAGTTTTGGCATTCCACATTTTAATAATCACACTTAAAAATGTCTTTTTTGTGTTCAAAATGCAAGTAATGCAATTTTTAAACCACAATTCCAAAATCATATTTATAAAAGTATATCCTAAGTATGTCCATGTGTTTGATTAATATAACTTTCTTACACAAACACTTCATAAAAATTAGGTTAGGTCTAGACCCCACGAAGGGCACAATACACGCCCTTGGTGTGCCACGTAATTTTCCAGTGGTCTTGGAGTACCATGAGACCAGAGTGCAATAGCATGTGTCCCAAACTCTCTCAACACTACATTGGAACCCAACATCACTCACCACCATATTTCTACAAGGGTCTATATGCTTAGTAGTGAACTCCATAGACCATAAATATGCATGATGTTGAGAGGTTTTGAACATCGAGAGGTAGTATCCAAGACTACCCAATAACTTTTCTTTATGTAGCCATAGAACCCCTTCTTTGTAGAGCCCAACTTGAGCTCTGCTCGTTCAAAACTAGCTCAACTCAAGCCCAAGCCCAAATAATGGAGCTAAACCTTGGCTCCTTTGTTATTGAGGCATTCGAGGTTAGTTTGTTTGCTAAACAAACTTTAATAACAAGCTAAGCCTTTTACAAATGAGCAAAACTTTTATAAACGAGTTAGTTCTAAGTTTCTCAAGCTCGTCTCGTTTACTAAACGAACATAAAATTTAAACATGAACTCGTCACGTGTACTAAAGAAGCCTGAACTTGACTTGTTTACTAACGAGCCCCCAAATCGCCTGCGCACAACATCGTTTTTTTCGATTTTAACTTACACATCACATGGTATCCAAAATGTGATTGTCAGATAGTATAGTCAACAAAGGGAAATTCAGGTGATGGTAATGAAGTTTTTAAAGAGGGGTGATGCTACAATGCACACCCCTCCATATGAAATTTTGTGGCTTTAAATATGAGTTTTGTGGCACCAAAGATGAGATAATATGAGATTTTGTGAGCCCAAATATTTATATAAGATACGGTATGACCCAAAAAAAGATGGACGACCGGAGAATGCCACATACGTGTGGGGATTTGTGTTACCTTTGACCATTGAATATATGAGATTTTTTGGGGCCCAAATATTTAGATTTTTTGGCAAGACAAAATATGAGATTTCATGACTAATATGAGATTTTCGCGACACCAAATATGAGATTTCATACCCAAATATGAGATTTATTATCAGAAGAATTCATCAGAAGAATCCGAATTCGCTCCAAACATAAGATTACATGGGCTTCTAAATACGATGATTTTTTTGAAATATATGAGATTTTGACTATTCATATGAGTAATGCATACCATACGCACTTCATATCTCCAACCACAAAATCTCATATTTAGAAATACAAAATCTCATATTTTCAGCCACAAAATCTCATATCGAAGTAATTTTTTTAGAGGGCTATCAGAAGATTACCCTTTTAAAGAGTTGTTCACAAGGATGCTTTTAGAAGCGGCGTTGTCAAAAACGCTCAACACGTGGCCCTCAATCCCGTCGTTCTTCCTTCAACCTTCGCTTTATCGCCACCACCAAACTCCTCTCTCTCTCTCTCTCTCTCTCTCTCTCTCTCCTCTGGCTTCCTCTCACACAATTCAAACCCTCCAACTCGAACGCTGATAGAGCCCACAATGGGCTCCCTCCCCGACCCCGGCTGCGAGTTCAACTCGCCAACTCACCAACCGCCGCCGAGTTTCGACGAGTTCCAGAAGCAAACCTCGTTAATGACCACCTGCACTCTCCTCTGGAAAGAGCTCACCGATCACTTCACCTGGCTCGAACAAACCCTCCTCACAAAATCCGACTCACTCAAATCCCAACTCCAAACCCTGGACACTCAAACCAACCACTCCCTCCAAATCCTCGACAAGCGCGAGTCCACCATCGACGACGCCGTTTCGGTCGCTGTTAAGAAGGCCGAGGAGCTGAAATCCGTTGCTGTAACCAGTCTGGGAGAGGAAAACGACGTCTTTGGTGGAGTTGAAGGTGAAGTTGACGATTCTGATGGATTGTTGTTGAAGCTGAGATTTTACTGTAGGAGAATGGATGCTGAGGGGATGTGGAGGTTTGTGACTGGCAGGAAGAAGGAATTGGAGGGGATAAGGGCTCAAATGCCGGTGGCTTTGGGTGACTGCGTCGATCCGGCGAGGTTTGTGTTGGAGGCAATTTCGGAGGTACTTGATTATTAATATTACGTTAAATCGGGTTAAGTAGAAAGGGGGGCTGATTGAGGTTTGAACACAAAATCTATTACGTGCTCTGATTCTATATTAGTGCAGACTAAATTAACTAGGGCTGTTTGCGAGCAGCTTTCGGGTCATTATGGGCTCGGCTATATATTAGTGTAAATGAGTCGAGCTTGAGTTTTGAGCTCCTTTTGTAAACGAGCCGAGCTTGAGTTAATTGTAACTCAACTCAATTATAAAAGCTTGGCTCGTTTGTTGAGGCTACAAACCAAGCTCGAACACCTTGATGAAAAACAAACTGTGCTTCAGCTCAATTATTTGAGCTTGAGCTAGATTAGTGTTGAACGAGCTGAGCTCAAAGATTTCAAAGCTCGACGCAGCTCATTTGCAGCACTATTTGTTTGAGCAATTAATCACAAAGTCAATTAAACAACTCCAACCAAGCTCTGAAAACTCTTAAATGGAGGTCAAACTTGATGCGACCATGTCCCACATGATAGCTCCGAAATGGGGATAATTTGATATTTGGAAGCTCAACACTAAAATGCACCATTTATGTAAATGTATATAAGTTATTACATATAGCTACAATGTATACAAATGAGAGTTGAGACTGATATTAGACATATCCAGACGGTAATTAAACAATTAAACTTAAAATTGGAGGGAGTAAAAGAGTTATTTTTCGAGTCTCTGAAAGATACTTTAAAGTTGAAGGTGTTGCGAGGGGTAACTATATATAATTTACATTCCCAACAGGTATTTCCGGTGGACAAGCGGGCGGAGAAGAGCGAGAGGGCAAATGATTTGGGCTGGGCCTGTGTTCTGATGTTGGAATCATTGATTCCAGCAGTGATCGACCCGATTCTGGGCAATTCACGGCTTTTGGTGACACCGAGCGTGAAGGAACGAGCAAAGGAGATAGCAGAGACGTGGAAGAAGAGCTTGGACTTGCGCGGGGGGCTTGAGAATGTGAAGACTCCTGATGTGCACACATTTTTGCAGCATTTAATTACTTTTGGGATTGTGAAGAAGGAAGATGTTGATTTGTATAGGAAGCTTGTTGTTGGGTCAGCTTGGCGGAAGCAAATGCCCAAGCTTGCTGTTTCGCTGGGTTTGGGTGATAAAATGCCTGGTATGTTGTCAACATGTATTTGTTTTGATATTTTTGCTTCTGATTTTTGTTCCCTACCATAAGAACATGTTGCTTGTATTAATTTACGTTTTCTAGGACTAATTCTTTTGAAATAAACTACTTCAATGCCACTTAGACCATGCATTTTACTTTTTGTTTAGGTTTTTTTTTGGGGGGTAAAATTTTTGGCTGCCCCTGTAATTACACTGCAAGTCTGCAACACAAGTAGGCGACTAGTTCTCTACTCAACTGAGACTTCTTTTACAACATGAGTTGACTAGTGGAATTGGTTGAGCCTGCCCCTGTTATACTCTGGCAGAATCATGTGTTTGTTCTTTTCTGCCTGCATTCTACCTATTGTGATGTAGGATGGTTTTAGGACACTTGAGTATTACCACCTACAATAGGAATTGTGGTGGTTTCTGGTGGAAAATAAGAATAGTACTAGGGGTACGTGCGCAAAGAAGGAGAAAGGAAAGAATGAGGTGCTTCACCCTCGTAAGGGTTAAGTGGTTTTTGCAAGGACAGACCGCAACCTGAACCCCAATCACAATGGCCCCAGTCTTGTAAACTCAATTCATTAATTCTGTCTTGGAAAGAAAGATTACATCCATCTTATAGGCTATAGGCTAGACAATGGCCTTTTGAATGCCTAGAAGTCTCGATTGAAATGAACCTAATTAAATGCATGTGAATGAACACCTAACTAAATGCATACAACTATACAAGGTATTGAGACATGTGAATGAACCTAGATATAAAGGCATACATAGAATCTGCAATGAATTAACATACTGCGTTTAATGTGTATTGTGCAAGTACTAGATTCATGACGACCCTTGAATGGCCAATCCTTGAATGACCCATGCTGCCCTTTGATTAGGTTCATTGCAATTAGCCAATTACCAAAATTCCCTTATCGAGCACTTTACTACTTCTTGTTGTCCTCATCATATTGTTTCTTACCGTCAACTTAAACTGCTTTATTTCGTACGGTTGTCGAGTTTTTGATGTGACCATGTGGAGCTTTCTTCAATTAGGAATATGGAAGAAGCTGGAGGCAAGCATCTGCTCTCAAGTGGCACACAAACTATATCCACTCGGAATTGGTGGGCGACATGAGTTTGTCTTAGGCACTGGAGGGAGCCCAACGTATATTTTTAGCCTTTAGGTTATTTAGGCACATGTTCTAATGCACAGTAGTGTCTTGCACAAATGGTTAGAAGGGTTAATATTGATGATTGTTTCAATTATCTAAGTCCCTAAAACCAGACAAACTTGAACTTCAATTTCCATTTGAAACTTATGAGTTACGACAGTTTAATTTGCAAAAAGTCGTAGTAAAGGACTTGCAAGCGTTGAGTGCATGAGCAGGATTAGCCAAAGACGTATTTGAACTTTCATGTTCTGGGTAGGTTAAATGATCTAAACAGCCCCCCGTCTTCAACTTTGAAATTCACTTGATAGCACGGAGCCAGAGACTTTGTATCACCCTTGGTTGGTTGATGGCTCAATTGTCACCCAAAATTTAAGGTGAAATTCCAAAGAGACCCCCTCATCTATTTCTCCGGGACACAGATACCCCCTAACATTTAAAAACACCCAAGCACACCCCCTCATCTATAACCGTTACCCACCTTCACCCCTTATGTTAAAAAACCTTCCGTTAAAAAAGCCCAATCAGGTTATTAGAGCTATGGAGGCTGGGACATGTATTATATATTGCTCTTGAGGGCATTTTTGTCTGGAAATTATGTAAACAAGTGATTGGGCTTTTTTAACGGAAGATTTTTTAACAGAAGGGGTGAAGGTGGGTGACGGTTATAGATGAGGGGGTGTGCTTGGGTGTTTTTAAACGTTAGGGGGTATCTATGTCCCGGAGGAATAGATGAGGGGGTCTCTATGGAATTTCACCAAAAATTTAATTAGAAACTAAATTGAACTCAAGTGACATTCTATGTCTGTCCCATTGTTTTTTGGCCATTTTGGTTCTCTTGCCATTAATCGGATCAATAGATAAATATTTCTGTGAATAATTTTTCCTATTCTTTTCACCAATCACAAGATCTCAATTGTAAGTGCATGATCGTCGAAAATGGACAAACAATATAGTATCAAAGAAGTATGTTAATGCGATGTGATATTTACCAAGAGAGCATATACTTTTATGACTCACTCAAAAGATGTTCATTGAAGGTACTTAATTGTCTATTTATCCGAGTTTTATAACTCAATTGAATTCTAATTGTTTTATTGGTGGTACTAGCCTCTTGTGAATTTGCTTTCTCAAAGCATTTGCTGTAACTTTTCTGATATACTTGGAGAATAACACGGGGGATTCATAATTGAGTTGGGATTTTTGTGTGCAGATATGATTGAAGAATTAATCAGCAGGGGACAGCAGGTTGATGCGGTCCATTTTACTTTTGAAGTTGGCCTTGAGGATAGGTACCCGCCTGTTCCATTGCTCAAGGCTTTCCTGAAAGATGCCCGAAAAGCTGCAGATTCTATATTGGATGATCCTAACAATTCTGGCCGAGCTGCGGTACTTATTTATGCATCTTTGATTTCATTATTTGTGACTGATTTTTACAGCCATTACTAACCTTACAATGTAATGTTCCTTATATTTTCTGTCTCTGCCTTGGTGGTGCACATACCTTTTTTTTTAGTTAGCATACCTTTTTCTTTCTGTTTGTTGAAAGGCACCATAACTGTCATATTTCCGAAATAGTTCAATTTGATATGGTAACTATGCAGTTATTGGCATGTATCAACTTGATTCTCTTCATTAGAGGGGTTTTACATGCTCTCAACTGGTGGTAATTAGTTGAATTTTGCAGCATCTTGCTGCACGCAAGGAGCAGTCAGCACTTCGGGCTGTCATCAAGTGTATTGAGGAGTACAAACTTGAGGCGAAGTTCCCATCAGAAAATCTCAGAAAGCGACTTGAACAATTAGAGAAAACCAAGAATCACGAGAAGAGAAAGCCATCTACTGTCCCCGCCAACAAAAGAACACGAGCGAACAATGGTGGTCCTATGCCTCCCGCAAAAGCTGGTCGCTCTACAAATGCTTATGTGTCATCATTTCCTGCAGCTCTGGCTCATGTCAGGTCCCCATCGCACAATCAGTACCCAGCTGCTGGGGTCCCACAGTATCCTGCTGGACCTTCCATGTACGGAAGCAGGAGTCCTCCGTCCAACCTTTATGCTTATTCACCTGAAGCAGTCTCCCCTCCTCTTACTGGGTCCTATCAAGTAACCCCAATGAGCTATCCTTCTTATGGAAGCTATGGAAATGGTGTTCTGCCAGTTTATCATCAGGCCTATTACCGGTAGACGTGACAATTAAGATGGTGACACTGATACGATGGACCTAATCTCAAAATGTTCTAGAAATGGTTTGTAATCACTAACCTTTTAATGGTAGCGATGTGTGGTAATCCTTTGTTAAGGACTCATTCTCTTTCTAATGTTGGCTAAACTTGTAGAACTATGTGTGTGTGGAAATTAATTCTGAAAACTTGGTACAAAAAGCTTGGCGGGTACTACAACTGCTGTTGTATTGTAGCATGATGCTCGGCCAATTTTCTCTGATCCCCTTGTTTCTTTGATTGTTGGGTAAAGATGGACCAATGGCGTCCTCTGGTGCAAGGCTTGAACTTTGTTTGAGTTGGATTGGCTGTTTTCTGCGAAAAAATTATGCATTTAGGAGCGTGTATAGGGCACAATGAGTTTGTATTTGACTGTTGAAATTGCCCTACCAAGTAGGAATCCAGTCTTTCGTGGAAGGATAGGTTTTTCAAAACTTGTTTATGGAATGGGTAAGTGATTGAAATTGAGTTCTGGGATTGATTTATTTTTGGAAACTCCAGTTTCCTGTGGAGGACAGGTTTAAAGACCCGAATGCCTCTGCTGAAGCAAGCATGGAGTCTTGATATGTTTTCAGTCTATTACTCGTCAAATTACGAGTGCATTGTTTCTCTTCCTAGTTTGTTGAGCTCGGACTACATGTGTTAGTATGGCTAGTTCTGTTCCTGAAGAAAGTCCGGCGATAGGATGTGTATGGCCATGAAGGATATTGTGATACTGAGAACATTTGTCAAGGTCCTCAAGGAACAAATCTGGACACTTTGGCCATTGAAATGTGAGTTTTTCTCAAAAGATTTACTATTTGGTTTGCATTTACAGATTTTGTGTGTTATGTTTTAGTGAAGTGGTGTTGAAGTTGAGAGAGTAGAAACCTCATGAGGATACAGCTAAGCTAACTCAGTGTAGGGAAAGATATGACCGGAACTGAAGAGGATTCGTTATTAAGTTTAAGCATATTTTCCCAAATCGATTTCGAATGAGCCTAAGTAGGCCGAATAACGGGGCCACTCACGCCCTTACCTGATGGGTTAAGCCCAACGGGGAGAAGCCCAAGCCCAAATGTAGTTTAATTGGTTATGTCATGGAGAGCACAGTTTAATTGGAGTGCAAATCTAGTTTCTCTATATAAAAATACATGATTAACACTAGAGACGAATGCGGTAATGTGAGCGTGAAAACGTCTTTTAAAAATATTCAAATGTACTAAACTTGGTGAGAGAGGAAATTGAGAGCGCAGAGCTTGCTAAAGGACCGGAGTGTCTTCGGGAGGTTGCGTACAGCCAATTAGACCTCACCATTTGCTTTGCATCGTCCTCTCTAGTTGTGGCCGCGAAAACCACAGAGAGAGAGAGAGAGAGAGAGAGAGAGAGACAAAAGCCATCACTTCTTGACTCTGAATGCAAGAATAAACAGCCTCCTTGTCTTCGTTTTTGGATCTACACTCCTTGTCTTCGTTTTTGGATCTACACTTTGATTCCTTATATGCATTCAAGTCTTTCTATCTCTTTCAGTTCAAGTCCTGCAGAAATTCGTCTAAACCTTGTTCACCTACCAACTGTTCGATGAAATGCTTCTTAGAACCCCATCATAAAAACTAAACCCAATTCACACCTATTTCCACCCCAGTTTCACAATTCTCAACCTCTCCAAAAACACCGACTCCAATCTTCGTAACTAAACCCAAATGACATTATTTTTCTCAAGACGATGCACCACATTTCCACCATTGGCGAATTCGCATTCTCTTTTAAGAATCCTTTCTTTTTCTTCTACTACCTTTCTAAATAGTAAAAATGAAGCATCCTCAGTTAAGGACAAGATAATTGAATCTGGAAAGGATAGAAGTGGGGTTCATCTTTCATCGTTCTTTTCGAGCAGTGGAGCTCATTTGGAGGGTTGTAAGATTGAAATTGTAGACGATGAGTTGTGGCGGATTTCATCGGGTATAGCCGAAGCGTGTAGAGGAACGGGTGTGGCATTGGAAAGGAATGGTTTTGTTAAGGAATCAGCTGATGAGGTGGTTAGGAATAATGATCCAGATTTTGATGATGTCGAGGATATGAGAATTAGGGGAAATCTTTTCTATAAGCTTGATAGGGATTCCAAGGAGTTTGAAGAATATAGTTTTGACTTCCATCGCAGGAAATCATGGAAGAATAAGAATGATCAGAAAGAGAGGGAAAATAAGAAAAGCGCAAAGAATAAAGAAGAGAGAAAAGAAATCAAGAAGAGGGAAACGGGTAATAACTTGGCGTCTGGAGCTGAAAAATCCTTGATAAATAGAGAAGTGACGAGAGAATTCAACAAGAGGGAAAACCCATGTTCTAACTTGGCTTCTGGAGGTGGAGGACTGTCTAAACTTGTTACAAATGAAGCTCTTAATTATTCGATTCATGTAATGGAAAATGATTGTGTCGGGAAGAAGACGAGGACTCCCACCTTCAATCAGATCACAGCTCCTTACCATGAACCCTTTTGCTTAGACATTTATGTATCTAAGGGATCAGTTCGGGCTTGCATTATTCACCGGGCGACTAGCAAGGTCGTTGCCGTGGCGCATTCTATATCCAAGGACTTGAAATTTGACCTGGCATCGAAAAAGGATGCAACAACTTGTGCTGCAGTGGGACAAGTTTTGGCTCAGAGAGCCTTGGCTGATGACATTCATAATGCGGTTTACACGCCAAGGAAGGGAGATAAATTGGAGGGGAAGCTTCAGATTGTTCTTCAGTCTATTATTGATAATGGGGTTAGTGTGAAGGTTAAGATCAAGCAGAGAAAGGTAAAGAAAACTGGTTACTTGTCTATTTTTAGGAATCACATCCCTTAGTAGAGAAAGTTGGTTTGAAGTAGAAGAGGAAACAACGCCAAATTGGCAAAACTTCAATGGGAATTTTTAAATTTCTAGAAAACAAAGAAGAGCTTATGCAGTTCGCTTTTTCGCCAAGGAGAATGGAGAAATACTCATCCATAAGAAAATTGTCTATTTTCATGCACTTTGAAAAAAAGGTTTTATGTTTACAAATCTGTTTATTCGTTTGGTTTTTCAGGGTTTCTAATGTCATATATGTAGGTGGTTGTATTTGTGACCTAATGGATAAATAACTGAAATCCTTTTCTATTTAACATACCAGTCATTCGACTCCATTGGACTTAACTGAAATCTTGCCTTTCGTGTTTTGTAAATTTTGTTCAAACTGATATATGGAATTACCAAAAGAACTGGGTGATGTAATTAACTGTTCAAGAGGCCATATTTAGTTATAAAATTTTGATTATTTGAAGTTTTAATTGCTGATGAGTGGAGCATCTGTGAAGTCTTATCCCAATCGTTCTTTGTAAGAGGTACTTTCGGCCAGTGAAACTGGCTGTTTCGAGGTGGCGAGATAAAACAGAAAACAGTAGTGCGATAATGGTAACAACATGTACAACAAATTCTAATTCTCTAGCTTTACGAGAAATTTTTCAGTGCCGAGTGGGTATTATCCACGTGGTTCCTGCTTGGCAATCTCAGCCGTCTATAACGTAATCCAACGGTCTGGATTTTAAAAAAAGGAAAAAGAAGAGAGAGAGAGTGTGTTTGAGTGAGAGGAGAGAGAGAGAGAGAGAAACAATATGGGCCACCAAAAACACATTTGGACGGTTTGAATCATGCTTGAGTACCAAGTGGCAATACCCACTCCTTCCTAGCTTCATACTTGAATCCTTCTTTTTAACTCAATAACACTATGAAACCAACTTTAAATTCCAGAACTCAAATTGATCAGGCACAGCTTGCCCTTTGGGGTTGGACCATCATAAATAAGCCAAAAAGTAAGTAAACCGAAAAAGTTGTTCAGATTTCAGACAGAAACCAAATACCAAATGGTCCCAATCAGAGGAAAATGGCTCATAACACATGGGGACTCCAACAGGGGAGAAAAACTTGGGTGCAAATAGGGGCTGATGCGGTGGTTGGCCTTGGCAGCGGTTATTAAAGTGTTTCTTTATGACTTTTGGATGGCCCAGAGATTAAATCTTGAGTATTGTTTGAAAATACATAGCCGGCCTTAAGTTAACCACCCGGAATGGTGGTGGCCCGATTGGAGGCATCTAGCACTCCATTTTGTCCCAGGAGTTCGACTCTCTGGAAAAACAAAGTAGAGCACCTGTGCTAATCACAAGACCTCTTTTTTTCTGTCGGTATGATGAGCAGCGTAGTCTTGGTGTTAGGTAAAATTTCTTTTTGGGTTGGATTAAATTAGGGAATGGCAGTGGTTTCACGGTACTTTTTTGGCGAAGGCGATAAAGTCACCAGCTAGGCGCGGATTTTTAGTGTTCAAAAAAACGATACCCAAGTTTTTCTCCCAGCATGGTTTCACAAGCAAACAAGTTTTTCTTTTTCTTTAGCCATACACAAGCAAGCAAGTTTCACAGCCTACTTCCCTCTCCTTTTTGTGACTCTGCATCAAGTACTGTTTAAATGAACTGAATGCCATAACTTGAAAAATCATTTCCCAATAAGTGTCTGAAAATGAAAATGTACCAAAAAATATTACTTGCTCCTTCGGTGGTGCTCCAGAGGCCTTTTCATTCACGCATTTATATAGGCTCCACCACTAAATGTGTGGATGTATAGACTACACCGCTAAATGTGTGGCTCTAACACAAATTTGTGGTAGATCGAGAAACCTCTAGAGCATTGCCTCCTGAATAATCGCTCAGACATGTACGTAGTGGGGTCTTCCAAGGGTGGAAGTAAGAGAAGGCTAAGGTGGGCTACAGCCCTGGGAGGGTGGAAAAAAAGAGAAAAAAAAACTTTAAATTTAAAATTATAGCCTAATAAATTTTAGCCTACCTCATTTTTGTTGTGTAACCCAACTCATTCTTTTAGGTAAAAAAAATGATTTTCTTACGGATTCAATGACTATCTTCATTGAAAGAGAACTTGTTGAAGATATCGACCCAGATTCGATAAGAGCATCCCCATCAGCCTTGCTACTTTGGCCAAATGGGTATTTTGTTGAGTCAAAGTGGGAAAAACACCCCAAAATCAGCCTCAACAAACATTTGGCTAATTTGCAAAATTTATAGTTTTGCTACAGTAACTCGGTATTTGGGTAGTCATACTGTTTACAGGCTACCGAATAATTTAATGCTTTCTCTTCCCTGACTTCTTTTCCTCTCTCTCCGTGGCTTCCCAGGCTACCGAATAGTAGTAGTACTGTTCACACGTGGCGGATTGTAAGTGGAGGGGAGGATATTTTAATGACTAACGCCTTGTTCAGATGACTTTTTGGCCATTTTTCAAAAAGGTTTTGTGGGGTCTACCCTTTCACTTCTCAACCACGTTATTCTGTACTAGAAGTCTAGAACCCATGGTCACACTTCTCAGCCACTTCTCAGCCATAGAGTTCGGTTTTGTAGTGGGGCCCATTGGCCTAGTTTTTGAGAGAGAAAGAGAGAGGAAGGGGGGGGTGGGGGCCAAGAAAAGTCAAGGGTGGCGGGGGTGCGGTGACTTTTTGGAAAAATGGCTCAGAATGATAACGTTTAAGGGTAATCCCACCAAACTTTTTGAAAAATGGCCAAAAAATCATTCGAACAAAGCCTAAAAAGTGTGTGTGTGTGTGTGTGTGTGTGTGTGGGGGTCTTCCATATGCTATTCCCTGGGCGGGAGAAACTTAACTTTTGGGGGAATTTTTTTTTTATAGATTTGAGGGGAATAATTTAATATAGTAAAGTTAAAATAGAGAGTCTGATTTTACAAATTTTTAGATAAGTGGTTTGCTAATTTATAAAAGGTGTTTTTGAGATTAAATTTAGTATTTTTTTGTTGAGTTTGATGAGGATGCCCTAAGAGGTGAATTCTACTCTCTAAAACATTGTAAATTCATACTTCAATAGTGTACATTTTTTGTACTTTTCTTTGTGTATTGTTAAATATTTACATATTTATTCACAAATTTTAGTTAGCTCAGGATAAATTATAGTCCTGATTCTCACTATGTCTTTTCAATATTAACAAATCGCAATATGAATGCACGTAGACAAGGAGCAATCTTAATCGGTCCATTTTCAGGGGGTCCCCTACAAAAAATACACATACTTTGAGGTGAATGATTTGAGGTGACCCATCTATGGACTGCCAATCTTTTTTGTTTGCACATATATATGATTGCCTTCTTTTGCTTTATTCCACTCATCTGATTAGACCTCTGGGGCTCAATCAGTGTCATTTATCATGTTCTACTTGTTTCTCAAGATATGAAGCATATTTTGCTCCTGTTTTGAGCAGATCTTGATAGGGATTCGGGTTGGTTTTCTGGGGATGTATATTTCCATGGAGTTCAGACGATACAGAAACACAGAGTACGTAGTGAACAAGGGTATGGGTATGGGACACCAAAACTAGGACGTGGGGTTGTTGCTATGAAGTCTTTGCAAAGAAGTTGTTGCGCATAATTACAGTTGTTCACAAATGTTTTTAACGGGTTGGATTGAAAACAAATTATTCGTCCGAACAATTTTTCTCTTTTGTTTGAAATCTAGACCGTTCATCCAAGTAACGGATAATCTAGATTGCACGCAACACAACAGCTGTTGTGCAGAAGCTGCACAGTAGTAAACCCAAGTCCCCAAAACCATGGGATAATTTTTTGGTTTTGTGATCCCAAAGTCAGAGTACGGTGCTACAGAGGTTTAGATGGGGTTCAATTGGAATTGATTGAAATCATTTATTAATTTACTGTGGTCGTCAAGTAGGCAATTCTGGTAGGGAAAAGAAATTAGGTTTTTTTTGAGCTCCGAAAAGAAATTAGGTTGATGAGATATTTATAGCTTTATGATCAGGATTTTTCTATTGTCAATCCAATAAGGCAACAAAAAAATAAAAAAAAAACATACTCTAATATACTTTATTTATTTTTTCATATATTTTTATATACTTTTCACACATTCTCATACGCTTTTTAAGCCTTATAATCAGTCCATTGAGTTGATTTTAGAATTTTCCTTATGATCAAGGTGGGGACTTTTGTTTGTAATTTTTGTGCAAGGAAGCTTTGCATCGAACCATACACAAAATATGAGTGTTTTTTTTAAAAACGTGTTTGAAAAATACGACTTCATGCTCTCACATTACACACGTTCTGTGTATAATTCGATATAAGTTTTCTTGCTCATAACATTTTTGCTTTTTTCTCAATAGACACTAGTACTTGTTTTACTTTTCAAGACAATTAGCATGATTATTGCTAATCTTTTTATAGTGATTTTTTTGCATGAATAATCTACTTAGCGAGCATATAAAATGAGCTTTTCTAATCAAATCATAGGGTCTCGAGTGGAGGTCATTGATTTACATGCATACCCTTGATATGGAAACTTAGGATCTCAATACAACCATAATATGATATATTCCCTCCGTCCTCATTTTTGGTTCATAGTAAGCACCTTTTAATTTACTGTTCCCCAAAATATTGTCTTTACATAAAGGTAATGGGAAAAACCTGACTAGATTACTCTTTGATCCCGACTTTTTGAAATGAATTTCTACATAAGAAAATGCAATTATGATGTTTTGAAGAATAAAAAATCCATAACAAAATTATAACAAGTGCAATGATGAAATTCTCTTAATAAATTAGAATTCACAAAGAAAGGGACCAAAAAATGAGAATGGATGGGTAGATAATTACTCTCTCCGTCCTATAAAGTTTGATCACTACAAAACTACGTGTAATTCTCAAGCTAAAAAATAACGTGCTTACGAAAAAAAAATTTTGGTCAATATGATTTTGCATGTTTGACAGATCTCATCGAGAACTTTTATACGGTGCAAAAAAAATTCAAAAATTATTTTGGTAAATACATTATTTTTTAGTTTAAAAATTACACGTAATTTCGTAGTGATCAAACTTTATGGGACGGAGGGAATAGTAAACAAGTTTAAATCCACCCTTAAGACCTCTGCCCATGTCAGAGAAGAGTTGAAGATTAGTGCCCTTGATGATTTGAAGGAGATAGAAATAGCGGAAATGATCAGTGCCCTTGATGATTTAGAGGAAGTTGTGGACTTGGAAGAGGATGTTGGCTTGGAGGAAACTGTTTCTCTTTCTCTGGCATTTTAATTCAAGGCTTGGTGTTTTTGGATTGCTCATTGGCCTTAGGTAGACTTTGGCTAAATTTGGTTTTTTGGTTTATTGGATTATTTGGTTTTGTCCTTATTCAAAAAAAATTTGCATTTTTTAGTTTTCGGTCGATTTTTTGAGGTTTCTTGGCTTGTCTCGACGAGAGGAATATAAAAAGTATAAAATTATTAGCCAAACTTAAAGTTTTGTGAATAAAGACAAAAATAAACCAATAAACCAATAAACCAATTTGGTTTATTTTTGTCTTTATTCACAAAACTTTAAGTTTGGCTAATAATTTTATACTTTTTATATTCCTCTCGTCGAGACAAGCCAAGAAACCTCAAAAAATCGACCGAAAACTAAAAAATGCAAATTTTTTTTGAATAAGGACAAAACCAAATAATCCAATAAACCAAAAAACCAAATTTAGCCAAACTAGGCCTAAGGTGTCCCTGTTGGTTTGCTCTTGTGGTTTTCTTGTCATTTTGAATTTAGGTTTTTGGTTGTTGGATTGTTTCCTTCCCAGTTTTTTGGTTTTATTTCTTGATGTGGTGTTTTCGGTTGGCTCCTTGCATTTTTTTGGGTTTAATTCTTGGATGGCATTTAATTTGTTGGTGTTCCCTTAATCTGTTTAATCTTTGTCTTTTTTTCAAAGATTAATAAAAAAAATTGTTGATCGAAAAAAAAAAAGAACAGTTGAAGATAAGTCATCACTTTTTTTTTTTAATCTTACAAATATGGGATTTTGCTCTCTCTCTCTCTCTCTCTCTCTCTCTCTCTCTCTCTCTCCTAGAAGCGTAAGAACTTCATTAATAGGAAGAAAGGTATGACTTTGCTATTGTCATTATATAAAGAGCATAGGCCGGTTATTTTTGAGTCGCCTATTACTTGGCGTCAAACTTTCCCGCTAGTGGGAAAGCTTTCTGCGACTAACATAAATTCATTTTGCAACCAAAATGTATCTAGTGGCATTAAATTGTGGCTAAGTTTGCGACCATGATTTTTGGCCGCTACATCAATTTCCGACTAGATCACCCCCTTTTGTGACCACAATGTCAGTCATAGAATCTTTAATTTCTTGTAGTGGAAAGAACAAAGGGGGGAATTGGATATGATTGAAGGAGGGAAGAATAGAAAGGGATTCCGATCGGGCGAGGAGAGGAAAGCTGGGAGAGGGGGGTTGATTGGAACAAGATAAAGTATATCGGACTAGGAAAAGGGAAAACTAGAGAGGGGAGTCGATTGGCTGGGGGAAAAAGGGAGAGTTAGCTAGGTGGAGAGTGCATTGGATGGAGGGAGAAGCCGAGCAAAACTTAGCCTCCTACCAACCTAAACAACGATTTTCTTTTCTCTATCTAAGTTTATGGAGGCTGATAATGCCACGACATAGATTGTTAGTGCCACTACAATTTGAGGCAGGTGACAATATTACCCTCGTTTGACTTTTCCTTCCTTTTGCACCATATTTGACTGACAGAACTCAACTCCTGCATACAAACATTTGTTAAGTTCTCAAACCTAGATTCAATTCTTTCTCCCTTGCTTTACCCCCACTTCATTTCTCAATAAGCCCAAATCGAATATCATCAACTCTAAAGTTAGAAAAAGTTGAGGAAAGAGAAGTTGGAACATTAATTGGAGAAGGAAGATTCATTTAACCCAGATCCCTTCTTCTTTTTTTCTATCCTGTTGTACCCCCAATTGAAAATAAAAAGCAAACCCTATCATCTTGGTGTTTTACCATCACTCAGAGGTAGCTCCAGAGAATCATTGGTAGTGGATGTCCAAAGATAAGATAGGAGAGCAACCGTACAGCTCCAATCATGCTACCACATTAAGAAGCTGCAATGAAGAGATTGACGAATAGATATCAACTCATCTCCCCATTGAATCTTTTAATTTCCCTCCAAACTCCCACTAATCATGGGGATTTGGTTTTTTCGAATCTAGTATAACAAAAACACAGTAATCCAAACAAAAGAGATTGACGAATAGTAAGAACACGATGAAGAGTTCGATTTTAGACCCTGGAAGAAAGAAGATTTATGGGTTGACAGGGTTCTTTGGCCCGGTGGTTAGAGGTGGGTGAGGAGCTCGAGCGAGATGAAATCTCCTTGGGAATGAACAGAGAAGAAGGGATATTAGTTATTAACTAAAGCTTCAAGGACAAACAAGTAATTCTATAGTGAAAGTCAAGAATTTGTCGTGGCACAATCAATCCTTGTCGTGGCATTATTAGCCTCCTAAGTTTATCTTTTCTCTATTTGGGTAAGTTTGAATAAACAAAAAACCCTAATTTGGCTAAAATCATCTTAATTTCTTCAAATCCTAATAGTATTATGGTTGTTGAAAATTGGGTCTTCGGATCAGTTTACGCGCTAATCAAATTATCATAAAATTTCAGAATTAATGATTCGACAAACTTTCAATGGCTCCAAGTATTTTTTATTTTTTTTTGTTAACGGTGAAACCAAACATGCAGAGTTTGGTGGAGTATGCTCCATACTTATTTTTATGCTTCAATCAAGCAACCGCTGTCGTTGTATTGTCTTGTATACTACTAATAAGTTATCTTTCAGAAAGGAGGTGATGGCAAGTCAGGTTAAGTTGATTCATGAATCATGGATGTCAATTAATACATGCAGATACGTTGAAAAAACTGCTTTGCATGTAAAAACAAGAGGACCTTGCAAAATCTTAGATGTCATTATCATTAAGATTTGGCTCACAGACAAATTATTAGCACAATCAGCAGCTAAATCTATTTCAACATTGTCCATATCTATTTTTCTCGATTATTATGCATAGGGACTTACAATTGTTCATGTATCTAACAACTATCTATACTAAGATGTACTTATGGCTGACTCAAGGTATTTGGAGGCTCTGAGCTCAATAGTCAAGTTGGGCTCTGTATATTTTTATAATTATATAATAATATGTAAAATATGTGTATTTATTTTAGTCTCTATTAAACAAGGAAAAATGCTTTGGTTATAGTGACATAGATTTTTCCTTGAGTTATTTTTGACACTGATTCAATACATGGAAACTTTAAATTCCAACAATAGCAACATTTTTTTGACAAATAAACACCTAGAACACTTAAAAAGAAAGAACTAGGAACAAGATTTGAACTCGGACACAAAGGGTAGACTACATTCAACTTACCAGCGGACCAAGAAGAACATTTTTGTTTGTGATGAACAAAAAAATATCTATAACTACTTGTAAGAAGGGTCCCTTTTTGGGGCAAAAAAATCCGAGGCACGAGCCTATTGAGCCTTGCCCTAGAACCGGCCCTGGATGTATTCCTCTTGGCAATAATATCTCTCTTTTTTAAAAAATAAAAAATAAAATCCATATGACCCTAGCTTTTTCTCCCAGCTTGTAGTCTTTTCTTCCTCCACCCTTCCACTTTTCAAGTGAATCATTCATTGACCACCACTTCCCTCATCTCACTTTTCTATGCTTTACTGCGCTTGTATACACGAGAGAAAAATCACACACATTCATACCAAAATGTTATATTTGATTAGTAATCACACTAATAAAATTGAACGTTATATTTGATTAGTTAGGGTTGTACTTGTTGTGCCTAAGAATACAAAATACTGGAGTATGCGCATTGGCAACATCAAAGATTCCTTGATACAAAATACTTGATGGACCACATTGGAGGTCACCTTAATCCGGATTTGTCAGAATCAATACGTTAAATTTGTTAAACCACACATGCATTGATGCGCATCTTTATAAATATTCTAATCACCACACCATCTCCGCGTAAACCACAAAATAACGGTCAAATACGTCCAGTAGCATGCGCTCTCTCTCTCTCTCTCTCTCTCTCTCTATGTGTGTGTGTGTGTGGGTAGCTCCTCTTTTTGTTTAAGGTTGTCATAATCTAACTACGAATTTAGATGTCCTGTGTAGGGATGACAATTTCATCCAAACCATTCAAATCTGATCCAATTCTCACTCCCAATTGATCGACGTTTTGAAAATCTATTTGAGAGATCGGGTAGGATATAAGGATTGATTTTGTAAAATTTTGGGGATCAGGTATGAGGAGGGGACAGGTGTTATCCCCTAAATCTGATCCAATCCATCCCCGAATTTCCAGGATCCTTGACTGGATCATGGGTGTATATTAGTCCTTATCTAGTCCAAGACTCATAGTTTTGGATCAAATTTTCATGATTCGAACCGTCTAATGTGTTTAAAACGTATTTTTAATGGTCCCTGCGATAAATCATAAAAAAAACGACCGAGAAAGGCTTGATCCAAACAATTTTTCATAAAACTGTACACATATATATAGTTTTATGAAAAATTGCTCGGATCAAGTCCTTCTCAGTATTTTTTTTTGATGATTTCTCGTGAGAACCCTTAAAAACATTTTTTTAATCACATTGGACGGTTCGGATTATGCAAAAACACCCATTTTTCTTCAATCCGAGATCCTTAACTGAATCATGGATGTGTGTATGTGTAGATATATATAGGGTTCAAGGTTAGTATATGTTATAGGAGTAACCTATAAACGACTCATTTCATTTTCTCATCTCAAACCACAGCCACATGCCAAGTTCTCTCTCTCTCTCTCTCTCTCTCTCTCTCTGTTTTTTTTTTCTCCTAGTTTCTGCTTCTTTTTTTTAATTGTTCTTTTGTAATCCGATTTTCCCCGAATCCCCGCTTTGGATCCCCATTCCCAGCCCATTTTGGAGCAGGGATGAAGGGGAAAAAATAATCTCCATTGGGGACGGGGACAAGGACGGAGACGGGGACGGGCACGGATATAGTAGTCTCCGGCCCCGACCTATCCCCATTGCCATCCCTAGTCGTGTGTTCAATTTATGCGGATAGCACCCTCTCTCAGACACTGCGGAAGTTTTGCATGCGGGTTGGCATGATCATCAGATTTCCAATGCCTGAAAAACCTAATGTGACATTATCGGAGGCGGTTTCTCGAGTCTAGAAATTAAGAAAAATAGTTGACGCTTTTAGAGTAACAACCCACATTTCCTGGCAAAAATCCAAAAGAAAGCTTAGATATTGGTAATGCTAATGGAGACAACATATCCAAAGTAGGTATGCTGTTAAGCTCACCTAAACCAACTAACATTGTTCCATTTAGAAGTAACGACAATTTAAGTCTACTCCCACACCCTACTCACATCTTATTGTGTGAGAATTATCTCGGGGTTTCATACGAATGATTGGAGTTGCTCAATTTGTTTACAATATTTTTAAGGTTCTTTGTGAAAAAAATCAGCTTAGTCAAATACCGGTAAAGGCTCGATTAATTCTTTCAAGTTTCAGTTCCTGAATTGAATGAATCAAAACTTTAACAAACTTATCAAGTCTTTACCGATATCTAATTGATCAACTGATTTTCTTCTAGGAACCCTTACAAAATATTGTAAACAAATTAGGCTGCTCTGATTATTCGTGTAAGATCCTGAGGTAGGTCCTACACAATGGGGTGTGAACGAGAGGGTGTGACGAGAGGGTGTGAGAGTAGACTTATGCTTTAAATATAATCACTAGGGTGACAATAATTCTTTCGTTTGGTATAGTGGTTGGTATCTTTATTGGATACTCTTTGTTTGTCCCCATGTTGTCAATACAAAAAAATAATGAAGGGAAGACTCACCTTTGCTTTCTTTAAGAAGTACCAAAAGCCAATGCAAGAAAAAGGAAATTTTTATTAGGTTTTCCTCCTTAATCCTAAGCTCTTGTTTTTTTCTTGCTACTTTAATCGGGTATATATTGACGGTTAAATTGTCGGAGCATGCACGAATACATTAGGTTATGAGCTCTAGACGCTATTTTATAGGAGGTGTGGTGGATCAGTTTTCAAGTGAGAGATTGTTGGGCTTGTAAAGCCTAATTCGATTCGATAAATATAACTGGAGAACCACAGAGAAATTGAAAGATCCGATTTTTCTTCTTTTCTTAATTGTTACTCGCCCGTTTATCGTTATGTGTGCTGTGTGTTGGCCGATTTTGTCGAAACCCTTTTCATGCTAGTTGTGTTTGGCTCATGAGTTTTTATAATTTTTGTGAGGCAAAAAGAATGGGAAGAAAACAAAAATATCCGGCCACCGGAGATGTACGCATTATTGAATTTGAGAGGTTCGAAATTAATTGAAGTACTCGTAACCGGACAGAGATACCCGAATTCCAAATTTATAGCTTAGAGATGATCCAAACCCTTATGGCGCCAAGTAGATTTATGCCAAACCCTGTTTATGGACAAGATAAAGGCTGAGGCCCCCTCATGAGTATCTATGGTAAGCTACCCAACATGTTAGAGCCCAAAAGTTGTCTGTACCAAAAGGACCCCAAAACTTTTTTTTGTTGTCAACGTTTTCTTTGTCAATTTACCTGTACATCAACTATTTTCTTCTCCCGTTAAGTCAAAAGCAGGTTATCGACACTGTGATTAAAAGATTCACAATACATTACTTTCTTGGGGATCCCAAGAATTGAACTCTAGTCAATTATATAAGGAGCAAGCTTACCAATCAACCGAAGTACTCTCTCCGTTCCTATTTGTTTGTCTTACCTTCTTTCTCTTTATTGCCTTTTTTCAAATAAAAAAATTAAGTACTTCTGTGTATTATTTTTTAAATTTTTTTGCACCGAATTAAAGTACAGATGAGTATTTTAATTTAGTGTAAAAAAAATTTAAAAATGATACAGGAAAACACTTTATTTTTTCATTTGAAAAATAATACGATTTTTCATAAAAGATAAACAAATAGGAATGGGGAGGGAGTAACCCTTAAGAATAAGGACCCCAGTACTTTTTTGCTTTTACAAAACAAACATTGAGACATAATATAAGCATTTCCCAAGAAGATTCGACCAAAAAACATACTAAAACCTACATCTTTACATTACATAATAAGTTAGAAAATTACATGCAACGAGGCCACGCTTCCCTTGGTTTTGTCATCTCACAACACTTTCAACTTTTGTCTTAAATTGAATGAAACACTTTCCTCCCCCAAAAGCCAAAGGACAATTCCTCCCCCAAAAAAAACACAGAGAAAATCACACTAACAGTCCCTGTATTTTCCTCTAGAATGAATTGAGCCCTCTTCCTTACCGCATTTCACTTTTCATTTTTGTTTTCCCGTCAAGCCAAGATCGAAGCTGGTTGTCTGAATTTCCATCACCATTGCCTGAACTCTTTCGCGTTTGAACTGAACTCCCATTGCCTCAGAAATTATTGAAAGTTGGGCACTGACTATTCCAATTCTTCGGCACTCAGGAGCCATCAACTCACCAATTTTAATAACCCTACGTGTAGTCGATCACTGTATAGCCTGCCCAAATAGTATATTACTAACGCCTTCGGAGCACTAAATAGCTTCTCACGCGTAATTACAGAAGATTCTTCTAAATAATCAACGACCACTTCACGCATACTCTTGCATCGAACGTCAACAAATTTTGAAGAATTGTGGCCAACGACCATCACTGATTGGCTTTATTTGGACCCAAAACGTAAAATTTGTGGCCGAAGACGCACTACCTAAAAGAACAAGGACCCCGTCGAAACTCGAAAAAAACTTGAAGGACCATCCGTATATATAACCTACCCAATATACCCAAAAGGACAAAAAAAAAGGAGTGAAAATTTTACGACCACCGTTTCATGGTGGCATTAAGATTTCCGGCGGTAACGGCTGGTCGAATTTGACGACATGAGAGAAACAAGAAGATCGGAAAAAGCCCCGAAAATGAACTCGTGGGTGTGTTTCGGGTTCAGAGAGAGATAACACAAGAGAAGTTCATGTAAATAATCCCAATCAGCCTTTACGTCGAACAACTGGCGTGCATCCACCATTTCTTGCATAGACCGCCGGAAATCCCAGTAAGGGTCCGGCGAATCCGTATCGACGGCGACCCCACCCGCGACAAGTGGGTTCGGGTCTGTCGCTTCCGCACTAATGGAGACTCTACCTGCGACAAGTGGGTTTGGGTTCGGATCCGGGTTCGCGTTCGAATCTGGGCCCAAGTAGAGGGATTGGGCGATGGAGTTGGAGTGACCGGGAGAGGGGAAGAAGAAGCGGTGGGAGGCGAAGAGGGCGGCGAAGTCGGGAGGGGAGAGGTGGTCGGTGTCGTCGTCGGATGAGTCGGAGGAGGAGGAGAAGAAGGTGGAGGAGGTGGAGAGGTCGGAGGTGGTCGTGGTGGGGTTGGAGAGAGGATTATCGAAGGATTTGATCGGTGGGGTGGTGGTGGTAGTGGTGGGGTGATCTTCTTCTTGTTGTGAAGGGAGGGGTGGGGGCGGTAGACATGTGGGGAAGCACTTGATTTTTGAGAGGCAAAGGTAGATGTGTTTCCATAAGATGTTGGACATTATTTTCTTTGCACAGAGAGAGAGAGAGAGAGAGAGAGAGAGAGAGCCTACTTATATGTGTTTTGTGTGTATGGTGCACATAGGTTTGGTGTGACTTAACTAGGGACAGATATGTATAGCATACTTATTTTGGGGACCAATCTTGCCGTCTCATAGTAGAGGCTCGGTTAAAGTTAGAGCCTAAATTGACTTAAAAGTGCTTTGATAGTATTTGAGAAAAAGACCAAACCCTTAAGTCACATGCTTTGACCGTCATGCCAACCACGTGAGGTTTTTGATATTATCATGCCGAGAGAGGGCTCAACTCCAGATATCCCGAAACTTAAATTTGGTGAAAGACGAGATAAGTGTTTTAACTAAGGTGCAAAGGAGACGAGCCGAGTTAAATTTTAGGGTGTTACAATTGGTTCAAGTACTAAATAAGCCCCTCTATGTGAGCCAGACTTGTCGAATTACAATTGGTTCAAGTACTATATAAGCCCCTTTATGCGAGCCAGACTTGTCGAAACAAGCCAAGTTGTGATTAACTCAAACTCGGTATATTTACTAAATGAGCTAGTCTAAAGTTTTGTTCAAGCTTTAATGAACGAAACAAACTGAGTCTAGCCTTGGGCTGTTGGAGAAAAACTTGGTTTATCTGCAGCCCAAGCCATTTCCAAATTCAAGGTTCTAGTTCGACTTCTATTCAATACAGTCTTTTAGACAAGCCGCAAGAGTTTCTCTCGTGTATAATTGTTTTCGATCAAACTAGAGATAAAAATAACTGATGTTCCCCTAAAGGATTCTGGAAGTTTTTCATTAAGCAGCACATGTGCCCTTACTACAAGGGCAAAGTATGCCAAGTCAAATACTAAATAACAAAAACACGGCCTTCAATTGAGGACACCATGCCCAACCTGTGTGTCCCGCAAATTAATTGTATGATAAGAAACAAAAGAACCTTCACGACTTGCCGTACTCAAGAGAAGAGACATAATTCAGCAACAGTACCTCCCTCAAACTTTAGTAGAGGACATATCTGCATTCTTTCAACTACTTTTCTGTGGGTTTCAGACCCTCATTCTCTTTTGGGTCTACACATAATTGTCCTTCACATATACAGTTCTCTCACGCGGGGAAGTGTCCCTTAATTTGGTTTCAAAATGTGGCACTTAGGTCCCTTTCGATTCCCGTTTGCTAGTTGCTTAAGTACTTGTTGTGGGTGGTTTTGATTTGATCATCTCAAATGGATCTCGAGTTCGGAGTTGGAATGTATGGAGTTCGTCTTCCTGAAGACCTAGATTTACAAGGCAAAGAATCATTATTCGTGCCTCACCTGCCGGTGTTGACTGGGAGACACTCCGATGGGTTTTACCAAAATTCATTTTTACGCCCACGTAGTTTGGACAATTTGTGTTAAATTATGAAAACCTTTTTTTAATCTCTGGTCTGTCACTGAAGTGCACTGTTAATTCTAATCCGTAAAATTCTATGGAGTTGCGGACCATTGTGTGTGTAATTTGGCCGGTTCTTAGACTGACTCTTCTATTACTAACAACAATAAAATGCCATTATATAATACTCTAAACTAGCGAGGACCCTATTTAAAGATAGAGCAAAATTTTCTATGGATGAATTTCAAAAGAGTTGATAGCTTCTGAGAAATTTTGAACCCGATACCTTGAGAGAGTGAACTCTTAAGTATCATGCCTTGAGTACCATGCCTACTCGGCTACCCCTAGGTGGACATCCCCAATAGCCTCAACAATTTTTGAACTAAAAATACTAAAATTAGTGCACATGCATTTTTTACTTTACTTACCCACATCTCTTTTTGTAGGGGAGGTCAGCGCGTCTGATGAATAGATGATTGACCAACCCGTAATGGCTCGCCACATGGTAAACAAAATTACAATAGAGACGTCAAATATTAACATAAGATAATAAATGGGGCAAAACCCCACCGCGAAGGGATACCCTCGCAGAGGGACACAAATGACTTACAAATGTCCTAAGAAAAGGATACCCTAAGAAAGGGAACCCCATTTGGTGGGAATTCACTTGTCGCAATACCCTCAGTAAAGGGAATTGGCGCGATAGGAAGAAGTTAATACTTACACATACGTATATATCGAGCTCGCGATTGCACCTGGCCATAAGGCAGGGGCAGGGAAGTCATTACGAGTCTTGAGGAAGGTGTTGGTGCGAGCCAAATGGCTCGCGATCATCCCTAGCATAGTGGGAATATGGAAGATACAAGTGGCTTGGTGGCTTTAAAGGATTAGAGATTGCCGCGAGGGAATGACGTGCACTGGATAAGCCAGAGGAATCTTCCTAATGGCAAGTGATGTCACCCATGTTGCCTAGGTATACGGAGAGAGCACGTGTCATCATGTTATTAAGGAAATGTTTTCGGCCCAATGATTGGGTGCAGATCCCTATAAATATGGGACACTCCTTCACAAATTCTCATATAGATTGATTCATATCCCCAAATTCTCATATCACCAAGGCTCGAAAATCCTAGAGAGAAAAAGTGACTTAGACATTGTTCTTGCTGGTACTCGCGAGCTCATCCTTCTCCTGCAATTGTGACTTAAGGATGATGATGGTCTAAGAGCATCCACAATGGTCTAACCAAAATTGGATAACCAAAAGTTGCCACATAAGCTTTTGGTTATCCATTTAGAGGTTGCTAAAGTTAGCAATGTCAAGTCCCACATTGGTGTTTTCTACCAATGAATAATCTAGAATACTTCGTAAATCTAGATCGGCTAGTTGTTCGCGAATCGCACCTGCTCCAGTAAAGATCTCTCGAGTTCGAAAGAAGCCCTCTCTAGGTGTTTTTCTCCTACCTGTATCAAATAGAACATGCTGAGCCAAATCTTCTTCACGGAAACCCTGCTTGATTTCAATAAAAAATAATGGACACCCTCCATCACTTATTCAAATGATAAACAAAACTTGCCACATTACTTTTTCAAACTACAAAAAATAGTTTTGAAATTTTTTTTAAAAAATATTTTGAATTTTCTTTAAGTACAAAACGGTTTAAAAAAAACAGTTTTTAAAAATAAATTTTGAAAATTTTTTTTTTTTAAAAATAAACTTCTGAAAAAAACAGTTTTTAAAATGAACTTTTGAAAAAAAACAGTTTTTTTTAAAAGAACTTTTGAAAAAAACAGTTTTTAATAGGAATTTTTGAAAAAAAAAACAGTTTTTTAAAATGAACTTTTGAAAAAAAAACAGTTTTTAAAATAAACTTTTTGAAAAAACCAGTTTTTAAAATTAAACTTTTGAAAAAAAAAAAAATTTAAATTAAACTTTTGAAAACATTGTTAAGAGAGAGAGGAAGGTTTTTTTATTTTGTGTAATGGTGGGGGTATGCTTGATTGGGTAGATGTGGGGTCAATTAAATTTGGTTATTGGTGAAAAGGTTCTTAGTTTTGGTTATCCAAGTGACAAAATTTGGTTAGTTCTTTAAGAGGTTGCTAAATTTGGTTATTCCAATGTGAAAGACTTTTTAAACAATCATTCTTAAGCTTTAAGAATTTTTGGTTTTGGTTATCTTTAATGTGGATCTTTCTAAGGGAGTAGATTGAGTACTGCTGCCTTCTCTCTTTGTGTATTTGGCCTAATTCTTTGCCCCTTTACATTGACTTTAATGGCATTTCTTTCTCGCATATGTAAATCGTGCTTGTCAATGCATATATGTAAGTCCAACTGCTGGTACCAAAATGGCATTGCTAAATTATTTATTTCGCTCACTAAAGTGTCAAAAAGTAAAAAAAATCTTTCCTCCGGTCCCAATTTCTAAGACTTTTTGGGAAGCGGGTTTTAAAGGTGTGTGAAAACTTTGTATGAATTTTTTTATTTTCTTTCTAAATCCAAAGTCAATATTAACACCAAATTTGTGAGGGCTTATTTATTATGTGAAAGTCAAAACATATTCAATATGGATCTTGTTTGATAGATATCAATTAGTTTTATTATACAAAATTCTCAAAATCATAAAAACCGTTAAAAAATAAAAGATAATAGGTTAGCCAATTAAGATGGGAAAAGTACTTTTTAAGGGTAAAATTGAAAAGTGACCCAATTTTGATGGATGTTTTTAGAAGTGAGACAAATATTTTGGGACATCCCAAAATGAAAAGAAGGACCAAGAAATTGGGACGGAGGGAGTAGCAATGTTACAACACCGGTTTGATGCCATTTTGGCACAATCTCAAAACCATTTGCTTTTGGCATGGGGTTTTACATGGGATTTGGCATGGGTGTACTTGCTCATACACGAAGTTCCAATTTTTTCAGCTTGATTTCTATATTGAGCCGGTTATTTCAAAATCTCGAACATATCTGTTAATATGGAGAATTTTGACTCAACCATTGAAAGTTTGAAACATTAACCCTGAGGGTGATGATGTAGAGACTTGAGCCCCATAATCTGAAATGCGGATATCAATGCAACGCTGCAGTCATGTATTTCTATTTCATCTGCTGGAGGTCGACCATACAATTGTTGCATAGATATGCAGAAGGATGTATATCTGCATCCATGTCCTTGTACTAAGTGGAGTATTTTTGTTGACTTTCTTTGATGCTCTTTTCCACAGGCAAGCAAGAGAGAAAAGAAAAGTTGGCCTTATTTCGAGGACATGGACAAGATTTTATCCGACTTGGAGGCAACCACAACAATAATTGAACGGAGCCGGTAGAGTGATTGCCGGTAGAGTGATAGTTGGAGTATTGTTTTTTCATATGTTGTAGCAACGAGTGTTTTTTTTTCTCGATAATAGAAAATGATGGTCATGTTTGTAGTCATCAAAAGAAACGCCCACAAGGAATTGTATGGTTTATTTTGTAGCCTTTGGGACCTTTGGTTAATTGATCAATTTCCATAGATTTTGTGGTACTTTCAGGCTCGAGGATTGGTTTTCCTTTTCTCTCTTTTCTAATCTATGTTCAATGTTCTTGGCATGCCGTCAAACTTTCTAGGAGTTAGCGATATGTTTCAAAATAGACAATCTAGGTGCCACGCGCTTTCAAATCCCTTCTTTCGCAAGTCAGAAATGGAAGCAAAGGCCTGACCACTCACTGCCAAAAGCATCTTTCCGGTAGTTACAATAACGATGTAGCTGAATGCCCAAAATTAAAGACTAATAGTGCTTTGCCTGTCTGTAGGGGCAACAACCTGCCACAAGGAACAAAAAGCAGGAATTTTTACTGCTTGAACTCCAAGTGCAGAGAGCTTGCGCCCATATTCCTGTTCAATAATCAGAACATCCAAAAGAAAATCAGAGAAACAGAACTAAAACCCAAAAAGGTGAGGCTGATCGGAATATCAAGAAATAATTGCATATAGATCTTATCAGTATCTGACACATTATTGTCCGAGACATCTGAACTTGCTCCCGCTCTCCTTTGTGCACCCTAATGTATTCTCTGAAGTGAGGACTCTGTTTTCCTAGCCTGGTCGCCATATTGAAAGCTTTTAATGCAAGCACAATCGAAGACAAAAAAAAAAACCAGGCAAAAAGGTTTACTTCCCAAAAGAGTAAAAATCCAGGAAATTGTGTCTCTGTACTAACCACACTAACGAGGTCCGCAGCTAATTCATAATAACGATCAGTTATCTCCAAGGCAGCACCTTGCACAAGTTCATCCAAATGTCCCTTTTCAAATATGCAGTCGCTTGCTCTCCGTCCAAAAAGGTCTGAAAAAGTAGTAGTTCGACACACATGTTCAATGTTTCAAAGTAAAGAGTATGACCAAATAAACACAAATCTCGAAGCAAAACATTTGCTAATATGGCGCATTATGAACTTTTTCACATCCAGGTACACTTTACAATTGCACGCAAAAGTAGGGGTTGGTTTTCAGATCATTATAGCATGTCTGTCTTTCAAGTGCTGTTACTCTAATGAACAACTTATGTGAATATGGACACATCTAACTACGACAACATAGGAAAGAATTTAGTCATTCAGCGCAAACTTGTGCATTTGACTAGCCAAATACTGGTTCTTTAGCAAAGACTCATCAATCCTTTGTTGTACAAGAATATAGACACGTCTAACTGCGATATCATACGAAAGGATTCAGTCATTCAGTGCAAACTCGTTCATTTGACTAACCTAATACTGGTTCTTTAGCAAAGATTCTTCAACTAAAGATTGCAACGGAAATGCCAGGACAAAGCACAAGAAGAACCGTTTATAAAAAGAACAAAGCACAAGAAGAACCGTTTATAAAAAGAACAAAGCACAAGACTACTTATCTTCAAAGGACGCAGTACACCTGACACATACAGTGAATGCCTAACAGGAAGAGGCTTATTTGTCATCCTGTAAGTTGCAGTAATGCCCTTCAATTGTTTCAAGTCCTAAAATATTGTACATCATAACATATTAAAGACCAACAACAGTGTAGAACTATGTAATTGTGCATAATCAAGACAATTTTGGAAGATCACAAGTCAAATTTCTAAGTCTTCATAGCATCCCCACGTAAGATAATGATTCAGTAATTTTAAATGTTCAATTCACCCATGTTTCCGTAATTAGTCAAATTAAACCTTTGACAAAGTACGTAGCTTACCTCCACTGATTTCTCAACAACTTTGTATTATTGAATTCATCACTTTGGGAATGAGATCCTTCAGAGATGCTCCACCCTCTAAAATGCTTTGCTTTACAAGACCTAGAACTTCAGTGAAGCTTGAACTAAGTAGCTCAACTACATGTCCCAGGAAATCACCACAAATTTTCTCCATCAGACACTTTAAGTCATGAATTATCTGCAACATATCACAACCATCCTTGTGTTGCCAAGCATAATCATCTACTGACATGACATCACTTAGATGGTCCAAAACTCTAAAACACTTATCATGAATGAAAGACCTTCAAACAAAGCGGCAGGCTTATTGGGCTTGTCAAAGAATTACAACCTAAGAGCTATAAAAGAACTATAATCCAGCAGTTAATAACTGAATTTAGGAAGAAGGGAAATGAATACAAAAGAACATTTTAAGAAAGAAATGAGGATATATCCACAGCCTAAGATTATTGTAATTCCCCCACACACCCCGACAAGACCTGAGAATAGAACTGAAATTGGCAACAAAATGTTACCAGCATTACCAGCTTTGCAAGCAGCTAGTCCAGCTGACACCCAATGGGAGTACCTGTAAGTGAAAAGCAGTCGCATTTACAACATGTCAGCATATTAGTTTAAAACAAAGAAGATGCAATGGCAATGTTTCAGATACCAACTGACCTAGAAATAAGTTGTAAAGACAAACAAAGGAGCTTGTCAAAGCAAGAAAGAACAAGAACGTCTTCTCTCCAGCATGACATCAGGCATTCCAAAAGAGTAGCGCTTTGATTTATTGTTAAATGCTATGAATTTCCCTTGTCTGAATGTGAGATTTGAATTGGGACAAGACTAGCAACTGTAAGTGCAGAATCTAAAGACCTGGCAATTTCCTGGAACCTGGAGTCATTGAAATTACATTAGACATGCATGTATTCCCTTCCTTCCCCCATTCCTTCTTTTCTATGGCGGGAGGGAAGGTGTGCATAGTTGCTTGGAGAATTTTAAGTTACACAATTATGACAACACAACAACTTTTGTAGGAACAGCATCGAGTACCTCAATGAGAAATAGACCCCGACATTCCATTGCTTCAAGAACTCAATGTAGATAGCCTCAGCTCGGAACTTGGCAACAGCGGATCTGTTGAGGAAACACCAAACCTAACCATTCTGAACCAAACTAAGCCTCAGAAATTTAAGTTGAGGAAACAGAGGCTCAAATTTTCTGAAGTACCAGGAAAAAAAAAAAAAAGGAAACCAAGGCTCAAAGTTAATGTATGGACTGCTTTTACCTTGACTCTACTGTTGACAAAAAGTAGCTTTATATGTGCATTTAGTTCCTTTATTCGGCTTAGATGGCCAGAAATTATCCAGCTTTGGTACTCATCTACAATGAGCATCCCCCATTTAATGCCATCTAATATCCTTGAATCCTGCTTAAGAAAATTAGATAAGAGATTATGCATAACGAGTTTGACTTCTTCACTCAAATTTATCATGGATGAAACCCATCTCATTCTCCTAGTTGGCAAAAAACGTAATTGAACAAGATCGTGTAGCACCACAACGTCCCATACCAAGGGTAAATTTTTTAACCCATAAGAATCCAGTAATGAAAAAGACCAATAAGTGTTTTAACCGGAAGACTGTACCCACAATATAAGTAAATAGGTCATCGGTGAATATTAATTACGTGGTTTGGGAGAAGTACCTCCAGAACAGTCTCAGGAGTTGATAATAGTATTTGAAACATTAGCAACCATCTTCATTGTAAAACTCTAGAGATCTGATAATAGCTCGTACATCTTTGTTCCCTTTGTACATGACAATATTTATACCTGATTTGCTCTGTGAGAACTCAGCTTCCCACATGGAAAGACAGGAAGATTTGGTGATGATTAGGAAAGGCAGTGTATTATCCTGTGAGGATAATATGAACGAGGTCACCTTTACAACGCGCTCCTACAAAATCCAAAACTGAACCAGTCAGTTTCAATCAAGTAATTACATAAATAAAGCAACTTCAAAAACTTTTTTAGATCATCTGTTCATTAGCTTAGTCAAAAGGGCGTCGGATGCTAGATTTAAGAACCACCTCTGACTTAGAAGCTAAATTGGCCTCCAGCCGTTTATGGATCACGTGAAGCTTATTGAGGGGAGGAAATTCTAGAGGCCAGAATGTAACGAAGAGCTGGAGCGGTAAGGATGTTATGCACATGGATAGATGACTCCCTAAAGAATTACTTCAAACCTCTATGGATCTGATGTGACAATGTTGTTTGGCGTTCGCAGAGATTGTCATTTGATAGACAGGCCAAACAACAGCTGGAAAGCAGATAAGTTAACAGCATATTTAGCCACGAAGATGTTGATCTTATAGCGCAGAGCCGCAGATACCACGATACCTGAGAAAAATAAGGCAAGCAAGCACTTGTTTCCTTTCTTTTAGTAATGAGAAAGAGAGACACTCTGTGTAGCATCCCAAATTGAACACTTCATAGGTTCACCATAAGGTGGGAACATGCAAGATACCAATCTAGCTAAAAACCTCCAAACTTGACATTTAAGGTGGAAAAAAGGTGGTACAGAAATGTATAATGGAAGAGAACACTTTGGAATAAAATAATAAGACTCAAAACACAATGCATATGAAGCATGTCAAATGAACTTGTAAACATATTTTCAGCTCAAACTCATAAGATCAGAGATTTGGCACATACTACTGGCTGAAACATCATCGTTTGAAGACAATAATCCATATTCAGATTGTAGGCATTTCTGATGGACTGCAACTTTCCTCGCAATTTCCTCGAAGTTTTTCACTCTCCAATCTTCTAGAGATTTGACACCTAACAACCGTCCAAAAGAGTGCCTTGGCACATCCAAATTAAGACTTTCGTTACTTAAGTATGGATTGTCCAGGGGATATATAATTTGGGCTCCCAAAAGCCAAACAAACACTGGATTAAGGATGCTATAGCCTAGAAGGGTATTTAGTCTGGCTAACACACAGGCCCTAAGAAAAGGCCGCCTGTATACAAAGACAAGCTGAAAACTAAAGGGCGTTATGAACTCTCATGTACATCAAATGATTTTCATAACAAGAAGCGATCGAGGAAGGTTACCAAAACAGTTCTTTAAAGTACACAGGATTTTTGAGACCATCAAAATGCCACCCAATTCAAGCAAAAGATTTGATTTTCATGTTGAATTTGAAAACAAATGTATGCATAAGAGTGATTTTTTTCATACCTTCCAGGCCAATGGAAGGTTTTGAGACCCCATGCCCCCCTATCCACATAATCCCCATTGAAAACAAAAACCTTGTCGTCCGCTAGAAAACCCGCATCCTGTAGTAGGAAAATCAGATCATGCAATTGCCCGTGAATGTCCCCAACCACTACAACGCTTGAATTGGCACCAAGCCTGTCAATGGTAATGCAATTGGGCTCCATATGGAGGATTTTCGACGCAGAACTTACCAGATTACCAAACACATGGATAGGTAATAATAAAGAAAACTCTGAAGGTGCTAAATATTTAGATCCCCAATCAAAAGCGTTCAGTAGAGAAAGAACCCAACTTTGGGTAAGAATGGAATCAGAGGGCCATGAGATGGGGTGATTGACGTTCCAAACTTGAGTGAACATGGGAGAGTTTGACAAAGGACCTAATGGGGAGCCATAGGGGATCTGTATTGGTAAGGGTGTTGCATAAGATGTACGAACTGCATTAGGCGACGTCTCTGCTTCAGTAGAAGGTTCACCGCCTTGAACCGGCAATGGGGGGTCCTGTGCCCTTGCCTCTGCATGCGGCTGTGCCTAAAGCTCATACACCACCTCAACGGCAGGCTCAAAGTTGGCCTGGTCCTTGCCCTCCTCCTCATTACCCTCAGGATCGAAAACCAAGTGCACTGGAGGTTCCTTTCTTAAAAATTTCTCTTAAGCGGCCACGTACACCAATCACTGCTTCCCGATTGCTTGTGACTGCTGAGGCAAGTCCAGCCGAATGAGACTCCTAAACAAACGCGTCTGCAAAATTGAAAATTACAATGTGAGTTTCAGGGAATTTGATATATGCTCAAAAAAAGTAATGCCCTACTATTAGTCTCACTGCTTTGGCCATAGCAGCACTCATCTAACTAACATAGGGTACAGTTATACTCTCATACCAAACTACATAGTCGTCACCAGCAGGGTACGCGTGGAGGAGGTTAGGAATGCCTTCAGGTTCAACTAACTGCAGCCTGTTATTCCACATTGCAGCAGCCGCTCCATTAGTCACTTCCCAATCCTGTGGGCCTTTTTTTAATGTTTGATCGTGCAACGCGTTTCGAGCCTGAGACGGGGGCGGGACCAACTGCCTAAAACCAAACTGTCGCATCACTCGTTCAGGTTGATGCATCTCTACAATAGCAAAAATAATCAGTGGGACCTTAGCCCTCTAAATAGTTCTACCAGCCCTGCAAAAAGGTGGCAGAAACTCAATCAACTCCTCACTGTACGGCTGCCAAACAACCTGTGCAAATACATGCAATAATCAGATATGAAAATATCCAGTGTAAATGGAATGTATATGAAAGAGAAATTTACAAAGTAAAGCTGGTACTAACCTTGTCCGGTCTCTGCATGTCCAAAGAGTGCCTATAATGCCCAACAACATAGGTAGCTAAGTCTGGTGAGTGAAAATCATCATCCCACCTGCACATTGTACACATTTAACATACCAAAAAGCAATAATATATCAGAAAACTTGAATAATCCGAAAAAATTTGTCGCAAAAGTGCCCCATAGAATTCTGATTATTGCTCTTGTACATTATGTATCTTTTTGAAAAAGGGAAAGGACGCCTTCAGCATCGCAGGGTCACGGACCCTCTTATGTTTCGAATTCTTCGATGTCTTATTATTTCCAACAGGAATCTTTGTATTTATCGAAAGAGTTTTTTCTAACGCATCCTTCAAACTACACACCACAACATTTGTTTACGTAGTGCATGCATTCTATGTTGTCCTCATGCTAACAGCCATCCATTATGTTGACAGGAAAAAATCTGTGTGCATGTCACATGCTATAATACCCCAAACTGCAGGGGCGAAGAAGCCATGCCATGCATAAAACCCCATTCGACTGAACCAGCCCTCATTCCATACACAAATCAGCCCTCTTACGATCGATGAAGGCTTAAGGGCAGGACCACACTGCAATGGATTATCTTTAGTGGCTTGAAGCCTTGAACTCTATTTTTTGGTGGAAATGCAAGGTATTTTGCAAGTGGTTCTGTTCTGTAGAGATTCATATCTCATGGTTATGTTTATGCAAATGCAATCTGAAATTTGATTGTGGAATAGAGCGGTGGTTCAGTAGTGATTCTGGAAATGCAATCTGGAATTAGAGTTGCAGCAGGTTCCAACAGGTTAGAGCTGCTTTGCAATTGGATAATGGCTAAACCAATGAATCATGAATGACTGAGGAGAAACTGGAAAATGGGAAATTTGCATTTGGCAACTTGCTGCTATATTTTTTTTGTTGGTAATGTATTTTGCTTTAATGCTTGGCAAATGAACATGGAAATGGGAAATGTGGTGCTTGGCTGGCTGTTGGTATTTGGAAATGGTGCTTGGTAGCCAATGGTTGGTGCCAGAGCCTGCTACCGTGCAATGGTTGGTGCTAGAACCTGCTACTGTGCTAACAGTTCCCCCCCCCGGTTGCTAACAGGTTAGAGCAGCCAAGTTGGGGATGGGATAAAGGAGACAGAGGGAGAGGGAGAGGGTACTATGTTTTAAACATGGGATGGGTATAAAGGAGAGGGAGAGGGAGAACTTGTGTCTCTGTTTTTTTCCCCCAAAGTTGCTGTCTCTATTTTTTTTTACCCCAAGTGGAGTTGGCGCCAATATGGAGGGAAAGAATGTGAAATGACCTTTGTACTCTTAGATGGGTTGGAAAAAAAGGGCACGTGCTGCCCATGTGAGTTCTTTCCGTTCATTATATAATGGATGTTTGTTAGCATTAGGACAACTAAAATGCAATGCAATAGTTGGAGGACGAAGTAAATAAAATTGATAGTTTGAGGACTAATTAAACAAACGGTATATAGTTTGAGGGACGTTTTAGGAAAAAAAAACTTCAAGTTTCATCATACAAGAGGGAAATTTAATTTTCGTTTGGAATGGAATCATCTAAATTGAAAGCGCATAGATGGGTCTTAACAAGAAAATTCCTATCCATAATAAATAAAATAGTAGTAAAGCCACATTACACACACACAAAGCCAAATTAAACAAAAAGAAACAGGAAAAAAGAGATTCAAGAGGGGCCTGTTAATCAGGTATATACAAAATTATACCGTCCAATTAGGGCAGCACCGTCGCGAGGGGGCCGCTCCACAAGACGTCCAGGGGCAAGGTAAGGTAACCTCTCCCACGCCCAAACCTGGAGAAGGACAAACATGCCACCTACATCTTGATTTTTCGCCTCAGAACTGTGGCATAGGTAACGGTAAAGGCTTGCTAGGCAAGCGCTACCCCAACTATACTGTCCAGCAACCTCAAAGTCCTCAAGGAGCTTCAAATAGCAAAGGTGCACATGCAATGTATTGTCTGGCACAAGAATGCCACCTATTAGGTGGAGAATGTAGCCTCGTGCCTGCTGCTCAATCTGGGCTTGTGTAGCCCCGTCTAAGACCCATCCAGGAAAGTGTTGCCGCAACCAGGCTATACTAACCTTATTCCCTTTCCTCATTTCCTCCGGGAGCTCGCACCCCGGGAGCTGTTTGACAATCTGTTCCCATGGCAAATCTGTCTTCCCAATAACAGGTCTATCATTAATCGGTGGACCAGTTATTACTTCCACGTCTTGTAGAGTAACTGTGGCTTCAGCCAAAGGGAAGTGGAAGGTGTGAGTCTCTGGGAGCCAACACTCAACCAGTGCCGTGAGCAAACCAAGGTCCAACTGCATAAATGGCATGTCTAAAAGCACACCAAAACCTGCCTGGCGAATCAAATGAATAACGGGCTGCGACAAGGGCGGCAACTTGCGTAAATTTTGTTCACTTCGATGAACAACAATGGTAGCACAATCATCTGGACGCTTCCCTGAAAAACATTGGTAAAGGTCATATAAATGAACCAAAATTGTAAATGAAAACTACAATTTTCATGTTAGATATACTTGTATGTAAAACTGGTTACTTACGTTGGCTTCCCAAACAACATGGGAGCGGTGCTGTCACTGTAACACGAGAAGTCTAGGGTCAATGGGCCCCTGGAGTAGATCACCGTGGTCCATGATATAACCTGCAATAACTGTTGTATCAGTAGGTGCAAGCAAAAGTAGCAATAGTTGTGATCTTCCAGTAAACCACTGTATTAGCAAGAACTAACAATTAGTACTTAGTTCTAAGCTTGTTATTAACAATAGGAATGAAGTAACCACTTTGCATGTCGCATGATAACATGTTTACTTATATAGTATAAAATGTGACGCCAATACAGACATTTATATTACACAACTCAAAAATTTAATGACTTTCGCAAAGCCTGTAAGCAATTACGATTGGGGGATACAACTCAAAATAAAAACATGCTTGTAACTCATATTAGTTTTAATTCTAGTTGTAGATACAAATGTCATACATATAGTACACTGCTGAAGAAAGAATCATATAATATCAAACGCTGTAAAGTAATTGCACTAGAGGTCGAGCACACTTGATAAGTGTGCAAGTTGATTTTGTTTAGAATAAGCACAAAGGGACTTATTAGTAAGTCTTTTGTGACGTCGCATTATCCTTTTGCAACATCACACTCATTGAACAATATATGAATTGCAATAACAAAAGACTGCATCATGACTAATTCCAGGTAATAAATTCAATAGCATGATAAACATACCAATCAACTGCAAATATGGTGCAGTGACCGCACACCTTGTATTGGATTGTGTGTCCAAGTGTATTTAATTAAATAGAGTGAATAAACTTTCAAAAGAATTTGGAGGACCATTTTTCTGGGGAGTCATTGTAGGTAGAATGTGTCCTTTGATAAGAAGTAAACACATGTTTATGGATAACCAACCAAATGGCAGCATTGCAAAAATGACGAACTTGAAGAATGTAGTCCAAAACTTCACAAAACAAATTAGACTTTCCTCTGAAATCAAACTTTTTTGTACATATTAAATGTGTATGATTGTGGGCGTGGTTACAAAAAGCAAGTTTCTTTTGTTATTTCTTATAGGTGGCAAATGGGCAGGGTTGGGGGGTCAAAACTAATACGGAGAGAGAGAGAGAGAGAGAGAGAGAGAGAGAGAGAGAGAGAGAGAGAGAGAGAGAGAGAGAGAGAGAGAGAGAGAGAGAGAGAGAGAGAGAGAGAGCGAGAGAACTGTTCTATTATTATCCTCTTGTTTCATATGGTGTGGTTATTTGTCCCCATGATAGAAAACAAAAACACACTAAAATACAAAACCATTCACTTATATCCTATTGTTCTCCTCTCCCACCCCTCTCCTCTCTATTGGGAATTTGGTCTGTGAAATTGGGAGGGCAAACTTTATCTCTCTCCTTCCAGCTACCAATTGGAAGTGCAGAATTGGTCCGTAAACATTCCTTCTCCCACTGGTTAAGATGAAGAAAACGAGTAGTTGAAGAAACATGGGGGACGGGAGTTGTTTGGCAAATATGTTGCAATTTCACTCTTACGTCCATAACAGTTTTTGCCTTGCACTGTTAAAAATAAATTTTAATACAGCATTTTCGGTATAAAAAAGACCATACGACTTCATTTATCGGGTGACACCAAACTGGTGCTTTGCCTTTATATACTAGAATATAGATTAGAATAGATGTTGGTTTCAGGTGATGTCAACAAGTGTTCAACTCAAGCTTACAGATTGCCCAGTCCCCATGGCATAAGGGTGTCAGGAATCATATGGTCAACATGAGCTGGCCTAAAAAAAAATGTAAACCAGGGCAATGTGATTCAACCAAGCATTGCCGAATAGCTAAAAAAGATCGAACCAGGTAATTCAATCTACAAGGAAATACTAGACATGTAACTCAATGGTATTTTAAAGTCAAAGCTTCTTCATCCCCATTCAGTTTTACCACAAAGCAGCAAAGCAGAAAGGCAGTAGTAATTATCTAAGCCGAGACTTTTGAAATTACGAAACATACGCAGATCCGATCATTTGACTAGTCATACGAGTATCTATTGTAATTATGTCAGAAGCTATGAATGGACCACACAAGTGGCCAAAATAGTTTGTACAGGAGGAAGTTGGACTGACAGGGAAACTACAAAGTATGGGCCTTGAGGTTCTGTTAAACTCATCTCAATCTGATTAGTGAAGTTTTCTAGTGGGTGAATGGACTAATGAGTCAAACTGTTCTCATTACACCAACATTACTCGGGTTTCGAGGCACATCCAATGGGGACATTAAACTGAATTGCTTAGTTTTGTTCACAGGATCTTCACAACTCATGAATATGATCATCAATATAATCTCTTAAGGCAGGTGGTTTGATATGGATCAGTGAATGGGACTCTTTGTAGTTTCCTCTGGCTTCTGCATTGTTAGCTGTAACACACAGTGTTTACATGCTTACATCTCGAACCACAATTTCCTCCTGAAATGGATTTTCATTTGGACTTTGTTATTGATTTCGGGTTGAACAGTGTGGACACAAAAAGAACTGAGCTATCTTGTCATGTTCAGCAACCAATACCCAATATATGTTGCACATAATTTTTTCGGACCTTGGAACTCTAGTTGAAACAAAAGCCTACATACAATACAATACAAGGCTACAAGACACACAGACACACACACACAGAGACCTTTGCCGCGTTCGTGCTCGTCTTATTAGCCGCGTTCTCTGTGATGGTGTGTTTGCCAGAGGTGGAGGTGGAGAGGGAGGCGGGAGGCGCCGCTGGTGGTGGTGGGTTTCGCGGTGGCGGGCGGTCGTCGCTCTCCCTTTCTCTGTACAGATACGAAAATGGGTTTGGACTTTAGAGGATTTTGGGATTTTTTAATTTTGGTTCGGAAAATATTTTCCGCGTCATGACATAGGTTGAACCTATGTCACGACATCAAAACGACGTCGTCTTATTTCTAAGAACTCATGAATTCTACAAGGACGATTTCTATCAATATTGATCATAATTTAATGATCCAAGACATTCTTCTTCTAGAAATTATTAGAAAATATATGATGTACAAATATCTTGTAAGTAAAATACATAATAGTAACTAGTCTAAATGAATTTCTAGTTCTTAAAACGGCTTCGGATACATGGAATCATATCTCATTCCATATCAACAACTCTTGCGGCATTTTGAGTAAGTTTTCTATCTATCCTACAGATATGCTAATGATCCAAGACATTCATATTGTAGAACGCAGAAAAATACAAATCATGTAAAAATTTCATATTATTTGAAAATTTATTTGTACTTGATCGGAATGAATTTATGTTTCTTAAAATAAGTTCGGATATACTGAATCAAAACCATAATATAAAACGAGTTGTAACCGGTTTTACTTTAAACGACGGCGAAGCTCTCTCCCTCTCCCATTTCCTGTACCTTTCCCATCCGATCAGAATGATCTCCGAAAACTTAGAGGCTCCGGTCAATCCAAACGCCGTCGACTGCCGCCCATCGTCAAAATTGCAATTATGTTATCTTTTCCGTTCCTTCTGCAGCTCATGGTGTCTCAAGAGGGCGTAATGGAACAAATGCCTTAACCTCTGAACAAGAAACCACGCATCGTTAAAGAAAAGTTACTTTCCATAATTGAAGAGGAATCTACTTCGGAGGATAGGAAAGAATCTCAGGTATATGACTGTTTGTTATTGTTTTTCCTCGGAACCTCCATGTTGTTCGTTATTGTTTTCCCTCTTCTTGGGTCCGCCCCTGATTATGCTCATTGAACTTCCCATATTTAACCTGAGCTATTACATTAGCAGGCACAGAAATCCTGCTGCATAGATAGAATGCAATGCAACCATTTTGGTGGTTTCTTCTTATAAATTGACTGTAACAAAAGTTGTCATGATGAAAATCAACTGGAAAAATATCCAGAACTGGATAACATACCGATGTGCTTTCCTTTAAAACAAAAAAACCCACTGATGTGCTTTATTGTACATGGCTGTGTCAAATTATCTGTTGCATGACTTGCTTGCACGTGATTTCTTCCTATACCCGGATGGATGTAGCTGTATGCATCTCTATGAATAATATCGGTTTAGACTATTCCCATTGAGTTTTGTGAAGTCTCACTTTAGCTATCAACAATTTGATGAGGGAAAGTAATTTGTTGGAAAAGTGAGGTGAGACGAAGGAAAACGAATTTTAATTTCTTGGGTGTATTCATTTTTCATGGGAATTTCGTTACAAAATTGAAGAAATAGGCAGTTGTACCATACTGCTCTGCCATTATAATACCAAAGCTTCATTGCATTTCACTGTTGTGGCAGCCACATGTCTCTACTGATGTTCCACTGGCTGAATGTGGCATGGGGATATCTAATAGGCCTACTTCCATTTTTGGTTCAAAGTCATCGGAGCCATCAATGTCAACCCTCCGGCATTACCCAACTCATCTATTTGGCAACCTTTCACAGTTTGGTCTTTCCAGCCATGTATAGGAATGCCTGTTGGTACTATTGGAACAAGTGAGTCAATTCAAAACACTACCACTGTTCTTAATGGAAACAACTCTATATAAGCTTCCCCCGTGCCTCTTCCAGATGGAAATGAGAAGGATACAGAAGGCTAAGGAGCAAGCCATCTAGATCCATGAAGACAAGGTTTGTCTACGTAACTTAAATTTCTTTTCCAACAAAATGAAAGAGAAACAAGAATTTGATGACTGGTGATCATTCTTCTGATTTGGTGTCTTCAGTCCTTTCCATTTATGTTAATAATATTCTTGTTCATGTAGAAATTGCCGCTCAAAGCTGAATGTGAAAAAGAGAGAGATGAGATATGTAAGAAGTATGACATGTTGTTTCAACATGATGAGATGGTTTTACCACAAAAGGAAAAGGATTTTGAGACACATTACAAAAAAGTGTACGTGAATAAGTTACTGGCTGAGACTTTCAGACAAGGATTATAAGTGTGACAAGGTTGGGTTGTCCGGAATTTACAAGAAGAAATTTAACCCTTCGAGACCACTTCTGGTTTCCTGCAATCTCAAGGTGATGACTTATTAAAGCAGTCAATTGAAATTCAAAAAGACAAATCCTACGTTTAACCTTGTGCACTTGCAGATGTTTTGTTTTCGAGCCTATTACTTGCTAATTTCGCATGGGAAAACTCTACTTCGTAAGGAAAGTTTCTCTAAAGTTATTCACACTAGCACCAATAAAGGAAGTATAAGAAGTTATTCACACTGGCAACAATGTGAATATGTGCAAGGAAGTATAAGAAGCATGCATGGAAAATCTCTGAAGTATTAAACATGCTGCATATGATTAAGCATGCCTAGTAGAATGCTTAAAGCATGCACTGAGAGAGCTCTCATTTAGGTTTTCTTTCTCATAGAAACTAGCAGAGGTGGTTAACTAGGGGGTTGCTTTGCACATCCAATAATTACTGGAGTACATAGTCAGAAAGTGCTGGTAGTTCAAACTTCACCAGGTATGTTTCTGACTATTTTCTGCTTTGTTTGCTTGAGGTTTTGTAATGTTTGCAATCAATTTTTTTTTGTTGTGTTTTTGGAGACTGACTAGAGAGGAGTGGTGGCAAATGGGAAAATTTGTTGACCATTTGGTGCCTCCTTGTCCCTCTCCGGTCAATTGTGCACATCTCTGTGGATCTGTTTTAATCATTTCACAAAGGTGTTGCTTGGGTGCGGAATGTGCATAGTTTATTGTAGTCATCTTGTTCCATTAAGTCATAATAACACAGAAATCAACATTGTTGGTGGTCATAAACTAAAGAACCGTTCTGAGTTGATGCTTTTGGGCAACCATTAATCTTTCTGATTCGGCCAGAAAAATATCTCCATGCAGGGTATTGCGACAAGAAAGGGGGAAAAAAAAGAAAAAAAGAAAGAGGTTTCTTTAATGTCATAAACCCTGAAAAATCAGGTAATGATATGATCAGCTGCCAATGAATGCATGTGCAACCTGTAAAGTTACTCACCTGCCTCTACATTATTGTTTTCCCGGTCGCATTGACCCAGAATCAACTAATCAGTTGTTTCCCAAGAGCAGAAATTGTTTACTGGCTTATTTCCAACACAAGTTTATATTTGATAATGCAGATTGCTCGGAATATCACGACCAATGAATCGATGAATGCAGTGCGTTATGCATATCTTTGTACTCTAGATGGGCAGTTCCGTAACCCCTATAACCGTGGGTGTAGAAAAAAACTGTGCAGATTTTCTCATTGTTGGACATACAGATAATGATGATGATGAGACTCCTGGGCCTTCTTTGCAGCAGGTTGCCCAGTAGAAATCTTCTCTATATCTGCCTCTTCGACTCAATCTAGTGTCGTACTTTCCTGGGATTCCTCTTCTCACGTGCTAGATGATACCAAGGCCATTCGGGGAATTTCAAATCATGGACATAATACTCTTTTGTTCTGTAACTGCAGTAAACATCACTTGTCCGTTTTTTACGAAACAATTAAAGTCCAGCTCTATTGCAATATACGTAGAAAGATCATTATCTCGATACATGCTGCCTGCTTCTTTGCTTCAGTTTATATCAAATTATTTTCGTGCCTGCCCCCATTCCAGGCTCATAAGCAGAAGAGAAACTGATATAGTTCTTACTGGGTTGCAACGACACACAAATTTACATGTTCTGCAAATAATATTTGCTTCCATATCATTTGTTTTATTTTACATCCATAATGGTTGAATTACAAGGGTGTACTGTGACAGCGATATTACATTGTGCTACCAATATAATGCTTCCGAGTAGAAACAACATTGGCCCTTTAGTTTGAATGAATTTATAGAACAAACGGAACCAAGGAAGTAAAATCACAAGCATAAAAATGAAATACAAACAAATGGGCCAAGGGTTGAATGACCACTACCCAAAGCAACCTTAACTTTGTTGAATCCCACTTGGCCACGTCCGATTCTTCACCGGTTTTAAGATCTCTTCAATCTCCGACAGACTTTTCTTGTCCTTCCCGAATATTTCGAGTTCTTTAGCAGCAGCCACGTTCTCTTCAACTTAAATGTAAAGTACAAACATAACTAACGTCACAATTGGTGATTTTTCAGATATCAATTGCCTATCAAATGCGTTTGGTTTCAGCAAACTGACAGTTTCACTTTTACTTTGTGTTTTCTAAAGCTCACAGCTATCTTATGAGTTTATGAAAAGTTCATAAACAGAAATAGATTCACAGATTCCTGCACACAAGACACGGCACAAGAAATCAGCAGAATATGGAAGTATCTCCCGGTAGTGTTCCAGAGAATACCTCATGAATTATAGAGCAAAAACTCGGGATAACCAGCATGGTTCATACTGCTCTTTAAGCATGTTGGTTGGCCATGGCAGGAGGTTATTTTCAAACTAAAATTGACAATAAATTTTAGTTGTAGAATATAGAGATGCCATACTTAACTCAAATATGACCAAAGTATAGTTCTAATTACCACATCATTTGCCACGACACACGAGTACCACACTTGCAAGGAAACAGAACATAAAGTTGGCATAATAAGTTTGATCTGCACATTAACAAGGTGAACCTACAATAGTAGAGGATAGCTACTTCATAATAATTTTGCAAGTTGAAACATGTGAGGTGGCTTCCTGTAAACCAGCCTAACAATGCTGATAAAATCACACCTAATAATACCGATAGATTGTAATTAAAGCATTTGTCAAAGGAGAGAGAACTATGGGAAAGAGTAGACTATAACACTTCTTGTACAAAATGTAGTTAGCAATTACTCATTGGTACAATTGTTCTTATATAATTTCTCTGTTTTGTACCCGATGATTCTAAACAACTTTTGAGGAAGAAAAACAACGTATGCTTTATAATTCTAAGTTCATAAAAGGTAGCAGATCGGAATTAAGCGTTCATGGACTTCACAATAAGGATTCTCTAAACGAGATAAGCAAGACAGTTTAGTCATAATATTGAGATGAAGAATGGTTCACATATGAAATGAACCATACACAAAATAAGTTGCAGCAGCAAGAACAATGATACATCATTACCTGTTTAATGGAGTTCATGCCAACAAGTATTGAAGAAATATCTTTAATTCAACAAGCTGTACTGCATAGCCAACTTCGATATATTTTTCCCTTTCTCTTTACAAAAGGCAGCAGGAGCTTAGCATGCAGCCTGCGAAAGAAAAGAATAAAAAATGCAGGTAATACGCACAAACAATATTTGTGAAATCGGACTGAGAAATGGCATAAAAGCAACAGGTCCTTTAAAGAAGCCCAAAAAACAAACATTTATAGGACTCTTAAAATTTGATGTGATTTGTCCAACGACACCTTCATTACTTATCTTGGCATCCTATAGCTCACTCAAGTGACCAAATAAGAGGCCAAAGCCCGTGTGTGCAAAATCGATTACAAGCACCAACCATCTGTCTCCGCACCTCAATCAACCATTCTTTTCAAGTTACCAAACCATTGTGCTAGTTCAAGATGCTTAAAGAAACAGTTCTCCTCAGGGTACACTAACGTATATTGTGCCATAATTATCCAGACGGGCGAATAAAAAGAGTAACACTACCACTAGATTATTGTATAATGCAAAGGAAGACCTTTAGTTCAGGTGAAGCTGGGTGCCACTCTGGAGGTTTGCTCTCCGTAAGAAGCCCCATTGCAAGTGGAGAAGCACTGATCACTCACACACCCTTGGTCTTTAAGTAAGGCAGTAGATCCTCCAGAGTTGAATCATTAATACCATAGTGGCAATATGACAGAATCACATTGATTGTGCCTGGTGGCACCCGATCAAAAAAATAAGTGAAAACTCCCAGAGGAAGTCCTGTAATAGCAATGAAGCGGATCTTTCCTGCTTGCTTTAGTTTTTTGGAGAGCAGGAGTAGTCTCATTGACAATCTGTTCAAGGAATAAAAAAAACCAACCAAATCTTCAATACCACTCTATAGACAATAAGCGATTAACAAAACATAAATAAATTCAAGATAGCACACAAAAATCATGAAAATAATTTAATGAATTGAAGAAAATCCAAATCAATGGCTTAACTATGAACAGATATCAGCTCAACAACTTTTGTCTCAATCACAGAGGGTCAGCCAAAGGATCCATCAATTATTCGTAGTTATCTCAGTTAAGTTCTAGGTAGTCATGCAATTTCTTATCACCCAATCCGAAGTTGTCTTAGGCCTTCCTCTAATCCTTTTACCACCTTTAATGGATAAATCACTCCTCCCAAAACGTCAAAACACATAAACTGGTCAGTCTTCAACATGACAATACCATATTACCATATCAAACAGCTTTGCCCCATCGTCTAAAAGGAAGGCTTCGATTACTGAAACCAAGTTATGACAATTCCTAAAATAGGAGCTGGACATGCAAATAAGCATCTATCAAGAGACCCCAAACCCGTTAGTATCAGAGTGACTTTGCCAACACTATTTCTGCCTTGCTTCAAAGTCAAAAAGCCAAATAATAGCAATGTTGGTGTACTATTTTGGCACAATCTCAGACTTTGGATTGAACCCTTCTTAGTTTCAATAATAGAGATCAGTTGGCTTGGCTTGGTGATGTGGCGAATTTGACAAAGCCAAAGTTGTTGTCAAGTTTGACAGCCAAGATGATTGTCATTTTCTTTCTTGCAGCAATTTTCGCTCACTGACGACATGAATTTTGACAAATAATTTTCCAAAATGACTTTGGCAGCCAATATAGTGATGGGTGGATTTGCTCTAAGAGCACCATATCCTCCGACATGCATATAACTGTAATACCGATATTACCTGGTACAAAACCTGCTTCAAGTCACTCTCTCCGCACTGAAATCAAAGCCAAAAGATAAGAATTGATCAAGGCCAAGAAAAAGAATATAAACAAAACAGCATACCTCAGTCGGATATGCCATTTCTTCAGAGGTTTATTCCCTCTTTTGAGCATCGATGAAGAGCCTCTATAAAAGCTCGTTCATGGATCACTCTGCAAAACTCAGAAGTAGTTCAATAGGTAATTCAGCAAGAGGATAAAGTTTCGTAAGCAAACCAGTCATAGGGCTACTCTCTGTTGGCATGTAACGGTGATTGGTGCTTCCGGCATAGAAATCCAGTGACATGCCAAAGGAGAGTTGCTCTGTGACTGTTTCAGCTTAATGTGTGTATGGCTTGTACAGTTGTACTCATGTAATGCTTCAAACTCATGCAAAAGGTACATATAGATAAGGTAAATGAGGCTAAAGGGTATGTGTTTTTCCAGCTTATTATTACTGAATTCTTCTGCTAGCCATGCATAGCAACAGAAGCCATTCTTTTTTAATGATGCTTATGCTGTGAAAGTATTATTCACAATTGACTTTCTTGTGCATTTGGTGGAGATTGAATGCAGGCATGCATCAGTATGATCCAATGTGCCTATAGATGGAACACCCTTCTCATTGCCAGAAGGAAATGGTTCAGAACTTCAGAATATTTTATGTCCCAAGAACATGCTATCTGATGCATATTAATTCCATTGTGCAATTATAATGGTTATCACGGTTATCAATATCAGTCCTTCAGCTCAATTGCCGGACGATGAAAGTGTTCTTTTATCGGTAAGAATGCTCTTTGATTGCACTTTTATCGATCAAAGAGCATTCTTACCTGTAAAAGAGCACTTTTATCGTCCGTCCATTGAGCTGATGATAGAATTTTCCTATCAATATATCTCAGAATTGTGTACCTCAGTAGTACTTCAGTCAATGTGCCAGCTAGTATTGTTTTTTTTCAAGAATGAACTCAAAATATTTTTTTGAAGCTGAACGGATATGGAAACTGGGGAGGATCTTTCACCCAACAGAAAATGATAGGCAAACAGAAGAAATGGATTTAACTTCTCCACTTTTTTTTCCTTCTTATTTCTAGATTTTCTTTCCGTCCATCATCTATGCACATATTCATAACCCAAAAATGGACAAAGCAAATAATTTCCATAAAAAATTTATGATAAAGATCACGGTAGTTCTATTGACATAATTTTAAGTTTGCTTGAGGTTACCATATCTTTAAGTTTTCCAATGTGACAATGCTGCAACAAAGACCACATCATGCAAAATATGCATAAGCTGACAAGTATCTATACAAGAAAGGAGAAGAAAAACGTCCAAACCTTCATATGGAAGGCAAGGAAGCCTTGCCTCTCTCAATGAGCATAAAGGAGTTACTTCAGTTTAAACATATCTGCTGCAATAATTGCATATGGGTGTTGGTTTGAAAAATCAACCAATTCAAATGAATTGGAGTAAACCAATTAAAAAATTTCCTACTAAATTGATTTTGCTAGACCCGTGAGATTTACTCCATCTTTTCATTCAACCCCTAGTTTGCTTCCCACAAAGAACAAATGGGGAAGCTGTCTTGTTTCCCTCTTTCTTCTACCTTTGACTTCCTCCAGTCTTTTGTCCTACCAAAAGAAATCTAAGCCACTCACATATGAATTATTACACTCACCTCAGCCATTGGAAATTGTGGTGATGTGTATGTCCAAATGAATGCGCTGTCAGTGCACTCATGACCAGCCTCAAACTCATCTCTGGAATCATTTCCTATTCCAATTGGGGACCTGGGATGTCCCGTTCGAAATCACCCTGCCTTTGCGGAATATATAGGAAGGCCTCGTCTAAAATATGCTGATATGGAAACATAGTTGTTAGTGGAAGACAAAATTGAAATTCGGAGTCCAACTCCAACACAAGAACAAGAAAAACACGAGGATAAAGGTGTTTCGAATTAACCTTGGAATGGTTGTCTATGGATTTCGGTGATCAAACACAACTTTGGAATCAACTTATTAGACTAATGTCTCAGGAACTGTAGTATCACTTTCACCTTCGTTGGACCAGTAAGAAGCTCTATGTTCAACCCTATCTCTTGATTCCAAAGTGTTTAGACTGTTTTATTCAGGGTGATCAGTGCTGGATGCACTAATGGCCTTTGTAACACAATATTCTCTAATGAAAGGGGTAAGATCTCACGCTAAAAAGGCATAGACCCTATGATCCCTCTTCATGCTCTCCCTTTCAATAGAATTTTGAGGGCCAACTCCTACAGGTTTCATCATGTTTTTAACTTCAATAACACGAGAAACACTTGATATTTCTGGAAACATATGTAAATAAAGCTGTTTAGAGAGGCCGTTTTCAATCCGTGCATAAAATTCAAAACACAAATCAGAACTAATCACAGAAACTGATTAAACGACTTTCGTTCTTCTTTCAATTTTATAGATCAACAATCAAACCCTTTTTCCCAGGAACCAGCCCTGAGATGACTACAGTAATTGAAATATGAATTCATATTTTATAACAAGCATTTGGAAACAACAAAAATTTTGACGCAAGGGCAGTACCGACTCCATTTGCACTGAGCCACAGTAAACACAAAAACAAGCACTTCATCCCACAATCTTAGCTGTCCAAGAAAGAGAAACCTAGTGATTGCGTACAAGTTCAAATTGAAAGGCGATTACTTCCCAATATTAGCCCTTCATTATCACTTTTGAGTAGATTCATAGACAATCGCAAACAATGCTTTGAGAAAAAAAAAACTTTGCAAGTTGACTGGCAGAAATTGTTACAAACAATCTATGTTACACAGACTCTCGTAATGGTATAAAGTACCCGTGTCGGACACTCGACACTCGAATAAGGGTGTGGGATATGTGTCTAATAAGTTTAGTACGACACTTCTATAGAAAACCTAATTGTTATTCGAGTTTATCATGTAATTATGCATAAACCTCTCTTATTATACATGAAATGTTCTATAGAACCTGGATGCACCATTTTACATAAGAAAAAACATGAAAAATAGAAAGAAATTTGAATATTTTGCCCTGTCCTGTGTCCTTGAAATGAGAAATAGTTGAATCCGACACCAAGATACATACCACACCCGCACCCGAGTACAAGTAACATAGCAAATAATAGAACTTGAGCATAGAGGCCAAAATTGTCCAGATTGATGAGATTACAGACAAATATGCAAGTTGACTCGCAGAAATTCACCGGCATAATGATTATCAAAGAAAAGTTCGCAATTTTCACGGCAAAATTCCCACAGTACAAAGCTTTCGATTCTGTAAAGTATTCACTAAGAATAGAAGCAACCTAGCTATCGGAATAGGCAGCTTGGCATAGATTGTGCATATCAAGATTATTCAGTGGTAGAAGATTGGGTTCATACCAAAATCATCACGTCGTTTTGAGACCACCTTCGGCAATTGAACAGTCACCATTGACGATGGGCTTCGAATGAGCGGCAGTTGACGTCGTTTCGATTGACTGGAGCCTCTAAGTTGCCGACCGTCGTCGGAGATGATTCTGGAGCCTCTGATCGGACGGGAAAGGTGGAGGGTAAATGGGAGAGGGTGAGAGTTTCACCGTTGACGTCGTTTCTAAGGGAAACACGAGACGAGGTTAATAAGCAAAACCGGTTACAACTCCTATTATGGTTTTGATTCAGTGTATCTAAATCTATTTTAAGAAACATAAATTCTTTCCGATCAACTACTAATCCATTCTCAAATATTGTGAAATTTCCACATGATGTGTATTTTTCTATGTTCTACGATATGAATGTCTTAGATCATTAAAATATAATTGGGATAGATAGAAAACTTACTTAGAGTCTCCCAAGAATTGTTGATATAGAAGGAATATGATTCAATGTATTCAAATCTATTTTAAGAATTAGAAATTCATTTGGATTAAGTACTATTGTGTATTTTTTTTGTGAGATATTTGTAGAGTATATGTGTTATAATAATTTCTACAAGAATAACGTCTTGGATCATTAAATTGTGGTCGATATATGTAAAAATCGTCATTGTAGTATCTCGGAGTTCTTCGAATTAAAACGACGTCGTTTTGGGTACATGACATAGGTTCAAGCTATGTCATGACGCGGAAAATAATTTCAAAGCAAAATTAAATAATTCGAAATCCTCAAAATCCATTTTCTTTCGTTCTGTACAGAGGAAGGGACAGTGACGACCACCCCCGCCAAACCCACTACCACCGGCAGCGCCTCCCGCCTCCACCTCCGGCGACGAACACACCATCACCGAGGACGCGGCGAATCTCTCTCTCTCTCTCTCTCTGCTTGTTTCAACTAGGGTTCCAAGGTCCGAAATCCTACTTGAACAGGTGAAGTGTTTGTAATTACCGGTTTTAGGATTTGAATTTGAAGTTCTTTGAACCCAGTTTTGGGGTTCAAGAAATAGGACTTCGTCGGTAGGGATTTTCTATGACTTGAAATGTTGATAGCACAGTGGTGATAGACAGACAATAAGTGAAATGCATGTTGCTCATTCTGTTTGTAGCAAATAGCAAAATTTGGTCGTATTTTCGTTTTTGTTTTTTTCCCAGGAGGAAAATAGAGTGAATATGAGTTAAACAATGAATCTGATTATGGAGTATTCAATCCACCGGGCACAATATTCCTTAGTATTCGTCTTGGAATGAATGTAGCCATCAAAGTTGGTTATATCAGATGCTAACAATCTCTCTTTGATTAAAGCCGCAAATTTACAATAAGGTAACTATTGGGACTTGGATCTGAAAATTCAGCATAGGTCATGCATTTTTACACGTTTTGAGTTCAAAACTAGGTGAAAACCCCCAACTTATGTGGTGGATTTTTGGAGATTCTGTTAGTGTTCAGTTTTTTGGAAAAGGGGTTGGAATTGGATGCAAAACCCCAATTTTGTGAACTGGATTCACCTGAATTCTGTTTATTTCTTTATTTTAGATTAAAGGATAGAAATAAGCTGGAAGTCCCAGTTCTAAAATGGGATGTCTAAATTTGTTCTTTTTTACCCTGGCTTTTCTTTGTGTGGTTTTTCCTCCTCTTAATCTGTCACGAAGTAAATATATTTCTTTAGTTAGTATTTGTTTTAGATTATAGCAGATAATGGACTACTTCATATATGATCATTCGTGATTACTTAAGCTTTATTGGGACACGTAATCCTAAAATTTGGGTTTAGAGAGGCTTGATGTCTTACAAACAGTTTATTCAGGAGGAGCATGAAGATGACATTCTGCCAATAGAAACCGAGTGCAGGCTTGATTTCTTTCGTTTGTGTAATTTGTTTTCCCTAAGTTTTGTACTTTGGATCTTGGTGTTAGCCTTTTGGTTGAAATCCACATTGGTAAACAAAAAAGAGATTAGTAGTACTTGATGAGTGTAAGGAAGTGTTTAAATAATTCTACTGAACTGTAATAATCTCTTGATCTGTAATCGTGTCTGACACAAAGCAGTAATTAATTGTAATTCAATCTGCTGTTTTTTCTTCCTTTTTCTCGTTTAGGAAGTAATAGTTTGGCTCTAGGGATTGTGTTTGCAATTCTGCTGTGGCCTGGTGTGTGGGAGTACATCCGAGTGAATCTTAATGCCCTTGTTGATGAGAGTTGAGCGTTCGACAATAGTTGCCCTTGTTTATAAGGGAATCTCAATCTGTTTAGGGGAATACCAAGAGAAGGAAGTACTGTGAATCATGCCAATGTGGCCACATCATCTCTCTTGCTTCGATGCGTGGGTGAGAAAACAATCTACCTGGCCAATTTGGTGATTTCCATTGCAAGAATTCTTGGACACAAAATGTATCAAAACCCCCCAAAATGACGTAGTTTTCGTGCAGTCACCATTGGATTATTCTGTACAAAACTGCTTACTACAGTACTTATTTACCGGCTGAATTCTCTTTCCCTGCGACTTCAGAGGTTTTTGAGCCTTTCAACTCTTAATCATCTACATTTACTTTTGTTTTTGGTTCACTTCCCTGTAATAAAAAGCCCTCAGCGGAAACATGAACTATCAAATTTTTTTATTGAACTGCTTAAAGCTAAGGGGATAACAGATGTTACTAATATATGTCTATTGAAGACCTGCAAACTGGGTTTTATCTGTGTTTGTGAATTGGATCTAACAACTGAATTGAAACAATTCCAGAATGAATAGAACAGAAGATGGTACTTGGTTTTTTGTGCAACCTTCTTATCACTATTTATATCTTTAGCTGTCTCTGATATCTAATGCTTTTTTGAAGTGATTGCAATATCTTGAATTCTCTAATGCTTACGATATTTGAAGAAAAATAATCTCACGTGAGCCAAAAATAAACATTTCTAGCTTTGGATGCAGAAGAAAATCAGCATTTATTCTCCCAAACATGTTTCTATCAAAATCCCAATATATCATCTAAAAATATTTTACTACTTATTAGATTAGTTGATACAGATGTCTGGACGCATATCTCAATATCCTAAAGTTTAAGTTTGGGAAGGTCTGACTCTTAGACATGCATATTGTACCCGACTACCTTGTTACATACTATTACATGATTTAGTACTTCACATTAGTTAGCTTTTATGAGTGCTTTCTAATTGTGGGCACATGACAGGTAGCAGAATGAGCGTTTTTTCTTGTGGAACAACGAACACATAGTAGGCTTGATTGCACAAAACCGACAAGTGATTTGGCTACATATTTTCGAAGCATTGCAGAGGAATATGCAGGGCCACTGGAACTAGGCGGTTCATGGGCTGACTGGCAATGTGCGATGAATGTTCCTGGATATGGGCACAGGGCTGTTTGAAGAGTGGGACCCGCAGTATGCAGAGAGAGAACCTAGGTTCCCTGACTTGGAAGAGCAACGCGAGTTTTTTTGGAAGAGAATGGTATACTAACTGTCACTTTATTAATGAAAGAAGAGGTATTTTTTATTTGGAGGAAGAGTAACGGTAATTAAGACTGCCCTTAGTAGCTTACAAATATACTAACTGTCACTTTTCAAAATTCTGGAAGGGGTTGCAAAGGTGATTGATAGACTTCAAAGTAATTTTTTATGGGGTGATTTATAATAGAAGAGAAAAATACATATGGTCAGTTGGGATAATGTAATATTGAGCAAGGAAAATGGTGGGTTGGGTATAAGGAAGGTTAGAGGTGTGAATGAGTCAATTGTATTTTAATGGAGGTGGAGGTTTATTGTGGAGAAAGAATCTCTATGGGAAAGGGTGGGGTGTTTTAAAACTGGGGAGAGTATGAAAGGTTGGACGCCTAGCACTAAAAGTATTCATCGTTTTTCTAGAGCTACCAATTCACCGGAATCTCAGTTTATCAGGACCATTCATTTTTTTTTTTTAACGGCCAAGATAGCTCCTTGCTTACTAGGACTGTTCATTTTTTGTTAACAGTCCTGATTCTGGTGAATTTACGTAGACGTAAACCTACACTGAATTAATAAGGGGAATCTCAGTACTCACAGCGAGACTCTAATTCTTGTGGGATTGTTGGTCTTTGATAAATTTTCCACTTTTCAAGCCTTAATTATCGTGGTTTTATGGCTTAGATCAATAATTTAGAGAATTTTCTAATCCGTGTCAATGAACTGTAAATGTGCTTCTTAGTTCTTACTGCTCTTGAATTGAAGTTTGGAGGGTTGTATGGAAGTGAACATAATTGAGGAAACATAGTTGTTTGTTGACTCTAATTCTTTTTTGTTTGTTGACCTCGAGTTCTTGCGGTTTTGTTGGTCTTTGTCAAAATTTCCTATCAGTTTTTGTTGTTTCTTTATCGTGGTGTTTTGGTTTACATTCATGAAATAGAGAATTTTCTGTTGACTAAGCTGATTTTTCGTTTTTGTTATTTTTCCCATATGCATCTTTAGGACTCGAAATATGAAATTGATACAGCTTGGTAGGTTTCATGGACTCAAAATACAGCTGGGTAGCTTTTTCCTTTTTGAAACAGCTACACAATTTTTTACATTTGCGTTTTTGGGAAAGATTACAATGGGCGAGGGTGCCTAGGCCAGCATACGCTCACCCCATTTTTTTTATTTTGCGTTTTTGGCAAAGATGTTTTTTGGTTTGATGGTCCGGGGTGTCAGGATGCTGAAGAGAAGTACTTTGATGATGTTTAGCTTGAACTGGTAGCATCCTAATCTTTCTGTTACAATACATTTCAGTTTCTGAAGTTCTCTAAGAGAGTGATACCAATTTTTGCTGCAAGTGGGAGCCTTTTGCTCTTGGTACAATCTTTTTTCGGTGAAAGTTGGTTGGCTTCGTAATGAATTTGTTTTTCCCATTTGGCTTCAAATATGCATTTAGATTATGAATAAAACTCTCTAGGATTGGTTCTGATTCTTCATTTACATCATTAGAGGAATTCCTGTGACAAGTTGGAAGGCAGTGAAGAAGTAGAGGGCTATGCCCAAAGTAGGGTTGGATTTTGTTGAAATGATCTCATTATTCTCATATATGGTGTGCTTATGCCAAATCCAGTATGGTGGCTATTCCATTTGGGTAAACAGTCTAATGTGTAGAGAAGCTGGCAAGCTGCTACTGTTGCATCCTTTTGGGGAATGCTTATTTTTTGTCAATTAAACAGTGATCTTGAAACTGTTCTCTAAGCTGATTTTTGGTTTTTGTGATATTTCAACATATGCATGTTTGGGACTCGTATATGAAATTGATGCAGATCGGTAGGTTTCATGGACTCAAAATATGAAACCGAAACCGGTTTTGCCTTTTTGAAACAGCTACACAATTTTTTTTTAATTTTGTTGAGGTTAAATTACGCCGCATGCAACGCGGCGGGCAATAACTGGATTAGCGATAAATAAGTCCAAGCATTTAAATTGGTCCAAATAATTGGTTAAAAAAAAAAACCAAAGCAATCCCGGCTATGGCATTGTCAATGGGAAGTCAATTTTTTTTTTTCAAACTTTAGCTTAAGATGAACGGAGAGCCTTATCAATCTTTTTTTTTAAGCTACTCTAGATAGTCAAGTAATAAGCTAGACTAAACAAATTGAAGTTTGAAGATAATTTTTTAATAGTTTAAATTTTTCAACCAAATTTTAATAATAATTGCTGCTCAGCTCCTTCGGTCTATTCATTAGTCCTAAAATTGTAGAAGTACCAGCATAAATTAGTAGCTGTCCGACGTGAGCAAGGGCGGCATAATTGGGTTTGGGAGATTTGATAACAACCAAAACCAATGGAATTTACTTGGACAACAGAGCTGTTTGTGTGATCTTTGCCGTCCAAAGATGAACGATTGAGACGTAGACAACAAAGAAGCCTGGTCCAACCAATGACTGCGGGTTTTCTTCATCTTTTACATAATTGGGTTTTGGTGATTTGATTTTGGCAAGATTTGAGAACCATTGACCATATCCAGCCGTGGAAAAATTTCAGAGAGTATTTCTTCATCTGACAACAAATTGTACTTACTATTTCATATCCAGCCGTTTCAAGCCAAGACGAAGAGGAGCTATGGGAGGTAGCCAATCCATTGAAGCAAGGGCATCGACGTACCATCTGCCCATCGAAATAACGACTGACATCTTATTGAGGTTGCCAATGAAATCCCTGTTGCGATGCAAATCCGTATGCAAAAACTGGTATGATCTGATCAAAACCCCTTATTTTATTGCCAAACATCTTCAAACCCAGTTAGCTCTCAATCCCACCTGTGTCCTAGTAACCCCTAGAAATTATGAAACCCAAAAACATGACATGTCTTTAATTTACAGTGATGGGTCAAATAGAATTGGCAATATCAATCTCGATTTCCCATTTCTGAATTGGGGTTGGGACTATACTGGGAAAAAATATTTCCAGGTTGTGGGTATATGTAATGGTTTGGTTTGCATACGTCTGTCTCCCTTTGGATTTCCCCTGATGCTATGCAATCCCTCCACTAGACAGTTTCGAGAAATTCCGAATTTCGAATGGCAAAGGCTGGATGAGATGGAATGCACTTCTTTTGTAAAAACTGAGCAGGTCAGTTTTGGGTTTGGTTTTCATTCCAGTGTTAATGACTACAAGTTGATTAGGATTGTGCTTTATTCTAGTCCCATCGAGGAAGCCATTATCCGAGCTCATTTGTACGTGATGAGCTCTGATAAATGGAGAGAAATCGATGTCAATAAGGTTTCGGTGTTCTTTGGGGAGATGAATAACTACGGAGGGTTTGGTAGCTTCGTGAAAATTAATGAATCTTCTGCTTCAGCAGTCTTGAACGGAGTTTTTTATTGGCGGGCATTATTAAACACAACTTATGAAGCTATCGTTATGTCCTTTAACATGGGTGATGAGGTGTTCAAAAGAATAGGATTACCGCCAGACTTGGATAAGGAATGTAAAACTTCCGTGATAATTACAGTATTGAAGGATAAACTTGCTTTGGTTATTTTTCCTGGTGACGAATTATGTGACGTGTGGGTGTTGAATGAAGACCAGAGTTCTTGGAGTAAACAACTTAAAGTTGGATCTTCTCCCAGAATTAAACGGATTAGAGGTCGTGTGGAAGGGGTCATGTATGATAGAATGCAGCTGCAAAGGTATGATAGAATTACACCGGTGGGAGGTGCGAAAAATGGCGAATTGGCAATGACAATCCATAGAAAAAGTGGTGATTTAGAGCTCGTATTCTACGATCTTGAAACTTGGAAAAGGACGGATTTTTATTTTGGTCAGATCCCATTTTGTTCTAATAATTACTTGTATGTGGAGACCTTGCTTCCAGTCATGCACACCAACAAAGCGTTGAATTTTTTGAACTAACTCTGGTGGGAGCTCATGTTTTGAATGCTTTTTCTGTTCATGCTTGTTTAAAATGTGATGAAATCATAGTGAAAGACACAAAGAATCTAGCGAGTCCAACCTTGCTTGGATCGTTCTGAGAGCTAAGACACCTAGAATCTTGTTCATGCTAAGTTTAAGTACCCATATCGCGTTATTTGTACATGGGGACTCTACTTCCAGTCGTGAAAATGAAGTCATTGTAGTCCTTAACTGGGAGAAACAAAGGGTATAAATGCAGCAGTGAATTCATGTAAGAGGTTCCTGCGCCCTCGAAGCAGTCCTTTTATATATTCATGTTTCGTATGCCTTAGTTTCTATCATCATGTATTCATGTGTCTCATCTATGAGCCTCAAAGTGTTTTTTTTCCCCTTAAGTTGATTTATGAATGGGTGGAGGATTTTAAATATTCATGTGAATATGTGATATAGTTTCTATTTCAATGACTGATGAAGGGTAACTTTGAAGGGGAACTTACTTGCAGTAACCTTTTTGAAGGTTCTATTGCTCTTAAAACATCATTGAACCTTTTTTCTTTTATTTATTTATTTATTTTTATTTTTGACATTTGAAGGTTTTGTTGGAGATACTCAACTTGTTTATTAAACGAGCAGAAAAATCGAGCTTGAACTCGGCTCGGCTGTAAACGAGCCAATTCCGATTTATTTACTAAACAAGCCTCGACAAATGAGTCGAGCCGAGCCGAGCTTTGGAGTGTAAACCTTAACTCCTATATTAAATGAGTCCAAAACTCAAGCTCGCAAAAGATGATGATTTCACTAGCGTCGAAGGGACTGAATAGCTGCAGTATGCCACAAATAATCGGTGGTGTATCGCACTACTTAAGTTATACTCACTGTTACAACTTACAAGCTATAGGAAATAAGAGCTGAAGTTAAACCTTCTGAAATTGAGGCAATGCTTAGTTTTGTCTCATGCTTTCTCATTTAAAACAGAAGAAGGCATTTTTTAGTTTGTAAATTTCTTTGATTGCTATTCTACCCCTTCCTCAACGAATAGGGGATTATTTTTCAAAGGCCATAACCCTATATCACACAGTTCTTCTTTGTACCATTGGTGTTACACTTCGTGCTATGCATGAAATCACGTGTTCAGTGGTATATTTTTTTATAGGTTCTTGCAGTTTAATTTAAGGGAATTGATATTGGCGCTTTCCCATTTTAATATTGACATTTTTTTTTTGTCTCTATTAGGTGAAGCTACTAAACCACCATTGTACTTTATATTACATTTCCTCTTTCTTCATAATTACAAGGGTGTTTAGTAACTTTGTCTTATAGAGACAAAAAAGGGAGTGCCAATATAAAAATGGGGAGTGTCAATATCAATTCCCTAACTTAAAAGCGAATGTTATTTGTTTTACCTTTGATATTGGGAAGCTAAGTTTGGGCTGTTTTAACCATAGTTTTATACCATCTTTGTGAAATTATTTTAACTGAGGACTTTGAGAAAGCTCAAAGAGCTTATCGGCTTAAACCAAGTTTTCCAAGGCAATGCTATGTCTTATCGTTGAAATAAATCATGAAAAATATTATGAACATGTTAGTTATATCTTAGAGGTAGGGATGGCAATGGGTCGGAGCGGGGCCGGATTTTCCTTACCCCGAACCCGAACTCCGAATGGGTTATCTACCTCCAAACCCGCTCCGATCCTCGACGGAGGATTTTTCAAGATCCCCAAACCCGCCCCTTACGGGTATCAAATTACCCGATTAGCTCCGAAAACCCGAAAACACAACCTACTGTAGCTGCTTGTATAATAGATGGCTTACAATAGAAAAGGAGCAATTCTAGCAATATTCTGGTCATACAACAGATATAAGAGGAATTCTAGCAATAAAAGGAGAGCAATATCAAGACACAAACCAAGCAGTGCACTAGTTTTCTTACAAAATAAAGCTCAGAGATTTATCTTAATAACTTATAATAACAACCATTAGTCTCCAGTCGGCAGCTTACAACAAGCAGTGCACTAGTTTTCCATAAATTAGTCTTAATTACAAAAAGTTGCTTTCACTTCTCATCAACAAAAATAAAAAAATCCTTGTCAAGCACAAAAAAAAATCCTCTTTTCCATATGTCATTCCACAATCTGCAATGAAAAAAACAAAGTAGAATCATTGCCTATGAAAATATATGAAAGGGATGAAGCATGTAAAATACAAATTCTCACACTATCAGACATCAACACTTGTCACTGAGGAGGGGCAGTCATCATCCGCATCATCATTGATTGTTCCAAAATATTGAGTTGCCAATGTTGGCTCACTTTAAAATGAGAAACAAAAAAAATGTAATCTATGGGAAGCTAACAATATTGCAGCATCCATATTACCAACATTATGTATAGATGTATGCATTAAATATGCTGAAAGAATACTACAAGAATGAATTGGATAAGTCCCACTGCATACATGTAATATTGTGTAACACAAACTTTCATCTAAAGACTTTCGATTGACCAAAAGAAGCTTGGTATTGGAATCATAATAACTTCCAGAAAAGAAGGCCAATCATAAGTTGAATGAAGATTGATTAAGGGGTAAGGACCATTAATCAATTCTGTTGTAAAAGCTAAACCTATAAGAGTGAATGGCACTCTGTTTACTTTGAAAGGAAACTAGGAAGGCCAAGGTATACCCAAAAATAAAGGAACTGTGTCAGTGGTACATAAGTAGGTAAACACCAATAGCTAACAATCAAATATTATGACATTGTATGGGGAAAAAAAACAGTCAAAGACATAATAAATTGAAAAGTTAGATAATTACCTTCACGTTCAAGAGCAGTCAACCAACTTTGTGCACACATCAATGCTTCTAAAGTCTTTGGATGAAGCCTATTGCAATTTGGATTAAGTACTCTTCCACTAGTACTAAAGGCAGACTCCGATGCAACAGTAGATACCGGTATGGCTAATGCATCCTTGGCTATGGCCTGCAAAACAGGGTACTTCAAACCACTAGACTTCCACCACGCCAATATATTGAAGACCGGACGCCTTGGTAACACTTCCTCTTCCAAATAAAGATCTAATTCAGATTTCGCATGTGATGTTTTAACTTTCTTTCTACTAGACACAAACTTGTCAAAATCAGAAAGGTCATCTTCCTCAACACTAGAGACCACCTTGCTTGAAGACTCGCCATCACCTTTACTCAATCTACCATCATACTCCGTAAACAAGTCACAACAAAGTTTTAGGACTGCCTCAATCTTCCATTTTGAATCCCTCCCAAAAATTTTAGTGAAATAATAATCTATCAAAACCAACTTGTATCGTGGATCTAACACAGCTGCAACACCCAAAATCCCATGAATATCTTCCCAGTACTTAATCATATTTCTCTTCCATTCTCCATGCCATATTTTGCACCATAACATTATCACACAAGACCCATTCAGATAATGCAATTTTAATCTCACAAACCTTTGCAAAAAACAGATTGGCAGTTGGATACTTAGTCCCACTAAACAACTCTGTGACACTATAAAATACCTTCAATCTCCCACATATATCAATAGCTAAAGTCCAATCATTTTCTGTTGGTATTTGTAATGAGAGTCACGGTGTTTCAAACGAGAGAAAGCATCCTTGTACTCTATTGTTGTTTGAAGCATTAAATAGGTAGAGTTCCACCTTGTTGGACAGTCAAGTGGCAACTTTTTTGAAAAGGGAATGCCTAATTGGCGGATAGTTTCTTCAAATTTTTCCTCCCTCTTTGGTGTTGCAGTCCAAAACACAACACTATCTCTAATTTTCTCAATGGCTTCCTTAATTACCTCCAACCCATCTTTCACAATCAAGTTCAAAATATGGGCAGCACATCGCACATGGAACAAAGTCCCACTTCAAGGCATACAATTGGGATTAAATTTTTCCAAGAGAAGGGGAATCATCGCATCATTGGTACAGCAATTATCAACGGTAATAGTAGAAAGCTTCCTATCAATGTTCCAATCTAAAAAAATATCCATCAAAGCATCACACAACACTTGTGCCGTGTGTGGGCATGGCACATAAACAAACCTATATAGAAGAAATATGACAATTAACAAATATAGTAGCAACTAACAAGCACTTTCTTTTCATGAATAATTAAATAACAAAAATGACAAACATAATAATGTTTAAAAGTTACCTTAGGATGCGGGTTTGCAAATTACAAGAATCGTCAATAAAGTGCAATGTGATAACCATGTACCCTCTTTTCTTGTTGCTTGCTGTCCACATATCCGTCGTCACAGCAACTCTACCTTGATTTTTGTCAATAGCTTTCATTGTTTTTGCCTTCTCAACATCATATATTTTTAAAATGTCACTTTTGATGGTGTTATGAGAAACCATTATAAATGCAGGTTGAAGGGATTGGACAAATCTCCAAAACCCAATGTGGTTAACTAAGGACAAAGGGTATTCATGCATTATGATCATACAAGCTAGCTCTCTCCTAGCATAATTTTGGTCAAAGACGTAAGTTTCAAGTTTCTTTTTCCCCTCCCCCTTCAAAAAATTTGATGTCAAAACCTTTTGCCTCAAATCAGCCACTCTCCTTCTGGGACAAATTTCATAGTGATCACTCAAATGTGAAGTTCCACTATTAGATCCCCCTACAAGTTTTTTACTACAATACATACAAGCAGCCTTCTCCGCTCCATTAACACTTACCTTGTCAAAATGTTGCCACACAGCACTTCGCAATTTAGCTTTTGACTATCTTACTTCACCAGGTAAAAGGGTCACAACACCTTCTATTTCTACCACATCGCTCTCAACAGGTGGCGATGGCGGCCTCAGCACATCATTTGATCCATTAGTGGAATCCATCGGAGTAGCACTAGAATCAACTTCAACTGCCAACATTTTCTTGCGTGCCATATTAAGAAGATATACCAATAAAGACAAAGATCATTTGAAAGAAACCTTAAAAAAAAAAAATTACACACCAAATCCCAAGACACTAGGAAACTGTAAAGATTTTTATATGCATTTAACTATGTGGGTTTTTTTTTCAACTTCAACAACTAAGTAAACAACTATTTCTAAAGTGGGCTACTAAAGCAAGAAAAAATAATTGATTCTAAAGCAATGTGAGAAGTTGTATAAAATAAACAATGTATGGTGCAAGAAAACATGTTGCCAAATGGGTTTCTTTAACACTGTCTAGTGCAAGAAAGAACGAGATTTGAGAATAATGAGACAAATAAACGACAATAATGAGATAAATAAACAAATGGGTGATTTTAGAGTGTGAAAGGGACAATGAACAAACAAATAGTAAAAAAATCTGTATGTAATGGTCTATATAGGTGTATATTAGTATATATGTACACACACATACAGAGAGAGAGAGAGAGAGAGAGAGAGAGAGAGAGAGATCAGTGAAAAGGGAGAGAGATATTTACCTCTGATGGAGGAAAAATCGGTAGGTGAGATGGTGACTCGCTGCTGAGTCGATCAACTCGATCTCAATTGCCTGGAGTTGAGGCTTGAAAGAACGTGAAAAGCAAAGTGGTGGACTGGTGGGTGGGGTAAAGTAAAGTGTGAACCCTATCTGACTGTCTCTTCCTTTATATATGGTGGGGTTAATTGTAATTTGTGTATCTTTCGGGTGAAACTGTAAAAAATAGTATAACTATATATTTCGGGTTTCGGGGTGAATGTTTACAAAATCGAATCCAAACCCGAATGCGAAAAAAATTAAATTTCTCCTCCGAATCCGATCCAAACTCCGAATTTTAGAATGGAGATCTGCTCCGATCGGATCGGGTGCGGGGCGGAGGCGGATCAGATTGGTCCTAAATGCCATCCCTACTTAGAGGGTGTGTTCATTTTTGCAATGGGTATCTTCGCGAACTTAGTACTTTTCTCCCTACTAGTTGTAGAGGGGTATAGATCTAATTCCTATGAATAATTATCATGTACAACAATTAATCTCTAACATTAGTCTAATACACTAATATAGTGTGTGGAGCCCACACACACTTCACACCTTGTGAGTGTGTTGAAGCCACGTTGGAGACTAATTGTTGTACCTCAATCGTTTTTGAATTCCTATTCATAACTTGAAAAAAGGAAGACATGTTTGGCCGCCAAAATGATCTTGTTCGGACATGTCATACTCGTGAAATTCCATACGAAGCAATAAGTCGAGGTGCATACAATACAAGCTGGTCCGAATATCCTTTTATAGAAGCGGGAAAAAACCCGAAGCAATCGTAGCTTTGGTATTGTCAATGTGAAGTCCTATTTATTTATTGATTTTTGATTTTGTATTTTTTAATTTTTTTTAACTTCAGCACGTATTTGAATTGCAAAATCAATAAAGATCTATCATCTCAATATTTTAACTTAAACGAAGAGCATTATCAAACTTTTTCTTCAAGCTGGTTAGTCGTGTGGTAAGCTAGACTAAACAAACTGAAGTTTGAAGATATTTTTTGAACACATTAAATTTTCAAGCTAAATTATAATAATAATTTTTGCTTAGCTCTTTCGCCCTATTTATTAGTCCTAAAATTGTACTCCATCCGTCCCTTTTAAATATGTTGCTTCGTAAATCCAACTTATTCAAAAAGACCAAGGGTATTTCGGGTGAAGGGCTGGTGGCAACAGGGGGAGAGGAACGTGGTAGAAAACTGAAAAGGGGAAGAACAGAGTGCGTGGGAAGTCGAAGTCAAGGGGCAAGACTCCCGAGCCAAAGGAGTTTAAGTGTTACAAGTGTCACAAAACTGGACACTTCAAGAAAGACTATCCATACAGGAAGAAGAATGAGGGGAAGGGAACCTGGAAGAAAGCTGGACCATCGAAATTTGCAAACGTTGTGGAGGAGTCATCGGATGATTGTGATGGTGATATGTTGTGGGTTTCAACAGACGCAAAGCACGGGACAGACTCTTGGATTCTGAACTCAGCATGTTCTTTTCACATGTCGCCTAACAGGGAGTGGTTCGACACGTACAGGTCAGTGGATTGTGGTACTATTCTAATGGGTAATGATGCAACATATAAAGTCATTGGAATAGGCACAATGAAAATTAGGATGTCTGATGGTGTTTTGAGAACCCTTGGTGATGTTAGGCATGTTCCAGGTTTAAGGAAGAATCTGATTTCTTTGGGAACCTTAGACTCCAATGGTTATGAGTATAAAGTAGGTGGTGGAGTCATGAGGGTAACGAAGGGTGCTTTGGTGATTATGAAAGCCTCTAAGGTTGGAGGGAATATCTATCGTTTGATAGGGAGTACAATTGTAGGTGGAGCTGCTGCCACTACAGCTGAAGATACTGATGATACCTTGTTGTGGCATATGCGATTGGGGCATATGGAGGAACGTGGGATGCTAGAATTACATAAAAGGAAGCTGTTGAAAGGGGTGAAATCGTGCAAACTTGATTTCTGCAAGTTCTGTGTTCTGGAAAAATAGTGTAAGGTGCAATTCAGGCGTGTAGTGAACAAAACTAAGGGGATACTTGACTACGTCCATTCTGATGTTTGGGGGCCAGTGAGTGTAACTTTGAAAGTGGGATCTCTGTATTTCGTGACCTTTATTGATGATTTTTCGAGAAAAGTTTGGGTGTACTTCATGCGGCACAAGTCTGAGGTTTTTGACAAATTCAGAGTGTGGAAAGCTGAAGTGGAAAATCAAACAGGGAGACGAATTAAGCGCCTCAAAACAGACAATGGGAAAGAGTACGAGTATGGGCCTTTTCTGAAGTTTTGTGAGGAGCATGGGATTCAGCGGCACTGGACTGTTAGGAAAACACCACAGTAGAATGGGGTGACAGAGAGAATGAACAGAACTATAACAGAGAGGACACGGTGTTTCAGGTTGAATGTAGGACTTCCAAGAAATTTCTGGGCTGAAGCAGTGAGTATGGCAATTTTTATTATAAACAGGTCATCGAGTACTGCTCTAGATAGTAAGGTAGCGCAGGAGGTGTGGACAGAGAAAGAGGTAGATTACTCAGGTATGAAGATCTTTAGTTGTCCAGCCTATGTACATGTTCCAGGTGATGAGAGGTCAAAGCTTGATGCAAAGTCCAAACAATGCATCTTTCTTGGGTATGAGAAAAGTGTGAAGGGGTACAAGCTGTGGGATCCGGAATAAAAAAAAAGTGGTAATCAGTAGAGATGTGGTATTTGATGAAGCTTCTATGGTCAAAACACATCAGGGGGTTCAAAAAACCGAGGCTGGAGAGGTCACCAGCAAACAACAGCAGGATGTACAGATTGAGCTAGAAAGTTGTGACACTGGCAATCCACCACCGGTGAGACAGGTTGAGCAGCAGCAGCAGCAACAGGAAAACATAGCTATAGGGAGACCCAGACGCACTATCAAACCACCAGAGAGGTATGGGTTGGAGGATAAGGCTTCATATGCACTGTCAACCACTAGTGGGGATCCGTCTACTTTTTAGGATGCTGTCATTAGTCCTGAAAGGCACAGATGGATGGAAGCCATGGTGGAGGAGATTGAATCATTGAAAAAGAATAAGACTTGGGAGTTGATAGAATTGCCCAAGGGAAAGAAGATAGTGGGTTGCAAATGGGTATATAGGAAGAAAGAGGTTGTGTCAGAAAAGGAAAGGGAGAGGTTCAAGGCTCGATTAGTTGCAAAAGGGTACTCACAGAGAAAAGGAATTGAATATGATGAGGTATTTTCTCCAGTGGTGAGGCATACTTCAATCAGGATTATTTTGGCATTGGTGGCTACCTATGATCTGGAGTTAGAACAGCTGGATGTGAAAACAGCTTTTCTCCATGATGATTTGGAGGAAGTTATATTCATGGAGTAGCCTGAGGGGTTCAAGCAGCCAGAGACTGAGCACCTGGTCTGTAGGTTGAAAAAGTTGTTATATGGGCTGAAGCAGTCTCCGAGACAATGGTATAAGAGGTTTGATTCGTTCATGATCCGTATTGGGTTCACCCATTGTGAGTATGATTGTTGCATTTATGTTAAGAGTCTTGATGATGGTTCCTATATTTTTCTATTACTTTATGTGGATGATATGCTTATTGCTGCGAAAAGTATGGTTGAAGTCAACAGGTTAAAGGCCTTGTTGGGAAATGAGTTTGACATGAAAGATTTGGGTGCTGTTAGAAAAATACTTGGGATGGAGATTTGCAGGGATAGGTTAGCTGGTAAGCTGTGGTTGTCCCATAAAGATTACGTGGGAAAAGTGTTGGAGAGGTTTAGTATGGCAAATGCCAAACAAGTCAGCACTCCATTAGCGGATCATTTCAGGTTGTCTACAGCGCAGTGTCCGGAATCAGCTGATGACGTTCAGGATATGTCAAGCATGCCTTATGCGAGTGCAGTTGGTTGCTTGATGTATGCAATGGTATGTACAAGACCTGATTGAGCACATGTAGTCAGCACAATGAGCAAGTACATGGCAAATCCAAGCAGAGAGCACTAGAAAGCGGTCAAGTGGATATTTAGATACTTGAGAGGTACTGCAGACCATGGGATTATGTTTGCTAGGCAACAGGATCAGATTTCAGTTGTGGGGTATGTAGATGCGGATTATGCTGGAGGGTTGGATGACAGGAGGTCTACGACAGGGTATGTGTTTACTTTGGTGGGTGGACCAATTTGTTGGAGATCCATGGTACAACCTCTAGTGGCTCTATCTACTACTGAATCTGATTACATGGCAGTGACTGAGGCTGGGAAATAAGCGATGTGATTAAAGGTTTTTGTGAGAGAGTTGGGCATAGATCAAGGTGGAGTGCAGCTGTATTGTGATAGTCAAAGTGTCATTTATTTGGCAAAGCATCAAGTGTATCATGTGCAGACCAAGCATATTGACGTGAGATTTCACAAGGTGAGAGAGTTAATTGCTATGGGTGATGTGGTGTGGGAAAAGGTGCACACTTCTGAGATTGCAGCTGACATGTTAACAAAGACTGTGACTGCGGACAAGTTCAAGCATTGCTTGGACTTGGTTAATGTCTCCAGGTGCTAGAAAGAAGGTGTCCTCCCAAAACTTGTTGGATCGATATGGTTATCTTCTGAATGGGGGAGGATATTCGCCAAGGTGGAGATTGTTGGAACTTGTGGCTCATATGGTGTGTATAAGAGGCACTAAGAAGTTCCCGGTATCGATAAACAAGTTGGGAGGCTTTTTGATGGTGTTGGTATCGATACATGAGTTTCCCTGTATCGATACCGAGACATCAATAGGGAATAGAATGTTCGGGTACCGAGTGGCTTAAAACAGTCGGTGAACGGTGTTACAAGAGCATTATAAGTATTCAAGCTATAATGTTGAGTTAGGGTTGGAATAGGAGTAGCAGCCACTTATAAATACTCTATATTGTAAAACCCTATGTGTGAGATCATCAATAAACGACTATTCTATGTGCTCCCGTGGACGTACCCGGTTTTGGGGAACCACGTATATCTCTGTGTCAACTCTTTTACTGTTTATACTCCTATATCGTGTGTGTGTGTGTGATTCGATCCTAACATGTCGTAAGATGGAGATCAGTGAAGCTTCCAACAAGCTCCCCACATTCAATTTTGTGAAGGAACGATTGCACTTTGTGATTGTTGCTACTCTGGAAGTCGTTTTCTGTTCCTCAAGTTTCAAATTTGTGAAAAATCGGCCAAAACAACAAGCACATGAAGGGTGAATAATCAAGAAAGAGAAGAATAAAAAAACACAAGAAATTTTACGTGATTTTCCAATTGTGAAAGTTGGGTGACTCAAACCATGCAGTTTCCACTACGTATCGAATTGAGAATTGCTATAGTCACACTGTGTGATCAGCATAGCAACCCCAATGCACATGGGGGGAGACCAATGCTGACCAAGTGATCGTGTTGTTTTCGTACCAAAAATAATTAATAAAATGAAACAATTACTACTACTCAAAGAATAGTGGTAAATATTCCGAGTATCGCTCCTCAGGGATTAAAAGGCTAAGTCGCAAGATTTCAATTGATTTCTAAATTAATTCGATAAAAAAGAGAGTTTGATTTTGGTTTGATTTCCTAAAATTATGAAAGCTAGATTACAATTAAACAATTAAAAAGTGAAGAGATTCGATGAGAGAAAATTCTAGGGTTTCGAATCCACTTGTCCCTTCATAACCTAGATTTATTGCAATTGGAGATTTCTTATTCGGATTCACCAGACAACGTTCGGGTTCGCGGGCCCTTATGAAGTCTCCTAAAAATACTTGTGAATCATCAAGCGGCATAGATTATCTCCGCCTAGCACGAATCGTCTTACTAGTACGATCCATCTCTATGGCACGGACCGTCTAATAGCACGACACGTCTTACGATAGTATAATCTGTCACAGTCAATTACCACAAATTCAATTAAAACCTTTCTGTGAAAAAGTATTTGAAACTGCGGATATCAAACACATAATTATATGGGAAAAATTAAATCAATTTCATAGACATGAAATTATCTAGTTCACACAATCGAATCCGAAAAATTAATCCAGTAAAAACAAGAAAATCTACGTTACTCGGAGTACAAGCTTCATCTACGCCTTAGATTAGGGGTTTAGCCAGACATCGTCGTGGAACTCATTTCTCTTATTTGTTGCTGTCTAGCCGTCCTTGGGAAGGATGGTTAAATAGAACAAGGCTCTCGGTAGAATGATGCACTTTTGTTCTCCAACGCTATGTGTGTGTTTACATCTAAAATCAACCAATCCAATGATTAATTGACACGTAATCAAGAGTGCCAAACGTTGGCAATTACTCGTCGATACAGACACACTGGATTAAAAGAACATATTTGAGTAAATACGATGTCGTATCGTGTTCAAAATATAAAAACGGTTATTAGCAGTTACGAACCATCATTGAAAAGAATTGACCTCAAAGCTATGGGATTAACTGTGAAGTATATAAGTTCTACGTGCGAACTTGAGGAACAAGGCAAATTGGCAGTTATAACACGTGGAATACTTATAGAAAGGCAGTTATTCATCTCAACGCTTAATCATTTGAATTTGTTTAAACAACTGTACAGATTCAAAATCAAAGCTTTTAGAGGAAGATTTCAGAAGAATTCAAATTCAGACGTAGAGGAAGGAGCAACTGCCAACTCTAGGAGTGGAAGTTAGAGTTCGAAGCAAGCTGATGTTCAAATTCATTGAGCGGGAAGTTCGAATCACAAGCAGCATCTATAAATAGAAGAATTCAAAGAGTAAAAGCCCCCGGACAAATCTTCAACAAACAGCTATCAAAAAACTGATGCTTGGTTTGTTCATTGGCAAAGTAGTTTAGGATTTCGAACTCAGTTCGAAGTAGATTAGGAAGTAGATTAGGATTTAGACTAGGATTAAACTCGATTGTTCTTATAACAATCACCCCTATCCCGATTGTTTTCGCAACAATCACCTGTTCGAAGTTCTGTATTTGAAGTTGGAGACAATTTCGAAGTAAGTTTATCTTTGATTCATTAATCGAAGTGTCTTGTTTCTTTGTTGTTCTTCGATTTCCTAAGTTTGTTGGTTTACATTTCTTCACTTGTTGAAAAAATCCTCTTAATTGAGGTAATTGAACCAATAAAACACAATCGCCTGATTAGATTTGGTTTTTCCAAAGTTAATCTGAGGGAGGAGATTTAAACTCTCTCTGGCACGCTCGCACACAATTATTTTCCATTTGCAAAGAAGTAAAAGAACCAAACAGTGTGACTACTGGTGATTACGTGGTCTCTCCTTTCCCAAGGCTACTGCCTTCTCCTTTTATAACACCGCACCACGTTTCCTCCGTCCCCCAGTCGGTTGCTGTCCATGTTTTTTTTATTACCCACGTGTATTCTGCAGCCCTAGCCGACCCTACTGCCAACTCATTAACTTGGGCCCCCACCACTTCTTTTAATTTGCTTCTCATGACCATGTAAGAAAATTGTTGGCCCATGACCCATCCTCATGCATGTGTTATTGAACCCAATTTGTTGGCTAACCCATTACCACGTACAAATCCTCCAAAGTCCAAACTTCCATTACATGGTAAAATGATTGGGTGCTTCAAGTCGTGGTTTCCTATTATAAGCTCTGTCCCGCAATTAATTTGATCACAGGTTTCGCTTTGAAAATAAAATCCAATCTTTGTGCTCTTTGTAGCAAACCCTCCAAACACCTGCAAAATCACACAAACAATGCATTATACTCCAAGTAACAAAATAAATTGACTTAGCAAGCATAAATTAGGGGTGCTAATGTGAACATTTTGCGTGCCTATCACCAAGCCTCGGAAGAGCCTAAACCAGCTAGCCGTTAGGCCAAGAACCGGTTAACCCAAGAGAAAAGACCGGCGATGGAAATAGACGGAGCCACTCAATCAAGATGCATGGATGTCGGGGAGGAATCGTCGACGATCACAGAAAGGATAGATGTTTAATGAAGGGGGTCGGAAAAAAAGAGGAAGCAGGAGGAGAATATATACAACGAGAACAAACCCAACGGCCGCAACCCCAATGGAAGATCGCCGAGAAAACCTAGAAAGCAATCTGGAGAAAACGGTCCGTCGAGAACCATAACGTCACCAGGCTCTCGATCCATTACCTCCAGCCAACCCAAAAAATGAAAAGGGAGGGAGAAAGCCCGGGGGCAGGACAGGCAGCGGCTTGGAGGAGTAAATTTTTCAGAGGGAGGAGGAGAGGAAAGGTTCTAATTGATAAGGAATGGCTTGGGAACCCATAATATGAATCATGTTACGTTTTCGCAATGCCAAACACATGACAAGAGGAGAGAGAATGCGCAGAGGTTGAGCACCTTGCTATCATGGATGAAGGCGAGGGGACAAGTGATGGCAATCGCCACCACAACGATTTTAAAAAATATTAATTTCTTCTATCACAATTTGTTTGTCCATTGAAGCCAAATTTTAAATACCCATATCTTTCAATATGATAGTATCTAAAAAAAAGTAAATATTGATCTTGTTTGATAGTTTTCAATTTCTTCTATTGTATGAAGTTTTTAAAATTATAAAAAAAACATTATAGATTAAAAGATATGAGCAATTAAAAAATAACAAGAGCATTGAAAATAGACAAATAAATTGAGATGAAAGGATTGAGTATTATTAAACTAAAATAGAAGTTATACTGAAATTATATAAACCCGTCACCGTTATATTTTTAGCTACTCTAGTTGTTTTACTACAATAAAGAAGCCGAAAAAACTAGTCCAAAGAAAAAATTAATGGGCCGCATGAAAAATTATGTAACATGTCTAAAACCAAATTTCAAACTTTTGACTTGCGCGCCCACTGACTATGATAAGTGGGTTCGACGAACATCGTACATCATAATTTATAATATGTGATTTTGACTTTTATCTAAAATCCATATACTCCTGTATTCATACCATATATTCATACCATAATTCATTTTTCCCATTTTTTAAATATACACGTTTGCCACCATTAAAGTCAAATCATGACTCCATCTCTGGTTACTACCAAAAGAGAAATGTCTAAACAACTAAAAGTCCATGCCAATATTAATTTTAGGGGCCTTCAGTGACGGGTAACAAAAAAGAATTGATTTTAACACACTCATTTTGTTCAAGTGCACTTCATTTTTGTTTCTTTATCCATTTCAAAATGCAAACAGGGGACATACAAACAGCAAAAAAAGAAAAAAAAAAAAACATAAGCATGCTAGCAAAACAAAAGAGGAGCAAAACAGAATCTATTTTTACACACCAGGAGGACCAAGACCTTAGCTATGTACATATGTTACAAATATTTACAATTTCTTGATATCACTAGCTTCCACCTCAAGCAGTGGTGCCCTCATCCAGCCTAGCGGCTGTGGTCACGGACGCGGCGGCCACGCCTCCTGGATTTGTGGTCAAGTCGGGATTGTTCCTCAGCTCCGCGGTAACTACTCCTTCTGCGTCCTCCTTCGTGGCTACCTTATCTTCTGGTAACCTTGCAGTTGCACCCTGCATTACACCATCCCATCATACAAACGAGACGTAGGACGGGTTCGTATAGGCCAATTCTGAAGACTTACCTTACATTATCATGCACTATATATCAGCTGTCGATTAAATTTTGCTAGAGCAAAAAAGTATTGCAGTGACCGATGGCTCAGTCAGATTGTGAAGTATTCCCAACTCAACGAAACTCTATCAAGGATTCAAGCATTCAATTCCTACTTACAGAAAGAGGTAGTACGAAAATACAGGGGCGGAGCCAAAAATTTTGGTTCGGGGGTCAAGAATCATGTATCCACGGACTGGCCACCGCTCGCAAACAAATATAACATATATTGGGGAAGAACTCACCTAGGGTTTGGATAAAGGTTCTGAATTCCACCGGCTTGTTTCCAGCTGTCGCTATTACGGCCTCGAGTGCTTCCCCTATGGACAAGGTCTGCTCCGGCAGTGGTTGCCTGTACTTCTGTGTATTGATACATTTGTCCTACAACCTAAAACAAATCAAGACGTTTTCTTCAGTAACATCATAAGCTTTTGATTGTGCAAAAGGAAATGGAAATGTAAATAGGGCTTATAGAATTTTTCAAACATCAGGTGTCTGACATAGCTTGCACACACATTGACTAATCTCGAATTTAAACCCCCGTCAAACACAACGATATACCGGTTTCTCATACCAAATTGCAACCCCTCCAGTTAATAATCTCAAAAACAAAACTACCAAACGTGCATTATATTATATCAGCTCACTTCACAAAAACGTGCGTTATATAAACTAGGTCCAATTTCTATTCCCAACTCAGCATTTAGCAAAGTTTTTTCTAAAAAACCACAGCAACAATCTGGGAATCATTTACTTTTGAGGCATCTCATGAACTATTTATTTGGCAAAAATTCTAAACCATGCACATTCAGAAAGTTGCAAATACTCACAAACGCATCACTCAATGCAAGTGTGTGCGTGTCGTGCTAGCAAAGTCAGAATTCGCAAAGCGTCTTGTTTCTTGGCATGTTTCTTTTCGGCTCTTAAAGGCTCAGCTTGGCTCGATTCTTTCAATAAATGGGCCGAGCTTGAAAATTATTTTTTGGCCTGTTTATTAGTGAACTGAGGGCTAAAGTTAGTACAACTCAAATCCCAATGGGTTGACAAAATGGACATGAAAAAGCAATAAGTACTTGAGGTGGCATGATCAAATCTCATGGAGGCCAACTATCCCAAATCTTGGTGTTAAGACTTGTCCCACATTGCTCATTTAAGCAACCCAAGCTTGGTTAATATAATCTAGAGGTTACTCTATCTATTGCCAATTGATTTTAGGTAAGAACCCTCTAAGAAATCTAGTACCTGGAGCCACTAGGAATTATGCCCGGATGTTACCTTCAGGCCCTGAAACTTGTCAAGGTGTGCACAAGTTAATCCGGACATCTGCTTCAGCTCTAGATAAATTCGGGTCATGTATATTAGCTTGAATTGCCTTATCGAGCACTCAAACTTAGCTCGGTTAGTATTTGAGCTTCACTTGCCTCATCACGTACTCGAACAGTACTCTAAAATTTGGCTATGCTCGTTTGCAAACTAAAATCAGAATTTTTATTCGTGATCATTCAAAAGTTAATTTGCGGTGATTGCCCAGTTTGAGACAAATGGAATTACAGTCCCCTCTGAGGGAGTGATTTCGTGATAAAAGAAAAAGAATGGTTAGATTTCCAGCACAATCACTCACTTGGATTGAGTATTTTGACAAGAATAGAAGAAAAAAATACCAAAATAAATTGTTTAATTGACTCTTCCCTTTACTAACCAAAAATGGTGAGATTTGGTGAAAATGAGCTTCCCTTTTCTATCTCCCCCTTTCTCACCATAGCACTAAATTCCATTTCTCAGTTGCAACTTGTAAAGGGTGTGTAAAAATCGTCAACCCAACAAACTGAGTCAACCTGAGCCAACCTACGCACGTGGGTTGGATGGATGATAAGCTAAATGGTAGCGAGTTGGGTTTTCCTACACATTTTGGGAGTGTTCCATTAAAATTGGCTTTTTAAATTTGTTTAATTAATGTAAGTGAAGAGAATGATCCGTCTCTTATAGCTTAATAAGACAAAAAGGCACTTAGTGGACCCCCAAATCCTCTCAAACTATTATAAACCCGACGCAACCCACCATAAAATTTGTTAGGAGTAAACGCAGCATAATATGCAAAATCTCATCAAGAAAACGCAGCATAATATGCAAACTCTTTTATAGTCAAAAAACACTTCAGGAGATACCCTCACATTATTGTTAAAGATTTAAAAATGAGCAATGTCTTTTACTCTTAATAGGCAAAATCTCATCAAGAAAACGCAGCATAATATGCAAAATCTAGTCAAGAAAACACTTCAGATAACCCCAAGGGGGTTTGGTCAAGGGAGCATGAGAAGTCGATACGTATTTGTTCTTTTGAATCCCACATAGGCTAAATGTTCCAAACCTTGAAACCACTAGTGAGTTTGTCGGTCCAGACATTTCCTTCAGGGCCTCGGAAATTAGTCGAGGTGCGCAAAAGCAGACCCGGACACTTGGTTATCAAAAAAATAAGGAGTAATAGAAAACCTTTTGGATGTTGTCACAAGAGAGGCAATTGAGGAGATACAACGTGGAAATGACAGTAGGTACCAAGGAAAGAAACAGAGGAATTAGAAGAGAGAAAAAAATGTACCATATGCAGTATAACTAGATACCAGTGATACTATGTAGAGAATTCCCAGACATAATGCAATGGTTCATATCTAGTCGGAGCATTCCAGGCATAAAATGAAAACAGTAATTGCATAGACAGTACATCTAGTTCATTTACACAGCATTTCACAACCAAATTTCGGGTCTTTCGGGAATCTTATTGCGCTGTTATTTAACTACAGTTCTATGATGTATACATTTGGATATGGCTGCTCTTGGATATGGAGCAACCAAACTTACTCCCTTCAATTCTCCATGCTTGCAACCTCCAAGCCATTACCTGTGCATCAATACGCAATAAGGGTGAATACAATTCCACAAATTGGAAGCTGGGTCCAGCTCATGGTAAAGAGCACTAATGACTTGGTTCATGCCAGGAGTTCAACTCTCCCCAACCCTCCAACTCATGTCAATTGAGAAGGTCCCAAAGATCTTTGATTGCTAACTGCAAACGGCTACTGGCAATGGCCACTACCATTGAGAGCTAACAACTATGTCAATATTTCAGCAAAATAGGGATCTACCCTTGAGCATACTTTTGGGTGATTTTCTTATTCCCTACTGAATGAATATCAATCTCTAATCGATAGTGTGGCAGCATGCTGTTAAAAAAAGGCAATCTGAAATTACAAAAACTCACCATCGGGATCGAAGAAAAATACTTGTCTGGTCTTGGCATTTGGCAGACTCCTCTGGTGCGTTTCGATTCCCTTATCCTACATAACAATGTCCGTAAGGAAAGGAGAGGAGAATTTTTCACATAAGTGCAAATGTATAAAGTAACTGCGAATTATGCTTCCTCTCCAATTCTCACCCTCTTCCACATGAGTCAACATAGGGCAACCAAATTTATACTCTCAAATAACATCTTGGCCGTATCACAGGCTAACGGTACCCTATTTTTACTCTGAAAGTTTAATTCTCTTCCTGGACTCCTGGTACTCTGGCAACAAGAACCTCCAAATACAACAATAACATAACCCATTTAGTCCCCAATAATTGGGGGTATGGGCGGGGGATGGATAGGAGACAGACCTAACCTTTGGCAATAAATGCACAAAGTGACTGCTCCCAAAATACCACTGAAATAGATGGATTGGAGATAGACCTAACCTTTGACAATAAATGCGACCACAGTTGTTGCGCTTTAAAACCAATTATCCTGGAGTAATAAAAAGAGCAAAGACCTTGCCAAACAAAACCGTTGAAGAAAAAACTAAAATTGTAGAACTGCTAACAGAAAAAGGGACTTTGATCTTGAAATCATGTTTCTTGCCATATCATGGCGGAACATATATATAGACATATATTAAAGGCAACATAAGTAGACTTAAACATGAGTCTCTTTAGTTAGGGAATCAACAGGTATGAGCTCAGAATTAAAAGAAAGTCAACAGGGTGAGAGATGAATCCGCTAAGATTAGAGCAAAAGAGTTTGACATTGTAGCGAAACATACTATTTGAATTACAAGGGGGGAAAAAATCAAGAAATTAGTAACTAATAAGTTTTTTTTGGAACCAGATTTTATATAACAAAAGGGACAAAGCCCCAGACTCAAGGGGAAACCCTGAGGAGAACAAAAGTCACTACACTAGGACATACCCTAGCTGTAGCATAACAAAGTCAAAACAAAAGAAAGCTAGACTCGTAGAACTAAATGTCACAAATTACTGATGCAGAGAGTCCCCAATCCAACATCAAAGCTAAGTTCTTCGTAGTCCTACTAATAAGTTAACTATAACTCTCTACAAAAAGAATTGAAGTTTGAACCACTTATTTGTGTATAGCTCTTCATTTCCTAATACAGGCTTCAATCTCATCCCTAGGAATCTTGTACAAAAGTGCTCAACTGCTCGATGTCCTACTAAATGGACATCATCTTTACACACATTGAACTTGCATCCACCATTAAAACCAAAAAGTGAATATCCAGATGAATTAGAAGAAGAACGACAGTATTAAACGACTACAAATTTCATACAAGTATTCCCTTAGTATGAGCAAAATCCAAGCTTTACAACTTAGTTGAAGCTCAGTAATACATAAAGAACCACATGAAGCCAAAAATCACAATTATATTCACAAATCCTTTCAGATACCAACATTGAGGTACTTGTACAGTCGAAATTGAATTGACATGGAAATATACTGTAATAGATCAAGATAGAGAAGGAATATACCTTGAGGGTCTGAACAAATGAATCAAAATTAGCAATGGAGAAGCAGATGTGATGACCTCTTGGGAGATTTTTGGGGTCAGCAACAGCTGAAGCGGCGGTCCATGGTCCTTCTGGAAGATTAGTCTTTGGGTCCCTCTCGATGAGGTGAAGAAAGAATGATGGCAGTTTCAGCCAAATGACATCAAATTCAAACTTGGGGTTCTCGACCTGCTCAAAGCCAAATATCTGCAATCAAAATCCACGAATGCATACATATGTTTTAGTTTTTCTACTTCCCTTATAAGAACATACATATGTATATAAGTATAACAGAAATTTCAGGAAAGCCAATTACAGACTTGGGCCTTCCTATCTGCTTAAACACAACTATATACACCCAAACAAACCCCCAAGGATAGCTCAAGTGGTAATAGGGATGAGCTGTAAAACCAGGCATCTAAGTTCGAAACTTAGCAACCTCTTGGGACCAGCCGCAAGAGTGTCTCTTGTCAATTCCCTAGTCTCGGCTTTGGCTGAACCAGAGAGGGGATTTAGTCAAGGTGCTCGCTATAACCCAGAGAAATCGACAAAATTAACTAACCCAAAACGCGCGAACAATCAAGAAATGAAACTAAGATTTTTACATGATTTCCCATCTGTGTAGATGTATGTACGATTAACACCATCAATTAACGTAATATCTGGGTTACGGGGACGCTGAGAAGCCCGAATTGCAGGCGAATTACAACTAACACGAATCAGGATTCACGAAACCCACACAGATATCTTTACCCAAAAGCCAAAAGATAAACAGATGACGTTTGTTTACCTCCTGATAGAATTTAGCGAGGCGCTTTATGTCCGTTGATTCTCTGGATACGTGATTGAGGCATGCCCCTTCAGCTGCCGCCATTTTCAGAACTCCCGTGGCTAGTTTTTCGTCTCTAATCTGCTTAAAGTGTTCCAGTAATAGGCATTCTCGTTTCCCTGGGACAATGGGTTTGATCCTGTGCGGCCAAATCTAATTTCATAAAAGCAAAATTCACACTGATCATCTTGCATTATGTACTGTATCAAACATTATTGACTTAATAATATGATTGTAAATGTAGTTTATAGTCTTGACAAGTATCTACAATTTGAATAATTCCGATCATAGAAATAACGCAACATCATTTAACAATCGATAGGTTACAACGTTGTAGTTTTATTGTTCTTACTAAAAAGTTATAGTTTCTATTATTTTACTAAAAAGATTTACGCTTTTGATACAATGGGTTTGACCTGGTGAGGCCAAATCTATTTTCACACATCTTCGATTATGCATGAAACAGAATTCAATTAATATGGTCTTCCACACGGTTTACTTCGAAAACCATGCAAGTCTAAAATGCAAGGTAACGTTGTTTACGCAAAATAAAGTTAATTCAATAAAGCCAAATCTATTTTTATAGTAACAAATTCACTCAAATTTATTGGATTATGTCTCAATCAGTCAGTTACTTTGATCTTCGACATAGATTACCTATCTGACACTCTACAATTAAATAATTCCGAACATTAAAATAACAAAATATGAGTTCACAATCGACCAATCACCTGTCAGTTGTTTTGTCTTCTTCCATGAAATGGGTATGATAAAAGGACAGTTCTAACAAAAAACAAAAATCACAATCAATTAAAAATAAAAAATAACTTTAAAATAGAGAACAAAGGATAAATGATGGAAATCTCGTTAAACCTTCAATGGAGACGTACATAATAGCATGCCCTTCGAAAGTTGAGTTCTTGACGCAAACAATATGGAATAGACAGATAGGTATATTCTCTAGTAATTTCTTTAAAATTGGGCATCATTTATGAGTTTTTTGAGTCATGAACAGAATTTATTATACGAGTCGAACACATTTTCTCCAAGATTAAACTCTTTTGTTGTTGATGCATGCACTAAAACTCCTATAATCTGCAAAAACTTTCATAGGACATGGTTTTTAGTAACACCTTGCGTTGCAAAGAATGTGAAATATTTCTAAATAATCACCAATAATCTCTACAAGAGCATTGATTATCTCTAAAGCAATGGAACCGGTGATTATCTCTTAAAATAATTTCTCTGCCAACAATGCCTGATATGAATCATAGGACATGGTTTTTAGTAACACCTTGCGTTGCAAAGAATGTGAAATATTTCTAAATAATCACCAATAATCTCTACAAGAGCATTGATTATCTCTAAAGCAATGGAACCGGTGATTATCTCTTAAAATAATTTCTCTGCCAACAATGCCTGATATGAACTTAATCGCGCTATGGCAATCAACACAAACCCTAAGATTTTTCGTTATCCGTATAGGGACTCCAGGAGGTATGGCAATTAGGCCGAATGCAAGGGCTATCTTCTCACTGTGGTACCAAACTTCTGTTTCTTTCTCTTCCTCTTCTACATCATAAAGGGCTTGTTTGGTGTCTGGTACGTAGCCAGCTGCCTTCATATACATCTTTAGCTTGGTTAGCATTTTCTGGATTTCTAAGTTCATTTCATGAGAGGTGTCTTTTGCTTGGAACACATGGACTGAGTTCTTCACAGAGATCCAACTGCAGCCCACGCCCTTCTTTATTCCGATGTCCAGCATTTCCTTCCTCACAAGGTTAGCTTCTTCCCACCTGAATTAATTATAAGGTGATTAGTAAAAAAAAAAAAGCAAAATTGTAAACACTGCATTAAACTCAACCTTAAAACATCGGAAGAGGGTCACAAACGCATTATCAAAAACTAGATCCTGTCATTAGCAAAAACGTTTGACGGCATCAACACTTAGAAAGCTGCACTCAAGACAGCTTCAGTGAGAAGCATTAGTAAGGTATGTACTAATGCCTTACTAATGCTTAGAATTGTAGATCACCAGACTTGATCAAATATCATGCCCGCAAGTTCACTTACAAAGGCAGCGTGGACAGGGACTCACGTGCTTTCTTTTTTCTTCTGTTTTCATAGATGGCATTAGTAAGATATGAGTGAGATAACTAAAAAAGGTATCCATGTTGCTCCATCAGCTCGAACGCAAAGTCTCTAAGAACTTAGACACATGCCATTCAACCAGCAAGAAACAACTAACAGAGTTTTTTAAAATTTGAAACAACGAATAATTGACTTCAAGTAAGGTAGTGCTACAAGAAAATTATCAAAAGTCTACCACTGACCACCGCCAAGCAAAAATGTACTTGGCATTCTCCTATTTCTTTGGCCAGGACTTCAAAACAAACATACATGGAATTTCTAAAGTCAAAAGAAGTGAAAACCATTTTGTGACTTCTTGGAAGTTTAGTAGGAGTATGACTTCAGACAACTAGTCTTATAAGTTAAAATAAGTACCTGCCAGAAGCAGCAAACAAATTTGAAAGCACTACATGGTTGCCAGAGTCATGTGGATCAAGTACGAACAATTTTTCAGCAGCAACTCTTCCCAGTTCTGGCTTTCCATAAAGTCTACATGCCCCAAGAAGTGCCCCCCATACTGAAACATTTGGACGAATGGGCATTCTCCTTATAAATTCATAGGCTTCCTCCACCTTCCCTGCTCGCGCAAGCATGTCTACAACACATGCATAATGCTCAATCCCAGGCACAATCTCATACTTCTCTCTCATGGACTCAAATATCTCCATTCCCATTTTCACTTCCCCCGCTCTACTACAGGCCGATAATACACACACGAGGGTCACATAATTGGGTCTCAGCTCAAGTCTGTCACATGTCATTTCTTGGAACAATGCCAAAGCCATGTCTGCATGACCTTGGTGAGCATACCCACCTAGCAATGCATTCCAGGTCACTAAATTCTTCTCACCTATCTCATGAAATGCTATCTCACAATCGTCTATACTTCCACATTTCCCATACATGTCAACAAGTGCACTACCAACAAATACATTATTTTCTATGCATGCTTTTGCAGCAAGCGCATGAACTGACCTGCCCAATTCAAGGCCTGCAAGCCCAGCACAAGCACTCAAAACACTAGAAACCATATAATCCGTCGGCTCAATCCCTTCTTTCCTTGCCTTCAAGAATATCAAACAAGCCTTCTCTTGCTCATCATTTTGCTCATAAGCAGCTGCCATCGAACTCCAAGAAACGTTGTTACGACTACTCATCCCACCAAAAACAAACTCAAAGCAACCAATCTCATGACATTTCCCATAAAAGTCAATCAACCCATTTGCAACCGAGAGATCCGCCTCGTACCCATAACGAATTACATAACCATGTAACTGTCTTCCTAGAAGCAAATCTGAAGTGTCCGAGCATGCATTGAGAAATGCACAAAACGTAATTCCATCACCCCCTCCACCACTTCGTCGAAACTCTATAAACTTAGCAATACCTGTTGGGAATTTATCACCCATCACAAAACATTGAATAATTAAGATACGACATGAAACACGAAAATTACGAACATAATCACTTAAGGATATTAGATAAATAGAGTTAAGAAAATAGCCTGTGAAATCCTAGAATGCACGACAAGTCACTATCTTAAAGTCATATTCGCTTCTCTTTGTGAAGGTTATGATGGTCGAATACCACACCATAAGATGCACCCAGAAATCTCACAGAATGTCTCCACGTTACATGATTAGTGGAAGATGGAGTGCCAAGCAAGAGCGAAGGGAGGAAGAGTATAGTGGGGTTACTTCTGACCCACTGAGATTAAGAAATCACGTAGAAATTGTAGAATAGTTATCGACTTTGTTAAATTTTGAGAAAAATATATCAAAAACCACCTCAATAGTTCAATTAAAAATTATTTTCTGCCCTTTATTATTGCCAAACTCAATTCAATTCTTAATGACTCTAGGTATTTGACCCCACTACTTAGCCCTCGATGCCGAGTCTTTCTGTAATTGCTCAAACCTTATAAACAAATATAATGATGAAGAAGAAAGAAGGAAACTCAAGATATGAAGAAGTGACGTCTTTCATAACGATGTAAACATATGAAAGACACAAAGACATGTCAATGGAAAAAACCTATTCATTTACGATTATATTAAAACATAAATTCCAACAATACCGCTATAAGGCCGCCCGTCCAGCACAGAGTTCGAGATATACGCATTCCACGTCGCAATATTTCTGTGAGACATTTCATCAAACAACTTACAAGCATCATCTCTTAGCCCCGTTTTACAGTACATATCAAAGGCACTACACCCAACATACTCATCAATCATTTGTCCGTCTTTGATTGCCAACCCATGCAGCAGTTGACCCGTTACCGGCAACCGAAGACAGCCGGAGGCCTTGAAAGCAACAGGGAAGGTGAAGTCATTGGGGTTTACACCATCACGGCGCATGCTGGAGAAGTGGGTTAGGGAGAGGGAGAAGTGGCCGTTTTGGACTGTGCCGGAGATGAGGGAGGTCCAGGTGACGACGGAGCGGGTCGGGGTGAGTTGGAGGAGGAGGTGGGCTGAGTTGGGTAGGTCGAGTTTAGAGTACATGTTGATGAGGTGGTTGGAGAGGAAGGGTAGGATGGTGGGGGTGGAAGGGGAGAGCGATTTGAGGATTTGGGCGTGGATGGATTTGCCAAGGAGGGGGGAGTGGAGTGAGAGGGAGGATTGGAGGAGAGAGGCGAGGACGTTTGGGGTAAAGGACATTGTTTGCAGTTTGGAGAGAGAAGCATGGTTGCCACTGGTGGTGCCTTGGGTGGTGCATGCGGGTGATTGTCGAGGCAGGAGAGGGATAGTTTAGGAAGTAATGCGCGTAAATTGGTCCGCACTGATTCCTAACTAAAAGGGGAAACTGGGATCTCTATGAGAAATCGGGAATTTAAAAGTTCGTTCAAATTATTCAAGTGAATATATAAAAAAATTGTTAAAATTCAAAACTAATGATAAAAGTAGTTTGTAAAAATAATTAAAACGCACCACGTCACTCTAAAGTGTTATTGATGTTCTTATTCTTTTTCTTTTTTTTGGGTTTCTGAGTAAATTAAAATTTTCTTTTCATAGTTACAAAAAACAAAAGTAAAAGAGAAAACATTGATCCTTGAGAGAGAGTACCAGATGGGGCAGCGCTAGAAGAGTTGAGATGGGGTAACGCTAATTTATATACTTAACGGGGATGCAGGAAGGGGAGGGTGGAGGGGAGGTGATTGGAGAGGGGACTGACTGTACTGTCCCTTATCTGATTCCCGAATTTTTTTTAAAAAAATTCCCCATATCCTACTTGATTTCATTTTCTAAAAATTTTCCGAATCTCTTATCCGTTCGGGGAAGAAATGAGTTGAATTGGACGGATCGGCCAAGATAGTCATTCCTAGCTATAGCTAGGGCAGAAGATAGGCCTAAAGAGAGATCCATTGACAAGTTGGTAAGGTATCATGTTCATGTGTAATGAAGATCATCCTCGTGGAACATACTAGACTTGATTATATTTTCATACTATATTTGTTGATTGTTTTTCCACAGTTTGGTTAGTTTAGTAATTTAGGATGTCAATACCTTTTTCTTTTTTTTCTTTTTTTACCTATTGTATATGTTTATTCATTCAATTATGGCTAATTAAAACTAGGAGTGGAAATTCTGAAGACGACTTGTTAACACATTACGAAACACTTTTTTTTTTGTTACAAATAAGTCGTTCATGTGCAATATTGCTAAGTATATAATTTTATGTAGGAGTACATACTATGAAAATAATTAAGAATCTTAACAATGTCAATCCGAACACGACACAGTTTTAAGCAGATCAACTTAGTGCCTATTTGGCATGTATATGTTAACAGGTGTTTTGACACGAATCCGAAAAGACACCAAACCCGCAATAATCCGAAAAGGCACCAAACCCGCAATAGCACGACACAATGTCTATCCCTAGTGCCTATTGTCACAAGTGTCCTAACGCGGACGCCGTTGTTGTGACTTGTATCATATGGCAGGAAAAAGAAATTAAGCAAATCCTATTTTTGGAGCTTCAAATAATCTAGGCGCAACGTTCTCTCTCTCTGTTATTACAATAAACTCATGGCCGCATAATCTTGAAAGGGTGATGTTTAAGTATTTGGACAATGTTCAACCTTCATTTTATCCCTTTGGAACTAAATTATTCCCCCTCCCCCTCTCTCTGTGCTATCTGTTTTCCTCCGTTAAATTTCCTTGAGGAGAGACAGAACCAAAGGCCAAACGCAGAAGGGCCTCTCACAAGGGGAAGGAGCTTCATAATTTCTAAATGGAATTATCAGTTAAGCCGAAGACTGATTCTCTTCTCCTCGGTAAAGTCTCGATACTCCTGTCCCGATGGAACGGGCTTCAAATGGCAGTCCAAAACGAGTGGGGTGGCCATGATTCCCACCAGAAATCTGAGCAACTTGCCTACGATATCGTCTCTTGGTTCTCTCAATCCAAAGGTGATGAGGGTCTCTCTTCCTCATCTTGTACGTTTCCCCATCATTTCTAGTTCTGAAAGTGGAAAACCATATATACTTCCAAATTTTCCCCAAGAAAATACAAAACATGTCATGACGACAGTACTGCTTTCATTCTAATGGAGATGACATTATACAACATGAATATAGTGTGACCTATATGTATAACTTGAGCTAGGAATAGAGGTATTAATTTGGTAAGTTTGTTTTTTTTTTTGAGTTTTGTTTACGGTTTGCAGAGCCACCTAACGTAGAAGATTTGGAGAATTTGCCGCATGAAAACTTGTTACTTTCTTTCAACACAGACATTGAGGATGGCAGCATTGAGGAAGTATGTATTCTATTCGTCTTCTCTTCCGCTGCTCAGATTCAGCACAATTTCTTTAACTTGTGCACATCGATGGAAATCGTGAGAATGAATGAAATGTGATTCCGAAAACTTCTGCAGGTAGTGTTAAACCAGTTATGTTTAGGTCTCGGTGTTACTCTGTGAAGCTCACGAGAGATCTCACTGCAGGTTGCAGAGCAATTGATGAATTTGCATGAAGAATACTTGCAAATTGCAAGGGATACATAAATCAATAACAGAGCTGAACGGCAATCCAATCTCCCAAGCACAAGGTAAATCCCACATGATTTATGGGTACTAATAGTTTTCAAGCTTTTGGACCTAGATCTTACCTCTTAAAAAGCATATACACGCACAGGCTATTTCGAGCTGCTTAGCATTATTATGCTTTCTACCAAAGATCAAGAGATCAATGAAAGAAAATTACGCACATTTTTTTTTATATTTCATAATGCAGGTAGGCTTTGTCCAATATATAGGTAGGTTAAAACCGGAAAGATGATACAGAGAGTAATCACTGAAATATGAAAGGGGACATATCATTGTTAAAATCCAAGGTGTCAGACACTCGGCAAGGAGGATGAACGAAACCAAGATCAGGTCTCAAATCAGAGATGAAACTTTGCAGCACAACATCTCAACCGGGTAATATAGAAGCTTAGATACGAGAAACAAACAGAAGATATACAAGAAAGGAAAGAGATACCAATTTTCTTTTTCTTTTTTTGCTTTCGATTTCTCTCCTAGTTTCCCAGATTGATTTTTAGTTGTCACTAGATGGGAAAGTAGTTGAAGGTTGGGCTCCAATTGCCACAGTCCTAATTTTGTATTGGAATTGTTTAGCACTCAAAGGGACACCTATTTTCACATAAGTAAAACTTCATGCACTTCTCCTGACCAAGTACAGTAAACCTTGTATTATGTCTCACTTGATGGCAATGTTTTGAGTACTCAATCCCACTGGTGAGTAATAACTTTTGGCTAACCGAACTCAATTCAGTGCCAGGTTATTACTACAATACTAAAATGGATTATACCCACTTGTTATTCCAACTTAAACTGCAGTGAAATTCATTTAAGACTGCACGTTTAGTGAGTGACTAATAGCTTGATCATATGTTCACTTCACCTTTGAATCCTTAGCACATTTGCCCTTCAACAGGATGAGTAATAATATTTGTTGAAGCGAAGCATAACTACGTGGAATGGTGTATTCCAATAACACTATTATTACTCTCAAGTTTTGAATGACAAAACTCACAAACGAAAAATGTTAAGAATGTTGAAATTTTGAAGAAGCTTCATGGTGTCACATTCGATGCCTACGGTGAGATCTCTTATGGCTACGGCCATGCCTTTTGGGAGATATGCTGGAGGTGCTAGTAGGATGAATCTCCTCACTGCTGCCCGTGACTCCAAAAACACAATCAAAAGGGTTTGTGATTGCATCCAAATCTGGGCTCCTCTGCAAGAATATATAGGTCAGATAAAAGGTAATATATAACTGGGGAATGAGAAGCAAGATTTGAAGGGTGGGAGTACATGAGGTATTTATTGGAGGCACAAAAAGAAGTCTAAACCCTTCAAACTTGTTTTACTCTTCTCTAGAAGTGCTATCATCATCATTATCATTATCATTATCATCTTCATTACTAAGGACATAATATCAGAAGTGTTAATAACAGTTTTACAATTAAGGGCAGTAGGCTTACAGCTACAGGAACATGCTTGGGCTCATTAGTATTCTCCGTATCAGTCTTCTGCAAATCAGTATTTTCACCATAACCATGAGCATCACCATTGTGAGTCCTCTGAGAAAGAGCAACATTATCGCTAAAGAAATTCCGATAACGCCACCTTATCTTTGGCTGATCTGTGGATGAATCATCAAAAACTTTCTCCGAGTAGAAATGCTTGGTGATGAGCCGCATGGTCGTTGAGTTATCACCATATTTTCTCAATATTCTGCTTTTGCGAAAAACTTTCAACAGTAAATTATCCAGACAGAAAAAGCAATAATAACAAAGACAAATAATAATAATAATAATAAATGTGTGCAGATGGTAGTTGGTGAGGTGGCTGGAGTGGGCTTTCAGGGAAGATGGTGGGCACATACAGCAGGAGGTGGAGGAGATAGCCAAGGCACCCTTCGGAGAAAGAAGGTGGATGAATGGTATGAGCTACCAAAGAACTGAAGAAGGAAGCCACAAAGAAACATAACTTAATAGTTCGATATATTGGTGTCTAAGGTTGATGAAGGGATCTCCCTACACAAACCATCAGGAGCAGTACTCCATGACAAGGGGAAAAAAATTGGGTAATAAAAGATCTACTTGCCTCAACCTCAACACCCACCCCCTACCATTTGCAAGAAAACTCACCAATCACTTCACCTAATCACTTCACCTACAAGAAAACTCACCAATCACCAATCACTAACTCCATTACTAATCAACTCACCAAATCTAGTGATCACTAATCAACTTAAAGGTAGTTTATAGCAGATAAGAATCTTATCAAAATTATTTGCCCAATGCAAGAATGTAGCTTGGATGTTTGAGAACCGACATATTTGCTAACTCCATTTGCATCCTACTTCCATCGGAGGAAAGTATATGTTCAACGGAAGAATCTAGTGATCTATCAAATCTCCAAAAGGCAGAAATAGCAGCAGATCCTGCAATTATGTAGAACTAATGAATAGTGCAGCAAAAACACAATACTAATGAATATGCAAAAGAGATCCTGCAACAATGGTAGGATTATAAATACACTACACACTCATCCATGCAAATCAGAACTAAAACCATCATCCCTGTTTCGTACCATGAAGAGATATACATTTACAATCAGCATGTGAAAGTTTACTACCTCTATACTGCTGCTAGTCGCTTTTATTCCTTGAACATGAAGTAATTTAAGATGATAAATGCACAATGCTCCGCTTCAACAAATGAGAGTTTTTGGTGGAACAGGTGAATCACGCGAGCTGGTTAGATGTGTGGGATTTCTGAAGAAAGCCAAAATTCATGGTTTCACAATTTTGGTGGCTGCTAAATTAAGCCTCCTTTGGGTGAAACTAGTAACTACCAAAACGGTTTTTTGTTGTCCTTATTCAAAATTTTTTTTTGCATTTGTTAGTTTTCGGTTGATTTTTTGTGGTTTCTTGGTTGGTTTTTTAGATTATTTTTTGTCTTTATTCACAAAACTTTAAGTTTGGCTAATAAATTTATACTTTTTAGATTCCTCTTGTCAGACGAGCCAAGAAACCACAAAAAATCGACGTAAAACTAACAAATGCAAAAAAAAAAAATAATTGAATAAGGACAAAACAAAAAACCATTTTTGGTTTTTTCACCCAAAGGAGGCCTAATTGGCATTTTATTTAGTTAAGTGTACTTTGTAACTTTTGTTGAACATCAGGATCCCCCTCCGTGTAATGTGGCAGAAATTGGGAAGGATTAGAACAAAACAAATTGCAACATGCGGAACAAATCACAAGGTTTAATATCATCCAAAAGAATGAAACCTTTTGTACCTCGGATACAACAATTAGGTGCCGTACATGTCTAAATGTCGGATTCATCTAAATCTTATGTTCAAGGACATCAGGGCACAACCTGCCAAACCAAATCAAGCGCTAACAGAATCAATTGGGGTGGCTACATGAATCCTCCACTCTATCAAGGCTGCTAGATTCTAAATTCTTGAATGCTTCATACTTCCTAATTGGTTTTTAAAACTATTAGTGCTTAAAATTTTTGATAATGTCATTTCCACAACCTTGCTCACGTGTGTCCAGAATGGGTACGTAAAAAATATAGAAGAATCCCTCCCACGTACATTTCATTAGGGTTATGCAATTTGATAACAAGCAAAAGTAGAAAATGCTCCCAGTTAATTTCAGAGTATCACTCTCAGAACCATCTGATCGAAATGGTCAGCGGAGGAAACCTCAGAAGTCTTCCATTTCTGCCTCCAGTAAAGGACACACACACACACACACAGAATCTCTTACCTGCTGAAAGGTTGATGCGATATAAAGTACTTAGCCTTCGAAGTTGCTGCAAAAAGGACCATTATTAGTTTCAAGAGTTAATAAACCTCGTCATTGCAGCATGAAACCACCACATACACATCTACAATACATATAGTGCAAGGGAGAAATTAGAATTGCAAAGCACAAAAGATATTGATGCTACGGTACAGATACACTATAACACTGTGCTGGAGAGAACAAACATTATTCAGAAAAGAAATTAAAGCTACATAACCCACCAACATCATCATACATCAAACACTGAAGTTGAACAAGACAAATATATAGTAGTCCAAAGTTCTAAATTGCAGTACCCAAGTAAACAGGTCACTGTTATATATACCGGAACAGAAAGCCGGATATAACAAACTTTTGTGGGGAAAGAAATTAAAACTACAGTGCCCAACACCGTCATTGTTCATCAATGATCAAACAATGAAACCAAACCCCAATAGACTTATTAATCGTAGGCTTTTAAAGATAAGTGGCAGTACCGAAATGTACATGTGAAAACACCACTCAACTCCCATTCCCATAAAAGGAGGATTGAAGTTGTAATAAACAAAGCCAAAATACCTAGCCAAGAGACAGCAGCAGCAACAACACCGCCAACTGTAAATTCCCTGAGAGCATCAGCTTTGCACGCCATGAGAACATTTGTTTCTTGACTTCGTCAATTTTCCTGCCCATTCATATCACACCCAAAACATGAACCAACCTTTATCTGGTAATACTTCAATTCAGATGTCCATACCAAGGATTACGAAGTTTACAACTAAAAATAACAATAATCAAAACCCATCCAAAAGTCAACACATAGCGGTTATTCGGCTGATTAGTCCAAGGTTTGGATTAAATATCCTTGGAGTAAGCATTTCTAGGTTATGAATCTAAGTATTAGTAAAGGATTGCAAATTTGTTGGACAAACATATTGGAATTTGCCCCACATCTGTTAATTATCACCTCGAAAACTAGTATAAACAAACATATCGGAATTTGTCCCACATCTGTTAATTATCACTTCAAAAAACTAGTATATGAGCCTGGGCGGCCTCTCCACTCATTGCCAATTGGTTTTAAGTTGGATGCTTTAACATGGTATCAGAGCTAGGTTTCAAAGGCTTTTCCCCTTTGCTTGTGCCATAGTTGCACTTTGTTTCATTGTGATTCGTATATTTGGGATCCTTTGTTGACCTCTCCACATGCGAGTCTGGGGTCTCAAGTGCAGGGGTGTATTGGAATTTGTCCCACATCTGTTAATTATCACCTCGAAAACTAGTATATGAGCCTAGCAGCCTCTCTACTCATTGCCAATTGGTTTTGAGTTGGCTGCTTTAACAAAATAAACCCCAACCATGGGTTACATAATCCAGTCAGAGATATGATAGTAGTAATCCCTTCACAACTAGTCTAGTAGGATTAGCCATTCTATGTTATCGCATATCCCCTCCTCATTATCAATCCGACCAGCCAAACATAACCAAAAAGCACAAATTCATAAGTTTCCTCAATAAGTGTTGAAGTATGAACTTGACACTGAAATTTGCAAGAAAATGTAAAGAGAAACTTTTAAAAGACTCATGGTTGGTGATGAAGAAAATTTGTTGGATTTACAAATATCAAAATTCAATCAAATGCAGAGAATATGCATTGCCTTAACCCAAACTTCTCGCGATAGTACTCCACATCAGAAGTTCAGAAAAAGAATAGCTGCCACCAATAATCAAAACCCACCAAAAAGTAAAAGCAAAACGAAAACAAAATGTGTATGTGTATTGAGGATGATAGAATCTAAACTAAATTTGCAGACATATACGAACTATCACCAATTTAACAAAGAACATTCAAGAAAATGAGAAGGGAAACTCTGCAAAGTCTTGGGCTGGTGAAGAAGCAATTGACGCAGGCATCTCCCTATTACCCAGTTGGTATCTTAACTTTCTTTGATTAACAAACCATCGAAATACGAAGAGACATGGGTATTACATACATTGACATATGGGTATGTCTACAAAAACACAGAGGATACCCATGTATACCAAAGTAACCGAACTACACACCCACATTTTCTCCCCATAGTACTTCACTCCAGATGTGCAAACCAATAATTGCTGTAAAACACAAATCAAAACCACCCACCTAAAAGTAAACAAGGAGCATCAAATTCAGCTAGAATTCTAAGCAAATACTGAAATTTAGCAATGGATTTTTGCACGAAAATTAGAAGGGAAACTATCCCAAGTCTCCCGCTTGACGATGAAAAAATTGATTTTTGCAAGCATTGGGCTCTTACCCAGATTGCATAATACTAAACTTTTCCCGAGTAGCTAACCCATCGAAATACGATCAAATGCAGAGATTAAACATAATCACGAGGGAATTTGTTTGAAAATAGAGAGGTAACCCTAGAAATACCTGCTTGGATCGGAGAATTTGCTCAAGTTCAAAGAGAGCCTCTCCCATTCTGCTGCTTTACGACCTCGACAAACTCTATCTCTTCGATCAGGGATAAAAAGGGTTCGCCTGGAAGAGAGGAGGAGAGAATGTGCTGCTTGTTTACCCTGTAGGCCTCAAAAGAGTGGTAAACGAACACTCAAAAACTTCTGCCAAGGGAAACGCGGGGTTGTCAACCACCTCTCTCAATCTCTCAATGATCACGCTCTTACTACCCTTTTTTCCCCATTTATAACACACATAAAGGGTGCTTACGAACGACATTTCCAGGTCAAATTAGGATTAACTTAATTTTTTAGTTAATACATCGTAATTCACTGTGACGTGAAATGGAACCACGTTTCCGTAAAAGGTGTTTGCCAAAAACATTTTTATGTACTTTGAAAATAAAGTTTAAAAACATGTTTTTTAATTAATAAAGGTGTAAAAAAACCACAAATTGGTTTTTTTTTTTTTGAACGGTAGAAAATTGTCTATTCCTTAAGAAACCTCCAACATATCCAGGTTAAAAAGACAGGAGAGCATGGGAGGGGGATTGTACATCCAATCAGGGGAAATAGCTCTTAAACTAAATTGGGACGCAACCTAATGAGGTGCCCCATTGCATTTCCTATTAATCTCAGGGAATATACAATGGTAGTTAACTGCAAATGCCTAATATCTTCAATTACTGTCAGGCATTCTCATGGTGGAACTATTTCTGCGGAGCAGAGTTTAATCAAAACCTTGTTGTCACTTTCACTAATAACATTGGAGATTTGAAATTCCTCTATGATGGGTCAGCCAAACAATTAGCCATGGTTTCTCCTTGGAGCACTAAAGAGGCGAAACTCTTAGAGGCCCTGCCACCAATAATTCTGCCTTGATCATTGCGAAGAATCACCGCAATAGAGACCACCGAATTTCCCTTTTTCTTGGCCGCATCACAATTGATCTTGAAAATGTCTGGGGGGGAGGGTGACCAATTTTAGGGAGATTGGGCAGCAACCTTTGGTGATCGGTGGAGGTTGAGGGCAGACTGACGCGTGGAAAATTCATCCCAAGCAAGATTAGCTCTGCGAATAGTGTCCACATGATCAGTAGGAAAGTGGTTGAAAACCCAACCATTTCTTGATTTCCAAATTTGCCATGCCAAGAAAATACACTTTCCAAAAAATATGAGATTATCCTTTGCTGAATCAAAGCGTTCCATAAGACCAATGGTCCACTTCATGATAGACGAGATAGATTGGGAATCCACTTTGTAGTTTAAGTTGCTTCCAAACCAAACTTTAGAAGTCCAATCACAGCGAAAAAAAAGGTGCTCAATAGTTTCAGCTTCTTTGTTGAAAACTGGGCAGAAGGGAAAGGGGTGGCATTTGCGTTGGTGAAGATTTTCTTTAGTTGCTAGAAAATTACAGCAGGCCTTCCACCAAAAATGTTTCAGTTTAGGTGGCACATTGATACTCCAAATGAATTTCCAAACGGCTTGAGGGGTTGGAAAGAGGAAGAAGCTCTGGAAGTTTGGGATGTAAGGAAAAGTTCATGGGCTAAGTGATAACCAGTTTTAACAGTGTAGTGGCCTTTGGGGTTATGATTGCATACCAAACGATCACCCTTCCCAAAGTGGGATATAGGAATACTAAGAATTGAATCTATTTCCTCTTTGGAAACCCATCTTCTGATGACTTCCTCTTTCCATGCCTTGGAGTTATGGTCCATGAAGTCTTGGACACGCCAAGAATGACAGTCTGGGGGTCTAGCAGAATAGATTTTGAAATCTTTTATGGAAGGAATCCAATTGTCATTCCAGAAATGAATCATAGAGCCGTTTCCAACCTGCCATCTCACATCTCTCAAGAGGAGCTCTCTGCCTTGAAGAAGGCTAGACTAGGCCCAAGAGGGCCTCCTCTCCTTAGGAGCATTCAAGAAATCAGAGTTTAGGAAGTAAAGACCTTTCATGATACTACCCTAGAAAGAATTTGGGTTGATGATTAGTCTCCAACCTTGTTAGGCTAACATCGTGACATTGAAAGCTCTAGAGTCTCGGAAGCCAAGACCTCCAGTGAGTTTTGACTGGGTAACTCGGTCCCAATTAGCCCATTGCATTCCTCTATTTTTCGACTTCCCATTCCACCAAAATTTTGAGATGCAAGAATTTAGTGTCATAGAATTTCTTGGGAAGGGCGAAACAAGCCATAGCATAAGAGGGAATTGCTTGAACCACTAATTTGATTAGGACTTCCTTTCCTGCTTGGTTGAAAGTAACCTTTTTCCATCCTTGGAGTTTGGTGATAGTCCTTTACAGTAAATAGTTGTAGGCTTCGACCTTAGATTTACTCCAGAAGGTAGGGAGATCAAGGTATTTTTCTTTTTTGCAAAGAAGGACCATATGGAGGAGGTCACAAATGGCTTAGTAGTGGGCACTTGGGGTATTCGAGGAGAAAGAGACGCCCGATTTGCTATAATTTATTAGCTGTCATGAGGCTTTATTATAGGCTTCCAGAATTTTCAGAATATGAGCAGCCTCCTCAGCATTAGCTTTAGCAAACACAATCGCATCATCGGCAAAGAAAAGGTGAGAAACTGTTGGATAATGAGAATGAAGCTGAATTCCCGATAAGGTGAGAAGGGATCTCATTGGCGTAGACCCCTAGAAGGGGTAACTGAGGTACGTTTAGCACCATTCACAAAGATAGAGAAATGCACCGTAGAGACCGTTTACATAACCCAATGGACCCAAATTTTGTGAAAACCCATTTGCTTGAGGATTGCTTCAAGAAAACCCCAATTGACTCTGTCATAGGCTTTGTTGAAATCTAGAGAAATGGCCATGTCAAATTTGGAGCTTCTGCGGTTAATTTTCATGTGATGGAAAATCTCATGTTCTATAATGATACTATCCTAGATTAGGTGACCCGGGATGAAAACAAATTGTTGGGGTGTGATAATCTGATCGAGAATGGGTTTGAGACACTTAGAAAGGATTTTGGTGATATTTTTAGGGAGAGGTTACAAAGGGAGATGGGCCGAAATTGGGCTAGCATTTCAGGGGTTGGAACTTTTGGGATTAGAACAAGGTTTGTGAGGTTCATTTCTTTGAGGAAAAAATCAGAATTGAAGAAGCACTTAACAACAGCAAAGGTGGAAGCCTCAACAGTTTCCCAAGATATGTGATAAAACAAACCGAGAAACCCATCTGACCCAGGGGCTTTCAAGGCTCCAAGTTGAAAGACCGCCTACTTAATCTCTTCCTTTGAAATAGGTTTGATTAGAGCAGAATTCATAGCTGGGGTAATAACTGGAGATACAAAAGACAGGGCCTTGTAGACACCCCAATTTTGACCCAAGAAACTTATCAAGCATCCCTAATGATGAAAATGTCCTATACGAGCACGCGAGGTTTGATTGTGAACTTGAAAACCCCTCCTAAACCTCTCCAAAATAAACTCAAGCCTACACCATCTTCTAGTACATTCAAAACCTTCTTTATTGATATATAATACGTCCCAATCTATTTTAAAATGAGGGAGATGTGTCCATTTTACCAAAATAACTTATTTTTTGACCTTTTGAGGGTAAAATGGTCACATATTTTGATGTATAAATCATATTGGGTTCAAACCACTTGGGTTAGAAGGTAAACTCGACAAGCTTTCTAGCGCTTCAAATCATGCACAAAATGGAGTTCGGTAGCACCCAGAATGGCCCCACAAAGTTTGGAATTTTGTGTTGTCTCCAAGTCTAGGCGCCTGGATTCCCAATTCCAGGCCCCCAGACTCAATCCAAGTGCTTGGATTCCCTATTCCAGGCGACTGGATTCACTCCAGATACTTGCTGTCCAAGGTCAAATGAGTGGGGAGGAGCGTCTTGGAAGATTTTTTTGAGGATTTTCTGCAGGAATTTTCAAAGATAAAGTGTAGGGAAAATAGTGAGAGTCTAGGTGTACCCCTAAGCCATCCTAAGGGTTCATTTTGGACCTTTGGTGCCTATAAATAGCCCCTCCCCTCTCTCATTTAAGAGGACCATCTCTTACCTCAATCCCTTACTATTATGCTACAAAAATGCACCCAGAAAATCCATCCCCAATCCATTCCCCTTTGTTCTACTCATTTCTAGCCTAAAAGCCCAACTTCAAGCCTAAAAACCCACCCTTTGATCATCAAAAACTCTCACATTTCAACCATCCATCATCAAACTCAACCAAAACCAATACAATCAGTTTGTCTTTGTTCTAGAAGACCTTTTTCAGTTTACATAATCACCAAAAAACATCCAAACCTCCAACAAAGTTCACTAATCAAGCTTCTCAAGGTAGTTCATCTACCAAAGTGTTCAAAAAGGCCCTAAGGGAAACTCAACCAAGTTCTCACTGGTCTTCTATACCAATAGAGGGCTTGGGAGAGGTTTGAAAACAATCAAGAAGGAAATCTATTTTGTGCATCAGAACTCCATCCAGGCACCTGGATCATCACTTTCCAGGCGCCTGCATTGAGTCTAGGCGCCTGGATTCATTCCGTGTAGGCGCCTAGATTCCATTCCTCTGGTCATGTTTTATGCTTCCTTCGACACTTTAATCAATTTTTGATGCATCATTTGCATGCATTGATCTATGGTTGTGTACGTTTCATGCTCTGATTTTTGTTAAAATGATCATTTAAAGTGTTTCGAATTTGCAATCATGCTTTGAAAGGAGATTATATAAAAAAGAGGTGTTCATAGGAGCTTATGTGCTATGCGTAGGGTCTGATCACTTATCTTTGAAAGTGTCAAGCTGAGTTTTTCTTTTATATATAAGCATACTCCCATTGTAGATGTACAATAAGAGCATTATCATTGCATTTTAGTATCAAATCATTCAAAATCAAGATTCTTTTAAGCTCATATCATGCATTTGAGTTAAATTTAAGTCTCATGTCTGCTACTGTGTTGATATATATCCTTTTGAGTGCATGTGAGTTAATCAAAAGCATTACATGGGGTGCTTGCTGTGAGAAATGAGATTTTAGAGTTTCTATCTGGGAGGCCATCCAGGCGCCTGGTTTGACCCTTTCCAGGCGCCTATATTCAATCCAGGCGCCTGGATCTGCCTAATCTAGGTGCCCAGATTGCTTTCCAGGTGTAATTAGTGTGATGTTGATGGTTGATTTATGGAGCCTTTCAGGGCAGTCCAAGCATGGTTTGGTGAAGTTCAAGTGTTTATATGCATATAGATCAATCACTCATGACATTTTGCACAAGCATCCCTGTTCATTTCACTTATGTTTTTAATGCATTTACGTGCTTTCACATGTATTTGTAATCAAAGTCCATTCCTTCCCCTCGCATTTACGTGCTTTCACATGGTTTGGTGAAGTTCAAGTGCTTTCACATGTATTTTAGTAGAGACTAGTGGTTATACTGGGCGCATGGGGTGCTTTAAATTCCTTCCCCTCGCGTAACCTAGCTCTCGGACCTTAGAAATCTCATTTTTAGACACCAGTGAAAATATTTTCCATTCAAAAGGGCAAAAAAGTCATTTTTCCAATGGTTTTGTGGGTACGGTCCTCAAACTCAGGTGGCGACTCCATTCAACCAATCAAATCATTTTTCAAAACAATTGTTTTCATGGACATCGCTCCCTCGGGGTGTTCACAAGCGTCATCCATTGTCAAGAAGGCCATCTCTTTGGAAAAGATTATGGAAATAACCTTTCAATTCTAAATTTATGTCTGCCTCCATAGTGAGCCAAGATCCTGTATCATCCTTGAGCTTCAGAAGTTGATTTCTTTGTCTTTGTTGAATCAAGGATGTATGGAAGAAAGTTGTGTTTTTGTCACCATATTGAAGCCACCTCATTCTCGAGCGTTGATGGAAATACATCTCCTCCCGGGCTAAGAAGACCTCAATCTCCGATATGATTTGTTGTTGCTGGAAAGAGTTGACCTCTAAGCGGTCTTTGAATTGGAGGATAGCTAGTTCTTCCTTGAGAGAGTCCAATTTGGCTCTATTATTTCCAAATTCTACCCTGCTTCAACAAGAGAGGTGGGTGCGATAGTTCTTCAATTTGCTCACCAGCTTAAACACGTCTAAGCTAGCAACTAGGGAATTCCACGGGGAGATAACCACAGATTCACAATTGGGATGGGTTGGCCACATAGATTCAAATTTGAAAAGTTTGGGAACCTTTTGCAAAATGACTTCACAATTTACAATCAGGGGGCAATGATTCGAGCCAAGAATAACCTCGTGGAAGACTTGAGCATAAGGGAACTTATGGAGCCATCCTAGATTACTACAAGTGTACAAAAATCAACTTGATCGAATTTCTTTAAGTACATCATCGGAACACGAATACTTTGAAAACAAATGGAACACAAATTGACACAAACATTGGATCAAAACCACTTTTTCATGTTGTTTGTATCCAATGAGGCACTAAAAGATATATGATCAAGCTGATTTTTGGCACATTTGTAGTGCTTGACGAGGTCTACGCAGTGAACATCTTTGATCGTCGAAAAAATACCGGCGCGACGCCACGTGGAGCTGCACAGCACGGTGCTATGTATGGGGATGCACAGTGCCCCCAAGTTCCAATTAAAGAACTTATTTGAACACCGTTAATATTATTATTTGGAATACATCTGGGATCGATCTTTATGAAGTACGAATAATCAAGATTGAGATGTCTACAGGATGATGCAAGTCAATCAATAGGTAAGTTTAAAAAAAAATAACAGAAAAAGAAGTCAAATCCCTTAAATATTTGGCTATAATTTATATATTCTCTCACCTACTTTTTACAATATTATAGTGGTAATATACAATAAAGGGGCACTTAAATATTGGTCCTCCAACCTACTATAACTTATGTTTTCATTCTAGTTACTTTTATGAATTATATTTTCATCCTGAAATTCAAATAAACGCCAAACTACCCTTTTCTCTTTCCTAATCTTCCAAAATATCTCTCTCTCTCTCTCTCTCTCTCTCTCTCTCTCTCTCTCTCTCTCTCTCTCTCTCTCTCTCTCCCTCTCTCCACCCCTAATCTTCTCTAATTTATCTCAATCTCCCTCTCTCTTATCTCTAAAATCTCTCTATCCCATTTTCTCTCCCTTCAAAAATCTTACAACAAAATTTAAGATAAAATTATCATAGTGTTTACATATAAAATTAACCAATCCAATGATTAATTGACACGTAATCAAAAGTGCCAAACGTTGGCAATTACTCGTCAATGAAGACACACTGGATTAATAAGATAAAATGCACCGAATACGATGTCATATTGCTTCTCAATTTAGAAAGGTAGTTATTGGCAGTTACAAGCCATTACTAAAATAAAGATTGGCCTCGAAGCCATGATATCAACTGCTGAATGCACAAGCTCCACGTGTAAACTTGAGAAACAAGGCGATTGACAGTTAGAACACGTGGAATACTTCTAGCAGTTATTTCCCTAAACACGTTATCATTTGAGTTTGTTAAGCCAACGTGCAGATTTAAAGCTTCTAGGAGAAGGGAGAATTCAAATTCAGACGTGGAGGAAGAATAACTGCCAACTATCAGAATGGAAGTTGGAGTTCGAAGCAAGCTAGATTCAAATTCATGGAGCGGGAAGTTCAAACTACAAGCAACGTCTATAAATAGAAGAAATTGAAGAGTGAAATCCCTCGGACAAATCTTCAACAAACAGCTATCAAAAAACTGATGCTTGGTTTGTTCATTGGCAAAGTAGTTTAGGATTTCGAACTCAGTTCGAAGTAGTTTAGGGTTTCAAACGCAGTTCGAAGTAGATTAGGAAGTAGATTAGGATTTAGATTAGGATTTCTCTCGATTGTTCTTGTAACAATCACCCCTTGATAAGTCCCCTATTTTGTTAATAAAGGGACTTATCTCCCTTATTTTTGTCACTCATGCACGCGATTCATAGCTTTTATACATTTGATATTGCACGTGGGTGTGTTTTGTTAGTTTCAGAGAAAATGAGCGCAATTGGGGATTTTTGACGCCATGACTTTACTAAAGGGGTACCCGAGTACCAAAGGCCATGTGGCACTTCGCCACCCAACCCCGAGAGCCAAGGGTGAAACACCATATAAAGCTTGGGGAGACCAAAAGGCCGGGAGTGAACAAGGGGAAGAATTTTGCCTTTTTTGAAGAAGGATACCGGTAGCTGATTAATGGGGATACCGGTATCCCTAAGTATCTCACACCTGGGCTTGAGCTACCGGTAACTGGATATTGGAGCTACCGGTATCCCGGGGACAGTAAGAAAATTTGGGGAGCTACCGGTAGCTTGATTTTGGAGATACCGGTAGCCCTGCAAATTTTCTGCAACTTTTTGAGCCCGATCTAAAATATCTTGTGACACTTTTGTAATTATTTGGCACGACTTTTGGGGCCTTTATAAGGTCTTTAACACCAGACTTTAGGTCATTACTTACTTCTTCACCTTCTCTCTCTACCTCCATAAATGTAAACCTAATAGCTCCAACTTCTCTCTACATTTTCAAGCCTTTGCACTTTGTTCCAAGGTAAACCACCTTCTTTAATGTTGTAGTACTCGTTAACACCTTCTTATAAATCTAGTTTATTTCCGTTTTTACCGGTTAAATCTTATCTCTCCTTTCCTAGCTATTGTCTTAGAAAACTCATGTTCTTAGTATGTTTTGGGAATTCTCTCATGAATTAATGTTGTAAGTAGAACTCTAATCATCAATAAAAATCAGTTTTTAAAGTAATTTGTTATGTTCTTTATTTCGCTTATGAAAATAGTCATGTTTTACGTAGTCATGATTGAGTAGTCGTTATAGGCTCGGTCATGGGGTGATTAGCACCCCGTGACTTAGGTAAATTCACTCTCCTCGCCAATGTTGCAAAGTCATGGGGTGATTAGCACCCCGTGACTTAGGTAAGTTCACTCTCCTCGCCAATGTTGCAAACTTCGCATGTTAATCAAAGAGTTAGAATTAATTTTATGTATCAAAATTTGGGTTAGTTAATCCTGTTGATCACGCGTAGCCAGAGGCGTGACGTCTTGGCACGTGTGATGCTTCGGGCTATGACAATCAAAATGTTTGTATAAATGGCACAAGAATCCTATTATTTGAGAAACACCATTTCTAGTTAAATGAGTTTTAAGTACCAAATCTTCCGTTCGAGGTCGTTTAACGACGCCCCGAGCCGGTTATTTTAGAGGGGTATGAATTGGCCTAAGGCATGGGTGTTTTGAACCCCTTGACTTAGCCTTGTTTTTATTTAGTCTTTTTAATCACGCGTCTTTCACGAAGTTGAGTGAAATCCATCCCCCAAACTCCAAAAGCCAAGTTTGCCGCTTTAAGGCTAAAACCCTCACTCGCGAGTCAACCTTCACGCTCAGCACCTTAGGTCTCTGTGGACTCGACCCGGACTTCCGGTTACTATGCCGCGCGTCACCTGAACCCTACGCTTGGGGTAATCACATTGATAAGCAATCCAAGGACGCAAGCACCCCTATTTCGGTTGTTCTTGCAACAATCACCTGTTCGAAGTTCTGTTACTCTGTATTTGAAGTTGGAGACAATTTCAAAGTAAGTTTGTCTTTGATTCATTAATCGAAGTGTCTTGTTTATTTATTGTTCTTTGATTTCCTAAGTTTATTGGTTTGCATTTCTTCATTTATTAAGAAAAATCCTCTTAATTGAGGTAATTGAACCAACAAAACACAATCGCCTGATTAGGTTTGGTTTTCCAAAGTTAATCTGAGGGAGGTCTGAGGGAGGAGATTGAAACTCTCTCTGGCACGCTCGCACACAATTATTTTCCATTGCAAAGAAGTAAAAAGAACCAAACACATAGCGATAAACTTATCACAAATGAGATAAATTAATAGCAAACCAATCAAACCACAACAAACAAAAAAACTTGTCAAAAAATCATGTTAAAATGTTGGTAAAATTATTATACATAAATTATGATAATTCTGAAAACAAATACAAGAAACATGGTAAAGATGTAACTTTTATACAGTGAACATTACAACAAACATCATGACCTTGTTGAAAAATCATGCTAAAAACATGATAAAAATATAGTACAAAAATTACGATAAATTTCGACAAAAAATAAAAGAAACATGGTGCATGGTAAATTCTACCTTGTTAAAAACATGGTAAAAATATAATGTAGAAATTGTGATAAATTTTGACAATAAATACAAAAAAAAACATGGTAAATCATTCAAAAAATATGGTAAAAATACAATACATGAATTATGATAAATTTTAGCAACAAATACAAGAAATCCATGGTAAATTTTAAACATCATCAACTTGTCAAAAAATAATCTAAAAATATGGTAAAATAATACTTAAAATATGGCAAAAGTATAATAAACTTGTCAAAATTCAACTGACCACGAGTAGAGTAGTTATGGCGAAAATGCAAAAAATGCCACATCAACCCAACCTCCAACAGATTCTTCACCATTTTTTCTCTAGAAAATGAAACGAGCACAAAGCCTGATCGGACCAGAGCTCTAATCAATGAGAGCCAATTGCTATTTAGTTGTTTGATGCCGAGGGAGAGATCAGTGGGTCACTGACTCACTTAATTTTGGTTTGGAGAGAGAGTTCATGAACTTGCCAATTGCAATGGTACTTTTAATTATCCTCCCATGTACTCATCAAGTGCTACGTTCGGGATGGCTTATTTGGAGAAGCCATTGCACTTTACAATAGAATGGTTTATAATGAAACTCATATGACAAAGTTTACACTTCCATCTATATTAGGAGCTTGTTCTAGATTTGTTAATTAGGGTACGGGCCAAAAGGTCCATGGGAGGATAATTAACCTATTTCAAAAACATCTTAATTTTCGGGATTACACACATTGGTTGTATATGGAATTCATTCTAGAATCATCTCATTGTTTCAAAACTCCTTTAATTTCAGAAATCATCAATTCAGTTATATAGGGTAATAAAATGATCTTAACTTATTTTGAATCCCTCCCAATTTCAAACTCCCAAAAAATTAGGAACTAGTTGTATGTGGATGTGTATGTCACAATAAGGGTAATAATGGTAAATTAAATAGGAAGAGGATGGAAACATAACCCCAAAAAGTGGATAGAATGAAAATGTATGCTGTGTCCAAAAAAATGGATGATTATTTAATTAATTAAACTTGATTCTTAGACAATTTGTTTAACGAGCTCTACTTAAATACTCAAGTTGGACTCTTATTGAGCCGACATTATCGGGCCCAATTGAACTAGATGATCAAGACCAGTTAAGACAAGCCTATAAAACTAATTTGAAAATCCAGAGAATAAAATGGAATCTGACACATACAAAAAAAAAAGGACATTTTTTTGAATAAAGAAAAACGAAAGAAAAGATTCTTGTAGTTTGCAATGATGTGTAATTGTGTATAGTTTACACACACATTTGTCCCCCACTACATTAGTTATTTTTTTCACAATAATAGCGTTAATGAGTTAGTTGTTTATTATAGTAGGCCGATGTTACTCTATCAACTCGAACCTGAGACCTCGTACATCGGCACTACATTTGTAGAAAGAAATACTGCTGAAATCATCGAAGAAGTTTGTGAGTTAGTTGAGCTTCCTTTTTTGGTCATTTTTTTACTGTTTTTTTTTAACTAAACAAGAAAGTGAATCAGTTCAGCTTATCACAAGAGTAGTTATGGTGGTTCATTAATTTCGTGGGCACAAAAGAGATTATCTCCATCCATGCACGTTTTTACTCACATTAGAAAGACGAAGTGTGCAAGATTTAGGAATGGCACTGCAATGCCGGCGCTGAGCAAAGGCGAGCGCAATTGTCTTGGGCCCTTAAAAAATTCGTAATAAATCCCCCCCTCCTCCCCCCCCCCAAAAAAAAAAAACAAAAAAAGAAGAAGTTACGTACGTAGTATATATACCTTTGCTATAGAAAGAAGAATTGTCCAAATCGAATTCCCGCGTGGAAAGATATGGCTCCAATTAGTCGGTTTAGCTTGTTTAGGCGTCAATTGAGTGAAATGAACCATATTCTCCGATCCTATTATTTACTTGAGCAAGAATTACAACAAGCAAGTAGGGAGAGAGACAAATGCATCAACGTCAAAGAATTATATTTGAACAAGGTTAGCACCTAGCTAGCTAAAACCCAACCAATCATATGCAAGTCAAAGTCCGAACAAAGTTGGTAAGGCACCAACCACAAAAATACAATGCTAGCAAGTGCAATGCTAGTCCAATGGTTGGCTCTATGTACTTATGTATTTGATTAGGGTTTAACTCTCGCTAATTACAATTAACACTACAGACTTTCGCCTAAGGGGAAAAAAGAAAAGAAAAAAAGAGCTTCATTACTAAAGAAAAAAATCGAACAAAATATAGCTTCCAACAGAATACTCATTTTGAGATCACAGAGCCTCTAATTTACAGTTAAGTGCATAGCCCTACAATGCCCCTGATTTCCTCCCAGGTTCAGCCTTGTTCTAATTCCTAGCTTCAACTCAAAAGTAACTTATTGTGTTCTACGAGATAGGTCATTCTCTTATAGTAAATCGACTTAAAAAATTGACTTAAGCCAATTACTGACTTGAACAACCCTATTCCTCAACCCGTCTAAGCAATGCAAGAAGTTTTAGAATGATGTAGTACATCAAAAGTTAAGTCGATCAAATCCTATCTTCGCTAGGTATGTCACAATAACGGTTTAATGGATCAATTATGCTCTACATTGAAATAGAGTTAGCATGCAGGAAATCGATCAAACAAGGGTAATTAGACTTTTTGCTACTAAAAATGCAAGCATAGTGATCTTTAAGTGGTTGGTTGAGAATTTCGGTAATGATGCATAATTTTGGAAGTTGTCATGACATATGATAGTTTGAATTGTCTTGTTGACTACGTATAGACGTGCCATTAATTAATACTTTTGAAGTTGATTTATCATTTTCGTGAAACACATTAAGCCTGGCCCCATTTTTGTAAGTTTGCCTTGAGCCCTCGAAATGTCAAAGCCGGCATTGAATTGCAAAATTGGTAATTTCACGTGGAATAATTTATCCATTGATCGTACCCCTAATCATATGTATTTAATTGAAACAAAGGAATTGTGACAGAAAATTAACTTTCTCAATCACTTCTAGTGGGTGATTGAAAATCACTAATTTTTGCTTGAATTATTGAAACATATAGAATGATTCTTGTTGTCCTTTCTTGTCTCAGTTTTCTGTGGGAAATTGACCCTTACAACACTGCATATTCAATTGCTTACCACTATTTGGACCTGCTTTGCATGTTCTTCAACTTCTGCAGTTTTAAAAAGTTAGTGTTCTTAAAAAGGAATGTAAATTTTCAAATGGAAATCTTTGCTTTCCATTATTAACCCCCTTTTTTTTGAGAAATGATATTGTCAAAATCATTTTTGTTTGTGTCAAAACTGTAGTGCATTAAAGGGTTATATTTTGCATGTGATACAAGGTTTTTAAACACTACAATTTTGACACAAATAAAAACGGTTTTGGCATTAGCACCACCTCCAAGAATCAAGACATAGTTTCTTCCTTCTCACTTTTCAAACCTGACTGTTTGATTTCACTGGGGTTCAATCATTCAAACCGCATTGGTCACAACTAACACTTCTGACTTTTTTCGAACAAATAAATTTAACTATTTGATATATCACATGTATGTTTTTATATTTATATTCGATCATGCCCTAACCGTTGTGTGGATAGGCCATGTGAAAACGCTACACAACCAAAACAATCAGTTTCACCTTAGACATGATCAATATCACGCTAACATTAAATCTATTTTTCCCTTTTTGATAATGCAGGGGTCCCAAGTCAGTTTGCACATCCTTTAGAGTTCTAATTGCTACAACCTCTCTCTCAACAGCCTTAGATTTATGGGCAGCTTTGTTCACTTGGGAACCTTTATCTCTCTCTCTCTCTCTCTCTCTCTGCTCAGTGCTCAGCTCAGTTTCCAATAACTTTTCTTTCATCTCTCTCTCTCTTTAATTATATCCAAAAAAATCTCCCTCAGAACCTTTACCAGACAATCCGAAGTCTCACGTCCAAGACCACCAAGCCGGTCCTTGGGGTTAATTCATTGAATCTATGTTATATAAACCTCACTGGGTTCTTTTCTAAATTCCAATTCTGACATCTTAAAAGCACTAAGATACAGACCCAGACTTTAGAAGGACTTCGTTTTCTTCTGCAACTGCCATGAACGACAAATAAGGAAAACAAAAGGCGAAAATCTTGTGTCATTGGCATGGTTTATACTTTATAGTATTACTTTTCTTGGAAAAGCACAGGAAAAAAATGGATCCAAAGCCTAGAAAAAGGGTTTTTTTCTTCTTTATGTCTGCTTTCAAGAATGACTTCATTTTGGAAAACATAAAAAGTTAAAAATAACTTCAACTTTAATAAATTGACTTGATCTAAGTTACACTTACTCCTCTAAAATACACCCATAGTCAAGAGAAATAATAACAAAAAACTAAGAAGAAGCCTCCGTTAATATTGAAACAATATTCACAAGAGATTTCAAGCCATGAAAAGGCTGTTAAAATCTTATTCCAACCGGAAAAAGAAAGGCTTCAATGCTTTTTTATCACTTCTAGCAAACCACTTCGTGCATATAATGCCAAATGTCAGCTCTCAGTTGTAGACCGAGAAGTAGGATTAAAATGGGTTAGTTTTTCTAGTTAGTAATAGGAGAACGACGACTCATCTCCTACTTGCGTCGTGCTAGCTGATCTTGAGTACTTCTTGGACGAAGATGAGGATGATGACACGTCGCTTGACCTTCTCCTCAGCATCTGCTTCATGCCGTCCGCAACTCGAGTAGCTGGGTTCGTTTGATGCTTACGACAAAATGACATGTGCGCCGTCACGGCTTCTTCCATCTCCGATTTTCCTCTCTTAATTTCGTCACTGACTGCTTCCGAACACAACCCACATAGCCATTTACCTTCAAATTTCTCCTTCACTTCATTAATGTAGTCTTTGGTGCATTCCTCTTTCAACCCACAGCACTCACACTTTGCCAGCTCTATCTCCATTTCCTCAGCCTTCCAATGCAAAAATCAAAGCTTTTATAGGCCAATAAAGGATTTGGAAGAACTAAAACTTGATTTTCTCAACAAGTTATGGTTACCCTCTACTAGGAGATAAGTGTTAGTATCTATAATAGCAAAAATGGGGGCATATTTTCTGGCTATGGTTTCTCAAATGAGAAGTTTTATGGATGGCATGAGGAGTGAGAGAGGATGATTTTATAGTAGGGAAAGGTGCCATAATTTCCTCCATGTTCTAAGGGGACAAGGGGCAATGGAAAATGAGACAATTGGGGGTATGGTGCCCCACCTTTTGTGGCTATTTGAAGTTGTATAGTTAGTTGAGGGGCCAATAATTTCGATTCTCTACTTCCTTTTTCTATTATTTTGCCCCTGAATTTGGTAGTTATATAACTTTCCCCTGTACTTGTTTATTTGGTTGATTGACAGTTTCTTTCGGTTGCTTCACTTGGCCCCTACTCCAACTGCCTCAACTTTTGGGGATGGCTTTCTCTTTGGTTGTGAGTAATGCTACTCGGATTGTCTAATTTACTTTCCTTTTGGTAGATACTTAATGACTAAGAAAGTAGTAAGTTGTGTATGTGAACTGACTCGAATACCTGATTATGAAAAAATGTTTAGAGGTGACTTCACCGCACCACTGTCGATGTAACCAGTGGCGACTCCTGGAGTTTGAGAGCATGGGATCATTCACAAATCATAGAAGTAAACACTAAATTTGCAAGAGAGACACGAGAGAAAATTGACGAGGACTGCAAATCACTACCCAACAAATGGACCTAGAGAGAACGCTGCGGGGAGTATAAGACTGATTTTTTTATCTGATGGTTAATTGTAATGCCCTCCGACATTAAGTGGGACCCATGTATGCGTAGTTTCTCCCATGTGAGAGGGGCATTACAAATAATCGTTTTATTGAAAATTCTATGTTGAAGACTAAAGATGAGCTATATTTTTTAGCCATTTGATTTGTATTATGCCGGTTTAACAATTATTGAGTTTCAAGAGTAGAAAGTTATCTAGTGTGGTGACAACATCCAATGATTTTTAATCCTTTCATTTGGTATTTTCTCATAACTATTAATAATTTCAAAGATTAGAAAATTGTCATGTGCGATGTCAACATTGATTTTAATAGGGTCATTTACAAATTAAAAGAAAATATTAATATAGTAATAGTAAAATAATTATTTCTCCGTAGGATCGCCGGACCCCACTCATTTGGATGTGGCATCACCACTTGGTCAACAACCTCTACACTACCTCTTCTACCATCACCGCCACACTACCAAGTACCAACTACCCCCACCACTTCTTCACCACATAGACTAAAATCATAGACTAAAAACACATGACATCTATTGATAAAACTAAAAGGGAAACAAATAATTTAAACTAAATTTATCGAAATAATTGTTGTGATTTAACTCTTGATATTTTTCAGCTTAAAACATTCAATATTAAGCTTTCAAAACTTAATTTTTCACCTTTCAGCTTCAGTTTTCAGTTTATAAAACAACAACTTAGTCTTCTAGCTCTGAGGCTAACCACATACTTTCACAATTTTATTTTCCTGAAAAATTGCAATTGTCTGACAATTCAATGAAATGTGTTACAATTTAATGTTGGTCTAAGAGCATTCTTATCAGGCAACTAAAAAAAACACCAAATTTAACTTTAAAAATACATTTTATAAATTAGCAAGTCACTTTTTAAAAAACTCACAAACTCATACTTTATATTCTAATTAACTTCACTATATTAAACTATTCTTCAATTCTACTCCTACTCCCGGAAAAAAAAACATTGAACTGTTGTTGTAATGAAATTGACAGTGTAGTCTTTTATAATTCACTAGCTGATTGGTGAATAAAATCTTACCAACGGTGGCTCCATGTCCAATACGTGTTGAATCTGCAAATATGTGGGCAGAGAAGTTAGCAAAATCGGTTAGTAGTTTGTACAAATATTTCATATTGGTTGGCTTGTTTCTGGACATGGGGTGTTATGCACCATCCGAGCCGTCCATTGATCGGATGGACGGCTCAGATTTTACCTCGACGCATTTGTATCTAAATTGTTCGTTGTCGTGCGTGCAAGATAAAATTTGAACCGTCTATCTGAATAATGGACGACTCAAATGATGCACAAAACCTGCTTTGCATCTCATGCCTTTCTATGGCTCTGTTGACTACATGACTTCTATTGTTCCATGCTATATATGTGGATAAACTTGCCCTAGGGTCAACATTAATTACGACCATACCTTATTGACAAACTACTTGCGTGGTTTCAGGGTGAATGATTGATTGAAAGAATAGGTATATGGTGAGTGATATTCATTTATTTATTTATTGGAGAAAACCAAACAATCTACAGTCCAAAATGTGGGACCACTTTAAATTAGATTCATATATGTATGTGAAAGCAGTCCAAACGAATCAAGTTGTTTGTTAAAACCTTGTTCTAAGCTTGACTTTTTAGTTGATGTATGACCTTATGGTACATCTTTAAGCTTCGTTTAGTTGCTAAGCTTCGTTCAGAAACCTTGTTCTAGAAATTAACTTAAGTAAAGAACCAGTTTAAGCTGACTTTTTAATTTGATATATTGTAAGAGAACGACCTATCTCGTAAAACATAGTAAGTCAGTTTGAGAATAAGTCTTTTTCCTGGAAAATTTTGAGCTGAGACAACCATATCTCATGGTTCTGCTCAATTAAGCATGTGAGCACAAAAATAAGGTAAAAAAACGTATTTTTCATTAATACGTACGTGAGTTTATCTTAATTTTTCTTTTAACAGCACTGCTACATATAGAGAAATGGTACCCATAAAGTGGGAATGCATGGGTGGCTCAAATTCAATCATGCATTCCTACTTTCTGGGTAATTTTAGATACATATTTCTTGATACTTAGCTAGCCTTGTCCTCTTTCCTATTTTTTCCATTTTCAAAAAGATTATTTTTTTTCAAAAAGAATTTCTCTCTACTCATTGTCTCATTATTTCATTTTTCTCTCTATCTCTCTCTAATCATTATCTCATTATTCTCATTTTCAAAAACTAAACCAAATATTATCTCAAAAATTCTTCTAAAAAATTTATTTTCAAAACATATCCAAATACAACCGCTAGCATTATTGGTGTTTGAAACGAAAGAAAAATAAAGTGAATAGTACAACTAACTTCATTTCTCTTTCATCATCTTTTTCCCGGAGACTTTTACTTAAGCATTTTCTTTTTGCCTCCACCAGGTGAGCACCAAAATTGAATCAGGTATCACCCTGGCCTTTGAAAAGTCGGTCTCCATCACCAACACTTGAACCCACAGACAAAATTACAAAAAGGACTAGCTAGCTGCCATTTCCCAGAGCTTCAAAATTAGCCTGTAGGCAATAGGCATCGGTTATCCTTTCCTCAACATGTGAATTCTTGTCCAGTGGGTCACCTGCACTGCTTTCAATCTTTATAGTGCACTGTTGGTGTATGTATGGGTCTACATTTACGTTTGTAGTCTTGCAGATAATGAAGATAAGAGAAAAATTTGAAGCCACTGGTTATGGATATTTTAGTATACTTAGAGTGCTTTAAGTAGTGAAACCAATACCTTCAGTGATGGATCATGGTGGTTATAGGCCTTGTTCGGTTGAGAGTTTTGAAGGAGTTTAGTTTAGTTTTGATGATGTAAGCAGGTGTAATAAGTGGAGAGAGATAGAGAGAAAAGTGAAAAAAATGATAATGTCAGCACAAAACAAAACTTGACAAACCCGGAGCAAAGCTCCCAACTGAACATGGCCAAGAACATCTCCAACGGCAGGTAGGCCAAAAAATGGCTTGGCCATTTCTTTGGCAAAATTTGGCCGATGGCTAGGATTGGGAGTATTCTATTTATATTTCTATAGCTGCGAATCTGTGATGTGGGAGTGATCTAATGGCTGTGATGTGAATTATCTATGGCTGCAAATTCACACTGAAGCAAGCCAAACTTCCTGAAATTGGCCGGGCTCTAACCATTACAGATGCTCTAACCTAACTCTAATAATCGAACACAAAAGACACTGCAATCACACAGAATGAAAGTACTTCTGCTTAAATTTATGTTCCAAATTATTGAATATAGCAACAAAAATACGAATAGTCGGTCTTTTTGGTTATGGCATGGATGTATGTTTTGTTTTTGCAAATAGCAACAATACAAGAGTCGTCATGTACTCTTTAAAAGACTCTCTCAATCCAATTCTACTTCTATTTGTATTATTTCCGATTTTTTGATCTTGACGATTAATGGAAGCAGACGAAAGAGTGGGATTTCAAACAAAATTGACGACCTCAAACACTCTGAACGACGAGCTTTGAACCAGAGCTTTAAATCCGTGGAATCGCAACATTGCATACAAAGAATTTCCAAATTATATAAGCACATATAAGGTTCATTAAATGAGTAAAAAATAACATTTATTTGCATGGAAAATCTAAGTTACAAATAATAGGCACAAACTCTTTTACTACTTTTTGTATGAGAAATCTAAATTATAGTATATCACTTAGTTTTACTACTTTTTCTAAAAGTGGATTTTATTAGATTCATTTAATAAACCTTATCAGATGCCCAGGACACATTTTAACAAAACCCATTAAAAAAATCCCTAATTTCATGGACCCCTAATTTTTGTTCAAAAAATTCCCAATTTAGTGTCAATATGAAACATGTCCAACGATAGATAACAACGTTTGAGAGGGAGAGAGCAACGTTCAAGAGAGAGAGAGAGTGACACCTTAGTGGTGGCTAATGGCATCGGTGGTGGCGTCGAGGTGAGCCTAACTGATTTTTGGCGGTGGTGGCGGTCACCAGAGATGGAGTGAGTCATGGCTGCGTTTGATTGTTGAAGCCCATTTTGCGTTTTGAAATTTCCTTCTTTTTTTTTTTTAAAGTGGTAAGCTCGTGGGGGGCGGCAATGACATGGCACACCACATTAGATGTTGTGATTGGTGTTATGTTTTGATATTGTGAACGTATCATTTTTTGTATTAGTTAACCACACCTTATTCTACAATATTAAAGTTATTTGTCTTCTACATACTAAACGCTCCTGAATTTTTTTAACTCCATATCCATTGTCCAAAGTTTCAATGATTCTTCATGGGTCTTGTTTGTTTCTCAATATTGATGCGGGAAATATGTTGAAATCTTATAAATTAAGGTAGGAGATGATCCTAGTATTTAATGTCCTTCACATGGCCGGCATCCCACATGCATTTCTCTTGCACTTAATTTCCCAACATGGATTCTTTTCTTTCTACCAACCCAACTCCTCATCTACCAAATATCCCCACTAATAATTTGTCTGCAAAAATAGATAGGTATTTAAGTTGTTTTGCTACTTATTGTATACTTAATTCCCATCATCTTTTTTTTTCTGAAGCAATGTTTTTTCTTAGGGAAAATAAAGTGCGTATTTCCATACATAATTTTTTATATTATGTTCACTTAATTAAAAAATAAATTAGTTTTTAAATTGGTGTGAAAAATATTGCATTTTGTAGTCGTAAGACTCTGACACGGTTTTCAAGCGACCATTTTAGTTAACCAAGTTGACCCTCAGACATTATCAAGATTTCATTCATTCATTGTCCTAGTTGTATTAATAACCACCTTCAGTAATGCTTTTTCAGGACTAAATGCGCGAAAACCTATCCGAACATTTTTTTATTAAAAAATTGTGAGTGAGGAGAAAACTATCAAACTAGCACATCAAATCTACTAATCAGATCTGGGTGCATCCCTGGTGTGCGCATTAGAGTTGTTGATCTTGACAATCAATAATTCGGATTTTATCTCGACAATGGACGACTTAGATCTATAAAGTACCGAAATGAAATTCGTTCCGTTGAAAATTCATTCGACAACTCTTATATACCGCACACCAAGGAGTGCGCACCAGCACCCGGCTTCCCCATCGAACATGCATGAGAAGCATAAAAAAAATTGTGGACTATGGTGGAACTATTCCGGTACAGTTATAGTCTTATAGAGTATGCCACAAGTGGGGTTCTGCTTATTTGTTTTATTCCCACTGTGTTTTTTATATGTTTTTGGGTATTAAAATAGGGACATGCAACTACCCCTATTTCAACTTCCAACTTCTACAAATGCTTGCTGACTCAGACCCAATCTACGAGACCTCCCACGTGGCACTCTTAGTGCAGTTCACATGGTGGGGTCCTAGTGTCGTACAGTCCTCCAATATTTTATTAGGGGAAAATTACATTATGAAAAAGACAACCTTTTATACTTTTTGTGGTTTTTGGATATCATTAAGACTAAGTTTGGCTAAAAAAATCAACTTAATTTTTTATTTTGTCTTTATTTGATTTTTTTTGTATTTGTTAGTTTTGCATTGATTTTTTTAATATTATTGGTTCGTCTCGGCGAGATAAATCCAAAAAAGTAAAAGATTATGACTAGAACTTTCAATTTTTTGAATAAGAACGAAAAAAGTGTAAAAATCTGATTTTTTGGCTTATTTTTTGTCTTTACTCAAAAAAATTTAAGCTTCGGTCATAATTTTATATATTTTTTATTTCTCTCGCCGAGACGAACCAATAATACACAAAAAGTTGATGGAAAACTAAAAAATGCAAAAAAAAAAAAAAATCAAATAAAGACAACAAAAAATACACCAATTTTTTTTGGCCAAAATAGGCCAAGTAACAAGAAGAGGAATAATATTTCCAGATTCATGACATGGAGAAAATTACCGGACAACAATACCCTAAGCTTTAAAATCCTTCACAAATTTACCACCACATTACATTAACCTCCTCCCCCCTTTGAAATTGCGAAATCGATAAGGGAACCTTAACTTCCAGACTTCTCTCTCGCTTTGTTCTCTCTCACGTGCGTTGTCTCTCGCCTCTCGTCTCCCGCTCGGTGTCTCCGATCAATGGCCAGCCAAAATCGAGCAGGTACCTCCTTTCCTTCTCTCTCGCTATCTATTAGACAAGGAACTAGTTGCAATTGGTTGATAAATACTCCCTCCGTCCCAATTTTATAGTCACTCGTTCTATTCTAACCGGATAAAAAACGATTATATCTTTCAATCGGTAATACATTTTATATGCAATATGGATCTTATTTGATAGATCTTGATTTAATCTAATAAACAAAGTGTTCAAAATCACCTAAAACATTGTAGATAATAAGATAAAATACTTTGAAAAGTGGCACGAACTCCCAAAGGGGACTATAAAATTGGGACGGAGGGAGTAGCATTTTGTGACTTGCTCTCTTCGTTCTGTTTCATACATGAGAGTCTTCAGACTAGGTTTTCTGTAATTTGATTTAGCTTATTTAGGTTTCCATTGTCTATCATGTGGTTCTCTCCTTTATAGGTAAAATGGAAATGTAGTGATTTCTTGTTAGAGAATGACGACCTTCACGATCAAACCATTCAAAATAATCGCATCGCTTTGAATCCTACAATAATATGACAAAATGATGTTAAGCGCTCTACTTATTAATTCAATCACAACAACAATTCAATACACAATTACCGAATATTTAGGACACATAAAGAACCTCCTACCAAGGTTATCATTTGTTTCAGATACCTTGAAAGCAACTTCTTAGAGGACGTGTCCTTTAACAACTTTTGTTGATAGTAAACCCACATATAAATCCAAATATTATATCATCTCCTCGTATTTTATAACTTATCGTCCTTTCATTAATTCATCATTGGAGGACATGTCCTTCAACAAATTTTTTTTTTTAGTACACCTCAACAATGAAATAGGGACATAACAGCGCTGATAGTGTTTTGACACACAATGCAATTGAACTTCGAACAGGGAGCAAGAGTACATAATGGTAATTCAGTGTCCTATGACAAAAATATTTACAACACAACACTGTGGAACCCTTTATTTGTATTAACTGAGGCAAAAAAAAACATTCTTTGTCTCCTATAAAATACTTTAAAAACTAAGCTAGCAGAAAACAGTATTGGTGCTGGTTTCGTAAAATAGAGTGCAACATATTGAAAACAAGGAGCAACATCATATATTGGAAATAAGGAGCAACATCATCCCTGTAATAAAATCACACTATAGAAACAAATTTCCCACCCTTTCATTACTTCATCGCTGTAGAAAAAGTATCCGGGGGGCGGCGTTACAGAAATTGGTTAATGTATTTTACACCTCACCTCAACGTTCAAACCGGGACAGAACATCACGGTGATGGTGTTGTGACACAAAGTGCATCTCAACTTCATTTAGAACACATTATTTCTATTAACTGAGGTAATTTTTGTCTCATATAAAAGACTAAGGTATAGTATTGCACTTCAAAAGTTAAGGAAGGTCATAACAGTGTCGTGCGATTTCTGTTAAATAGAGAGCAACAGAACTTCTCACAATGAGCAACATCATATCATGCAAAGAACAAGTTTTTCTTGTAAACCACACCTTGACCTCTGGTTCCATCATCATGGGTTGTAACAAGTTCAGTTTTCTTGTACAAAAAAAAATTTCAGTATACAACATTCTTTGTTCAACCCTTCACTTCTCCAATTATAACACATTCATAACAGTAGAGTTTTGAAAACTCCAACTCTACATTGGAGTGTAAATTGGACAAGGAGAGATACAGGGGCGCCGGCACATACAAAGGAGGGGTCAGCCGACCCTGTGGAAATTTTTTTTTACTATTACTATACTAAAAGAAATTTAAATTTGATATTTGAACCCTCCTATTTTTGGGGTTGAACCCACTAGATATTTGAACCCCCCCTATTTTTAGTTGATCATCACAGCTAAACATGTAAGCCTCACCACCATGAAAGACATGCCGAATCCTCATTGGATTGGACATTGTCTCATCATTAAATGGTCGGCCCATCGCTTCTTAGCTCTGGCCTGATTCGCATGTGTCCCCCCCCACCCTCCTACGCCCCTACTCCTCCTCCTATGATGCATATTATCTTGTTTTATAAACTGCCATGAAACAAAGGCAGCCACCACATAGACCAATGTCACACGTCTACCTATCATTAAGCATGTAAATGCCACATATATATGCCCATGCCCATATAAACTTGACAACTAAAACTCTCCTGCAATTCTAATATTTTCAGGTACTACTAGCCCCTTCAATTTTCCTTCTCTTTAATATACCACCTCAAAATCATTTAAACCTTACCAATTTGTAACTATGCACAATTCTCCGAGCACCTCACGTGCACACACTCTCACTTGATAGAAAACTAGGCACTGCATGCTTCCATATACATCCACAACTCAATTCTTTATAATATTCAACTAGCTCAAAATCCAACTTCATAAAAGAAATAACCTTTTATTTAAATACTGGGTATTACATACGTGTTCTCTTCTCCCAGTCCACTTCGGCACTTCCTAGAAGGCAGAGAAGCCACTTCCCAGTCCATTTTGGTGGTCAATTGAAAGCCCTAAACTACGAAAGAGAGAGAGAGAGAGCCAGAGAGGTACATGTTTCCTTCTCCAAAAAGGTTGATTTGTCTAGCTAAGTTATATCCATCTGATTTTTCTCCTCTACAACTCATGATGCTTGATGATCAACTTGATAACTACATTGTTGATGTGCGCTCATGTGATGGAACGATTATGCAACGATTCCACCCTTCCACCCTATAAACCATGATGCAGCGATTCTAGAATATGAGACCATTTCGTGGGCAATTGTAAAAGCTTGTGTAGCTTCTTCTTTTTTTTTGGTGAAAACTGAAAACAGTGAGTAATAATATATGCCTTTTGATGATATATATCTTTTTGTTTATTAGGTTGACCTTTAAATTTGATTTTTGTTGGAGCAAGATTCTTAGTTGTTATTACTATGACCCCACCCTTCCGAATTCCTAGACTCGCCATTGGAGAGATACATGATGTTGAAAAAAAAATGGAACTACAGTGGACTATACATTTGAGAAAGAGAGAGATAGAGGGGAGGAGTCATAGTACAAACACAAACTAGGAGAGGAGGGTGATAAGTCCCACTAGTGCGAATAATCTCTCTCACTTTCATCACACACACATGCATTTCATAGCTTTAATCATTCGATTTTGCAGGTAGTTGTGTTTTTGGTAGTTTCAGGTGAAATAAGGAGTGTTTTGACGCCATGGATTGACCAAAGAGGTACCCGAGTACCTGAGGCCATGTAGCACCTTGTCACCGAACTCTGAGAGCCAAGAACAAAGTATTAGACAAGGCTCGAGAAGACCCAAAAGTCAAGAGATGATAAAAGGAACAAAGAAGGAAGTTTTCCCAAGGGATACCAGTAGCTTTTTTTCCCACCACTGGTATTTGTTGAACAGGAGGCTAGAAAAGTTGTACATACCGATAACTGTTTTCTCCACTACTGGTATCTGGTGAACAGAAGGCTAAAAAAGTTGTAGATACAAGGAGCTGTTTTTTCCAATACCGATATCTCCTTCAAATTATTAAATTTTTTTGACCCAACCAAGAAATATCTAAGGGCACTTTTGTAATTATTTGGCATGACTTTTGGGGCCTATAAAAGATCTCAAACCTCATATTTTAGGGTTATCTTACATTCTCTCTCTCTCTCTTGTTCTCCCACTTCTCTATATATTTGGGGCTTTTCTATTTAGATTCAAGGTACTTTGTCTTCATTAATGTTGTAAGCACTTCTCTTATCTATATAGACCCGTAGTTTATTTTCATTTTCGTCATGTTTTGTATTTTCTTCATATTTCCTTTAATGTTTAGCTTAATCATGTGTGAGAATCGTACAGGCTCAGGTATGGGGTGATTATCACTCTACGGCTTAGGTTCGTTAATGGTTCTTGTATTTTGTGCTTCTTGTGGGGTTTGTGAATAGATTAAACTCTTTTTTTTTTTTTGTCTAAACTTAGGATTATGAACATCCTTAATTGGGTGTAGACAATACACTTGGTGCACACAATGTTTTGAACCATGACATTCTAGGTGTTCAAAGAAATGCTTAACTGAGTTTATTTCCATTTGCAAACCCATTTTTTGAGAAGAAAATCAGGTTCCATATCTTCCGGGTGGAATAAAAAATCATTGAATCCCATTAGAGTTATAATTGAGAAGCTATAAATAGCCTAAGGTGTGATACGAATCCCTAACCCGAGTCCCTTTTAATCAATCACAAAACTTCCTTTTCTAGTCATTTAGAATTTGAGAGAGAACCACCAAACAAATCACACTAATGGTTGGTTGTCTTAACGCCAAAATCTCATCACAAGCCAATCTCATGCCGGTTGCATTTGGTACCTATGGAAATTGACCCCGGTCTTACCGGGTTATTGTGCTACAACCGACCTAGCCCTATGCTTTGGGCAATCACTTCTAACACAAAGCTGGGTTGTAAGCAGAGGAAAGCTTCCTTGTGCTAGGAATAGGGAGGGGAGATGATTGAGAAGCTTGAGGAGGAGGTTGTGAGGGAGGAGGGAGGAGGCTGCGAAAGCTTATATCTAGGGTTTTCCCTTTCCCCTTTGTTTCCCCGGATTTTCAGAAAGAAGGAAAATGTGAGGGAATAGGTCGCAGGAAAGGCTAATGGAAACCAATATGAAGAATCTTAGAGTCTTTGCTATCAAATCATGGTTGGAAGTGTACCCGCCATTGAAACCATTCGTTCTTTTGCCGATCTTTCATATTTTCACATTATTTGATGTTTGACTTTACTCGAATCACTTCCGAAACACTTCTCAAAATCTGTCATTCATGGAAACCTTCCAAATGCATTATATAAAGTCTCGTTTCACGTCTAGAGACCACAAAGCCTACAAACACATTAAAAACATTAATTCATACCTGGTAACAATTATAAATTACGAGTATTATAGGGGTGCTGCTATTTACGATGAGGCTAGGAGATTCACATGAAATTACCCCAAGAATCAAACCCTGATCAATTGTGTAAGAAGAAAAGTAAAAGGGGAAAAGTTGTACTATTGTCTATCAATGTAAGCTTCTTCTTTTTTCGGGTAATTGTAAGTTTCTTCTTTTTATTATTCCCTACTCTCATATGAACCCCCAAATCTGCAATTCGACAAAATTGGTTTCTAGTTTTAGCTTCGGCCCTAAACTCAAAACAGGGCCCCTTGGGGTCTTTCTTTGCGAACGCAACCGATGACGGGGCCTCTATGATCTTTGGTCATTCTACCCAAAGGAAAGAATCCCGATGTTTGTTGATTACATGCTTTTGATGAGTTGGATGAGTTGAAGGTCATGTTCATTTTTTTTCTTTTTATAACTCGGGTGTCCAAACCGCGTAAAGGTGTTTGAGCCAGCTTACACAATTGATTAAAGTGATGGTTGTTGCTTGTTGGATCCACAACAATTCCCTGATTAGGAATAATCTTACAGAGTCATCCTCTCAACAAAAATAATGACCCCTGCAATTCTGAAATTCAAAGACTGGATAGTCGAAAGAGCCCAATCATTCGAGAACGAAGAAATATACAGTATTCATCGGTACCATCTACTAAATCGGGAAAATATACACACTCAACCGAATTCCAAAGTGAAGCCCAATTTTTTTTCTGGAAAGTGGAGCAAGAATGGCACCATCCTCAGGTCTCAAATTTTGTAACCACAACATTGGCATATATACAAGAGCTCTCCACTCCTCCCTCTCTCTATGTGCTATTTCTCGCTTACAAGCAATGAAGAGAGCATTTGTATTCAAAGTAAATAACAAGTTTCTGAAGCATTAGGTAGGTAACTTAGCTTTCAGTAGAGGATAGGAACCAAAATTCAGTTAGATTTCATTTCAATATCTCCACCACTCCCCTCTGAATTGGCGTCGGAGTCATCTTGAGGAAGGAGGCCGAGTAGAGGCAAAGGTAACAAGGAGCTGAGATTACAGAGAATTATCAGAAAGGCCAAGTTGTCAAACTTGTCCTTAGTGACACCAAATAGCTGGGTAAGACCAGCACCAAGAAGCCCACCAAGAACAAACCCTCCATTCAATATGGACATCAGGGTTGCAAAGAGTGTTGCTTCCATTCCCTGAGGACATAATTTAGCTGCTAATACCAGAACAGGCATAAAAGAAGCCTGCAATAAAATAACCAAGAAGAAAAGGTCATTCCTCTATTATGTTTAAACAAAAACGTGAACTATGTTGTGGATTCGACCCAAACCAATACACACAATCACATGAAAAGTTGGCAAACAAGAAAGAAAGCATGACACAGATATTACGTGGTTTCCAATTTTCATGTCGGTATGCCAATGGCACACAAGTTTCCACTACGAATCAGCTGTGTACAAAGATCTTGTATCCTAGGATTCTTCATCACCAATTACCGTAATACCCATGTTTAGGTTTAAGGGACATTGTTCCTAAGCCCCTACCATGGAGTGGCATGGACACTGCCTTGGACCCCTTGACCTGAGTCGAACCCTGTCATAGTCAGTGACGTGACATACCAAGTCCTAATCAGACTTCACAAACTAACAAATGAAAATGACGTGACAAAGTGGCATTTATGTAACTTAAAGGATCTTGATAAATTGCTTTGTTTTATTATTATAGACAGAACCATGTCAGCAACATCATTCTGCAATAATTTTCATTTATTATTATGTACCCAATAATCAACTAGTTAAGTATCCAAACCATTGGTGAAACACAAAAAAAGCTGCAATGCAATAACATAGAAGCGTGAAGTTTGCTGAATAAAAAGTATACCTGACCAAGAACTGTTAAAACCAAAGAATCTCCAATGGCAAACCACTCATCACTTATGCCCAACTGACGATTTAGTCCCGTCACAAGGAAAACCTGCATAGAAACATACAATTCTACTCAACAATCCATTTAAAGGAAAATTAAGAAAATCTCGACCAAATGGAACTCGCACAATACCTGAGTTGTCCCAAGAGCTGCGCCAAGAATTGTTGTTATGAGAAAAATTTTCCGCAATGGAACATCTTTCAAAAAGCCATTATAAAGCCCAACGCCGAGAAGTGATGCTATTGATGTCACAAGCTTAACACGTCCAAGAAATTCTGGGGTGAAACCAAGTTTATTTGTGCTGAAATCAAGGAAATTCCAGGCTTAAGAAAAAACATGAAGAGATGGGTTCCAACCAAAATATTAAACCCATTCCACAAAAGAAGATGAGAGAGAAGATGAACGCCAGCAGAAAAACTGAACTTACGTAAAGTAGAACATAGCAGATTCCGACTGAGGTGTTGCATGCCAAAGGAAAATAAATAAAGTCGGAAGAAATATGTTTGGCTGCCTGACAGCATCCCACAATTGTCTGATGTTATGTTTTGAGCTTTCAACGAAGCCAGGAGCGGCCAAAGAACGATTCTGTCCCTTTGCCGGCCGAAACACAGGCTTCTCTTTGACAAGCACAGCAACTGCAGACGTTATAAGGGGAAGCAACGCTGTGACACCAAAAACAAACCTGTTGAAGTGCAATTTCATGAGAAGTTATTAGTCAAATGGTTTATAGAGAAAAAAAAAATAGAACATAATCACAAATCACTAATCGTACCTAACACCATAAGCCTCCACGAGAGAGCCACTAAAGTAGGAACTCACAATTCCTCCAACAGCTGAGGAACCCCAACATAATGATTGAAGAGATCCTGACATGCTTTGTGACTCGCCACGAGCCCTCTCTACGACCATGGAATCTACAACCTACAACATGCTTCAGTATTTGCATGCTGATGACAAGTGCCACAGAAACGAACGGAATGAAATGCTATGTAAAGACTAACCAAACTAAGTGCAGAAAAGAATAAGCGAATTGTTAGATTGTTGAGCTTAACTCGTGACTTGTGAATGATCATTTGCTACCCATTGTGCGCTAAATGAATATGCATATACCTCTGATTGAAATTTTTTTGACATGAAATGAAGTAATAACTATCAACAGTAGTCAACCTTTTCATCCGAGTACTGGTGCTTGTCCCGCTTCATAAAGGAATTAGCACATCCTTGACAAGGAGGCAACAAAAAATATTAGAAATCTAGGACTATATTTGTGTTCTTTAAATATTCTCTTTCTTCTTCTTCCTAAACCCCCAATAATCACTTCCTCCATTAAACTCTCTCAATATTAATAGGGCCACAACCACAACTGCCACCATTGCTGTCAAGTGTCAACATCCATTGAAAGTTGTCATACCAGAAAAGCCAATTCATGCAGAAATTGAAAGATCTTCAGCACTAAAGCACATGGACATCAAGAACAAAGCTAAGGTTATGGAGTCATGACGGTGGGTTTGACGAGGCAGTGAAACGAATTTGCAGGGGCTCAAAGTTGCAGTAAGAAGTAGCCTATAAAACAAAAACAATTCTTAAGGCAGACTAAACGACCAACTGGGTTCAGAAAAGCTAAGATTGACTAATGCACGCTATGCATTCATTGCCATACTCCTATTGTAACCCAAATATTTGTCTAACTATGAAATAGAAATGAGAAGCAAAAACCAAAGAAGGGCATAAATCATGGGAAACAAAGGTATGGTCAGAGATTCGTGCATGTCAGACGGATTCGAGATTTTTTTTTAACAATTTTCAAAAAGTCTCATGGATGTACAGTGCGATTTCCCTTAGTGTCGATTATCCCTATGTCGAACCATAAGCCCCACAAAAAAGGAAGATAAACAATCCATTTTTGAGTCGGACATACATCATCAGGAAAGTTAAAAAGTAGTACCATACGAAGCTTTCAACAGGGAAAGAACCTATCTTGCAAATTGCCTAACCAATTGCACTTGATTCCAAACCACGTGTAACATGTAAAAATGGTCAGGTCTCAAAGGAAGTAAATTTACAAGGCAGGGTGGACACTTACAACATCAGACAATGCAACAGAAAGAGATCCAAGAAGTATGCATAAAGCAGCATCATACTTGCTGTCAACAAAGGTGGCCATCAAGCTCCATGAGAGTGCTCCAAGAAGCCCAGATAGAACAAGGTATGATCTCCTTCGATACCCAAAAAGGGGGACAGAATCACTACAATAGCAGAAACATTTTTTAATGGACACATAGACACCATAAATAAGAAGAAAAGGTGGATGATGTATTAAAGGATATTGATACTCACCTCATAAATCCATAGAGAGGCTTGATAAGCCATGGCAATGCTGAGAATCCGGTAATCACAGCTGTCTAGTAATGCATGTGTAAGTTGTCAGTCTTATTTTGTCATAGCCAAAAAAATACAACTCAATAAAAACTATATGTACCCGATCTTCCCTTCCCCGAGCCCATTAATTGCGACTAAAATAGATCTACTTTCTAAGATGAAATTCAATGTTTTATGTATAATGATAAGCACATACACTGGTAAATTCTCTTAAATTTCCGGCTTTACAAGAAAACAGACCATTGAATTAGCACATGGACATAAAAATAATCATATGAATAACATCGCAATGCTATTGACAGGTAGCAAACGCATTCAACTATTTGCACTATCTCATGAAGGGCGAAGACATTAGTATGAACAAGCAAATTCTACCTAATTTATGTGAAAAATAAAAATCTACATGTAACAATGAGAAGAATCCATACCTCTGCAGGATCAAGATGTAGATCATCTTTCAAATAAAAACTGACAGCGAGCCTAGAAAGGCCTAAGACACCTTGGACAAAATATACCATGGCAACTGCAATGCTATCTGGAGTAAGGTCCACTCCAAAGCATCTGACAGGTGTTCTGAGAGATCTACTTTTGGAAGGAGAATGTTCACTAGAAGAGCACATCTCTTCTTCCACATCAGTTGTCAGCATGTTTCCTTCACCTGCACCCGAATCAGGAAGGCATGTTAATGAGAGAGAGAGAGAGAGAGAGAGAGAGAGAGAGAGAGAGAGAGAGAGACTATTGATCATAAGAGGCACTACTTGTGCAGTAGTTTGATGTCAATGATAAAAAGGCATAGTTCTATTTCTGACCTCTGTAAAATTGATTCAACAAATTTAATCAATAAGCTTTATGTAAGCATATTCTCCATATCAATACATCGTATAACTGAAAACAAATTATCTCATGTTCCTTGCGTAGACACATAAATGTAGCATTGCCCACACAGCATCCATATTTAAGCCCTAAGGTAATGGATTGGACATGAAGTATGATAGCAACTTTAGTCTAAGTGCAGGTATTTTGTTTTCTGATAATTAATAAGTTTAATGACCCTTTAGACAGCCTCGAAAACCATGATTTATTGATGCTACCCACTTGAAGATTACATGATTACATGGGACCAATCAACTTGCATCGCCAACTGGAAACATCTGACCTCTAGCTCACAACTCTCTCAATAGTTCTTGAATCTGTTACACTACTAAATACTAAAAGAACAGTAAATTTTCATTGAATACCAACATATGATTATGCTATAAAAGGACCTTGAGCCTCGGATTCTATGTGCTACCATATGAAGATTGCAAGAGTATCACTGAAAACAGAGGTGACAAGAGAGATACCCACACATGAGAGAGAATTTTGTTTCTGCAGCCATTAAAGACTTGAACCATGGTCAATTTTCTTGAAAGAGAAGATGGGGCTCATGGGCACACATCCAACCCAGCAAGCCAAGCTAGTAAGCTACGGTAATTAATTCGACTAATTAATTCAGACTTGCTATATGCATTATTCCTACTATTCTTCTACGCATGTTCAAATGCTACAAAAGGTTGAGAAATCGCCCAAAAACGACATAGTAGACATCTATGTTACTTGGACTGGGGTACGGGTGTCAGGTGCGGGTATGTATCTAGGTGTCGGATTCAACTATTTCTCATTTCAAGGATACGGGGACACGGCAAAATATTCAAATTTGTTTCTATTTTTTGTATAGTTTCTTTCATAAAATGGTGCTTCAAGGTTCTATAGCAAATTTCAAGGATAATAAGAGAGATTTATGCATACTTCCATGATAAGCTCGAATTACAATTAGGTTTTCTATAGAAGTGGTTTACTAAACTTATCGGACACATATCCCACACCCTTATCTGAGTGTCCAGTGTCCGACATGGGTACTTTATACCATTACGAGAGTCCGCGTAACATAGGTATACATAATCTTAGCTCTACCTACTCAGAATCAATATTTTCACACGCCTCAAATATCTGGTTAAACCGGTGAACTGGTAAAACCTTTTCGGTTTCATTTTGCCAGCCCGTTAAAAAAAGATTAACTCTTACTCCAAGGCCGAAGGCGTTAATTATGCTGACTGCCATTGATTGGCTCAGTAACGCCTTCACTCAGAATTTATAAGCAAAAGATTCTGCTTTTGTTCGGAAATCGATGTGGGACTGTGGACTTCTCAAATTTGAGCACTCTTGAACTCTTTCTAACCTTTTCAAACAGCAACAAGACTCTCTTTGTAACGACCCACCCTAACTAACCTGCTAACTATTAGCCGAACCACGTGGCTCAAAAGGTTAACCTCAAGCTAATAGTAGCTGGTCGGATTTTTCTTATGTACCAAATCCATTTCCCAAGATCTTTCGATGTGGGATTCTTTTGCCCAACTGGGTTCTCACACTCTTCAAAAGAAAAAAGAAAAAAAAGCAGCAACAAGACATTTGGCAGTTATATCTAAATTACACGTGATTTTTTACTCTTCAAATATTAAGTTATATATTATCAAAATCCAATTGTTCACCTTTTCAAATAAAAAATCGCACAGAAAAACAAAACTACCTACTGTATTCCTTCTAAGACAAATTATGCTCAATAATATAACATACACTTTCAAAAATAACACAAGAAAAATAGTTAGAATAATGCATAATTTGAGGTATATTTTATAGGTATACATGTAAACTATATATGTATCTATTATTGAATGTACATGAAGTGACAATTCAATTTTGGTTCACCCAACGTTGATCTGGTGACCTGTCCACCCGGTCTCTTTTACAATTCGCACACCGGTCGGGTTTTTAAGACATTGCTCAGAATACTCTCTTTTTTCATAATCAATGAAAGGATGCAAGAAAGGCACCTCTCCCTCGACATGAGCTAGAAGGATGCCACAAAAAGAGGGCCTGAAAATCCCAATCCTCCCAACTACAGTCTACGAATACCAGCCTTAACCACTAAATGAATGTGAACATACTGTACAACAATCTTATCCTTAACGTATCCTACTAATAACTAATAGCTGTCTATAAATAGCATAAGCAGAAAGACCTAGTGCATTATCTTAACCCTATGCTATCATCTACTTAAACATGTGTAGAATTAAACACTTACATAGGTAGTAACCCCTTCTAAAATTATAATACCAGGTAATTTCAAAGCCCATTATCATCATCATTATCATTATCCTAACACACATACTAGAGGCAGACGCAGTCACATGAAGCATAGGTCGAACAACTAGAAAAGCGTTCCAATCTTATTCATACTGAATTCCATTTATGAAAGATGAACACAATGATCTGACAGACCTGTAATAATTGCAAATAATCCCAATGAAATAATCCTCCTCTCTATTAGTCATATTTATAAGTCACTTCATAAGCACGAAAATCGTATTCTCCCTTCTTATTTTAGAATCGATATACAGCTAAAGGGGCAGTAACCCTTTCCCCATTTTCATCAGTCAATACAAGGGCTGATATCAGAGCCCATCATCACCATTGCAAAATCCCACCAAGCAAACCAGTAACCAGCATCATTCATTACACACACAAAATCTCAAGCATGCTCTCTCCATTATCTTCCATTGATCTACTTGCAGGAAATGCTTCGCATAAAAATCAGCACACAATTTTTGAGCTTTTCACTTAATGATGCTATAAAGCGTAAAAAACTAAGAGGACCATGTCAATGACCGTACTATGCCCATTTGACGTATTCATGGGCCGGCAAGAAGGGCGGATCCATGGCTACTCAAAAACTTTCTTACCAACTTCCATGCTATGCTTAGCGCCAATCCCCTTTGCAAAATAGCAGTGGTTACGGTGAGAATAACGCCAAAACTACTTAAGAATCTAAAATGCATGTTTCAAGTGCTCCCGTATACTTCCAAGGTTCCCCCTATTCCTGCACTTCTGACATTTGTGAATAAACTTTTTGTATATCTTGCCAATTGACTCAGGAAAGACAAAAAAAAACATACATTGCAATCCAAAATCCTACTTCTCCCAGCTACCAAACAGCAGAAAACATACATTGCAATCTAAAATCCTACTTCTCCCAGCAACCAAACAGCTCAGCAAAGACCATGAATAACATTTTCCTTGCGACCAAACAGCTCAGAAAAACCATGAAAAACGTCAGAATCTCAAATCCCACTTTCCCCAGCTACCAAACAGCAGAGGAAAGACCATGGACAACATTAGAATCTAAAATTCCACTTTTCCCAACAATCAAACAGCTCAGGAAGGACTAGAAAAAACATTAGAAACTAAAATCACACTTTTCTCAACCAACAACACTAGCTTAGTGGGCCAGAGTCCCTGCACCTCAGTAGGAGGTCAAGGGTTCGATTCTTTCTTCCAGGTGAAGGCTTTGTCTCTTAAAAATTCATACTTTTCTCGGGCCTCTGCAACTAAACAGCTCAGGAGAGCCCATGGATAACATTAGAATCTAGAAACTCTAACTGACTACCCATAATACTCACTTCCCAAAATGAATTCCAGGTCCGCAAAACAAAATACTTAAAAATAATGCATTTTTTTAAAGAAAAAATTCAATAACTTTTTTGATAAATTAAAAATCACTCATTAAATTAAGAAATTGTTAAAATTTTGAATTTTTCTTTAAAAAAATGCAAATTTTAAGTTCTCATTTTGTAGACGGACAAAAAATTGGGGAGGAGGAGGTAGTATATGTGTATGTATCTACAAAAGATAAGGAAATGATGGGCTTACTATAGAAAGGGTCGTCGACGTCTCTATCGCGACGGTCGGACGTGGCTGGCATCTGAACGGCGACGGACATGTCGGTTTCCGGCGGCGCTTTGTGACGTTTGTTCCGGCGGGATGCGGAGGTGGCGAACGGCGACCGCCGGCGGATCTGAAAGCGGAGGCGAGAGAGGGAGAAGGTGGTTAAAATCGGATTTCGGGAGGGCAAGATTGAGAATGAATTTAAAGCTATTAATGTAGCCATTAAAAAATGCTGGGACTTCTAACAAGGGGGTTTGCCATTAAAGTACAATTTTTATTTTATTTTTTTAAACTGATTATTTCTTCGTTGTTTCTTGTAGGAGTTTTTTTTTTTTTTTCTTTTTTAAAACTCAAGTGTCTGATGATAAATATATATATATATATATATATATATAATATTTTTTTTCCTTTTAAAACTCAAGTGTGATGATAAAATATATATATATATATAGTAGGGCCAAATACGCACAACTAGACTTATTTTGTGGACATATTCTACACTCTATTAGCGGAAGGCTCAATAAAAACCAAAATAAAGTCCTATATGAATTGGCAAAAAAAAGTTGATAGATTTCAAGCTTGAGGAGCTCGGAGGGAACCGATACTAAAGCATTTCGCTATTGAGTAAATGATATTTTAGGTATTTAATTCAAAATTTTACTATTGTTTAAGATAATCATTTTCTCTAATTAAATGGACTAAATAATATTTTTAGATTAAATAAGTGATATTTTGGTATTAGGTTGAAGACAAAATATAATACGCTCTAATTCTCAAGTCATATTTTTAAAGATGATATTATAAAAACTAAAACATAAATAGTCTTGGGTTATTGAACCCCTACAGGGTCACCAACATAAATAGTCTTGGGGTAAAGTCACCAACTAATTGTTGCAACAGGAATAAAGAATGTTCCGTAGAGTAACATAATGAAAAATACTTAAATTAAAAGAGTTTCTTGGTGAGCATGCCTTCGGTTAGCTTCTCTTCCAACATGGCGGATAGTGGCACCACTACTCTTCAGAAGTCGCCTGTAATCACAAATAATAGAGCTAAGAGGATGGTTGTTGGATTGATTAGAAATTAACGAAACAGCTTGCAATACATCCATTTCCACTTCAAGGTCCATTACGTTATGGTCCACCGCCATTTTTAAACCATCTCTAAAAGCCCAAAGTTCAACTCCTAGAACTGATGTCTGGCCAATATATCTCTAAAAACCTTGAATCCAGTTTCCATGAATATCCCACATGAGTCACCTTGCAGTTGCACTGCCATCATTTGCCCGAGCTCCATCCATGTTAAGCTTAAGATATACCAGACTTGGAGGACTGCATCCAACATATACTGTTGTATGGTTTCCTTTCTGATTGTTCGAATTTATCCCAAGCATATCCCATTCCATGATGCAAGCAAGGCATTCACTTACCGAAAACCAAAGGCGAATTATCATTATTTACTCAGTTCAGTCAGTTGAAATGTCTCTTGTTCTTGTTTAACAATGTACGCTTTGGCTTAAAAGTTTAAACCAGATTATTGGGTTTTTTCGTTGTCTTTATTAAAAAAAAAAATTACATTGGTTAGTTTTGCATCAAGATTTTGTAGTTTCTAGATTCCTTTCGTCGAGACAAATCCAAATAGTATAAAATTATGGTCAAAAGTAATATTTTTTGAATAAAGCCGAAAATAAACCAGTTTATTGCTTTAATTTTGGTTTTATTCAAAAAAAATTTGAGTTTTGACCACAAATTTATACTATTTGTTAGATTCGTCTCGTCGAGAAGAATCCAAAAACAACAAAATCTTGACGCAAAACTAGCAAATGCAAAAATAAATAGAATAAAGACAGAAAAAAAAAAACCAATAATCTGGTTTAAACTTTTAAGCCAAATATAAACACCAACAGGCAATAGGGAAAACAATGCTCCAAGGTTGGCCTAAAGTGTGGAGTTGTTTCTTGTGGCAATAGCAATGCACCCACTCAACAAACCCAATGCCCAGATTAAAAAATCCGGTGTTACACCAATCCCATCCAAAAATGAGCGAGCCGAAGGACAGAAAAGAAGGATAAGCATATGATTTTCAACAGGAATCTGACAATGAGGCCAAGCTTGGTTTGTTATGGTATGGCAAAGAAAAAGGAATTCTTTTGAGGCAATACGGTTTTTGAAGAGCTAACTAAAGACAATTGAAAGATTCGGAGAAAATCTCTCTCAAGGTGAAGAAAGCAGAGTTCTTGTATTGCATTCATAAGAGCCTTTACAAATAAGGAATGATCGAGATGATACAATAAAAAGAAGGAAAAATACAAAAGAAAATACACAATTACAAGGATTTATTTCCTTAATCCTACACTATGAATCATGTCCCATCCATAGGTGGAGATTCTGACCTTCCATATATAACTGAAGATTGATTACCCAAATTTTCCTCCAACTGATTGGTTTGATTGGTGTGATTGGTGTGATTGTCGTTATTATCCTCCACTTGATTGGGTGAGATTTGTGCGCCAATACTCCCCCTCATACTCGGTTTGGACATGGCACAAAGTCCTAAGAAGATGCGTAAGGATAGAAAATCAGAACGAGGTAGTGGCTTTGTGAAAATGGCTGCAAGTTGAGAACGAGATGGGACAAAACGAGTTTGGAGATTCCCTAAAGCCACTTTTTCCCGAACAAAATGATAGTCCAATTCAACGTGTTTTGTTCGGCCATGAAAAACAGGATTGACTGTCATGCATAGTGCGCTTAAATTATCGCAATGGAGAATTGGTGGCTGAAGAAGTGGAATACCAATATCGCGAAGAAGTGAGGTGATCCATGTAAGCTCAGTAGCTGTTGAAGCCATGGAATGGTATTCAACTTCGGCGCTTGATCTTGCCACTGTGGCTTGCTTCTTTGCACACCATGAGATACAAGTGCTACCTAGAAAGGTGCAAAAACTAGTCATGAACCTTCGTGTAATAGAACAGCCTGCCCAATTAGCATCAGAAAATGCATATAAATCCAAAGAACTTTGGTGTAATATGTGCATGCTATAGTCAAGAGTCACACTCATATAACGAATGATGCGTTTAACAGCTTGATAGTGCCCGATTGTGGGAGAATGCATAAATTGTTGGAAATTATTAAAATAAATGGGTTTTTATTTGGGGTTTTATCAAAATGTTCCTTGTGCCTTTTAGAAAGCTTTTATTGTTATTTTTTGGTTTTGTCCCACATTGGCTAGTGAGGAAATGTTTGAGTTGTTTATATGTGGAAGCATTGCTATAATGTTCACATAATATTAAGTAGCAAGGCACCTATGTGTCGCGCGCATTACCGGCGTAGCCGGTGATGAATCACACCCCATCGCACCAGCGGCGTCGTGGCGTGGCGATGGGGCGTGTGGCGCTTTGATGGCGCACTTAACTTGCGTCGGTATGGGCCTTGTAGGCGCCCTTTCTTATTGCCACTAAGTGGTAAGGTGTTCTTGGCGTGGCATTCGGGATGAACCTGTATGTCGATCTTAGGAAAACGCCAGACGATAGATGCAGGTTAACAATGATATCGTCTTGCTTTGTTTCAGCGTATCGATACAAGTTAACATAAAAGTGGGCATTTTAGCGAAACGGAATGATCGGGGTATCGTCTACGGCGCATAATCACCGTATCGATCTTTGGTGACGTGTTAGTTGGCGTCACGGATCTTATTTCTAAGCGAGGTCAGCGACTCAAACTCAAGTCATTCGCTAAGGCGTGTCCAAAAATGAAAAGGGTATACAGGCCTATATATAACACCGAGTTATATTCATGATATGATCTGACAGAATTCTAGCCTTGTTACTCTGCCAAAATTTCTACAAATCGCTTTCTTGTATTCTTTGCATCACGTTCTTTCTGCGGAAGCGGTGCTAGCAATTCCTTGGTTCTTCGATTCTTTTCGACTCGGTATTAAATACGTCAACCTTTGTGCGGACCTTGGCGCGTAAGATCATTGAATTGATTGGCCGTTGTATCCCGAGCAGTTATTTATCAACCCGGTGCACACCAAGCGGGGGGGGCGAATGTTTTAAAGGCGACATAATAACGTGCCGAAGCAAGTTCCGTCATCAGCGGGTTGGTTCCCGACATCTCGGGATTTTTTTGCACCAACAAAAAACAGGTATTCGGAATGGCGTCAACATCAAGGTCTCTACGACAAATGACACAGGGATATCGCGGAAGTTGGACAAGTTTGATGGAGGGAACGAGGCGTTGGCAAAAGAAGATGCAACTTCATGCTCCGACATTGAATGTCGTGTATGTTCTCACTAAACCGCGATAGGAGGAGAAAGAAGATGAGACTTTGGAAGAGACACGGGTGAGGATAAAATTCGAGAATGATGACTACATCTGCGAGGGCATATTGCGAATGCACTCCGGGCGCAATGTTCGATGTGTATTGAATCTGGAGGCGGCAAAGGAAATGTGGGATTCATTGGAGGGCCGCTACTTGACTGAGAGGATGCAACAAGCAAGAAGTTTCGGTCGGGTCAATTTATGAGTTATAAAATGGTAGACAACAAGTCGGTAATTGATCGGGGTTGCATGATATTGACATATATTCTCAACCGGTTTAAAATTAAGAACATGAACATGGATGAATCGATCGCGTGGTGTCTTCAGTGATCGATAAACTTCCTCCTTCTGGAAAGACTATAAGAAAAGTCTTAAGCACCAAACCGAGGAACTTACTTTTGGAGCAATTGGTCATTTCATCTCCTTTGTGGAGGAGCAGACAAGGCGTCAAGAAAAAAGAAGAACTTGGGGTTTGGTGCCTCTAAAGTTCATGTGGTGGAAGAAGGAAAAGGTTCCAACAAGGGTAAACATAAAAGCGAAGGTCCCATGAGACTACGGCCGGGCGATGACGAAAAGGGAAAAAGCCAAAGGTTGAGTGTTGGCGTTGTGGTCAACCGGGGCACTTCAAAAAGGATTGCAAGTCTAAGAAGAAGAAGGATCCACAGGCATCGGGTCCAAAGGGTAAATTTCTAGCTGTTGTGTCCGAAATTAACATGGTTGGGGATGCCGGAAACTGGTGGATGGACTCTGGGGCTACAAAGCATGTTTGCATTGATAAGAGGTTCTTCACTGACTATGAAGTGGTTGATGATGGTTCGTTTCTCTACATGGGGAATTCATCTACCGCCTCCTATCAAAAGGCAAGGGCAAAGTGGATTTGGAGTTCACTTCTGGAAATGTTTTGACTTTGACTGATGTTTATTATGTACCAGAAGTTAGGAAAAACCTTGTATCTGGTAGCCTGCTTGATAAGCATGGCTTTAGGCTAGTGTTTGAGGCGAACAAGTTTGTTCTGTCTAAGAATGGCACATTTGTTGGAAAAGGCTATGATTGTGATGGCATGTACAAACTCAATGTTAATAACACATTTACAGTTTCTGCTTACTTGCTTGATTCTCTTTCTTTATGGCATAATCATTTAGGACATGTTAATACTAGGAAGATGGATATGATGGTTAAATTAGATTTAATTCCTAAGTATGATGTTGATATGGTTGATAGATGCAATGTATGTTCACTTACTAAAATCACTAGAGTTCCATTTCCTAAAATTGTTAAAACAACAACTTTGTTAGAACTTGTTCATAGTGATGTATGTGATATGCATAGCACCCCTACTAGAGGAGGCAAGCAATACTTTGTTACTTTTATAGATGATTTTTCTAAGTATTGTCATGTTTATTTGTCGCACTCAAAAAAAAAAAAAAAAGATGAGGTTCTAGAAAAGTTTATCACTTTCAAAACTGAAGTTGAAAATCAATGTGGAAAAACTATAAAAGCGTTTAAGGTCGGACGGGGGTGGTGAATATTATTTTCCCGATTCTTTGTGAGTCGGTGGGCATAATTCATGAGAAAAGCGGCACCATATACTACCCACAACAAAATGGGTATTTGAGCGGAAAAATGGGACTTAATGAGAGATGGTTAATGCTATGTTGAGCAATTGAGGATTAGGTAATCGGTTTTGGGGCTTAAGCCATACTTACCGCTGCTTACATTCTGAATAGGGTACCTCTCAAGAAGTCACAAATAACTCCATATGAGTTATGGAAAAAGAAGAAACCTAACCTAAGTTATTTTAAAACTTGGGGTTGTAGAGCAATTGTGAGATTGCCAAGTCCCAAAAGGAAGAAATTGGGTGAAAAAGGAATTGAATACATATTCCTTGGTTATGCTTTACATAGTAAGGCATATAGGTTTCTTGTTTCCGAACCAAATGATTCGTATGGGGTTAATACCATAATTGAATCAAGGGATCTTTGTGTTTTATGAAAATAGGTTTGTTCCTATTCGAAAAGAGGTTAATGAAGAGAATGAACCAATCTCTTTATGGGCCTAACGAGAGGAGGCGAGAACCTCACTGAGCAGGTCGAACTGGGAGAAGTAAAAGGGCTCGGGTTGCTAAGTCCTTTGGTCGACTTTATAGTGTATCTAGTTGAAGGAACTAGAGACACTACCGTAATCATATCATGGTTTCATATCATGTGGAATCGGATCCCTTGACCTTTGGGGAGGCTATGAAATTGCAAGATTGTGCTTTCTGGAAAGAAGCAATCCAAGATGAAATGGATTCTATCATGGGTAATGATACATGGATTCTTGCTGATTTGCCACCAGGTTCCAAAGCCATTGGTTGTAAATGGATTTTCAAGAAGAAAATGAAAGTTGATGGCACGATAGACAAATTTAAGGCACGGTTGGTTGCCAAGGGTTTTACACAAAAGGAAGGTATTGATTACTTCGATACCTATGCACCGGTAGCAAGAATCTCTACTATTAGAGTTCTTCTTGCCATAACCCGATACATAAACTTCATATTCACCAAATGGATGTTAAGAGGCGCATTCTTGAATTGTGAATTGGATGAAGAAATATATATGAAAACAAAAGGAAGGGTTTGTTGTGCAAGGACAAGAACATAAGGTATGTAAACTTGTTAAGTCTCTGTACGGACTTAAACAAGCACCTAAACAATGGCATGAAAAGTTTGATAAGGTAATTGTATCAAACGAGTTTAGGATACACCAATCAGATAAATGTGTTTATAGCAAATTTACTGAAAATCGAGGTGTAATCGTGTGTTTGTATGTGGATGATATGCTTATCTTTGGGACTGACTTAGATAGCATACAGAGTACAAAGGATATGCTTTCATCTAGTTTTAGCATGAAAGATATGGGTGTAGCTGATATAATTCTAGGAATTAGGATTACAAGGCAAGGAGGAAATATAGTTCTTTCTCAATCTCATTATATTGAGAAAATACTAAAGAAGTTTAATCACTTTGATTGTACTCCAATTTCTACACCATATGATCCACATTTAAAGTTGTATCCTAATATAGGTAAGCGAGTGTCACAACTAGATTATTCTAGGGTGATAGGAAGCTTGATGTATGCCATGACATCTTCGGCGGACATTGCTTATGCGAGTCGGTAAACTGAGTAGGTATACGCATAACCCGAGTGATATTCATTGGAATGCGGTTAATCGGGTTTTGAGGTATTTAAAGAAAACCATAGACTATGGGATAGTCTATAGTGGGTATCCATCGGTTCTAGAAGGATACACGGATGCTAGCTGGATAGCCGAGAATGAAGATCACTTGTCAATAAGTGGATGAGTCTTCACTCTGGGTGGAGGTGCGGTTTCTTGGGGATCGAAGAAACAAAGCATAATTCTGCACTTCGACTATGGCGGTAGGAGTTTGTGGCACTAGCATCGGGTAGCAAAAAAATTTGAGTGGCTAAGGAGTATGTTATGGGAGATTCCCATGTGGCCAAAACCTATGCCATCAATATCTTTGCATTGTGATAGTCAGTCAGCACTGTCACGGGCTTACAGCCAGGTATATAATGGGAAGTCCAGGCATATAGGACTTCGACATAGCTATGTGAGGAATCTGATAACCGATGGGGTGATAACCATTGATTATGTCAAGTCAGGTCAAAACCTGGCGGATCCTTTAACAAAAGGTCTTGCAAGAGATTTGGTGTGGAAAACATCACAGGGGATGGGACTTAAGCCCACTACGATATAATCACTCTTGGTGGAAACTCAACACAACGCTTGTTTAGCTTCAAGTCCTTGGGTTCAATGAGCAAACTACACCATAAGTCGTGATGGCAAGCACTTTCCGGTTATACCCATCCTTTGGTAAAGTGTTTGGTACCTGTAATTTAAAAGAGGAGGTGAGCTACTTAGCTCTTAATAGACTTCTAACGGTTTAGTTAGGCTGATGCTGTTATTACAGGGGCATTCTTAAGTCTACCTATATGAGTGTGAGGGTGGTGCCGCCTTCTATAGGTTCACGGGCTAGAACTTTAGAGCACTCACGAAATAGGATATAGACACACGGCCAACCCACGTGTCGGCAATTTTGAATACATGATTAGGGTAAGGTAAGATCGTCGGCGTGAAAGCGTGGTCCAGGTTGGTCATTATAGGATTGCTGGTTAAAAGACAAGTCTACCATGCGTTCCGACTAACTTTGATGTGTTTCACTAGGTGATGGTTAAAATCGTGAGATACCTTCATTAATGCACAAGTCTTTTCAAAGGAACCAAGGCTTCATCTTTATTTTGAAAATAGTGGGGGATTGTTGGAAATTATCAAAATAAATGGGTTTTTATTTGGGGTTTTATCAAAATGTTCCTTGTGCCTTTTAGAAAGCTTTTATTGTTGTTTTTTGGTTTTGTCCCACATTGGCTAGTGAGGAAATGTTTGAGTTGTTTATATGTGGAAGCATTGCTATAATGTTCACATAATATTAAGTAGCAAGGCACCTATGTGTTGCGCGCATTACCGGCGTAGCCAGTGATGAATCACACCCATACGCACCCGCGTATGGGTGTTGTAGGCGCCCTTTCTTATTGCCACTAAGTGGTAAGGTGTTGCTGACGTGGCATTCAGGATGAACCTGTATCGATACTAGGAAAACGCCGTATCGATACGGTTTAACTTTAGCGGTATCGTCACTTTGTTTCAAATATCGATACAAGTTGGCATGTGCGGTCATTTTTTCGCGAGCGGAATGATCGGGTATCGTCTGAGATAATCGTATCGATACTGGTGACATTAGTTCGCATACGGATGCAGCTCTAAACGGAAGGTCGCGACTCAAACTCAAGTCTGTTCACTAAAGGGCGTGTCCTAAAGTGAAAGGGTACTTCTGGGCCTATATATAACACCCAGGATTATATTCATGATATGATACAACAGAATTCTAGCCTTGTTACTCTGCCAAAATTTCTACAAATCGCTTTCTTGTATTGCTGTACCGTTACTCTGCAGAAACGGTGCTAGCAATTCCTTGGTTCTTTCGATTCTTTTCGATTTCGGATTTGCAATGCGTCCGCCGTTTGTGCGGGACGCAGCGTAAGATCATTGAATTGATTGATTGGCCGTTGTATCCTCGAGCGATTCGCTATCAACCGGTGCACACCAAGCGGTGGGGCGAATCTTTTTTTAGGAAAGCGACATAGTAACGTGCCTCGAAGCAAGTTCCGTCATCAACAGGTTCAGTTTCCCGACATCTCCCGGATTTTTGCACCAACATAAATTGGGCAACATAATTCACAGCATAAGAAATATCTGAATTAGATGGAGTAGACTGTGCTTTGATTGGCATGGGAATGGATATTGGCTTGCACCCAATCATTTGAGCTTTAGCATGTAACTCTTGAGCATACTTGGACTGACAAAGGAAAAGCCCAAAATTGGTGTGATGCACTTCAACTCCCAAGAAATAGTTAAGTTGGCCAAGGTCCATGATGGCAAATTCATGATGAAGCTGCTGAATAAACCAATCAATAAAAGCTGGCCTGCTTCCAGTGAGTATCATGTCGTCTACATATATTAGAAGGAGTAGGATCCTTCTATTGGGTTGACAAATAAACAAGGATGGATCTGCCGAACTAGAGGAAAAACCCAAGTTGAGAAGAAATATGTTGAGCCGGTCAAACCACGCACGGTGAGCTTGCTATAGGCCATAGAGGGCACGATGAAGTTAACAAACGTTAGAGGGATGTTGCGGGTCAACGAATCTAGGTGGTTGCTCCATAAACACTAGCTCATAAAGATACCCATGCAAAAAAGCATTTTTTACATCCAGTTGATGAATGCTCCAGCATTTTACCGTGGCCATTGTTAGTATGGCACGAATACTACTTTGTTTGACCACAGGAGAGAAGATTTTTGAAAAATCAATGCCATCAATTTGGTGGAAACCTTTAGCAACTAAACGAGCCTTTAATCTGTCTAAACTTCCATCGGACTTTAATTTTGTTTTGAACACCCATTTCAGCCCACAACATTCATGCCAGGAGTGCGGGGAACTAGATCCCACGTGTGATTTTCTTTAAGGGCAGCCAATTCTTCATGCATAGCATCATTCTAACCAAAATGCTTAATGGGGAAGTTAATATCTTAGGCTCTTTAGGAATTTCAAAAGAACTTAATGCAATGTGAAGAGCAGCATACCGATAATTAGGCTTCAGCACACCTCTTTGAGATCGAGCAACCATGGCATGGCTGCTACCGGAATCCACTTGCAATGGGAACAGGACCAAGAGCAAGATGGTTAACGCTGTCATTGGGGATTGACCGCTGCAGAGTTGGTTAGGTTTGGGAAGCTGCATTGGGACTTGTTTGAGAGCATGATAACAGTGTTAATGGTGGAGAATCAATGGTTGAACAGCAAGTACGGGACTGATTCTCATTCTTGTCAATAGGTTGAGGTTCAGCCTCAACTGATTGATTTGAAGGAGAGGCTGGTGCATTTGCTACAGTTTGAGTGGGATTAAAGGTCAGCGTGTCCTGACATAACTCCTCCGTCGAAGTTGCATGCATGGGACCATTCCCAAAAGATTGAGGATGTCACGCCCTCAATTTTTAAGTAGTAAAAGTAAGCATTTTTAAATAAAAACAAATATGTGACTTCCTCATATTCACTCCCAACCTGTCTCAATTCAACATTATCAATCCATTGACCATATAAAATTTAAATGGGCACCCATACCCCATGGGAAAAATGAGATTTATAAGCTAAGTCATTACATTCATCTTAAATTAAAAGAGAGTTTTATGGTTACAAACTTATCTATCAAAAATGTAAAGAGTTCATGAGATGATCAAACTGGTCATTTCTTAAAGGCTTTCAAAAGTGCAATACACTCCATGCACACCAACTCATGCTCTGCTATAAGCACCTGAAAATAAAAGGGGTGAGCATTCACTTTGCCCAGTAGAGGTTCCCTTTTTATTGTCAATATATATATATATATATATATATATATATATATATATATATATATATATATATATATATATATATATATATATACAGTCCACTTCCGGTCTAAACTACCGGATTTTTTTAAAATCCAAACCTCATTGATTTCGATCAAATTTCGATGATTTGAATCCTACAGTTTTGTGAAAAACTACTCGGATCAAGCCCTTCCAAGTATTTTTTTTTGTTGATTTCTCGCAGGGCTCTAAAAAACACCTTTTAAACACATTGGATTGTTCGGATCATCGAAATTCGATCGGAATCAATGAGGTCCGGATTTTTTTAAAATCCAGGAGTTTGGATTGGAAGTGTGGTGTATATATACACATGTTCATGGAATGACAAAATAATTAGGAAATAACTTAAAGTAATTACCTACACCTAGACACTAAAGTCAAGTACACAACTCTATCATGAACTCCGAATTAATGATTTCCCACACGGACGTACCCTTGCACTCGGGTGATATTGACTTCAAACCATTAACTACCGAGTTTTCCTCTCACGGAAATAACATGCCTAAAACATCCACTATTCTTGTTTCTCAAATATTCATTTGAAGTTTTACCCAGTGGATACAATATTGCTTACTAAACCGCATCGACCACATCATAAGTTCTTACTGTAATACCAACGCACTTGGAAAGTTCTTTACAAGATTTCCAACTGGTTAACTTGGTTAAATTCCGGGTATTCATCATCCCGTGCATTATTCCACAAACTTCTCGGGTAAGTGTGACCCTGTACATTTTCTCAATCAACATTTCGGGCATGGGTGACCCGTACCCCATTTTTGTTATGAAGCAATATTCTTCTAGCAATTGATCAACATTTCGGATATCACACACACTTCATAGATTTCTCAAAAGCTATTCCGGGTATATAGTACCTTGTTCCTTCCTCGACAAACATTCCAGGTATAAGAGACCCCATTCATTGCTATTCAATACTTCATATATATGTTCAACACATTTTCCATGTATCCAGATGCCCAACGAGTGCCTGTGTATCCCATGGATACTCAAGTGTCCCACACGCACCCATTGTGTCTCCCAGGTACCCACAAGTATGCTTTCATTCCTTTCATAATTGTTTCCATTTATCAAGTGCACCCTTATCCGCAATACAACATAACCAAGTGTCAACAAAAGATTTTATAAAACATCGTTACTTTATTATGTCGAACGAGTGTTCATAACCATGGTGTCTATTCAATTCATTCAAAAACGGGTACATTTCCATAATACATTATTACCAAGTGTCAATAGTCGATTTTTATAAATCGTCGCTCCCGTCTTGCCACCGTAATGATCAACATTTCAACCTCTTAAACTTGCCCACATTTTTCCTCAAGATTCACCATGCGTTTCCTTTTAGTTTACCAAGATGTTTCCATTAGTTCAATACAAAATGTTTGTCACGTGTCAAGCAAGTATTTAAATCCCAAGTGTCCATTTCGTTTCCTTCAAAATTAGTTTCATTTCTTTTCAACCTAAACTAAAGTCACTGTATTTATCCACGTGGTTCATTTCACTCAAGCACGGTCGCTAAATCTGATGCCCAAAGTCACCATGTATCAAAGGCTAACATTACCAAGTGTCAATCTATATTGGAATAAAATCAATAAAAGAAGTTGACATTTAGGCATAAAAATTTCAATCATAATTTCAAGCACTAATTGCACATTATCAACTAGCAAGTAGAAACACAAGTGAACTGAAATTTCTGTCCGGATTGTGACCAATCCTGTCTGGACGATCGACACCCATCAGCAGCACATAGGTAGCAGATTTTCAGGTTTTCACCCGGGAATTTCAACCCAAAGTATTACGGTCCAACCTAAAAATGTGAGAGTAATACAACAACAGTACACTAAGGAGTGATCATTAACAATTTTTTTATTCAAGTATTTCGTGAGAATTAATATTGTGGAGAGTTGTTATAGGGTTCACTATAGTTATTTCTTAACACTTGTAGTCCATATGAATTTTTCCTAAGACATCCAGTCCACTCACACATCTAAAATACGACAATACCCCTAGCCTCAAACTTCTTCACCGACCACACTCCTCATCCTCTTCTCGGCAACCAAAGACCTTCACTGACCACACGACGGGCTTTGACGGCTACCCTATGTCCTCGACTGAGACTAAAAGATCTCTGGCAGCCACTATTTTTTGACCAATCTTGTATTGTTCTTACAATGGAGAAACGACATCCGGCGGCCACTATTTTTTGACCGATCTTGCATTGTTCTTACGATGGAGCTCCGTTCTCCTTATGTTAGTACAATGGAGCGCTAACTTAAATCGAGCTCCATTCTCTCTCAAGATTTCAAGTTCAGTCGCCGGAAAAAATGGTGTTCTAGTGCTCTGTTCAATTTCAACGGAAAAAGAGTTGCTTGAAATCCATTTTTGAATACACAGTTGTATTCGTCTTGTCGAAATGATGCCGTGAAGGTATAATACGAGTCCATACGACGTCAGGGTGAGATACAGGATCCAGTCAAAGTTTGCATTTTCCGGCCAAATTCAGTGCGTAGATTTGATGCACTACTGGTTCTTCAGCATCATACACAAGCTAGAATAGGTGATGACATCATTCATCAATCTCGAGGTGATGACAAATCTTGCTTTTTCTTTCGTTTTTCTCTGTCTTTGTTTATTGCACAAAGGACAAACAAACAAGACAAGGAGTACTGTCCTTTACTCCTTTTACCATTGTTTTAATAAAACTTGTTTTCTCATTTTGATAACTTGCCAGCTGTAATGGATGTTTTTTGGTTTCTATCGTGGTTTGTAAGTTTTTATCTTTGTACACTTTCACGCTATATTCTGCCATTATTATACCAAGTAGGTTTTTTTTTTAAAAAAAAAAAAAATTGTCCAGACAACCACATCTTCTGAATGTAGATAACTACATCTAATCTCAGTGGGCTTTAAAAAAAGAAAGACATTGTCTAGATAGCCACCTCTTGTGAGTCCAGGTAACCACCTCTTATGAGTCAAGATCTGATCCCAAGTAGTCTTTAATAAAAGGGAAAATGACCAATAAGTGGTATTTAAAACTAAAAATGCCGGTATCATGGTAAGGTTTTGGGAAATGACCTGATACATGACAAGGAAAATAATAATTCCGCATAAGTGGTACCCCCCAACTAACTTTTCCAAAATACCATCTGTGAATTAAACCCTAACACTCAGCCCCTCTTCCCCAATCTTCTTCAGGATATCAATTCTTCTTTGGTCACAAATCACAGATGGATAGGGTTTCTCCTGCTGCGCACGAATGGGGAAGGGAACAGGGAGTTTTGGTAAGTGGAGGACCAAGACCCACACCCTTTGTGTGAGATGTGGTCACCGCAGCTTTCATCTTCAGAAGAGTTGATGCTCTGTCTGTGCTTTCCATGCTGCCCGCAAGAGGAAATATAACTGGAGGGTGAAGGCAATCCGGAGGAAGACAACCGGATTCAAGAGGTACCTCCGCAACATGCCTCGTAGATTCAAGAGTGGTTTTAGCAGATGACCCACATTGCGGCCGAAAGTAACTGGAGGCAACAGATGAACGACCATCTCACCGCACTTGGTTCTTTCATGCTTTCCTCCTATATTCAAAGGGTATATATGCATTTGTATTTTATTTTCAATTCCTTCAGTTCGATTTGATGTGAATCACTCAAATGTAAGCATGGATTTAGTTAACATTTTATTGAAAAGTCTAGGAGTATAATTTTTTAACATAATTTCTGGACACATTTGTACTCTAAACGGCTCCAGCTCTGGGTACCCATGCATCCAATGGTGACCAAGGTTGTGTTCGGAGTTATGTTCTAAAATTTTCTTTTCAGAATTGTTCTATTTTTGTTACTGATATAATTAGAATTGTAATTGTAAATGTAAACTCACACAATAGATTTTGAAAGTTAAGTGAAATTAGAGAGTAATTCAAGCTAACCTCGATTTGATATATGTAGTAGTGAAAAGTAGGATTTTTTCGGGGCACTACTTGAAAATGGGACACATATTTGTGACTGACAGAGAAAACTTTGTTCCGTCCATCAAACATGGTTGTTCTTTGTGTGAGGTTCACTTGCACTCTATCTTACATAAGATGCACCAAACTATTCTGGTAAAATTATGCCCCACTCATGAACAAAATTAGACAGAGAATCATTTCAATAAACAACAATAGAGTGTTTGGGAACTTGGTGAATGTTTTGGGTGCACTACTTGGAAATGGGACACAAATTTGTGACTGACAGAGAAAACCTTGCTCTTTCCATCAAACATGGTTGTTCATTGTATGAGGTTTACTTGCACTCTATCTCACATAAGATACACCAAACGATCTCACATTGTAAAAGACATTTTTCTAGAACAACCCCTAAAAATGTATGCGAGAGAAAAACGTGTCTCGTAAAGCTTGAAAATCTATGTGGCTTGATATATGCAAGAGAAAAATCTGTCTCATAGAGCTTCAAAATACAGTAAAAACAAGTCCATCCGTTTGATGTTCCATTGTCAGTCGAGTGACCTTTGCACCCTTTTAATAACATGAAAAATAATGTACTGTCACTGACACTAAAAAACTTGCTCCGAGCAACAACAAAACTTGCTCTTTGTATAACCTTGTCGTGCACTTTGTATGAAACCACAAGCACCAAAGTGTTCTTCCCAAAAATTTTATTTCTTATTTCCTTAGGTTTTTAGATGGCATGAACCATGCATACAAATCCATCCGTTCGACGTTCCATTGTCAGTGGGGTGACCTTTGCACTCTTTTTATAACATGAAAAACAATGTACTATTATTGACACTGAAAAATTTGTTTCGAGCAAGAACAAAACATGCTCTTTATATAACACTGACGTGCACTATGTATGAAACCACAAGCACCTGACTATTCTTCCCAGAAATTTTATTTCTCATTTCCTTGGGTTCTTAGATGGCATGAACCATGTATACAAATCCATCCGTTCCACGTTTCATTGTCAGAAATTTGATCCTATGTTTGTTGAACTTGTCCAAGATTCAATTTTTACATAAACAAATCAATCTTTATCTTTTATCAAAACTCGTTAAGCTTACCCAAACTCATGGGCATTTCATCAAACACTTGGTACACATAGCTTAGATCACCACATTTGCAGTACAAGCTGATAAAAGAACTGCCAACATAAACATTGCCCAAACACTCATTTTTTAACTACCAAACAACCACCACCATTGAAATTTGATTTCCGAGTGACGAGAGGTCCACAAATCTCTAGCCCTTGAGCGACTTCTGTCCTTTTGAGTGTGATTTTGTTTGAGAAGAGAGATGCAGAAAAGGTATGGAAATGGAGTTTCTGATGGGTTTCTCATGAGTACAATTTCTAGCCATGACGCGAATGAATTATTCTAGAACTCATCATTATCGGTTCGTGTGTAACATTTATTAACCGTCGACTAGCAGAACAAGGGTGAGACGACATCGTTTGGGAATTCGCTGCCGCCGTTGTATCGGTTTGTTCGTCGTTGAGCTCTGGTTCGTTCATGGGGTGGATAGAAGAAAAGGAGGGAAGAAGAAAGTGGGGCTGGGAAGAGAGAGAGAGAGAGAGAGAGAGAGAGAGAGAGAGAGGGGTATTTTGGGCAATTCACACATAATTTGCCATGTATGTGGAATTAAAGTTTTCCTTCTCATGAATTGGGAATTTCTGAAACCATCCCCATGTTTTTGGCATAATTTGCCCTAACCACCATGTTTTGGTCATTTCCCCTTTAAAAAAAGATATAGTATAGATAACCACATCTTGCGATTCCAGATATGGTTATTTGCTCCGGCAAATTTTTCGGTGAAGTCCAATTTTCCGACGACTTTCTGGTGCCCTTGAAATTCCGGTGAACTTTGTCTATTAAAATTGGAGAGTGGACCTTACACCTTAGAAATTGCAAAAATGTAGATTAAATGAGTTATGGAACTAAGAGGTGGACTAGACATGTTACAAAAAGCTATAATGGACCTTAGACATTTCTCCTCTTTTTTTTCTCTCTCATTTCCCCGACCACACAAACATACACATACATAGATAATGACACTTATACCCTCTCTACAAGTTAAGGTGCCACAACAAGTCCCCAACATGTGATCTTTTTACAATGAACCCATATATAAACTTTTAAAATCAATTCCACTCTATTTTTCTCAATTTTATTTTCAAACAAAACATTTTATAAATTTCCGGGTCTTTACAGAGGAAGTCCATCCAAGCTATGAACTAGTGTTGGCATTGCAGCTTTTTGGTAGGATGAGGAAGAACTTGTGCTAGTTCCATTTTTTGCAAGCAATGAAGATTCATCAAATCCATGGGTGTCCATCCAATCTTTGTAGTTGGATAGCTCCCCCCCAATTGATTGGAAACCATATAATGAGTTTGGATCGGCAAAGGGCAAGCAGGATTCATCGAATACCACATGACGAGAGATGTAGGTCCGACCCAAGGTTGGAGCAAAACACTTATACCCTGTTATGTTTCACACTATACCCCATGAAAATGCGAAGGACAGACTTTGATTCTAGCTTGTTTTTCCTATAATCACCAAGGTATGGGAAGCACTTGCATCCCAATACACGGAAAGAGTTATAATCAGGATATTTTCCATATAGCCAATAAAAAGGGGATTGCATTCCCAAAGTTGGAGTGGGTGCACAATTAATAAAAAATACAGCAGTAAGAAAAGCACTTTTACCCAATTTCTTGCAGGAATCTTAGCATGAAACATCATAGTTAATCCCAACTCTATAATGTTCCTATGTTTGCGCTCAGCCAACCCATTTTGTTCAAGAGTTTTAGGACATGCCGATTGATGAAAAATCCCATGGTTGGCCAAAATAATGTGTAACTTCTAGTCATTAAATTCATTTCCTTCATCAGTTTGAAGGATTTTGATTTTTTTTTCCAAATTGACACTCAACCATTTTTTGAAAACAGCTGAAGCAATGCAGAAAATCAGATTTCTTCTTCATTGGGTAAAACCATGTAAATCTAGCGCAACCATCGACAAAAATAACATAATACCGAAAATGTTCAAATGATCGAGTTGGCGCTATTCCCCACAAATCACAATGAATTTTTTTGAAAAGGTTCATCACATTTATTATCAAACTGGAGAAAAGGAAGCCTACAAGCTTTACCCATTTAACAACTCACTTATTTTCTCAACATCACTACTAGGATGAAAGTTTATTAGCTTCTGATGAAATAAAAAATCGACGACCCGATAGTGAGGATGCCCAAAACGTTGGTGCCATCCTTCTTTATTTGTCTTCTTAAAGCGAGTTGAGAAGAGAGCAGCATGTCCAATTTCCAAAAGAGTGCAATCCTTCTTTCCTTTTTCCTGAAGCAATTACTCTTTTGGTTCCTCTTTCCCTAATAAAGAATCCATCAGCATCAAATTCAAAAATAAATGGCAAGTCATGAGTAAGTTGACTAACTAATAACAAATCCTTCTTAATATTTGAGACCAAAAGAACATTTTTCAAAGGAAGTGAAGTACTCCCACATTTGGCATGAGAGTCACCAACATGTGTAATGTCCAAGATTTGGCCATTTCCAAGCGTCACCCCTTCTAGCCCTTTATAAGGTCTAATATTATCCAACTTAGTAGCATTCCCAATCATGTGCGTGGTTGCACCAATGTCGGGATACCAAATCGATTCTGGATTCTCAGTGATGGTCATAGCAGCGAGTGCATGGGAACTTCCTCAACTTGATAGGAATGGTTAAACCTGTTATAGCATTTTAATGCAGTGTGATAGTGATTCCCATAAATCTGACACTTGACAGGTTCATTTTTCTGCTCTTTGGGCTGGTATTTCGTTGAGGTTGCTGCTTTTTCTTGTTGATTTCCTGCATAGAACTGAGAACCACCACTTTTGCTATTTGCATTAGTGTTGCGAGTTTGAATAAATCCTTTTTCCTTTTGAGTTGCAACGATTATGTCCGACCCCCTTATTTTGGCTATTATTAGTCTTTTGACTAAAATAGGCCACTTGTGGAAGGAAGGAGCCATGAAGTTAAATGCGTGCTTCATGGCTCTGAAGAAGAGGAATTATTTCCCCGTAAGATGGGAAAGGAGGCTTAAACATGGTTCTGACAAAATTTTCATAACCAGTGCCAAGACCTTGTAGCAACAAAAACACTTTATTCTTATTAGGAACAATCTTACCAATAGCTGCAAGATCATCACAGATGGCTTTGAATTTTCGGATGTACTCATTAAGCACATCATTGCTTTTGTGCAGCATAGAGATCTGTTGAACTAGTTGAAACTCCCTTTCTTGAGAATTTTGGGCAAAACCATCTTCCAGAGCTTTCCACACTTCAGATGAAGTGACAAGACCCACCACAAGGCCAAACACTTCTTCAAACAAGGTGTTTGTGATCCAACCACGAAGAAGCCAATCAGACTGTCTCCAGGCAACAAAAGTTGGATTTTGCAATTCTTTTAAGGATTCTTTTGAGGCATCATTGTCCTTGTTCTTAGGAAGGACTATAGTGGGACTAGGCATCTCATAATCCCCATTCAAAAAGCCATACATATCCTGGCTTTCGATCAACGCAAGCATTTGAGTCCTCCATAACAAGTAGTTGTTTGGAGTGAGACAAAGGGTAACAAAATTCCCAACGTTCAATGTTGCAAGGTAGGGGTATGAACTGGAATTTGAAGAAGCCATTTGAGAGGCGAAAAAATGAACAGAACTCTTTACTCCTCACCAAAAAGGCTCTGATACCATAAAGACAATTGAAAGATTAGGAGAAAATCTCTCTCAAGGTGAAGAGAGCAGAGCTCTTGTATTGCATTTATAGGAGTGTTCACAAATAAGGAATGATCGAGATGATACGATAGAAAGGAAGGAAAAAAACACAATTACAGGAAAATACAAAATTACAAGGATTTATTTCCTTAATCCTACACAATGAATCACATCCCATCCATAGGTGGAGATTTTGACCTTCCATAGTTAACTACAGATTGATTGCCCAAATTTTCCTCCAACTGATTGGTTTGATTAGTGTGACTGGTATGATTGTCCTTATTATCCTCCACTTGACTGGGTGAGATTTGTGCGCCAATACTAACCAAAAAAAAAAAAAGACAATATGAGGATGAGCATTGATTTTCCGAACCCAAGACCAATTCGAGATAGGTTCAATGGGAAAAGGAGTGGTGGCAAGGTTGTAAGCAATTTTAGAGCAAAACACACCAGAATTGAAATTTCACACATAAAAATCATTTTCCTCACTGAACCAAGGGAGAGGAGTGCCTCTGATATGGTAAATTATGGAACTAGGGAGCATGAAAGATAATCCATTCAAATCCCATTGGTGGTCGATCCGCACATCACTAACCCTAAGAGACAAATCAACATGGGTTAAGGGTCCATTAATCATGGACCTCAGGGCACCACTGCCTAACCAGTTGTATGTCCAAAACAAGGTGGTCAGTCCATTTTGCACAACCTTATCATCAACTGGTTGTCCTTACACATAGACTATACCACAAGTAGGATGGACTACATTCGAATTCAATCAAATAATCTATCTAAAACGAGAAAATACACCACTCAATCTAATCGAAAAAATGTACGATCAAAAATCGTACAATCCTGGTGAAGAATGACAAGAAAGAAATAGAGAGAGAAACACATCCACTCAATATAATCGAAAAATGTACGATAAAAAATCGTCATACCTGATGAATCTTTCAATTACTCTGACAGATAGTGAGAAGAGAGAAACAGAGAGAGAAACACACAACTACCAGAGCGTGAAGAGAGAAACAGAGACAGAGAACCCTAACAAACCCGCTAATATATCTCCCGTTCAAACTGTAGGGGTAAAATTGTAAACTTAACTTCAAACTAGACCTAACGGTAATTTAAAACGCGACTCTACCTTAGTGGGAAAAGCGTACCACTTTTCTGTACTGGACAGTAATTTTCTACATTTTCAAGCCTTTTGGATTTTCTTTCTTGGTTTTGGGCTGGTAACCTCATTTTCAAGGGGAGCATATGTTTGGGCTCTTTCACATATCCAGATAAGAAACAACGCGCCATATGCCCATAGCCCATTAGAAGGACCCGATGCTTAATTTTTTGCCATTGTCGTCTTCCTTGCTAGAAATGGCCATGTAATGTTGAAGAAATATTTTATAACAATGTTATGTAGCCTATCTGCATATTAATTTTGTCAACCAAAAATGTAATATATTGTGATAAAAAAAAAATAGACCCGTCTATTTTTATTAGCACAACATGTAATATTAGATCATTTTAACAAAAAGTTTATTGACATACGTAATCACGTTGTTATGCAATATTAGATCATTTTAAAAAAAAAATTTATTGACATACGTAATTACGTTATTAAACTCAGATTATCCACAAAAGATAGACGTGCAGGTATGATTTTAAAGATAACTTTGATATCTCCTGTATTGATTTATGATAATAGAAATTCGATGAACTTAATTTTTTACGTGAATGTCCTATTCAATGGCCTCTAAATTAAACGAAGTTGTGCCCCCAAAGGCACAATAAAGTAGTTGTTGGCCCTTGGGATACAAAAGGTACCTCAGGTTCATGTTACACAGCAACTACCAAGTATACAAATTTGAATAGTTAAGAGGGAGCTCAGTGCTCACGCTATTTTTTTTTCCCTTCGCAGACTAATTCAAAATATCACTCGTTTTCACTAAAAATACCATTTAGCCAATTTAATTAGAGGAAATTATTTGTCTTGAATAGTGAAAATTTTGGATTAAATTCCGAGAATACCTTTTAGTCAAGTGTAAACTCATCCTAATTACTATAGGGAAAAAATAGTACGGACAAAGAAGCCAAAGGAAACAAGAAAAAAGAAAATGAAAATTATCAAACCAATTTATTCAATAAAACTCTAATTTAATGACAAGGAAGAAAACTAGACAATTGATTACATGATTGTGGCTTTCCAAGAAATGTCTTCCACCCATGATTCTCTCCAATCAATCAGTTAGGAATTTACTAAACGTTCTTTAATTTTCGTACATAAATGAAATAAACAAAGATGATTTTTTTTTTTTTTTTTTGATCCACAAACAAAGATGATTCGATAAAGAAAACTCCAATTATACATTACTATCACTATCACCCACTCAACCCTATAGAAATCTCAACTTATCTTTTGAAAAATAGTGGGTTAGCTTTGGAAGTTTTTGTGAATATAGAATCAATCAAAACATCTGGAAAGATCCAAATAATGATACACATTCCAATCTAATACCCGGGTGCAAACAAGTGGAACCAAATCGAGCTGGGTTTTGAAGTACTCGAGCTCGGTTCATTAACTAAGTGAGCCTAGAATTTGAGCTCAACTAAATGAGCCGAGCCTAGTTCAAGTAATAAACAAGCTCATTTAATCAAGCCGAGTTAATACAGGCGAGGTGAGTTTTTTCGGGGCAAAGCCCATTTAAACAAGTTGAGCTAATACAAATGAGTTGAGTTTTTACGGGTTGAGCCGAGCTTTAGAGTTCTGAGCTCAACTCATTGAGCTCAATCTCGAGCTGCTCGCCAGCATTTCGGTTCTTTTGCAGTGCTATTTATGGCCTGAATATTACATGTTTCTCTCATCCACGTAGTCTGAAACTCAACTCTTGTGAGTTGGTTCATACCCACAGGTAGAAAATTGCTGAACAAAATGAATCTGGAGAATTTACCCCCTTTTTTTTTGGAAAATTGAAGATAGAAAATGGGGAAGAAAATGGAGAGAATTATCAGGGGAAAGTCCCCAAAACATCATCATCATCCGAAAAGATTCAGACTCCAGTTTTTCTACCCTCTGAAAAACAATAAGCTTGATCATAACAATAAGAGAATGCTTGCAAGCAAGCCCGGACACCCTACATTACGAGAAGATTTTTGAGTGCGGGTAGAAAAGATCACGCGTGGTCGCCAGAGATCGCATCCGGCCGGCCCAAAATCTGACGGGATTTCCGGATTAAAATCTTGGGACTAATTTTTAAAAAAGCAAAAAAAAAATTAAAAATGGGTTTCAATCACTGAGCCGCCCGTTGCATTTTGGGACGGGCCGGATAAAGTAGCGGCATTCACGTGTACCCTGCCCTACACGCACCCAAAATTTTCTCCTACATTACCAAAATAAAAGAATAAGAGAATGCGATCAATTTGAACTGGTAAATGTGTTTCTGTTAATTAACCCAAACAAAGGATTCTACCAACTTATAAATGATTTGGGATTTTAGAATGTCTAAACTTCTTCATTTGATTTCATTATGGTTTCCAAGGCCAGCCCGCACGTTGTGCGCGATCCCCACAATAATGTCCGGAGTCACCTTCGCAAGGATTTAGATGTTCAATGAGAATGTTATGTTCATGTATTCTCCACAAAAAGAAACACACATGTTAATGAAATCAACCTCAGTTAAATAATAAATACCAAATCAATTTGGAACAAAAATAACTAACTCCATTATTTTATCTTTGCACTCCAAATTGAGTTCAAAGTCGTACACTTTTTCTATCATGTCAATACATGCGACCCCTGCCTCGCAAAGTTTGGTGTTGAAGAGGGCCTGATTAATTTCATCGCGATCACCAATTCAACAAGTTGCGTGTTACGGAGTACGATACAACTACAGAGAGAGAATCTCTAATAAATTAAGAGTCTCCTGGAACTCAGCTCCAATACTTTTTTCATTAACATTGTAATTTAATCATAAGTACTTAATAAATTTACAAGGATTTTCCCAGATAATTTCTTCCAAATATGATTCCCCAACCCATCACTTTCCTTTACTGCAAAAAACTTTTCTTGAATTACGTATCTGGCCAGTATCAAATAAACAAACATGATCAGATGGAGAAAGCTCCGGATACATCACCATCAGAATCACCAATTCAACCCTTTGAATATCTCAGCTTTTCATTTGAAACTAGTGGATTAGATTGGGAGTATTTGGGAATATACAATCAATAACAAAACACCTGAAAAAGGTCCATATAATCATAAACATTTCAAACTACCATTTTTTTGGCCTGATTACATGAATCTCAGCTCTGGTGAGTTTGATTTGATACTCATAGGTAGAAAATTGATGAGAACAAAATGAAGCTAGAGAATTTACTTTATTTTGCACTTTGGAGGATAGAAAAAAGGGGTGGAAAAATGGAGAGAAGTATCAGGGGAAAGCCCAGAAAACGTCGTCATCTTCATCAGAAGATGACGATTCAGACTCCATTTCTTCCATTCCGATTCCCTCTTCTAACATCATCTCCTTGTGCCTGCATTCGTTACTGCAAAAGGCTTTCTCCCCCCTGAAAGAAAAAATTGTTGATGATATTAGGAATTGAGGATAAAAATACGAGAATGCGATCATTTTGAACTGTTAGATGTGTTTTGTGTTCATTAATACCCAAACAAAGGGTTCTTCCAACTTAATGAAATCAACATCATTCACTGCTGTGGATTGATTAACAACTGAATTCGGAACCGAAATAACTAGCTCAATGATCACCTCAACTAATCCGTGAGAATCAACTCTATCGTTTATCAGCGGAGGGCCTGATTAAAGTTGGTACAAAGCTCCATGTGCATTGGTCCCAAAACAGTTGATAGCATCTATCAGGTCATGTTTATCAAGTTTGTTGGGGACTTTAGGCATTGGCAGCTTTTAAGTGTAAAACTTGTTAATAATTCAATCGATTTTCCGTCTAGAAATATTAAACCAACTCAAAACCAATTGACAACGGACAGAGAAGCTCCTAAAGCTCATGTACAAATTTTGTATCTCAGTAGTGAAATTGTGATAATCACCATTGTAGAACAAACTCTTAACATTTTCATACTGCAAAAATATGCGACCCCTGCCTCGCACGGGTTGGTATTAAAAACAAATTCATTTCATTGCGATCACAGATTAAACAACGTGCAAGTTACAACACAAATAAAGGAGAGTGAATCTGGCCCCAAACCAATCCAGCTCTAATACTTTCATATTGGCAATGAAAAAGAGAGACTCGTCAGGCTCATCTACTAGTTTTTGTTTTTGATCAACGTAGGACACTCTCGAATCGAAAAGACTCAAGCTTTGACTGAGAATGACCAAATGATAAGATTCCTAGATGCATCAAATGAATCAAAATCCAATAATCTAAACAAGTTCTCAACTTTACTAATCATTTTCAGAAAAATTGCAAACAGGAGAAAAGGATCTAACCTGTACATGAAAATGTCTTTTCCATGCCCAAGATTCTTCTTGCAATTGTAACAGAAGCTGAGAAAACTCTCAGATGGATAGCTCATGGATCGATTCCCACCAAACCCATTTTCCTTTTTCCCATTAGGAATCCCAACACCACCACTGCAATTCTCAACAACAATGCAATTATCAAATATATGAGTCGTTTTCGGATTCGGCCCGTGTGTGATCACACAAGTGTAGTCCTCCGAAAGCTCCATCTCACTAGCAGAGAGTGAACCCACAAAAACCTGAGGCGGTAAATTCGGGTTTTCCATAAAACCCGAGTTCGCAGACCCAAATGGGGATTTTTGAGAATCCCTCGTCTTGATACCGAAATCGCCCGGTGATCTCGTCGGCGATTCGGCAGGGGATAGAACAGAGGAAGGCAGAGGCAGAGGAGGTATCTGGATCTTCAACTGAGACCCAAAAAGAACCATTCGGCTTTGTGATTTGTTCAGTTTTGAGTCACAAAATTCGTCAGTAATAAGTTCATCAACAATGCCTAAACCAACCCCTCGTGAATCCAACTTGTCAAAGTGGGTTTTAGCTTCAGATTTTGGGGATTTCTGGTTTGTGGTGTGGGAATCTGACCAAAATGGGCTTCTTAAACAAGAAAAGATTTTGGAATCGAGAGTCGAAGTTGGGCTTAGCACAGATTCAGTAGCGTCAGGGCTACTACTGAACCCCTTTGAACCAAAACCAGCGAATAATCTTGGAGAGAGAAAGATCGATGATGTGGGTTTTGGGTAAGTTTCTGTCGGTGATGGTAGAGATCTGTAATCCGCCATTAGAGCTTGCTTAGTTGTTGCTGCTCTATATCTCTTCAAATCTGTGATGCAAGAACAAAATGAATCCATAAATAATCACAGTGCTCAATACAGCAGAGTATATAAAAATTATATCTCTATACTATATTGAGTATATTGCTTGTCTATATAATTCATGAATTAAAAACAAATTAAATACTCCAGTAGTTGTTCAACTGACTAAAAAATCTAAAAATTATGCAAGGAAATACTATAATGTTTATTTAAAAATTATAGAAAGCTTTTTTTTTTTTATGTAACAAGTAATTTTGGGAAGGGGAACCTGAGATCACGAGTGATTTGAGCTAGAAACCGCCATGGAAATGCAAGAAGTTAATGGAGATGAATCAGACAAGTGATCAAATGAGAAGATGAGAGCTCAAGTTTTACAAACCAGAGAAACCCCCAAGAAAACAATGAGTCATGCTCAATGCAAACACAAACACAAGCAAACAAAACAAAGTTCTTCTCTCTTCTCTCTAGAATACCTTTTCTTTTTGTTTGCTTTAATTGATTTTGTCTTTAACCAACTGGTAGGATTTCAGCAAAAATGGCTTCTTTCTTTCTTTTACGAACGTAAAGATTCATGGCCTTTAGATATAGACAAAGACCCATAAATCTCTCTCTCTCTCTGTCTCTCTCTCTCTCTCTCTCTCATTCCCTCCTCTAGTTCGTGGGTATATATCCCTTTTCTGGGCTCCCCCACTACTGTTCAGTTTTTTTTTAACCATGCCTAGAAATCCGCCCATGGGTTTGTTGGGTGATGTAAAAAAGTGCGTGGGAATCAGTAAATTTTCGATGAAACCCACCACTGTGTCGTCACGGCCAGAAAATATTGGGTGCAAATAAGATAATGCATGTGTGTGTCTGCCCAACCAAAAGTATTTTAAATTGTCTAAATTTCTTACTTATTCTCTCCTCTTTCTGTCTCTCTCTCCCTCCCCGCTTTCTCTCCCTAAAATTCAAATCGTCCAAAAAAAACTTGTGAACAACTGAGATGCACACAAAATACCGTCACATGGTACCGAGCCGGTAACCAAAATTTTAAATAGAAGTTTATTCATGGCGGTTTTTTATGTGGAAAAAATTGAGAGCAATTTTGTTCATTCATGCTTTGTTCACTCTCGTGGAGCAAGGGTATATTTATTTTGCGTCTTATATCGACCATCAAAAGAGTTCATTTTGCCTTGATTCACTGATTCGGAGATTAGTCTAAAGTCCAACTCAAATCAAATATGGGTATAACTACTTCATCTAGAGTTTTATTTTTTTTCCTTTAAAATTCTTATCAATAAAATTGAACACTTAGATCAAGCGATCACCGACATAGGATCAAATTCAAATTTTCTATAAACTCCTAGCAAATGGATCCACATAAAATGAACGATTTTGATTATCAATATAAAACATTGATATCTGGTACACTCGTGAGAGATAAACAAAATGAGGGTTAACAAAAAAAAAAAAGTTAAAGAAATTTGACTCGTCTTTTCTCTCTGGTATCTCTGAAATTTTTCTGTCTTTTCTCTCTCGCTCTCTTCTTTTCTCTCACTGAGTGGGTCAGTGAATGCGAATGAATAAAGACCGCACTCACTCCGAGTAGGGTGACGACTCCATGGCATGGGGCCAGTATATTCATTTCCCTATACCGTACAATTCGCTAGCGTCCAAAACTTCCCAAGCCCAAATGGGTTTGGTTTTTTTTAACTCAGGAGAGGTGTTGTGCACCCCTCGGCCGTTGAATCGAGTTTTGGACGGCTCGGATGCATTTAACAATTTTTTTTATTTTGATTTTTTTACCGGTAAAAAATCAAAACACATTCAACCATCCAAAACTCGATCCAACGACCGAGGGGTACACAACACAGCTGTACACAACACCTCCCACCTTTTCAGTTTTTTTACTCCATAGGGCCGAGTACATTCATTTCCCTGTATCGTAGTATATCATTTTCTCCGTTTCAAATTGCTGGTCATCTTTCTTCATTTATAATCTCTTCAAATTTGTCTATATCTTCTAATTTATAATACTTTTTATATTCAATATGAATCTTGTTTATAGATCTGAATTAGTTTTATTAAACAAAAATTTTAAAATTATAAAAAATGTTATGTGAAATATAGATAATTGTTTAAGTGACACGATTACCCAAAAGTAACTATTATTTTGGAACGGAGTATTTACTATTTTTGGTCCTTAAATATGTGTTCCCATGAAAAGACGTGGAATTTTAGGGGGAAAAAAAAGGTCTTTTGGACATAATTTTTTGAGAGAATTGATATTAGCACTTCTCATTGTGTATCTAACGAAGTTATTAAATCACTCTCGTACCTTATAATTATATTTTTCTCTTACTTTCAAAATAAAAAAGCGATTTAGGAACTTCACTTAATAGAGACAAAAAAAGGAAGTGTCGATATCAAAACGGGGAGTGCCAACATCATTTTTTTTTTACAATTTCTTTTCACTAAATTAAAGATCTAATTTTGTTCAAATAAGTTGATAAAATTATGCACAGAAGTAATTTATTTTCTTGTTTAAAAATTAGCATGCATTAGAGTCGTCCATATCCGCAATCCATATTCCGATTCGTAGAAACACTATCATTGATAGGAGTTAACCCTTGCATGTAAAAGCTAACAAATATTACTCTCTCCGTCCCAATTTTATAGTCTCTCATTCTATCCTAACCGGATAAAAAAATAATTATATCTTTCAATCGGTAATACATTTTATATGTAATATGGATCTTGTTTCATAGATCTTGATTTAATCTAATAAACAAAGTGTTCGAAATCACCTAAAACATTACAGATTATAAGATATAAAATTTTGAAAAGTGACACAAATTTTCAAAAAGAGCTATAAAATTGAGACGGAGCAAGTATATCTTAACCAATTAATTGCGGAGATGGACTACTCGAGTAAGCATTATAAGATGCATTATAGGATCCCTATGTCCCAAAAATTAGACATCTTTTCGTAGAAGTCCCTTTAGTGGGGTATCCTTACGTTTATGCCGAAATTTTGGGGGAGGGATAATTGAGGGGGGACGGACCACATCTCTTCGAGTGAGGAAAAAAATTGGGACGGATTCAGTGGAAATGTGGGATGCATACCACAGCTAAGCCATTGGGCTCTCCTTAAACTCAAATCAATACAGCTTTGGTTACCCAGATTTAGGAGGTGTTTCACTGACAAAAAATTATTTTTTTCAAATAACAAGGCAAATTATTCTTTTACAAAACATCACATAAAAAACCAACCGTAAAAAAACACCCCCTTGACTAATGCAAAATAACCTAAAACTGCACATTAGTCAGAGTGTCCAAAGTTTGCATGCGTGGGGTTAAAATAAATTGAACACAGCTACTGACAATGATGTCGACATCTTGTCAACTACTCTGTTCCGAAAAATTGAGATCTTGCGAAATTACATATACTTTCACTTGTATGGATGGTGGAAGAGGCCCAGACACTAATTGATCTCTCACAGAAAGGGAGTCTTAACACTAAGTTTAACCCGTGTGTTCTACTCATAATTAAGATATTAGCGTGGATAAGGATCATATAATGAATCGATCATGCTGCATGAAAAATTGTATTAGTTTACCTCACAAAAGGGATTCCTGCATTTCAAGTAACCTCCAAGGTTATAGGTTAACATATAGTCCGAATTTAGAGGTTTTTCATAAAGTGGCTCAATTCAGAAAATTTGGTTTATTGCGTTTTAAGAGAGAAATCATTTCCTCATAATACTTTAACTCAAAAAGCCAACTTAAGTCAATTTCTAACATAGGTCAATTCCTGGAATAAGACCTTAAATTCGACCGTGAGATAAATTACCATAAATATTAGTTGAAGTGGATGTAAACTTGTCAGGATACTGAATTATAAAAAGATATATAAATGAACTTATACGTTGAATGGAACACATCATGCTGTTTTAATCTATCATACTATAAATCATGTGCCGGCCTACATAACTCAAGGATTTAGGGCCAGTCCATCTTAGCATGTGGGCCAAAGGACGCAGTTACTATCAGACAAAGATACGGCCCAATTGGAATAACCCCAGGCTTGGTTCCTAAAGGGGGCATCAAACCCGAAAGCTTGCCCGAGCGGCTAGGCCCGTTATCCGAGTGGATCGGGTAGGGGTGGTATAACCCGAGCAACCCAAATGGGGATGGTTCGGGTCGTTCGTGCAGCTCAAATCCAACAGAGGTCACAAGAAACTCCGTTGTACCAGAATGGACACGTGTCACGACTTGATTGGGTTCATGTGTTAGCGTAATAATGCTTGGTTACGTATGTGGTGATGTCGCCCGAAGCGGTTATTGCACATAGAGTACACGGGCCTTGAGAATCAAGACAAACCCTACCTATAAATACAAAGTAAGGTCATTGCTTGCGACCTTGGATTGTGTCGTAGAAAGTGTTGCCCCAAGCGTAGGGCTAGGTCGACGATAGCATAATAACTGGTAAGACCGGGTCAAATCCACAAGGACCGAACGCACTCGGCGTGAGAGTTGTCTTGCAAGGGAAGGTTTTAGCCTTAAAGCGGCAAACTTGGCTTTTGGAGTTTGATTGGTGGAATTCTCTCTCTACCTCTAACGCGATTGAAAATGAAGATATAAACTATAAATTAAAGGCGGCAAGGTCTAGAGGTTCATACCACCCATGACTAAGGATATTCAATGGCTCTCAAATATAACTCAAGTGAGAGACAAAGTCACTTGCTCTCACTCGGAAGATTTAACAATGAAGATCATTTTGACTCTAGAAAATGGGTTTAACAAGGGGATAAGTTCTTTGAGGCACTTTGATAAACACTTTGAATGTCATAGCTCTAAGCATCATGTTTGGCAAGTAGTCAAGCCCTTGCCTACACAAGATCAAATGAGTTAACAAAATTAAGTTTTGATACATAAAATTGAACTTACCCAATGAAAACCAATCTTAATCACAAGAATGAGGTTTGTAAATGGAAAGACACCCTCTTAAACATTTTGTCGAACACCCAAAGTGACATAGCTCAAAGCATTGTGTGTGCCAAAAGAGTTGTCTACACTCAATCAAAGAGGTTAACAACTCTAAGTTTAGACCGAAAATAGAGTGATTAATCCATTCACAAACCCACAATAAGCATATAAAGATGAGAAACCATTGAAACGCCGAAGTCATGGAGTGATCTTCACCCCATGACCAAGCCTAAACTACTACTCAAACATGATCAAACTAAACATTAAAGGAAATACAAAAATATGACGAAAATGAAAATAAACTACGGATTTATTAAGATTAGAGAAGTGCTTACAACATTAATGAAGGAGAAAACCTTGGTTCTTGAAGATTGAAACTTAAAAACTAGAGAGAAGGTGGAGCTAATTTAGACTAAAAAGAAAATAAAATGAAAGTGTAGGAGATATGAGAGAGATAGAGAGAGGGAGAGATATATACATATAATCCTTCTCTCTCACAAAAATATCATAAAAATAACAAAAGTAGTAAGTTTCCATAAGTGAAAAGTGCAAAAAGTCCACAAAAATTACCATCCCGAGGGACTTGGATCGATCCATGATGAGTCTGGATCGATCCAAGGTAGTCTGGTGTTGTATGGATCGATCCACTTGGACCTTGGATCGATCCAGATAGTGTGGATCGATCCAACTTGATCATGGATCGATCCAGAAGTGTCTATTCAGGCAGATTTTTGACCCAACTTTATGGGCATGCCCCGGCTTTGTCCGAACTCGGAATGAGGTGATTCTTGAACCGTTGGAAAGCTCTATGAGTCTACTTTCAAACTCAATTGACCTCATCTTCATAGCCTTTGTATCTTGAGAGAATTGAGCTTTTTTTCTATCGGTTAGTCAGATTTTCTCAAGGCTCATAACTCTAGATTTCTTGTTCCTTTGTTCCGGGCCTTCCTTGAACCTTCCAAAACTCCATGAATCAACTTCTAAGCTTCGGCGATTATCCTCCACGGCATTGCGGGACCTTGGGTACCTCCGGGTACAACCGGGGATTATTTGGAGTTTTGGACATGCCTTTTTAGCTCCGATTTTCTGAAACAAAACACAACTCGCGCAAAATCAATCATATAAAGACACAAAATGCACGTGTGTGTGATCACAAAGAGCGAGATAAGCCCGCATATATACAACATTTGGAGCTTATCAGTCATGCGAAAAAGGTACATTCTCACTTGATCCCTCTCAAATTACTCCAAATCTGAGTTTCTATCCCTTCTTTGTTGAGTTACTGACTTGATTGTTAGAGTACCATTCCGAACTCCACGTTCCAGGTTGGTGCTAACGAGTTTGCTCAGTGTGCAGTAGTAGAGGTCGTGGTGGAGAAGAACTTTCATCCCTACATCATTTCCTTAGGAGCGACAAAGAGAATTTCATCCACCACAAACTCACATGACATATATCTGACTTTTTATTTTCTTCTTTGTGTTGATGTTTAGCATTTTTTTTATTTTTTTTTCTTGTGATAAAAGTATTCAATAATGATACATATACAACAAAAGTTTCCAATAAGTCTCTAACATACACACATTGTGTATGGAATCCACACATATTTCACTAAAATGAAGTGTAGACTCCACACATAATGTAAATGTCTTGAAAATTTATTGGAGCTGATTGTTGTACATCTATCAATTTTTTAAAAGCATTAGGTATACATAGTTGTAATCCACAGGGAAAAAGCAATAATTTCATGCCAATATATTGTTTTGATTGGTGCCATCCTTGGGATAAGTTACAAACAAGCACCACGTGCCAATGTTATAATCATTCAAAGGTCTATCCGTTTTGTTAGGCTCACACTTACGAATTGTCACAGTTTTATGGGTGTTGATACATACCAAGAATTTGGCACCCAGAATGACCCAAACACATACACAATTGTATGGGTTCTCCACACACTGCGCATCCTAGAATTGACCCAAACACACACACAGTATATGTGTTTGGATCAATTCTGGGTGCCAAATTCTAAGTACTTAGCATTACTGCAGTTTTATATCCACATCATCATTGATCAGATAGTGGGCCCATTAGCTTGGGTCCACGAATGATAAGACTAAGAGAAGACTGGTGCAATGATATTGATGTTGACTGCCGAAGGGTTGTAATAACGGGGATCCAGGGCCCTGCAGTGAATTCACTGCAGTACAGGCGGGTAGTAGATTTTCATGGCTATCGTTGAACAATTAATGGTTTAGAATTATTATCTTTATATGAATATACTGTAAAGATAATTTAAATCGTTGATTAGTAAATAGATGACTGTGATAACTCACTAAAACTACTCAGTACAAGCCTCCGGTCTTGTAATAACTGTGTTACGCCTTCGTAGCACGGTTGGCTTGTCAGTAAATCTTTTAAGGGAGAAGTTTTGAGGTCAAACTTCCTCTTGTTTGGCCAAAAAAACAACTTAAAAAGAACCATGGGATTCGCAGCTGGTTGTATAAACTGCTCAATTATTTTACTAATTTGTTCTGAACTTGGGGAGAGGAACAAAAGAGAAAAAGAAAAAAGTTGTCTTTTACTATTGTTTTGTCGACAGAGAGAGAGAGAGAGAGAGAGAGAGAGAAAGAAAGGTAAAAGTAGAAGAGTAAAGCAAGAGCATGGTAAAACTTTTTATTTTAACTAATAGTATTAAAAGTAGTACAAGAAAAAAAAATCACACATTTCTCACATTTTTCTCTCTTTTCTAGGGAGCAAAAAAAGGCTAATTAAAAGGAGAGTTATCCAATCATGGAGTAAAGATGTAGGAATGCCTAGTAATCACCATTCAAATTCATTATTTCTTCCGTTCAAAAAAAAAAAAATTCATTATTTCTTTGTAATCATCAATAATCAGGTATCAAAGGTAAACGATAATTTGATACATTTAGGAGGTGTTCCACTAAGTTGGTTTTTTGAAAAAATTAATTTTTCACGGTTTTTTTATGTGATGTATTGTGAGAGAATGACTTGTCTCGGTGTTTAGAAAAAATAATTTTTTGTTAGTGGAACATCCCCCTTAAGCTTTTAAATAAGCAGAAATGCTTAACGACCATCCCTTAAATGTCTAGTGAACATGCTTTAATAATTGACACAGATATGTTTTTATCTTTTTAAATATTAAGGATCTTTTTAATCAAGAAATGAGTAAGCAACCATTCATGACACACTCAGGGTTGCCTTGGTTGACCCTGGCTAAGCCACACATGAAGAGGAATTAAGAGATGGTGCTGTCCCTTTAGGCCCCGATTGGCTGGGGTTAAGGAAGAGTATAAATTATACTCCTTGTTTTAATCCTAGTCCCATGCACTTATCTATGGTTTGGGTACCAAATGAGAACCCTGATTTATACCCCCGCCCGGGTTATAATTTTTTCCCCCCTTATACCCATATAATCCCCTTATAACCCATATAACCCCCTTATACCCCTTCCCTTACCCCTCCCTCCTTCACGTACTCCCTCCCTCTCATTACTATTAACAAACCGAATTAAAATGAATCTTTGCAATTTTTTTCGGATAAAAAAAATGAAGTAGTTTTGCGCTTTTTTTTTTTACACCAAATTAAACTAATAATTGAGATCTTTAATTTGAAACAAAAAAATTTAGAAATTTTTTATACTTTAAGAATTTGACATTGTTGACTTGCATTGTAATATCCTTTGGATAAAAAAATAAATTACTTTCACATTAATTTTTATTTTATTTTTCTGCACCAAATTGAGATCTTTGATTTGATACAAATTGAGATCTTTAATTTGATACAAAAAAATTTCAATTTTTTTTTATACTTTAGAATTTGACATTGTTAGGGAATAACATAAAAATTACTAATTACTTATTATAAGTAAAAAAACGCATAGTTAGAAGAAAAAACAAGCAAAAAATTAGGTGGTACGCAACATTATTAATTAAAATGAAAATTTAAAAATAATAATTAAATACTTTAATTTTAGATATAATTAATAAAAGTAATTATTATATCATATTTATTGAAAAGTATAATTAATTTAATAAGTTTCGTGTTTATGTATTTATTTTATTGTAATATTTAATATTACCCATGCACAAGGGCAAATAAGTCATTTGCTAGCTTTTTATATCATTCACCCAACTTTATCCCCCTTATCACAAATTCATCAAAATCACGTACTATTTAATCTTCCCTCTATAAACATCACATCAATGTGGGTCCACTTTTACTAACTAATACCCCTTACTATTTAATACCACCAAAACTTATCTTGCATCCAATCGGGGCCTTAGGGAGATCATCCATGTTGTCCCACTCTGGGCCGTCCATGCTCGGCAATAATTGTGGGTCCAAGTTTGTTGCCCTCATTGGATATATGAAGAAGTCATTGTCATGTATTATTATTACTCCATATTTTGTAAATTGATATTAAAGTTAGTTTGCATGGACTTCGACTCATTTTGAGATCTTGAAATTAACGACTAAACAAATTTCCAGTGGCTCCAAGGTTTATAATATTTGGCCTCATTGGAAATAGAACTTGTAACCTTATGCAGTAACACTTTACTTTCTCATGACAACTTAACCAAACCCTTTGAGATTTATTGTCATGCATTATTCATGGAAATAAAATGCTTCAAATAGTCCATTGGGCGATTGAAGATTCAAAAAATATATTGAAAAATTTATTTAAAAAAAGTGTTGAAGTATCTGAAATCGTATTGAAAAATTTAAAAGATGCATTTGATTAGAATTTGCTTTTTCGTCTTGTTCGTAGTTTACTAACAATTGAAGAAGGAATTGTAAAGTACAATTATGTTAATGTGTCTATTTCTAGATGGTCGATTGGCTATGCCTATACGTCTACAAGGGCATCTCTTTCACGAGGTATGCCAAATAGGCTTTTTCTTATTTCCGAAGCACCCAAAAAAAAAAAAAAAAAAGGCTTTTTCTAGTATCCTCCCAGTGGATCTTGTAAAGTACAATTATGTTGATCACAGGATTAACCTCACAAGTTAGAAACAATAGTTCTCCATAGTTAAACATACCTTGTTTTTTATGGCTTTCAAAACAGAGCTTCTATTTTGCCAAGAGTTTTGAGACAAAGTTTCCGGCAAAACATCAACAATTTATCCCTTCAATAACACCTACCTTTTTCAAAACCCACGAACCGAACTCAAGCATCCCTCTTGTTTTTAACGGAGCTGATGAAATGTGAATGAAATGATGGAGAAGGATAGAGTAAAGTAGGGGGAAAAAAGAAGGCAAAAAATTTACTTGGTAAACGTGCCGCTTGATTTTTTTGGGCCTATTTTCAGATCATGCAAGAATGATTTAAATTGCATTTGTTTTGTGTCTTGCTACTGAGTAGTTGAGTGAAAGATTTGGTGGCTTTCAGAATTCATAGGTATCGGTTAGGGCTTTTCTGACTTCGTAGAGAGCCCTTACGAAGTCTGAAAAAGGTTTTACCAATTTTTGATTGAGCTAATTTTTTTCAATTACCCATATTCAAACGTTTAAGAATAACTCACAATTTGAATCATATTTGAGGGATCCAAAATAAGCCTGGCTTTATCATAATTCTCCAAGCGAATGACTTAATTTCAAACTAATATTTTGTTAATTTTTAAGGGCCTATATTTGGATGATGCAAAGATGATTTAAATCACTCATTTTATCTGTTTCTTGTGAAAAATTAACTCTATCAGATATTGGTATGGGCTTTTTGTCAGAATTAATATGGCATCCTACGAATTCTGAAAAGCCCTTAATGATATCAGATTAAGTTAATTTTTTGCAGGTACTAGTATAAAAATATTTTAAGAAAAGTCTGTGGTTTGATTCATCTTTGCGATTCGCGAAATAGGCTCCACAAAATATCAATACGCGGAAAATACAAAAGGAAAAAAAAAAACCGAACATTGCATTGTTGTTGTCCCATTAATGAACAAGGATAATATGATCATTTAACCTAAAGAGGTAAAAATCACCTCAGTTGTATGAATTCAAAGGCTGTCAGAATTTTGCTTATTAAGCGCATTTCATCCGCCCACTGGGTGGATACTAGAAAAAGCCTTCCAAATATTCACGTCTTTTGTTTTTGTTTCGCCATACCAAATATCCACCTCTTATTCGAGAATTAAATTTGTGCCATCAAGAATTAAACTTTTCTGTTTTTGGTGTAAAACTTAACTCCATATAAATTTAGGCGTGGACGTACGAGTGACTCACTGATTTTATCCCAATCTATTAAAGTTGGGCTTTTCTAAGAATAACATATCTTGCAAAACGTAAAAAATAAAAAAGTCTTAAGAATCCACTGAATGAAATGGTGCCTGGTCAAAAGACAATTTGGTGTTCAAATGAACATAACAATTTTCTTATCCTTAGTCCTAGGTTCCTATGGTTATAAAATCTTACATGCTTTATAAGCAAATAATCTTTTTAATTTGTTTAATAGGCAAAAAGATGGATTAGCATACAAATTATTACAACAAGTGTACACATGAAATTGCCCCATAAATGCATTAATACATAGATAGATTAATCTATTAACAGAGTGCACATAGACATTTAATGTAATGATTAATATCAATACTAATCAGTGTCTATAACATTTATGATTTGCGTAATCCATCAACTATAATGGAAACAAACTATCCCATTAGGTGCATTTATTTATCTTATATTTTATTTATTATTTCTACAAATTTAGAATTACAGCGTCTGATAAAGTACTCAGATGTCAGCTTAAATTGTCCTCTCGCACCATGAGACGGCCGATGTTTGGCCTTTGGATTGCTAGTCCTTGGAATTGGCTTCCTGGATTCCCATCGATACTTCATCGTAATTGTAGACATTAAAATTTTGACGCGATTTAATCGCCATCCAAATTAATTGAGGCAAATAAAATTGTCTGGATTAATTAAAGTCAAAGCTGGTCAAAACCTTCAAATAAATTTGGACCCGCCAAAATAATGGGCTCAATCCATTTGAGATACGGTAAAGACCAAAACAAGGTGGACTAATTTATTTAGCCAAATGGGTTCACAAAAAAAATATGGGCTCAATTATGGGCAGGGCCGAAAAAAAATGACCCGACTTAGCCTATGAAATGGTTCATAGATTTGGGCTAACCCAAAGTTACGGGCCCAATCCAATTTTCCTTGAGTCAAAAGAATAATTATAATATATGTTCATATATTATAATTTATTTAATATTGACCTATGTTAATTAGAAAGAAAATTAATCAAGAAAAATCCTACCAAACTTGTCACCCCTCTCCTTTGCCTATAAATAGAGGTTCATAGGAGAAAATGACCTTTTTGGCTGGCATTCTATAAGAGCTCTCAAACACTCTCAAGAATCCAAGCAGTTCACAAGTCATTCTCTCTCAAAGTTCTTCCAAAAAATTCCACATTCAACAACTCGCAAAAAATCATCAAGCACTCAAACAACGTGCCGATTTCTTTGCAAGTTTTCACCTAAAATCATTCAACAAACCACAACTCTTGAAAATTTTCAAAGATCAATCTCTTTTCGAAGGATTTCTTTGGAGTTCTTTCAAAGTTCAAACCACTGTTCAAACTTTGTTCTTCAGTTCATTCAACTCAAAGATTCAAAGAAAGTCACCGCTTACGCGATTCAACAACAAGCATTCAAGCCGTTGGAAAGCCATCAATTCCGGAGATCGAATCAGAGGATTTTGTTCTTTCTCTTTGTTGAAAGAGCATTTATTAGAGAATTCTACTCACATTTAATTCAAAATCAATAAAATTGTATTTTGTGCATCTTTTTCTTATTCTTTATTGCAGGACTCAAATTTATGTGTTACAGTAATCTTTGATTAGGATTTCAGGCAGCCACCCTTAGGGAAATGAGTGTCTTGATTTCAAACTCCACCTTTGCCCAATGTCTATTGTCGTTGTGAAGAGAGTGTTGGACTCGCTCTAATTTGCCATTACGAGTTTTGTGCATATCTTGATGGGTGCACTGATGGTGCATAGATCGTGCATGGTACCCCACTTCTAGATTTTACATGAACGATCCAAGTCGTTCATTAATTTTGAAACATTTTCTCGAGTGGATTCGCCAAAAATTACCTCAAGTGATTGTAACACACAAATTCGAGTCCTACAATAAAGAACAAGAAAAAGATGCACAAAATACAATTTTATTGATTTAGAATTAAATGTGAGTACAATTCTCTAATAAATGCTCTTTCAACAAAGCGAAAGAACAAAATCTTCTGATTCGATCTCCGGAATTGATGGCTTTCCAACGGCTTGAATGCTTGTTGTTGAATCGCGCAAGCGGTGACTTTCTTTGAATCTTCGAGTTGAATGAACTGAAGAACAAAGTTTGAACAGTGGTTTGAACTTTGAAAGAACTCCAAAGAAATCCTTCGAAAAGAGATTGATCTTTGAAAATTTTCAAGAGCTTTGGTTTGTTGAATGATTTTAGGTGAAAACTTGCAAAGAAATCGGCACGTTGTTTGAGTGCTTGATGATTCTTTGCAAGTTGTTGAATGTGGGATTTTTTGGGAAGAACTTTGAGAGAGAATGACTTGTGAATTGCTTGGATTCTTGAGAGTGTTTGAGAGCTCTTGTAGAATGCCAGCAAAAGGGTCATTTTCTCCTTCTATGAACCTCTATTTATAGGCAAAGGAGAGGGGTGACAAGTTTGGTAGGATTTTTTCTTGATTGATTTTCTTTCCAATTAACATAGGTCAATATTAAATAAATTATAATATATGAACATATATTATAATTATTCTTTAACTCAAGGAAAATTGGAATGGGCCCGTAACTTTGGGTTGGCCCAAATCTATGACCCATTTCATAGGCTAAGTCGGACCATTTTCTTTCGACCCTGCCCATAATTGAGCCCATATTTTTTGTGAACCCATTTGGCTAAATAAATTAGCCCACCTTGTTTTGGTCTTTACCGTATCTCAAATGGATTGAGCCCATTATTTGGCGGGTCCAAATTTATTTGAAGGTTTTGACCAGCTTTGACTTTAATTAATTCAAACAATTTTATTTGTCTTAATTAATTTGGACGGCGATTAAATCGCATCAAAATTTTAGTGTCTACAGTGATATTTCTAAATACTTGATCTAATGGGTCAAATTTTCCTTCAAAATTAGGTTCTTACAGTTTGAATAAAAAATTGGTATATTGAATTAAGTACTTACAATTATCTAATTGAACTTATTTTTCATTAGTCCGCTTGAAAATATATTTAAACTTTATGAGCAGCGTGCATCATTTTTGTAATTTGTAGGATCCAGAAGTGAGCCCCCACACTGATGGACGATGCACACTTGGACTTTACATGTAAAATTGTTGTTTTTCTTTTTCTTTTCTTTTTTTTGAAGAAAATTGTTTATTGGGCCTCAAATGGCCTTGAACAAATTTACCCGTGAATGCATCTCCCTCTTTGCGAAGGAGTGTGTAGTGGCGTTAACACATGGAACAAGTTAGCATCCACTACATCATTGAAAACCAAGAGTGAAATAGCAAAGAAGAGAAGGGCGAATATCTAGCTTCTTGTCTTGCTGTTCAAAATAGGGAGCTGATAATTTTCCCCAATTAGGTGGAGAAACATATACATATAAATAACAAACAAGTTCAGATAATATTACATATTTTATGAATATTAATATAATTATGTAATTATATAGATATGAATTCATTTTTTTTTTTTCAGATACCATGATATATTTTTTATACATTATCTTTTGCTCTAAAGGCTGATCTTAGTATTTTCCTTTAAAAATGAGTTTTTCTATTGTGGGCTGACAATAAGCACACATAAAGACAAAAAAATACACACAATCCTACACATATTTCAATACACTTTCACACTTATCTATACACTTTTCATATATTTCAATACATTTTTTAAACGTTAATGTTAGCCCAACGAGCTGACTTTAGAATTTGCCAAAAAAAAAAAAAAATACTCCTATCTTCTTGTCTTTCTCCACCGAACATTTTCCCGGGGTATTGCTACTAAGCTCACAATAGCAAGAGTTTTTTTTTTCTTTTTCCAAAGGTATATTTATATCGACTTTTATATATTTTTCACATTTCTAAACTTTAATATTAGTCTGCTGGGCTTCTTTAACGTTATCCTTGAAAAATACTCCTATCTTGTCTTTTCCACCAGCCTCACATTAACTAATACCCTGCTCTGGAATAGAGAAATCTAAAAAGTAAAAGATTATGATCAAAACCTTACAAAATTCCACTAATGTCAACAATAATTCAAAATAGTTAGACTTTTTGGATTATTTTTGTCTTTATCCACAAATTTTTATTTTGGCTATTTTGCCTTTTCTATTCCTCTTGTTAAATGCAAATAAAATTGAAGAAGGAAAAAAATATAAATTGTTGAAAATTATCAAAATAAATGGGTTTTTATTTGGGGTTTTATCAAAATGTTCCTTGTGCCTTTTAGAAAGCTTTTATTGTTGTTTTTTGGTTTTGTCCCACATTGGCTAGTGAAGAAATGTTTGAGTTGTATATATGTGGAAACATTCTTATAATGTTCACATAATGTTAAGTAGCAAGGCACCTACGTGTTGCGCGCATTACCGGCGTAGCCGGTGATGAATCACCCCATCTGTACCGCACCCAGCGGCGTCGTGGCGTGCTTGAGCGCACGTGCATGGCGGCTTTGATGGCGCTTTGCACTTATACGTCGGCGCTGAGTAGCGCCCTTTCTTATTACCACTTGGTGGCAATGTGTTCTTGGCGAAGGCATTGGGGATGGACGCTTGTATCGTCACAGCGCGATTCATTTGTATGACATCTTGGCGGTTGGCAAAAGCGGAACACAATGATGGTATCGATACATCATAAGCCCAGATTGGATACTGGAAGGACACTAGCTTCAAGGTGACGGATGCGAACTCTGAACGGAGCACAATGACTAAACCTCGCTTTACCAAAAGCATTGTCCTAAAGCTGAAGCAGACATCCTTCTATAAATAACACCCGCGATTGTATCTACGAGATGATACAAATGTGAATTCTAAAATTTCATATCAAAAAATTTCTACAAAATCGTCACTGCACTGCTACTCGGGCAAGGTAAAACCCGCCAAGAATTCCTCGTCTTCGACTTTTCACTTCAGATTCTCATTCTGCTCCCCTTCGTTTGTGTGGGCCTTAGTGTAAGATCATTGAATTGATTGGCGTTGTATCGCCGAGCAGTTATTCGCTTATCGGTCCGGCCAGCGACACGGTGGGCTTAAATCGTTTTCGGAAAGCGACGTAGAACGCGTCGCCGAAAGCTTAAAGTCCATCATAGGTTGGCTCGATAGGACGACCGATTTTTGCACCAACATAAATGCCTCAATATTTTTGCCAAAACAGTGAAAACACCCCCTTACTCGATATCTGAGACGTGTGTGATCACAGATTTTTGGAATATTTTTTGTTAAAGTGAGTCCAAAATAATCATGTCTTAGCTAGGGAGTTCACCTGTTACCAAAAAGGAGTAATAAAAAAACCACATCAACGATGTGATAATGATAGATGATGATATAAATATTGTTATCATTCTTCTTGGACCAAATAATTATGAGGATTATAAGGGTAATTTAAGCGATTTTGTTTGTCCTTGCTAGTTTTAATTTATGAAATATGTATGGAAAATAGGGTGAAAGTACCTGCAAAAGTTACCCACAAAGTGTAGATGGAGGGGGATGCACATGGACTAGTCGGGTCCTTTTCTGGGCCCAAACAATTGCTCAGACCAATGAATATATCCACCCTTTTAAAGAAATCGTTTTAGTCTTTAGGCATGGAGTCATATGCTACATTGCAATAAATTCATGGTCCCAATACTGATTTCCCAAAGGTACTATCCACCAGGTGGTATCCAATTACAACAGGCCATAGTTTCCGGTAACTCCCTATTGTGTTCGATGTCCTTTTCTCTTTCTGTGGGCGGCTTGGAACAGAATTTTTTGGGCAAGGGGGACCCGCATCTGGGATCTCCAAATCCGGACTTTCATCATCGGCGGCAACGTGCAACTCCGGCAAAGCTCCGATGACTTTCTACCGCTTTTTATTTTATTTTATTTTCTTCGCATTTTTTTAGGTTTTTTTGGTAGGTTGTATTGGAGTTTGATTTTGTTGGGTTGAATGAATATTCTTTCTTTTAGCTTAAAAAAAAGGCCATAAAGTGGATGTGATTTATTTAACAAAAAAAAAAAATGAAAAAAAGAAGAAGAAGAGAAGTGAAAGTATTTTTTTACTTCTAATATTCTGTCGCGAGTTTGAGTTACGAAAATTTATTCGGTCATCTTGGTTTATGGTGCTCAAACTAGAGGTTTTACATCACAAGTGGTAAGCGAATTAACGTATTAAATTCATATATCTAGCTATACGTTTGACATTTTTCGATAAGTTCATAGTCCATACATTTCGTTTATTAATTTGAGGATATAAGTTTTAGAGATACAACTCGAGTTATATAGATAGCCCAAAACTAAAGAATTAAGGGCTCGAAAAGTGATGCTGATTTGTTGGAAACTCAATTGTTATTGTTTGGTCAATCGTTATTGAAGGAAAAGATTGATCATTTCCATGGGTTTCATGGTTAAAGGGCTTGTGGCTAGCTATAACCTTTCTAACAAAATTAATTGTCCAATTTAGGGTAATTCATGTCCTGGAGACTTCCACGCAGTTGACAAGACTAATCGATGTTGCCTATTCTCCAAATGTAGCAGGAGATTTTGTGAAAAAATTGATTTTGGCCCTCGCTAAATTATTAAATCCACTTCAAAAGGAGAGTGTCGAAATCAATTCTTATAGAAGCTTTATTTTAGCACTCTTCTTTTGAAATGCGTTTAATAATTTGGGGAGTGCCAAAATCATTGTCCTTTTGTCAAATGGAGTTTGATCCAAAAAGTGGCAAAAATATGAACTTGGTGAATTGGGAAAACTAAAATATTATGAATTGTTCTTCCCAATGGAGTGCTCCGATTGAAATTTGTAACCTTTTGGGTAGTTTTTGAGTTAAAAAACTTAGTGAGTGGGGGCCTCCAATACCTTATTCGGTTTGGGTCTCAAAACCCATCCTGTACGGTCTCCAATAATTTTTTTTTCTCTACTCATTACCCCAAAAATCCTCTCTCAAAACCCATACTGAACAAAAATATTTTTGCAAACCAACTCAAGCAAATGCGGGGCCTCCAAATGCATTATTTGGAGACAACAGTAAAAAAGCTAGTTTAACAGCAAGGAACCAATCATAATCAAAGTCCCACAAGAAACTTTTGCGAAATCAAATCGACTTTAATTTTAGAGGGCTCAAAAGTGATCGACTGATTTTCAAGTATATTTGACAGAATTGGGACATTGTAGTGGAGAGGCGTAAGAGGGAAGTGCGTAATTTGAATCGTCTAAAAATGTTTTTAATGGTTTAAATTTAAAAAAAAAAAAATCCTAGATGTAAGGAAACATAGCCCTCAAGATCAAAATACAAAGCAAGAACAAATTGCAATTAACTAGACTTGAGATAATGAAACCCTAGGGAAACATAAACGATCAATTAGAACAAATATTTTTCTTTTTTTATTCTCAAACTTAAGTTAGGGATGGCAATTATGCCAATATCCATGAATATCTACCCCGTTTCGGTCATTTGAAGGTAGATATTACTCAATTTTTTTACTCAATGAGAGTGGATATGGGGGGAACTATATAATTCTCTGTCGGGTATGGTTTTGTTATTCCCATACCTGAATACCTATAGCCGCACCATCATACCAGTTCCTTAGGATATACTCCCTCCATCCCTATTTAAGTGATGATGTTACTATTCCAGCTCGATTCGAAAGTTGTTTATAATTTTCAATCTATATTACATAAAATATGCAATATGGATCTTGTTTTATAGAAATCAATGAGTTCTAAAATACAATTTTTTCAAAAGTACATAATATATTATAGATTGAAAGTTATAGAGAATTTAAAAATAAAGTCAAAAAGTGAAAGTGATCATTTAAAAAGGGACGGAGAGAGTACCTTTCTATGTACACATGTCCAATCCACAAAATATAGAGGTGAGCATTGAGTGGGGATCGGGGATGGAAGGAGCACTGCGATCCAAACCCGACCTGCTGCAATCCTTATAATTTGTTGTAATGAATTAAAGTTCACTCAAGGATGCTACAGGTACAACAAAAGAGGACAACACAAATCTCAACCATTCGTTTCAGCAATTAATGGTGTGGATTTGAAATACTCTTTGATCGGTAACCGGTCAAAGAGTATTTCAAATTCGAACTGTAGAAAAACACTTTTGGACAGTGAGATATGTGTTGTTCATTTTTGTTGTCCACTTCTTTTGTACCTCTAGAATTTTTGAAGTTCACTAATGAAGGTTATGCTTCCTTTTTTTTTTCTCCAAACAATAAAACAAGGATATGGTTTTGGATCCCCGATTTCTTGTGGGATACCCTCTCTCCATTTGGAACGGGGATGGAGGGTAAAAAACATCCTACGAGAATTGGGGCAAGACGGGTACAGAAGATGGATTCGGGGATCGGGATGGAGATAGTAATATCCACCACCCCACCCCATCGCTATCCCTAATAGCTGTTTACGACTACGAATTGATGTGTGCAATTAAATTTCTAAACAGCGTCTGGCTCGTAAGTCAATTCAGCCCGATGGGCTATCATACCAATGAAATGTACTGGGCTCAATTACGTGTAGGGTGGGCTGAAAGAAAAATGAGATATAGCCCAGCTTTCATTAATGAACAATGAGGTTGTAACTTCTGGTAAATTACAATCTTTTGTAGTCGAGCTCAGCATCTTTGATTCTTGTTTTTTTGGATAATCAGGGTGTTTGAGCCGGTTTACGCACTCTTTCAATCAATTCTTATAATTTTTCCTGCAGCCGTTTCCGAACTTACTCGTGAGGTGACGCAGCTTAAAGAGAACAGGTTTGATTGGAAAATGTAGATATCAGATTTGCAATGATTCTTCACTCTTACTATGAAAGGCTCAGTTGGTTTGGGGTCTAATCTTTGGACGAATTCTTCGTCGTTTTAGTTACTTGGTCCTTTGTTAAACGATGACTCGTCATCTTGATATACTCTTTTGTTAGAGTTATAATATCACCAGTTATCGTTTTAGCAAAAAAAAAAAAAGAAGAAGTAATTCTTCACTCTTACCTTGATAAGATGGAAAATTATTAATTGCATCACTGCCACGGGTGTTCCAAGACACTTTACTCTGACACATTTTCACGGGATTTAGTGCTAAGTATATGGACCTTACGTGAATGTGTGGTAGTAAAGGCCGTTGGGCTTTGAAACATGATGTGGTAAAAGTACAAAGACCGGCAATTTCCCTCTTTTGCTAAAAGTACTAAAAGTGTTAAATGGGTTTAAAGTGCTAAAAATAGTTTATGTATGACTTGTCTCAAAATTCGTATTTAGCACTTTTAATAAAAATGGAAAACTGCCCCTTACACTTGGCATTTCAACGCACACAGAAAATATCAGATGGATTTTTTTTTTTTTGCTTTTAGATTTATTTGGAATAGGTAAACTAAAAAATTATTGGGATTTTTAGCGAAATGGTGATATCCACAGCACACACATATTGAGATCAAATACTAAACAAGTATTATCACAAAATGAAAAATAAGAGTGACAAGAGAGATTTACGTGATTTGGCTCAAAACCAGCTTAGTCTATGACAAAGTGACACTCCATTATATGAACACTAGAGAGATTACAATATTGTAACCCAAGGGGTAGATGAGTTGGTAAATAGTACTCCTCCTAAGGAAGAGGAGGTCTTGGGTTCAACTCTTCTTAACTTCTTGGGGCCACCTGCATAAGATCTCATAGTTCTCATGGGGTATTTGCTTTACCCAGTCTATGTGTGTAGCCAAGGATGAAGCTAGAGAGGGACGATTTTCAAAAAATACAATTATTATATAGAAAATAAATTTTATCCCCAAATCATATAGACTCGCCACCACTAATTTTTTTAATATTTCATCCTCATAATGCAGTTTGCCTTTTTACTTTTTAAGTACATACTTTTGCCACCACAAAAGTAAAATCCTGGATTCGCCATCTCTCCTCTCTCCCCCGGTTCACTCTATGTACACATCTGTATGTACACAGAAGAGGGGAAATAAAGTCTATAATTACCATAAAGACCAATCACGCGTAAACTGTTCCAACATCAGGCTTGGGCAAGAAACACTTCCATGGCTGCCAATTGAAGTCATCCATGACATCAATATAACCCATCTCTTTCAAGAAACCTCTCTCATTGGGGCAATTGTACAAACATTACTTAAATTGGATGATATTTTATTTAAGCATAGTTTTTCAAAAGATTTTAGCAACCCAGTTGCTAAAATTACTATAATTTTAACAAAGCTAAAATTATGGTTTTGAAATAAAAAATAAAGTATTCGTCGTGTACTTTAATTTAGTGTAAAAAATTTAAAAAATAATTCACGGAAACACTTAATTTTATTAAAGTATTCGTCGTGTACTTTAATTTAGTGTAAAAAATTCAAAAAATAATTCACGGAAACACTTAATTTTTTGATTTGAAATACGATAATTTTAGCACCCGCTGAATTCATTTCCTAAAATTACCATGATTTTGGAAAACTATGCCTTAGGACAAGTACATCAAAAATTAAAAGAAGGGTGCCCATTGCCCAACTGCCCATTTTATGAATCAACAACAGAGAGAACTGGAGAGGCATTTATTTATTTTTGCCGAAGTAACTACATAATCTTATCACCTGACAAGAAACTATAGATAAACATATCTCTAATTTTCCCTTTGTTAAACACATACTTCCTCAAGAACCCTTCTTTCTGAAATCCAACTTTCTCTAATACCCTTTGAGACCCCTTATTTTCTTCCTCCACCAAAGCCTCCACCCTCACCACATAGTCAAGCTCTTTGAACACACTAGAAATAGCCATTTTAATTGCCACTGTCATAATTCCCTGGCTCCAGTTCTCCGAGCCCAGAGCGTAGCCGATGCGGGCTAGGTGGCGTTCACTGCCTGATTCGGGCCTGATGGATACGTACCCAATGGAACGGTCATCCAAACATATTGACCGTCGCCACGGGTGCGGTATGGCAACCTTCTTGATGTACTTCAAGGCCTCTTCTCTAGAGGGGATGGGGTTCCATCTTCGGTAGTGTGTCACCCTTTTATCTTTGGCCCATGAGAAGAAGTCGTCGGCATCGGAAAGTTTGAACGGACGGAGAGAGATTCTGTTGGGGTCCATTGAAATCGAGCAGAGCTTGAAACTTTCAGATGGTTTGGACTTTGGAGGGTCTATTGGTTCACTTCAAGTGGGCAATAGAGTGGCGTGAATGAATTATAAACAGAGGGAAATATCAATACTTGTCCATCACTACTTTTTTTTTAAAATTTATTTATTTTTTTATTTTCTCCAAAACTTGTCCGCCACGCTTCACTTCAAGAATAATAATATGCTAAAGTAATATATATTTTTTTTCGTTTAAACTTTTTTAAAACTCAGAATCTACGGAGAAAAGGCTACAAACCACCACCCGGAGTCCTCCGTTGGGAAGAACGGTGCATAACTTTTGAGTACAGGGAAGCATTACTAATAACGGATAGAAAAAAGTTCTACACATGGAACAAAAAATCTCTACACAACAAAACAAATAAACTAAAAAATAAAGATAAAGAATCCTAAAGGCAACTTATAAAAAGATTTTGGTCCCTCTATTTTGGTGGACAGTATAGGAATGAACTTACATGGAACTTTCTTTTGGAAATATGGTCAACTAAGGTGGCTAATGCTGTCATTATCAAGAACTTGATGCGTGGAATTAAATTTGTGACTCAATTCAGTCCAATGGGCTTGTAAACCGAGGAAATGTACTGGGCCAAGTTGAGAAGGATGGGCTGAAAGTAAAATTTGGGACCCATATGTGACATAGCCCAACTTTCATTATGAACGTTGAGGTTGCAACTCAACTCCTCCGGGAAATTACAATCTTTTGTAGGCGTACTCACTACTCAGCGTGTTGTGTTTTTGGATAATTAGGATGTCTCAGCCAGCTTATGTACTCTATGGACCAATTCTTACTGTCTTTCATATAGCCGTTTCCCCATTTATCTTTCATATAGCCATTTCTCGACTTTAAACTTGAGGGTGATGTGTCCCAAAGATAATAGGTTTGATTGGGAAATGTAGATGTATAATTGTACAATAAAATCTGACCTAGTGGAGTACTTTATTAATCATAATCGTGAATTTTTTTTAACGATCTTGCTAAATTAAGAAATTCATTATTGACTATAAAATCTATATGCAAACTTTTTATTAAAAAAGATCCAAAAATTAGCACACAATCTTAGACAAAACTTCAAGAGAATGGTTTAAATTGGCATTAACAAGTCTTTAGAATGGTCGAAATGATTTTATTGATGACTTTTGTAAAAAATATTCCTCCATGAATGCTAAAAATAAAGTAAATCAAGAGAAAATATTCAAATTCAATAAAAGTTAAAGAGCAAAATTAATTATATATGTTTATTTTGGAGATATATATAAGTGTATATGCTAAATATAGCATTATATTAAATATTTTTTTAGTTTTAAGTGGGGGCACGTGCCCCCGTGGCCCCCCCCACTTGAATCTGTTCTGGGTTATAAACCCCATGTAGCGGTGTTCGAGGAGCACTGAATAATAACTCTTGTAAGATACTCCTCAAATGAGATGCATTTTCAGTTACTATATAATCCAGCCAATCAAAGATAGTAAAAATCGTGTGCTCTTTGATAGGTACTCCAAAAATGAATTTGGATCTCTCTTCATGTTTTGGTAGATTTAATGGTTTTAATTTTCTTATAAACTCTTATTATAAGATTTTAAAAATATATCCAAACCATTGCTTATTGGAAATGCACGGTCAAGATCAAGACTATCTCCTCTAATAAAAAACATGGAGGAGCTGGATCTGGGATTTTCATATCCAGGCTCTTGATGACAACGGTGGCAGCGATGGTGGGTGACAACGCAAGCATTCTTATTTTCTGTCCTTTATTGTATTTTTTTGTTGTTTTTCTTTGTAGGTAGTTTTGCAGCCAGTGATTTTAAGGCCGGCGGTTTTGTGTGTACTCAATTTTTTGGCCAGTTATTTTTTATTTAATAATATTTTTCTAACTATTCACCAAAAAACAAAGAGTACCAGGGGCATTGATTTTTCCCCAAGTTAACATAATCTTATCACTTGACAAGAAACTACAGATCATCTCCCTCATATCTCCTTTGTTAAATAGATACTTCCTCAACAACCCTTCCTTTTGGGGAATTTGGGGGTGCAGTGCGGCCCCACAGCGCAGTCGCGCTGGCATCTTTTCTACGATCGGAGACGTTCACAGCGTAAAGCTCGTTAAGTACTACAAGTATCCCAAAAATTAACTCTATCGGATATCATTAAGTGCCTCATCGAAATATAAATAACTTTAAAAAGAATGGGTTTAATGGTTTTGATCTATTGTTTGTGTCCCTTTGTGTTCCATTTCTTTTTAAGGCATTTGTGTCCCGATAATGCACTTAACGATATCCGATTAAGTTGATTTTTGGTATACTTGTAGTATTCGACGAGTTCTAAGCGGTGAACATCTCCTATGGATGGAACGATGTTGGTGCGGCCGCGCTGTGAATGTACAGCACGCTGCGCAACACCTCCTTAAGCCCCTTTTGGGATCCAACTTTCTCTATTACCCTTTCAGACCCCTTATTTTCTTCCTCCGCCAAGTCCTCTATCCTCACCAAATACTCAACTAGTCAAGCACCTTTTTTTATTTTTTATAGAGAAATAGTAAGAACTTCATGAATATGTAAAAGCTAACTAGTATGTACAACAATAAAAGAAAAGAGAAAAACGAGATCTGACCAAAAATAAAAAACAAAAAAATAAAATCCGCCACAAAAAAAGAAAAAGAAAAAGAAATTCCGGTGTTAAAAACCATCCTCCTCCCTCGTGGAAAAGTCAAGCTCCTCCTGAAACACACTAGAAATAGCCATTTAAGTGCCCCTGTCATAATTTCCCCTTTGTTTGACCTTACTTTTAGGAATCAGTTCTGGCTGCCGTCCATATTTTGTCTACCCATGGTCGATGCCTTAGTCACCAAGAAATGCAAAATCCAGTTCCTTTTGGAAGTCCTTTAATTTATTCCGTGTTCCGCGCAATTTCTTCTACTTTTTCCAAACTATATAAAAAAACCCTTCAGCTTCACAATACCCATAAATCAAATCCCACAAAAAATGGAAGAAATTCCAATAAAATCTGAAGACCAAACCCATTATCAATATTTTTCCAACATCAACCTCCGGCCGTTAGACCTCTCCGATATCGACGATTACATGGTCTGGGCTGCGGATGATAAAGTCACCCAATTTTGCTCATGGGAATCTCACACATCAAAAGAAGTTGCTATGAACTATATGGTTGATTTCATAATCCCCCATCCTTGGTTCAGGGCAATCTGCATCGACGACCGTCCGATTGGGGCAATATCAGTGACCCAAAAGGGCGGAAGTGACAGTTGTAGGGGGGAGATTGGGTACGTTTTGGGGTCAAAGTATTGGGGGAAAGGGATTGCCACTAGGGCTGTGAAAATGGTTGCTGCTGAAATATTTTTTGATTGGCCACATTTGGAGAGGCTTGAGGGTTTGGTGGATGTTGATAATATAGGGTCACAAAAGGTGTTGGAAAAAGCAGGGTTTCAGAGGGAAGGTGTTTTCAGGAAGTATTTTATTCAGAAGGGGAGAGCTAGGGATGCGGTTGTGTTTAGCCTTTTATCTACTGATCCTCAAGCAAAATTACTGGTGTAAAAGTGGATCTGGGGAGCCTGCCGTGCACTAGGTGCATGGCACAGTGTCATGCACCAATCCAACCATCCATTGCAACAATGCACGACTTTGATCAAATCTAATTCCATGTGAGAGCCATTGCTTGAATTTGATCCGAACCGTGTATTTTGCAATGGACGGTTGGATTGGTGCATGACACGGCCATGCACCCTAGTGCAAAGCACGGACTCCTCGTCCAAAAAAGTTAGGGTTGATTTGATTTTGGATGGAGGAGTTTGGTTTCTATGAATCAACCACAATACCACATCATTCAGTATGGAGTTACTTTATGCATGTTGTGTTTGTATAGCATTACTTATCACTCGTTCTATAGAAATTATGAATCGAGGGATAAATGTAAAAGCCTCATTATTTGTTCAAATTTTTTGTCTGCAATTTATCACTTAGTTTTATGGATATTGTTGCTATTTCTGTTTTTCTTTGTTTTAGTTGGAGGGTTGATTCCTTATCACCATCATTGTTAACCTCTATCTGTTTTCTTGTTTTGTAATCTATTTCTCTCCTATTAATATCTTTGTACTCTTTGCTGATAAAAAAAAGATTGGCAAAACTTTTGACCCTACAAAAATGATTTATGTACATAAGAGCATCCTCGTTTGGCTCTTTACTTTAACTTTAAAGTTAAAGTAGGGAGCAAAGTCTCCAAAATTTTAAAATCAGGCTCTTCAAATGCCTTTCTAATTTGCTACATTTTGTAACTTTGCTATAGTAACCCCTCAAATTTAGGGAGGCATTGTTCACACACCAAAAGATGAGAGGGAGAGGAGAGTAAAAGTTTGATTAGAGAGTCTGATTTTGTGAGGCTTTTATAAAGTGACTTGCTAAAGTTTGAAAAGAAAGTTTGACTTTGTGAATTTTTTGAAAAGTTATTTGTTAAATTATAGAAGGTGTTTTGAGGTTAAATTTGGTGTTTTTTTTTTGTGTAGGTGAGATAAGGATGCTCTAAGAACACAGTTTACCTCCCATTTGCTCCTAGTTTTAGGGGCTATAGAAATTGTAAATAATTCCCCCTTTTGGGGAGAATTTTTAGGATTCACCTTAAATTCCCCCCAATTTCTCTTCAATAGATAATACCATCCAAGCTATTTCTCCAACCGATGCGTGCTTAGAATCCATCAGAATGGATGTGGAGAAGAACTCTGTATATCATGAGGCTGCAAAAAGGCAGTTGGAAAAGGGTTTCGTGGGCTTCATTGGATTTTTGTGGGCAGTGGGGCTACCCAGCGGGTTGTCCAATCATCCAAACCGAACCGTTCGCGAACCCATTCAATGTATGTCACGGATGGATGTGGATTCTAATATTTTTATTTTGACATATGCGGTTCGGTTCGGGTTCAATCCGTCTTTAATCTTTCTTTGATTCGTCAAATCCGTCCAATCTACAACCGAACCGACTCATCTGTATATCAATCACGGACATGCTGCAGATTTGTGGACAGCCCTAGGGTCTACGGATGGGAAAAAAATGGCTACGCCTTCTTACACATTGGATGATAATGACTAGGCTCACAAAACCATGTTCAAGCGAAAGTTGGTTGAACAAATAATGTAAGTATACAAATTCTTTGCATATGTAAATGGCAAAAAACCAATTTCTCCAAATCTGCATATGATTTATCTAAGAGATTAATTCTGCTGCAGCCAACAATCATAAACCAGAAAAATCTCATCTTTATTGACAAGGGAAGAGACCAATAAAGTCAGCTTCAGTCTTTTACAACACAAAATCAAGCCCGAACAGGGGTCATAAAATACAGAATTATGAACTCAATGAATAGAAAGCCCAAACCAAAAAAAAAAAAAAAAAATCGGAACAAAATCGGAATAGAATAAGAATATAGAAAATTAGGCGTACAGAAATAGATCGCGAAAAATTGCACGCAATGGTCACAAGGTGGTAGGTATTGTAAAAATGTGACTAACACCTTTGTAAGTACTCGATGCGCTTTTTCTGCTATCTAATTCTGTGCTCCTGGATATAATAATTTTGATACATATAAGAGTGATGGAGAAGCGAGACATATGAGTGAATGAACTCAAAAAACTGTGGAGATTGAAGCGTAAGATGCGATGAACAAGAGGGTAAAAAGCATGGAGATTGTGATCTGGGTAGAACTTGCATCTGATGTGCCACTTTCTGGTACGGTTTTGGATCCGGTTCCTGTACCCATGAAAAAATCAATTAGAATGATTTTCGATATCGTTTTTTAAATTTTATTTTATTTTATAATATGGTATGCATAGACTGCAATGTCACAAAAAGAAGGAGAGAGTTTTCTACCTGAATTTGAAGGTTCAGTGTTTGGACTCTTTGGAGATTCTGTTGTTCCTGTGGGAGAGGTGCTTGCAGGAGAACCACCTGTTTCAGAAGAAATATCAGTATATTACAAGTTAAATAGAGGGCTGGATTATGTTTAGATTGTATGCTTTTAACGGTATCAAAATTGGGACTAAGAAAATTATCCATAAAGGGAAACGGTTGTGGTCCGAATTCGTTTAGAGACGTGGATGCTACATACTCAAGTGAATCTGGATCACACGAATCCCTTTATGAACAATTTTCTTCGATCACACGAATTTCTTGTTTTATTTGTATCAATGGTAGACAACAAAGAAGAAACACATTATTTATATAATAAAAGATGCGTCGAATGGTAGACAATTTCTTGTTTTCCCGTAAAAGATGCGTCGAATATAAAAAATGTCACTGTCACATTATTTTTATCAATCGTGACATTTTTGTTCGTTAATGAAATAATCAATTTGTGCATCATTTTTGAAAAATACTTCAGTATGGATTCTTACCATTACAACGGCTGACAGGGGGAGTCTGGACATTGCAAGCATCAGGAAGGGCCAGAGCCTGAGTTTGGTTGACATTAATCCCCATTGACGCCCCACCACCATTCAGCACGGTACACAAGCATTGTGGCTGCGACTGTACAACACTGGCAAGCTGTTTGCAGCAACTCGGAGACGGCGTCGAAGAGTTTCCCGTTATGTAATTTAGGCACGGGGACATGCTGATCAACACACTCGTACAACTCGACGAGGACTGAGCCGCGGCTCCTCCTCCCCACATCACAACCACCATTGCCGCCGCTGCCCCGAACAATGTCATCATCCCAATTGTTTGATGTGCCATTCGAACAATGTCAAATTTGTTGTTTTGGGTATTGAAGAGTGTAGGAATTGTGAATAGTGGAAAGGGGGTTTTTGAATTTATATATTAAAGTTTGGGGAGGGTCACATGGGGAGATAGGAAGTGTGGGTGACCAAACTAACTAATTTGGGACTTGTTTAAAGTAGTAATACTAATAGGAACTTATGACCAAAGGGAGCTCGGATAAATCTTTGAAAGTTGTTATATGGTTAATTTGTTTATGGATTCGGGGAATAATGGGATATATGATTAGAGTTCTCAATCTCTCCGGTCCAACTTTTAAATTGAACGGAACAATTCAAATTTGAACCAGATTCGTATAATCAATGATTCAGATTGCTCAGAAACTCCTACCAGTACTCTAAGCAAATCTGAACCATTAACTGCAGCAATAATGGGTTATGTGATTAGGGTTCTGATTCTCTCCTGTCTAAGTTTTGGACTGCACGGGATAATTCAAATTTGAACCGCACATTCGTATAATCAGTAATTCGAATTGGCTTAGAAACTCTTACCAGAAGGAGTCTCTGAGCAAATTCGAACCGTTAACCAAAGCAATGGACAATCCAGATTTGGACTTTTTCGTCGAGTCCAAATTAGGGTTCAAAGAGGATCCACTTCCGTATGATTAAGTAGTTGCAAGATAAAATAAATGATTAGTTTATGTAGGTGACCAACTTCTCTGGGGTTCAACACTGATGACTATTTTGATTTGTTTTTGTGAGAATAAAGCATAACGTGTACCTGACTCCTACTTTTTTGTGGGAAATACGGAGGATTAGTTATAGCATAGCAGCAAGAATAACTTGGAAACGAATAACCCTTTTGGTTAGCCCACCTAAGTAAGGTTTATTCAATTGTGAACTCTCGTGTTGGCAATATTTTGTCTCACTTGGTGCGCAAGTTTTGAGGTTTGAGAAACGAGAATTTCATTACAAAAGCTGAAACCCAGTTGAAAGATTATACAGAGAATAGGAGAGCGTCCTAAGAAGAAGGGAGGGAAAAAAGATCACAAAAATCCGAAAATACACTCGGCTAAGCACTAATTCATTATTTGCTAGGATTGAATCCACGCTGAAGTACAGTAATAAAATATAAGCAAATCAGCCGAGTTTTAAGGTTAATACTTCTCCTTTTAACCTAAGGGGTAGGGAAATTGGGCATGAGAAATTAATAAGTGCTTGACCATGAGGTCGTATGTTCGAATTCCACAGAGGCCAACCATCCCAAACCTTGGTGCAAATGGGGGTTATCTCAAAATTAGTCGAAATGTATGCAAACGGAAAAGAAAAAACTGTTCTCATTTCTGGAGTCTTAAAGTTCAAACAATTTGAAATTGTTGCACAAAACTGAAATTCTATCAAGAATCCCATAAACGAATGGTATAAGAGAGAGGAGGTTTAATTTCAAGGCTCCAATAGATGCTTCCATTCCGGTCCATTTCTAGCTATACAAAGGGCACGGTATCAATTCTTTAATCCAACAAAAAGATAGGGGAAAATGGCTTCTGTTCACAAATATAGGAATCAGAAACAAACAAAAACAGATTACCAACTGCCCCATAACTATAAACAATTTGATTTCGAACCCTTCCAAGTATCGGAATTGATTTTTAAAATGTGGGAGTTGTTTAAACCCGGGTTTGGCTTGTTAAGAAAGAAATAAGATAGTGCTTGTCCTCTATGAGATTGCATATTTGAATCTCGCTGACGCAAAAATTGCAAACCTTGGGGTCACTGGAGGGTTTGCTTGCCGGTCATTAACTTCAGGGCTCCAGGAGTAGTCAAGGTGCGTGCGAGTTGACCCAAACATCCGATTGACCAAAAATATCGAAGTTGCTTATGCAATGTTTAAGAAAGAATGCGTAGATAATGAGTTGTGATTATGATTTGCATAACTACCTCAGGACAAATGAGGATACAGACATCTCATCAAAATGAATCCTTAACTCTTTCACCAAGGATTATCCTAGTATTATGGTTGCAAACTAAAATTTCAGGAAAAAAATGGAAAAAAGTTGAGGTAGTTGAGCTCTAACACACCTAAAGTCCTTATGTCACAAATACAGTTAAGGTAGTTGAGCCATACACCAAATTCAACTATAGATTTTTCTTCCCTCCACTTTCCCTTCAAAATTTCCACCTATAAATTCCCTCATTCACTTCTCTTCCAAACATAAAGTTAGCAAATCAATTTCTTCAACACTTACCCTAGTACACCACCTTAGAATCCTACACTTTCTCATATATCATGGCAAAAACCGTCACGTTTTTGTGCTTATTTTCGGTTTTGGCAATTTCTGTAACTGTTATGAACGTGCCGGTTTATGCCCAAACCAGCTCCTCTTGCACCACAACCATGATTGCTAGTTTCACTCCTTGCATAAACTATGTCACAAACAGCAGCTCCAACGGTACTTCACCAACTGCAGGCTGTTGCAGTTCACTCGCGTCACTCATGAGCAGTGGCACCGATTGTATGTGCCAACTTCGCAACCGAGCTTTCTCCTCAATACCCATTAACCGGACTCTAGCTCTGTCGCTGCCAAAAGCCTGTAAAATGGCCGGTGTGCCTGTCCAGTGCAAAGGTGAGCTTTCATGGAACCAGCCAGTTTTAGATTGTTTTTGTCTTCGGTTCTCATTTTTCGGAAGAAATGATAAAATTGTAAATTAACTGTTTCCAGAATACATGAGGGGAAGTCTTTCGGAAACTACCCAAGTTTCAAAAACCATAACACTGATGAAATTGTTTTTCAAAAACTGTCTTTGCACGGGTGGGAAGATATGGGCTTCCATCTGCTTGTTGCACCTATTTAGGGGACAATAGAGTGTGAGCCCTATCCTCCATTCGTTTTCTTGTTTTCACGATTTTTTGGGACTAATAACTTAAGATAGCACCAAGCTATGTATAGTAACAAGAATTTCCACAAATCGGATCGAAGGTGAGAAGATATGGGCTTTGTCCTCTGGTTTGGCCTGTCAAGGTGACGATTGGGCATAAGGAGCACTATCCTCCGTTTATTTTCTTATTTTCACAAGTCTTCGGAACTAATAAGATAAGATAGCACCGAACTACATATAGAATATCAACACGATGCTTGTTTACAGAGAAGTCCTAGGAATTTGGAAAAAGAGAAAACAACACAAGACCACACAATTACTTCTCTGTTCCTTTAATTCGGCTTTTAACCACTCATTCCAATTTTACTTGTTTTGTTCTTGTTACAGCCTCAACTGCTCCTATTGCAGCTCCAGGTACACCATATATCGATTCAAATTTTTTAAATGTCAATGAATTCTGAATTTTAGTTTGTAGAAAATCCCCAATTTTGCAACAATCCTCAATAACTTATACCTTCTTTTTTTTTTGGCCCTGACAGGTCCTATTGTGTTCAGTCCTCCAGGTAATATACTACTCTACCCATTTGCTTTGTAAAACTCGGTATCTGACCCAATAGACCGATACTCCTCCACCATATTATCGATCACCCAATCTTTCGTCCTAAAAAATTCTGTCCCAAGCAATCCCGGCAACACAATTATGCCTCAAGATTCGTGTAGTTTGAGACAGAAGATCTTGGAGCAAAATAACATGATTGTTTAGGATATTGTGCAAGCTTCGCCATGTTAACTATTTTATTTTGGGTGGCAGCTCCCGTTGTTCCGAACTCACCAGCTTTGTCACCGGAAGCTGATGACTCTCCAACCGTGGAATCAGAAGCTCCAACTGCGAATTCAGGGATTCGGCCAGTCCTCACTCCATCAGCTGCTAGGCCTTCTTACCAATTTTCACCATCTCTGCTTCTTGCTCTGCTAGCCGCACTAGTTCTGAAGTTCTACTAATTTACCACCTCAATATACCCTCTATATATTTATGTAGTAGCTATCTTCATTTGTAGATGCATTGGAGAAATATTCTTTTTTGGGTGTGAAATATTGTCCGGGGCTTTGTTCAAATAATTTATAGCCATTGCTGAATTATTTTGTAATAAGAATACGTAGAGGTTGTTGAATAAGAATATGATTTCTCGAATTCTGCTTGGTTGCTTCAATTTTACTTGAATCAAAATGTTAGGATTATGGTAATTTAAATCTTATCTATGGAAAAAAAATCAAGATCACACAATTTGAATCCCGGACAAACCCCATTTCAAAACTAGACTGGTAACTATTGAAATTAGGTGACCTGGACATCCGGTTATCCAAAATATATATATATATATATATATATATATATATATATATATATATATATATATAAATCAGGTGACAAAAAAATGAAACTGAAGAATTTCATGAATCAAGCTAGGTTTCTAACTAGATCAAGAACACAAAACAGAGAGTAGAAGTTTAGAGAGAGAAATGTAAATCTTTCATTGTATTTGGTTGCCTTCAAACTAACTGCAGGTTATACAGCTTATATGCTGCATTACAACATCAGAAACTAATTTAACCGACTTAAAGAGGAAAATGATCTCCTATGGATGGAACCACCACACTACCCCAATACAACTCTAACATCCCCTGTCAAACTGATGACTGTTCAACACCAATCATCAGCTTGTCCTTGAGAAACAGAAATCTAGCAGTAGGCAAGGCCTTAGTAAAACCGTAAAAACATCTGCAATCTGATGAACTGAACTAACATGTAAAACTTTAACAAGCTTAGCTAAGACTTTCTCCCTAATGAAATGATAATCAACCTCTATGTGTTTTGTCCTAGCATGAAAAACAGGATTATTGGCCAAGGCAACAGCAGAAGAGTTGTCACACCATAGCTCATATGGAGTAGTAGACACAACCTATAACTCTGTCAGTAGCTGATGAAGCCAAACTATATCTGTTGTGCATTGAGCTAGAGCACGGTATTCAGCTTCTGTAGAAGACCTGGCCACTGTAGGCTGTTTCTTGGCACACCAAGAAATCAAATTAGGGCCTAAAAATATGCAAAATCCTGTAGTTGACCTCTATCAATGGAGTCCCCTGCCCAATTTGCATCAGCATTGGCAGTCAACCGTAAAGAACCAGTGGTGAAATGCAGGCCATGATGAATGGTGCTTTTGATATACCTAAGTAGACATTTGACCAAAATAAAATGGCACGCGCTAGGTGCATGCATATGCTGACAAACAATATTCACAACATGAGAAATTTCAGGTCAAGAAAGTGTAAGGTACTGGAGTGATCCCACCAGAGTACGGAACAAGGTGACGTCTGTAAAGTACTCATCTGAACAATAAACAGGCTTAACAGAGGCTGGGGTAGAACTGGGCTTACAATCTACCATGCCTGCATTATGAAGCAACTCACTAGCATACTTAGCTTGACTCAATAGCAATCCAGACTCAGCATACCGAACCTCCATGCCAAGGAAATAGCTCAAAGACCCCAAATCCTTCATGGCAAATTTGGAACCAAGAAGAGTAACAAACTCATCAATAAAGGGCTCACTACTTCCTGTGATGATGAGATCATCAACATATACCAAAACCAAGGTAAGAATAGATCCCTTGGAGTAAATAAATAAAGAAGCCTTTGCTTTACTATGCTACAGCATCAATCAAGCATCAATCAGCTGGCCTAGTCAATTATGGGTACTCATATGAAGTCTAAATCAATCTTGGAAGATTAGCAGCCTAAATTAATCCCCTAAATCAATCCTTGATATCTATAAATCATTCCTAAAGTTTCCTTCCTTTCTTGTATTCTAGATTTGATTTTATTAGCTGTAATTATGGGATTTGGTAGCTGTATAGAAGGGTCAATGTAGTGTAAGAAGATGTATATCTATGAGTAGCAATGTAGGGTTCTATATATACAAAAAGGAGGAAGAAACCATTGTAGTTCTCTGCTCATTCTTTCCTTATTAAAAGTCTTTTCTCATTCTATTCTATTTATTACAAAACCACTGGAAATCAGAAAATCAGAAAATGTAGGGTACCAAGCCCTTGGTGCTTGTCTCAAGCCATAAAGGGCCTTTCTCAACTTGCAGACATAATTGGGAAAAGAGGGATCTCTATACCCCAATGGCTGCTTCATATAAACTTCCTCAGTCAACAAACCATGGAGAAAGGCATTGGATGCATCAAGTTGCCTCAATTGCCAATGATGATGAACATCAAGACTTAGAGCCACTCTAATAGTAGGCTGTTTCACAACAGGATTAATTGTCTCATAGAAGTCCAATCCCTCTTCCTGTTGGTTACCTTCAGCAACTAATTTGGCCTTATACCTGGCCACTGAACCATCAGACTGATGCTTGATTTTGTATATCCATTGACACCTAATTACATGGGCATGTGAAGGTGTAACAACTAGATCCCAGGTGCCCTGAGTGAGAAGAGCATGATACTCCTCATCCATGGCCTTTTTCCACACACTATGCTTAGTTGCTTCCCCAAAGGTCTTAGGTTCAACAGTAGGAGGTGATGAGATAGAAGAAGAAACAGCAAGAGAGGAAACAATAGAAATCAAGGTAAATGGGTGTTTTGGTTTGGAAATGCCAATCTTTGATTTTGTGACCATAGGGTGTGAAGGGTGAGATGGAGATGAAATTTTAGGATTTAAGGAATGGACTGTAGGACCAGGGATAGTATGAGAAGAAACAAAAGAGGAAGAAGAAAGACTTTCAGACAAAGGAACAGTAGAGGCAGTAGAAGGAATAGTAGGAATAGGCATAGGTGAAGGAACAAATGTAGAAACAGGAACTAGAAGAGCATCAAAATTAGTGGGAGGAATTTGAAGTTTCAAGGGAGAATTAGAACCCGAGAGAGAAATAAGAGTAGAGTGGGGAAAACTGTCTTCTACAAACTTTACATGTCTAGATACATAGACCCTGTTAGCCACAGGATCATAGCACCCAAACCCCTTAGTAGAATCACAATAGCCCAAAAATATGCAAGTTGTGGACTTGGGTAGCAGTTTATGTTGGTTATAAGGTTTCAGCCAAGGATAACAAGCACAACCAAAGGATCTCAAGATTGTGTAATCAAGGATAGTATGAAATAACAGAGTATATGGAACTTGGAAATTGAGGGTAGAATGTGGCATTCTATTGGTGAGATATACACTGGTTAGAAGAGCTTCCAACTAGAATTTGATAGGAAGACCAGACTGATGGAGAAGTGTGACTGTGGTTTCAATTACATGACTGTTTACGTTCAACCACACCATTTTGTTCAGCTGTGTATGGACAAGAAGTTTGATGTGCCATACCATTGTTAAGAAACAAAGTGATCAGATAGTAATTGAGGAATTCACCCCTATTGCCAGACCTAACAATTTGGATGGAGGCATGAAACTGAGTAGTGACATAGGCTTTAAATTGAGCTAGTTTAACTTTGACTTGAGATTTGTAATGTAAAGGAAATAACCAACAGAATCTAGTACAGTCATCAATCAATAAGAAGTAGTATTTAAAACCTTGAAAGGAAGGAATAGGACTTGGTCCCCCATACATCAGCATGAACCAACTGAAAAGGCACTAAAGCATGTGAAATAGACAGAGGGAATTGAAGTTTGTGACTCTTGGCTACATTACAACTAGTGCATTGTACCTAAGTACCTTTATTAACCGGTAAACCAAGTTGTTTGACTAAACGAAGAAATGAAGTAGAACTAGGATGACCAAGCCTTTGCTGCCACAACAGAGCAGAAGATTCAGCACACAAATGAGCTTGAGGAGACTGACTTTTAGATGAGAGACTGCCAAACTTGATGCACATGATCAAACCCTAACACTAAGGGTAATGTATTCGCAAAAAGAGTAGCAGTTAAGCACGATAATAGTTGACTATCAATCAAACACCACTTAATGTACTCTGGATTATCAACAAGAGTATTACTGGCATCCGTAATTGGAGCATCTGGAGCCCTATTTGTACCATCAAGAAACCCAAAGTATTCATCGGCAAGCATAGCATTATGAATTTGGGTTTTCCAAAGAAGATAATTTGTAGAATCAAGTTTAATTGTTACTAGGGATTGAAAATTTGAGACGAGGAAAGCTAGGGTAGGTGGAATCGTGACGGATGACGAATTGGTACTTGCTTCTGCCATTTCGAAGTAGATCTTGACTCTTGTGAACACTTGGACAATGTTGCAGAGATTGAATTTCTGAGTCAGGATCGATTAGGACTTGCGTCAAATAGCTTTGATACCATCAAGAATTTCATGAATCAATCTAGGTTTCTAACTAGATCAAGAACGCAAAACCCAGAGCAGAAGTTTAGAGAGAGAAATGTAAATCTTTCATTGTATTTGGTTGCCTTCAAACTAACTGCAGGTTACAGCTTATATGCTGCATTACAACATCAGAAACTACTTTCACCGACTTAAAGAGGAAAATTATCTCCTGTGGACGGAGCCACAGCGCTACCCCAATACAACTCTAACAGAAACCATGCACCATTTCATGCAACAATCATGCTTTTCTTGTGCTTGTACCACCAAATTAAAGCTTTGAGTTTTTTCTTAAGAGAATGTCATTGTTCATGCTTTTTAAGTTGAAAGACCAACACTACTTCTGACTGGACTCAAAATTCATTAGAAACTGCTACGTACTTTGACTGATTTTTGGTGCAAAAAAACTTAGGTAGAAGTTTTACGTCGTGAAATGTTGGGTTCCACTTCACCAATCACCCAAAGAGATTTTCACACGTCACTCATGTTGCGAATTCAGGCGTAACTTCTATTGTCCTACTGAGAAATAATTTGAAGGCACGAAGTGTATGATTCAAGTAGGTAATAAACATGCAAAGCCACCCTTTTTCATATAAATGACAATTCGTGGCAAAGCAGAGTGACTACAGTCATGGGTTTCCGGGGGACATTTCCGGTGAAGCTCACTTGGGTTTCGATATTTCTTTTTCTCTTTCTCTTTCTCTTTCTCTATCCCAACATGGTGAAAACCCAGATGCCAGGTTGCTCTTTCCAGGGCTTAGGCCTTGAGCAATGCCTCAATCAGGGGGAAAACTCCATGTCCATTGAACAGTCTTGCTGTATAGCCCTCAATCAAGCAGTTCAAGCTAGTTTTCACTGCCTCTGCATGCTCTTGGCATCCTCTAAGCCTGAATTGACTACCCCACTGCTGTTTCCACTGTCAAACTGTTTCATTTCTGTGCCTCCGTTAACTCAGTGCCAAGGTAATCCTACATCTTTTTGTCAAAACAGTTTTTCTATTTCAAGAAAAATGATTTTACGAACCGAACTTTTATACAGAAACTTATCCAGAATGTAATGATAGTGACATTTCAGTATCTTAAACCACAATGATGGGTGTTGTGACATGTCATTCGGGAAAAAAAAATGCAGCATCATTTCTTATATGCAGTACTTTACAGATTGTATATCAGCATAGCACTATTCATTATTGTAGTGTTCCTGTTTGAAATATACAACCTGAACTTGAGGTTTGTTTGGGCTGTTGAATGCATGTTTTTAGTGGCTGTTCTTCTTGTGGCTCTTGTGGTGGTTATTTTGGTTTTAGCTCCTTTGGGTTTTGCATTAGTGGTTGTTTTGGTTCTGGCTCCTTTGGGTGTTCTCTCTTTGGATGTTTAGCCTTGGTGGTTGCTTTGGTTTTGGCTCCTTTGCATGTTTCCTTCTTTCTTTCTTTTTTATCATTCAACCTTGGTTGGATGTCCCCTCCCCCTCTCCCCTCTCGATGTACCCTTATCGAGTTTCTTTTATAAATCTTCTTTTGTTGATAAAAAAATATACAACCTGAACTTTTGTACAGTTGCACATGAATCCAAAAATGCCCTTGTCACATTATTTCGAACAAAAATTATAAGTAAAACAAGCTTTGTGGATGAAATATCCTAATAATCTTACATAGATATTGCGGCCACAAAAATAACATCTATGTTCATGGTTGAGTCTATAGCTCTAGTACCAGTACTGCAGCCACCGGTAGCCCCAGTACTCCAGCCACTGGTGCCTCCAGCAATGCCGGACCTTTTTCCACCGGCTAGTCCACAGGAGCCACCAGTGACTCTGGTACCTCCTTCACCAGGTATTTCACAGAAGCCACAACAACCTTCTGCCACAACCCCAGCAATGCAGTCATCCCTAAACAACAATTCTGCTCCCGATTTGAGCATGTTCAAGAGCGGATACTTGTTCATATCAAAGGGACAAAAGAAGAAGAACCCGTTTCAGTCGAGCCTCTCCCTGGCTGCAGCTCTTTGTGCTTGTATGATGTAATTTTTGGCCTTTAACAGTTAGTTTACTTCTTATGAATTCAGTTTTTTTCAGAACTGTTATATCAGCTCAATTAACTTAGCCACTGATGCATCTTTAGTTTGACTCCTTATTTGGTGCACCATATACTGACAAAGTGAAACAATAAAGAAAATAAACTTCCTAATCACCCACAATCCATTAACAAGAGTATCAACTTCCTCCGTACAACTGAACCCAAAATCTCATTGCATTAAAGTGCAACCACACAACCCATAAGCTAACTGTCTCGGACAGGGGCGGAGACAAGGGGGTGGGGGTGTTTTGCCCTTGCACTTCCTCGAATTTTCTTCCTATTTTTAGTACGCTTTTAATTTTATTTTTTTTGTGTGTAAAATTACTGAAGAGTGATCTCCCAAAATTAGGCAAATTTTGCAATCCTGTGTCCGTGCATCCGCCACTGGTCTCGGATATTTATGCCTGTCTTTGTGGTAGGATAATGAATATGTGGGTGGATTTCTCAAGGAAAATGTGCATGATTAGCAAGTTTTTGGAATGATGTCAACAGGGTAATTCCACAACTCAATCACTTAGGCAATTGACTAGGAGAGGTGGAGTGGACCCTTAAAACACAACACACAATCCAAACTCCCGATGTGGGTGCCTAGATGACACAGGCCCAAAGAGCCTCATGCACGAAGTAATAACATGATAACAGGCCTCAAGGGGCCCAAAGGTCTAACCCGCACAAGGCGAGCTGAGACTTAGAATTTTTCGAATGAGGGCAAGAGGGTAATTCCACACACACACACTCAACCAGGCAATTGCTGACTAGGGAGAGGTGAAAGGGACCTTTTTAATACAACATACACAACCAAAACTCCCGATGTGGGACCCAGCATGATTATCAATTCGAAGAAGTAATTTAGCTCTTTTATCTTATTTTCCCCTCCCCTTTTAAGTTTTTAGTTCTTTTTTGGTCATGCACATGTCCGTAATCCAAACCCTGCCTTAACAAAAACCAAAATGAAATAAAAGCAAATGGGGTGTTGCCTATTAGGGGTGCAAATCGGTCGGTTCGGTTTTCGGGGTGTCCGGGACCGAACCGATCGGTTAGGGGTGGTTTTCTGGGAACCGATCCCAACCGAAAAAAACAATGGATCGATCGGTTCGGGGTCGTTCGGTTTTTTTCGGTTTTTTCGGTGCGGCGTTAAGATTGAGATGGATGGCTAGGATTTGTTATTTTTGGGAGGTCAAAATCGTTTTTTTCGGGTTTTGGTCCAAATAGGGGTGGTTTCGGGATATTTCGGTCCAAATTGGCATGGTTTCAGTTCGGTCCAAACCAATTTTCAGGAAACCAAGACTGAACCAATAATTTTTAAATTCAGTCCAAAGTCAACCAACACAGATTTTCCTCGACCAAAAACCAAACCGATCGGTCGATTTTTTTCGATTTTTTCAAATTTTCAGTTTTTCTTTCACCCCTATTGCCTATGGTCCATCTCCTACACATTTGTTGCCTGTACGTCTAACTGACTTGTCTCTTGTGGCCCTCAATAGATAGTAAAAAGTTACCACACTTGTACAAAAAAGCAAAAGAGTAATGTGGAAATAGTCTTCCTGAAAAGAAGTACTTCAATAATGCTTCCCTCCCAAGACCCCTGACAGATCTGTAATATTGTCTTTTGCTTTTGTTTATAAAGAAAAAGCAAACAAGTGTGGAGTTGAGTTAATCAAGAGACACCTCTTTTTCCAGTAAAATCATTAGTAACAGCAGAACAAGATGCTTGTAATTTTGTATCTTTCTATATCACATGAATCATGAGTATACATCAGTTCTTGCACCTTCCTTCATTTAAAACAAAAAGGCAACACTCAAATTATTATTTTGACCATCTCTTTAGTTTTCTCACATAAATAAAGAATCTCTAATAAAAAAATCTCAATTTACCCACATGGACGTGCTTGATTGGTTGAGTTTGTCCTGCAAAACAGACACAGTTCATCAGATGACTATGATATATTACTATTAAGATATTTACTGTAAAAGTTGTCCAATAGAGATACATATCGCATATCTTATAACTAATGCAAATCTATTTCATACCCCAAAAAAGCTTAGAGATGAGGATTAACCTGGATGTACGTGAAGAGAAAATGCCCGTGTGGAGTTCAACAGTAACATGGAAATTTCTTGATCAGGTAACGTTGCATATCAAAAGGGTATGGTTTTTGCCAACAAATAAATGCTGATGAATAAATAGTCCGCCAAAATTGCAAAATATATACATCTGAATCCTGATGAGAGAAAGCAAGAGGGGCAAATCAGTTAAAAGAAAATGAAATTTACAGAGAAACCAATAAGAGGAAAGAGAAAAAGGACTAACTTTCTATGTTAGTGGGCAATAGACATGTCTCCATCATTTTTCAAGACTGAATACCTTGAAAGTCATTCCCGCCTGCAAGTGAGGGACCATGACATAGTAAGAATAAGGACGTCCAAGAGAACTGGTCAACATTTTTCAGAAGGGAAAGGAAGCGAAATCTATAAAACACTTTCAGAAAATAAGGCAGGTAGGTATTCTGTGGTATACATGGTTTTCACAAAAGACTCCTGACGAGTCGTGCTTAATAACCAAAGGATCACGTTTCAGCTCCTCCTGAGGAGCTGCATATATATTCACAAATGTATCGGTCTTGTTCACGAGTGCATTAAACATTGGTAGATAAACCTTAAAATGGTTGTACATTTCTTACCGAGCATATCTTGATGCAGAATGAACAACCATTTAAGTTTAATAAGATCCCTTAAGGCACTCGAAAAAGAAAAATATTTGCCATTGATTCAGAAATCCATGGAGCAAGAGCCCCAAGTACCCAAAAATGTGAATGAGGGGTTTAGGGTTAAAAGAAACGTAAGGAATGCCCAACTGGGGACTTGAAACTTAATTGAGGGACAGAATGCATTTTTTAATATGTAGAAATTCCCCAGAGAACTTTTTGAGCATGGGTAAAAATTGATCATTCAATTGTGGTAATTCCGTAATGCTTGCAATTCAGAGAAAATCCTAATAACTTACCTACTATGGAAACAAAATGATTAGAAGCTAATGACATATCTCCCAGAGTTACTGTAGTCCTTCAAAGGCAGAAACAAGGAAATAGTCAGAATGGGGAACATAAAAATATATACACAATCCATGAAAACTTGTTAAGAAGTGCAAGTATGTATAAAGAGACCCAAAGAGAGAGAAAACATACTCGAATGTGGCAGTTACCAGCTCTCCCGTCCCTCAGAAAAAGCATAGTTCAGTGTACCCCTGTGAGTATGGTAACAGCTCCTCCACCTGAATTCTGGAACTGGAATAGCTCATGCTTTTCCGCAAGCGGCCCTGGTACGACTCAACCTCGGCCCAAAACATACTATAAACTGGTCTATGATCTGAGAATCTAGATTCCCCACGGACATAGGATAACTGACGAAGGCCGCCTCCATACCACAAAACTCTATCGCACCTAAACGTATAGGAATAGGCTAGATCATTGTACTGACTTACAAGAACATGAAACTACGCCTAATTCTATTATTACCCTGCGACAGTTTAGGAACATTGTTTGCTTTCTATTTTTTGTTTACAAAACTTTGAAACTTGTTTCTGTTTTTTATTGTGAAAATGAAAAAGAACATATGCGGAGGAAGGTGGTCAGCGGTAAGGAGGGATGAGAGGAAGAAAACTTGTTTCAAAAACTAGTGAAAAAACATGTTTTCGTTTCCAAATGTTTTGGTTTACCATTCTTACAGAAACAAAAATGAAAAACAGGAGTCAAAGACTCAAAACATTTTATTTTTACATCCAGTTTCCAAATCTTTTTGAAAAAAAAACAGTTTCTTACCATGCAGGTGTGCGTCGTTTTTCCTTCGAGTGCATATCATCCCCTGTATATTTGTCTGAATTATTTGAATACTTGTATGTTGGTGGGAAATAAATCTGCCCTTCCTTCCATTCACGGAAAACACGACCCCGTTTCTGCTCAATCCTCAGCTGCTGACAAAAAAGCAAGTTGATTCAGTTGAAAGTTTATCATACATGAAGTGAAGCAAACTACTTCAACGCAAAAAAAAAAAAAAGAAGACTAAGTTATGTTGTATCATGCCTGGTCCTTCTCTAACAATTGCCTCCAGTTTTGCATCTCAACAAGTGCCTTAGCTGATCGGTGAGGCAGCGCAATCCGATAATTCAGATCCCCAAGCCAAATTATACGACTAGATCAAATCAAGATCGAACTATTAGAACAATGGCAGGCAGTGGGGTTTATATGAAAACTAGTATTTCAAAAGATATAGATGTTCTTTTGCTCCAATGATCTAATTTCTATGGGATTTCAAGGAAACTTATAAACAAATGAATTTTCTTTTAATGACAGAATCAGTGAAATAATCTTCTTGAAAGACTTGTTAAATATGTTTCATTTTTGCCTTTTATTTTCTGCCACAATAAATGAGAAGTCAAGAGTATTACTCATGCTCAAGGATTGTTTCTGGGGACTTCTCTTCGCCCACACTGTTGACTTTTGGAAACCTTGTCTTTCTTAAAATCTCCAAAACATCGGAGTTCCTTCGTCGCTCATCTCCCTCCTTCTGTCCAGAAGTCAAATGACTACACACAAAGCAAAAGCTTGTTTGGTGTAACAACATGCTAATTGAAATAGACCCCTGCAAAAACCAAAATGATGTATTACTTTTCCTTGTCTGTTACATGCAAAAAATCTCTTATGAAAACAATTTACTAAAAAGTATACCTTGTTTCCAAGGTAACCCATCAATCCTCTCCCAACACAAGATACTTTCATGTTGCGAACATGTTCCCTTAGATCGCTCTTAACCCACACTGTGAGAAAAATCCCAACCATCTGCTTACTTGCGACCAAACAGTACCTAGACTGCCCCCGCACTCTGTATCCATCCTCCGTTGTTGAGAATAAAACGGTGCTTGGTGAATCTATTGGCCCATAATCATCATCCGATGAACCCCATCTTGAATAGTCACTTGGTCTATAACCTCCAGAATAGTCACTTCGCCTATGACTCCCGGAATAGTCACTTCGCCTATGACCCCCAGAATAGTCACTTGGCCTATAGCCACCAGAACAATCACTTGGCCTATAACCACCTGAATAATCACTTTGTCTGTGGCCCAATGAAGCATCGCTTGGTCTATGACTCCCAGAAGAGTCACTTCGCCTATGGCCCCATCTGGAACTGGAGTCATAGTCGCTTGGTCTCTGACTATCACTTGGTCTATGACTGGTACTTGGTCTATGACTGTCACTTGGTCTATGGCTGGTACTTGGTCTATGGCTGGTACTCGGTCTATGACCAAGGATCACCCTATCACAGACACTGTATCGGCGGTCAAGATGAGGCTGTGAGATTGTTGGATCATTTTCTTTTCTCCAACTGGATGGTGTTTGGAATGATCGACGATGGAAAAAAGCTGATTTCCGCCTAGTTGATCCCTCAAAATCTGCATCGTATTCGACGACTGGGTCTGGGATAGGAGAAGGTGTGTATGCCCCACAACCTCCACTGGTTCCGGGCATACTGTTTAGCGTTTTCCGGATTAGTGCTAGCCATTTCTTGGAAGGGCCGTTGTCTTCTGCACCCAGGATATTCCCGGCATTCAAAGGGACAATTTCTTGAAATCTAAAGCAGTACAAAGAAAACAAATTAGTCCATTAGTACGTATTAATATTAGATTCTAGTGAATAACAAATGGACTAAAAGTAAAACTAGTTTTAAATCATTACCCAAGAACATATATGTCTGCAGGAGGTGATGAATGAAGATAATCATCTAGATTCAAATTACTTGATGGTGATTTTCCACCTACGTTCCACGTACCCACGAATATGCTGCTCAAAGATTAAAATCAATCACTAATTTTTTTAAGAAAAAGAGGTATACCGTAAACAGAAGAACAGAGTTAATAATGAAGAAAAACTAACCTTTTGTTTTGCACATTTATAACTTGAGGATGATCAAGATAAGCCCTCCCCCGCCGGACGCGCTCTGTGCTCTTGCTTAATTTTTCTGAACACAAAAGTTAGAGAACGACATTGTGAATAATAGCACTAAACATTAATGGGTAAACAGAACCAATTTTTCCTGAAACAACAAAATTCTCAAATGTTGCAACTTAATTTTGATCGTACTAAACCTGTTCTGATCTTCTTAATTTTGCATGGTTCCCTCTCTGAGAAGCTTTTTCTCCATTCCACATCACCACCTGAAGGAGAAAGCAGTACATGCTTGATAAATTGAAAGAACAGAATATAGCAACAAAAAATTAACATGCTTGCGGAATTGAAAGAAGAACAATTTGGAACAAACTGAAAGGGGAGCTGACCTATTATAAGCCTAATATAATTCAGAAAAAGAGAATAAGGTAAATTCACTAATTCGTTTTGGCTGTTCAGTAATGGTACATAAAGAACAATATAATTTGGTTGATTCAGCCGAACTGAGTGAAAGGAAATTTCTCAGCAGCTAAACAAAAGGTAAGAAATCATATTTACAGCTTCAATAGTGGAGGACCAGTCTAAAAAGACCAAGATTCTAAGAATCCTAAATTGAATGGAAAATTTTGACAATAATTAAAAAAGGGATTATATAAATACAAGATACCAAATTGTCGAGGAAACCAAAACCAAACCGAACCGAACAAAATCGAGCGTTATAAGGTCCCAATCAATTGGGTTGGCTGCAAGAATCTTTTTTTTTTCTTTCTTTCTTTCTTCATATTCATTGAACTTTGTCAAGGGCTGGTGAGGAAACCTAGATGTAACAAAATGTACTCACCTCCATAAACAACTTCATCTGCTTGAAATTCCTCAGTTTTGCTCTTGATATTGAACCATTTCCTAACAAGGGTCTTTGACCAAGAGAGCTTTTCCAAACAAAAAAAGATACACAAAATATTCAGCAATAGAAGTACACATATTATAGAGATAAATTCGTCACTTTATAATGAAGGGAAAATGAGGGGCAATAGATAAAAAAAATACCTTGCTTTTCTTTGTATTCCCATCACTCATTGTTTCACACATTCTTCATACAGCTCTCCTTTGATTTTCTGGGTTTTGCTTAGAATTGGCAAAACAACAAGTTGAACCACATAAAGAGGAATTATTTCCCAATTTCTGACTCTCTGATCAGTCGATGAAAGTGAGCTCAGTGTTAGAAATGGGTATTCAGCTGCTTTAATAAAAGTGGAAGGAAACCCTGGGTTTAAAGATTTAGACTTGTGGGTTTTTCACCCCAGACAGTGATCTTTCTCTTAACAGCTGATGTATAAATGTGTCTATGAAAGAAGGAAAGAAGACAATGCAGCAAACAGAGAGAGACATAAGTGCAGAGAGAGAGAGAGAGAGAGAGTGCATAAAGGGGTTTTTATTTCTTGAAACGCAGCCTCGTTCTGAGTAACAGTAAAGCATCGAATTTTGAACGGAATAAAGTGCAGTCTCTCTCTCTGTGTATTTCTTTGAGAGGCCCTTTTCCTTCCCAAAAACCAAGGGTGGCCCAACATGATGGGGTAAATTACAGTATAAGTCTTTGAGTTTTAACTGTATTCCACTTTTGTCTAAACATTATTACTACTAATTAAATCACTCTTTCATATACGTGTCCATGTAGTTCTTAGGCTTGGTTTTCCATATATGTGTCCAGATTTATTGGAGATAAAATCTCCTTCTCACTTCATTTGCTAAAATCATCTACTTGATTTTAGCAAATGGAAAATCAAGCCGTAGTTTATGAAATGTAAAAGCTGAACATGTATCCATTTGGGCAATTTATTTTTTGATTACATGTTCCTATTGCAAAAGCTCCCTTTGACACAAGTTAACCATGTAAATTCGGAAGCAAATGAATGTGCGAATGCTAAGTCGATGTTATACCTTAATGTCAGAGTTCATATATATGATTCCGTTCCAGATGTAATCCAATTTGGTTTGATGAAAACTTGTTGGGGTTTCTTACCCAAGACCTTTATGATTAATAGTATTTGACGCTCAGTTTTAACAAAAAAAAACAAAAAAACAAAGAGAAATAGCCAATTTCGAATGTATTTTGCAGACTGTTTATTAAGATTCCATGTCGATATAGAAAAATGATGATTTATAACATTGGTTTCCATGTTTTCGTTGATTTTCCACTCTTTGCCTATCCCTTTTCAAATGAGCTTTTTTATGTTTGATGAGGGAGCAACTCTATTCTGATGAAAATTAAAGTACAAGTTTTGAACTAATCAAATTGACAGTTTAAATCTACGACAAACAGTTTTCATGAATACTTGCACGATTTTCGTGACCAAAACCAAGTGTCTTCTCTATATTGAAGATTCGGTTCAGTTTGTTCTATTCGATATAGGTGGGAGATAAAGAACCTTAGGTGATCAAAACAAAATCTTTGTAAAACTATGAGGACAAAATGTGTAATTTATCGTTGGAATAAATCCGATCCGGTCAGTTGGATGCACAAATACCCGTTGGTCAGCAAAGTGAAGGGGTTTGGGAGATCTCAAAATAGCAGCTGCTTCTTTAGATGCAGATTTTCTTGCCATTTGGTCTTTCTTCTCTCCATCAAAGTTAAAGCAGAGGTTAAATAAAGAATGGCGGGGAGAAAAGTTAAAGAGAATGTGTGTACTAGTAATAGTATCCTATTTTGGTTTTTTCCTGTCCCTTTCTTGCTTTCTTGATTTGTGTTCTGTTTTTGGCAGAAATGTTGGACAAGGAATTGTCAATTGTTTATAGAGATCGGGTATGGTTACACTTACACTTACACCACATGTGTACCTCAAATGCACACTACCTTGAGATGTTAAATAAGGAGAGGCCCAATGTGAAGTTCACCCAAAAAATGAACCTCTCCTCTTTTGTCACCTCAAGATGGTGTGCATTTATGGATGCAGATACAAAACACAATTTCTCATAAAAATACAAGAAAACGTTTTTTACATTGCAATATAAAACTCCTATTTTCCACCACTGCCAAATGTGAGTCCCATTGTGAGCTTATTGTTTTGATTTGAACTGCACGTTCATCTTGTGGGAACTGTAGAATACTACATCTTTGCAAAAAATTAATTTGATCGGACATCGATACATATATAAAAATTTGGAATTTTTTTTTTTTGGCAAAATAAACAATCAATGACAATTTAACTTTAAAATTCATGACTATCCATTTTACCAAATAAAATTCAAATTTTGATATACCTATCTATGTTCAATCAAGTTGATTCAATGCAAGGATGTAGTATTTTGTGAGCTCTACAAAATGAACGGTTCCTAATACATTGAGATCCACAAAAATGGTGGTGGAAAAAGATGGTTTTACACTGGCAGTGTAAAGAATATTCTCTCTAAAAATATGTCCTAATTCGTTAGATGCATATGGGCCCACATACATCCAACGGCTCTGACAATTTATAATGCGTAAAGATATGAGTCTCCTAAGCATAAGTGAACAAGTAGTTTTTGACAGAGCTCACTGGAAAAAGAGGCTTGGTTTGGTTAGAAAGAATATTTCATAATTTAAACTTAGTAACCTCTAACCAATGAGCGGTTGGTTCAATGGTTAGAAATCGGGACCAAAGTTGGACGAGGCGCATGTTCGAGTCACCATAAGGGGCTAAGGATACTTCTAACACCACCTATTCATGGCAGGACTTTAGCTTCAGTCTCGATATAGATGCGGTGAAGTCCCCTACAGATAGTGGTTTGATGTAATGAGGCAATACTCTCAAGCAAAGGTTTGTAAAAGAACAAAAAAACAAAAAAAAAAACAAAGAATATCTCCTAAAAACTTCAACAAAAAAAAAAATTATATATTCCGGTTGATACAATATACAAATGCATAAGTAATGGAGTATTTCAAAATGGCAAGTATGGTTTGAGCTTATCCTTTAGCACTTGTATGAGTTAGGACCACAGTGACTCAAATTTTTGTAAGTCTTCCGTCGAAAGGTTAGACTACAACGAATTTTTAGAGTGGATCTAAGCTCCGTTCCGCTCCGCTCGGTCGCTGCTCTTCCCTTGCTCTGCTCCGTTCCGCTCGGCGTCTGACCTTTGTTAGAACTTCTCAGTACCTCTTCATATGAGCCACAAGTTCCAACAACTAAAATGTTGAGATATATTTAGGTCAGGAAAATCCGTCTCTCCACAAAAAGTGGGGCAAGTTATCACTTCTACTTCTTGAAGATTGTCGGTCATTGAGAGTTATATGTTTTACTTTGATTTTGTTAAGTTTTGGCTCCTTTATATATTACAAGAATGTTGGTAAGTTCGTTAGGCCTTTGTTAAGTCCTTAGGCCAAAATCTATGAGTTGTGTCACTGCAAACAATAGTAGCATATATTTATCCGAATTTAGAACTGCAAACTTTGTAGGGGATGAACCAATAAATCTCTCACCATGTCAAACCATTCCATTCATCTCTGTCAATTAGATTCTTTTACAGGCATGAAAATTTCTAGACGTGTTATCGACCGTCATCTTATCTTAACGGGAGCATAAAAAAGTAAAATCTCAAATTTCACTTTATCCAGTAGAACGAATTCAAAACAAGCGCAGCCTAAAGTAACGGGGTATAGTTCAAGATCATAAAACAATTAATCGCAGTGTTACGTAATCAGGCCGCGACTGCCGAGTCGAATCATGCCTTTTTTCGAACCCAGGAAAAAAAAAAAAAAAAAAAAAAAACCTTGATATCAGCTTTACAAGAGTGAAGTTTCATTTGACTGGTCTTAGATTCAATTAATACATATTTATTTACAAAGCACGCGGTAGGCTGTCTGGGAATTTTTGGCACTCCTAAAACCTTCATGATTATCAGCCTTTAAAAATTGATAAACATGAGGTATTTATTTGTTTAAGTATCTAATTATGATCTGACGGCGGTGCTGGTCCCAATATCCATAAACTCTGTTATGGGCAAATGAAATAATGGTAAAGGTACTTACCCAAAAAAAAGAAAAGAAAAGAAATAATGGTATCATACCCGAGGGTTAGCTGGTTAGTTGGGGGTTTGTTCCCAACATAATTCATCAAGATTCAATTCTTAAGGTCAGGCCGTAAGAAAGGTAATTTTTTTGTGAATCTCCAGCTAGTCTTGATGTGCATGCCTATAACTCGACCAAGATAGAGATTAGTAGTGGTGTGTGTAAGGTGACCCGGAAACTTCTGATTGTCTAACTAGGAAAAAAGAGGAAATAAGGGTATCAAACCCAAGGGTTAGCCAATTAGTTGGTTGTTTGTTATCAACATAATTGATTAGGATTCGATCCTTAAGGTCAGGCTGCAAGAAAAGTAATTTTTCATGAATCTGCTAGTCTCGGAGTGGATGACCTGCTTATGACTGGACCAGTTAGAGATTAGTTGTAGTGCGCGTAAGATGGCTCAGAAACCCCCGACTATCTAACCAAGAATAAAGAGGAAATAATGGTATCAAATTTCTTAATCCCTCCACTAAAACAAGGGTAGCTAACACTATGATGAAGCCATTTTTAAGGGTCCCCAAAGTTGTGATCATTTCGGCTTGTCTATAAACTAATAAAATGTCAATGAGTGAGTTGTCTTAATTCATTGACAAGAATTATAAACTTCTAGGTGTCCCATGAAATAATGTTTTTGTTATGGTTGCTTTTGTCATCAAAATGAACTCCACTTTCTTGGAAATAAATACTCTGTTTTTCAGCTCAAATTCTTTCTGAGAATAAGCAGCAGGAGGTGATGCCCTGATTAATACCGTCACTAAAATGTCATACATAAGTACGAAATTCTGTTTGAAACTCAAGGAAATATAGAAGTCAATAGGATCGATGATATGTCTGTATGGGTTTTGTTATTTCTGTTCTCTCGTGTTTAGATGGAAAACTAAATATGATTATTTTTGTAATTCGATTTTGGTTTATTCCTTGAAAAAATTGATAGAAAGATGCTCAATGATTCTTGAAAACCAATACGCGCAATTTCCACTGTAAACAATAATGATTTTCGCACAGTTTTTTTTTAAAATTTTATTTTATGATCTCACCCCTCTTTTTCCTTTTTATTTTATGACCACACCCCTCTTCTTCATATGAAGGCAATATTATAAATTTACACACAATAAAGGTATATATATATACGAGTGCAACTGTAAGATGAGGAGCGTGAAATTTAATTACCATAAATAGTATTGAAGCATTGGTATTTCCATTTTCAATTTACCTTTCTTTCATTCACCGAGGTCTGATTATCTTTCTGTATATCCATTCTCTAATTTTCAAATAAGGAAGTTTTACGTGATGTATTTTGAGAAAATGACTAGTCTTCATATTTTAAATAAGCTGATTTTTTGAAATAGGATGGAGTTTATCACAGAAGATAAAAGCTCAAATGACCTAAGAGGCTACGAGTGATGCCTTTCAATTATTCTAAACATGTCTAACGAGTGGACTTCCATTTTATTCAAATCAAGCTTATCTAAATCAGCACAAGAAAATTAAATGAATGGCTCCGACAAGTAGTGGCCGGTGAATGGCCTTTCCTTTTTATAGAAATTCTAACACAATATTACGTTTGTGTTTTTTGATTCTCCTTTTGTGGGTCATGGAAATGATTTTGATGCTATGAGGAATAGTAAAAAGTAAACATTGAATAATTCAAAAGAAGTTTTGTAAAGTGATGGATGGGCTTGTGTGTCAAAAACTAAGGGAGATCGGCCCCACATGTAGCAAATGAATAGCTAAAGAGCACAAGAACTGGCCCCCACCAATTTTTACATTTTTAATATCAATGTGTCCGCGCCGTGTTAGTTTACTTGCTCCTCGACGGTTATCTCCATTTGAACAATGGTTTTCAGATATTTCAATAGCGTGAATTCTGCAACCTGTGAATTTAATTTAATAATTCCATTTAATTACTTCGTGCGTAGTTTTACAGATTGCCTTAGAGCATCCTTATGTGGCTCTCTATTTTAACTTTTGAGTTAAAGTGCAAAGTCTCCAAAAACCTTAAAAATCAGGCTCCTCAAATGCTTCTATAATTTGCTACATTTTATAACTTTGCTATAGTAACCCCCCAAATTTAGGGAGACACTGTTTACGCACCAAAAGAGGAGAGGGATGAAAGAGTAAAAGTTTGAATAGAGAATCTGATTTTGTGAGTTTTTATAAAGTGACTTGTTAAAGTTTGAATAGAGACTCTGATTTTGTGAATTCTTTGAAAAAATGACTTGTTAAATCGTAAAAGGTGTTTTTGAGATTAAATTTGATATATATATTTTTTGGTGTGTGAGATAAGGATGTTATAACAATATCTGGGGATCAATCTTTACACAAACCCAAGTTCACAGCAACTGATGGATGGTCCTACTGTGGGAATTATTGTATTTCTTTTCCCACTTGACAAACTTGATGTAACATTTTCATGGAATATTGGTATCAATGGGAAATCAATCTTATTGTATTCAACGAGGGCATGATGAAAATATGGCAATTGAAAGCATTTTCTCCATTCCTCATTGTAAGGAGGAATATTGTTAATATATATATTTCATGGGCGGCAACTGTAGGAACTTTCATCTTCGAAATCTCGCACATGCTATCAACTATTATGTAGCCAGTCCATACAGGATTTTGTCCTGAATTTAATTGGGATCTCCAATAGCAGACGGCGAAATTGGTTCCTCCGGAATTATTCAAAGTGCTTTGGCCCTGTACTCACGTTGTTTCTTTTGGGGTTTAGAGGTTTCTTTTCCTCTCAAAAACAGGTTCTCAAAGTCCATCCTCATAAAATGGTTCTCAAAACCTTTACATGAACCTAGTCTATTGAATATGTTTATTATGCATTTTAAAGTATAAACGTTTTTTTCCCCTCTAAAAACTGATCCTCAAAATCTTTAAATGAACGGATAGGGATCTCAAATAATACAGTGATTGTTGGTATCTCGAGACACCATGTTTTTGGATTCAACATAGCCATAATGAATTTATGATATTCTCATAATACCACTTGCAAAAGAAAAAGTCGTTTTAGTTTGGAGCTGAGAAGCCCCAAAAGGCCAAAATTGAGTAAACAATCAATTTGAAAATTTGTCATTTTATCCCTTTTCTATCAAGTGTTTGCACACCCTAGAATGTGGTTTTGAATGCAACGTACATAATTAGGTTTGCGACTTCAATATCTAATCAACAAGAACTCAGCAGTGACGGACACAAAATTTGTGCCTAGCATGGGTCCAAATCACATTTATTTTGATGTCGGTTACAAAATTGTATTTCACAAGTATATATTGCTACTTGCGAGGTTCAAAGAAGAGGCAAGCTTGTGTGTACGTCAATAGACACCATTTACGTTTATATATATATATATATGTGTGTGTGTGTGTGTGTGTGATACCTAAACATGATTGGTACTCTGATATTTTAGAGATTTTTTCCATACACATGTTAAGAATATTTTAAAAATTGTTTTGTCACCCAAAAAACTTACAGGCACCAATTCCATAGAATTTTCGTAAGTTAACTTGAAAACCTAGTACAACATAAGCGAATATTTGAAGTTGAGCAGGCCCTAGACACCCCAGTACCCACTTGTGTCCGCCACTCACAAGAAGTAACCCTAGCTCTAGCTATCACATAACATAAGAAGGGGGAAAACTATCAAAAGGAAAAAAGAAACTTCAAAATTCCAAACATTAGAAAAAATTATGGGTGCCGTTCTTGTTGGTTTTGTGATATAAATGTTAGTAAACTCTGTGAGTAGTTCGGAATGGATTGATCCTACCAATTGCAATCTTAAGTTGCGTGATCGTGTCCTCAAACAACACTTACTATAACTCCTGTTCCCCCGCCGATTGCGGTGCTCCCCCTGAGTGGTACAATCTTGTCCAATTGGACTCTCCTTTCTCAACATAAGCAGAAAACGAATCCCAATTAACTTGAGAGATTTATTGGAAAATTGTTTTTTCGAACCGATAAATATTACTGTAAATGAGAAATTGTCTCCTACAGATGTAAAGTTGTATGGTTGGAAAACAGAATGAAGCATGGTCCCACACTGTGCCGAGTCGGGTTGGGTCAAAAGAAATACAGCGCTTGGGCCCAACGGGTGCATCTTTATGAGAAAAGAATAACAGTACTCCATTATTTTCTTTTTCAAAGCTTCTGTTTTCGGTTTTTATTCTAGGACGTTGCTATTCGTCGTCAACAGATACGACTGTTCGCAGTGAACAGACGTGACTCTTTATTTCGAAAACTTTAAATAAGTCCCGGAAAATTGCATAAATTTTTCTCTTCCATTTTGACACATTGTTCATTTACGTGTCATTGTTGGTTTGCTAGGTGTTGGGTTCTTTGGGTCATCAATTGCACAACACAAATAACAATTTCGAGTAAAAACTCCCTTATATAGATTTTAGGAAAATGATCTATTATTAAGGGATTCTTCACAGAAATTATGTGCGGACCTCATACATTGGGGTTAAATTTTGACGATCTGAAAAGCCCAATGTGTTTAAAACGTATTTTTAAAGGCCTATGTGAACAATCGCCAAAAAAAAAATTCGAAAGGGCTTCATCCGAACAGTTTTTGATAAACCGTATATGTATGGTTATTATGAAAAACTGCTCAGATGAAGACTTTCTGGGTTTTTTTTTTTGTTTTGGCGCTTTCTTGAGCAGACCTTGTAAAACACGTTTAAAACATATTGAGCGGTTCAAATCGTCAAAATTTGATCAGGAAAGTTGAAAATGGGTGAGGTCCGCATGGAGGGATCCCTCAATAGAACGTATCTCTGTATATATATGTGTATATAATATATATACATATTTACAAGTTGAAAAAACCTCCGGGGAGCAACTCTGGCTCCCCACACTCGACCTCAACCTTTCAGTGCAACATCACTACACCACACACAACTCTCTCTCTCTCACTACTCAGAGAATGAGAGACACAACCATAAAGGCTTACGCATAGTAATAGCGCACCGTCCACAGCAACAGTGGGTAAATAATTCCATGCTTCGCGCACACCATCCACTTGGGTCAAGGATGGAACTAGGAGCCTAATCGGCCTAGGCTAACCAAAGTTCTGAATATCGTACCAAGTATGGTACGGTTTTTATACTACTTGTATGATAGCTACTAGTGTGAGACAGGCTACCGTTTTAGATTACTTGTTGCAAAATAGTACTCCCTCAATCCATTTTTAAGTGTGTTACTTTGTATGTATAAGGAAAAAATGGGGTTTTTTTAGGTTGCAATTTTAGGTTGGAACATCCGATCCGTCCAATGTGTTCAGAAGGTATTTTCTAGGGTCCACGCGAGAAATCTTCAAAACAAAATACCGGGAAGGGCTTGATCCAAGCAGTTTTTGCAAAAACAGTATTTATATATTTTTTTAAAAGCGCTTGGATCAAGCCCTTCCCTTTTTTTTTGAAGATTTTTTCGCGAGGGCCCTTGAAAACACCTTCTGAACACATTGGACGGATCGGATCGTCAAAATTTTTTTTGTATAAAATGTCCGGAAATTAAAAGTCCGGATTAGAAGTTTACCCTATGTATATATAGAGTAGTGTTCTAGTCCGGGAGTCCCGGATCCGGGACTCCATGTTCCCAATATTTTTTGACGATCCGGAGCCGTCCAATGTGTTCAAAAGGTGTTTTCCAAGGCCCCAGCAGAAATCTTCAAAAAATACGGGAAGCGGCTTGATCAGCGGTTTTGCAAAAAACTTTATATTTACGGTTTTTAGTAAAAAAACTACTTGGATCAAACCCTTCCTGGTATTTGTTTTTAAAGATTTCTCGCACGGCCTTGGAAAACACCTTTTGAACACATTGGACGGCTCGGATTTCCCAAAAACAATGTTTAAAAGCATCAAAACACCAAAAAATGCTCCAGTCCGGGAAATCCGGGATCCCGGACTGGATCACCGGTGTGTATATATATATATATATATATATATAGCCCACGGTTCTAGTCCACACCTCTTGAAAATAAGAAAAACATGAATTTTTTGTATTGCAAATCATTTTTGGAAAATCCGATCCGTCCAATATGTTCAGAAGGTGTTTTCAAGGGTCCACACGGGAAATCTTAAAAAAAAAATACTGGGAAGGGCTTGATCCAAGTAGTTTTTGCAAAAATATATATATTATCGGATTGTCAAACAAATGTTTGGATCATGAGGTCCGGAAATGGAAAGTCCAAATTAGAACCATTCTCTCTCTCTCTCTCTCTCTCTCTCTCTCTCTCTCTATATATATATATATATATATATATGCTAACTATCCAATCTGGGATCCCGGATTGGAGGTTTTTTGATGTTTTGATGCTTTTAAAAATTATTTTTAGAAAATCCGAGCCGTCCAATGTGTTCAAAAGGTGTTTTCAAATATACAATTTTTGCAAAAAATTGCTTGGATCAAGCCCTTCCCGGTATTTTTTTTGAAGATTTTCCACGTGGTCCTTTGAAACACCTTTTGAACACATTGGACGATTCGGATTTTCAAAAAAATATTGGGAAGGTGGAGTCCCGGATGAGATCCGAACTCAACAACAACAATAACATAACCCATTTAGTCCCCAATAATTGGAGGTATGGGCGGGAGATGGATAGGAGACAGACCTAACCTTTGGCAATAAATGCACAAAGTGGCTGCTCAAAGAATACCACTGAAACGGTGGTACCCCTATACCGTCGAATTTGTTGCGGAATCATGTCCTCAAATCAAAGCCAAAAGGCATCAAAGAGGGCAGACCCAAGAATCATTTTGATTTATGTGCACATTACCATACTTCTTTCATTCAGCATCCAGAGCATCCGAACTCATATATGTGTGTGTCTATATATATATATATATATATATATATATATATATATATATATATATATATATATATATATATATATATATATATATGAACTTCTAATGAGGGATCCCTCATTTTAAATAAAAATGAGGACAAAACAATTTTTCCACTTTCCAAACTGAATTTGATCGATCAAACCGTTAGATGTGTTTAAAATGTGTTTTTAAGGTTCAACTCAAGGATTTGACCAAAAAAAAATACCCATAAGGGCTTCATCCAATTAGTTTATATTAAAACGTTATATATAGTGTTTTTAACAAAAACTGATCGGATGAAGCCTTTACGCTTGTTTTTTTGGACGAATCCTTGAGGTGAACCTTAAAAACACATTTTAAACACATCTAACGGTTCGGATCGTCGAAATTTGGTCGGGAAGCATGGGGTCCTCATTTTATTTAAAATGAGGGATCCCTCATTAGAAGTTGATCCTATACACACACACACACACACACACCACACTGCCAATCCACTCTCCCGGATTTTAAAAAAAAAATCACACCTCATTGATCCCGATCAAATTTCGATGATCCGAACCGTTCAATGTGTTTAATAGGTGTTTTCAAGAGTCCAATGAGAAATTATCAAAAAGAAATACCGGGAGGGGCTTGATCCGAGCCGTTTTTCATAAAAATTGTATATGTACAGTTTTGTGAAAAACTACTTGAATCAAGCCCTTCCCGGTGTTTTTTTTTTAATTTCTCGCGGGTACCCTTGAAAACACCTTTTAAACACGTTGGACGGTCAAAAATTCGGGCTCTCTGACTGGAAGTGTACTCTCTCTCTCTCTCTCTCTCTCTCTCTCTCTCTATATATATATATATATATATATATATATATATATATCTAACTTATTAAAAAAATATCATCATTACACCTTTCACAATAACTTTAATCGGAACCGGGGTGGGTGTCATGTGCACTACGGGCCATTCGATCCTCGGAAGGATGACCCAGATTCGATCTCGTTGCGCGCGCTAATGAAAGGATAGGATGCAAAGGGGCAGATATCAAATCTGGGCCATCCATTTGGACATCGAATGACCCATAGTGCACCCCCCGGGGATTCTTCCACTTTTATCACCATTTTACACTTTTCACATCAAGCTTTTTATATACTCATATCAATAAAAAGGAAATAGTGTATTCAACAACCATGGGCTTGCCCCTGACTAAAAGCATTTGGCTTTGCCCATATATGGATAGGCTTCAAATCTTATTATGACTGGTAGCTATTGAACCTAGTGGCCAGACCATAATGGCTTTTCGGCCACCCAAAGGTTTGCATTCTACAATGGGATCCAACTAACTAGTAGCTCCTGTGGATATACCCAAAATTGATGTGGTGTGATATACAATAGTAATCTTTCAAAAAGTATTGTTGTAGCATCATTTGTTTGATAACTTTTCCTTCGACTGGCGTTCAGAGAATATAAAATCATTATTGGAATAGTTGCTGAAATTTTACATATATATATATATATATATTTCCTCTTTTTCTACACCTCACTTGGGCTATAGCCCACCTTCGCCCATGCAAAGTTCTACCCTTGACTTGGTTGGATTCATGACCAAGTCAACAATCAACCCTTCCAACCAAATGGAAAAAACTTCGCCACTCTAGTATGTATCAGTCTCAAGGATCATTGCATCATCCTTCTACTCACACCAAAGGCTCATTCCAGCATATGGTTTCACACACACCCTGGAAAAAGGCTGACGCTTGTCTCATTGATGCACCGCATTCCTTGCCAAGCTTCTTTGCACTCCCAAACTGGGATATGCAACTTTGGAATGTCTTCGTGATTTGCTTAGATCTCCAAGGCCCATACTGATTTCATCTCCGATAATTGGCACCCCCTAACTAGAGTGCATGTACCCTTTGATCGGAGTGCCCGTGATCTGCCATAAACAATAACAATGTAGTGTGCACCCCTGAATAGTAACTTAGAAACAGTGTTTGCGGAACCCAACATAGCTTCAAAGTGGCCCCACATACCGTATGTGCAACATTGATCTATGCGCAAAGAGTTTCGCCACTTATTATTCGTGTTAAATGGTTTGAGTTGCATCATTTAATTAACCATCCTACTTCAATATCATCCTTAGTATGCCATCCTATGAGGTTTGAATCTGTGATTCCATCCTGAAACATGAATATTGGCAAAAAATGCCCTCATTAATTGATTCATTACCAAATTTGCCACATGATAAAATATATACATAAATAGTTTACAGTTTACATGCAACATTTCAGGGATTAAAATTAATCTACATTGATCACATCCCTATTTACATGGGATGTGATTTATTTCACAAATTCCCCTAAAATCTCTCTCTCTCTCTCTCTCTCTCTCTCTCTCTCTCTCTCTCTCTACATGGGCGACTACACCTTTGTCATCAATACCCAAACCATTAGCAACCGTTCTATCAACATCATCTCTATTGAAACCATGACCAACATGACCACTATCAAATGAAAAATACAAGCCATGTGGGTGCGAAATAGTTAGGACTTCCATGCCAATGTTTAATGCTTGATCATCAGAAAGTTTACAATATTCATAATCATCATAGCCAAGTCATAACCAGGTCTTTGAGCAACTAATTTCACTATTGTCCAAGGTTTGTTAATTTCTAACGTACAGATCGGTGATAGTGGGATTTTTTTTCCAATTCAAATTGAAGAGTTCAAGATCTTGTTAATGGTGGGTTTTTTTCCACTGCAATCTGTTGTTTATTTTCCGATTCACCGGTTTTTTTTTTCTTCCTAATATTAATGGTGTTTTTTTTCCGATCATATTCAAGATCTTGATAATAGTGTTCTTTTTTTTTTATTCAATGTGGTTGGATCTTGCAGATGATGGTATTCTTGGTAGATTATGTCTCTCTTTTTTCGTGGTTGAAAAACAACCATGTTTCGAACATGATTCATGATTTTCCACACATAAGTTGGTTCTTTTTTGATATAGTAAAAATGGTAAATCACTAAACCATGTTCACATGTCATTTAAAATATAGTTATTTCATACAGTGATCATGGTTTATTGATTCACCAATTTGTATTATTTCATATAGTAAACATGGCTAAATACAAACCCATGTTCCCTGTATGATCACGGTTAATCAATAATCCAGCAATGTGACGATAGAAGCAACATGATTAATAAATAATCCATATTCCATGTATGAACATTAGGTTGCAACAAATATAGTTAATCAATAAACCATGTTCCTTGTGAAAACTCACCATTTTGCAATAAAATCTTCTACTCAAATGGGAAAATGGTACATGGTTAATAAATAATCAATGTTCCGTGCATGAACATTTGGTTGCAGCAAATATGGTTAATCAATAAACCGTATTCCCTGTCTAAGCACACCATTTTGCCATGATATCTTCTACTCCTTAAATGGGATAATGGGTTATTTTGAAATGAGATATTGGTTGCTTGATTTCAGCGATTTTTGTCATCATTAGTTTATCTCATTTTTTGCATAATCTATGAAAATCAATTAATTTATCATGCTTTCTTTGTTTGTTGTCGTAAGGAATTTTTCATTGTTTTTTTATTTTAGAGATTTTAGGTGTGAGAAGATTAGGAAAGAGAAATTTTTCGAGAGAGAGAGAGAGAGAGAGAGAGAGAGAGAGAGAAATTAGGAAAGATTAGGAGAGAGAAATGCTAGGAAATTAGGAAAGAGAATTATTAGGAAAATCAGGAGAGAAATATTAGGAAAATTATGAGAGAGAAAGGGTATTTGGGGGTTTATTTGAATTTTAAGATAGAATCATAAACATTCAAATCTCATAGGATAAAATCATAATGAACTTTTTTGTATAGGATACCTAATTAACTCTCCCTTTAATTAATAGTAGTATTGCTACTATTGTATGATGAAATTATCATACAAACAGAGTGATCAGCTTCTCAACCTTAGAACAGTCGAAAGATTGATATGATATCATTCAAATCCATCACAAAGACCCCAGAATTATTTAAATAACATAGCGTTTTGGCTGCATTTTTCCGATTATCCATATCGCCACACGTTGTTATATAGAATCTAAAAAACATTCGTATCTATATCGGTTGATTCCCGTTACATATCGCTTTTTATCCGTTTTTTCCCGCTTTGCATCCGCTATGTGACCGATATAGCTGCTGTAGCACCAAAAATAATTTTGAAAATTCACGATCACTATACCCGTTTACGTATCATTCAACACTCCACCTATCGCAACCACGACTGTTACTGTTACATAGTCCTCTACTGCTATTTAAAACTCTGCCCCCATGGCCGTTAGATGAACAGTAATCATTGGAACATTAATTAGCATATCTCCAATGCAATCAAGATGGTACCAAAACAGGTCAAAAAAACATAAAGAGCACCAAAGAAGATTTGATGAGATCACTTTCTTTTGTGATATTCCCTAAACAACCCTCATGGCTCATGAGATGGTGAATCTATAGTTAAGGACGCAATCCGAGATTAACAAGGCAGTCAAAAGGTGGGGATTTTGATTTCCCCTTCACATTCTTTTCTTTACTTTAAGGCCGGACCCACTGATAAATTGTTTTATTGTAGATACTATACAGTAGTTTTCTGTCTGTCACTTTTCCTTTTTGTTGGTTCTATCCGTTTTGAAGGAGAAGGGTATCGTTTTGGTGCTTTTGATGTTCAAAAAACGACTTGAGGCTTTCCTTACATGTCATTATCCTAGTAGCTGCAGCCACCTTATATGTCGTGTGACTATGTGAATGAGTAGTTATTTAATAACTCAGGAGTACAATCATGCGGGCCAGCGGATATAGTAATTAAGAGAGTGGATATGATAGTTTTGGATAGAAACGCACAAGGGAGGGGAAGACCCAAATTGACATTAGATGTGGTAGTACGTAAAGATCTGAGGATACTATGTTTAAGTACTGAAACAGTATTTGACAGAACTTAATAGAGAAAAAAGATTCATGTAACGGACCTCAATTGATTGGGACATAAGACTAGATTTGGTTTGATTTGTAGTTTGGTTTGGAGGACAGTCACGCGTTACACCGGATTATTTCAGTAATGGAAGACTACATATTTATGTACGATTCACACGGTTAGTTGCGAATTCAATGAAAATGTGTGATGGTGGTCCTGGTAGAGTGCCAGAGCAACACTCGGCCATGCTCCAAGATTGTTAAATAATTAGAGAATGTGAATATGTTTAGTGCATTTTTACCACTATACATCAACTGTAGTTCCGTACAACCACAACTCACTAGTTTTTGTGAACCCCCAAAATGAGCTGTCTCTTGTAACTTTTTTTTATTTAAATTTTTCAATGCAATGGTTCCACTATACATTACTGATCAAGAATATATCACAATAAATTAAGATAAAGAAGCCCACCCTAGACATCTATATGGGCGGTGAAAAGGTTGTAATTATTCCATGATCATGTTAGGCTGTTCTAGAATTAGTAATACAAAATCTAGATGCGGGATCCTGTAGTGTGACATCCGAGTCGTTGATCTTGGTAATTAATGTCTGAGATTTCATCTTACCAATGAATGACTCAGATCATGTAAGTGCTAAGATGAAATTAGAACCATTAACGGGTTGTTCCACTAACAAAAATAGTTTTTTTTCCAAAACCAAGATAGCGTTACGACGATATACAAGAGGAATGGAGAAAAACTCGCAATTGGTGTGGAGGGGAAGATCCGTTTATGATATAGTTCAAGAAAGAGTCGTCTCATTTCCTTACTTCTTCGTTCTTTCTAATTCATGAACTTCAAGGCTGGTTTGGTTCTGAACGCCGCGTAACATCATCTTCAACCTGCTCATGGCTAGATCGATTTCCACGATTCAGGCCATACCTGAGCTCGAGAAAGATTTCATTCTCTCATAATACATCACATAAAAAATCGTAAAAAGTCAGTTTATTCTAAAAGCTGCCTTAGTGAAACACCCTCTAATTGATTGCGCAATTCACGGCTCAAATACCTACAACACTATAGTGCGGCCCATTGCGGGAACCCCAATTCAACAAAACCTTCCCCTGCAATGCCAAAAATTTTCAAATCAATGTAAAACTATAGAGGTATATGCTGAAGGTATGAAATGAAACAATTTTGGAGGATATAATTAAGCGTGTACAATTTCATTTCGCTGTATATCAATTTATATCTATATTATGGATTTTTTTCCCGTTGTGATCATATAAATAGTGTTAGCGACTTAAATAGTTAGATTATTACGAAGGGTGTCGATGCTGGTCAAATCCTGAACCTCTCTGTGCAGCACTAATTAACTGGGACATGGCCATTGAGCCGGGCTAAAGCGCAACTTCATACTTATGGATGGAGATAAGCCCTAATCGTTGATTATTGAAGTTGCTTGTAGAGCTAGCATTAATGTGAGTTGTGACAGATTGTTGGACGCAATTAAAATAGCTCCACAATATAAAAAAAATCTTGAAATTTGCTAATCTCGTACTCCCTCTGTCCCAATTTATTTGTTCGCTTTGAAAAACGTGTATTTTTTATAGATGTTAAAAAATGTACTTTTGTATAATATTTTTAATTTTTTTACACCAAATTAAAGTACTCAATGAGCACTTTAATTTGGTATAAAACAAATTAAAAAATAATATAGAGAAATATATTTTGTAGGGGTTTGAAATTGCACGTATTCCCATTGTGAGTAAACAATTTGGGACGGAGGGAATAGTTTGTTTGGCATAAATTTCAACAGTTGACCGAGAGAGACAGAGGTGAGAGAAAAAATCATCAAACTGCGAATTCAATCTGAAGTAGTCCAAATTGGTTAGTTTGGTGATTGAGGTTTTGTCTCGGTTTTTAGATAATGAGAAACCGATCTAAATGGTTTTGGTTTTCGGATTTATTCTCACGCTTTTTTTCATACGGGTCTGCAATTTAATTTCTTCAAATGTTTTTTAAATAAATTATCTCAACTTGAAGTAATTAAATTGGGGGTACTTCACTAAAACCAAGCTGGATTCTAATGATTTGGATCGGTTTGGTCCTATGCGTTTTGCAAATTGGTTTGGTTCTCAAAATCTCAAATCCATAAGAATTGGTTTGGTTCTTGATTTACTAAAAAACTGAACCAATTCAGTCCCTGCTCCTCCCGAGGTCAAGCAATAGATAAATGACTTTGATAACATGATTCACTATACTTGTTTAAAACCTGAACAATACATGTGAGCCATTCAAATGTTCAATTCCCTCTTCCTTGAACCTTTTTGTTCAGCTAAGCACTTACGACCTTCCAAGTTGCCGAACAAATGATTAGTTTCTATCTGTTTCAACATCTTCTTTTTTCTATTCAACAAAAAAACCTCTTCTTTTTTTTTTTTCCTTTCTTTTTTCCCCTCTTATGAAACACATCTTCTTTTCGATGCCTTTCAGAAACACCTTCTTTTCCATGGGAATAGTATCTTAATTAATTAAGTTTGTGGACCAACTAGTAGATATAGAAGAAAACAAACAAGAAGATGTTTAGTTCTCATTGGCTTATTTACCTGGATGCTGAATGAAAGAAGCATGGTAATGTGCACATAAATCAAAATGATTCTTGAGTCTGCCCTCTCTGATGCCTTTTGGCTTTGATTTGAGGGCATGATTCTTCAGCAAAAGCGACGGTATAGGGGGGTCACTGTTTCAGTGGTATTCTGTGAGCAGCACTGTTTCAGTGGTATTCTGTGAGCAGCCACTTTGTGCATTCATTGCCAAAGGTTAGGTCTGTCTCCAATCCATCTGTTTCAGTGTTATTCTGGGAGCAGCCACTTTGTGCATTTATTGTCAAAGGTTAGGTCTGTCTCCTATCCATCTCCCGCCCATACCCCCAATTATTGGGGACTTAATGGGTTTTGTTATTGTTGTTGTAGTCCCTAATGTATTACCGTTTCGCCAATTTGGTCCTCCATTTTGTAAATTAACCAATTTCGTCCTTAAAGTTTTAAATTTGTGTCCCATTAGTCCCTCCCACAGATGTCGTCCACTCCCTCCGTCAAAATGGAGGGTATCAGTGGTATTTAACATCCACACGTTTACACCCCGTTTACCTCGACTTCAAACCCGTTATCGAGAGAGAGAGAGAGAGAGAGAGAGAGAGAGAGAGAGAGAGAGAGATCACGTTGACAGAGGAATGGAGATCATCTTCCCTATTTCCTGAAAACCCTAAACAGTTATGTGGTTCATCGATTGTGATTGAGTATGGAGCATGAAGAATGGAATGACGATTGTAGATGTATGTATTTACCCTTCTTAGCAACTTTTTTCGAACTGCATGTTTCCATTTTTGTTCAACAGAGGTGATTGGATCCCATTCCCAGGTATATACATGTGAAACCATGTATATATGTAATAAAATAGGGGTCTGTGTGTGTGTTTATGTCCATAAGCAGAAATAAATTATGTACATCTGTGTGTCTGTGTGTTGTGCAGAGGGTTTGAATAGTAGTTGGAATAATAAAATAGGGGTGTGTGTGTGCGCGGAATAAATAAGCATATTTGTGTTTTTTTTTTTTTTGTGTGTGTGTGTGTGTGTGTGAAGTGGGGTTAAATAGGTATTGGAATCCCATGTGGGTTTCCATTGTTTGTCTTTTTGGGGAAAAAAGCACCTTGTTTGTTGTGTCCACTATATGGACCAAATTTTTTGCTTTTGAAGTCCATTTCGACAAACTAATCTGACTGGGTTTGGGCTTTTGGTGCAGGCCAATGCAGGGAGCCCCCTTATTTTGTAATTGAAGTGCACCATGGTGGTAGATTTGTGTGCAGGCCCACGAAGGTTTACACTGGAGGTAAAACTCAAACAGTCCATGGGATTGACCCTGATGTTATGTCTTTACTTGAGTTAGATGCTATGGCCCAGGTTCTAGGCTATGCTGATAAAGTGGCTTTTTATTATAAGTTGTTTGGGTTAAATTTGGATATTGGGCTTGTCCATATGACTAGTGATAAAATAGCCTATGAAATGTCAAAATTTCTAGACAAGAATAGGACTGTGGTAATGTATTTAGAGGAGGTTGGAGGAGTGAAGGTTGTTGATAGCCAACTAGGTAGTTCATCCATGAATGCAGCTTGTGATATGGGACATGATTTTGGGCTAGAAGATGTTGGACCTGATTTTAGGCTAGAAGATGTTGATTTGAATGTTCTAGATGGGTTTGGTGGTGTACATGGTACTGGTGGTGTAGATGGAGGAACAGAGCAAATGGTGGAAGAGATGGAAGGCACAATGAAGATGATACATCATCTGATCTTGATGTCTATTATAGTGATCACTCCTATGATGAAGAAGATGATGATAACTTATATGAAACCTATGTTGATGACTATCAAGAATTTGTTAGGGTGAATAATGAAGACCAAGGACAGGTAGATAGGGATGATTTAGACATTGTGCTAAGTGATGGTGATTCCAAATATGATTCAGAGAATAGCTATTACAGCTCAAGTGATGAAGAAAATAGTAATAGGAGGAAGCACCATTTCAAGAAGTTTAGGCCTGATACTGATATGGCAGATCCCCAATTTAGGGTTGGAATGTTGTTTAGTAGCCCTTAAGAGTTTAAAGCAGCTGTCAAGGAGTATGCAATTAAGCAACAAAGGAATGTCAAACTAGTTAAGAATGAAAAGCAGTTGCAGAAGATGGGACTTAACTGGGATACCCTGCCCCCATGCTATTGCAGCCATCCACGAAAGACATAAAAGGCCAGAGGATTTCATCCATTCTTCGTACTCCAAGTCCAGTTATTTGAGGGCATACCAACCATTGATTAACCTTATTAATGGCTACAATATGTGGCCTAAGACAGGTTTCACTCCAGTGCTGCCTCTTGATGAAAGAAGGAAACTTGGAAGGCCAAAAAAGAAGAGAATCCTAGGCCCAGAGGAATACTTGAATCCAAAAGACCCTGCCAAATTGAGAAAAATAGGACAAAACTCAGTGTTTTGTAGAAGGTGTGGGGCGCATAGCCACAACAGGAGAACCTATACCCCACCATTTCCTGAGGGTGCTGAAGATGTAAGAGAGGGAGCAAGGGGAGTTCAGACTCAGTCTAGGGGCAAAGTAACAAGGGGAGTTCAGAGTCAGTCTAAGGGCAGAGTAACAAGGGGAGTTCAGAGTCAGTCTAGGGGTAGAGCAACAAGAGGTGGACTTCAGACAAGGGGAACAGGACTTCCAATGGGTAGTCAGGTTGAAGAATCATCTGCAAGGGGTAGAGGACTTCTAATAGGCACAATGAGTAAATCAAGGAGTAAGGGGAGGACCACCAGTATGAGGGTCAGAGGTGGAAGAGTAGGAATCCAGTCACAAACTAACTTAGGTGATGTAGATATGCAGCCACAGGCTCAAGAACAATATGGTGTAAGGGTTAAAAGAAGTGGTGTAAGGGTCAGAAGAAGTAGTGCAAGGGTCAGGGATGGAATGCAGCCAAGGGCCAGAGGAAGTAGTGTCAAAATCAGGGGTGGGGGAATAGGCAGTCAGGTATTACACTTTTTTTATTATGTTATTGTAATTACTATTACCATTTTTTCAATCCATGGTGATTACTAAATAAAGGTCAAACCTTGCAGGTGTTTCTCCCATCTAAATACGACCAAGCAACACAGGGATCACAAGTTTCAACTGTGACAACTGTACCAAATCAAAAAGCTGGAATTAGGTATGCCAACACAAAAAAGTTGGATGGAGGGCAGTAGGTATTACGTAGTTTATGTACTATGGGTTTACTTTTGATGGACATTTGAAGGCACTTCAAGGATTACTCATGTTTTAGTTTGTCCAAAATTGTTAGTTTGTTGTTTTGAACTATGGAAGGCCTAAGTTAGGTTGTTGTTTTGAACTATGGAAGGCCTAAGTTAGGTTGTTGTCTTGGACTCATGTTTACTATTCCCATGTGATGCTATGGTTCTGTGTTAGGCATGTGATGTTTGAATTGGTTTATTGGAATGCTATGGTTTTGTGCTATGTTTTCTGCTTTATGTTCATGCAATACTGAATCGGACGAAATGGGGCCATGTAAGGATTACTTAATAACAATAAGTTACATTGTTTTTCCCTTACATCCATCCATCAAACATCAAAACACTTTGGTTCAACAAAATTGGCCACCTTCACACCTTGCATTAACATGGCACACACAACAAAAGAAAAGCCACCCATCATAACTTTGCAACCCCAGTTACTACCCCTTTCATTAGTACGCCAAAAGACAGAGCACCAAACGGAAAAACAAACACCACAACAAAGCAAGTGCAACCACCAGCCTATTGTTCTTCTTCTTTAGCATTTTCTTCTCAGCTTCATGCCTCCCTATTGATCGCAGCAATCCAAGTATCACAACTTTTGATCTTGCACACATTGGGGGATCAACCCACACAAAATAGCCACAAGCACCTTCACGCTGAAATTGTAAACATTCAGAGATGTAATGGCATTTAGTAAAATAGATAGAAATAACAAAATGGAGTATTGTTCAGTGTGTGTGTCTTTACCCCATATTGTTCACATCCAATGAACCTCCTGCCTGGGTTTGAATCAGTCCACGATGTGGTGATTTTCCCCACCTTTCTGCAGTAGCAAATCTGATCCATCTTGATGCTCTCCGCGTTTTTTGTGCTGTGATTTTTGTTACTTTGTGCTTGTGCTCTGTTTTGGTAAAAATGGAAGTGGGTTTTATAACCTGGTTGGGGGAAGAGAGAGAGAGGGAGAGGGAGATGGATTTTGGCGGGATTTTTCCTTCCATAATGGATGGCATCTATGAATACGTCCATTTTGACAGAGGGAGTGGACGACGTCTGTGGGAAGGACTAACGAGACACAAATTTAAAACTTTAAGGACGAAATTGGTTAACTTAAAAAATGGAGGACCAAATTGGCGAAACGGTAATACATTACGGACTAAAAAGGTAAATAAGCCGTTCTCATTTCATCCCAATCTTACCAGCGTAGCAACCTCCTTAGACTTGATCATAGGGGCTCATGACCCGCTATGGAATATCGGCCGGTTCCAACCATAGTTATTATTCGGAAGGACGGGCCATCACAAAAACACCACCTAGCTAGGTACAAGATGCTTTGTGGCACCAATTCCACAAAAACATGCACTAGACTCGAATTGAGTCATGTCTGAGGAGTGGGATACGCTTTTCCTAACGTAGAGGAATTCTCGAGAGAATAGTTAGCATACTATTCCAAACAATGATAGGTACGCAAATCCACGACTGTTGTTGAATCCACAAGAGAAAGAGAGAAAATCTCAAAATTATATTGATTGAATGAGGTTATTCTGGCCAAAGGGGTGCCCACCTATTTATACTAGTATTAAGCCTAGCTAATAAGGTCATGTTTGACTACCAAGAATATAACTTGGAGTAGGGACCAAGCAAAACAAAATAAAGAAATAACAATAAGGAAATAAAACTCTATAAAACTAGAATTGTGCTAAAAAGGCAGCACTAATTTAGATCTCCTGTTACTAATTGCAAATAAAAATTATCACCAAAATAATATTTTCATAAATGATAGGGTTGTATATCTTGCCCTACAACATACTCATCTTCTTCAAAAGAACTCGACCTCGAGTTCTCGCTAGGAATCTATCATCTTCCACGCCAAACAAATACTATAGATACTTGAAATACTTCAATCGCTTGATTTCTTTAAAAAAATGCTTCACAACAAAAATTACTTGCAATGATATTTTCTCTTCATGCTTGAATTGTCTCATAAAAACCAGTAGATGAATATTGGGAATCCAATCATATCGCTGCACTCCAAGAAAATCAATAACGTCAACTTGACTATGCGGGTTCTTTTGATTTTGTACCAGCCTGGCATTGGTTGACACATCAATGATCGACGACCTATTTAGAAAGGCTGGTTTAACAATGTAGCCATCACATCTTTTGAAAAGTTGTGGTTGGTCCACAACAATTTGATCACCAATATTAATATCAATTTTTAGTTACCACCGGCCTCCATATCGATTTACTTATAATTTAACTTCAATCACAATGTTCCCTTTGCCGCTACTACTGACATCAACTTTATGTTTACCATCACTTGAATTACCTCTTCTTTAATAGCGTCTTCAAAATCTGTGGCAATGGTACTGATTGTTTTTTTTTTTTTTGGGCCTATATTTTTCTTCCAATAGTTTCCCATAATTCCATGGCAAAAATCTTTCCATCATAAGTCTTTTCATTCTTGGCCATGCAATGATACGACACTTACGTAGTTTATCTCTTAAAGATTGCAAATCTAACCACCATTTAAGCGCGGAATCCAAAAATTTAAGAAACACGTGCAACAACTCTCCTTCATTTGGAATCTCCATATACTCGAAAAAATCTTCAATGTTCAGTATCCAATATAGAACATCCTCAAAATATTCATAATACCTGAAATCAGCACGATTAGTTAGGCGTCTCCCAATTGCAATTTGATTACCGAGCTAGCGTTGGGTAAATCCTACCGCGCTTTTCTCTTCAACACTTTTTGGTCCTTGGTTTAGGCAAAGAGTCAGCAATTGCGGCGTATAATAATCGGAACTTTCGTAAATAAAAATTTTGATTTATTAATTCGAGTATTTAATTTTGATATTACAAATTTCAATAATTTATTATTTATTTTAAATAACTCAAATAAAAATTTGCTTATTTCTTTTTATTTATTTTCCGCGCCGTAAATCAAAGTGTACACACCAGGTACTACACTATTTCGCGTCCAGAAGCCGAAGTTTTCTCTGAGACTTAGTCACTAAGCTAACACCACCTCATTTATTGCCAAAATTAGAAGCTAGTCCATTTTTAGAAACCTATTTAGACATGTATCTAATTTTGACTTTTGACTTTCCAAATTTGACTTGAAGTACACTTTTACTTCTCCTATTTTGGATTTTAGTGTGATAATGAGAGGGAGAGGAGGGGGTCGGTTGGGAGGTAGAAAAGAGGAGAGAAATTACTTTCCTCGACGTGTAATTTTACGGGCGTGTTTCTGTACGCACGTTCCCGCTCATTTCGGCGTCGTTTTTCTTCTAAATTCCTAAGCGTTATACTTTTTGGATTCTCCTAGTTATTAGGAAGACTACCTAAGGATTTCCGAACACACATATTTATGTCCTTTAAGTTGGTAGCTCTTTTATTTTTTTATAGTACACTAGTTTGTATTTTTAGTGCACAAAACAAACATTACGGGGTATTTTTCGTCCCATAAATGGTAAACTTATCCCCCAATAAATGGGAGACACTTTTTATCCTAATAGTACTAGCCACACAAGACTATATATAGTTGACTTATAGATTTTCTTTTACTAAAATTTATGTATAAGTAGGGCAGGACAAAAAAAAAGAACTGAACTGGAGAACCGGTTTATTTTTTCAGTTTTTTTACTTAGCTAGTTCTGTTCGGTTTTGGAGACTTTAAGATTTTAGGAACCAGTTCGGTTTAATTTTATATATTCTACATAAATTATTTATAAAATTATTCCTCATACTAAAAAAAGAGAAGGAAGTGGGGATCAAACCCTTGCCCTCAGGAACGGAGTTCACTCCACTTACCACTAGGGTGACTAGTTACTTGTGTTTCACATCAACAATCATAATATTTATTATTACTTTTAAGTTATTACTTATATATGTATCATATTTATACACAACATTCTAGAACATTATTATTTCATTCAAACCCTAAATCATCTTCCTCTCGCCTCTCTCTCTCTAGTAACGGCTACGTCTCTCCCTCTCTCTCTCTCTCTCTCTAAAAACAAAGAAGAAGAAAAAGAATCGAGGCGACGATGTTAGTGATGGACAACGACGGATCGTCGATAGTGATGGACGAAGACGACAGAATGTATGTATGTACTGGAAATCTGTTTGTAAATTTGTATGTATGTATTGATCCGACGATGGAAATCTCTCTCGATTTGTATGTATTTGTGATGGACGACGACGACAGAATGTATGTATGTACTAGAAATCTGTTTGTAAATTTGTATGTATGTATTGATCCGATGATGGAAATCTCTCTCGATTTGTATGTATTTGTGATGGACGACGACGACAGAATGTATGTATGTACTAGAAATCTGTTTGTAAATTTGTATGTATGTATTGATCTGACAATGGAAATCTCTCTCGATTTGTATGTATTTGTGATGGACGACGACGACAGAATGTATGTATGTACTGGAAATCTGTTTGTAAATTTTTATGAATGTATTGATCCGACGATGGAAATCTCTCTCGATTTGTATGTATTTCTGATGGACGACGACAACAGAATGTATGTATGTACTGGAAATCTGATTGTAAATTTGTATATATGTATTAATCCGATGATGGAAATCTCTCTCTATTTGTATTTATTTGTGGTGTTATATATTTATATATATATATATATATATATATATATATGAATGTATGTATGTATGTACCGGGAAGGATTTGATTCGAGCAGTTTTTCACAAAACTGTGTAGCCCTAAAAAGCACCTTTTAAATACATTGGAACAGTTCGGATCATTGAAATTTGTATAGGAATCAATGAGGTCCGGATTTTTCTTAAATCCGAGAGTTTGGACCAAAAGTGTGGTGTGTATATATATATATATACACACACACACACACCAGTGATCCAGTCAAAGATCTCGAATTGAAGATTTTTGGGTGTTTTGAAGGTTTTAAAAGATGTTTTGGCATGATCCGAGCCGTCCAATATGTTCAAAAGGTGTTTTCCACGGTTTAAGCGAGAAATCTACAAAAAAAAAATACCGGGAAGGGCTTGATCCAAGCAATTTTTCGCAAAAATTTTATATTTACAATTTTATGAAAAAGTATTTGGATCAAGCCCTTCCCAGTATTTTTTTTGATGATTTCTTGCGTGGACCATTGAAAACATCTTTTGAACACATTGGACAGTTCAGATTATGAAAATTTGATCCGAAACTATGAGTTCCGAACTTAGGGATCCCGGACTAGGTCAGGATTAGATATATACATATATAAAGGCAAAGCTTCTTAAAAGAGATCCGGACTTCCAGACCTCCATGATTCGAGCATTTTTTAGACAATCCAAACCGTCAAATGTGTTCGAAAGATGTTTTCAAGAGTCCATGTGAAAAATCTTCAAAAAAAATACTAGGAAGGGCTTATTCCAAGCAGTTTTTCGCAAAAAAACTGTAAATATTTGAACACTTTGGACAATTTGGATTTGGCAAAAAAAAATTCAAATAAAAAAAACACCCTAAAACCTCTAATCCGGGAATCCCGGACTAGAAGGTCAGGGTATATATATCTACGTTTGATCTGTTGTGTGTGTGTGTATATATATATATATAATTCTGTCTCAAAATTTGCATTTGATTTGTTGTTGTTTGATCTATTATTTTCTCTCATTCTCCCCCCTGAACCGAACTAACTACCGAACCAGGACGAACCGAACCTATCTCTAAAAAGTCAGTTTCGGTTCTATGGTTCCTCTGAACTGGTTTTGCTCAGTTCACTCAAAAACCCCTCCGAATCAGACGGAACTGAACCGGTTACACCCCTATGTATAAGTGTGCATATATATGTATGTATAATTATGACACCCGTTGACTAATTTTGTGTGTATACCTACTACCCAAAACTACTCACAAGAAGTTGTCTACACACAAACCCAATGAACCTAGACGCTTTTAGTCTTTTCTAACAAATCTAGAACCCATTGTTTAGGACAAAACCTAGTGAGGGTTGACTAATCCTAAAACTAGTCTTTAAAGGCTACATTTTACTTTTACAAAAAGTATTTTGGAACCACCGGGGCTTTATGTTTTCCTATAAATAACACCCCAGTCCTTGTTCATTCTCACACCAAAATCTCTCCAAACCTCTCATCCTTTGAAGTTCTTGTGTTCTTGAGTGAGTTCTTGAGTGTTCTTCCTATATTTAGCCTACAACCACCACACTCCACCACCTTCGACCACCCTTTGATCTTAGAAAAGTAGAAAAGTTAGTTAGAGGGCATTCGAGCGGAGGTCGACAAGTCGTTACGCCACCGGAATCCAACTAACTTATCGGCTTCCAACTAAACATCAGAATTAAGGTAGATACTTTATCTTAACCCTAGATCAGTATTTTCTAGGTCATTTTAAATATGTCATTATTATGCTTAAATGTGCTTAAGTATGATTAGACGAGATTATGTTTGATAATTAGCGATAAAAAGAACTCTTTTAAAATGCACGTAGTTATTATAATGCATGATTTGAAATTGACTTATCAAAATATGCAGTTATAATGCCCGAATGAAAATCTACCATTCGAAATTACTCTGTTATAATGCCCGACTGATTTTTGGAAAGTAGCTGACTAAACTTTTTCTTAAAACAACTTCAAAATGTTTTGACCGTATTTGGACTGTGAGATAACACAATGCTAACACCCTTGAGGGTTTGTAAAAAAGGCCAAGCTTCTCACTGTCTAAGAAAAGAATGGTGACAGTAACTGGATTCATCCGACCATCCGGCCTGAGACACTTCTGATTATCTCATTGGTCTAAAGAAATTCACCAAGGATATTTTTCTTAAAGCGACACCGTTTTCGAGAAACGATTTGAAAAAGAATATTTTTACGAGATTCACGGCATGTGCACGTTTCACGAGACAATACGACACAACACGTTTTTTGAGAAAATGAACGATTGATTTCACAACAAGAAATAGTGATAAGAATGAAAATGATGACGTAATGAATGATTGCTACGGTAGTGTTATTTGAGTCCCACCCCAGTTCCCTGGGGAGAACTTGGTGGTAAAACTTAGCAGTACAATACGGTAGTGCTGTATGAGTCCCACCCCAAATTCCGCAGAAAGAATTTGGTGATCAAAACTTATTAGTACAACATGTAGTGAACAAACCTTATAAACAGACTGGTTGAGTTCAGTGATATAAGCCAACCGGGATTTCGAGCGAAAAGGTTAGTGACCGTTAGAAAGGGGTCGTAGAAACGGCCAATAACTTTCGAGTGATGTGAGATGGATGGAATTTGAAAAAAAATGTTGTTATAAGAAATTAATAAATATTGACACTGCACTCTGATTCTGAAAATGATATGAGACACTGATTTCATTAAGTTGCACTCTGATTTGATTTGACACTGATATTTGACTACGCATGAACTTACTGTTTCTACAAATGATTTTCAACTGTTTACTTGCCACCTACTATATTGTTCTAGAATTGCTAGTTTAAGGTTGGGTAGAACTATCTATTGAGGGTCCCCGTCCACGATGTTGCACTTGTGTGACCCTGGCATAATACCACGATGTTGCTTTGTGACTCTGACGCATTAGGCTAGACTATAGAGATGAACAAAAGGATTACTATGACTGGAAGGCCTATGGAGCAGAGCAGGATACCGCCAGGATGAACGGCCGTGTAATGGAGCAGAGAATTCCTAGTTAACCGTAGAGAATAAATGTAACAGCAAGGTAATTTATGTAATTTTTTTTGGAATATTGTTGTAAGCCCTATTTATTATTTATGTAATATTTATTAACAAACCCAAATTTTGGGGGCGTTACACGGCGCTTGTGTTCTTTCACCATCGTCCTAAGATCTGCATCTCCATGATCAACATCATTGGGTGTGTCATCTATTTTGCTTGGTGCCATTGAACTAGGAAAAACCCATTTTGATAACACTTGATACAGCGGAATTTTTTAGAGATCAATAGTTAGCATATTATACCAAACAAAGCTAGGTATTTGAATCTAAGAGTGTTCTTGAATCCACAAGAAAAAAAAAGGAGAAAATTTCATAATTATGTTGATTGAATAAAAGTTATTTTTCCCAAATGGTTGCCCACCTATTTATAGTAGTATTACGCCTAGATAATAAGGTAATGCTTGGGTATATACCAAGAATATAATTTGGAGTAGGGACCAAGCAAAACAAAATAAGAAAATTAAAATAAGAAAATAAAACTCTAGAAAACTAGAATCAGGCAACACTAAATAAGATCTTCTAATTATACTAATCGTAAATAAAAATTGTTACCAAAGTAATGTTTACATAAATGATAGGGGTGCATATCTTGTCCTACATTACCATCTAGGCTACAACTTCGTTGGTTACCATGGTGAATTCGAAACAAGAATTCTGATAAAACCCAATTCTGAAACCTTTTAACCCTTGGTGTACCCATATCATTTTCCTTTTACATGTAATATGATTTTTCTCATGATATTACTTGGACTACACTTGTGTATGTACCCAAAGAAGATAAAAATTCATTTAAAATTACGAGTCTGTAAACCAAGCGAGTAAGTTTTACGCCGAAGTAGATGTCTTTGTTTTACATATTGCACGGAAAAGTTATTTTATTTTATTTTCATGTTTTATGTCAATGAATTAAAATCTCAGAGCCAGCCTCGGAACAATTGATTTTGATATATTCAGCCTTGCTTGTTCAGTTAGGAGAGAAAACAAGCTGACCTGAGTTTTGTGGTGTTTGAGCTTGGCTCATTGCCTAAATGAGCCAAAAACTTGAGTTTGAACTTAGGTCATCCATAACGAGCCGAGCCTAAGTTATTTACTTAACGAGTCTCTTTAAACAAACCGAGTTCAGCATTTCAGTGTTAAGCTCCACTCATTTACCAAACAAACCTAGAACTCAAACTCGAGCTCAGTTCATTTAAACAAGCCCAGTCACGAATTGATCACGCACAGCTTTGTTTGTTTGCAGCCTTATGTTCAGTGTTATTTACTTGTTTCTGACCATTTAGTAGGTATATGAGAATGTATACATTTCCTTCATACTTTCTATTTTGGGCCCTGCTAATGAATATGGCCCGAGGTCTTATAAAATTCTTTCCCGTCTTTTTCTCTCTCTTCCAATAATGGTTCAGATCACGCACAAATAACATCTCCCATGGCCCAACCAATGAATTGGCCCATCAAGTTGTATGGGTCAGGCTCTGCTCTGCGTGTACACAGCAAAGCCCAGGATCCCTGTGGCTTGAAATAACCTTCCCAAGCTTTAGGGAGGAGGGAAGCCATGTTTGGAGGTGGATCTGGGGGCCTTGTAGTGAGTGAGCTCATTACATGCATATAGTAAGCTCTCTCGGCCGTCTAATTCGAGATTAATGGTCCGGATTGTCTTACACTTTAAAAAGTACTTTTATATTTACTTTAACTCCAATTTATCCGGATCGCTGATCTCGGATTGGACGACCGAGAGAGTTCACTACACATAAGTAGTGAGCTCACTCACTACAGGGCCCCCAATTCCGTGTGGAGGTAGGGCTGTAAATGCACCAAGTTGTTCGTAAAGTGTTCGAGGCTTAACTTGATAAAGGCTTGTTTGAGTTTGATTCAGATACTAAACGAGCCGAACCTCAGCCTCAATTTTACGTTTGTTTAATAAATTATCTGAACTTGAATTTGATAGTATTTTACTTGCTAGGCTCGCAAATCTGATAAATTATCACTTGAACTTGTACATTTATGTAATGAAAATTGTATAACTTGTACTTGCATAAATTTTTAAAGGTACTACAAACTTAAATTTCAATATGGTTTTATAATATATTGTATAAATGTATGAAATTATTAATGTACAAAATAAATTTTTTTTTGAAGCTCTATACTTGTATTAGAGTATAAATATATAATATATGTATATCTCATAAGAATTTTTTTTTTCTCCCTTCTTTCTCTCTAAACCAAACATAAACCGGTACTGTGTTCACTTCACATTTCCTAAAAATTTTCCAATAAGATTCTTTCTCCATCTCTCATTTCTCCAATCATTAATCACATTTCTCTCTGTACTCATACCCCTCTCTCCAATTATTATTCTCATTTCTCTCTCTGTCTCTCTCTCTCTCTAATTATTACTTTTTCCAAAAACTCATCCAAACACTATCTGAAAAATATTTCTCAAAAAATTCTTCTCAAAACTCTCAACCAAACAAAGAATTTTTCTTTCTTTTCTTTTTCAAAAGTTCTAACCAAACCTTTAAGTCCCAGCCTAAACTTTTCTCTCGGCATTTTTATTTTTTATTAAAATTGCCATAGTTTTTTGAAATATTATTTCATCTTTAAGGTAAATTGAAACATAATTATAAATTATGAGAAAATGCCAAGAGAAGTTAAGATGAAAAAGTTCTAAAACTATTTCCAAAGCAATGATGGAGCTAGGGGGGCTAGTAGGGCATTCTCCCCAAGTCTTTAAAAATTCGTACTATTACATTGAAAAAAAATATATTATCAAATTATATAGTCCCGTCCCGCCTCCAATTTTTTGTTAAAAAAAAAAAAAGAATAGCAGCAACTTTAATATTTATCAATCTATGAAACAATTTTGTCCTAAAATTGATTTTAATGAGGTTTAATTACAATTATTTTAAACAAAACAACGTCCAAAATTTATAACCCAACTCACTTCAAGGACTCAAGGCCCGTTCAATTTGAAAAACTAAGGCTCACTGAAATTTCAGAAGCCCCAAACTCTTGAACGTGGTCAATGGGCATCAAAATGAAGGAAAAAGAAAAGAGCAAAAGAAATTGGGGACTCCCAAAATAGTTGATTCTCAATTGCAAGAATTGAACATTCGGTATAAGGAAGATACAATGGAGTTGTTAATTCTCAGCACATCTCTAGATCATCGCGATGGCTTCAAATCATTCAACATTGAAAATACTTACAAGCTTGCAGGGAAGCATTATCCAATAGATTTCTCTGAGTATGAAAAGTATCACTTGAGATATCAATTGCAAAATTATAAGCTTGATGTGTTTAAGCATCCTGAGTTTCAAAATTTGTCAACGATTTCAAAGTTGAGTGAAGTGTTGACGAAGACAAGAAAGTACACAATATATCATCTTTTCGATATGTTGACTCGACTTATATCAACTTCACATGTTTCAAGGGCTACAACCGAATATGTATTTTCTGCTATGAAATGTGTGAAGACAAGACTTCACAACAAGATGCAGGATGATTACTAAGCAAATTTCTTGATCACTTATATTGAGAAATAAATTTCTCAAAGGTTGGACAAAGACTCTATCGTTGATGCTTTAAATAAAAAGAAAGAGTGTCAAGCATAGTTCAAGATGCCTGATTTCAGTAGACACTAGATAGGATTAGATAAAGGGAAATGGCTGCAATACACACCTCCTATTTGAGTTTGTATCATATGCACCCCTATAAAAGTTACGAATTGATTAACAAAAGTTACGAAATTTTAATAAAAGTTACGAATTCTTTGTACAAAAGTTACGAGACGTACCAAATGTTATGAATTATAGAAAATGTTACAAATCATACTTCTGAAAAAGTTACGAAACGCTAAAAAATGTTACGATTGCCAATGAAGTGGCACAATATGGACCACACAATGGGTGCATATTGTACACACCTTTAAGGGGTGTGTATTGTAGAATTTTCCTAGATAAAGTGATAAAAAAAAATGATAGGATTAGATAAACGTTAATACCTTTTGCAATCTAAGTAGATATTAGAAACATGTTTAGTTTCATATGTATTAGTGTTATTTTGTATATATATATATATATATATATATATATACACACACACACACACACACACAATAAACTTCCAGTCCAAACTCTCGCAACTTGTTAACGTTTGGACCTCCACTTTTCGGATCAAATTTTGACGATCTGAACCGTTAGATGTGTTTAAAACGTGATTTTAAGGTCCAGTATGTGCATTTTTATGAAAAACTGCTTCAATCAAGCCCTTCTGGGTATTTCTTTTGCCAAATCCTCGCGTGAGACCCTAAAAACATGTTTTTAACACATCTAACGGTTCGGATCATCTAAATTTGGTCCGGAAAGTGAGGTCCAGACGGTAGGTCTGGATTTAGTGGTTTGGATAGGAAACTCACTCTCTCTCTCTCTCTCTCTCTCTCTCTATATATATATATATATATATATATTCTTTTTTGAGTTACTAAAAATTCATATCGTTGTCTTAATTTTAATTTTTATTGTGCATATCTATTCCCCCTACGCCAAAATCCTAGCTCCGTCCCTATTTTGAAGTACCCAAAAAAAAAAAAGTTCAAAACAGTTGGTATTTTAGTGTCTTTTTAATGTCTTCTAATATGCATTTCTTCAACTGGGGCCCATAATTTTGCATTTTTCTGATTCTTCTAGTCGAGAAGGATTAGTTACAAAACAAAATGACGAAAAAACTTAATAAAAGAGCTCTAAAATTCACTTAATACCCGCGCGTTGTCTTTGTGAATAATTAATTTGTTTCAGAATATTCATCCAATATACCATGCAAGTGTCTGGGACTCTGGTGCACCAGGAGTTTTGGACTATATCTTGTGTAGTTTGTTGGATGGATATCATGACTTGTACTCGTGATCCGACAAGGGGTGCACCATTTCAGAGCTCAAGCTTTGGTATATCTATGTGTAGTTGTTACATGCATGAGGCATGTGTCGGATACCTGAGGATTGTTATGCTAAGTCCGAATAGTTGTATCTTTAGTTTTTTTTTATTTTTTATTACTGGACGTTCAGGCAATCTTCTGCATACCTAGACTTAGTCTGAAGTCCGAGGTCCTGGAGGTAACGACCGGACATAACCCTCAGTGGCCCCAAGAGTTCGCTAGAAAGGGTGAGACCTCAGGTGGGAGCAAAACCCGTAAGTCCAATTGCCAACCCCTTTGGGGTTGTATCTTTAGTTTTGTTGGACATTTAATTTCAAAATAACCAAAAAAATATTCATCATTTTTTAACATTAAAAGATCTTGAATGGATCTTAAAATTGGTGTGAAATTTTTCATTGATGTGTTCATAACAGATAAGATGACAACAACAAAGAACATAGTACCCATGTAAAGTATTCAAATAAAATCATTATCATGTTGGCTGAAATTAAAAATAAAAAAACGTTTGTGTTACACTATTACTTTACAACAAACCTACACAGTATTGACTTTGTCAATCGCACAGAGCTCTCGGTTGATGCATCGCGGAGTGAAATCCGATCGCAATTGGATTGTTTGACAGGAACTTGTCTCCATCGTGCAGCTATCATCCTCTTCCATGGAGGGCATAGACGGCCATACGAAGGCCGGTTTGAATGGCGGCACGTAAGGCACAGAAACTAAACCTGAAAGTATTTGAACAATTGCTTGAGTTTTTGGCCTTTCGCCTGCTATCGGATGACAACAAGCCAAAGCCAAAATTAGCACTTTCTGAGCTTCCTCAACGACATACTCATCTGCAAGCCGCTTTTCTACTGCGTCTAATATCCGGCCTTCTCGGTATAAGAACCAAACCCAGTCAACCGAGCAGTAGAAGTCATCAATGCTTATTCGAGGTCGCAAGCCACAAACTATTTCCAACAAGACTATACCAAATGAATAGACGTCGGACTGTTGAGTGGCCTTGCCTGTGTGGAAGTATTCAGGCGCAATGTAACCCAATGTGCCAGCCACACCCCCGGCCTCTGTGTATGAAGTCCTTTCCGTGTCTAGGGTGCGAGCAAGGCCGAAATCCCCTAATCGGGCGTTGAAGTCAGAGTCCAGCATGATGTTGCTAGCCTTGAGGTCCCGGTGGACCACCCTTTGCTCATACTCGTTGTGGAGATAGTGCAGGGCCGAGGCCACCCCGAGAACGATCTTGTAACGCAAATCCCAACTTAGTGGCTTCTTTTCCAATGCTTTGGTGAATAGGTGCGTGTCAAGGCTTCTGTTAGGCATGTAGGCATATACAAGTAACAGCTTCCCTTTGTTGTGACACCATCCTGTCACGTAAAAAGAAAGGGAACTCCTCAATTTGGTTCAAGTAAAATATTTTTTGTCTACCAAGTATCCTCTCCCAGCGAAAAAATGATGGTGTTAATTTTTGGAATACTCCTCAATTAGGTTCATGAAAGTAATATGCACTTAGAGATTATATTTATTAAAAGCTAAGATAATTTCTTACCAGCGATTTGATCAACAGGAATGAATTTAGCAAATGAGGAACAATTTTTGCTAAAATCAAAGATTTTTGTGAGAGATAAAATCCAAGATATTAGTAAATGGTTGTCATTTGCTAAAATCAACTGTTGATTTAGTAGATATCGATTTTATTTGATTTTATCAAATGAGAAACTCATCACCCTTAGATGCCTTTAGATGGTAAATTTTGGTCCTGGAAGCAAAATTATTGAGGAAATTAGAATTGTGTTGCTGATTTCATAATTTTTTAGATGAACTTTTAACAATCAATCTAGTGATATGGGAAAAAAACAATTTAAAAAAAAAAGGTCCACAAAAGGTTTTTTTGCAACAAAAAAAAAGAAGCTTTTGGAACCGAATTACTGCTACCCACAGACCTTATCTCCTCTACAAAAAATTATGTGTCTTGGGATCGACTATTAAATCAATATTTCAATGAAAACTACCGTTCGACTCGATGCCATAAATCATTCCTACTTTATAAAGGGAAGACTGGAAGCAAGTGGAAGAAGAGAAACCTGTAAACTTGTAAAAATAGATTTACCAAGCAGTTGGACAAGATGTTTGTGACGAAGACGATTGATGATGGTGAGCTCTGCCAAGAAGTCATCCTGACCCTTTATAGTATTCCTAGAAAACCACTTGATGGCCACCTCAAGATTTTCATTTACCAGGTAGCCTCGATACACTACACCAAAACCACCCTGGCCCAACTTTTTCTTCTCGTCAAAGTTGTTGGTTGCCTTCTTCAAATCCTCGAATTGGAACTCCCTCGGGGTTTCTGGCAATCTCTTCAAGGTCCCTAGTAAGCCGTTGGAATTAGACTGTGCCATTGATCGCTTCTTGCGTAGGTAATAACAGACCATCACTGTTGCCCCGATCATAAGCAGTGGAAACCCGACCCCAACTATAAGGAGAGTCTTTTCCCACGAAGGATGTTTGTCCTTGGGAGCAGGGGCCTGTTTGTCTTTGGGAGAGGGAGCCAAAGCTAGAGCTGGTGCATCGTCCGGGTAGGATTCCACCGTCAAGCTCCACCCAACGATAGTATTGGACTGCATACTATTTCGCGTCGATGCAGAGAAACCAAAGTATGAGTACTGATCCAAAACCTCTCTTAAATCAAGATTCCATTTCAAGGCTGGTGTAAGTGGCCTAGCGGTGATTTGAATAGGTGTTAGCTGCTGCTGTAGTACATTTTTAATGTACACCTCAATGACCTTGTTGATCCCATCATATTGGACCCAGGCATTGTATAAGGGATCACTATAATTACCCTCTTGATCGAGTTCAACGTGGAACGGGGTTAAAGAGGCAGTATTGTTAGATATGATGCTGTTTATGTTAAGTCCCACGTGGTTAGCATCCGGATCAAAATCCTCTTTGAAGTTGTCGAACTCGATGGCAACCAATTGGTTTTCGGGGGAGCCATCGCTGCTGGAGTTGGTGAGGCCCAGATATTGACCGAAACTGTTTGACGGAATTTCCTTGTCTGGGGCTAGGACGAAGGCCAGCCCTTCGCCATGTTGGGAAATCGGGCCCAAAGTGAAGAGGAAGGAGGAGTTGAACGAGGCGACCCTGTCTGAGGTTTTGTTGTAACCTTGTTCCCATAACTTGAATCTTTGTTTCAACATCACTCGTCCGGACAGATTCCATGTGGGTTTTCGGTCCCCATCAAACGGGGTCAATTGGACCACCCCATTGGAGAAGTTGGCTGAGTTCTGTAATTGGAATTGATCTTGAATTCCGGAATCGAATCCGTTGTACGTAGCTGAGAAAGTCGTGAGGTTCTGGGCGGCGACCGCCGCAAGACAGAGAAGCATGGCCGTAATGATGCGGGGCTTCACCGCCAATCCCATCATGTGTCACAATGGCCGAGAAAGTAAAAGGATCGAAATGGAGATCACGGGGATTTTGGTAAATGAGAGAGACAGACACAAAAGATCTTGGAATTGGTAAAAGCAGTCTTTTCTATTCCTAGGTACAGGTCACACCTGATGAGATGGAAATCACGCGGATTTGTTTGTTTTGGTTTTTTTGGGAGATTTTTTGGGTAACGATGGGAGAGAAATATAAAGAGAAGTGACAATAATAAGGCCGGGTTTCGGTAAATTGAGAAAATTGATTTTTTTTTGTTTTTTTTAATTATAAAAAAATTGCCTTTGTTAGTCTTCGATCGATTTTTTATAGTTTCTTGGCTTGTCTCGATTAAAGGAATCTAGAAAGTACTCCCTCCATTCCGAAATAAAAGTCCCGCTATGGGATTCCAACTTTTTAAGGGGGTGTTCCACTAAGATAGTTTTTTGAAAAAAATAATTTTTCACGATTTTTTATGTGATGTATTGTGAGAGAATGACCTGTCTTAGTTTTTGAAAAAAAAAATTTTGTTAGTGGAACACCCCCTAAGTGACCTTAATTATTGCACTAAAAAAATTACTACTTTCCAATTTTACCCCTCACATTTTTTAGAATAACTTCTTTGGAGTACCAAATTAAATTTGGAGCACTTCTTCCTAAAAATTTGAAATAATCCCGCAAGTTTTGGTGGCCCTCTATATTGGAGGTAAAATTGGGCATTTATTTTGGAACATCCAAAAATGGAAAGATAGACACTTAATTTGGAACGGAGGGAGTATAAAATTATTAGCCAAATTTAAAATTTTGTGAATAAAGATGAATGTGATATCCAAAAAACCGGTCATTTGGATTTTTTTTGTCTTTATTCACAAAACTTTAAGTTTGGTTAATAATTTTATACTTTTTAGATTCATTTCATCGAGACAAGCCAAGAAACCACAAAAAATCGAAAACTAACAAATGCAAAAACGAAATTTGAATAAGGAAAAAACCAGTTTTTTCAATTTACCTGTGCTATGAGAGAACAAGGTCCTCTCTAGACTACTTTTAAAATTTAATTTCTTTTCAATAAATATATAAGTCATGGTAATTTTTTTTTATGTTGGAGAATAGCACTAATAGTGATAAATTCGAAACGGTATTCACTATCTAATTGAGGTAGATATGTACCGTACTAGTAGGAAAACCGATATTTTAACTATCCGAGGTTGATTGGTCACTTTCTGATAGTCAATTAATTAAACGTTACGACTTGTCAAAGACAATACCTAATATTAGTATAAAGAAATTACACGAGGTTGATTGGTCACTTTTGATAGTCCAATTAATTGAACGCTACGACTTGTCAATGACAAAAGCCAATGATAATAATGAAATGCTACATGTATTATGTAGTATACAAACTATTACACTAAACTACCACATCAATGCATTATTTAATACATGAATAGACTCATCTACTAAAAGAGTGTTACATACACATTTAGTGTAATAGTTTGTTTACTAGTCAATGCCTATAGTGTAATAGTTTGCAAAAGGGCTTCTCAGGCCACTCCTGGCTCTTCTGTTTGGCTCTACAAAGGTGATAATGTGTGGAATTTGGTTTGGAATCTTGATTTGCATGAGCGCATAAAGATTTTCATATGGAAATGCTTGAAAGGGGTCCTTCCAGTCCGTAAAAATGTGTCTTCACGTTTACATCACACGTCTGCTGATTGTCCCTTATGTGGTGCGATGGAAGAATCTATTGAGCATCTGTTCTACTTATGCCCTATTTCAATTTCAGTTTGGGATTCGATCGACTTTTCGAGCTCTTCGTTGGGCTTCTCCCAAGATCTTTACTTATCTAATTGGATGCTTGATTGGATCATTCAACTCAAAAGGGATAAAAGGAGATTCTACTTTTTCATCTCCATTCTCTGGGTTATTTGGAAGAATAGAAATCATGTGGTATTCTCAAATTTGCCCTTCAATGTGGACTCCACAATTAGCATGGCCAAGGATTCTGCTCAATGATTTCATCATGGTTCTAGATGGCTTAACAAACCCAAACTAGCAAATACTCCAAATACAACTTCCCATAATATCAAGAACCCATCTTTTGTTATTAAGCATCATCCGAGCTCAAGCTCTGTTTCCCAAGCCTGCTTTCTCCATGTTGATAGTGCTTGAAAAGAGGGTAATTCTTAGAGTGGCCTAGGTTTTACAGCTAGCCTTCCAAATGGTACCCTAATACCATCGCAAACCTTATCTTCCTATAGTAGCTCTCCAATACAAATGGAAATTCAAGCAATTTTTTGAAGCTGTAATGGGCTTTAAATCATCATTATAATGCGGTTTATATCTTTTCTAATTGTTTTAATACCATTATGCAGATAACAAGGAGGGCTAAGTGTTATCATCATGACACTTATTTGTTACGCAACCTCCCAGCTGAAGTTTCAAAGCTATCTTTTTGTAGAATATAGAAGGTTGTGTGCCAGAATGTCTAGTGAGCTCACTTACTAACTAGGCATGCTCTGGTGACTTTTGTTCCTCACCCGGATACCGGTGAGGAACAAATAGAACAATTCTCAATATCGAACCAAGACCTGATGCACTTAAATTAGCTATCGAAATCACTACAGAAATCAAAATACATATTTGTTTGATATCAGTGGCTTCTTGTGTCAATCAGATGATATACTACATGCATTTGCAAAATCAAAGCTCATTCCGTGTAAATCTTGCTTTTTGTCAAAACAAGGCTAATACAAACAGAGAAACATAAACTCACCAAGAGAGCTTCAATTCTTCTTGTCAAAGCTAGGGTTCATACTTCGAAAAGAGAGCTTCAATGAGATACACCTTCGATCAAAGTTGAAATCGATATCTGAATCGAAATCAAATGCAGAAAGTAAAATGTTCAACTGGGACAGAGAAGATTTCGATTGAATATAGATCGACAGTGGACTCAAACCCAATAGTAAGATTTTCAGTTGATGCAGAGAGAGAGAGAGAGAGAGAGAGAGAAGATCGCGATCGAGGGAGAAAGAGAGAGAAGACATCAAGGTTTGGGATTGGGGAGAACCAGAGAGTGACGTTTCTGCTTGGTATATTGAGGGGTATTTTTGTCCTTTGATCACGCGTGTGGACTGTAGGCCTTATGAAATTACATAGTGGACCTGAGACTTTAGTAAATATCTATAGCGGACCTCCCAAAAATTGGCCCAAAAAAATAAAAGGTCCCCAAAAGTTTTTTTGCAAACAAAAATAAAATAAAATCATCCTTTTGGAACGAAATTACAGATTACTGCTCCCCAAAGACCTTAGGTCTTCCACCAAATTACGATTGAGCCAGAAGGTAATTTTGTGGTCAATCGAAAATTCAATCTTTTTTTCTTTCCGCTGTTTGCTTTGATCAAAGTTCGATTAGAATTCTGTTAAACCCTAAAAAATGACATCAATTTAAGTATTATGTGTGCCAAGGTTATTGTCGACACATAATAAAAATCATAACCTTGAGTTTTAGAATTGGTAGCTACAAGCCCGGATCAAACACGAACAAACTTTAATATTCCAGTGTGAGAATCTTAGGCTATAGAGTGACGCTCGCCTTGAAACATAATGGCTATAGAGTGACGGCCGCACCTTGAACTTTAGCCAAGACCGGCACTATATCTGACACGCAATTGTATTTAATAGACACATATAGCTGTGAAGATGAAGATATAAAATTGATGACAAATTAATTAAGGAGTTGGACATAACTATCTTGATGATTTTCGTCCTTATTAGACACAAACCGTGTTGAATGGGAGGACATTAATATAATTAGTTGAAGTAACTACAATCAGGAAGTTGGAAATTCTTGTGGTAGTTGGGGACAAATTGTTGAAGCTAGTTGGGGATTTATATCATAATAACCAAAAAATACTCCTACTAAACAAGTAAGATACGGAATGAAATGCCGAATATATGAGCAAACTCATCAAACATATTATTTAAAACTCAGTTATGAAAATATTAGAACATCCATGGAATGCGCGACAAGTCATTGTCCTTGAGCCATGTTTGCCGGGCTCTCTTCGTTTAGGTTCTTTCAGTAGAATTCAACTCCTACCTTGAATTCTCACAGAGTGTCTCCAAGTTACACAGTGGAGATAGGGAAGAAAAAAAAAAATAAGAAGAAGAAGATGTTTGGTTCTCATCTCATCCCAATCTTAAAATGGTGAATTTGAAAGAAGAATTCTGATAAAATTTCCTATCCCTTGAACGCATCAGGGGCAGCTCTGTTCTACAATGGTTTGAGGTGCACGTCCAAGCAAACTCACTAGATTAAAAAAATACACAAAAATTTTGTATAGTACTTGTAATATTATTTTTCTAATATTACCTGCACTGAATCATTTGTACGAACTCAAAGAAGATAAAAAAATCCATTTGAAAATCCGAGTTTGGAAACCATGCCCAATAAGTTTAAAGCCGGAATAGATAATTAAAATCCTAGAGCCAGCCCCGGAAAAATTGACTGACTATTTCAGTCTTGCTTGTTCAGTTAGGAGTGCAAATGAGCCGACCCAAGTTTTGTGGTGTTTGAGCTCGGCTCGTTAGCTAAACAACCTGAGCCTGAGTAATTTACTTAACGAGCCAAGCTTTACAAAGGAACCGAGCTTTTGCGAGCCGACTTGAGCTTTTTATTGTTGAGCTCGGCTCATTTACGAAACAAGCATCAAACTCGATTCGATTACTAAACAAACTCGATTTGTTTATAGTCTTATGTTCCTTGTTATTTACTTACTTCTAACCAATTAGTAGGGTATGAGAATGCAAACTTTTTCGCACCAAATTAAAAGATCTTGACTAGTTCTTAAAATTGGTGCGAAAAGTTTTCATTGATTTGTTTATAAGAAATAAGATGACAACAAAAATTTAGAATCCATGTACTCATATAAGATCATTATCGCGTAGCTGAATTTTATTTTATTTTTTTAAAAAAGAAACACATTGTATATTACTTTACAACAAAACTACAGAGTATTGAATTTATCACTCGCACAAAGCTCTCGGTTGATACATTGTGGAGTGAAGTCTGATACCAATTGGATTGTTTGATAGGAGGTCCTTGTCTCCATCGTGCAGCAATCATCCTCTGCCATGGAGGGCATCGACGGCCCTATGAAGGTCGGTTTGAATGGAGGCACATAAGGCACAGAAGCTAAACCGGATAGTATTTGAACAATTGCTTGAGTATTAGGCTTTTCGCCTGCTATCGGATGACAACAAGCCAAAGCCAAAATCAGCACTTTCTGGGCTTCCTCGATGACATACTCGTCTGCGAGACGCTTTTCTATAGCGTCTAATATCCGGCCTTCTCGGTATAAGGACCAGACCCAGTCGATCGAGCAGTAGTACTCATCGATGCTTGTTCCAGGTCACAAGCCACAAACTATTTATAGAAAACCACAATTTGATCATCTGATGATCTAGGGTTTGTGTAATGCTCTTGAATTAAGAACAGGAGTAGAGAGAAAAGAGAGAGAGAGAGAGAGAGAGAGAGAAGAAAGACAACTGTATTTCGTAATTTTTTTGTTAACACCATTACAACTCATATTCTGAATTTATACTTCAGAAGTAACCGACTTAAAACTAACTATACATGTCTAACTAGAGTTACAAGAATTGGTTCAAGTAACTAGAGTTACAAAAGTTAGTTACACATGAGTTTGTTACTGAGAGAGCCCTTAACGTGCCTCACTAAGGAAAATTGTCCCACATTACTTAGGAGTGGAATGGGTGATCACTTTATATATGTTGGGACCTCTCCACTCATTGCCAATTGGTTTTGAGATGGATATAAATTCTCCACATGGTATCAGAGCGGGGCCTATTCCACTCCACATTTAAAAAAAATTCCTTGTCCACGCGATGTCGGGACAAACAAAAATTGTAGCGATGATAGGGCCCAAAAGTGGCCGTAGCGTGTGAGGCGCTCGGAATCGCGATTTACTGGCGTGAGGGGGATATTAAGGAAAATTGTCCCATATTGCCTAAGAGTGGAATGGGTGATCACTTTATATATGTTGGGATCTCTCCACTCATTGCCAATTAATTTTGAGATGGATATAAATTCTCCACACTATTTCCAACGATACTACACCAAATGCATAGATGTCGGACTGTTGGGTGGCCTTGCCTGTGTGGAAGCATTCAGGCGCAATGTAGCCCAATGTGCCAACCACACCCTTGGCCTCCGTGTACGAGGTCTTCTCCGTGTCTAGGGCTCGAGCAAGGCCAAAATCCCCTAATCGGGCGTTGAAATCAGAATCCAACATGATGTTGCTAGACTTAAGGTCTCGGTGGACCACCTTCTGGTCGTACTCGTTGTGGAGATAGTGTAGGGCTGAGGCCACCCCGACAATGATTTTGTAACGCAAATTCCAACTTATGCATTATTGAATACATGATAGACTTATCTACTAATGGCACTTAGAGTGTGATTTTGTTCACCTTGGATCTTTAAAAGAGGGTGAACATTATCCTCCCTTTTATTGGTTAAAATAGTGTAGGTTCCACCCTTGCAATGTACGTTTTGATAAAGATAACATCATTTTATATTAGGACCTATGTACACCATGTGAACAAAACTAATCAAACAAGTAAAATGTATTATAATAGTAATAAAAAATAGTATCGATTACCTATAAGGCAACAATTTAGGGGAGTGATTTTCACACTCCCCAAATTAATATCTACACCCGTTTTTTTTTGTTTTTTAGCGAAATTTTTATGTGTGAACTTTGGAACAGAGGGAGTAACAAAAAGACCCAACCTTGCCTTGTAAATGCTTAAGATTAGAAAAAGATTTAATAAAAAAAAAAAGGAGTAGTTCTAATGTTAATGTTTGAATAAATCTTACTCCAAAATTTTTCTTATTTTGTCTTATTGATCAGTCCTTACTTTTGATGATGCTAGAGCGGGAGAAAAAGGAGAAGTTTGGTCTAAAAATGTGTGGACTGCTTTAAAATTTGCTTTCCATGATCTATTGATTGCTCGTTCAATGCACATATTTTTATTGCTGCATGTATTAAGGGAGCTTATACATAGGGGAGTATTTGTTTAAAATTTTCACTTATTCTTGTTTTTCGAAATCATATTTTGTGTCATCATCAAAAAGAGGGAGATTGTTAGAAATATTTTATTTTAACTATGTTCTTATATCAAAATTGATTTCTTAAAAACAATATTAAAATGTCATATTCTCATTGCTTAAATTATTTCACCCATATGTTATACGTCTTGATTGTACAAAATCATTTTTCAAATGATTAAAAATCCCCACTTCATAATTTGTTTCCACGTAGCCCATGAAAAGATTTCTTTTGTAACTGCCCATGTCACTTTCAGTAAGTAAACTGGTCATTTGATATTATTTTCAGGAAAGGATTCTCTATTCCTTTTCAATTCTATGAAGAACCACATGGCTGGTCCATTTCCAGTTTCGATCAGATATGAAATACTATAAATTTTCCAAGTTGAAAGGTTTCCAATTGATTAATTAGATGACGGCTTTGGTCATTCGGTTCTCTGATTGCTCTGAAAAGATTGACTTCTGATCTTTTCTTTTACAGTCTTTGAACGTGTAAGAGCATATTGTCGGCAGACACAGCGTATTTTCTGCAGATTTACATGAACGTTCATGTTGCAATTTAGGAAGATTTGTAGCTGCTGAAGAAGATGTTCATATTGCAATTAAGGAAGATTTGTAGCTGCTCCAGAAGATAAGCAGCTCACCGGCCAAAAATGAAACGGTCATATTTTTGGGGATATACACATAGAAGAGCTTCTAGGGGGGAAAAAAATACTACCAAGCACAAGCAAGCAATTTTAAAGCAATATCAAGAGAAATACTCACTTTCACATTTCATTGTTATATCATCAATTTGAGAGTTTGAGAGCAAATTTGTATATCTACTCTTTGAGAGTTTTTTTCACTCTACAAATTCTTATCAGCATTGTATTGAGAGTTAGCAAAAATTCTCAGTGATCTACTACAGAACTGGGTTTTATTCTATGAGTAATTTTAGAGGTTGGGAGATAAAATCTATTGGTTCAGGTAACCTTCTCGGGAAAGTTAGCGTTGGGGTAGTAAGGTTTAATCGGCACTAGAAATTGGTTGTTTGATTAGTGAAACAACAACTCTTTAGTTAGTGGACTAGGCTGAGCAGTGAACAAAACTCAAACTGAACCACTATACATCTTTGTGTGATCTCTCTCTCCCTTAAATCCCTTTATTTTTGTTTTGCAAATTATTTATTTATTTGTTTTTCTATTTATTTTTCTCACTCAATTCGTTTTTTTTTTTTTACATTACTGTAAGGAAACCATTCAGCCCCCTAGGTGGCCTTTTTTTTTTTTTGAACTGCAGAAAATTTTATAAATCAAATCAAGCCACAAAATAGGCATCCAAGGTACAAACTGAGGAAAGATGGCAACTGAATATAGCTGGGATCGTCTTCCTTGGGTCGTCTTCCTCCAGCAAGAGGAGGCTACCCAATGAGCTACCCTATTACAATTTCTAGGTGGCCTTTTGGGCAACAGATTTGTTGACGAGATAAGATGGCAAGTGAATATAGTACCCATGTGAAGTACTCAAATAAGATCATTATCGTGTAGCTGAAATTTCAAACAAAAATACTTTGTATTACTTTACAACAAAATTACAAAGTACTGATTTTGTCACTCGCACAAAGCTCTCGGTTGATGCATTGCGGGGTGAAGTCTGATCCCAGTTGGATTTTTTGGTAGGACGTTATCCCCATCGTGCAGCTATCATCCTTTTTCCTTGGAGGGCATCGATGGCCATACGAAGGCCGGTTTGATTGCCGGAACGTAAGGCACAGAAACTAAACCGGATAATATTTGAACAATTGCCTGAGTATTAGGCCTTTCGCATGCTATCGGATGACAACAAGCCAAAGCCAAAATCAGCACTTTCTGAGCTTCCTCAACGACATAATCATCTGCGAGCCGCTCTTCTATAGCGTCTAATATCCTGCCTTCTCGGTATAAAGACCAGACCCAGTCAACCGACCAGTGGAACTTATCGATGCTTGTTCCAGGTCGCAAGCCACAAACTACTTCCAACAAGACTACACCAAATGCATAGACGTCAGACTGCTGGGTGGCCTTGCCTGTGTGGAAGCATTCAGGCGCAATGTAGCCCAATGTGCCAGCTACACCCTCGGTCTCCGTGTACGAGGTCTTCTCCTTGTCCAGGACGCGAGCAAGGCCGAAATCCCCTAATCGGGCGTTGAAGTCAGAGTCTAGCATGATGTTGCTAGCCTTGATGTCCCGGTGGACCACCCTCTGGTTGTACTCATTGTGAAGATAGTGTAGGGCCGAGGCCACCCCGACAATGATCTTGTAACGCAAATCCCAACTCAGTGGCTTGTTTACCAATGCTTTAGTGAATAGGTGGGTGTCAAGGCTACCATTAGGCATGTAGTCATATACAAGTAGCAGCTTCCCTTTGTTGTGACACCATCCTATCTCGTGAAAAGAAAGAGGACTACTCAATTTGGTTCATAAAGTAAAATATTTTGTCCACGAAATGTCTTTTGTCAGCGGAAAAATGATATGTTTTATTTTGGAATACTCCTCAATTACGTACATGAAAGTAAGATCCATTTAGAGATCATATACATGTTTATTACTAAAAGCTAAGATAATTTCTTAGCAACGAACTGATCGATAGGAATGAGTTTAGATTCCTTTTAGATGCTAAAATTTTGGCCCCGAAAGCAAAATTATTGAGGAAATTAAGCATTATGTTGCCCAATTCTTAAATTTTCAGATGACCTTTTTAACAATCGATCTAGTGATACAAGAAAAAAAAAAGTCCACAAACTTTTTTGCAAAAGAAATTTTTTTGCTTTCGGAACCAAATTGCTGCCCCACAAAGAACTCATCTCCTGCACAAAAAGTTATGTGCCTTAGACTATTAATGAAATGAAACATTAAATTACCTCTCAACTAAATGCCATAAATCACTCCCAGTTTATAAAGAAGACCGGAAGCAAATGGAAGAAGAGGAACCCGTAAACTTAAAAAAAAGACTTACCAAGCAGTCGGACAAGATGTTTATGACGAAGACGATTGATAATGGTGAGCTCTGCCAAAAAGTCATCTTGACCCTTCATAGTTTTCCTAGAAAAGCACTTGACGGCCACTTCCAGATTTTCATTTTGCAGGTAGCCTCGATACACTACACCAAAACTACCCTGGCCCAACTTTTTCTTCTCGTCGAAGTTGTTGGTTCCCTTCTTCAGATCCTCGAATTGGAACTCCCTCGGAGTTCCTGGCAATCTTTTCAAGGTCCCTAGTAAGACGCTGGACTTAGACTCTGCCATTGGTTGCTTCTTGCGTAGGTAATAATAGCCCGTCACCACTGCCGCAATCGTAACCAGTGGAAGCCCGACCCCAACTACAAGGAGAGTCTTTTGCCACGAATGATGTTTGTCCTTCGCATCGTCCAGGTAGGATTCCACCGTCAAGCTCCAACCATACAGAATATTGGACTGCAAACTATCTCCCGTCGATGCAGAGAAACCAAAGTATGAATACTGATCCAAAACCTCGCTCAAATCCAGATTCGATTTCAAGACTGCTATATAAGGCCTGGAGGGCGTCTCCCAGTTCCCATGCCAGTTGGCTTGAGGTTCAATGTACAGCTCAATGACCTTGTTGACCCCATCATATTGGACCCAGGCAATATAATTCCCGGAAGTGAGGTTAATGCCGAGTGGGGTTAAGGAGACAGTAGTGTCAGATCTGATTCTGTTTATGTTAAGTCCCACGTGGTTAGCATCCGGATCAAAATCCTCCTTGAAGTTGTCGAACTCGATGGCGACCAATCGGTTTTCGGGTGAGCCGTCGGTGCTGGAGTTGGTGAGGCCCAGGTATCGGCCGGAACTGTTTGACGGAATGTCCGTGTCTGGGGCTAGGACGAAAGCCAGCCCTTCGCCATAACTATATAGCGGGTCGATTTGGAAGAGGAAGGAGGAGTTGAACGAGGCGACCCTGTCCGTGGTTTTGTTGTAACCTTGTTCCCATAACTTGAATCTTTGTTTCAACATCACTCGTCCAGACAGATTCCATGTGGGTTTTTGGTCCCCATCAAACGGGGTCAATTGGACCACCCCACCGGAGAAGTTGGCTGAGTTCTGGAACTGGAATTGATCTTGATTTCCGGAATCAAACCCGTTGTACGTAGCTGAGAAATTCGTGAGGTTCTGAGCGGCGACCGCCGCAAAACAGAGAAGCACGGCGGTAATGATGCGGGACTTCACCGCCAATCTCATCATATGGGTCACATTGGCAGAGAAAGTAGACGGACAGAAATGGAAATCACGGGGATTTGGTAAATGGGAGAGACCGAGATGAAAGATCTTGACGAATGGAATTGACCGGATCCTCTGCCCCCCTTTCCCTGCCCCGTCCTCTGCCCCCATTTTCAGCGGTTAAGATTTCACTCGGTAATGAACGGTGCAGATCAAAAGTGCCGGCATGAAATCCGGACCGTTAGTTGCCGAGATCGACAATTCAAAAATTGAGGGCAGAGGAAGGGGGCAGAGGATCTTCTATGGTAAAAACAATCTTTCTTTTCCATGGTACCACACGGTACACAACTAATATACTAGTAATTAGTATCTATATTACATTATACATCGATTTTTTGAAATATTGCTCTCACAGCTGTCCTCGTGACAGACTAGAGGGTTGAATTGAATTTTAATTTTATGATAATATTGATCCAAGGGTTCTTATCACTCTATATTCAAAATACAAATCTCATATAGAGAGGACTTCTCAAAAGAAAATCCAATATCTTTTATTTTTTTGATAAGCAAGATATCAACATCTTCTTTAAGGAAATCTAATATCTTCAAGTCTGCAAAGAAGACAATTAAATTGGTAATTTCAAGTTTCCAAAATACTTTGACAATTTAAGTAATAGAGGATATAATCAATTCGCTAATTTTAAATTTCCCAATATATGCATGGAATTATGGAACTAAAATTTGCAATATAGGCATGAAGTTAAAGACATCACATTCTTTAAATTTCTCACTCACAATTCTTCAATTTCTCATTCAATTTCCCCATTGTGTTTCAAGTGGTCAATGTGAGCGAGAGCCTCTCTTGCATGTCAACATCTGTTACATGAGTTTTGAGTGGATTTTGACATTTCTGTTGCCCGTAGAAAGAAATTTTATTCCCAGTAATGTAAGTCTTATCTATATTATACCCATCTTATCTCATGTACTTTTAAGTTCAATTTTTAAAATTCACTTTTTATGAGTATCCTCTATACCCGAATGAGATTTATCTTTCTAATTATTTTTCACTGCACCAATGATCTCTCTCTCAGATTTCTTCATGCATATAAAAATCTTGATCTTAATTGTTCTTAGAGTTCTAACAAAAAACAGATTGTTATGTAGGGAATGATAGGTATTGACCACCACAAAATAAGAACAGTGCCGTCATTGCATCCATGTCATCACCAACAGCAACCACAGTGATTCTAATAGGTATATATTCTGGGGGGAACGACTTTGGTATCTCCTCAAATCGAGATTGTCGTACATGCTTCGAGATGGAAAAATTGTATTCAACTTGATAGATAGACATTCCAAAAAGAGGTGTTGAGAAAGTTCGAAGGCATTCATCGTACATACAAAGATTGAAAGAACATTCTTGGAGACGATGTGTAGCTAAAGGCACCTGTATGAAATTTGCTAATGGTCTCACATGTGAACTTATTTTTGTTACACTACCCTTCTAGTATCCATTTTTGTTTTGTTTTAGGTTTTCCTATTTGACGTTAGATTTATGTTCATATTTTAGGTATTTCAAGGTATTAATGTGCTATTTTTGGGGTAATTTTTTTTTATCCTGCATTGAATTGATATTTGAAGTCTTCCGTAATTATTTAAATCCATTTACTAGATGAACTCATTTAAAGCTTCTTTGAAAACATTACTTCTAGTAGAAGTCGGCTTGGTTGGCGGGTTAGAGAAGCATAATTCAATTAAACTATGACCACAACATGTTTTATGCCTTCAAGCACGGGCAAACCCTAGTTCACAAATATGATTATGATTCGTAAGACTATCATGTGTTCTCATAAATTTTATTAAAAAAAAATCATAAATTTTCAACCATGTATAATAAATTGGATAATCGATCAAAGCATCAAAATTGAGTCATAGAAAATGGTTGGCAACAATCGAATCGATAATCAATTCTATAATCTATATCACGGCAACACACAAGCAATTGGGTATGTAATCAATCAAAGTGGCCTTCGAAATTGAGTAATCTGGTTAGAAACAATCGAATAGTCAATCAATAATGTAATCGATTACACATCACAACACAACCAATTGGGTAATGGATCAAAATGGCCTTCGAAATTGAGTTATCAAAAACGGTTGGCAACAATCGAATAGGTAATCAATTCAGTAATCAATTCTATAATCGATTACATAACACAATACAGTCAAATGGGTAATTGATCAAAGTAGTCTTCGAAATTGAGTTAAAAAAACGGTTGGGAACAATCAAATAGGTAATCGATTACATAATCAATTTTATACTCAATTACATGACACAATCAATTATGTAGTGCAAAAAAATAGGAAAAAATTGGGACATCGATTGCTCAATCAAATTGGGTATAGTGGAGTATTTGATTTGGCAATCAATCGGTATCAATAACCTCTCTAATAGATTTGGGGATCGATTAGAAACAACACTGCGAGCAGCCAATTGCTCTAGATAACACCTATAATCAATGATAAATTCTATTTCACAATGGTTTAAATTCCTCAATGTGTGTTTGCTAACCATCTTATCAAATCCGAATGATCAATTATTTTTAATTGAGTTACGAGAACTAATTTACAAGGCACTAAAGCGCATCCTAGATGTTATCGTGTTGCAGTTAACATTATATTGATAACCTCCTTACCATAACTCTATTGCCCGCCTATTACCTTCACCATTGGTATTCCATCTTTGTTTAATTAGGATGATCAACTCTAGTTCTTTAATTAAACTAGTTGTTCTTTGGGAACAAATTACGTAAAGAGTAGTTATGTTATTATTTTTCTATAAGGAAAAGCATTGTGCAACGTATTGAACAAAAATAATATTTTTAAAAAATACGAAAAGAAAATCCATTGGAGAACTCTAGGGCCCAACACTTAGTGTTGACTTTTTATTACATTGATAACATATGGCCTTAGAGCATACCCAGGGATAATCAAAACATTTAAATAACCAAAGTTAGTAATGTCTGTCCCAAAATTGACTCACATTAGCATAATCAAAGTTAACAACCTTTTGATCAATAATCAAATTTTGTCATTTGGATAATCAAAAGTACAACATTTTCTCAATAACCAATTTTTGGGGACCACACCCTATTTATAAGTCTTTTTTGATAGAATTAATTAAAAAATAACAACATTCTCTCTCCATTTTTCAAATACTTACTTCAAAACTCAATTTTTTTTGCACTTTCTCTCAAAAACTTAAAATTATCAATTTTAATCTTTACCAAAATGTGTTCAAGATTGGTCTCATTTTAAAGATATTGTGAATTTCTTTTAAATGGTACTAATATTATAAAAAGTATATGTACAAATTTAAAGTTATACCCATTTTATGAATAAAAATAGAGTGAGTAGTACTTTTTATTATTATTATGGACACATAATACCATTGTAACACTCCACATTGTTAACTTTATAAATGTCTTGTATGGACAATCAAAGTCTGAAGCGGCAACTTTTGATTATCCAGTTTTGGTTATACCATTAGTGATACTTGTATTTCAAAGAAGTAAATGAGTTTTTTTAAATAATTTTAGTTTCGATTTTCACATTAAAAAATAAAATATTTGCAATCTAAATTTCAGTCAGAAACTAATTTGGATAATTTTACTGCTTAAAAAATTTCCCATCAATATTTATTACTTCAATCCTTTTTAAATGATTTTCGAAATTAATCTTTGTCTGGAACAACTAATTGAAAATTTTGAGTAGTGAAGATATCTACATATTTTTTGGGTGAGCATCACTAGTGGTATACTCAAATATGGATACTCAAATATTGTCACATTACATTTTGAGTATTCATTTAATGGGTTTATAAGTTAGAATATCTACCCTTCTACAATGGTTTATTTGTGTCCATAATCACAAAAATATTATTCACTCTATTTTATTCATAAAATGGGCACAACTTTAAATTTGTACATATATTTTTTTATAATATTATTAACATTTAAAAGATATTCACAATACGTTTAAAATAAGATCAATCTTGAACATATTTTGGCAAAGATTAAAAATTGATAATTTCAATTTTGGGAGAAAGTGCAAAAAAATTGAGTTTTGAATTAAGTACTTGAAAAATGGAGAGAGAATGTTGTTATTTTTAATACAGTGTGGTCCCCAAAATTTTGGTTATCGAAGTTTGGTTATTGAGAAAGATTGGTAGTTTTGAGTATCCAAATGCAAAAAGTTGAGTATTTGTAAGAGCATCACTAGTGGTATACTCAAAAACAAAAATACTCAAAGATGAGTATTTTGATACAAAAAAAGAGGCTCACAATGGTATTTTGATAAATACCCAAAGTTAACAACGTTTATTACAAATACTCAACTTTTGACATTTGGATATTCAAAACTGTCAATCTTTCTCAATAACCAAATTTTGGGGATCACACCGTATCAAAAGTAACAACATTATCTCTCCATCTTTCAAATACTTAATTCAAAACTCAATTTTTTTGCACTTTCTCCCAAAAATTGAAATTATCAATCTTTAATCTTTGCCAAAATATGTTCAAGATTGATCTCATTTTAAACGTATTGTGAATATCTTTTAAATGGTAATAAGATTATAAAAAATATATATGTACAAATTTAAAGTTGTGCCCATTTTATGAATAAAAATAAAGTGAATAGTACTTTTTTTATTATGGACACAAATGAACCATTGTAGAAGGGTAGATACTCAAGTTATAAACCTATTAAATGAATACTCAAAATGTGATGTAGAAATATTTGAGTATCCATAGTTGAGTATACCACTAGTGATGCTCTAACAAATTTTGTTAACTTTGAGTATTTATCCAAATACCATTGTGAGCCTCTTTTGTGTATTAAAATACTCATCCTTAAGTATTTTTGTGTTTGAGTATACCACTAGTGATGCTCGAATAAGCACATAACCGCCAATTGTGATTGCTAAAATGAAGCACCTTGTCCGTTCAATTTTGTTGGTCAAGTATTTTACTGGAATGTCCAAAAATGTGTTCTGTTTGAAAAGCCAAATTTAAAAGTGTGTAAATTTCCAGAAATTTCCCCTCATTAATGATTAATTTGGGTAATAACAATGTCAAAACCATTTATATTTGTGCCAAAACTATAGTGCACGAAAGGCTTGTACTTTGCACATGGTATAAAGTTTTTAAGCACAACGTTTTTTGCACAAACAAAAACAGTTTTGACATTAATGGGTAACATTGGAAACCTAACTAAATTTTCTAAGGAGACAAGTATTAATTGCACGTCCCCTCAATAAGTTGAAATCCTTAGGGATGCACACGGTCCGGATTGTACCGGTTCTTTAGAAATTCAGTAACCGGACCATTCCTACCGTTTCTAGAAAATTAAGAACCTAAACCTAACCAATACACCTGTAGAACCTGTCCAGATCCAAACCACAAAACTGAACTGATTTTGGTTCGGTTCCGGTTTTACCAGTTTAAGGAACACTTGATCACAACACATGAATTCAAAAGATTATTTAAAATTTAGAGTACCAAAACAACTCTTAAAATAAATAAATAAATACAAGATTGGGTTTTCCTTTGAATAACAATCGTGAAATTAAGATGGAACAAAAAAGAATTGAAATTGGTAATTCATCAATTTGGTATTAATGGATTATATTAATATATTCAGTTCAAAAAAAAATAGTATACTAATATATTAAAAACTTCTTAACAAAATAGATTTTTACTCTAAATATACATAAAAGAATACATTACTGCAAAAAAAAAAAAAAAATATATATATATATATATATATATATATATATATATATATATTAACTTACCTAATCAAGATATATAATTTTGTACATGTATAAAAATATTGATATATAGTATTAATGTTATACGGTCCGGTTCGGTTCTAACTTTGGTTCTTAAATCGAGAACTTATAACTAAACCATAATTACTAGTTCTTAGTTTTTTAGAACCATAACCAGACCAATGAACCGTAGAACCTAGCCAAATAGACCGGTTGGTCCAGATTGGATCGATTTGGCAATTATATCGGTTTTCTTGTGTACCCTAGAAATCCTTATGCACGACAAGTAATATGAGACTGAGGCAGTAAAAATGCCTCCTAAAGTATACACATAAGCATATGTGGGGCCTTATTCAGTTTGCTAAGAGCATCCACAATGAGCTCCCTAAAAATAGCTCTTAAGTTGACTCCTAGGTGTATACATAAGCCTAATTGAGACCTATTTTTCACACCTAGAGCTTGCTAAATTTAGAGAGCATATGTGCATTCAATGGGCTAGCAAAAGCTTCTCTATTTTGTGGGGAAAAAATAATAAAAAGTTTGTGTCCCATAAATTGATAAGTCTAAAAAGATTAGAAGTGTTTGGGTCCCACTTAAAGCTAGCTATAAGGCTACATAGACATGCTTAGAAGCTACCATTGGGAACTTGTATTGGGAGCCCATTGAAGGTCATTATTGATCAAATGACTTGCTAAATTTTAGGAGCCTCACTTAGGAGTTATTTTAGGAGCCTACTGTGGATGCCCTAAGAACTTAGTTATCTAGCTAACTAGAAATGCACTTTAATGAGGCTCCCTAAAAATATTCTTTATCCCTAAAAAAGTTCCTTTCTCTCTCCTCCTCTCCCCTTAAAGTCATTCTCTCTCTCTCATCTTTCTCTCTCCTCATTCCCTTCTATCTCTCTCCTTAAGTCTCTCCCCAAATTTAGGTAGTCAATTAGGGTACTTTAGGTAGTGAGGCGTGCCACCTAGGATTTTAGGGAGCCATTTTTTGGGTTTTTTCTAATTAGCTATCTAGTTAGGAGGACACTTTAGAGAACTCCTTTCAGTAGTGCACTAGAGATGCCCTAAAATGGGACGATAAAATGGGACGAACGCAATCCTTTTGATCATAAAATTGTACCTATTGTGTTTCAAATGTGTCTGACCTGCAACAAGCCATTCATCAACACATAGTTGTAGTGGGAGCAGTCATCGATGATTCTGATTGGAGATTCTAAATTTTTTATTTGATAAAATTTGTTAAAATTAATATTTGCTAAAATCTTTGATACTATCTCTCACAGGAATCTTTAATTTTTGTAATAATCCAAAATTTTTAATAAAATTTAGGATTATTTAATTTCATTTTTTAATTTCTAATTGCACTTAGGACCCTTAATTTGTAATTACTACGGTTTATACCCTAATACTTCCTACTTGCTACAAATTCGATCCTACGACACGTTTACATTTTTATCGCGAGCATTACATTTTTATAAATTCATTTCATACAAAATTATACACATTCATAAACATACACAAGTAATACTAGTGCACATACACACACATGTGTGCATATATGTACTTTATACATACATACTCACTCCACATTCCACCAACCACCCCACTACTTTTTTCAAATCAACCCAACACCACACTCCACCACAAAATCAGCCCCCTCACTCTCCCCGTGACTGATTTCACACTCCCTCAACCTCCCCCACCGCCTCCCAAACCACCCCTTTCACCATTTCTACACACCACAACCCACCAAATACACTCTCTTATATCATCAAATCTACCCACAACTCTCCCATTCTACTTCCATTCATTTCTTCTTCCTCCAGAAACTCCCAAGTGTTAGAGCAAAAAGCCTCCAACTCCTCCATCAAGTTCTAGTGAGAGAAAAAGGTCAAAACTTGGGTTTCCACCTCCAAATCCAACGACATTCAATCTTCTTCCACAAGTTCATCTATTGCACTCCTAGGCATCCACATTTCACCATCCAAGCAAGCCAAGCTGGCCCAAGAAGCTCCCACCACCGATTTTTAGCCAAAACTTGATTTACTGAAATCTTTTGCAAAACAAAGTAGAGACTCTTACACAATCATTCCTAAGAATTTTTATGTGTTGGAATAGCCTAGGGGTAGTTTGAAGTTGAAGGGTTAAGGCCCAAGGTGAAAGGTTTCACGAAACCCGAACAAAACATAAATCGCCCCTGTTTTTCTGTGACGATAGTCCAGACCACCACATCCACGTCCGAACTATCGATACAAAATGTTCCCTCCAATTTTGGCTTAAATTCTGTAATTATAGTTTAGCCCCTTGTGTTCCTAGTTTTGACGGTTTTGACCCTAAACCATGTTTTACATGCATATTAAGCCCTAGATTCATTTTGGTTCATGTGTTTAACTTCTCAAGCATGATTAGGATTTATTCAAGTTTTTATGTGTTCATGTTACGTTTAACTTTGTTCTCATTCTTGGTATTAAACTTACGGGTCAAAAGTGTAGTTTTATAAAATATGTGGCTTAATCTACAAAAATATTTATGTTCCTACTTTTTGTCAATTAAATGTCATCCGTGGAAGCTTATGAGCGTATCAAAATTTCTAAAATACCCTCCGTAGTGTAAAATAACCGTTTTGCCCTTTATTACTTTTATCACTCTTATAAAAGTTTCGGACTTACTAAAATTCAAGAAATTTCTTTTTGAGTCAAGTTATGACATAACTAGCTAAACTAAAGTACTTTACATGTTTACCCTTCATAGTGGTAAAATTACAATTTTACCCTTGCATAAAGTTTTATTTACAAAAGGCCCCAAAGTTAGTAAGATTTCGCCAAAGACCCTAGAACTGTGAAGTTACTTTGATTACCCTTATACTTACTTAAAATGACGTTGATGATCCTTACTTTCTTTAAATTATATCTTGACCCCAATAATTTAGTAAATTACATTTTGGCCCCTGTAGTTGAATTTTTTGCTTTAGACCCCTGGTTTTCGATTACTAGAATTTTATGAACTTGTGAATCGTGATATTTGATTTTGTGACCCTTAGAATATTGTTATCGCTTTGTTTCTACTGTTAAGTGCACTTTCCATAAATGTGTTGAATGTTAAAATGGACAACTAGATTTCCGGGTTGGGTGATCGTACACGGATATCACATAGATGATGAAGTTAATGGAAAAGTGAATTGAAATTGATTGATGGGGAGTTACCCCGAGATTGTTGTTGAATGGCAGTTCCACCAAGTGATTTGTTTTTGAGAATTGTTTGGTAGTCTGCTATGATTTTGAAACCCTAGGGTATGACACTCTGTGATTTACTTCATTTGAATTCTGAGGCGTTATAAGGGTGAAAGTATTATAGACCAGTTTTAGCTATATACATACAAGACCTAGCAGTTGCCATACGTAGCCCAGTGGTACAGTTTTGTCCCTGGAAAATTCATCCTTGTGAGGCAGCTGATAGCTGGATTAAGTGCATAACTTATACCTATTGTCAGGGCTCCCGAGTGAAGGGCAAGCAAAGGGGGAGTAAATCACAGTTTGGTCATATACCTTAGTGGTTAACCGGGAGGAAAGTTCTTTAGGTTGAGAACTTAGATTAACATGTAAGTTAATAGCTAGTAATGAAATCAGTTATGTGTTTAATTTCTTTTTTACGATTTATTTCCTGCTTATTCCTTTAATTACTGCTTTACAATCATATATGTTGTGCTTGTATGTTTAGCAAGGGTTCGGAGGGTTAGAGTAGCTGTTGAGTGATTTATCGTTCACGGTGTTACACTTTGTGTGACCCTGATATAATACCATGATGTTGCTTCATGACTCGGATGTATTATGCCAGACTATGAACAAGCAGGTACTATTGGTGTCAAAGGAGATGGTTATTTCAAAACCGAGGGCTTTCCGGCAGACCAGGCTCAAAAAGAACCGTGGAATCCAGAATTGAACCTTAATCTGTAAAACCCGCCCCTTTATTTTTAATATTGGATCTGTAATATTAATTTCTCAAACCCTACTAAGTATTTTGTAATGGGTTGCACCTCACGTTTTCCAACGTGTACTCTAATGGAAACTCTTTTATTTAAATTAAACCTAATTAGTTGTCTTAATTAATGCTTCCGAAAATCGGGGCATTACAATTTTGGTAAACATTCTTCCTCATTTACTAAAGCAACTGCTTATTTTAGTTGATCCTTATTTTATTAGATTTTATCAAATGAAAAACTCACCTGTCTAAGTCTAACCAAGTTCGGCCCTAACTTTACGGGATACTAAAGCAGAAAAAAAAGGGGGGCTGATTATTAATTTTATGGACTACTATAAAGTAAATAAATCACCTTACCAAAAACTAGTACAAGTATGCATAAAATAAAATAAAATAAAACTACTCAACAATACAAGATTTGAAAAGCACCACTCCAATATCACTACTCTTCAATAGCAACACGAATGTTATAGATGTCAAAAGCATCAATTAAATATCACACTTGCAATTTTAGCAGCCAAAGTTTTACATATGCTTGTACATTATTGGAAGCCTCTTCGTGTTTCAAACCATTTTCTAGCTTATATCTTAAAAAATTCATCACTTTTATGTTTTAATTGGTGAGAAATATTCGGCTCGCGAAGCTAGAGAATATATATTTCATAATAATTTTACATATAACTTTGAATATGTATACATAATAAATACTATATACCTTGTACATGTAAAAGCTTTTAAAAGTACTGCAAACTTAAATTCCAATATGGCTTCATAATTGCATAAATGTATGACATTATTTTATGTACAAAATAAAAAAAAATTATTTGAAGTTCTAGACTTGTATTAGAGAATAAATATCGTACATTTTTTACTCGTTAATGTTCATGAACAAGTTTGAGTTCGACTCAAATTTTGGCAAACTAGGCTTGAGCTCTGCTTGAGTTCGTTTAAAAACTTAACAAATGAACTTGAACATTCTAAAGTTTCGGCTCAATTCGATTAGTTTGCAGCCTATGTGGAGGTGTCGTGGCCCCCAATATTGTGTATTATTCGTTCATGTTGATGAAAAAAATCGGGGAAAAAAATTATGATCTAAACTCAACTTAATGTTTTTAAATAAAGATAAAAAGGAAAGATTTCTTTTACTTATTTTCGTATTTATTAAAAACATTGACAATTCCAATCATAATTTTTTTATTTTTCGATTACACTCACTGAAATGAACTAATAAAATACAAAGCTTAACGCAAAACTAGCTAATGCTAAAAAAATTATATAATAAATCAAGTTGTTTATTTGGTCAAACCAAACTTTAAAAGTACCAACCCAATAAGAAATGGTCGTTTTATTGATAGTCTATTGGGTTACCATACAACAAGAATGAGTGTGTTTTTTTAATTTTCTATACATTTTTATATATTCCTATAAACTTTTCAGTACATTTCTCTAACTTAAATAACAGGTGAACAAGCTGATTTAAAATTTTTCATGAGAAAAAGGTACTATTATTGGTATGGTATTTATAACACTACATAAGTCTACATTTTTCAACTTTTTCCATTTTCCTTTTCTAATTTTGAGTGTTTGGGTAGGGATGAAATTGGTTTGGTTCAGTCGGTTTTTTTCAAATTTTTCCATCGATCCAAACCATGGTTTATGAATATGGGGAACCGACATGGACCGGAAAATGGAAAAAATCATTTAGTTTGGTTAAACCTGAATCGGTTCAGTCGTTTCATTGATTTTCCAACTTAAACTTCAAGGAGAAGGAGATCCAACCAAGAGCATGACTGACAAAGAGGAAATAGGGGTGAGATGTGGTCCTTCAACCAACCCATCTTGATCTTCTTTGTGGAAAACTCTATCAGGATTTAGACTTTGTGTTCGTCGATCTGTGAGACTAGGAGAGAGAGAGAGAGTGAGAGAGAGAAGTCTCCGATCTGTGCAAGGATATTGTTGATTGAGAAGGATGAACCCTGCCAAGATCTTTGGCATTTATGGCAGAAAAAGAGAGAGAGAGAGAGAGAGAGAGAGAGAGAGAGAAGCAAGACAAGTAGATAAGGGCATCTACAGTCGTGGTACTAGTGTAAGAAATAGGGTAAGAGTTACACAGTTAGCTACACCTTTTTCATTTTTTGCGTCCTAGCCGTGTAATTAGAAGAGAGTTAAATAGTGCCAGAGGGGTGAAAATATTTGCAAGGTGAATAATTGTCCTAGTACAGCTATTTACAAAAGGGAAGAGAGAGAGAGAGAGAGAGAGAGAGAGAGAGAAGTTGTCAGTGGGTCTGGGAGAAAAGGTTGCTAGTGTGTGGAGAGAGAGAGAGAGAGAGAGAGAGAGAAGTTGTCAATGGGTCTAGGAGAAAAGGTTGCTAGCGTGTGGAGAGAGAGAGAGAGAGAGAGAGAGAGAGAGAGAGAGAGAAAAGAAGAAGGCTACCTTGCCTATATCTACATATATGCATATATTTGTGTACTTTTTAACATTTTAACAACACATTAATAACACCATTGCAACAATACTTACTTTAACAACACACTTTGTCATAACAGCACACAAATGGGACCCACTTTTTACATTTTTGGGTCATATAACAACACATATTAATTTAACTCCATGACTGCGGATGCCCTAACAGATCATAAATGTAAAAAAGTGTTAGGGTTTTTAATGGTTACTTGGGTCTATATGGGCCATGTTGAGAATGGTGGTGATACAGGTTTCTATTAGCTAGTATATAAAACATAGTAAGAAAAAGGGTAAATAATCTACTTGCCCCTTAAACTACTCGAAAAATGTTTATTTCCCCCTTCAACTATCAATTGCATTTACTTGCCCCTTTAACTATGTAAAAACTACTTAGTTCATCCATTCCATCCAATTTTTAATGTTAGTTGGATGGAAAGACAAAAAAGGAGAGCCAACTGAAGGGTAAAACAAGAATTTCCTCCCAAACCCTAATCAATCAGCAAACCCACTTTACTTTACTCGATCATAGAGAGAGAGAGAGAGAGAGAGAGAGAGAGAAAGAGAGACGATGACACCATTGTAATACTGTTATTGTTGTTAAAGGCTATTGAACAGATTTAAATGTTAATGCATTGCCATGTGCATTCTAACCGTAGTGCTCAAGTTGGGTTTGAAGTAATCATCATCAGCCTCCGTGCCGATGCTGTTGTGTCGAAGTTCGATGAAATGGATTCTGGCAGCAACTTTGAGAAGACGACCAGCTCTCTCTTCTCGTTTCTATTTGCATTTTTACATTCCATACCTTAAGTTTCAAGACTAGGATAAAAGTCTCAAAACCAAGCAAAGCACAAATTGGTTTTCAGTGGCAAAGAGAAGAGATGCAAAGAAATGGCCTTTCTTTTTCTTTTTTTTACTTTGGCTGATCACAAAGTGAGAACCCAGATGAAGTAATTAATTTAATTAATACTCTTGCCAAGTTAGCTTCCCATGTTATTAATTCTCTATGCCGCTTCAAAGAAAAGGGAAGGCCTTCCTTGGTAACTTTGAAATGAGAGGGAGGGGTAAGGGAGAGAGAGAGAGAGAGAGAGAGAGAGAGAGAGAGAGAGAGAGAGAGAGAGAGAGAGAGAGCATAGAGTGAAGAGAGGAGGAGAAGAGATATAAGAGTCGGTGAATGACCTTAATACCCTCTTTGGTAACTTTGAAATGGATGGAATTGATGGAATGGACGAACTGAATAGTTTTTACATAGTTAAAGGGGTGAGTAAATGCAATTGATAGTTGAAGGGCGAAATAAACATTTTTTGAATAGTTTAAGAGGCAAGTAGATTATTTACCCTAAGAAAAAGATATAGGTTCGGTTCGGTTCACTTCAGTTTTATTTGCAAATAAACTGAACCGAACCAAACTTTAATTTTTTTTTATAAAATCTAAAACCAAACTGAACATCTTTAAAACTGACCAAAATCGCTAAAAATGGTTTGGTTGACATGGTTTTTTTGGTTATACATTCATCCTTGTTGGGAGACAAACCCCAGGACTCATTCCCTGATGACTCGTTTTCCTTTTTTCTACTTTCTGGCCAAAACCCAACCAAAAAAAAAAAAAAACTCAGAGGCTTCTTTTCCATTTCTAGTTATGATTTTCATTGGGTAATTCTATTCACAACCCAGTTTTCGCTAAATACAACCCTTTGCTATATAGAATCTACTCTTTCTACCCTTCTACCTCTTCATCATCCAGCCCAGTTCTTCGCTATAGATTGGTGCCTAAAGAGAGAGATGGCATGATGGAGGTGAAAGAGATGGCAAAAGAGAGTGAGACCATGGCTACTTAGGCAAGAGCGAGAAGATTTGATCTTTGTGTGCGTTCGTGCGTGCGTGAAAAAGAGAGAGAGAGAGAGAGAGAGAGAAAGAGAGAGATCAGGTCGGCCATGGCTCAAAGGCTGATTTGGGTTCTTCAACTGGTCCACATCTTCCTTCACCCTTGAGTCGTCGTCGATGTATGGCAACGAGTTGATGATTTCAGTGTCGATCAACTGATACAATTGATGTTCAAAAGGAGGAGGAGCTTCAAGCATTAGAATGTCCCTTTTGTCTGACATTGCCAATTGTTGCACACCACCAACGCTTTAAAGCATCCATAACAAGGCTCCCTAAGAGGGATTTTAGCTATAATAGAGAGGCAAAGGTCAAATCAATACTTCAATAGCCTCAATAAAAAGTTCCCTATGTAGATGAATAGTGCTTCCCTAAATCTCTCCCCTTTTTTTTTGTCATTCGTTAATCCTAATCTACTCTATCCTAGGAGACTTGGAGAGGGGGATGAGTGCTTACGAAAATCGAACCCTGCCCATGTGCATGAAAGTATAAGGGAGGCACCAATTGCACTGCACTCCACTTGCAATCCCTCCCCATTTAGGGAGCTACTATTCAATACCTCTCTCTGTCTCTCTCTCTCTCTCTCTCTCTCATAATAGACTGGATTGTCGGAGTTTTGAAAAAGATGTGAGTAAGTAAAGTGAAAAATGTGCACTGTTCACTACTATTTTTAGCTCAAAATTTACTGAGACTGTTGGGATGTTCTTAGAGGCTGCATTTTGTTGATTTGTTCTCATACTTTAAGTATATGAGGAAAAATCATCCACTTCATACAACAAGGTTGCACAAATATATGAACAGTAGCGATTAGTGCATACCGTTCAATAGAATTGGTTCAGTTCGGTTTGCACAAATATTTTGCAGCAAAAAAAAAAATTTTAAATTGGACGAGATAGGTTTATAAAAATATTCATACATATTTTTAATACTATGATAGTAAAAAAAAAAACAATGGCAAAATGGTAAACAATCAATCCATAACATATTTTCATCAATATTATTTCAAACACTACTCATGTTGCAAAATGCATTCTATCCATTTTTTCCAAATATACTAATTTCATATTAAAAATAGATTCTAGTATAGTAGGAAAAAAAAACCCCAAAATACTGAAAATGAAAAAGTAGAAACTAGAGATTCCCAAATACTTTTGTGCGTGGGTGCGTGGCTCAGCTGCCCCTCCTCTTCTCTCAATTTGTACGCCTCGTTGCGAAAGGTCTCCGCCCGTTCGCATAACAGAGACCGTATATTCCTTGCTTCAAGCCCGAGCTCGGCGTCTGAGGAGTCGGGGTATTCATCACAAACCACCTAAGATGGCCTCCAAATCACGACAAGCCTCTGACTTTTCGATCCACCTCACGTTTCTCTTCGAATACGTCTGATACACATTTCTTTGGGCGATCATCGGAGCTATTTTCAAGGCACACAATCTTCTCTAATCGGGAAAAATGCCCTCTCTGTTTATTCGCCGGAGACTCTCCCCTTCATTGGTTTCTCGTTACATACTCAAAGGTACTATCTTCAAAACCCTCGTTTGTTGCTTCGATAGTTGTGTTGCAGTTTTGTTTGGTTACCAAGAAATTTTTAACTATTTCTCAGTTCTTGTTAATGATTAAATGGTTGGCAATGAGTACTATCATATCGATTTTTGAGGATGACTCGTATAAGTAACTGTACCGGCCCTGAGGAAAAGTGAGCAATATGTTCGTTTAAGGCCCCGTTATTTTGCTAAAACGAGGGCCTGAAAACAGTGGTGTCGTAGGAGAATTTCTTTAAATATTTATATGGTCTCCGAAATTATGTTAAGTCAAAATGAACATGTTAAATAGGGAAAGTCTATTTCAACATGCTAATGGGCAATGTAAAATGAAATATCATCCATTGCCAGTGATACAATACCACACAAGCATGGTGTCCATATTGTTGTGCATATTGTTGTGTTAGTAGCACTCTGTTAAATAAGTAAAACTTGACTATATGAGCATAATTAGTATTTTTGCCGCTAAAGTGAAAGATTGATCTTTAAGTGATTGTGTTAAACTTTTGTGATGGAATGATTAATTTTAAAATTTTAGTACTTTATCTTTGAAATTGCCTGATAAGTAATTGAAGTCCCTAATTTGGTTATCGTATTAATTAAGAATAGTATGATACTAATCTAGTGTAGAACTCGTAATTGGGTTGCGAGGGGAGGGATTTCCAATTGCTTGTTTGTGTCCACTCCTTTTGAAGTTTTAATATGGTGTCACTGCATCAAGTATATTTATCTGTTGTTGACAGAAATATGTCTCTTTTTGAAATAAATTTCCTTGGAACCATGAAAAGAAAGGAGGATTTTTTTAAGGTTGGGGGATTCTATGTGTTGTAGCCAATGTCAGCTATTTGCCTAATCGTTTGGTAAACAATAGTATTATGATGATGTGATTGCCCCCAATTCCTTCCCTTCATAGACCTAGAATTACACACTTATTAGTGATATAGCTGTTCGTTATTACTTGGTTACCATATGCTTGAAAGAATTGAAGCCTTGTGACTCTCACTGCATTGGCTGGTCATGCCGTGTTGATACTTGAAGTAAATAGTAATGCAAGCATTGTAGTCCAACGGCAGTGACAAAAAAGGCAGGTTGTAAACATGTTATATAATCAGAAACTCTTTCCAATAAGTCTTAAACATTGTTAGAGTAGGATGTTCACTAAGATACTATACATGCAATCTCAAAAATAATGTACATACAAAATAATTGTTTTATCAATATGGATCTTGTTTGATAGATCTCATTGAGAACTTTAATATGGTGCAAAAATTTTCAAAAATTATTTTGGTAAATACATTATTTTTTAGTTTGAAAATTGCACGTAGTAGACTATCAAATTGGGACGGATGGAGTTCTTGCTTCAATTTGACATTTCATATTAGCAAACTTTTTCCTTGATTTGTCTTTCACATTTCGTTTTCTCTTTATCCAAACCAGGTTACCTGGAGTCAGATTTGATGGCCTGGAAATTGGGATCTGTATCTTCATTCAGAAGTTGTAATTGCTCAAGGCACTTTAGCAGTTCCAGTGGTGCTACAAAAATAGACTTCACAGACCTTACGTAAGAATATGAAGCATAAACAGTGGCTTTAGTTCCTATATGGGTTCTTTCTACAATAATCGTCTCTTCTTTAATTTTCTTTCATGTTGTTTCTGATAATTTTCTTTACTCCTTCTAAGGGTGATTTTGTTCCTCCATTGCTATTCAAAGATGAAAGTTTATTTCTTACAAATGTGTTTGAATTCTTTTCCTCCTCCCCCCACATTTTTTTTTCCAGATGCAATTTGTTACATCACTTGGGTGGACGGTTTTCCATTTGTTTACTTTTCATTCTCTTGTTGGGTATGGTTCTTTATCATTCATCTTTGTAAGATGAACTTTCTCTCTCTCACTCAGTTAGATAGAAAAGAGAAAAGCAAACACCCCTCCACATGGCACACTTCAATATCAAGTCTGATCTGTATAATGCTTTATCTTCTCTGTCCTTTGTTTATACTTTTTTTGATGCTGGCTGAAGAGTTCTTATCTGCAATTCTAGTCATCCTCATACATGGTACCCAAATGCTCGAAGAAAGAACCGGAATGTTGTTCTACATGTGGGTCCCACAAACAGTGGTAAAACATATCATGCGCTGAAGCAACTGGAGTCCAGTTCTACTGGTGCGTCTTAAATGCCTAGATTTCAATAGAGGCCAGATAGGAGTAAATTGTTCAAAAATTATATTTGTTTTGTCTGCCACAGGTGTTTATTGTGGGCCATTAAGACTGTTGGCATGGGAGGTGGCAAAAAGGTTGAACAGGGCAAAAGTTCCTTGTGATCTGATTACCGGACAAGAAAGAGAGGAAGTAGATGGTGCAAATCACAAGGCTGTGACTGTGGAGATGGCTGATGTGACCTCTGACTATGATTGTGCTATAATTGACGAAATCCAGGTATGCCAACGTTTTACCAAGAGCATTTATTTGGAATGGATTATTGGAAGTTTTGAGCTTAACATGCCAGCAGTCCTGAAAAATTAGCTATATCAGTCATTTTAGGATTCTCCAACAACTTTGTTTTACTAATATTTTCACAAATACCATTTCTGACTCGTCTTAGGTCTGCCATTTGATTGTGATAGCTAGTTTTCTATATATTTTGTTATCCGTATCTATTTATCTCCTATTGCTTCACATTATTAAGGTTTGATTGAGTTCTTTCTTTTATTTTGCTCTTTGAGAAACCAGCTCTACCGAACTATTCTTCCATGATTGCTGTGGTTATTATCGTTATTGTGTGATTGTTTTATTCTCTTTCTTTCAGATGGTAGGTTGTAAGACAAGGGGTTTCTCCTTTACTCGTGCTCTGCTAGGAATTTCTGCTGATGAGCTTCACCTTTGCGGAGATCCAGCTGCTGTTCCTCTGATTCAAGAAATACTTAAAGTCACCGGTGACAATGTCACGGTAATTCAATTGTAGGCCTCTGGTGTTTCTTTGTTCGCACATGTTATGGGGAACATGAGCCTTCTTCTGTTATAGTTCTGTTAATTATGTTCCGTCGCTTGTTTCCTGTCCCATTTAACGGAAGTTTTATTTATGCATTTTTTTAGGTTCAATACTACGAGAGGCTTTCACCCCTAGTTCCTTTGAAGGTTCCTCTTGGGTCTTTTTCTAATATACAGACTGGTGACTGCATTGTATCCTTTTCACGGCGTATGATATACAAATTAAAGGTGAGGACTACAAGAAGCAATACTGTACTTGTACTACGAATCTTTGTTTGGATATAACCATTTAGTTCCTTTATTTTGTCTCATCTTACCTGAATCTTTGTTTATTAAGATGATTTAACACTTTTTGTTATGTAGCTACAGAATCTTTCCAGGCGAGTTCTTTGAATTGTGGGTTATGGAGCTTGAGAAATTATTTGATGGAAAGTTTGCTGCTCTTTGATTTGATTAGTTTTTGGAATTACAATCACTGTATTCACTTCACATTTCCTAAAAATTTTCCAAAAAGATTCTTTCCCCATCTCTTGTCTCTCCAATCATTAATCACATTTCTCTCTCTACTCATACTCCTCTTTCCAATCATTATTCTCATTTCTCTTTCTATCTCTCTAATTATTACACATCTCTCTAATTATTACTTTTTTCAAAAACTGATCCAAACACTATCTGAAAAATATTTCTGAAAAAATTCTTCACAAAGCTCTCAACCAAACAAAGCCAATAAAATTGTTGAGACGGGGAACTTTGTGTAGCTATCTAGCATATTGTGATGCAATATTGCTTGCAAAACACAGATGATTCTGATGGTTCCTGCTTATTCTTTTGTGGTCAGAAACAAATTCAGCACAGAGGAATGCATCTTTGTTCTGTAGTTTATGGCTCACTTCCACCTGAAACTCGAACAAGACAGGTATTGATTCCTGCCTTCTTCAAGTATATTTATTTTCACCTTTGGATTATTGCGCCCTTTTCCCATTATGTCAGTTGTTTTCTTAAATAGATTTTCTTTTAGCTTGCTAGCAAGTGTTGATTTGATCTGTTATCTTAGGAATGCAGGCAACAATGTTCAACGATGCAAGCAGTGAGTTTGATGTTCTTGTAGCAAGTGATGCCATTGGGATGGGTCTCAATCTTAACATTTCTAGAATAATTTTTTCAACATTAAAGAAATTTGATGGTACAGAAATGCGGGACCTCACTGTTCCCGAGATCAAACAGATTGCAGGTATGCTTCTTAACTTTCATAACAGCTGCCATAAATAGTCTGAGCAACATGACTTGACAAAGAATACTTCTCCTTTTCTGTTTCTATGGTGGTATAAGTCGACTCCACCAATTTGTTGGGGAGGTGAGGTCAGATGTCATGAGTGTACGCAATAGAGGTCATTTTGTAGCCCATTTTGAGCAGTAACAACGGGTAAGAAAGTGTGATAGCCCAGCTGGCATAACTCTACAATAATCTTCAGGGGATTTGAAGTGTTTGAGCCTTGAGGCGCCATGCACTAAGCCTTTAACCATCATAAAGGCGGGATGAGGAAAATCTTTACCATGTGATGTGAGACTTTTAGAAACCGCCAATGCTGCTAAAATACTAGCATTACTCCCTTTTTAGTTCCTTTATCAAGTCAAGTGGAAAAGATGTGGTTTGCGCGTTTAGTTTGCATGTTTTTGTGGACTTGTCATTGACGGAAGTGCCGTTGGGCCATTGTCTGTGATATTGATGATTTTCAGTGTTACTTTCACTTCATTATCCTTTGTCTGGGACTGCAATACACTATCAAGTTTTACCTGTTATTTAAACTTTAGTTGATTTATTATCGTTGGTGTAGGGAGAGCTGGCAGGTATGGATCCAAATTTCCTGTTGGGGAGGTGACCTGTCTAGATGCAGAAGATCTACCTTTACTTCATTCAGCGTTAGAGTCCCAATCTCCTGTTCTAGAGGTGATTGAGTATTCCTTGTGCTTTTCAAAATTTGACTTGATTACATTTGGTAATGTGTTTTTTTTCCCGAGTAAACCATTTTATGGTGGAACATAGTTTGTGAAAAGATTTTGCATGGAGAACTTATTTTTCCTTTATTTTCAAGCGTGTTGTAGAAAATTGAGAAATATTTCATAGAGGCAGTTATCCAGCCAAACAGTGGAAATTGGGTAAAATGCTTTTGGCAAAAATATTTGGCATCCAAACAAATACAACCTTGATTTGAATAATTAATTCCACAATAAACCTAGCAATCAGTTCTCAGCTATCACTTACAGCTTCTAAAATATGTTTCTTGTACCCCCACAAGGACGTGGATTCTATTGTTTTCTAAAGCAAGATCCAATTTGTTCTGCAGCGCGCTGGATTGTTTCCAACCTTTGACCTCTTGTATATGTATTCCCGTTTGCATCCAAAGTATGGCCTCCACCAGATATTGGTAGGTTATTCAGTGTTTTAATATGGCTTACAAATAAATGGAGTCCTGTTTTAACATTTCTCCTCTTTGTTTCCCAGGAGCATTTTTTGGAGAATGCAAAGTTATCTGATAACTATTTCATTGCAAATTGCGAAGAAATGTTGGTATGTTTGTCTTCAACAACCCCCCCCCCCTTTTTTTCTTTGATTAGTGAAAAGAATTAATCTCACTAGAAGTACTATAAACGAGACAAAAAGCAATGTGACAGGGGCCAATTGTACCTCCCGTTGTAAACATGACAAAAGTACAGAAAAGGCTGCCCGCGAAGAAAAATATGAAAAGAAATGAAATGTAAAGAAACACAATGAAAATTTACAAACAATATTCCAATCTCTAGAAATCTGAAACGAAAGAACTAAAAAAACTGAAGGGGATTGAAACCCAAAAGAAGTACAACTAACAAATCATATACCACGTCTAGAGCATTTTCAAACCTTTAAAAAATCACAACATTCCAATGAATTGGGCCTTTTTTGTTACTCCAAAACCTCTAGAGTTAACAATGAGGAATTCATATGTAATTCTGTTTCATATTAACTGCCAGTTTCATTTTGCTGTCTTCAGAAAGTTGCTGCCGTAATTGATGAGCTGCCCCTTGGGTTGCATGATAAGTTTCTTTTCTGCATTAGGTAACTTCTTAATTGCTTATAAAGCCAGCTTAAAGATGAATTGGCTTGACTTTTATAGGAAAGCACATCATCTGTTCTATCCACCTATACTCCATTGTCTTGTATTGTGTTGTTGCTGCTGTTTGTCATTATAATGACAGTTTTAGATGTTTTATTGCACTGTTATTGACTTGCTATTCAGAAGCCAATATCACTTGGTTCCAACTGGTGTATTTTGTTATGTTTTCTTGGTGCTTGCCATTTCGAGATAGGTTGTCATTTGCAAAAGTAACAAGAGATAGTGGAAATGTTTGTCCATGGCAGTTTACCAATTGAAAAATGAAAATATAGAATGTGTAACCTCTATATGAACCTTATTTACTAGATTTTTGATGGATTAGTTCTGAATTTAACCTGATGAGTTGTAAGTTGGTTAAATTTTGTAATGTCCCCAAGTTGCCATGGTGTTGACTCGTTAACATTTGTGATTTGTAGTCCTGTTGACATGAATGATGAAATTTCATCTCAGGGTATCACCCAGGTAATATTTATTTCTGATTCTTGTTTCTAGATGCTTGTTTTGGATGATGTGATTAATACTATAGACCTTCTGTGTTGGCTAGTTTGCAACAAATTATTCAAAGAATGGCATTGTCCGGCTGCGACAAATATTTAACCCAGGGACACTTCAGGTTCCAAAAACACCTACAGCCCTGGAGGAGCTTGAATCTATTCACAAGGTCAGATTTGTGTGTGTGTGTGTGTGTGTCTGTGCATGTGGTTACCAAAGATCTTGATGTTTTCCTTTGTTTCTGTTTCTTGAATGACAAAAGTGGTTATTTTTATGAGTTTCAATTATCAAGTTTCCACTTTGCTGTGTAGAAAAAGTAAGAGTCAGTCAGAAGTAGTAAGGACCAGTAATGTTGTCTTTGGATGAACTTGAGTTCTAATGACATATTTCACCTTTACTTCAACTGATTTCTCACTTAGAATGCACTTTCTAAAGAGAAACAGTGTTGACTTGAAGTATTCTCACTTTGAAGTTGTAAATTCACTTGTGCTTAGCCTCTGTTGGATCTCTTGTTATTCATTTATCCTCAGACAACTTTGTTCCTCTTACCTGCCCCTAATTACTTTTTGCTTTAGTGGTAGTTTTCCAGAGTATGAGATGTGCTGTGTTATTCCTATTAAGATTTCTTTTCGTTCCTTTTTTGTCTGATAGCAGTGGCTTTCTTCCAACTTTTTTGTCATTTCTATCTAAGATCTTTCTCCCATATTCAATAGTTTTTTCTCTCGTGCTTGGGTGCTCATAACTGCTTATGAAATGATAATTTCATGACTTCCATTCAAAATGCTTCTAGTTGTGAAATTTTTGTCTTTTGGGTAAATAAAACTTCTTATGTTTATTCACTGCTGAATCTTTTGTTCTGTTTTGTTCATGACTGAAGGTTTTGGAGCTCTATGTTTGGTTGAGTTTTCGACTCGAAGACTCATTCCCAGATCGTGAGTTGGCATCTTCTCAGAAAGCACTCTGCAGCATGTAAGTAAAGAAAGTTGCCAGTTAGGCCTCTTGTTTTGCATTCATTTCCTTAACCCTTTTTTTTTGGGATGGGGTAAAGTAAGCAAGGAACATTACCGCGGAAACCAAATTTTAAAATTAGGATCATTACAATTCCTCAGAGTGCATAGAAAGGAACATTTTCACAAATCCTAGAGTCTAGGCAAACTACCCAAACCTCTCACAATCCAAGAGGAAAAAAGTACGCCCTGTTAGTACCCAACAATGGGTGTCTGGGAGGTGTAGATTGATTACAGACCCATTCTTTGATATCAAGGAAAATTTTATGTTCAAAGTGGCCTTAGTGATAGAGATATGGCAAAGTGTGTCCTAAGTGTATTTGGGTTTGCAAAGTGTGTGGTAGTAGACTCATGGTTGATATACCTGCACGAAGTGGCCTTTGTGGGATAGATAGCATTTCATAATTGCTTTGTCTCTTACTTTCACTTCCAGTTAGGTTTATTCAATTTATTGCCTTGCTTTTTAGGTTGATTGAGGAATTTCTGGAAAGGCTGGGTTGGCAGAATCGTAAGGCAAGAGCATTGCAACGTCGTAGAAGCTTAAGCTCGCTGTTTCCCCAGGATGTCCAGCAATATCTCTGAAAATGCAGGGCTATTCTCAGTCCCCCTAAAGAACTCGTGTGCAATGCACAAATCTTGATGCACAATTGCACAGGTGGAGGTGAATAGGGACGGGACAAGTACTTTTGGGAATGCAGAATTCCGTGCCAGGCTAAATCTCACAAAATCAAAGAAATCTGTGTGCCACCTCTTTTGTGCTCCATGTCAATGCAGCTTAATCAGTTGGGATCGGGCTGCTTGAAGTTAAACATAAACTTCATGCTGCTGCTGTTGCCGTTGCTGCTCTCATTGTTTAACTTTATCTTGGTAGCTCAAACAATTTATTATTTGCCCATTACATAGCCATTTGTTTTTAATCAGACCTATTCATTCTCTAGGTCATTATTTTGGCGCAAGTCTGAACAAAATCCAGTTGATGGAAAAGTTTATAGCTACATCTTTGCACGAAATAATAACTAAAGATGAAAGTTAATTGTAAAGTTGATTTATGCTCATGTTTTAGGTGCATAGAGTATTAAAAAAAAGGTGTTATAAGGGAAAAAAAGAATTCATTTCATTTCGTTAAATTTTCATGCATTTTTTTTTTTTTTCAATTTGTATAGAGAATTGCGTAACGTGTGTGCTCTTTTTATGGTAGAAGTATGAATTCAGGAGATTTTGTATTGTTATGGCTCTATTCTGTCGTTAACCACTCATTAGCCTTTTATGCTTAAATTACCAGAATGGAAGAAGAAAGTCATGAAGGGAAAGGGGAACTGTGAGTATTCTTTGATTACACATTTTGACAACAAATAAAAAAGAATGTAATTAACTTCGTTTGTCTTATTTAAAGGAAAGAGAACAGAAACCAATAACGCAAGTTATACAGAGAATTGCTTTTTGATACTCCTTCCGTCCCTTTTTAAGTGATCAACTTTTCATTTTAGGCTGATCCTAAATAGTGTGTAGTTTGAAAAGTTAGTAGGTAAGAGTTTGTACAATTATCATTTTGCTATTTTGAAAAATTTGTGGGTAAAGAGTTAATGGGTAAAAGTGGAGAATAATTTTGGAAAGTAGAGGTAAAAATTGATGCAAAAAATGTAAAGTGGAGGAAAAAGTTGATATGAAAGATGTAATGATGATTTTTTTTTTAATATGTAAAGTACCATATTCAAAGAGAGACGGAGGGAGTACTACTTAAAAAGTGGGAAGAAAAATAATCAAGAAGTGGATCAATTATGCTCTTTTAAGTGAGTTCTGGCATAAACTCTTGCTATGTACAGCGCAATTCAAAGATTAAAATCGAAAATATTCCGAGGACATATTTTCACTTGTTTTATAGACAGGAAAATATATTCAATTACTATTGTTTCAAGTTTTTATGTTCTTGTGTGGACCAGTTGGACATTAAAATAATACTCCCTCTGTCTCTCTCTCTCTCTTCTTTTTTTTTAGTTGTCAACTATTCTATTTTGGCTTATCCTTTAATAAGTACATACGTTTTGAATTGTTAATGGGTAAAAGTTTGTACAATAATTATTTTGCCCTTTTAAAAAGTTAGTAGGTAAAGAATTAATGGGTAAGAGTTTGTGTGAAATTGTAAAATGGAGGTAAGAGTTGATATGAAATGTGAATGATAATGTCTCTTCAATAAGTTATTTACAAATCAACACACTAAAAAAATGAATGGATGGAGTAATTAAAATATAAATGCAATTACAAGTTTTTAAAGTAGGTCACTTGTCGCATTCAGGAAGCATCTTACAAAAATACCTTTTGCATGCTTGTGTAGATTCCAAAGCTTATGCTTGATAATGACCTTGAATATTACTACCATGATGGAGCCTTCCATAATAGCACGCACGCACACACAAAAAACTCTACTATTATATTGTAAAAAAAAAATCCTAGAGTATATAGGTTTGGTATTTTGGAAAAAAAATACGTAGTAGTAATCTTTGTCATTGTTATGTCCCGAGCTAAGAAGCAGGTTGTATTAGAACTAGTCCTAACATATTTGAGGTTTAACTACAATTCTTTGAAATAAATGAGGATACAAACATTAATTTCTAATAGCAAATCCAATGGGGGATGGATATCCAGTTACATTGCTATTATACAACCAAAAAATACAAATCTTCAATCTAATGCATAGCTATAATTAGTTGCAAAATGGAACAAATGGATACTTGGTTGCAAATATGGAACCAAGGATTGCTATTATAGCCACCCTTGCCACATCATCAAGGATTAACTATCATCTTCACAAACCAACCAAAGTGTACCTGAATATGGCCGGAAAATCGCCGAAATGTGTTGCTATCGCCGGAAACTACTGTTGTCGCTGGAATATGCTACGGTCACACCTAAAACTGTTGTTGTCGCCATTAGAGGAGCCTGAGGTGACTTCGGTTTGATCATTCAACATCAGAAGGAAGGATTTTGATCTACACAGAGAGAGGTTTGGGTTTAATCGGAGCACAGGGGTTGGGTTTAATCAGAGGTCATCAATCGGACCAAGAGAGAGAGGGAGGGGAGGTCATCGACCGGACCGAAGGGTTTCTTCGCCTTGTTCTATAATCGACACAGAGAGAGGTGAGAGAAATGGGGAAGAGAGAGATAGATGAGACTCAGAAGTGGCCAAATGGGGCACATGTGTTGCAACGGGCTAATTTCAATGGTCAGATTTGCAACAGGCAAAATTTTTTTTTTTGGTATAAATATAAGCCTCACAAAATTTTTCATTCATCCATATTCTCCCACCCACAGATTAAGAAAAAAAAATTCATTCATCCAAATTCTCTCATATTTTTTTCGTCACTTTCCATTAACAAAAATTATTCCACTAACTATGGCTTCGTCAAGAGGAAAATCTTTCACTCCCGAGCAAGACGAAGCGATTTGCCGAGCTTATTTGTGCATTACTGAAGACTCGATTATCGGTAACTCCCAGCCATGAAGTCAATTCTAGCAACAGGTGTTACAACAGTATCAAGAAAAAACAAATGACGTTCAGCGAACTGAAGCAAGTATCAAAGCCTGTTGGCAAAACATCCAGAAGTGTTGCAACAAATTCCGTAGATGTTTAAGAAGTATTAAAGCTCTAAATCAAAGTGGAATGACCCATCAAAATGAGGTAATAAATTTGTTTGTTTTCTTTTGAACTTGTACTAATAATTTTTTATTTAATAATTAAATCTTGTTATTCAATATACAGTATGATATGGCAAAGCAAACATACTATGAAAATACTGGAAAATATTTCAGTGGTATGGATGGTTGTTGGGCCATCTTAGAACATGCTATTAAGTGGCTAGATATCACTCCTAGTGAGAGGAAAACAAAAACTCCTGAACCACCCCAAATTCCAAAGGGGATGTCAATCCCTTTTTCCCCTGAAGAAAGTCAAATTCCAAGCACTTATTATGAGTCTCTAGATGTAGAAACCACTCCTTCAAGTGGAGGTACTGGTAGTGTGTCCTCGGTAAGGAAGAGGCCTGGTGGAAAGAAGCTAACAAAGAAAAAGAAAGCAAAGAGCAAGGTTCAAGAAGTTGAGAATGCGAGACATATAATTTGTTGGAGACACTCAACAAAACTGTATCAGATAACCAATCTAGGAGGATTCAATTGGAAGAAAGGAGAGTTGCATCTCTAGAAAGACAAACAATATGTGAGGAGAGCGAGACGACGAGGAAGGAGAGAGAGACGGAGAGGAAGGATAGAGAGATGGAGTAAAGGATTATGCAGATGGATTGTCTGTCATTCAAGACCCCCAAATGAAGGCTTATTATGAGCATCGCAAGGCTACAATCTTGGCAAAATGGGCCAACTCAACTTCCACAACTTATTATACTAATCTACCCGAATATTGATTATTGTATTTTTTTTAATCTATTAATGTAATGCTTTGAAATTGGTTAATGAAATGCATTTATTTAGCTAATTTCCACAACACGGGAAACGTATTGCAATACAACACCCAAATTGAAATTATTTAGCTAATTTTCGCAACACGGGAAACGTACTAGTACATTAAAAGTACAATTAATCAAAGCTCATACTTCCTCTCCTCTGCAGGTTCAGAGGTGTTCAACAAGATCATTGTGAAGTGCGTGATGTCTCACTAGATCATATCTTCTTGTTACGAGTCAGGAAGTCCGTGAATGTGGATGTTCGCTCTCATGAGACTTAAAGTGGCCTCTCACGAAGTAGTTCAGCAGCTTTAACATCTTCTTCACCACATTGGAACTCAATTATCATATTATGCAAGATAACACAAGTTTTCATGATTTAGTATAGATCTACCTGGTCCCAAAAATGAGCCAGGCCTTTCACAATTGCAAAGCGTGCTTGTAGCATGCCGAATGCCCTTTCAACATCTTTGCGACATGCCTCCTGCATTCTTGCAAAGTGAGCCTTCTTTCTGTCACTGGGCTCTCTAATGGTTTGGACGATAATTGCCCATTTTGGGTAGATACCGTTAGCAAGGTAGTACCCCATGTCGTATTGTTGTCCATTTATGACAAATTAGGTGGGAGGGGCATGACCGGCACGAAGTTCATCAAAGAGAGGAGACTGATCAAGCATGTTGATATCATTAAATGAACTAGGCATGCCAAATCCACAAATCATGTGAGGCAACTGCTTCAAGTATGATGGTGGGCTTTTTAATGTGTCCTGTGTACATACCGTGGTAAGCAGTTGGACATTTCTCCCATTGCCATTGCATACAGTCCAAGCTACCTAACATCCCAGGGAATCCACGATCCTCGGCCACACGTAGGAGCCTTGCAATATCGGCTTCATTTGGAGCTCTTAGGTACTCTGGTTCGAAGATCTCCACAACTCCTCTACAAAATCTCATGAGCGATTCTATAGCAGTACTTTTCCGATTTTGACGTACTCATCAACGCTATCAGGTAATATCTCGTACACAAGCATCCTCAGAGCTGCAGTCATCTTTTGGATACCAGATAGGCCAACAGCACCAACAGCGTCGGGCTTTTGGACGAAATAATCTTCGTGTTGCTAGAGTTGAGTCAAGATCCTCTCAAACAGGGGTTTAGCCATCCGAAAACGTTGGCGAAAAAAAATTTCATTGAAAAGGGGATCTTCAAAAAAATAATCCGAATGGATTCTTTCGTTTGCAACAGCCCTATCACGGCGGATGAAAGCCCACCCGCTGACAGAACTAACATAACCCCCTTGTTGGTTATGACGCATTTGCATTTGTTGATAGCTGCTCGCCATTACCATCTGCAGCATTGCAACTTCATCTTCATCGAACGAATCTCCGTCGAAATCTCCCCGCAGTACCATTTTGCTTAAGTTGCTCATGATTAGTTTGGAGAGGAAAATCTATATGGCTGATGAGAATGGTGTGGCAAATATACTAGTTTAATTATGTATTTATAGAAAAATTTAGGTAGAATGTTAGATGGGAATGTTAGGTGACAAAGTTAGACGAGAAAAATATCCGGGTAGAATGGTGGTTGAAACAGTGGAGGACGAAAAAAAAAATGTAATTAAAAAATATTTCCGAATGGGGGTTCAAAATTAGATCACAACGGGGTTGAAAATAACGTACATAATTGAATTGGGGTTAAAAAAACGTAATTAAAAGTGAGATGGTGGAAAAGTTAGTTAAATTTGGAGCTGTTTGGTTTTATTTTACAACCAAGCATTGGAGACTTGGTTGTATTTTAGCACCAAAAACCACTTTTTGGTGCCAAATTATAGCAATAGCTATTTTCCATTTAGCATTGGATTTGCTCTAAATGCTAAGGGTTAAAATATAACAAAAAATAATTTGAGGGTTAACCTTGTGAATACTCAGTTAATAAACTTTGAAGTTCAAAGTAGCATTGTCTTTGTTTTCTTATTAGGGCTCAAAACCTACACGAGCGTAGGGCTACTGCGGTCTTTGCTGGAGTCTTCGTCGCCAAAGAGGTTATTGTTTCTATTTTTTAATGTACTTAAGTTGTTATGCATGTTTGTTTGAATTTTTGTCTCGCATATGTGGTCGCCTCCCCGCTCAAGTGAAATTCCTGGCTCCATCTCGATTATTGCGTGAGATGGTGTCTCAACTATTTCACAACATAATTGTGAAAATTGCACGATTCACGATTCGATTTGCGATTCGATCCACGATTCAAGTAAAAATGATACAAATCTATATGTGAATCAAGGTTTATCTAGAATCGGTAGTGAATCATATGATTCACAGTTCAATTCACAATTCATGCAAAAGCGATACAAATCTACAAGTGAATCAAGGTTTCCCACAATTATTATATCCGACTAATGTGAAATCACTTTAGCGGTTTTACCATAATTTTTCCCATAGAAACTAGTTTTGTACCTATTAGGCTACAAACTTTTATTGTTATTTGTTGCAAGGCTAAGCTTCCATTCTTATAATAAATATTTATATCTATATGCATATATCCATTTTATTATGGTATTTACTTTAATGTACAAATGTCTACTCTTTCCTATTAGACCAGTAATCATCAGTTTATGTTAGAAAAAAAACTTTAATACTGATGTAAGCTTAAATTTGTCAATTTTACGATGTATCTTTATTATACAAGTGCATAGACAAATTTCTCAGGTATTTTTGAAACTTGGACCGAATCATTACAAATTTCGATTCGATTCACGATTGGAAAAAGGATCATTTTGATTCGCTATTTGACAACTATGATAGTCCTAATCACACAGAAATATCGAATGGAAATACCTAACATAGGTGTCCCAACTATTTTATGATAGTCCTAATCAAACATAAATGTGTGGTGATGTCGGTGGTGATGTCGGAGACAGGGCCGGCCTCACTATTAAAACTTCAAAATGAACAAATAAAATGGAAACATATCACAAAGAAGGTAAATAAATTGTTGTATTCTACTATTTCCTTTCTTTCCCAGCAGCCAGGACTAAACAGTAAACACATACTATTAATTTCGTTTGCTCCTAGTCAAGTGATTCTTTGATCATTCCACCACTGGCATTTCTTTCAGCCAGCACTAATTATCAGGGTATGTTTCTTCTCAGATTCTGCAATTCTTTTTCGGACAATGAAGAGGACATATCCATGGGGTGATCAAGTGGATGTCATAATATTAGATGATTCTTCTCCTTCTAATGATCCAGATGGTGTTGGTGGATCTGGGTCTGGCAATGAACAGAACAAAAACATCACAATTGATCTTCCTCCCAAAGAAACAAAGTCTGAAGGTATTTCTTATTTGCAATATCATCTCAATTTACATTTTTTGTCCAAATATTGTCAGGGACGGACGCAGGATTCCAGTGTGAGTTGAACTAACACTACAACAGAAATTTATTGGGAAGGCGAACCTATATAGTTGTAGAATTTTTAGAAAACAATTATTAAATTTATAAGAAAGATTTGAAAATCGGAAAGGATGGTCGCCCTGGCGAACTTGCATTTGCATCCATTGTTGAATATATTGAAGGTTCTGTATTGACAATAGACCATCTTTATTTTTTTCTAGTGGAGACATTTCTTTCCCAAAAGCCCAACATCGCTTACATAGATATCATCGACAGAAATTACAATCTTGGACCATCATCTTCAGTGTCTGAATCAAATATTTACAGCCCCTTTGAGAAAGGGTGAGAAAAGAACGAAAAGAAGAGAATACTTTCACTTCACTGTGACACTGTGTGTTCTTGTAACTTCTTTGTCTTTAAATTGTAGATAAAAGCAAGGTTATTTTTCTTATTGTGTCTTTTTGGGCTTTTGGAACTTTTTGGTGAGGAGAAACTTTTGGGACTTTTTGTATTTTTTGAGCAAAAAGTTGAAGTACAAAAGGTCGAAAAAAGTTAAAGAAGTCCAAGAAGTTGATAAGAGGCATTTGAGAGACTGTGAGAAAGGATGAGAAACAAAGAAAAAAGATGAATCTTTATTGGTTCATTTTATTTCTCACCAAATCTCATCAGTTGTGGCGAGCTTTGGCAGGAACCCTCAATTGTTTCTCTTCTCTCTCCCTTTTTACAATCCAAATTAGAGTTAATGTGAGTAGAAAATAGAGTCAAGAGTTCTATTTGATATGAAATATGAATCACCCCAATGGGGCAGTGTTAAAATTGAATGTCAAAAAAGTGGACTTGAATAGTTTGAGTAGAGGACTGGAGAAAAATTTGTGAGTTTTTTTGCTCATTTTTTCGAAGCTTGAGTCAAAATTTCGGTAAGGTCTAGATGCTCTTGTGAAATTATTTTCTGACAGAAATGGGTATTTGATGTCTTTGATATTCCATTGTTGTAATTGCAAGTTGATTATTGTAAAAGTAGGAGTCTTGATAAGCCCCTATAATCTAAGTATACAAATTGCCAGTGACCTTGTTTGTGAATTTAAGGGATGAATTAACTCTCTTCGCTTGTGATGTGCACTTGTGTTCTCTGGTGATCACTGGATAGGTTTGATTGCTTAGAAAATTCGGTGTTGAAGAGAAGAGGAAAAGGATCTCAGAAATAAAGTAAACAGATGCCTGTGGTTGACTTGTACAATGCATGGTATAGCAACAATGATCAAAAGTTTTTCAGTCTTCTAAGAGAGTTGGCAATGTGTCTTCTAAAATTTTCTTACACGATGCTTCTTCTGCATCGCGATCCAATGAAATCGATAAAGAAATTTAGTTGCTCAGCTGTAACTGCAGTTGAGGGAAGCACCAGTCATGGTTATTTTCAAGCACATTCCATTATTAACTGGAGTTGAACTATAAGATCTGCTCTGTCTTGAGACCAGGGGGGCTATGTGCTTAAGGCTTCCTATCTCACTTTGTAGCGTGAAAATCTGCACACATAGCAGCTTTGTGGACAATAAACTAGAATTGCAACTAATCTTGAATTTACCTTTTACTCATTTCACAATGAAGAAGATTATCACTTGGTTCAATACGCATGCATAATCCTCCTATGAGTGAAGAAATCGATGTACAATTTTTTTGATAACAGGATGTCCGGGCCAGCTCACGCGCCCCTCGACAAATTCCAAAGCTTTGGAGGTAATAACCGGGTATAAACCCTAGTGACCTGCAAGAGTTTTGCTGACAAGGGGAATCAAAATTGAGACCTTAGATGGGACTTGAGAGCAAACCCGTAAGTTCCAAGCAAGTTAAGACCACTTTGCCAATGCCTTAGGGTTAAAATGGATGTATGGTTTGTTCTTAACACGGGAAGTTTACTTTGGAATAGGCTAGTTCCTAATGGCAAATTCTTCTTGAATAAATCAGATGAGTATACAACACATCTTCATCTGTGGTGAATATTGATTCTAGAATCAGTGCTATGCTGGAAACTTAAGCAAGTTTCTTTCTGAATCATTGCATATTTTTCTCCCTTGGAGCATTCTCAGCTGTGTAGTAACCATCGATTTTCAGTTGTAACGTGACTCATCTATTTTACATAAACTTGTGTATTAATATGCAGCTGCAGTGTTCAGAACGGCGCAAATGTATCAAGACTACATGAAGCAGATTCCAATCCCAACCCTCCGCGGTTCTGTTATTCCATATAAGTCATGGGTGGGATTAGGTAATTCCCTGAAGAAGCTGTACGGGCAACCCTTGCATTACCTCACCAACATTCTCCTCAAACAGTGGGACAAAGCGAGAATAGGCTGTGAGGATGAAGATAAACCTCTGGATATCCTTATTCATCCTTGTAAAGCCGAAGCTAGCATTTGGCTGATTGAGGAAGTTCATCGGCTCACAACATCTCATCATCATCTGGCAAAACTGTGGCTCTCTGATCCCATGCGCCATTCATTTATCGACCCCATTTTCCCCATCATGATATAAATGTCTATCTATTTTTATTTGAGAGGCTAGATTTCTAGACCTAGGTTGAGGATGAAAACTTCGTGTTTTCGTAGTAGTTATTTACATACTCTATGTTTATTTTCTGAATGTTTGGTTTCATTGAATAATCATTCTTGCCTCATTTTAATTATTGTTAGTAACTTTAGGTATGAATTCAATTATGTTTTTCCAATGAGTTGGGATTGCTAGTTAATCATCCATCCATGTTCTCTAGCTTTTGATTACAAGCACTGGATATCTTTTGTGATTTATTTGTGAATGGATACATATGATTTTTTGGTCTTGAACATTATGGTGTTAACTCTTTGTATCGCTACTTCAACAGTTGCAAGAAATTTTTCAACAATGAAGAAGTACATAAAGAGCAATCTGTCCAATTGAATGAAAGATTAGTGAATGAATAATTATTTACAACAACAACAATAACATAACCCATTTAGTCCCCAATAATTGGGGGTATGGACGGGGGACGGATAGGAGACAGACCTAACCTTTGGCAATAAATGCACAAAGTGGCTGCTCCCAAAATACCACTGAAACAGATGGATTGGAGACAGACCTAACCTTTGGCAATAAATGCACAAAGTGGCTGCTCACAGAATACCACTGAAACAATGGTCCTCCTAAATCGTCGCGTTTGCTGTGGAATCATGCCCTCAAATCAAAGCCAAAAGGCATCAGAGAGGGCAGACCCAAGAATCATTTTGATTTATGTGTACATTACCATGCTTCTTTCATTCAACATCCAGAGCATTGGCGTTGCACCATTGAATGAATAATTATTTGATTACTAATATTGAGAGTGATGTACTTAATACTATTGATAAAGTGGCCATTCTGCAACAGTTTCAAATATAGACACTCTTCAAGGGTAATTGTAATATCTTATGTATTTCTCTGTTTTTGGATGGCATTATCGATATTAATAAATAAAATTTTGGTTTATGTAGTAGTTTCTAGAGGTAGTACATCATACTCCGTAAGTATTTATAAAAACCCTTACAAGAATATCTGAAGTCACCATTGATTCTTTTCTTTTTTTTTGGTTCTTAATTATTCTTCACTATGTTGTTTGTTTGTAGCTTTGGCCGATTTCTCAACAGGATCCACAACGCTAGATACGATACATATGGAGTTCACAGACGCACCCTCAACATCGAGACAGGCTTTGGCTCATAATGTCAAGACATGCTTGACTCGTGAAAGAAAACTTCTCTTTGAATTGACATTGGATCAACGCCATGGCCTACCAATACCGGTGAGAGCATTTTCTAAATCAGTCACCAGCAGCCGAAGCTTTGATCTGATTCTCAGATGATGCTCTTAACATGGACAAATTAGAATGGAAAAGATTGTAAACAGACATAGAATAGAGTTTCTGCGGATCGAAAGGCTGCTTCAGAAATCTTGCTAGCATGGGAAGAATATAGAGCAGAAACAGATGAGAGAGAACTATTTTTATTGACATAAACAAGAAGAAGTTTTACACGCGCTCTTTCTCTTTCAGAACTGTAGGGTGGTAGCAGAAGACGATCTGGTGGAAAGAGCCTTAGATATAGCCCTGATAGTGTTAGGAGTAGTCCTGCAGCAACCTCCAATAAGACAAGCCCCATTTTCGCACCACTTCCCCACATATGACACAAAATCTTCATCTCCAACTCCTGTTGATTGCTGCAATGAAACAAGCACACAAGTTTTGAACATGTTTGTAGTCTTCTATAATGCATCCACATGAAATTCAGGTAAATGACTCTAACACAAAATATTTGTATCCTCGTCTGCTTTTGCATAAATAGGATAATGGCGTAAGGTTTGAAAACTAAATGAGGTGATCAAACCGAGTAGAAACAAGGACTAACTTGGCTCAAAGTTAGTCCTTCCTGCCTTTGTGCCATAGGGTATGGTTACGACAAGCCCAAAAACAAATGCTTACGAGTATAATCGCCACCGGAAACATCCCACAGGATAATGGTCTATGCATAACTTCACAGAAGAAGAAGGAAAGGGATGACTCACCACCCACTGTTTTTGCTCTGCATCGTAAGTCTCGCCACTGTTGGGATATATAAGCACTGGTTTAGTTGTTACCTGCACAATAAATTTGCAGCAAAAGCATTACGTAATTCATTCCATCCAAGGAAAACAATAACTAATAAAAACTAGACACTTCTGTAATTTTAGTCCTCAATATATATCCTTGTACAAGACAATTAATTTAAGAGATCATACCTTCCCAATTGCTTGAACCAGTCCATGAATAAATCTAGGAGGGGTACAGTTGATTCCAACAGCTACAACTTGCTCACATGAGTCAGCTATTGAGGCACAGTCTGTTATGGAATCACCGCTAACCACATTTACACCGTCCTTGGAATTGAAAGAAAACCAAGCTGGGATCTTAATGTCTTCTTCATCGAGAATCTCAGCAAAAGCCTGCATTGAAACCAAAGGAAATCAGGACATATAAGCACTAGAGTCCTAAGAATCCTAACCAAAAGCAGCATAGAAAGTTACCTCGGCCTCTAATTTATTCGGAATGGTTTCAAATGCAATTATGTCTGCGCCCGAATCAGCTAGAACCTGGACCCTTCTCCGGTGAAAATCTTTCAAAGCCTCCAATGTGACGGCATCACCATAGATCCCACTGTGAAGGAAGATAACAGCAATGATTGATGTAACTGAAAACATCAACAATATGAGAGAAATCCTCCAGAGCTAACTTTTGGAAACAATCATATTGGTATAGTACATCATATGGAATTCTACTCCTTCCAACTACAGCATTGTAACCAAGTACGTACGGGTGGTTACAAACAAGTGGTGACCATATGCATCATTTGTTGATGACCCAAATCACCTAATGACTGAAATACTTCATTCTTCCCTCATCCATCCTACTGGATTACTCGAATGCTTGAGTGCCCACACAACTGGGGTACTCCAACATACCACTGGGTCAGGCTGATGAGATCTTTAAAGGAACTCTATTATATGTATGCATATATAATTATTCATCAGGATGACACTTAAAACAACTTTATACGGTGCATGTTCCTGATCTAATTACAACTTGCAGGTGATATAATAGTGGACAGCTAGAAATTAAAAATGTGAAAGTTTGATATTAAGCCCAAGAACCACAGGAAACCAAGATATGAAAAAGCTAGAAGGTCATCCATATTAACCCCAAAAGATAGTGCATCCAATCTGAGAAAACTTTGAAGGAGTAATGGACCTATATTCAGAACCATCAGCGAGATAAGCCCCATAGCTTCCCACAGAAGCAGCGACTAAAATTGGGTGTTGCTTCAAAATCTCTCCATTTCCTGTGACATCCCAAGAAGCTTTGGAACCTATGTTGTGATACATCTCCCTTGCCTCACATGCTATCTCAACACTTCGTCGAAGCAAAGCTTCACCTTCTTCCTTAGATAAGCCTTTAGCTTCAAATCCCTGAAGGGTAGCCTGTCCATGCATAGAACTTTTAAGACTTTTGTTTAGGGTGAAAACAATGGTTTGTGGGTTAAACTAGAATTTAAGACATAGGAAAGTAGAAGCACAATTACTTGATAAGATGCAGATATTATGATATTTGCACCAGCTTCAAGGTAATCAAGGTGCACCTGTCAAATAAGCAAGTCAATAACAGACAAAAGAAGTATTCAGAATAACTAGTGATCACGCATTAGTGACGGTTAGTTACTGATGAATTTCACATGGATATTAAATGAGGTTGGATTATTTTTTTGAGCAGCTATGATATTTTTTATACTATCCTTCCTGCCAATCAAAACATTGTCTGTTATCAAACAGATAGTTATGCCATGCTTAGTTGCCAGACAAGATAAGGTGGAATAGAGAATCCTTAGGATGATTTGGAGCGTTGTCTTCCTCATGGAATAGAGAATCCTTAGGATCAGTTGTGAACGGTCTAGATTCTCCATATTGTATGAGTGGCCGGGTTTTTTTTATAATTTTCCATCCCATCCCACAAGGAATTGGTTTATCCCACGTTTATGGAATAAATGGTTTATTTCACCAGTATTCCTTTGTTCCATTGTGCAACCAAATACATGAAAGATCAAACAGAGGATAAATGAGTCCCCATGGAACTAATCTAATCCTACATCTTTTATCCTCAAACAGACCTGGCCTTATGTTAGAGGGCACTTACGTTAGGAGGTTATGTTAGAGGGACGTGCAACAATTCCCATCTTCCATAGAGTATAAACATTCGTCAGTCTTATGCTAAAATTCGGGCTCCATCCCTAAACCACCCGCATGGATTCACATTCCTCCAGGCATAAGTAGTAGGAGAAATTTCAGATCAGTGATAATGGTTGCAAATATCTTTATGGACAGGGGCACTGTCATGTGATACCCAACGTCCTCCACAATCACGCATTAATGGAGAGCCCACATTTAATCATATAAATCCCACAAGGTAGTGTGATATTGTATGAAAGGTATCGGAGCAGCACACGGTGCCAAAAAAACATTGAATAATTACTCCTCCTTGAGATGTCTCCATTAGCCAGAAAAAATAAACAAATACGCAACAACTCCATAGAAAGAGTACTTGTTTCAAACATGTACCCCATAGGCTGTAATTTATGTTATAAATATAAATATAGTACATGAAAAAGAAAAGTCTTTCTGAAGAAACCTCAGTGGTGGAGTCAGCATAACCTCGGATTGCTAAAAAAATGGGGGAAAAAAAAAAAGAAAAAAAAGAGAGCATAACCTCGGACGCATCACTTTCATCAGAAAATAAAAGACAGTAGCATCCAATCCGGTGTCGGTTAATTATTAGAAGTAATGTACAATGCAATCAGACTCATTTACTTTTAATTCTCAGTAAGAAAGGGAAAAAAAAAAACCCAGTGGAAGAAATCAAGAAAAATATTAAATAAACGCCTAGGAAAAATCTGCAGGAGCAGAGAGCGAGCATGAGCGTGAAAGTGTCTTAAAACATATCCCAACCTACTAAAATCTGCAAGAGAGAAGATTGAGTGTAAGCGCAGTACGAATGCATGGCATTTTAAAGGATTATGCGACTAAGGGAATTATGCTAATCGTGAGAGAATTATTTGAAAGCGTAACCAAAATTGTCCGTCATAATTTGCTTCCAACAAATCTTTTCCATTGATTTTCCTCTCTTCCAATTAAGAAAATGAATACTTAGAAAAATTCCATAAGGGTATTTCACTTAAAACAAAGGCAATGATCTTCACACCTTTTTTTTTTTATAAATGCACACCCTTTCTCGTCCTTTTGTGAAAAATTACAAATAAAAGTATGCTACAACATAAAAAAGGATGTGCATTAATAAAAAAATTTAAAAAAGGGAGGTGTGAAATTCATTTCTCTAAACAAAAAGTGTGTTATATTGATACAGTACTCTTCCATGGAAAAGAACCAAATTCAATCTCCCAAATTATCTATCTACCCACCAGAGTAAAATCCAAAGTAAAATAAATAAAAGAAAAAAGAAAGCAGAATCCATGTAGTGATACAAAAACATTACTCCATTCAACAGAATCCACAGAGAGAGAGAGAGAGAAGAACACATACAACAATATCTACATTAAAATTCTATTTTATGCACCAAAACAGATTAAAATTCAATTTGAGGCCCCGTTTTACTAAGCTTGGCTCCCTGGCTTAATTTAGGGGAGGAGAATGACCTATCTCGTCAAGTGCAAAAAACCAAAAAATCAAGAATTCACTTACTAGAACAAGAAAGAGACTCAAAACATAGCAGGGTGAGAGAAATTCCATGTGGGTATTTACTCCAAAGAAAAGCTGCGATAATTTCTTAATATTTCTCAGGAAATAATCAGATTCAACCCCAAACCCATCTAGCCACTAGAGAATTAGAGTAAAACGCCAAAATAAAATACATGAAAAAAGAAAGCAGAATCAATGTAGATTATATAAACATATTACACCATTTAGAGAGAGAGAGAGAGAGAGAGAGAGAGAGAGAGAGAGAGAGAGAGGGGAAACCTTTCTGATGAGTTGAGGGGAACTAATGAGGCATTTGGCGCTCCACAATGGGTCCTTGAGGTCAGCGCCGTGTCGTTCGAGTTCAGTGGCGAGGCCGCCGTCAATGACGGCGTAGCCGCCGCACTGGCGGAGGAAATCTGACATTAATGTCGACGGTTGGACTGTATTCTGTCCCATCTCCGTCGGCGGTCGGCGGTTGTTAGTGGTTTTGGGTTATAGCCGGTGACCAAGTGGCAGGTTTTAAGAAAAGCAGAGTTGGCAAATGCTGAGAGAGACTGATGCTGAATAGAATTCGGTTTGTTGCCAACACGCCTCTTTGAACTTGGTATTTATAGGAAATTGATATTTGCATTCTCTATTTTAATTTGATATTGGCGCTTTATTTTTGTCTGAGTGAAGTTACCGAAACACCCTTGTATAATTGAGACAAAAAATAGAGTGCTAATATCAAAATGAAAAATTTTAATATCAATTCCCTATTCATAAAGTAAAAGTATCTCCGTTGATACTATTTTTGGACGGGAGGAAATAATTCAATTTGAAACATCCATAGCAGTAATTAATGGTTCGAATTTACTAAAAAAACTCTTAATTTTAGTAGAACACGCCCTAAATGCTCACTAATTTAGTTTTTTTTTTATTTAAATCAGGACCAAATTGGTTTTTTTTTCCTTTTCTTTTTTATTTTTATTCGCTCAATACTAATTTGGTCTTTTGGGATCTGGGATGGGTGCTATGCGGTAGGGGTTGTACGTCATGTTGTGCGGCAAAACTACATCATTTTGCTTGATTTTGGTGCACACTTCCAAAGCTTCCAAGGGCCTTGTTTGAAGGAAGAAAAAATCATTACAAAGTGCCTAAACCCAAAGTGCTTAAACCCGAAACTTGAAGTGCCTAAATCCAAAGTGTTTAAATCTAGGCACCCACTATACCCTACCTCAAATAGCTTAAATTCTCTAAAATTGAACCCCAAAATTAAACTCCACACTTAACTCTCCAAACAGGGCCCTTGGATAAACTACAAAAATAAGCAAAACAATCTAGTTTTGCCGCACAACACCTACCACACAGTACCTCTCCTGATTCGTTTTTTTGGATGATGCACATAAGAATGTTAAATATGATTTCCAGGTATTTAATTTCTTGTTATTCAGTACTTCTAAGTATTTCTTTTCTGACGTTTGGATTAATTTAGCAGGCTTATTTGGGAATTATTCATCTTAAAACTTCATTACAACCAATATGTTGGCCTTTTTTTTAATTCGTTGAACGGGGAATCTAGCATTATCAAGAGGTAGATGAGAAGCCCGACTCCCTCAAAGTTTGGAATGTGATTTTTTTGTCAATATGTCATTAATAATCATATTCTTATTTAATGAAATGGGGGGCTCTGCTGTCCGTGTGGGGTCGGCCGGCCGCCACCCCATCCATCCACCGCCGTCAGTTTAGATCGCGTCGCCCAATTTCCGGATATTCACTCTTCAAAGTGTATCCAGAAAGTGGCCCATTTGTTTGATCTGTCCAAGGCGTTGATGTCGCGAAACGGACGGCATGCGGATGGGGAAGCGTTAGGCCACGGGGACACATGACAAGAAGCCCCGGGTTCTATTTTAATCTATTTCAAAAATAAAATCATCTATATAATAAAACAAAGCTATTTTTTTACAAAAATGTTTAGGCCAACAAACCAAAGTAACATCTCTGACTGTTAGAGTGTTAGATCACATTTTCATATTACTAAGTTGTAGCCGTAAGATCATTTTCATTTTAAAAGATACAAGGACTAGTTCCTAAATTAAAACACCACCCTCTCTCTCACTTTTTAAGTAGTGTAGCCACATTTAAATTTTACATTTTATGATAAATAAGAGAGCGTCTCAAAATATATGGTAACTGACACGACGAATGGATTACATTTGTTGGGCATACAGTTGAGTAGAGCGGGTAATTTATTTAAGTTGAGATTATTTGGCGTTCCGACATGTTTTTAGCACGGGCAAGTGCAACCACCAGTAAACATTTGTAATTACTCTTGGTCAAGAATATTACTCCCAAAGCTATTCTAATATAGAAACTGAGAACTCAGAGATGGTATCTTTTTTTCTTTTTCTTTTTTTCTTTTTTTGAGATTGTCTATAGTTGTACTATTAATGACCCTCTCCCAAATTATTTATTGCACCACTTATAATTTGACATGGGCGTTCACACTCGGACAAAAGAGTAATTGATATTATGACCACAATCCCACTATGCACGATAATTCTAAAAATGCGCACACCCAGCACTAGTTGGGTGCTGCACAGCCAAGTGCTGTGCAGAATGCTATGTACACACCGTGCGGCCGCACCGGCCACATTTTGGCGATCCGAGATGTTCCCCGGATACCTCTCAACAAGTACTAAAACTATTTAAAAAATCAACTTGTCCGGATATCGTTAAGTGCCTAATCGGAACACAAATAGATTGAAATGAAATAGAACACTAATGTACATAAACACTGGATCCAAATCAATAAACCCATTTTTTTCAATCTATTTGTGTTCCGGTTAGGTACTTAACGATATCCGATCAAGTTGATTTTTGGTACACTTATAGTAGTCGATGAGGGCTATCCGGTGAACGTCTCGGATCGCCGGACGTGGCCAGCGCGGCTGCACAACATGCTGCACAACACTTGGCTGTGCAGCACCCCCCAGAATCCAATGCGTGCTAACCTTGTAGTTGTGTATAACATCTCTAACGAGACAAGTCATTCTTCTCACGTACATCAACTAACAAGTCAAAAATACGAAAAAACCAAAAGCTAATTATATGAGTAGAAGGAACAAAAAGTCTAAAATGCAAAACCACTTTTATCTCACAAAAGAATATGTATGGCCTCCAAAGTTTCCGTCCGACATTATGTTTATACCCGTAGGATCTCTCACACTTACGTAAAAATGAGCTTGTAGATTAAACTCATACACACAATCCCTTATCTTTCTGTTCTCGTGAATTTTCAATTGCAGACGTATCTGGCTACCTTCAGGGCCACATACTTATTGAAATTGTCCTATTTGCATTCCGTTTCCTATTGATAATGTGGAATGAGTGCGCACTTGCATAGAGAATGAGGCGTTCATGTTTTGAAAGCAATATCTATTTATTTGCATTTAGATTGAGACCTCCAATTCCCACTCTATACCTAACATCCCAAAAAAATGGCATATATTGGCTATAGTTGTGCAGAATCCGGGGGAGGCACTGTGCGATAGGTGTTGTGCGTCGTGTTGTGAATTAAAACTACATCGTTTTGCTCAGTTTCCTTGGACATCCAAAGACCTTGTTTGGAGAGTTAATTTTGAAATTTAATTTTAGGATTCAATTTTATGGGATCTAGGCTCTTTGGGGTAGGGCATAGTGGGTTTAGGCACTTGGATTTATTCACTTCGGTTTTAGACACTTCGGATTTAGGATTTAGGCACTTTGTAGTGGTTTTTTCTTCCTTCAAACAAAACACTTGGAAGTTTTGGAGGTGTGCACAAAAATCAAGCTATACAACGTAGTTTTGCTGCACAATACGGCGCACAACACCTATTGCATAGCAACCACCCCAAATCTAGTTGTGCAAGATTACGATGGTGATTTTTTACCCCAAACTTTATTACTAAACTTAGGAAACCACTAACTTTTCATGTGCTCTCACTATCATGGCAATAAATTGTCTTTGGCGATGGCAACAAGTGATAGGTGCGTCATTCGAGTTTTGGGGGAAATATGCACGTGGCTTCAGGATCAAGTGGTAATAAGACAAAGAAATCAAAAACTCATCCAGTCCCTAATCACTGGGGTATGGGCATAGATGATTGGAAACAGATCTAACATTTAATAATATGTGTAAAATGGTTGTACTTAGTCTCAAAATAACATTGAAACATTGGCCCCGAAAACCTCCAAAGAGCGAGGAACTATAGGAATGTTTTATTTCAGAATCATGTCCCAAATCAAAGCCAAAAGATATCAAGTAAGATCATGATAATGGTTAATACACGTACTAACAAGAACTTTAGTAATTAATCTTTGAACCTTGGACTAGAGTCCAGTCGGTGAAACTTTTGTGTGATGCCCGTGAGTTGAATGCTACATTTAAATGGAAGTATAGTAGGATACTGGAAAAGTTTCCTTGAAAAGGTCTTATAAATTTGAAGCATTGATTTTTTTTTTTGGGGATGTTTCTGGGAAAAAATTTCATGTATCTTACTACCATTGAATTGTGTGGTCAAGTTTCAAATTTTGGAAGTATAGTGGACTGAAAACTAGCAGCTTTAATGGGGTCCGGTGGACAAGTCCAGGAAAGCCAAGGCCCAAACGGGTCATCAGGCCAACTATGGAACAAAATGCTATGGGCCGACCGAGACAGGCCCATTTGAGACAAACCGGTATCTCGGCTAAAATGAACTATGAACTGGGCGAGTCATCCGAGACGGATCGTATTCGAGATAGCTCAAAAAAGTGATCCGAGATATCGGTGACGACTTTTGTGACGCCACCCGAGGCGGTTAGCGCTCATAACAAACTTGGGAAGGCACATGTGCATGCTACAACTGTCCCTACGTCAACATGACGGTAACCGAAGAGGTTACGCTATGTGTCCAATTGTGATTGAAGGACACGTGTATGCGATGATTATAGATCCGGCTAGCGACACTGGGTGACGTCGTCCGAGCCGGAATGATTGATTTGCCCCTTTACTTAGGGGGCCTATATAAGTGAAGCAAATGAGACCTAAAAGGTACACACAAGACTTTCTCTCTCCACTCTCACATTTCCTCTAGTACTTCCCGCTCCGATCACTTACTAGACCGTCGGAGTGTTTTCCCTGGCCACATTTTAGGTGCTAACGGCGTGTGCAAGTGTACCTAGAGGTTCATCCACCACCCACTCGCTGCTCACTTGGGTCAAGAATCGCTCAAGAGGTTCTTCTGGAATTTTGAGGACACCACAGGAATTAAAGTGTGTGATTTGGAAAACACCCATTTAGGAATCCAGGGTGGTACTTTTCGGCCCTGCTTTTCGCCTAAAATGACATCATTTTGTTTATCTTTTTGGTACACCTCTAAAACTTTCAAAGGCCCTATTTGAAGAGTTAATTTATCAAAGTGCCTAAACCCCAAACCCGAAGCGCCTAAATCAATTATACCCTACCTCAAAGAGCCTAAATCTCCTAAAATTGAATCCCAAAATTGAACCCCAAAATTAACTCTAAACAAAGCCTTTAGAAGTTTTGGAGGTATGACAAGAAAATGAACAAAACGACGTCGTTTTGGGCAAAAGGTAGGGTGCCAAGCAGGGCCGAAAAGCAACACCCCTGAATTCCCCATTTAGATATATTGATGATAGATAACAAGGGAGTTGGCCTCATAGTTAAGGCTTAGACTTGGGTTTTCTCTTAAGGTCTTGGTTCGAACCTCTCAGTTTCTATCAATTTCTTTGGGTCTAGTTCATACGGAGTTTTTCTCTTACTTGCCCCCGTAGTGGATGGTGGGATCGGTCTAATCGAGGTGTAGTTTCGGCTTTAAATGGGGCCCTAGCCAAACGGACACCTAGTTATGAAAAATGATAAGGATGATAGATAAAGATGCAAACAAATTTGTTGAGGGATCTTATCGTCCATGTAATTAGTGCTTCATAGATAACTATATTTATTGATAGACATTGGATATGTATCTATCAAAGACAAACAAACAAACAAAAGATACTGCCATGGAAATTTTGTGGTTTGGCTTCTGTGACACACCAACCAAATGCACTGAATTTTTTTTTCTTGACTTCATTTTTCGTTTTCTGAAAATGTGGATAAAATGGCAGGGGTTGGACAAGCAAGGGAATGGGAAAATTCAGTTTTCAGTAATTAAACTTCTTGACTCGTAGTCGAAGGGAAAAAAACAAGTTTGCTACAGATACTAATATTTGTACCAACAATTACACCAATTCTCTCATATGGGATATGTGGGACCCACCACTCATATGGGATTCCACATATCCCATATGAGAGAGTTGGTGCAATTGTTAGGGGAAAAAATGCTTCTAATTGCTCACCAATGTGGTCTTTTAGATGCTCCAAATCTTATGTAGGTATATGAATTTTTGTCGAATTTAATACTGTTATTGTTTGAATTGATTCAGTAATTTTATACAAGAAAATTTATCTTAGCAATTTAGAGGAGTCAATTTTTTTTTCTCTTACAGATTGAGTACGAAAACTAAGATTTTCATGAGCAAGGAAAGAAAATTCCAATTCCTTCTTAGTTTGAGAACGTGTTTTCTGGCTATACATGTCATCATAAATTAAGTTCTTATTCTCATATGTTCCTAACAGAGAAATCATATTATAACATCATATTTCTTATAACATCGTCATATTCTCGTTCAAATGAAACTTAGTACGTATTACGCCAAATTAAAATGAGTTGTACACATTTTCAGAACCACTTTCAGAGGGAGAGCATAACACCTCTCTTTATCTCACAGACGAAAATCACCTAAACCATAGCAGTTGTGTGAGATCCACACTAGGGATTAGGGGGTGTTAGGGAGCATCATGAACATCACATCTAAACCGTTCATTTCTTCAATAAACGTGACGGATGTGATCTCTAGGAGGTGATCTCCAACACCCCGGTTCCCCACAGTAGTGCAAGTTATAGTTATCGAGTATCAGAGTATGTATAAATAAATTAAAATGATAATGCCAAAAAAAAATTGTTAATGTCAAAATTTTATAGTGCATTAAAGTATTGTATCATGCACCTGGTACAAAACTCTTATGCACTAAAATTTGAGCACTAACAAAAACAGTTGTGGCATTATGACCCCCTAATTAAAGTTGACATGATTGTAGATTGATTCATATGCACATCGCTTTCTCTCTCACCTTATGAATTTTTATTGTGAGCAGACTGTATCAGGACGCATTCAAGGCCACATACTTTTTGAAATTATCTACTCTTTCAAATTCTCTTTAGGTAAAAAAAATAGATATAATTTGTCTTCATTTGCATTTCGGTTCCATTAGATAAGGTGGAGAGAGGGCACAATTGCATATCAGTTGTCTTTTCAGGGTATAAAACATATGTACAGATAGGACATGTCAAATATATCTATTGGGGATATTACTTAAGCCGTCTTATAAGAGATTCCACCGCACCTCTATCAGGGTCGAAGCTAAGATTTCAGTGCGTGCTATAAGCATGAAAGAGCACGTTTAGCCTCACGAAGTGACGATTAAGACTTGAACACAAGCGTTAAGCGAGAAACTTCAAATACTAACCGATTTGAATCAAGCACCTTTTTTTTTCTCTCAATACAACATGAAATAAAGACAAAATAAAAAGAGAAACAACAACAAGAAACAACCAAGTAAATCGGAGAAGAAATATCCGAGGAAGCTGCAATTTGGACGAAGTATGGGTGTTGATCGCATAACAATGTCCCCGAGAAAGTTGGGCTTCCATTTCGCGCATTAACGGCTCAAATCGCATCAAACAAGGAACGGTGCAGGTACACTTAGGCGAGATGAGATTTGAGTCGTTGATACGCGAAACGGATGACCGGAGCAGGGTCCCCCAATTCTGCAGTTGTACCCCCTAAAATTTCACTACTCCGAACTCAACTCTGTTTTGACGGTACATTTTAGTAGAGCACGAAACTCGTGTGATGATGGCTCTCGCTCCTTCCAGTATTCTGTAGTGAAATCTTTGCAAGTACGGTTGGCTTTCCTAAAATGAAATCTGTTGGAAAAACTAAGTTTTTATCCATTTTTTAATTAATTATTAAAGTGGGTCCCACACGTCCACATGGCCGGACCCACATACCGTTGTGTTCGTCTTAGTTAGGAGATTAAGATTGAACCCTTGGTTGGATAAAAACAAGTTAAGGTGAATGAGAAATTGACCTTGAAAATGCCTACATGAACATTGGTAGAAGGGGGAAAATCTGTTGTCCCACATTGGTGAGGCACAACTATTTTATTGGGTATATGTATCCCAAGTTGGACACTAAGAGATTCTTATCTTTTTATTGGAAATTTATACGAACTGGTTGGGTTTAACCGATCCGTTTCGATTAATTTTTTTTTTTTCTTCTCCTTACCGAAACATTGTGCCCGAAATTTTTCTTTCCCTTTCTTGTGCGTCTGTTCGTGAACAGTCATCGGACATGACTGTTCACTCCGGCGGGTTGTGTCCCATTCCGAACAGCCGTGTCTCTTCGTCTTGTACCTTTCCGTACGGGTGCCTATTTATCTATAAATAGGACCATCCTCCTCTCATGCATTTTACGTTTTTTCACTTGCATACATTCGGCACTTCCTGCATAAACACTTCGAGAGTTAGCGTAGTTTCGCGGTTATTTTCTGCCGTCGGTTACCGGTGATCTTTCCTGATGCCCGGTGAAAGTCGGGTATTCTGGGAGGCAAACGCCAAGATTACTCCATCAAGACCGTAGTGGAGGCTTAATTTGCCTTAAGAACGAGCAGATTCTATTACTTCGCTCGATTTCCGAAGCGTCTACCAGCCGATTTAGGTATCTTGAAATTGGCTAAGTCACGATTCTAATATTCTTAATTTCTGTTTTTATTGTGTATTTCCAGATTATTTGAAACCTAGTTTCCAACAAAATCTTCTGATGATGAAACAAAAAATTATAGTGAAAAATCCAAGTAGAAGGACAAAAGCAGAAAACTACACAGCTTTAAGGTATAATGGTGAGAGATGAGAGAGATATGGTCGCACGATCCTTGTATCTAGAGCTCATCCCTAAGCTAAGACGGCACAAGAGACGGTCGACTTAGACCCCCTACAAAATTGTTAAAATCAGGCCTTAACTTTTTTTAGGGCCCCTTCTTTGAAATTTGCCTTCAGCCACCGCAATGCCAGGGCCGACCCTACTCATGTCCTCAAATTAGGCAACTAGAAAATGTTGTTTAACTACAAATTCATCGGCAAATTAGTCAAAAGTCCAAAGGTAGGGACATGTTGTTTCATTTAGTCCTGTCAAGGATTCAACCATTTGTCGTGTCCATTGATTAAAAACTAGTACCGTCTAAGGTCTTAGAAAGCAACACGCGGAAATACTACCATTTACCCCCGGACCAATCCTCCCTGAACAGTGACATGACCCATCACTTTACACAGTTGCCTCTCTCTCTCTCTCTCTCTCTCTCTCTCTCATGCTGTCAAGTGGGATCGGTGTCAGACAAAAATGAAAGCGACGGGTTTAGGCTCATGGAGTACTACCACAAAATTGAATGGCGATGGGTACTACCCCTTTAATTTTGGGGTTGGGTTTAATTTTAGGGTTCAATTGTAGGGGTTTAGGCTCTTTCAGGTAGGGTAGGATTTAGGCATTTTGGGTTTAGGTTTTAGGGTGCACTTTCCTATTATAGGATTTTAGCGGTTTAGGCACTTTCATAGGGTACCTTAGGATTTTAGGCACTTTCATATGGTACCCTAGGATTTTAGGCACTTTCATTGAGCACCCTAGGGTTTATGTTTTAGGGTGCACTTTCTCATTATAGGGTTTTAGTAGTTTAGACACTTTCATAGGGTACCCTAGAATTTTAGGCACTTTCATAGGGCACCCTACGTTTTTAAGCACTTTCATAGAATATCCTAGGATTTTAAGCATTTTAATAGGGTCTAAACTTTTACTACAAGACTTTCATTAGATACAGCTTTTTTTTTTGGTAAGGTAAAAAAAATGTCGGCGTTAAATTTGGATAAGTTATAAAAACTTTTTTTGGTGGATTAGGGATTCTAAATTAACAAAAGACTTTTGAACAAATTGCCCATATCAAATCTCGACCAGTCATTTTTCGATTCTTTTTTTTTTTTGATGAACATTTCTGATCCTATATATATGTGCTATATTGGTTTGGCTTCACATTTGGTCTTATCTTTTTCGTGTGAATTTTTTGTATTTGTGGACACTTAAATTTTAGTATGGCTTAATCGTTGTGCAATTAAAAGAAAAATAAGAATCTCGATTAATTAAAGTCAAAATTTGTCAAAGCCTGCAATCAAATATTTGGTCACCAAAGTAATATGGGCTCAATCATTTGAAGAAAAAAAAAGTATGGGCAAGACCAAAAGGATATGGACCGACTTAGCTGGTAAAATAGTTTTGCTACTTGTTTCTTCCACTCACAAAAAAAAAAAAAAATCAATGCTACTCATTTCCGGTCTAAATTGGAGTGTTTACACACTCACAACCCCCCAGGGAAAATTCCTCCACTTCAAATTCGAAGGGCAAGTGAAGAAGAGGTCTTTGATCATCCAGGAATTGAAAAGGCCATGCAAGAGAAAACCTAAATGGTTGCATTCCTCGTGACTTGGTTTTGTAAATTTGTGCTTCCAATTAAGGATGGCATGTTAATGCGCCCTCGTATCTTTAAAATTGCGAGTAAAATAGTTGATGGCGGACATCTTACTGTCCCAGTTCTCGCCAGCATTTATCAGGGTTTGGGTATGATTGTCGCATCTCTTGATCCTACGATTGGCAATATAGTCTTTTCCTCCCACTATATGTATAGTTTGTTGGCCGAGTATTTTGGAACTGATCACTTGTGTACTAGTGGTAATCTGAATCATCCTCTTATGACTCAATACGAAGGAGAAGGAAAAGTTGGACACTATAATGAATCGGAAGCACAAGCCTTGTCTAAATTAAAAAGGAGTCGTGTTGCATCACTTGGCCATAAGGTTACCGAAGCGTGTACGCATGGTTGATGACCCGTCTAGGGATTTTCCAAGTTACTAAGGCCTATGTTGATTCATTTTACAAAGATCCCTTTTTCCAGCAGTGTTAGTGGTTTAAAAGGCAATAATGATCTTGGTCAGCATTTATTTTATAATAATAATTCTGGTTGCTAGGTTCACGTCATCACCTTCAACCAATAGAGATGTCAGCAAAGGGTTGCATTTATTTTATAATAATTCTGATTACATGTAAGAGTTTGTTTTAAAATTCGAACAGTAAAAAACACGTATAGACGATCAAGATATAGCGTCCGTACATATATATTATATATGTGTGGATTGCATACACATCAAATTTTTTATTCACAATGACCTACCAAATAACAAGAGGACAAAGCAGTTACGCCCCTTTTGAGAGGACATCATAGATTTGTGTTGTCCTTGCCAAATAGAAGAGGACAAAGCAGGCCAACAAGTATATGGAATATTATAGTACAACACCACCTAAATGATTGGCAGAAATGACCAAGTTCAAAAAAATAAATATTAGCAGAAATGCTAAATACCAAGAAATGGTACCCATAAATTATCCAAAAAGTGGAAATGAGTGGCTTAGATTTATAGACTCGGGGGGTGTTGTGCACAGTCGTGTTGTACACCCCTCGGCCGTGGGATCTTGAGTCACGCATCAAGTGAATCTAAGTCACTCATTCATACTTTCTGGGTAATTTCTTGATATTATTACTAGGCATGTAGCAGTGCTGACATGGACACATATAAAGAGGCAACAAAAACGTTACCTTAGAAACCCACGTGTTTGGCTTAGTTTTCTTGGCCTTCGATCTCACAACTTGGTTTCTTTACAGTGCAAGTGACGGCAGATTCGAGCTATGAATACATGGTGCAATGTATGAAGGTTTGTATGTTCGAAGAGTACAATACAGCGGCCAAGACGTCCAGTTTTTAGGAAACTGTTCAGCCTTTCAAAAACTAAAGGAAAGAATTGGGAAGGAAATATTTGATTGATATATTACTGAAAAATAAAGTATCCTTGCCTTGGTGATCATGTATCAAATTTCTCCTTTCATGGGCAAGTTTCCAAATAAAAAGAAAGGAGAAAGAGAGTTTTATTTCTTTGGGGAAAAAGAATCTTTGCTTGCAAGGAAAATATAGAGCATGAGAGAGACGAGAATTTCATGCGTGGCTTGGACCGATTTCTCAGGAATGTCAAAACAAATACATTAATTTGTCCGTGTCAATGTGAAACTAAATCTCTTGAAATCGAAGTTGTTCATGTGTTTGCTGACTTTTTGAAACACCTCATGTTTTCCTATACAAGCCAATCAAATATTGCTTCTGGGACGGCCACATCTTTAGTCAATTTAGAGACTGCTCTTTATGGAAAGTTCAGCCACGCAAATGATGACCATTGTGAGGAATTGCAATCGTCGATGGATGGCCTCTTATTTCACATAAGTTTGGAAGAGCCACCATTTTTAAAATTGTCGGAGACTATGGCAAGCCAAATTTTGCTCGGTTGGATATATTGTGGGGGGACTACGGAAATCTTTGTTAAGTATGATTGGATTTCCTTGAATGAAATTTTCTAATGATGAAAACAAAATACTATAGTGAAAATTCCCGGTAAGAAGACAAAAGCATAAAACATAACGTTGCCAGTATAAGATAAGACAGCACAGCTTAGGTACAATGGTGAGAGATGTGAGAGATAAGGTCGCACGATCCTTATATCTAGAGCCGTCCCTAAGCTACAGCGGCACAAGAGGCGGTTGACTTAGACTCCTAAAAAAGTGTTAAAATAAGGCCTTAACTATTTTTGTACCCATCATATAAGCTTTAAAATTAGTATCCAACAATGTCAGGGCCCCTTCTTTTAAATTAGTACCCAGCATATAAGCTCGAAAAAAAAGCTGCAGCAGTATCCAGCAATGTTAGGGCCCCTTCTATTAAATTCGACTATGGCTCCCACAATGTCAGGGCTGACACTGCTAATATCCTCAGATTGGGCAACTAGAATATGTTGTGTAGCTATAAATAGCAAATCTCGACCCGTCATTTTGGATCCTATATAGGTGCTATGTAATGCCTCGATTTTTGGAGACGTTAATAAACCCATTTAGTATAATTATCTGAAAGAATTATCTTCATAAACCAGGCAGTATTAGAATTTAATCTCATAAATTAACTTTTTAAGTCTGATACATAAAGAATTACATTTTCAGAAAAGAAATTACATTGTTCCCAAAATCAAGTACTGAAAGACATAGCAATCCAGGGTTTCGGATTTAAGTCCCAATCTGCAACTAGTCCCTGGCTGACAACAGGATATTCGTTCTGATTGTACTGCTCACCTCTTCCCTCCTTGATACTTGCCGTCAAATGCTAGGGCCAACAATAGCGAATTCAGATAGGGGTGTTGTGTACCCCTTGACCGTCCAATCGTGTTTTGGACGGCCTGTATGTGTTTAGATTTTTTTTTGGTAAAAATAAATCAAAATTAAATTAACATTGCCGAACACATCCAGCCTATCCAAAATATAATCGGACGGTCGAATGGTGCACAACACCACATTGTCAATGCAACTACAATTTTATACATTAAGTATCATAGCGCTATTATTATTCGGTACTTCAAGTACGATAGTGCAACTATCATACAGTACGTTAAGTACAATAGTTCATGTGAACATTAATCACCAATCTTCTGGTTGACTGCCAATTATAAATTTGGGATAACCTCCCCATATCTCATCACAATCTCCACTTTTAATCATTTCCAATTTCATTTAACTTAACATCGTCAATGTGGCCTCTACATTCGTAATCACTAGTTGTCCATTCTAACATTTAATAGTTCATAGTAATCATGTCTGAAATAGCAGAGCAAAATGATAACAATAATTCAAGGGTGCACAAAAAAATCATAACTTTTTATTCACAAGAGTTAATCGATTTGTAACATTTTTAGAGGTATGTATCATATTCACCCAAATAAAAGTGTGATTGTAGCCTTTCCCATACTGATTAGATTCTAACATTGAATTGTGGTAAAGTTTCAATTAAAAGTGGAAAGGAAGGAGTGTGATTTGGAAAACACCAATTCAGTTAGTGATGATATTCCAAAATATTTTGGTAAAGTTTCAAAAGTTGAAAGGAAGGTGTGTTGGAAAACACCCATTAAGATACTGATGATAGATCGCCCCAAAAGACTGGCCTAATAATCAAAGAAGTCCTCTTAAATTCTCAAATTTGAAACATTAAGTATTATTAAGTACTTTTTTAGAGCTAGTCCATACGGAACTTTGCTCTAGCTTTAAATGAAGCTCCGCTAGTGAACAATGAGACATAGAATTGGTCTCTCAGAATTAGTCGAGGTGTGCGCAAGTTAGTCCGGACTCTGGACACCTAGTTTTTCTAATCGGCAAAAAAGGTTTTATTAATCTTTGAAAAAAAAATTAAAAGGATCTTGGGTACACCGGCAAAAAGTCACTAGTGAACCAACCCAAAGGAAAGCAAAAAGCCAACCTAAAAAACCCAAACCTCCTAGTAACCCAAACAACCATCAAGCAAAAAATACCCTAAAGACAAACAAACATGTAGAAATTATAGCCGCAAGAAGCAAAACGAAACCCAAAAGAACAAGCTGAAAGGACCGAAAAAACCAAGAAAGACAAAAAAAAAAATTGATGATAGTGGGTAATTGGGTAAAGGTCACTCAAATTTGTTTAGGAATCTTATCTTACAGGAATCTTATCTTAATGTAATTAGTGCCTAACCTCTATACTCCACTATTAATATTTATCTATCCGTCGATAATCAGGCAAAGAAAGATACTCCTCTGCAATGGAAATTTTGGGTTCTGTCACACACCAACCAAAATTACCAAATGCATTGAACGAATCTTTGGCTGCAGTTTTCAAGGTCTGAAAATGTGGATAAAGTTCTTTTTTCCGTCTATGGATTATCCTATTTGCCCACCTGGGAGAAAATGATTTGACAAGCAAGACAATGGGAGAGGAGTACTCAGGCATCATCTCTTGTCATTATGCTCCAACTCCACCAAAAAAGACGTCGACAGAGAACCCCACTTGGCGTATCGATAGTCACTGATAACCAGATATCTCCGACAACTTTTGTTTTACTTTCTGTAAGGGTCCGGTAATACCGAGCATCTTGCTCATACGAAGAGATACTTCTTTGTCAATCTCCGAGAGGTTGACATTGAGGGACTCTTCGGATGTGTAATTCTATGTGTTCAAAAAGACAATTGGGGCTTCGGACCCTCGTCTCGGAGGTTCGGACCCTCGTCTCGGATATCTCCGAGACCTTCTTTTTATGTTTAACTCAATAGCGAGTTTTTGGAGTTAATATCAAAAGACCTCGGGGCTTACCCGAGGGGTGACGCAAACCGATTTCACGATGCTGATGATATGCCGAGAGGCTCAGTGCTGAGTCAGCAATGCAGTTAATGCTGCATGTGCCCGTAACAAACTGTGATCATGATGAATGACGTCATCCGAGCAGTTATGACACGCGTCAAGGTTTTACTGGAAGCATGCATTCGCAGTGAATTCCCCCGGCCTCGTCATCGTGACGTCACCTGAGCGGTTATCTCACGTGACGAGCATATCAATGCTTGGAGAGGAAGTCAGGAGCTGGCCTATAAAAGAAAAACACCATCTCTTGCAAGAGGTACGCGCAAATCATCATTACATTTCACCTTCTTCCCCTACTTATTAGACCGTCAGAGTACTGTTCTGGACTCAACGGTCCAGTTCAGTGCTAACGGTTTGTGAAGCGTGCAGGTTTAGAGCCAATTCAAGAGGGTAAACGTCATCTCTGTCGCTGATCACCGCCATCAAGAGTACCCGGATAAAGAGGGCTCCACACTTTCGACTCTCTTACATTATTTTTGTGTTTTGAAATGGGCAATTTTGGTTATTGGATCTTATTTATTTATTTATATTGCAATTGCATTATAATTAAGGAGAGACCGTTCCATTCTAAACACGAGAGGAGGCGAGAAAACTTTTCTAACGGAGAAGAGATAAGACTTGTACTTTGTATTCTTCAATTATAGTGGACTTTCGTGATTTTTCTTTGCGTTGAGGTTTCCCACATATAATTGTGTATTACAACTAAAGTAATACACTCGGCAATATCCAGAGAACAATTTCAATAAACGATAAACTGGAATTATAGATTACGAAAGATAAGAAACACAAGTACATGCAAATTGAGTCTTATTTGACACAGTCTCCTCAAAACAGATTCGACGCCTCACTGACAGTACTAGCACCAATAATAAAACGGCGGCTACAAACTTTGCCTCTATCACACCAAGAACAAAGCTAACGAATTTACTTTATGGAATTCGAAAATCAGGTGGGATAGCCTATCTATACATACACCATATTAGGGGCCTTTGATATCTTTCATCTATGAATATGATCCCTAAATCCGGGGAAACCAAGAGGCTCTCCCTGAATACGGGTAAACCAAAGGCTTCTCCCATATCTTGTACCACATTCAATGAATATGAAACCATGTCTGGAATCGATGAATAAATAAGGGATTTTCCGGTTTTGTGAAGACTCACTGAAGAGACCCTCCGAATATCCATTAGCTTGCTACTATCACTTTAGATGGACCCTACTAATTTTAGTGGAATGCGTCTTTTGGATTAGTCGATCATCCAAATAATCAAAAATTTGTAGAGGGACAGAAAAAAGAATATGGTGGAAAACAAAGAAAGGGTGGGAGAAGGGAACAGAAATATGTGCAGCAAGTGTACACTCCACTATGACCAATCCCTTCTAATTTAGTACAACCAAAATGGGCTACAGATTAAGCATGACTCACCCCGCATCAGATTTTATACAGCACTCAAGTCGAGTTACAAATTGTTCAAGTTTTTTTAAAAAAAAGCTTCACTAGTTTTATTAAGTACATTTACGTTTCAATTTTTTTTGTGGTCAATCGATCCAATCTAATCGAGATTTAATCAACCATACGATTTAAATTTGAGTCGTTTGTCTTTTTTTCTGTTCAACATTATATTTATGGTGGGATAAATTTCACTTTAAGAAATAGACGTTGGACGTAAGTGTGAAACCCGTTTTCACTTGGATGTTCATTTAATTTAACACAATGTTAGTTCTAAAACACATGTTTGAGTTTTTGGATGATAAAAGGACTCAAAAAAACACTCAAAATGGCTTGAAGGTATCATTTGTAATAATCCGAAATTTTTAATAAGATTTAGGATTATTTAATTTCATTTTAATTACTTTAATTTTGTTATTTAAATCCTAATTGCATTTAGGGCCCTTAATTTGCAATTACTACGGTTTATACCCTAATACTTCTAAATTGCTACAAATTCGACCCTAAGGCACGTTTACATTTTAATCGCGAGCATTACATTTTTATAAATTCATTTCATAGATAATTATACACATTCATACACGTACACAAGTAATACTAGTACACATACACACACATGTGTGCATATATACATTTTATATATACATACTCACTCCACACATCACCAACCACCCCACTACTTCTTCCAAATCAACCCAACACCACACTCCACCCCCTCCCCTGCAAAATCAGACCTCCCTCCACCCTCTCTCTGCCTCCAACAACCCCAATCAACCCTCTTGTCATCCCCTCACATCCCCACATGGGTTTAACCACTTCTACACTCCACCCCAACTCAAACACTCCACCCTCACCCTTCATAAACCCCTCTATTTCGTCCATCACTCTCTCACACTCCCACACATCACCATTACACAGAAAAATAGCAAGGAAAGGAGAGAAAGCTCTAAATTGAGCTATGGAGTTCTAGAGAGAGAAAATAAAGCCAAAACTTGGGTTTCCACCTCCAAACCCAACGACATTCAATCTTCTTCCACAAGTTCATCCATTCCACTCCTAGGCATCCATATTTCACCATCCAAGCAAGCCAAGTTGGCCCAAGAAGCTCCCTCTGCTGGTTTTTCGCCAAAACCCTTTTTTTTTTTTTGCCAAATCTTCGCAAAACAAGGTAGAAGCTCTTACCCAATCATTCCTAAGCATTTGTATGTGTTAGAATATCCTAGAGGTAGTTTTTAGTCGAAGGGTTAAGGCCCAAGGTGAAGGGTTTCCGCGAAACCGAACAAAAACGCATAAGTTGCTGCTTTTTCTTTGTGGACGATAGTCAGGACCACCATATCCCCGTCCGGACTACGGGTACAGAATGTTCCCTCCAACTTTGGTTCAAATTCTGTAATTACAGTTAGGCCCCTTGTGTTCCTAGTTTCGATAGTTTTGACCATAAACCATGTTTTTCATGCATATTAAGCCCTAGGTTCATTTTGGTTCATGTGTTTAACTTCTCAAGCATGATTAGGACTTATTCAAGTGTTTATGTGATATTTAATGTGTTCATGTTACGTTTAATCTTGTCCTCGTTCTTGGTATTAAACTTAAGGGTTAAAGGTGTAGTTTTATATAGTATGTGGCTTAATCTACAAAGATATTTATGTTCCTACTTTTTATCAATTAAATGTCATTAGTGGAAGTTTATGAGTGTATTAAAATTTTTAAAATACCCTTCGTAGTGTAAAATGACTGTTTTGCCCTTTGTTATTTTTATCACCGTTATAATAGTTTTGGACTTACTAAAATCCAAGGAACTACTTTTGGAGTCAAATTATGTCATAAATAACCAAAATAAGGTAATTTTACGTATTTACCCTTGGTGGTGGAAAAATAACCGTTTTGCCCTTTATTACATTTATTACCCTTATAAAAGTTTGGACTTGCTAAAATTCAAAGAATATCTTTTTTTGAGTCAAGTTATGACATAACTAGCTAAAATAAAGTATTTTATGTGTTTACCCTTCGTGGTGGAAAAATTACAATTTTGCCCTTGTATAAAGTTTATTTACAAAAAGGCCCCCAGAGTTTGTAAATTACACTAAGGACCCTAGACCGTGAAATTACTTTTGTTACCCTTATACTTACTTAAAATAACGTTGGCGACCCATACTTTCTTTAAATTACATTTTGACCCCAATAGTTTAGTAAATTACGTTTTGACCCCCATAGTTGAATTTATTACGTTTAGACCCCTGATTTTCGATTATTAGAATTTTATGAACCTGTGAATCGTATTATTTGATTTTGTGACCCTTAGAATATTGTTATCGCTTCGCTTCTACTATTAAGTGCACTCTCCATAAATGTGTTAAATGTTAGAATGGACAACTAGGTTCCCGGGTTGGGTGATCATGCGCGGATATCACATAGACAATAAGGTTAATGGAAAAGTGAATTGGAATCGATTATTGGGGAGTCACCCCAAGATTTGTTGAATGGCAGTCAGCCAATTGATGAATTGATTATGGGGAGTCACCCCGAGATTTGTTGAATGGCAGTCAGCCAAGTGATTTGTTTTGGAGGATTGTTTGGCAGTCTGCTATGATTTTGAAACCCTAGGATATGACAATCTGTGATTACTTCATTTGAATTCTGAGGCGTTAAAAGGGTGGATGTATTATAGACCAAGTCATGGCTATATACCTACAGGGTGAGCGGTTGTCAGCTTGTCACGTAGCCCAATGGTACATCGGTCTGCAGGAAATTCATCCTTGTGAGGCGGCTGACGGTTGGATTAAGTAAGTAACTTATACCTTCCGTCGGGGCTCCCAGTCAGGGCAAGCAAAGGGGGAGTATATCACGGATTGGTCATAGTCCTTAGTGGTTATTTGAGAGGAAAGTTCTCTCGGTGAGAACTTAGATGAATATGTAAGTTAATGGCTAGTAATAAAATCAACTATGTGTTTAATTTCTGACTTACGATTTATTTCCTGCGTATTCCTTTAATTACTGTTTTTCAATCATATATGTTGTACTTGTATGTCTAGCAAGGGTTGGGAGGGTTAGAGTAGCTATTGAGTGATTTATATTTCCGCGATGTTCAACCGTGTGACCCTGGTATATCTGTGATGTTGTTTTCTAGCATTTCGGGCGTATTATCGGTTGTGATCAAACAGTCTTGTTGGTGTCGAAGGAGGCGGTTATTTGAGCAGGGGTTATCCGTGGAGCCGGGCTCGGGGGAGGCCGTGGAACCCAGAGTTGAATCTAAATCTATAGAACCCACCCCCTTTATTTTTAATGTTAGATTTGTAATATTAATTTCTCAAACCATACTAAGTATTTTGTAATGGATTGCATTTCATGTTTTTCAACGTGTACTCTGATGGAAACTCTTTTTATTAAATTAATCCTAATTATTTGTCTTAATAAATCCTTCCGAAAATCGGGGCGTTACATCATTCTTCTGACCTTTTTGACATCCAAAGAGATTGATATTCAACCGTCTCATTCGCCATTATTAAGTACATAGAAAAATTCTATACTCACCAGCAATGTTATAGAAACTAAATAGTTTACAAACTAGTACACTAAAGTACATGTGGCACCACCACATTCAATGAATATGAAACCATGCCTGGATTAGATGAATGAATGAGACTTTCCGGTTTCATGCTGATAAGCAATGCTACAACAACAACAATAACATAAGTCATTTAGTCCCCAATAATTGGGGGTATAGGTGAGAGATAGATAGGAGATAGACCTAACTTTTGGTGATAAAGAATAAATGACAAAGTGGGTGGCCGCTTCCAAAATACTGGCTGAAGCAGGATGGATTGGAGATGCAGGCCTAACATTTTGGTAATAAACGCATAAAAGGTACCGCCACGAATACCATCAAAACAATGGCCCCCTATACCATCGCAAGCGTTTCTTTCATAATCAAATCAAAACCAAAATCAAAACCAATCATCATGATGCACTCCAACAATATCATGAGCAATGCTACAGGAACAAAATAGTTTACATAATTATATTTGTTTATAACTTATTTAGTGTCTCTAGACTTTTCCATATGATAATTGCATGGATGTTTCCGTACAATTTAACAAACAAAAAATTGTCCACCTATATATATGGCACGAATCGCAATAAGTGAAATGTGAGGGGCAGGCACAGACAACATTTTCTGGAAATGAAAAACAAAAAATTAAGAATTGCGAAACTTGTACAGAGTTTTTATTTTCAGTACAACTGGATGCTTTTGCTGTTCATACAAAACTCTGAAACACTGCTTCATTGACCAAAACAAATGAATAGTTGGATTCAAGGACCCCGGGCTCGAATAAAGCACAAGCAGCCTCCGCTCTGGCCCTCAGGTATCATCCCTCCGCCTTTGCTTGTGTCAATTGCTTCTAACATCTTCACTACCTCATTCATTTCGGGACGTTTTTCTGGGTTCACATCCCAGCATTTCCTCATGATGTTTGCCAAAGAGCTCGGGCAACATCTGGGGATTTCAGGCCTCAAATTCTGGTGAAATGGGCACAACATTAACTCCAAGCATTTTTAAGCATAAAATTTACTCGTGATGTCCAAAACAACTCGTAAAAAGAACATAGGGCAACTTAATAAGGTTTCCTGAAGCAAAAATATTTGGAAACAGGTGGCAAACTGAAATTCACTTAACAAAGTCACTAATTAACTTACCTGGTGAACAACAGAGGATGAAACTTCAGCAAAGCTAAGGCCTGGATAGGGAAGATCACAACAATAAATTTCCCATAAGCATATACCGAAGCTGAAGACGTCACATTTTCTCTTATACGGCTTGCCATCAAGAACCTGCAAAAATGAAGTTACCGATTTTTTCCTTTTAACGCGTGAGACAAATAAAGACAGAACCAAACAAATCTTATAAGGTTTTATTCCCCACACTTGCCCTCTTTTTGGTGAAATAAAAATTTCTTGTTTTCATTTGCGAGAATTTGTTTTAGAACATGCAAGTACCTCTGGTGCCATGTACCCAAGGGTTCCAGTTTCACCAGTCATGTCCTGTGGATTCTGAGCTTCAACACGAGCAACACCAAAATCAGCAATTTTTAGAGTTTTGCGAGCATCTAGTAACATATTTTCAGCTTTAACATCACGATGTACAATTTTCTTTGAATGCAGATAACTTAGTCTGCAAAAGAAAAAATGAGGAAGTGATTCTTTCTATCAACAGTCTTAAGTTTTAACTCAAAAACGAAGGGGCAAAAAAAGAATCTCACCCTCTAGAGAGATCCAAAGCAAGTTGAATCACTGTTTTAAAGGCTAGCTTCCTTTTCCTATTTGTGTACAGGAATTTTTTCAGCGTCCCACCAGTTTGGTATTCTACCAACACACAACATGCTCTTGATGGAAGGGTAACATAACCATCACCGGAAGCATCTTTTGAAGGAATCTTAAGATTTGATGTCCCCATTGAAGCACCAACAAACTGCAATAAAAATCTACAAAATCGTTACTTCACTGGGTAAGTCTGAAGTATCATACAATCATGTCTACAGGCAAATCATACTACAACATTCAGATAGAAGAAAAAAGGGTAGAAGAGGGGAAGCATTAACCTTGATCAACTAGTGGAAAACATGCAGTCAGTTTTACAGTTTTACTAACAATGCAACTTTAGTTTCGATAATGACTTTCGTAGACAAATGTTGCATTTTATACTTATACCAGGTTCCTAGCCTTTTAAACTAATGGAAAAGTCATGTAGTTTGTACCTTTGTGATATTTGGATGGTCCAGTTTGTGCCAAACAGCAACCTCTTGTCGAAATGATGCCCGCAAAGCAGCAGTTTCAGCAGTCGTGGCCATACCATCCTCTCCCCAGTCCAACAGCTTCACTACAATAGAAAAGATAATAGCATAGTAAGGAATCCTAAAGCAAACACAAATATAAAGGAGAATACAGAAACTGCTTCAGGTTTTTGTGTTCCTTGTTTCTATATTTAAGCATTTAGCAGTCAATTGCACTTAGTAGATGTTATTATGAGCTCCCAGTCCGTCAATTTTGTTTGTACATGGTTCCAATTTGGGATGTCCGAAAACATATGTCCACTTTGAAAAGTCAAAACACAACTTATCTGTTCTCCAAAACTATACCCTATGAAGGATTATATCTAGTTCTAAAAACGGATATAAATAGACAATGCTGGAAATCATTACCTTAAATGGAATTAAAGTGTATAAATTCATGTCCCTTTAAAAGTAAGAACTCCCAAAATGAACTAACAGAATGCGGCGGGGTGAGTATCAGATCGTCAGATAACTCACCAAAGACATGACTCTTTGACAATCATTCTAAATTCCAGAATGATAACTCTATTAAGTTTTCTTGATCAGCGCAGAAAAGGTCTTCCAATACATCAGTGGTTCATCAACATCAATTGGTATTGCAAATCTAATGAATTACTAAACTAAGGTAAGATAATTTGAATTAAGCCAGAATGAAAACATATCTCTTAGGAACAGCAGGCTATTCCCTTTCTGATAAAAAAAAATCCTTCGATTAGTGGATATTTAAAAGTATCGATCCAATGCGGTAGGCGTAGCTTATTCTTCAACTAAAATGTTTCAATTGGAGGAGGTCAATTGGATAGTCCCAGTTTCATGACCTCCTGTGACAAATAAGAAGGCCCGAGCACCAGTGTTTGCTCTGTTTGTGGTCAGTTTTGGGTAGTTTAGCTCAAAATAGATGTCTGGTTTCTTACGACAAGTCCAACAAGTAAGGCGGAAGAAATAAGCCAATGGCCTTTCTTTTCGAGCTTTTGTGTCATCTCCCTTTGATAGATTGACAATCAGAGATCTTTATCATAGAGAATTGCTTGAAACTACACCACATAATCCACAAAAATAGATCACCTTCCACCGAAATTATATACAGGTTGTTGGACAAACCACATTAAGTGAACGATTTCCGAATGGGATAATAATAAAATGGCCCAACACGTGTTTTGAATTACCAAACAGCAGCCTAGTTAAGACATGGAAACATGGAATGCTATATACTACAAACTAACTGGTATATCCTTTTTCAGCTACGCTATCCCGAACTTATTCAGAAAGACGATTTAAGGAACTTGAAAGAGAAAAATGTTCAACTAAATGGTCGAACTGACAGTTAATACTGAGAAAGGCAGAGAATCAGCAGAAGTTTACACAATTTCATGCAGACAATTTTAGATGACATAAAAAGGAGCGAAGTGTGTGCCCATTCACAAGAATCACAACCCATAACAGTTTTAAGTTCCAAAGGAAAACATGGGCAAAGTTGGATTCAACAAACAAGAAATATTTTTTCAGAGTTTTATCGTATTTCATCCATCTTCCTACAAGGCTACAAACGAAATAGAGCATAAATCGAATAATCTGTTCATAAACACACAAAAAAGAGGGCTGTTTACCTGCAACGTCTTGGGTATCATAAGTACCACGATAAACAGTACCGTAGGTGCCCCGAGCTACCAAAGATCTTATATTCAACTTAGATGGATCAATTTCCCATTCTTCCTTTGGTTTTGCAGCTTGTAAATCCTTCGACCTAACCCGGCTCAAATGCCTCTCTAGCTGAACATCCAAGCTTTTCAGATCAATTTTGTCAGCTCTGACGAACATATCTTTGCCACTGAAACTTCCATTTCTCTTCCCCAACATATTTTTGTAACTGAGGCTTCCCCAACCTTTCAGTTTTGAGTTTGGACCAATGTTCCCTTCTTCATTGGTTTTCGCAACCTCCCTAATTTCACCTTCTGCTTTCACATCCATTTTCAAAGAACCCAATTGAAGAACCACCACCCCAAATTCCAAAACACCAAGTGAAAAATATCCCAATGATCTTAAATGATCTTCCTACAAGCCCAGAAGAGGCTTAATCAAGCAAATGATTTGGCCAAAACAAGAGACTTGAAACGTTTATTTGTACTGTAATTTGGATAAACCTAGAAAGAGAGCAAGTTTAATCAAGAACGCATGCAAAACCCTGATCAAACTTCCATTGAAACTACCAAAAGAAGTTCCTTCAGATCAAACCCAAATCAATTTTATTTCAAAAAAGGATTTCAAATAAGACGCATATACACAAATCCAAAGTCTAACCCCAATTCAAAAGGAAAAATTGAAATGTTGACTTTTAGTTGCTCAAAAACCTAACTTTGCTCGCCAACTATCATCTTGTTCAGAGCCCAGAAAATGACCAAACTCTATAAATAGGCCGACGACCCATCAATTGGAACACAAAAAAGCTTGCGGCACAAATTTGAATAATACCCAGAAGTGAAAATTCAACACCCATATTCTGAGAATAGGAAAAAGGGGAGAGAGAAATCATCAGGGAGTGACAAATAGAGGCGAAAGGGTTGACCAAACACCGACTGGGTCCAGAAGAAAAGTCCGCTGTCATTGCTTGAAAGATTAAAAACTTGGTGGAGAGATGACGGGTAAAACACCGTAGAAGACACGTTCAGAGACAGAGATAGAGTGAGACAGACGTGTATATATACATCATTTTACGTCTGCGAGACAGAGAAAAAAAGCTCGGTGTTCTTATTTTTTTACTATGAACCTTTTTATATTGACGGCTTCATAAAAAATCTGAAGAGTAGGAGACTTTCAGGAAATCAGCAGCTGATGAGTACCCGTTTCAAGTTCAACTTTATCCTTCCCGTATTACCCAAGATCTACCGGGAAAGTTTTCAGGTTTTTCTGTTAAAAATACTACTAAACGGATGGGTGTTCTACTAACAAAATTTTTTTTTTTCAAACATCGAGATATTCATTCTCTCACAACACATCACATAAAAAACTGTGAAAAATTAATTTTTTCAAAAAATTGAGTTAGTGAAACATCTCCTAAAAGTGTTACGAGCATCTCCATCTCTTCATCAAATCTTTCACAAAAATTAAATTTGACTATAAAACACCAAAAATGACACTTCACTACTTCACCAAATTTGCTTCACTCAAATGTTTCACCAAATTTGCTCATCACCAAATCTAGAACCAAATTTTCAAATTTTTTTTTGCACTTTTATTTACCCTTTTGCCATCAATAGTATGAATTAAATCTCCACCGTATAATTTGAGTAAGGATTGGAAAGAATCATATCTAATCAAATTTTTACTCAAATTTGAGTATAAATTTAGATAAAAAGTGGAGATGCTCTTATAAATATTGAGGTTTGAGTAAATTAGGTAAAGAGTGGAGATACTCTTATATTTATAGGGTACGGGAAGTGAATAATTTATCTCAAACATTTGTGTTTATCACTTTTACTTTCACTTTTAGAAAAAAACGAAAAACTCACCAATTTAATAGGGGTCGGTTCATATTATTGTCTAAATGATGTGTTCGATTTTTTGACTTTTTGTTAGACAATAATGTCTTCCATTTTTTGACTTTTTGTCTATATTGCGAAGGCAATATCTTATCAAAATTGTATTTTGACTATTAAAAATACAAAAAATATCATTTAGACAAAAAAATACTTCCAAGTTGTCAATCTTTGTATTTTTATCTAAAGCAACGGTTATTTTAACATCATTTTGGAGACGAAAAATTTAGTGTGACCAAGCTCTTATGCCAAAAAAAAAATTCAATTTTTATAGAAAATGAAGTACTTTTATGGATTTTTTATTTTATTTCTTCCACCTAACTAAAGAATTCTACTAATTCTTTAATTTGATGTAAAGAAATTTTTAAAATTACCGCATGCAAGTTTTTATTTTTATTAAAAAATTAGTCGTATTTTCTTGGAGTATTATCTCCATGGGACAAAGGGAATACTATATAGACAATTTTACATAGAGCTCCTGGAGCTATCTTATACGTATAAATTTTAGAAAATTTTGACAGAAAGGTCTCTTGTAGTAAAATCTGTTAAAATTAACATCTGCTAAAATCACCAGTTATTGAACGGGGGGAGAGAGAGAGAGAGAGAGAGAGACGAGATCCTTCAAAAAATCCAATTGTGACGAACTAAAATCTTAGAATAAAAAAAATGAATAATTATCTTGTATAGTAGAAGAAAAACAACAATATTTTACGATTTTTCTCTCACTAACAAATCAAACTGAGTTGCAACAATTGAAAGTTTTGCTTTGGTATTAGCAGACTATTTCACGTAACTTATTTATTTGCGTGATTTTTTGTACATTTTGCACTTTAGATATTCGTTTCAGTTTTGGTCATAATTTTAGATTTTTCTAATTCCTCTCGTCAAGATAAATCATGAAACTTAAAAAGTTTGACGCAAAACTAATAAATCAGAATTTTGTTCAGGAAAGACAAAACAAAATATTGGGAAAATTTCAAAATACCCCCAAACTTTGACCTCAATGTCTCATAGGCACCCAAACTTTGGTCAACTTCAACTATACACCCAAACTATTATGCTGTTATTCAATTAGGCTCATGCCACCCAATCCGTCAAACTATTGATGGTTTTTGCTGAGTTGGACTAACGGATCCGTTAAATCTCACATGTGGCACCTTATTTTCGACGCTTGGAACCGCATGTACATTCATCCTCTCTCTCCAAACATAAATCCCCCAATCTCTCTCTCTCTCTCTCTCTCTCTCTAAACAAATAATCTCAGTACACCCCTTGAAAATCTCTCCCTCTCAAACCATGAAACCAGTCATTGGCTTCGAAACCCATGAAATCCATCAGCAAATACAAACCACCTAACATCAACAAATTCCTTAAAAGTCTACCCAAAAAAGCAAAACCCACACAAAATCTTTGAAGCTAATTTCAACTCCAGCAATCAAAACACATAATGAAGGAAGCACAAATCAAAACAATATTTTCGTCAATTGCCTCTGCTATAACAGAATAATAATTGATATTCACATTATAAACCGAACTTCTAAGCACAACTCGTACCATAATTTTTTTTAAAAAAATCCATGAACAAGATGACGGACCCCAACTTGAACCGAAACAACAATGTATCGTTTGTATTCACTTCCCGTTGATTGCCGCCCAACAATTGCACCGCCGCTGGCCGTGGCCCTAATTCCGCCGCTCCATGAATCTCTGGTTCCGCCGACCGAAATTGTGATGACCGTGGACATTGTTGTTCGAATTGGATCTACCACAGGAGGCGGCGAAGATCTCTGACAACATGAACAACGGAGGAAGATCCAGTATAGTATGCAAACCGCGGTCGTGATGCATAATCAGAGGAACATGACACTCATTGGATCGATCCAGCAGAGGTTGTCGGTGGCTGAAGTTCGCCGCGAAAATAGGTAGACAAAATTTTTGTGAGAGAAGAGTGAAGAGATCGTGAAATGGGAATTGGGGCAATGAGCTTTGATCCTTTTTAAGGGCTGTTAAGTGTTAACTGTGGCGGAGATTAAATTCATTCATAGAGGTAGAATTTTTTTTATTGTGGAGATTAATAGAGGTAGAAATTAAGTTTAGGGTTTAATTTAGAAAGAAGTAAGATTAAATTAGCCCATTTGTTCTTCAAATGTTTAACAGAGTCTTGTCCAACTCAGCAAAAACCGTCACCAATTTAATGGATTTGGATGGCAGGTGCCTAATTGAATAATGGCATAATAGTTTAGGTGTACAATTGAAGTTTAGTAAAGTTTGGGTGCCTATGACACATTGAAGTCAAAATTTGGGGGTATTTTGAAATTTTCCCCAAAAAAGTGTAAAAAGTTATGAAACAAAGCCTAAGTGTATGAATTCCTAATTTCTTGTATGTAATTTAATTTCTTTAATGGATCAAAAAAAAAATTAATTTCTTTAAAATAAATAAATAAATACTTCCTGCAATCACCCTCAAACCCGCCACCTATTTCCCGCCTACCGGCCCACGCAACTGTTGGTCTTTCCCTAGCCTAGTCCAACGAAGAAAAAATCTAGAGACATACACTAATTCCCGTCTTTTTGGCAGAACATCTTTTTTGGTATTTTGAGTTGATATATTGTGAAGAATGATATATCTCGTAAAGCGAAAAAATTCAAGAATTAGAACAAGCTCTAACTAGTGTGTTAAATGTGTATGTGACACTCGTTTTGTAGATGATTTTATCCATATATTGTATCATGCATTGATGTGATAGTTAAATAGTGTCATGTGTACATTTAGTGTAATAATTTGTAAACAAAATAGTGTATGTAGCATTGCTCGTGTAACGAAGGCTAAACTTAAGCAACCCTCACCCATCCAGCCACCCTCGCACCCACGAAACATTTGGTCAAATCAAATGCTAAGGGCATGTCCAATCGTAGAGTTAAAAATGTATTGTTAAGTTAACGACTATTGCAATGGTGTTGTCTTAGTGTTGTTAAAATATATATACACACACACACACACACACTACAACCAAAAGTAACTAAGGCGACGAAAGTTGGCGATTTCCTCGCCAAATGGGTCTTTATGGCGAGGAAATCGATTTCGTCGGCAAAGAGTACACTATGTCGACGAAATTATCTTTCCTCGTCCAAAAACTTAGATTTGGCAAGGAAATGAACATTTCCTCGCTAAAAGGCTACCATTTGGCGACGAAATTTGAATTTCCTTGCCAAACATCAAAGATTGGCGACGAAATTATCTTTCCTCGCCAAAAAAGCTAACATTGGCGACAAAATTATATTTCCTTGTCAAAAAGCTAAGATTTGGCGAGAAAATGCATATTTCCTCGCTAAATCAAAGAAATTTACAAAATCAAAGAATTCTTGAAGACATTAATATTTTCATAAAGTTTATTGTCTAAATAAATTAAAATACTTTAAAGAAATCGTAACAACAATATGAACTGAAAAGAAATGACAGGACATGAATCCCGAGTTTGCAGTTGAAAGATTTGCATTTTGGAATCAGAGAGTTTGTGCACAAAGATCTTACAAGTGGTGTTAAACAAAATAATAGAAAAAAAAAATTGACATTGATGCTTGAATCGGGCTAGAAAGTAAAAACTTCGGTAAAAGCAAATAACAATAAAAGATTTACGAAAAACTTTAAAGAAAAACTACAAAGAGACTAAAATTAGACAAGAAGATTTTTTTTAAAAATAGAGAGGTGAAAAGAAGTAAAAATGGTTGATATATTAAAAGTTGTAGAACTTTGCATTAAAAGGGAAGTTGGTGCAGTGGAGTGGTTGGGTAAAAGCAAATAACAATAAGAGATTTAGTGCTAATTTGGCTAAAAAGTGGTTTTTGATTTTTTGGTTTTTTCGTTTCGTCTTTATTCAATTTTTTGTAGCATTTGTTAGTTTCGTGTCAAGATTTTGTGGTTTCTGGATTCCTCTCGGCGAGATGAATCTAACAAATATAAATTTATGGTCAAACCAAATATTATTTTGAATAAAACCAAAATATTTGGATTATTCACCAATAATCCAAGTATTTTGGCTTTATTAAAAAAAATTGATTTTTGACCATAATAAAGATGAAATGAAAAAACCAAAAAACCAAAAACCGCTTTTTAGCCAAACTAGCCCTTAAGAAAAAGTTTAAAGAAACACTATAAATGGACTAAATTAGACAAAAAGATTTTTTAAAAAAATAGAGAGATGAAAACAATTACAAAAGGTTTATATATTAAAAGTTGTACAATTTTGCATTGAAAAGGAAGTTGGTGTGAGAGAAGAGTGGCGTGTTATTGTAGGGAAGGTCGTTGGTTCAATTTCCAGCGGAAGTGGAGGAGTTTGGTAACGAATTAAGATTTTTTCGTTTCAGGGGTTTTAGGCGAGGAAAATATTCCTCGCCAATTGGGCCGAATAAGCGAGGACAAATTTCGTCGCTAGTTGTTCCGAATAGGTGAGGAACGGTTTCCTCGGCAAATGATTTGAATAGGTGAGGAAAACAACATTTCGTCGTCAAATGGTCAAAATAGGCAAGGAAATTTATTATTCCATATAGGCGAGGAAAAATTTCCTCGCCAATTGTCAAAATAGGCGAGGAAATATATTTTTCCTCGCTAACATTCCTTCTGCGACGACCTTTAGTCAAGGAAAACGGGCGACAAATTTTTTCCTCACCAAATGATGTTTTAGAGACGAAACTGATTTGTCGCGATACGTGAATTTTGTTGTAGTGATATATATATATACACACACACACACACACAAAAATATGAATATACATGAATTATCCAGTCAAAGATCCCGGATTGAAGGAAAATAGATGTTTTAAAGGGTTTAAAATGTGTTTTTGCATAATTTAAACTGTCCAATGTGTTTAAAAAGTATTTTTAACTGTCCCCGCGAGAAATCATCAAAAAAAAACTAGGAAGGGCTTGATCCGGGCAGTTTTTTATAAAAATTGTACATAGACAGTTTTATGAAAAACTGCTTAGATGAAGCCTTTCCCAGTATTTGTTTTGGATGATTTCTTGAGGGAACCCTTAAAAACAAGTTTTACACACATTGGACGATTCGAATCATGAAAATTTGATCTGGAACTATGAGTCCCAGACTTAGGGATCCCAGACTAGATAACTCCTTGGTGAATATATATATGTGAGGCATTTCTAGTAAGAGTGCCCTTATATAAGATACAGTGCGAGATTTTTCATTTGACATTGATTTTTGACAATTAGAACACATGTATTTAAAAACGTGTTCTTAAGGTCTAACGAAAGGATTTGTCTAAAAAAAAATACCCGGAAAGAGTTGATCTAAGCGTTTTTTCAATAAAAATATACACATTTTATCGAAAAACGGCTCGGATCAAGCCCTTCCGAGTATTTTTTTCGACAAATCCTTCCGTTCAACCTTAAAAACACGTTTTAAACACATCTAACGGTTCAGATCATCAAAATTCGATCCTAAACAAAAAAATCTCAAGACCATACAATTTAATTAAAGAGCTTTTATTGGATATTATTTATATATTTAAGTTTCCATAATAAGGCCTCTCAAAAAAAAAAAGTGTGAAAAAACAGTTGTGAGCCGTTGAATCGCATGAAAGGTATATGTGGACACTCATTTCGCACACTCTTTTTTGACACTCCATCTCAGACCTTGAAACTAAGGGCTATGATTAAAACTTAAATGGACCCTCCCCTTCCCACGTGCCCTTCCCCCTCTCTCTCTCTCTCTCTCTCTCTCTCTCTCTCCTCCCACGTATACTTTCATCTGTGAAACACACCCAAATGTTTTTTCTCCCGCTCCAATTGAAGTTGTCGGCGGCGGTCTCCTCCTCCCTCTTCTCCCTCTGCCTTCCCTCCTCTTTCACCATCTCGCGCTGCCGCTCAGGCTCATCTAATGTGAAGAACATGTTTAAAACATGTTTTTAATGATAGTCGTAGAAAATTAACCCATTCAAATATCAATAAGTGCTCGATTAAGACAATTTTGAGAACACCAATTCCTCTCAAGTTTTCTGAAAAATTGTTTGGATTAAGCACTTATCAATATTCGATTGAACTGAATTTGTACGTAATTTCTTGTTTTATCTATTTGAACAAAGTGAACGGTTTAGAATCTCACAATATAATCCAAAATAAAAGCGTGTGTTTTTTGTTGTGTTCCTAAAATCGATCCCATATGTGTGTGTTCGCGTGTGTGGCAGGCCTATCTTTTCCTTTTTTGTTTTTTTTTTCTCCCTCTCTCTCTTTCCCATCTCTACACACGTATTGACCCAGGTAAAGACTGACAATATGGTAGTACTTGTCTCCACCTCTCTCATGTTTCTCTCACCTTCTCTCAATGTTGGCCGACACCAGAGAAAACTACTCCGTAGTAAAAACCATTTTAGTTCTGACCCCAATAATACTACTCCACTATTAAAGATTATTTTATCAAAAATGTTAACCAATTTCTTACCCTAATCTCAAAAAAGGGTCGTGATCTAATTCGAAGGGATAACCAATGACGCCATGTAAGTTCATTTCCCATGCGTGCCAATTTTTATCCAGAGACGGAGCTCAATAGGGAGGTCGGGTGGCACAGGCCACCCCAGGCCCCAAAAAAACATTTACTCCTTATTTTTTTTTACAAAAACAGAAATATCTACAATAAACATTCTTTATTTGGGTGTACTATATGTACTTATTATATGATTTAGACTGTGCTACATCATCGGTAATCGTAACATTTTTAGTTTTTCATAACTTTTAGCAATATGATTTGTAACATTTAGGTGTGACTCGTAACTTTTATTAAAAAAAATTGTAACTTCTGCAAAAAATTCTGGTGTTAGTGAGTGATTAATAAGGAGTGTGTATTGTAGCATTTTTCTACAAAAACAAAGCTATTCTTAAAAACACGTATTTTACTTCTAGTGTTGGTGAGTGATTAATCAATGAAGGTGTGTAATTTTTCAATATTAACTATTTTGATATATGATTAATGTATGCAAAAGTGTATCTTTCCAGATATTATATTATAAATAATTAATTTTCGGACACATGTACTTTTTTATACTAATTACTCTTTCTGTCCATAAAGATAGTCTACTGCCACAAAAAAAATCCTATTTTCGAATAAAGAAATAAAGCACATCCGTGCATACTTTCATTTTTTGTATACTGAATTAAAGAAAACTGAGATTTTTATCTAAAAATTACACGTCGTTTTATAATATACTCCATCCGTTCCAAATTATCTGTCTATTGTGGATATCCATGCCAATTTCAATCCCTTATATCTTTTCATATGAATCTAAAAAAATATTCAATATCAATATTGTTTGATAGTTTTTGATGAGTTTTACAATACAAAGTGTTCACAATTACAAAAAAACATAAATAAATAAAAATTGAAAGATATAACAATCGAAAAAAGGCACGAGTTTAAAAAATGGACAAATAATTTGGGACGGAAGAAGTACTATCTTTTGTGGAACGAAAGTAGGGAAAATTTTGAGTTTTAGTGCCACCTCCAAATTGGAACCTTCTCTCCGTCCTTGAATTATCAACAACCATGTTGAATGAGTTGAGAAAGATTTCTTGTACGATCATTTGCACATCTACAGTTGAAATCTGTCTACAATTGGGCTTTTCTCATCACTTGATCTCGAATTAGCTCAAAACGACAAAACCATGAAGTAGGTTTCATATAGTTCTACTTCAAGATTTTTGTAATCCCTTGGCTTTTTATAAAACGTCCTTCTTTTGACAGTCAACTGATTTGTCAATAATTTGAGGTAAAAAATATGGAACCCGTAAATTTCAACACTACTATGCTTTGCACACGCTTTTATACACTTTTCATGCATTATTATTATTATACGTTTTTTTAAACTTTAAACAACCGCCCAGTAAGTAGGCTGCTCTTAGCATTTTCTTTTAGCAAAAGCCTATGAATTTGATACCCGCCCCGCCCGACCCCACCCTTGCCCCCCATAATTGCAATTTTACCCCTCCTTTATTAGTTATATTATTTATATTATTTAATTTCTTTAGATAAATCATTTTAATTAGTTAATTTATTTCTTTATATTAATTCATTGAATTGTTTAATTCATTTCTTTTATTTAATTAAGTTCTTTTATTTAATTTATTTCTTTTATTCAATTATTTATTTCTCTCTTTTATTAATATCATTTTTCTCTTTTATATATCAATTTATTTCTTTTATTTAATTCATTTATTTTATTTTTTTATTTAATTTCTTTATATAAATCAATTTAATTAGTTAAATCATTTCTTTATATTAATTCATTTAATTATTTAATTCGTTTCTTTTATCTAATTCTATTTTTTGTTTAATTTATTTCTTTTATTCAATTATTTATTTATCTCTTTTATTCATATATTTTTCTCTTTTATTGTTTATTTACCTCTTTTTCTTAATTACTTAATTTTATTTATTTAATTTGTATATTAAAATTATTTCTTATCTTCAATTACAACCACATCATTTAGTTTTCTGTTTACCTTTTTTATCTTCTTTACAACTACTCTTCTTTTCTTCAATTACAACCACTCATTCAAATTTTCATTTTACCTTCTTATCTTTTTATCTTCATTTACAACCACTCATCCAGATTTTGTTTTTTTACCTTTTTATCTATTTATACAACTTCATTCTTCTACTACTTCACTTCTTCCTAATTCTCCCACTACTACTTCACTTTTTCCTCATTCAGAAATTTTTTTTTCGTTTTTCATTGAAGAACATTATGGATGGCTACTGCTATCCAGATGGTTGATCATTTGAGAATAATGTTCCTAGTGAGGAGGGCATCAATTTCAGCAGTCACGATTATACACCCAAATTTAGCACTGATCAAGTTAGTTATTTTCGTTGTTCTTATGCATATTCGTCATTCATTTTGAAAGTAGATAAATATGATAGGACTGAATAATGTTTTAGTTATACATATTTATATATATATATATATATATATATATATATATATATAGATTTTTTAAAGTAGAGAAGATATGTTAGCTTGGGTGAAGAGAGTTGGTATCAAAAACGGTATTGTGGTGGTGATTAATAAATCTACTAATTTAAAAGGCGGCAAGTTGTCGAGATGCATTCTTGGTTGTAAGAGAGGAGGAAAGTACAAACCACACCGTGGGAAGTATCTACAGAAGCATCTACATTGAGAGGGAAAGGGAAAATGCAAGGAGGGAGAGGGTGGAAAGGGAGAGGGAAGAGAGGGAGAGAGAGGAGGTTAATTACATTCATTATTTACCTTAGTAATTTCAGCAGTATATGTCCCACACCAAAAACGTCAAAGGTGATGGTCATTATGGATTCAGGGCAATAGTCATGCATATCTATGTCACTGAGGAGTGCTGGGTTCAAGTACGACAAGATTTTATCCAAAAAATTAAACATAATAGAGATCTCTATAATACGGTTTATCCGCTACAAAATATGGCAGATGATGTACTACGGTCACTAAGTTATTGGATGCCTACGGCACCACAACCAAATTGGGTAAACTGTATGAGTTTGGGGGTAGTCATCGCATCACAGTACAACATTATACTACATACATTTGAGGTGTGTTTGCGACCTAGCTTTGTTGTAGTTAGCTTCGCCCCAAGCGTAGGGCTAGGTTGTCGAAAGCATAGTAACCCGACAAGACCGGGGTCAATTTTCACAGGGACCAAATGCAACCAGCATGAGAGTGACTTGCGTTGAGAATTTTCGGCGTTAAGACAGCCAACTTTTTGGTTTGGTTTGTTTGTGGGATTCTCTCTTTACCTCCTAATTTAGTGAAAACGGGATTTGACTAGAAAATTAAACAAGGGCTCGGTTAGGGGTTCAAACTACCCATGACTTAGCTTCTTTCACGTTTCTCGAAGATAACTCAAATGAGAGTCGATTTACTTGCTCACACTCGAGATATTTAACAGTGAAAATCAAGTTTAACGAAAGATGGGGTTTGGTAATGGAAAGCAATCTCATTGAGGCATTTTATCAAACACCTAGTGTGCCATGGTTCTAAGCACTGTGTGTGTCAATATTTTGTCTACACCCAATCAAAGAGATAAACAACACCAAGTTTTGATCATAAATAAGAGAGATCTATCCACTCACAAACCCGTATTTAGCCCGAAATGATGAGAAATCGTGAAATCTCCTAAGCCATGGGGTAGAAATCACCCCATGCCAAGCCTAATAAACTACTCACTCATGATTAAGCTAGACATTGAAGAAAAACATAGAGAAATGAAAATCATGACGAAAAATGAAAATAAAATACGGATTTACATAAATTAGAGAGAGAGTACTACAACATTAATAAAAGAGCGAATACCTTGAATCTAAGTAGAATACCATGAATCCTAGAGAGAAGTTGGAGCAAAACCTAAAAGAAAATGAAAAGGGAGGTAGAGAGAGAAAGTGTTTGAGTAAGAATACCCTAAAATCTGACTTAAAGTAGTATTTATAGGGCCCCCATAAAGTTACAAAAAATGTCGACCCACTTGCAAAAAATCTGTCTGAAGAAGCAGGGTATTGATACCCCAACATCGGGGTATTGATACCCAGAAGGTTTATAATTTTTTGCATTTTTTTAGGATGTTGGGTATTGATAGCCAGTTTTGGGGTATTGATACCCAGAGAATCTGCGTTTTCTTTGGAAGGCTGGGTATTGATACATACCCAGAAGGTCTGTGATTTTTTTGCATTTGTTGAGGATGCTGGGTATTGATACCCAGTTTTGGGGTATTGATACGCAAAGAGTCTGCGTTTTCTTTGAATTTGCTGAGAAGGCTGGGTATTGATACCTAATTTTGGGGTTTTGATACCTAGAGTGTTCGAGTCATGATTGACTTTACGACCTTCTCTTGGCTTTTGGTTGTTTTGGGCCTTCCTCCAAGGTCTTGAACACCTCGAATTAGACTTGGGAAGAATTCATCTCGGCCTTGAATGCACTTTGGTACTTCCGGGGATTATTGAGAGCGTCCGGCTGCTCCATTTGCTCCATTTTTCTATAACTCAACAAAAACACCCTTTGTGCGAAATCAAGATAAAACAAAGATTATATGCGTGCGAGTGTGCTAAAACAAAGGGAGTTAGGCACCCAAATATGCAATGTTGTGTGCCCATCAAGGTGAATGTTGGAAAGTTTTTTACTCACTTTCCCTTGAGATCCCGTATAGTTTCAGTCCAACAAAGCCAAGAAATAGCTATTGCCCGTATTAGCAATCACTTCATGCAACTTTTTTTGTGCCCTCATCACCTTGTATCACCCATCCCAATATGGTGGTGGAAGAATGCATCGGATGAAGCTGCAGGATGGGTTGTTACTTATAACGTACGTGTTCAATTGTGGTACAACATACTGGGCGTCGTGTCGGGACTACAATTTGGAGGCAATATTGATTAGGGAAGAACATTGTCAATTATAATATTTATTCACTTTTAGAATTATTTATTTACTTTTAAACATCATTGTAATATTATTCACTTTTAGAATTATTCATTGTTAAGACAAATTAATTAACTAATTAAAATATAAAGTCAAATATAGATGTCAATGTAAAAAAATAGTTTACTTGCAAATGTAATTTGAGTAAACTAAATAAATAAAGTTAAAAGAAAAAAGAAAAAACAGAAATAGAAAATATAAAGAAAAACAAAAAACAAAAAAAAAAGAAAAAAAAGAAACTTCAACCGAAAAAGTGGGGAAGGGTATTGGGAGAATGGGGGGTGGGGAATTACCCAAAAAAAAAAGAATGGGGGGTGGGGCCGGTTGGGGAAGGGTGTGTCAGGTGGGCGCATAACAACTAGGGGTGTACACGGTCCGGATCGAATCGGATTGGCATGAATCCAATCCTAATCCGCGAGTCACGGTTTTTGGAAAATACAATCCGTGTCCGGACCAAAACTCTCACGGTTCGGTTCCAATCCGATCGGCGAGTCACGGATCGGTTCCGATTTTATCCACGGATTACATGTTACATAAGACATTATTATTTATGGTAGTCGTAATCTGGCATAAAAATAAATCAAGAAGTATCACAAAGTACATTATTCAAATTCTATAAATACTAAAGACACCACAAGTTCACAAACACAGAAGTTTGTAACAGCTAATTCCTATTTTGAAACTAACACATCAACTTGAAACATAGGAAATCAAAGTAAAAAGCTTCCGTAGCTAATTAGAGAAGATGCTTTCGTTAGAATCTCACACTAATGGGTCATCAATAAAAATACACATCCAAGTTTTGAAAGAGATCATAGTTTACCCCCTAGTCTGTGTAGTAGAAGTTTGTGTAAAATTATATGTGTGTGTGTGTGTATATATATATAAATTATATATATATATATATAAATTATATATAATAAAAATCTCACGGTCCGGATCGGTTAATCCAAGGTTTCGAAATCAAAATCCGTGTCCGGACCGCGAGTCACGGTTTACTATTTTTTCAATCCGTGTCCGGACCATTAATCCACGGTTAAAATTCAAAACGCACGGATCGGTTCGGTCCGGACCAGATTCACGGTTCACCGGTTTTTTTGTGCAGCCCTAATAACAAGTAACAACCCCCTTCTTTGTTTGTCATGGAAGCATAAAAAGCTCTCTCTCTCTCTCTCTCTCTCTCTCTCTCTCTCTCCTCTTTGAGATTAGATTTTTAGCCCATCATCCGTGCTCCGAGATTCGCTTGGGCTTGTTTGATTTTGGTTTTGTAGCCTACTTCCATGGCAAACCTGGACCACCCTGTATCAAAGTAGCAAGAATTTTTTGTCGAAGGGCTTCATCTGGGCTAAGCTTGTAGTATGTGCTAGAGGCCCAAAGCTCTGCCCGACATTCGCAGTTCTGGCTTAACATAAAGTCATAACCCAATTTTGATTGATTTATTTTGTTCGTTTCATTTGAATTTTTGTTACTTTTGAGTCTCTTTTTTTTTTTTCTTTTTCTTGTCCAGAAGAATTGAAAATAAACATAAAAATCTTATGATAAAAAATAAAAACAAAAAATATTGTAAGACAAATCAGCCAAAATTATTTTAGTTTTCCATCTTTATTTTTTCTGAACTTTTGTCAAGTTCGATTTATACATGTTTTGTGAATCTTACGAGGACAAATCGAAAAAAATCAATCATATATTGACCACGATATGATTCGTTCATTGACAGTTCAAATCGAAATAGTAAATTTAATTAAAACTGCTTGTTTACAAACTACTCTTTAAAACAAGAGGAAAAGTATCGCAGAAAATGACATAACCTATAACCTATCAAGTTTGACATCTACCTAATGAGAAAAACTTGGGTGTCAGTCGGGTATTGCCATGTGGTGTCCGATTACGCATCTCGGCCATCTAACTTTTGGACGGCCTAGATTGCAAATAGAGAAAGAGGCTAGGGGAGAGAGAGGGGAAGAATTTGAACCATCCAAAACACTTTTAGAGCGCTGAGATGCGTTGACGGACACGGATACCACTTAACCATAACCAACCGACAACCAAGTTTTTCACCTCACTAATGGTGTTGTCATGAGACAAAAGGAACACAACAAAAGGTTGGATAAATCTAAGGGATGAGGTTAGCTTCTTATGCTTGTACTATAACAAGACCTTCCCTTAAACAAAAATTTCTCTTCCAATTTCCAAGAAAGCTAAGGTCAAACAAAAGAACACAACAATGGGTCGGACAAATATGAGGGATCAGGTTAGCTTCTTATGCTTGGAGTATAATAAGACCTTCCCTTAAACAAAAATTTCTCTTCCAGTTTCCAAGAAACCTAAGGTCAAGCAAAGGCCCGTTTTCCAGCCAGAAAATAAAGTAAAACAATTGACCTTATAAACTAGAGATGATACGGTACAAGAAGAGCTTTACCGAAATGGTCCAGAAAAGATAAATGAACGGTTCAAATTCATATTCTAAAATAGAAATGAACGATTCTGAAATAGAAAATGAACAATTCTGGAAGAAAACATTCTAAACTAGAAATGAATGATTCTAAAAGAGAAAATGTAAATCTGAACCGTTTATTTCTCTTTTCTGGATGTTTTTGGGAAACTGTTTTTGTAACATTGTTGTATAACCCATGGGTGTTGCACAACACTTTTCCCCAATTCACTAGCTTATTTCTAACTTTTTCTCTTTGTTCACTGCAACTTGCAGATTAATATAAACTAAAAGGTTTGGACTTTGGAGTCTAACATTTACCAATAGTCTTTGAGGTGTGAAGACAATAATCAGTTCTGGTTGAGATTTACTTTCGGAATTAACCTCGTCGACTGCCACTACAAGAAAAGTGGGCATTCCCGGCAATTTTTTTCCCGGCGGGACAATTAATGCTGGAAAAAGTCAATTTTCCCGGCGGTACAATAAATGCCGGAAAAAGTGACTTGTACGGGCAGTTTTTTAAATTACCGCCGGCAAAAGTGACATTCCCAGCAATTTTTTTAAAAATGCCAGTAATAAATAAATTTTTGGAAATCTGCTATTGTATAGTATAAATATTTTATTTTGTCCAAGTGACACAAAATGCGTGCTAGCTTAGTTAGTTGGATACGCGCGCGAGGGACTGAATGTCCCGGGTTCAAGTTCTGGGCCAAGCATTTTCAACCAAAAATTGTGTGCCACGTGGGTGCCAAGTGCGTTTTTATTTTTATTTTTATTTTTTATACGTGATTTAGCTTTACCGGAGGTTTTAAAACTGCCGCTAATGGTCTGGACTTTTCCCGGCAGTTTTAGTATTCCCGACAGCAGTATAAACGACAGTTGTGATTACCGCCGCTAATGGTCATTCCCAACGGTTTTGGGGCTTTTCCCGGCAGTTTTCTAATGCCGCTAATGCTAAAATTTGGTGTAATGTGCTCCTTTACTTTGAAGGGGAAACAGATATAAAAATCGTTAGATGTGGCTAATATTACTTTGCCAGAGCAAGTGAGGCACTGTAGCATTTTACATTTGGACATTCTGGAGAGCCTCACACCCCATGGACTGAGGTAAAGGCGTGTTGTCCTTTGTTCGCCCCTATCCATCCATTTGCCGTCTTCCAAGAATCAATAACCCGTGATTAATTCTTGGCCTACCAAATCGGTTTGGTACCCAAATAAATTTCTTGACCGCTCATTACCGAACCGATATGGCTTATCGATCACGAATCTGGGCGAAATTTTCGTGACAGAACAACATGCATATTTAAGGGACAGCCCGGGGTCATTCGCGATGATGAGATTTTGAGGATCAATTATTCAACAATTTTGAAATGATGACTTTTTCAAAGACCTTTGTTGGCTACATGGATAATTGATCATGTGTCACATGTATGGACCCACAATTCTCCAGGTACGACTGAAGAGTGCACAAGACCATTGAAAAATTGGAACATTTAATTAAACTCTTACAGTTATTCAATTGAACTAATTTCGTGCAAATCCGAATGTGGACCCCACACTCCAATATGTGGTAGATTATTGCACTTAGAAATGGGGGGCTCTCTGTTGTCAGGTGGGGGTTGGCAGGCCCCGCCGACCCCATCCGGCCCGTCCGCCCGCGGCGATCGGCAATTTCCGATCTTATCTCTCCAAAATGTATCTGAGCCATCCATTGTTTGATACAATCCGAGCCGTTGATACACCAAACGGACGGCGCGGATGGGGGTTGGCAGGGCCTACTGACCCCCACGGACAGCAGGCCCCCCGGGTTCCATTGCACCCTCATCGATAACCATAGCCACTCCCAAGAATTTGGGAAGTTGGGAAAGTACAACATATTATTTAGTATACTTTGCCTAAAGGATTATTGTGGCATCTTTGAAAGGACAATTATCATTGTATGGTTGAGTGGAAAACTACTATAGTACGTTGCTAGTTAGGGTTTTTGGGCCTTGGGAGGCGGGGTGTCACATGATAATGGACTTTATGAAGGGACCACTTCACCTAATAAAGGATCAGAGCACAAAATTCGATATAGGAGTATACCACGAGGTCTAAAAAGGTTGTACTATTATATTAAGGTGTAAAAAGTTCTAAATTTGTTTTGAAGCCCATGTCTTCTATTTTTCTGAATTAGATCCTCCATCTCAAATTTTGTTTTTTCTCTCTAAATGGCATAAAACACATGAATCTCAAGATGTCCCCCAAAATTAGTTAAGATGTGCGCAAGCTGAACCGAATAGTGGTGACATCACGTTGAAAAAGAGTGGAGTTGGGCGACCTCGGAAAAAATTATACCAATATTATTATATTAAAATTTTTCTTAAATTCATAAATGACATCATCACAGTTTAATGTTTACACCACAATTAATAATTTTTCAATATCTGAAACACACGAAAAATTTCAAAATAATACAAAATGTGAAAGGATAAAATCCATTTGATGGTGTCATGATCCTAGACAATTCACCAATCTAATATAAAAGAAAGGCTACAACCAATTCAATGGTGTCACTGTCCTAGATAATTTTTTCATCTTTGAAAAAAGCCAATAAAGTGATATCGACAATATACAAGCTAAAACATATCAGTTCCTCTTTTCCCATCTATGGGATTAAGAACTACTAATTCAATAGGTATAACTATAGTACACGTTATATATTACTTAAGATGTAAAGCATGAAAGTATTATAGGGTTGAGATTTGCATGTACTTCGGATATTGATCGTTTGATTGTCTGGAAATCGTTTATATTTTAGTAGAAGTATTGATGTTTATGAATGACCTCATAAACTGAAATTTCTGGAGTCGCCACCGGATCCGAACACCTAATTATTAGGAAAAATTAGGGGTGAACAAAAAAAAACCGTTGAACCGAACCGAGTATGAGAACGGGACCGAACCGGTTTATTTTTTCGGTTCTTTTTGTTCCCCGGTTCGGTTCGGTTCACAGGAGTTTCTTTTTTTAATCCCGTTCGGTTCCCAGTTCTTACGATTTTTAGGCGAACCAAACTGGTTTTCACGCTTAATCTGTAAAAATGTAAGGGGTATGGATCGAACCCCCACCCTTATGCTTAAAAGACGACATCTTCACTGGTTGGCTGGGGAGCCATTTGTGTTTAAAGGTGGAAACAAGAATATTTATTAGTTTCTAGTGATCCCACTATATATATGAGTCCCGATCCAGTCAAGGATCCCAGATCCGGGACTCTTAGTTCTGGATCAAATTTTCACGATCCGAACCGTCCAATGTGTTTAAAAGGTGTTTTAAGGGTCCCCGCGAGAAATCATAAAAAAAATACCGGAAAGGGCTTGATCCAAGCAGTTTTTCACAAAAACTGTATTTTAAACACATTGGACGGCTCGGATTTCCCAGAAACAATTTTTAAAAGCATCAAAACATCGAAAAAAGCTCCCATCTAGGAAATTCGGGGTCCTTGACAGGTTCTCCGGTGTATATATATACTTGTTATAACCAGAAGCTTCTACCAAATCACACCAGTCTGCAGAACCTAACTCTCTCTCTCTCTCTCTCTCTCTCTCTCTCTCTCTCTCTCTCTCTCTCTCCATCTATGGCTGACGATAACACAGAGACCCCATCTACGATGCTGAATAGTCCCGGCGTTCTCTCTCCTTCTCGGTGCTGAATGGATCTCATCTTCGGTGTTGAAACGAAACGAAATGAAGAAGATGAAGAGACAACGGCGACTCTTATCAGATTTGGTCTCTCTCTCTCTCTCTCTCTCTCTCAATTTGTATATAGTTGTGGACGCACCTCCGGAGGGATTCTCGAATCGATTCGGAGTCGCCACCCAGGTTTTAGCAGATTGTCCCCGAGGAACTGAACTTGATTGATTGGTGCCTCATTCAATGGATAAGGATTACTGGCCCATCATCACCACACTATCTTAGGTTTGGGAGCTCAGTTACGAGAGGGGAAGGGTTTTACGGCACCCCCCTCGCCCGGTTCGAAGACTGGTCTCTACTTGACTTTTGTGGGATTATACAAGAAATGTATGCAACTCAACTTTGAACAAGAATGGGAAATGGGGGTGGGAGCCATATAATGATGATAAACATGTTGATGGAATATGGTGTATGCTTGTGCATCGTGATCTACATGAGCGATGATGAAGGTGAATAAACATGAACTACATATGACAATAAGCAACAAGAGAATGACATTAGTATACATTAAACATAGACTAAAAATTGGAAATAGCATGAACAATACACAAATGACAAAACAGGCTAAACCAATCTGATCCATTAACAGGAGCTTGGGCGCTCAAGGTGTGAGTTCGAGCGCTCAATCCCCTCTCACCCACACATGCTTATGATGCTCCTAAAGATTCTGGTTTTATGAAAACATGACTCAACCACCATTGTTTACTCAAAAACAACATTTGAATCACTGAACAAAATGGCATAATCGCATAATCATGGGTTTGAACTCATTCATGGACCAAAATGAGGCAAACAGTAGAGAGGGAATGAAGTTTCAATACTTTAAAACTTTGTAGAATACTCAAAAAGCAAAAAACAAGCTGAAATGAGAGAATAATTTGATTAGACCAAGAGAGAGTTTGAGCGCTTAAAGGGATGCATTGGGCGCTCGAGCCGTCTCCTGGATTGTAGTGTTTCCGCAACATTCTGCCCTCATATGGACCACAAGCTAGTTCAACATGATATATGATGATGGACAATGTATTGAAATTTCATCAACATGAATAAAATAAACTTGAGGTGTCCATATGAGTGGAGAGTAAGCATTAGACTACACATAAACATGATTAGAGTGAGAGGAAAAGAGATTAGTTTGGCTTAGCCAAACATCAACACACACACACACTTCGAGATTAGGTTGGCTTAGCCAAATATCAACACACACACACTTCAGTAAGCATATAACAGAATATAAAGATCAAAGAAGTAAGCAGCAAATGCAAGATTGAACATGGTTTGAGTGCTCATTGCACATGGTTTGAGCGCTCGAACCATTTCGAAATCAGATTTTTGAAATCAATTTTTCTTGATATCTAAGACCTTGTGAGCCCATAGAAGGTATATAGAACCTCCATGAACTCACTGGTCTCTCTCAAGATTACCAAAACATGATTTTTCACATGATTTTCTACCTTTTTGGCTATGATCAAGGCTTGAACTTGTGGTTTGATGAATGGATGGGTAGTGGCTGTGTTTATGGGCTATAGATGAAATATTTTGGACAGAGGAGTATGAGTGTAGGGCTGATTGGATGATTGATTGAGTGGATGGGGGTGTATTTAGAGCTAGAATAGTGATTTTGGCTTGGATAAAGTAGGTTTTGTTGGTTGGGGCTAATTTGGTTGAAATTGATGAAATGTGTGGGCTACAAATGACTTATTAGAGTGAGAGAGGGAGGCTGTTGTAGTTGGTTTCTCAAAGACCCATGTGTTGTAGGCTTTAAAAAAAAGATTTTTGGGTGTTTTGGAGGTTGAAGATGATGGAGGGTGGTGGCTATGGAGGAGAGAAAGGCTAAAATGTGATTGAAGTGATGAGAGAGTGTGGAGAGGGTTGTAGAGGTGTGTGGGAGAAAGATAATCAGCCAAAGGTGGAGGGTTGTGGTTTATGTAGAGGGAAATGGGGGGAAAATGAATTGGCTTTGAAATGGAGGGCATACTAAGATGATTTAGGCTTTTCCTGGGGGCTACTGTATGCATGCGAGCAGTAATACGGTGGTTAGACGCTCTCATGTCAAAAGAATCTCATGATTAGATGCTCTGCTAAAAACAAACTGGACAGAGATTGAGCGCTCAATGTGTGACGTCATCACGGTTTGAGCGCTCAGTGTGTGATGTCATGGTTTGAGCACTCAAACTAGGGGTTTGAGCACTCAAAGTGTTTTGAGCACAGAGGTTTGGCTTGGTTTATTTGAGTAGTTTGAGGGGTATTTGAGTTATTTTGGCTGGCTTATGTTGTTTGGAAAGAGTTTAGGGTAGTTTAGGGTGTTCCAGCCTCGTTCTTAGCCTCAAGGTATGCACGGTTGGTCTATTTCATCATTGGGAATGCTTGATAAATATCCTGGGTCAAAATCGGGGTGCTTACAATAGTGTGGTGTACATATGTGTATAAATCTGTAAAATTAGTGTTTATTTATAAATTTGTCAAGTTTGTACTCCCTTTGTCCCAATTTGTTTGCTTGCTTTGGGAAACGTGTATTTTTTTAGATGTTAAAAAATATACTTTTGTATAATATTTTTAAATTTTTTTTACACCAAATTAAAGTACTCAATGAGCACTTTAATTTGGTATAAAACAAATTAAAAAATAATATAGAGAAATATATTTTGTAGGGGTTTGAAATTGCACGTATTCCCATTGTGAGCAAACAAATTGGGACGGAGGGAGTAATTTTTTTTGTAAATATGTCAAGTTTGTAATTCTATTTGTAAATCTATAAATTAGTGAGTATAATTTTTTGTTTTTCCAATGATTGATGCCATTGATTGTTTCAGATCTGCATAGTTTGTGTAAAATTTGTGGGTTTGTGTGTGATTGAAGTGTCCAAATTCCTCTCTCTCTCTCTCTCCCCCCGAACCGAACTGACGGATGAACCGGGACGAACCAAACTGGAACCGAACTGCTTTCTAAAAGTTGATTTTGGTTCCATGGTTTCTCCAAACCAGTTTTGCTCGGTTCACTGAAAAATCCCTTCGAACTAGACCGAACCGAATTGAACCAATTACACCCCTAGGAAAAATGGTTGATAGTGTTGGCAAAAATATTTGCGGCAATACAAAATTCAAGAAAACAATTTCATTGAAATAAACGTAAGTACAACTTACATGAACAAAATCAAAATTTACAAAACATTAATGGGAAAAATAGATACAAACTGTTGGAAGAAAACACAAGCTGAGTCCTGTGATACCACAGTCTCTTTAATAAATTAAGATTCGCCCCCTACCATGGGTGTGTAGGATTATGGACGTCATTGTCCCAGGATAGAACGACTAGAACCACACTCCGCCAGAACACCTCTGTCGGTTGCCTTGGTGAACTGACTTGCGTCTCTCTCTCTCTCTCTCTCTCTCTCTATCTCTCAAAGAACAATGAATTGGTAGTATAAGTTGGAGCACGAATTTCTGATGATGAAACAAAGGCTGATGCTGCCTTTATATAGGAGTAGGAGGAGTCAACACCATCAATGGGGAGCCTCCCCAATCAATACGAAAATGAATTCTTCAATATTAACTCTCTAACAATAAACTTCATTTGAATTTAGGAATGTAACTCCTAACAATATTGATGATATTTGAATGCCATTCAATCTCAATCATGGGGGGTAATAGGGTATTGACTCGCCATAAACACACGTGTGTAACATCCAACTTTGTGTGGTCTATTCGGTTGCTTCGGAAGATCCTCTGAATGTCTCGTTTCATTCACACTGAATTTTTGAGAAATTTCCAATAGATGGTCAATCACCGAATAAGAATGAAATGAATGTATAGTATTTATAGAGAGATAAAGAAACCTAACATTCACATGAGTCCCATAGTTTTGCTACTCTCCTAGCCAACAACAAAACCATCTCCAACCAAGATGTGGCAAATCAAGTGGATGAATTAGCATTTTCATCGCCACCAACTAAAGTGTATGATTATGTATATGTCATTTAAAATCTCATCCCCAGTGTCAAATTTGACAAGACTTGTCATTTTTCTTTATTTATTACTTCACCCTTTAAACTTACCAAAATACTCATTTTATCCCATTTTATTTGTTTATTTTAGAAGACCATGCCAATTTTTAACTCCTTATATCTTCCAATCTATAATGTTTTTCATGATTGAAAACTTTGTATTTTCAAACTAATCGAGAACTATCAAACATGATTGATACTGTATATTTTTTAAAATTTATATTAGAATATATAAGCGATTGACAGATGATACTATATTAAAAAATTGACAAAAAATGAGACGGAGGGAGTAATAAATTTGGCATAATTGGTTAAAGTTGACATCTTAAGATGTTAACTTTTGACATTTCCAATACCTAAACGAAAATTTGAAAAAGAAAATCCAAAAATTCTACACATTCCTTTAAAACACAACGCGAGACAGAGAACTGAGACAAGAACCACTGCATAGTTTATGACAACAAAAATGTACAGTATAAAATCTGTCACTATGTACACAAAATCAGAACGACTGTATAGTTAAGGGCATACCCCACGAATTGTGGATCACAGACTAATTTCTTATCTACTCCTGAGCGCCATATATGGGTGATGATAGGTTGGAATTGGATCAAATGTTGTCCACGTTACATGTTCCTAGCATGTAACTCATTCGTCTATGTTGATTCCTGGTGGGCCATTACCCTTAATTTAAGGATTTTAAAAATGTGTGAAACAGTCAAACCAACCATTTTCTGATGTCTTGTTTGTGATGTTTCCTTCTGACCAGGGAATGTACCAGACTAGAACCACATACCATGAACTAAGCGTCATCATTGGCCCATTGGCCCGGGCCCATCCGAAGCCTCCAAGGCCCGTCGGCTTACCCGAGCCCGCCAAATGGGCGGGTTAGCCCAGCCCGACTTTTCCATGGGCCGGGGTTGGGCCTAAAATTCCCGCCCGCCTGTTGGCCCGACCCAAGATACTAGCCCGCCCTTAGCTCAGTACACCTGTAATGCATTATTACACGGTTAATGTATATAAGATATAATATATAATGTACCAAAAAAGATATAATGCAAATGTATCAAAATAAAAAAAATAATACATAGTTGGACATATGTGTGTATATCTCACAGTAAAGTTCTAATAAAAAACTAAACATATGGAATAAAAAATTTTGAGAATGTCTGAACATATGCATTGATTGACCATTCATTTGTTGCATGAGTAACTAACAACGGCTCATGGTGTATTATTGTTACAGAATTTGGTAGGCTAGACAAGATTTAGTTGTAATTAAAAAAAATGGCTCCAAAAAGTTCAGTTGTAACAAAAATAAAAAATAAAAAGGGCATTTGGCTTGCCCAAATAGCCCAGCCCAGCTCGCTCGAAAATTGGCTCGCCCGCCTACCTGACTACGATAAGCCTGTGGGCGAGTTTGGGCATCAACTTTTGAGAAATAGCTCGGCCCGCTAAAAAGAAAAAAGTCTGCATAGCCCGGCTCACTGGCGGGCTTGGGCTGAAAGTTCGCGGGCTGGGCCGGCCCGATGATGACCCTTACCATGAACAACTCTATGATTGATTGATAATAGACCTCTCTTTTTTAGTACTACCCATCTGGATTTGTTAGTTTATTTTGGGAGTTTGTATCACTTTTGAAATAATTATATCTTGTAATTTATAAGGATATAAAAAAATTGTCTTATATAACTAATCGAGATCTATTAAACAAGATCCATATTGAATATCAAATTACTTATCAATTTAAAGATATAACTAATTTTTTATCCGGTTGCAATAGAATGAGGAACAGATAAATCCGAATGGAGGGAGTATGTTTTTTTGGTCAAATGTTCGGAAACTTACACTATTCTGGGGTGTTTGGAAGCATCATTTTTAGCTTTTCATTTTCAATTTTCTGGCATTTTGGTTTTTTGAATTACTGTCAAAATGTATTTTGAATCTGGTAAGAGTGTTTCAGAGAAATGTGCAGAGTATTGGGAGATGTGCAAAATATTTTTTTGTATGTCTTTTTGTTAATTAAAATGTAAAAATTGAAAAATGAGAAGTCAAAAAGGTAATCCCAACCTACTTTTGGATTCTCCTGTCTAATGTTAAATTTTGAAAATTGAGTTTTGCCTCAATGAGTTTTAGGTTTGGGCAGCCAAACACCCAAAATGAAAAAAAGGAGAATTTGAAAATGCAAAAATTAGTTAGCCAAATAGGCCCTCTATGGGGTGGTTTGGGTAAATTGAAAAAACTAGTTTTTTGGTTTTGTCCTTATTCAAATTTTTTTTGCATTTGTTGGTTTTCGGTTGTTTTTTGTGGTTTCTTGGTTTGTTTCGACAAGAAGAATCTAAAAAGTATAAAATTATTAGCCAAACTTAAAATTTTGTGAATAAAGACAAAAAATAATCCAAAAAACCGGTGTAAACCAAAAAACTAGTTTTTTTGAATTCACCCAAATCAACCCTACATGTACAAGAACAGGATAAGGGATGTGGGGTGTAAACCACCATCGAATGAGATATAAACCATCTCTACAACACTACCTCGCCTATAGCAAGGTTTAAATCCAGACCATTCCAATCAGAAAGCTCAAGGAAATGTCATCTGGGCTAGACCCCGTTACCTCCTTTTTAAATCTATTGGTGGAGTAGAAAACATGGGATTGAGGGGGTGCTGTGCAGCCCCCTGGCGTTGCTGCGCCGACATTCTTTCGACCGTCGGATATGTTTACCGTGTAGATCTCGTCGAGTACTACAAGTATGTAAAAAATTAACTTGATTGGATATCTTTAAGTAGGTTATCGGAGCATAAATAGTTTGAAAACAAATGGAACACAAATGGACACAAACACTGGATAAAAACCATTTTTTCATGTTATTTGTGTTCCGATGAGGCACTAAAAGATATCCAATCAAGTTGATTTTTGGCACACTTCTAGTATTTGACTAGGTCTACACGGTGAACGTCTTCGATCGACGAAAAAATGTCGGTGTGGCAGCGCCACGGGACTGCACAACATGGTGCTGTGCATGGGGATGCACAACACTGCCCAGGTTCCGAAAACATGATACTCCTAATAATACAGGGTCTTATGCCTCTGAACTCTATGTTTTATTCTCTTATCGGCAAAAAAATTCTTGAAATCACTGAAATTTCGTACACTTGTTCAATTTTAAGGTTTCAATACTAACCGAGGTGTACATAAATTGTCTACCCAATATATAACCCTACTTTTTTAGCTGGGCCACTTGCTTGGTTTTTTTATATGGCATCTATGTATCTTGATTTGTCAACAAATAAAGTCAATATGGTCCGTCGGATGAGTCCATGTTCCTAAAATCTATGCTAGGGTTCATTCCTTGTAATGGACGTCCAATGTAGTGTAACCGACCTTTTGAAATCTGTTGCGCGCCAAAACTGGAGTAATTTGGTCTTAATGCCAGTTAATGCATGGGGGTAGTGTCACGTTTTTATATACGCCGAAATTATAACGGCGCCCTTTGCATTGTACTACTATTGACTCTAGTAATTTAATGCAATCGATATTTTATGAACATACATAGGGTAGCATTTCTCAACCTTTGAAGATGCCATTCTTCTTATCGGTTTTTTTAGCTTTTAGGAGTATGATTTTTTACATTAATTTTCATTGATTTTAATAGAAATCAATTTCCTCACGTACATTAACTGGAAAGCACAAATAGTATAAGCAACGTGGCTTTTGTCAGTAATGCAATAAGCACAAAAAAAAGGCTTAATTTTTTTCATAGTGTCATTAAAACATTAAATTAATTATTTTTTGGCTGAATAAGCATAGAAGGTACCTCCTGGAGTATGAGAGAAATGGTAAATTTTCGCAAAACCTTTTCGAAAAAGGCAAAATTTAAGGATCATATTTATAATTTCTATTAAAATTATGAGTTTGAATTACACATGAAGAAAACCACTCCAGATCTTCGAATTGGGCTAAAAAAATTAAACATGAATGGAAAAAAAATATGTTGATCTCTCGCTAATTCTCTTTGTAAAATTAAGCTGAAATAAAAAAAAGTAAAAAACTGCTAAAAGCGAAGCATATACTTTGACATAGTGACTGATAAGGACATAAAGTTAAAGATATTCCAATGTTTTGAAGACTCAATTCAAGAATCGTAAAGATAATTCCAATGTTTTGAGCTCCTTAGAACTAAGGTTACAAGTGGAGTTTAACTATGCGCACATTCCTTATTTGAATGCATCTGATTTTGTTTATGATATACAAAACATTTTTAAAAAAACCCAGTCGAAAATATATATGTACGCCTTACTTTTGAGTTTTGGGTCCTTTTTTTTTTCTTCTATTTAGAGTCAACTTAAACATGATTTTTGTTAAAAAAAATTGACTTCTTATAATTGTTCAATATTTACAAGGTTTATGGTCAACAAAATCAATCCAAGACGAGCCTCCCAAGCATGTGAATACAGGGAAATTATATAAACAAGAGCAGGTAAATAAACAACAAAGCAACAAACTATGGAGTAAACCAGAAATAGGTAAAAAATTGAAGCACCAATTTAGAAAACTCAAAAAGTACCGCTAAAACCAAGTTTACGTTACTGGTCTTTTTATATTATTAAAAAAAAAAAACAAAAAGAAGTTCCGACAGCTGTGAATCTATTGTAGGGTCGACGGTGGTGGCCCTGGTGGGGTTATATGTTTCATCAGCACGAGAAAAAACCCCCCGCTCTCACTCCTTCTCCCGCCTTCCCGCTTCTTCTCAAATCTACTCTCATCATTCTAGAGAGAGAGAAAAGAAAAGGGGTCCACTCATAGAGGACAGACAGAGAGAAAGAGAGATGGGAGACGAGGGAGAGAAGATAGAGGGAGAGAGCACTGAAGAGAGTGAGGGGTTTGGAAGAGGTCTTGCAATGGACACACCAAATCGGAACCAGATCACCACTCCAGTCTCTCAATTCGAGGTGATTGATTTCGTCCCAAATTTCTACCCTTTTTTTTTTGGTTGGGTTTCTGCGATCTGGGTCGAGTGGGTCGTGCTTGAAATGCTTTGATTTGGTCTTCATTGTTTGTTTTTTCGGGGACTCTTAAAGGTTTTCGGTACTGGGTTTGGTTCATTTTTGGTGGAAACTGTTGAACGCTGTCCTCAATCGTGGTGAATTAGGGTTTGGATTGGCTGGTTTGAGGGGGTTTGTCATTGTTTTTGTGTTTCTCTCAAATCGATGTGGGTTTTACCCAAATTTCCCCCATTTTTTTGTTGTGCTTTGCGATCTGGGTCAACTGGGTCGTGACAGTTTTGCTTTGATTTTACCTTTGATTGGTTACTTGTTTAGAGACTCTGACAGTTTCTGGTAATGGTTTGGTTCGGCATTGGTGAAAAACCGCTGAATTTTTTTGAAAAATGTTGAATTTTTTCTTCAGTCTTAGTGAATTAAGGTTTGGATTGCCTGGTTGAGGGTTTTTAGTGAATTTTTTTAAAGTTTTCTGTTCAATTTCGACTGAATTTTCCACGTATTGGCACAAATTGGGTCTGAATTCTGTGCGGTTTGGTTTGTGCATTCAGTACAACTAGGGTTTGGTCCCAAATTTTAGTTTTTGATATTTTTATGGATCCCGGAAAAGTGGGTCGTGCTTGTAGTGCTTTGATTTGGCCTTGATTTGTTACTTGTTTAGAGACTCTGACAGTTTTTGGTACTGGGTTTGTTTTGTTTTGTTTTGTTTTTTTTTTGTTGAAAATCCGCTTAAGTTTTGTAAAAACTGTTGAATTTTCTCGTCAATGCAGTGCATTAGGGATTGGATTGGCTGGTTTGGGGGTAAATTTGTGAAATTTTTTGTGTTCCTGTCCGACTTTTTCAACTAAACTCCTCAGGAATTGGCTTAATTTTGGTCTGGATTCTGCGCTATTTGGTCTGTGCACTCGGTATAATTAGGGGTTGCTTTCAAGATTTGGGTTTTTTTATTTTTGCGATTTTGGACTATTGGGTCGTGCTTGTACTCCTTTATTCAGTGGACGTGAACTCTCTGTACTGTCTTTGGTTCTTTATTTATTTATTTTTTCAACGGAAAGTGTTTATTTTTGTTTTTAGTTAATATTACTAATTATGGGTTTTGTTTCTTAATTTAAGATGTTGAAACATATTTATATTGGACTTTGATTGGATTCTTGCAATTTTTTCGTTTGACTTTTATGCTGGTTCTGTTTATTTGCATATTCTGCACTTATTTAACAGTGCCACGCCGTTGAAGATCTTTGTATATACTATTACTTTTATTTGGTGCTGTTGTTTTAGAGAACAGTTTGCTAAGTGGCAATTGGAATGTGATTTTTTTTGTGTTACCAGTTGGTGCAAAACAAATTTTTGTATGGATCTATGACCGCTTTATCTTTTCAGTTTATTGCATCCATGAAACTTTCATTGCCTTGTACATGCAAATTTTCTAGTTTGCTGTTGTTTTGTTTTCACTGTTGTTTCGATTTATTTCAGTGAATAGCCTCATTATATGATTAGTAAATTTCATTCTCTTCTCGCACGAGAAGTTAATTTCAGAACTTGCTCTTCTAAGTGTTGCATCATCGGGTGAAGGTTGAGGCAACATGACAGTGCGGTTTGTTAGCTAAGGCAGTACTTCCAACTGCTGTGCATACTATGGAAAATATATGCCTCTAAATATTTTAATGTACTCGTTAATTACCCATCATCTCCCTGGCGACCTTTTGCATCCTCTTTTACATCAGCCAGTCTCATTTTCATTGAACAACTTCTGATGTTAATGCACTGTTCAAGTATTTGATTTGTATGCAAGATTTTTTTCTAATGTAGTCGAATTGAGTTACATTTTGTTTTCAAATTCCAATTACTTTTCCACATTTTTCTTTCTTACCCCACATTTCTTTTGAGCTGAACGGAATTCTTTTTTTGGCCTTTGCAGGACTCGCCTGTCTTTAATTACATCAACAGTCTTTCACCTATCAAGACGGTTAAGTCTACACGTATTAGCCAGACATTGAGCTCATTTAGTTTTGCAACTCTCCCATCTATTTTTACTTCCCCCCATGTGAGTTCCCTCAAGGAAACTAGATTCTTGAAAAGGTAACCATCCATCTTGCAGTCAACTTGTACAAAATTATGAACTAGATGACTTCTTTTTCTCATTTTTGTTGTCTTCTTGTTTATGCTTTGGGCTTGATTTCAGACATCAGTTCTCAGATCCATCAAAACCAGAGTTTTCCTCCGATAATGACAACAAAGGTGGTGCAATTGAAGGGGTGATGGATGTTTCTCATACAATGGATGAGCAGCAGCAATATCTTGATCGAAGGAGTTCCATAGGTGAAGCTGAGCCAACTTATGAATGTTCAGAGCTAGCAATTGAGGTCTCGCGAACCCTGATCTATGATTGTGGTAGCCCAGATTGTAGTGCAACACCCAGCAATGGGATTGAATCCAAATATGTGTCAGAATTAGCTGGTACATCAAGCTCAGCTCTGCCATCTGCTCAAGAGGCCTCTGAAACAGGTTTCTTAGGAAACGGAGTGCATTTAAGAGGGATAAGTATGAGTGAGAACAATAATGAAGATGCAGGACGTGATTGGGAGAGCTTGATTTCTGGTACGTCTGGTTTACTAATATTTGATTCACCCGATGAAGGAGATGCTTTTAAGAGTCATTTTCGGAAACCACTGGATTCTGGAACCAGGTCACGTTCTTCTCTTATGTTGGAGTTCCCTCACAATGGAAGTACACAATCTCTTGGTAGACATGGGGTTGAACATCATGAATTAGAAAATCCTCGCTCTCAAGTTGGAGAAGAAGGTCGTCTGAATGAAATAGAGGCAACTGGAGATATCCTCGCTTGTCCACATAAACATGTGGCCGAGCCAAGTGAGCAAATCGATAATGAGGTGAGGTATTGTGCTTATATTTGCTATTTGCTGGTGGGGTAAAAGTATCAAGTTCGACTAGCAGATTATGACCATTCTGTCTCCTGTTTTGATGATTCTGGATTAGAAGATCTACTCTAATTTTGTGTTGGTGAGCATGCAAAGCTAGGCACTTATATGCGTCATCTCTCAAATAATCAACACGTATTTAAAAGTTGACAGGCAAATATTTCAAAGTCAGAAAGATAGCTGACTACGTATCAATTATGTTTGAGATAGCTCTTTGCTTGCTTCATCTTATGTCCAGTGCCGTGGTGATTGGAGACCATAATTTTATCATATTAACCTTAAAGAAAGTTTCTTGTAGAGTCCATTTTGTGATATCTTTGAATAGAAGCGGTCTTCGAAATAGATTCCACTTCAACTTTTCAATGAAGTTCCCCTTTGCCCATTCTATTGTTGTTACTGTTATTAATCGGAATAAACATTCTACAATCTCCTTTCTCGTGGAAATCAGGAGTCATGAAGCATTGCAAGGCTGCACGCTCTAGGTCAACTTGTAGATGCTTAGATTCTTTCTTCAGAAATCCTCTTTTGCCTTCCCCCATGTGAATCTTGTGATCAACAAACTGCGCTATTAAGATGCTATTTTAAAATTTGGCTCTTCATCTTTTTAAAGAGAGTTTCTTTTGAAATTTTATCGAGATGTAAGCTAAGCTGCTGTGTACCCCAGCTGCTTGTTCCTCATTTTGCATCGTAGAGCTTGTTGTTTAACTCAAGTTGCAGCTGTAATTAATCTTTATCTTCTTCTTGTTGTTTGTTGTTTAGAAGAATACATTCCTTCAAAACTTTTGATTGACAGAGAATGGTTATTTTATGTGTTTTTACAGCCAAATCCTAATTTGCATCGTGGCATTAGGAGGCGCTGTCTGGTTTTTGAGACAGGTGGAGCTTGCAACAAGCATTTAGACGATAGTTCTAGCTCTTGCTCTTCCTTTTTATCACAATCTGATGTTAACATGGAGCCCAACAATAAGCAGCTGGTTCTTATGAAGACTGGCACTGAGTCTTCACGCTGCATTGTACCTGGAATTGGTTTGCACTTAAACGCTCTAGCGAGGACTTCAAAGAATTACAGTGTCAGCAGTCTTGAAGTTAGGACTTCTCATCAAGAATATCTAAATAAGTCATTTGCTGTGTCTACGGAAATAAATGTCATTCCTTCTGAAAATGGAGTTCAGGGTATAGAAGATACTTCTCAGGCATCTGGATCTATAGCCAACGAAGAGTTTAACCAGAGTAGTCCAAAAAAGAAAAGGCATGTGCAGTTCACTTATTCTGATTTTGGATGACTATTTTGAAACATTTTGTATTTGGTTGCCTCAGTTTTCATTATGACATCATACATTTTATTTTCAGGCGTAAGCTGGAAAATGCTGGAGAGAGTGAGGGCTGTAAGCGGTGTAACTGTAAGAAATCAAAATGCTTGAAACTGTAAGCTCTTGGATTCCTTTAAGTTGCCATTATGTTGCTTTGTGCTTCTTCCAATAAATAGCCACATGATTGCATCTTCTACTTTTCAGTTGTGAGATTCTCTTTGGGTCTGTTTGGTGCATAAATCCAAGTTATTTATTGTAGTGTTTAGCCAAGATGGTATGTTGCCAATACAGTTAAATTGCTTGTTCCGATTAGTGTCTCAATGTGGCTCCCTTGAGTTTCTAGCATGCAGATGTAACATACAATTTTCTACAGAAAGCACAACAGAAAAGATAGAGATTGCAAGTTGCTCACATGAAATTGGGAGTCAAACCAAATTTGGAAAAACAAAATAGAAGTCTCAACATTTTGTAGTACATCGTTGTTCGCCTGGTGACTTCTTTCTAGCACTTGTTGAATTAGAACCTAAGAGCATCCACAATGGCCTAACCAAAATTGGATAACCAAAAGTTGTCACATCAGCTTTTGGTTATCCATTTAGATGTTGTTAAAGTTATCAATGTCAAGTTCCACATTGGTGGGTTTTTTTTACCATAATCAAAAGTGATGGGGGAAGCAATGGCCCCCCATCACTTTTTCAAATTTGGATAACCCAAAACTTGCCACATAGCTTTTGCAAACTACAAAAAAAATAGTACTCCATTTAAAAAAAAAAACTGTTTTTAAAAAAAAAAGAATTTTGGGAAAAAGATTTTTAAAACATTAGAAAAAACAATTTTTTGAGTAAAAACAGATTTTTATTTACCAAAAAATATTTCAAAAATTGTTTGTGTAAAAAAGAAAAACTGTTATTGTAAAAACAGTTTTTGAAAAATATTATTTTGAAAAAAAACAGTTTTTTAAAATGTTTTTTGAATAAAAAATAATTTTTCAAAATAATTTTTTGTAAACATTAGAGAGAGAGAGAGAGAGAGAGAGAGAGAGGGGAAGCGAGAGAAGGTTTTTGTCATTTTGTGTAATCATGGGTGTACTTGATTGAGTACATGTGAGATTCATCAAATTTGGTTATTGGAAAAAGGTTGCTAGTTTTGGTTATTCAAGTGCCAAATTTTGGTTATTTGCTAAGGGGTTGCTAAGTTTGGTTATTCCAATGTGAGCACTTTTTTGAGCAAACATTGCTAACCTTGGCAACCTTTTGGTTTTGGTTATGCCAATGTGGATGCTCTAAGAAACTATGTAAACAAAGCTTGTTGATGACATTACCAGTTTCCAACAAACCATATCTAAAAGCCACAATGAAATTATGCTCACAAGTCATGATTCACCTTTTGAGCTTCTGAATGCAGTTATTGTGAATGCTTTGCTGCTGGTGTCTATTGTGTGGAGCCATGTTCATGTATAGATTGCTTCAACAAGCCTGTTCACGAAGATACCGTCCTTTCAACTCGCAAACAGATTGAATCTCGAAACCCCCTTGCATTTGCTCCTAAAGTGATTAGGAGCTCTGATTCTGTGCAAGAGGTTGGGGTTAGCAAGCTATATGTGGCTTTTGCAATTTGACTTGCCTTTTTTTCGTTTGCAAAAGTAACATTTTGATGTGTTGTTGCTCTATCAGGATGAATCTAGCAAGACTCCAGCTTCAGCAAGGCATAAAAGAGGATGCAATTGCAAGAAATCTGGCTGCCTAAAGAAGTACTGTGAATGTTACCAGGTTCGGCTGTTTGATCTTTTTATTTTTTATTGTTTTGGTTAGGTTTTACTTCTTTATATTGTAGATTCTAATAGTTCTTGCTGTTTCTTACTATCTGATATACATTTGTTTCTTTCCTTTTATAGGGTGGTGTTGGATGCTCCATAAACTGCAGATGTGAAGGGTGTAAAAATGCATTTGGTAGAAAGGATGGTGAGCACGCCCTTTAAGCTGTTTTCTTTTTAATCAAATGCCCCTTTAATCTGTAATGAACAACCTTTAGTCTACTTGCTACTTGAATCCCTAATTTTTACACTTCTTTTGGTTGAGTTTGAATCATTTAGTTGGAAATTGATAGTGACATGGAAGAAAAGCAGAAGGTAAGGCAAGATTTAAAAAGATACAGAAGTGAAGAAGATAAATTTGTTTCTTTGATTCGCCCTATCATTTTCCTCTCTCTTCCTAAAACATTTTCCAAGTACTTGGTCCAAATACAGCCTTAAATATCGTAATGTTTCCTCTCCTTGAGTCTGCATTTCTTTTTACTTGCCTTCTCCGTCTTTTGCTATCCGTTATATCGGGTTCCCAATTTCATTCGATGCAACAATGCCTAGCAGTTGTTTTCAGTTTGAAAGATTGTCTCCCTGGGATTTAGGGTCTGCTTTAATTGGAGCAGAAGCTGAGCTGGAAGAAGAAGAAGAAACAGAAACATATGAAAAAAGTGTCGTAAACAGAAGTTTACAGAAGAATGTAATGCAGACCAGTGTTGAGCAGAATCTAGATTCTACACTTCCAGCAACACCTCTTCGGTGTGGCAGGTATAAATCTAGCTATTCTTTACCCAAGATATTTATGACTACAACTCCTTGATTCTGATTCTGATATTGAAATATAACGGTGAATCAGAGGATCGGTTCAACTCCCATTTTCCTCGAAGAGCAAGCCACCACGTTCTTCATTTCTTTCCATTGGATCCTCTTCCGGTTTTTATGGTAGCCAAAGGTTTGGAAAGCCAAATGTTTTACAACCTCAACCCAAGTTTGAGAAGCGAATCCAAGCTGTTCCGGAAAATGAAATGCCCGAGATTCTTCAAGGGAACTGCTCTCCCATCAGCGGCATAAAATCTGCTTCTCCTAACAGTAAGAGAGTCTCTCCTCCACATTGTAGTGACTTTGGGGTGTCTCCTGGCCGGAAGAGCAGCCGGAAGTTGATATTGCGATCTATTCCTTCGTTTCCTTCTCTCAATGCCAAGGATTGAAAAGTTCAATCATCAGTGAGCTCGAAACGAAGTTATGTAATCTTCAGTGTAGTTATTTGAGCTGTGTTGTTATTTGTAGTTGTATGTTATTCGAGTTTGGTGTTAAGTGCTTGTATAATATTACCGCAGTTCTAATAACGAATAATTTGCTTCTCAGTAAGTAGTGAAATTACAAGGGCCTCTCCAAATGTTTGTTTTTCTTTCTCATTTGATGGATTATGAATTTACGAAGCCGCAGGGAGATGCAGGGAAAAGAGGAACCTTTGTGGAGTAGAATTTTAAGGAGTAAAATATGTTACTGCCCCTTAAACCATCTAAGTTACTTTTACTTCCCCATTCAACTGTCAACTGCACACAGTTTCTATGGGGTGTAGACCTCCCAAAAGGTAACAGAGGTGTGCAAAGGTTTCCTCGGTCCAGACAGAGATTGGGCCGTGAGTGTAAAGGCATAACGGAGCTTGATTGCAAGACCCCACAATAATTTGCAAAATGTGAGTATTCTAGAGTTATAGTAGGTTTATACAAGATTTGTACCCGAGAGGCTCCTCTCTTAATCGTAAAATGCTTTCGCAATTAGCTATCCTTCATCAGAGTTGTCCTTACCTAATTTCTAAGAAGAATATGATTTCCAATGAGATATATAAAGATCATATATAGAAGTAGATTGTATGTGTTGGGATCATTCCGGGTCACACAACGCACACAAGCACACCAAAGATATGAGGAAAAACTCTGTATTGTATATATTCACACTCCTATACAAATACATGAAAAAACCTCTCCAGGAGCCACAAATTGGCATCCTGTGCCCTCAGTCTCACCCCTCCGCTCACCGTGTGCTCCGATAGCCCTCCGAGGAGGAGCACCCTCTCTCCCGAACGAGGGAGCTCACAACTCTCTCAACCCTTTCTCTCTGTCTCTCACAGTGCACACACACTATGCACACACACACCCTATCTCTCATACATAAGTATAAATAGGTGGGTAGGGATCCGGTGCTTCGCGCGCCTCTCCCTCACATGGGAGACAAAAACCCAACAGTATGAATTGCAGCGGAATAATTTAAACAAAGTTCCTCGGAGAGTGAGCCCCCCGGGAAGCTCAAGTCGTTACTAAGGCCAAAACCCATTTTCCATCCACATCTTGGATAGAAAAGATAACACCAAGGGTATTAATGTATGTGACCTACGATATATTTATACCAATATATGTATGCATCATCTTCTTCCTATCTATCTCAGAGCCTTTGTTCGTCTCTCCCTTTCTTTGTCTCACGCACGCAGTCACTTGTTTTGCTTCCTCTCTCTCTCTCTGACTCATTCTGTTTCTCTCTCTCTCTCTATCTCTCTCTTCTACACTGAGTAGCTTTAGCAGTTCCAACCTATATCACAGCTTAACCAACAGATTTGTCATTGTGGACAAAGGTCTTCATTGAGGACATCTTTTAGTGAAGAGAACCCAGAAAAGATTTTTATCAGTTACATGTACTACAGGGTATCAGTTACATGTACTATAGGAAGGAGGCTTCGCGAGTGGATCTAATGTACTCAACACGCACCATTGTGGAACGGCTCGTGAGCGCTATGTAATGATCTTTGCAGGTCTATTTCTCTGAATCTATTCTTTAGGGTTGGAAAGTTAGGGTTTGTTGAATTACCCCCAAACTAGGATTGAGTAGGGTTTGGAAAGAAACGTCTATTGTACCCTTTTGTTGGTGCCAAAATAAGGTTAGGGTTAATTGGTAACTTTTCTGTCTAATAAGTGGATGGAAAATGGATTTTGGCCTTAGTAAGTAACGATTGAATAGTTGAGGAGGCAACCGTATGCAATTGATAGTTGAAGGGGAAAGTAAACAAAATTTTGATAGTTTAGGGGCACGAACATATTTTACCATTTTCCAAGTACATAGGACTCCAAATGAACCGAAAAGTAGTCATTAAATATGCTAAGCCATAGTATTAAGATTCGTCGAAGCCCAGAGTTTTCATGCACCTGCTTATATGAAAGTCGAACTTGAAAAAGATTTTTACCCCTAGTGGAGATAAAAACTTGCATGCCGAATAGGTACCACCACGTGGTACCCGTTGACACATCCGAGTCATCCAAATATGTAAATTTTTAGGTGCAAATTTACTCTAAGAGATCTAGGCCATAAAAAACATGTTTGGACGGTTCAAATGTGCGGAAGAATACCACGTGACGGTACCCCATCCACATGCAAGTTTTTCACCAAGTTAACATAGCGAATTTCAGTTCTCGCTGTAACCTGTAAAATATCGACCATCCAATTCCTGACTTTTTGGCTTACTTGGTTTATTGGATAAATTGAGGTTAATGTATTGTGAAGAAGCCTCGAAAAGCGCAATCAATCAATTTTAAAATAAGTCAATTTTGTAAAACAAGCTCAGAAATACCAAAGATCCAAGAAATGCACAACACTTGTCTGCAAGCTTAGTCAAATTTTGTCCTATTTAACTCGGGCTGGCAAACGTGTCAAGCTGTAAAATTTCAAGCTTGGTTTGAGATTTAACAATCTTCAAAACTATAAGCATGACTGATCATACTTGGCAGTCTCAAAAGAGTGATTTTACACGCCATACGCAAAATGAGCCGAGAAGTAACTGGTTCAAGTTTGCTTAAAAGCTTAACGAAGTTCAAGCAATGTGTAAGGTTGATATGTTACGATCTCAATTGAACGTTTAACGAGTCAAATATAAGCGCGATATCAAAGTAATACCACCAGAAGAGAACAATGAAAATCTGAAAACCACTTGCTAAACCCTACCAATACAGAAAATGCGACTCACTGGGTCAAAAGTACAGAATGGATGATATGTTCTTTCCATGACCGGCCCTATCCTCTCTACTTTGGCACATGTAAAATCTAACCAACTTATGACAGACCAGATATCTCGTTTTCCTAGAGTGTAAGTGTAACAAAACAGAAACCCAAATCTATCATGGGATCCGGAGATGGTGCTGTCCCCCTGGAAGCTGCAGGTTGAAACGGGGATGGTGCTGTCCCTTCGGAGAAAGCATGGATGCTAGCTGATCACGGCTGTCCGTGATCAATCATGGACGGCTCGATCCGTTCGGCAGTAGATGGTTGAAATTTGTTTGGACAAGATGTAATCTGAGCCATCCATGACTGACTGCGGATGGCCGTGATCGGCCAACATACATGCTGTCCTCCAAGGAACAGCACCCATCCTGTGTCTAGAATCTCCTTCCTTCAAGCTAACTAGGGACGGAGTTACTAAACACTGTTGAACACAGCTTCTATGAAATTCCCAAACTAAGAACTTAGCTATAACGCCCCCAATTGGATTGTATTTCTCAGGAGTTCTGCACCCAACCAGTACGCAATTTTTAAGGCAGTATGAAAATTGAAGACGAATGATTTCACAAGTGCAGTATACACAAAAAACAAATCATCAGGTAGAACTAAAATGTATCATGTCTATTTCAGAGGGGATTGCATAAAAGCAATAAGCGATAATAGAAATTGACCACATTAAGCAAAAAAATGGCATGAAAAAACGATTTCCTCGAGATAAAAAATCTGGTTCTACTCACCCAAAACCATAGTATGAATGCACTTAGAATCTGGTTTGTTCGTTCATCAGAGCATGAAGCAGTCTAGAACTTAAAAACAAAAAAAGCAAGCATATTTCTCTTAACTACATTCAAGCTCTTGTTTACTCAGCTGCTGCTCCCTCATCAGGCACAGGCTCCTCAGCAGGCCTTTCAATTTTCACTCCAACATCTTCGGTGGAATAATCGCCGTGAACCTGCATCACCACACCACGTTCAGGGAGGAGAGAGAGAGAGAGAGAGAGAGAGAGAGAGAGAGAGAGAGAGAGAGAGAGAGAGAGAGAGAGAGTTGCCTCCATCAACTTGCTAAGATCAAACTTAGGAGCTTTCAAGATCTTCACTTTACGAATAAACACATTTTGCAGAGGATAGATGCTTGATGTTGCTTTCTCAATCTCCCTGCCAATCGATTCAGGAATGAATTTCTGGACTAAATCCTTCAGGTCACAAGATTGTGCCTGGTTCACCATGATCTCCCTCATCTTTTGGCGGATCTGAGAAAATGGACGAGAAAAAAGAATAAAATTATTGACAATAGCCATAGAACAATCCTAATAAAACGAGCTATAAACCTTGCATGAGCATCTGCAATAAGGAAACCAAAGTCATTCGCATTAACAATGCCCTGTTTGTTCAACCAATGATCAGATATGAGCATCGGATCCGATTATACCAAAGCGGATCATATATTCGGTGTTTGTTTAAGATTTTTACGACCCAGATCAATTATCTATTGGGGAAAGAATTGTTACTGGACAGCATATTTGATTTCTTCAAAGTTAAACAAAGCTCAGTTCGAATTTTGGCGTTTCCTTAAATGTGTTCTGGCCTTGATTTAATATCCATCGGATACATTATCCCCCATAATATGGGATATACAAATCCAAGAGGACGTGACATATAATCCCATCAATATTACCCCGACAGTAATACATACATATCTGCTCACTATGGGTCAAATAAAAAACAGACAGGCTTAAAGTAATGATCAGGATAACCTCTAGGAGCTGTTTGTTTCTCTGGATTAAAGCATTGGACTGGACGATAAATTTAAGGGGATCAAATATCCTGCATTTGTTATAACAGTTGTAGTAATTATTTTAAACCGTTTAGAGAGTTTATGGGTACGAGATAACAATGACTCAAGGGATGCTCAATTACTAATACCCTCACTCACTGCTAAATTCCAATAGGTTTACCAACCTGCTATATCCCATTACTATTAATCCAACAAACGAAGAACTCTAGACATACAAAAATGGAAAAGCAAAAGGTTGTCGCAATTCCACAGTTTCTACCTGCTTAACCTGGCTCGATTGAGCATAACAGGTTCTCTTCTGCTGGTTTTGACGCTTCTTGGTAAAACCAATGCAGAACAACCTTAAAGTAAAGTTGTCAGTTGTTTTCACATCAACATGAGCCTCAATCAATGTTTGCCACTTGCGCACCAATGACCTCAGCTTGTCAGTGGTAAAATCCATTCCCTGAAAATTTCAGAAATTAAGTACCAGACCTACTCAACTAATAGTTACACAAAAACAAATTAATGATTGGAGAAAGGATAAGTGGCACATTGATTTTTGTCATACCCAAAAGTTGGTCAGAACATTTTTTCCTTGAACATCCTCAGCTCTCAGTCTGATCTTTCTGTAGGCATTATCCTCATCACCCTGAAGGTCAGCCAAGGAGACTTCGAAAACACGGTGTTTCAGTCCTTCTGAAGCAATCTGATACAGAACATAAATCAAAACATGGGCATAATGCCAAAAGGCGCAAAACCTAAAGTGCAAATTAAGGTACCCAATGCCTGGCAGAGAGTTGTAACCTTTGTAGAATCAACAATCAAAACCTCTCAACATTCAATGGCTGATTATTATCTTTAAAATGCATAGAAGCTTCATAATGCTAGTAGTATTGCAAAAGGCGTAAAACATTTCAAAACCTTAAGAAGATTGAACCAGTAACAACAAAAAGAGATGAATCCAAACCATCAATCTTTCTTGCACGTGTTATTCCCTTTCTAGGACCATTCATTATCCAATTACACTATAAAATAACAGAGGCAGGCTTTTGGGGTGAAAATGTTTAGGAATCAGATCATGACATAAACTAATGTTGGTATTTGAGGTCTTGGAACACGTAGGCAACATAGAGCTCAAAAGTCTACAGAGTTTTAATTTGAGCAATTTCACTGTCTCGAAACCTTTTAGATGCAGTGCAAACTGCACAAGAATGTAGATGTCTTTATCACTCTCATTGCGTTTCGAACACCTTAAATCTAAACATTGGCAAGAGGACGAAAAACATAGTATTATTGCAAAACAACTCAAAGAGGGCTCATGTTAGTGATAACATAACAGTAATTATTTTTCCATGTTTCTGACAATAAAACCTCATAGCTAATTTAGGTAAACAAAGAAAACAGGATTTTGAAATCATATACTAAATTAACATTTGGGACAACTCAGGAAAAAACCCATGCCTGTTCCTCTTCAAAACCATATCACAATCCACAAAGTAATCAAACCAAAAAGCTCTATTGTCAAATTTTTTCACATAAATAATATACTAAGTCACAGGCCTTAATATGCTAATCTACGAGCTGGATGTGTCCCGAACATTGGAATATCGAAATCCCTTAATTATTTGGCTCATATATTTGCATACACATGTTGACAAACAACTCTTTCATTTGTCAAACTCACAAGATTACCTTGGTGCCTTGAGTCCTGGTAACAAGAGTTTTCCCAACATTTCGGACATTAAAGAGGGAGGGAGCCTTGATATCATACCAATCTTTCTTCGTGAATGGATCAGCTCTGTAAACACCAAAATAACATACGACATTCAAATACCCATACCAGCACCAACCAAATAAGGCTCCATTCGTATACATATTGATTTAAAATGAACAGAATTGGGATGCTCTTATTCAACGAAAACACCTTAAAATTGGCGAAAACACCTTAAAATTGAAAGAATTAGCTTAAATTCAGATTCAATAGTTACATATTCAACATGTGGGGCATCATCAAAATGAAATGGAATGACAATTTAATAGGAGTGACTTGGAATCTCTTATGGCAATTACTCCAATAATAAAAGAAACCTAACAAAAATAAAATCTATTTCTACCTCTAGGCCATCTTCAACTCTAGTTTCCAAACACCTACAGCTAAATCTATTACCTTTTAGTTGAATTCCAAACAGAGCCCAAGGAAATGGATTTAAATTAAGCGCTTCAACAAACAATCCATTCTCTAAGACATGTAAATGGATATAAACATGAGACTTATAGGCTACAGATACTCACGCTTTCTTCTTTCCACCTTTCTTTCCTTTCGATATCCTCTTGTTCTTGCTGCGATACAGAAAAATGATTAGGTCAGTAGCAATTACAGTGAAATGCAAAAATACACGCATTAGATATAAGTACGAGGATAGATACATATAAACGTATATAGAGAGAGAAAGAGTACCCCACGGCCATTGTTGAGCGAGAAAGGAATCACACGGAGCTCAGCGACGGCTCTCTGCTGGGCAAGGCGAACTGCGTTTACTCCTCAAAACCCTAGATTTCGCAATTTGCTGTATTCGTTTATATAGGTGTCTCATTGTGGAGTGCGCTTAATATGGTTGTACGTAGAAAGGGCTGTCTAGGTGTCCGTCTCAGGCCGGCCCAAAGAGTGCCCACGGCCCAATTACAAGATTGGCCCGGAACTTGTAAGAATAGGGTTAGACCCACCTACCAACCCGATTTCAAACCGTGGGTTGGGAATTGGGATATTCTCTTCCAGCTGAATTGCACTTTTACCCCACTCAACTATTCAAATTCATCCTTGGAATATCAAGTGAAACCCTTTTTTTTTACTGGGAAGTAAACCCTTTGAATACTTAAACTTTCCAATACATTTAGGCTAAGTTTTCGCTAAAAATATTTTTGGTATTTGGTGGTATTCTTGCACTCACATTCTAACTTGCGAAAATGTCAAAAATATCATGGTGGAAACTCATCCTTAGTCTAATTTTGGACTATTTGCCTATTTTATTTATTTATTTTTACGAAAGCCGTTGTTTTTTTTTTTTTAAATATCGAAAAAAAATTTATTCCCAATTACATATAGGTAGTTATCAAATTTTTTTTACAAGAACTATTTTTTTTAATAACTCAAATGTCTGGGCCAGTTTACCCCCATCTTGAATAATCCTAGGAGTTCAATCTATAGCTCATTTGTGAGGAGCCCAATTCAAGGCTGAACAAAGCTCTGGATGGACTAGTTATAAGGGAGTTGATAGTATGTTAGTAAATATTTTGAACTTGAAACATTAGCGTCATACCTTAACCACTTGGCCAATCTTTAGGGTTAAGAATGGTAGTAATTGTTCTGGAGTATAAAGTTTGACATCCTCGGCATTTATAGTAACAAAACACTGGCCATTGGAATTCAAAATTAAGCTATGGCATGTGGCCCTGTGGGTATATATTTGGAAAGTTTAACGGCTCAAAAAGGTTTAATCGATAAATAAATAACGAAATAGAAAGAAATTGAATACTCGAGGGGATAAAAATGAAATTTAGCCTATTCTTTTTCCACTGCGGAATCAGCACAGGGTCTCGCCGAAAACCCTAATGGCAGAAACCCCACAGATTGAAAAAGAACGATAAGCTACAAGAAAAAGAAAAAGAACAGTGGGTTTTTCAGTGTCTTTGGGACAAATATGGCGGAATCAAAATCAACCTTGAAAGATCAGGGCAATGAATTCTTCAAAGCTGGAAATTACCTAAAAGCCGCTGCTCTATATACTCAGGCCATTAAGCTAGACCCTTCTAACCCTACACTTTACAGGTACTTTTGCATCACTTTCTGTTTCATTGGCAAACAATTGGAATGGTTATGTAGTGATTCGTGTTTGCTATATCAAATTCTGTAGTTAAAGTTACTATTGAGTCTTTATGGGTTAACTTAAAGTGGGTATGTACTGAGACGGGTTGACTTTCATTTATGGGAAATTGAATTCTTTTCCCCACCCACAGTTTGTTTGCTAAGAAAGCTTAGGAAATCGTGAACTTGGAGTTTGATGTTTACTTTTACTTATGGAAAAAAGATTTTTCCCCCACTGTTTGGTTGCTGAGAAAGTTTAGGAATGATCGTTGAGTCGATGGTTTGCTATGGGACATTTGTCACTTCTTCTATTTCATTTCAATAGCAATTCAATCAATGGATAGCATCGTCTGAAAGGATTGTATCATACAGTACGAGAAAGGGCGACCCAATTTAGATGCGAAAGGAAGACCCACCCATTTGAGATTCACGAGAAAGCATGCCGTCGGGCTAGCTCTCCATAGACTAATGATTATCCGTGCTTGCAGTCTCGTCTTGTTCCCATCTTCTTTCTTAATTGGACCTCTTACCAATTTTACCATACCTTCTATGTACTCCAATTCGATAACCTTGGACCCCTTTCTCTCACCTTTCAGTAGGAAAAGGTTCCTCCATTTTCACACGGAAAACAACTAATTTTCAGAAACAGATGTTTTTGTTACTGTTTGGTTGTTGAGAAAGCTTAGGAAAGGGGTGAAATCACAACCTTTTGTTGGAAGGACATAAATATGTTTACATCAGACGAGGAAATAGCAAATTGAAAGTACAAGTTGGAGTTGAGGGTTGGTTTGGGTCTTGGGGAACTGTATTGGAAGGAGCACCGTGTTGGATTTTGAATTGATATCTTTAAGCAGAAATATCTGTATTGCAAACTCAGGGCATTTTAGCTGTATAGCCTATGGTTGACAGACTTTTATTGACTGTTTTTGGTGCTTGGACAATTTCTTTGTCAGAATATAAAGTTTGAACTAAGATGAAATTAGACTTATTGAAGTAATATCCTGCTATGCATATGTGTTGTCTAACTCTAACCAAATCAAACCAAACCGAGTCTTATATCCCAATCAGTTGGGGCCGGCTACATTAATACCTTTTATCGAGCTCTATCAAGGTCTACTTGTTAACTTAGACTTAGTAGACTCACATCTTTGGGCACTGTAGCATCCAATGTCAATTTGGGTCTTCCCCTCCCTATAACGTTACTACCCAAAACTATCCTATCAACTCTCTTAACTACTTGATCTACAGATCCATGGTAGATATCTCGAAACCACCTTAGTTTATTTTCTCTCAAAGTCTCCTCTATAGGTGTTACACCTACCATCTCATGAATGGTTTCGTTTTTAGTCACGGGTCTTCTAGTCTTACCACACATCCATCTCACCATTCTCATTTTAGCTACACCCATCTTACTCACATGTTTTGATAGGCCAACATTTTGTCTCGTAAGGCATCATTAGTCTTATGGAAGTTTTATAGAATTTCCCTTTCAATTTTGTGGGTATCCTCTTGTCCCATAGTACACTGATAACGCTTCTCCACTTGAGCCGCCCCACTTGAATCCTATGGTTCACATCATTTGCAATCTCTCCATCTTTGCTAATAATAGAACCTAAATACCTATAATGATCACTTTGTAGTATCCCGTGATCTTGAATTATTACTCCTTCTACATATTGAAGTAATATCCTCCATATGTTGTCTAGGGAGGGTAATTTCCTGGTTGACATTTTTCATTTCTTTATTCCAAATACTTAAATTATCCAGTGCTGATTACACATGAGAAGCATTAGTTATGCGATCTCCTGGATATGCAATTAGGTCTCATGATAAGTGCTTAGTTTATATATGTGTTTGAACATTATCCTCCATCTTTAGAATGAATTTTCATCTCGATCCATCTGACCCTAGCCTTGCACCCATTTATGTCATTTGAATCGTGCCTAATATGTTGTCTTGATTCGTCTGGTCTCCTCTTGCTAGCAACCGTGCAGCAGCCTTTCTGCATCTGGTTAAGCTCAACAAAGCACTTGCTGATGCTGAGACAGCAATAACTTTAAACCCTGTCTGGGAAAAGGTACATTACTCTTTCTTTTGTTGCATTCTGCTTTATTTTCCTCAATGAATTTAGTAAGAGATCCCACTCATTAAACCTGCAGGGCTATTTCAGGAAAGGATGCGTACTAGAGGCGATGGAACGATATGATGATGTTAGTATAAAGTTTAGTTACTTGGTTAAAAATATTTGAGAAAAATTATTCTGTTGTTGATGTCTTAAATGCCTACGTAATGTAGGCCTTAGCTGCCTTTCAAATAGCGTTGCAACACCATCCACAAAGCTCAGAGGTGTCAAAAAAGATCAAGAAGCTCACACAGCTGGTAAAAGATAAAAAACGAGTTCAAGAATTGGAAAACATGAGATCCAACATTGATATGGCAAAGCACTTGGATGAAATGAAATCTGAACTGGTGCGTTGTTTTGAATTTTTTGTAATGATTTCCTTTTTTTACCTGCATAAAGTCCTGATGTGTATGTATCTTTATCATTGCATCTTGGAGATTTTCTCTTACTTTCTTCCTTTTTATTCCCTTTGATTCCTCGCCCCTTGGCTTGCTTGTGGAGGTTTAGACTTACCATCATTCTTGTTTTTGTCGTTATGAGTCCCCAAGTCTTTGGTCTGAAAAAACCCATGACGAGAATTGAATTGATCTTTGTTTTTGCAGTCTGAGAAGTATGGAGCCGAGGAATCTTGGAAAGAGATTTTCTCCTTTGTTGTTGAAACAATGGAGACGGCTGTAAAATCATGGCATGAGACTTCTAAAGTGGATGGTAGAGTTTATTTTCTCCTTGATAAGGAAAAGACAGAGACTGATAAGTATGCCCCAGTTGTCAATATTGATAAGGTAGGTAGTTCTTTGCCCCCTTCGTGAAACATTCTCATTTACTGATTTCATGATTAAGCTGCTCGTTCATTTTCAAATGTTCTTATCTGGTTTTATATGTAATCTGGAATTGTTTTTTTGATTATTTGCAGTTTAGAGCTTTTGGCTTTAATTAAAACTTTTCTGATTCACTCTCAGATTTATTTGATGACACAATATACTACCATTTGTTTTGGTTTTGTTTTATTTGCGTGATACTAAACTTTGGTTCTTTCACCATGACAGGCATTTGAATCACCCCATACGCACAGCAGCTGTTTTGAATTTCTTAGGCAGTATGCTGTGGATTCTTACTCTCACGCAGCTTGCTTAGTGGCTCCCAAAAGCATTATATCCTACCCACAGGTAACAATAAAGGATAACCCCTTTGCATCATCGTCAATTTTCGATATGTATGAATTCGTATTACCTGGACGTGTATTTTCTGTGCTGGGCAGGATGAGTTGTTAAAAAATAACTAATCTTAAATACATGTGATGAAATCTAGCATAACACCCCAAGAGAGTGATTTACCCTCTTTACATGAAGATGGACAGAAATCAAATGTGTTTTGTTAAGGCGCTAAACTTGAGAAGTACCCACTTTGGACACTTATGGGAGGTTTATGACTTGAATAGGTTGACATGCACCCTTAAAGTTTCCTGAAGTACTTCAAGCTGTTATTTGCACTTGGTCTATGTATATTGCAGGTTTGGAAAGGTCAGGGATCGAGGAAATGGAAGCATGGACAAAATGATGGATTCTTCATTCAATTTGAATCACCGTTCTTGCGAAAATTGTGGTTTGTTCCCAGTTCCACAGAGAAGGGGCAAATATTGTGCAGGTCTCTCTCTCTCTCTCATGCATAAAAGTACAAACACTGAAACCTTCACGGCTTGTGATAAGATCTTTGTTCTACCTTTATAAGCTCTTCAAGTTAGTACCAAAGATAAGAAACTCTCAACTGGTTTTGGTGCGACATGCGATTTTTATTAGATATACAGCTTTCCGGATTCAGTAGTTGTCTGTTGAATTGATCAAGTTCCAGTGGCTCATATATCATTTCCATTGGTTTTGAATCTTTTGATGCATCATTGCTTTTTTCATACTAAAGTGTTCAATTGTCACATTAGAAGACAATGATGCATTTTAAGTTGTCCTAGAGCAGACACTTATTGTGCTGACGGTCTTTATTCTTGCTTTTTATCAAATGCCGGTGCTTTCAGTAAAACTCCTCATTGGAATGGAACAATAGAATGAAGCAGATGTAGAAATTTATGATATCAGTGTCTGTGATATCCAGAAGATTAATACCTGATCTAGCATGAAAAGGAGGGGATAAAATGTTGCTAAACTAAAAGAACAAAACAAAAAAGTATACGAAGGAAAAGTTAGATTTATAGACTTCGAATTCTGTAAAACAATTGACTGTGTCTCATATCATGCAAATAGTTGGATACTTTTTTTATTGGTAATTAAATAGTTGGATACTTGATGTTTCGTTCATGACATTCACTACACTGGGTTTCTCCCACTTCACTGCCGCCGTATCACTTATTTGATTTTACATTCGTTGTCGCCAGGGATCCAGTGGTTTTGGACATAAGCGTACACGAAGTGCTTCCTCGTCTATTCAAGTAGTCCTAATGTTCTATTCCAGTTACCACTTTGTCCTGGGTCCGAATCCATTCGAGTATCTCATCACCCTGCACGCAAAAGGGGGGCCCTGTTATTTGGAAAGAGAATAGAGTTCATGTTGTCCATTAGCGAACTGCATGAGAGAGAGTACTTTTACGTCTGTTGCGAGAGTTTTGGCATGATTGTTTTTGGTTTTTAAATTTTGTTTTTAAAGCAATTGGTTTGTGGAGATTGTAACTGTAGAACTAAATTTGTAGTTATGGTTGTGTTGTAGAAAGAAGGTAATTACGTTGTGAAGGTAACTTAACTTGGCTTCTTTTTTGGGTTCTCTACCGGTTAATCCGACACTTTTTTGTTTGTTTTGTAAAGATGCTTAAAGTATTTCCAGTTTTTGAAAAGGTTTGGATGGTGATTTTGAACATTTGATTCCACTAGAAATCTTTGCTACCTTTTCTGGAATGCAAGCGAGGGAGTATGAGATTTCAGTGTCAGTGCAACTTCCAATTCTTACTCTCATGTTTTTCTACAATGCCTTGTTTAATAATTGGGTGTCCGAATAGTTTACGTGTACTTCGATTAACCTTATGGCGCAATTTAACGACACGGCAAACTTTCACCCCATTTGGATGCCGGAAATGATTTGGGTAGATTTGTAATGATGGTGGATTTGTGGTGAGGGTGGATTTGGTAAAGAGGGTGATCCCACCTCATAAGAAGGGTGAATTTGTTAGTGAAGTGTTTGGATGGTATTTTGAGAAGGTGAATTTGATAGGATAAGAGAGCAAATGACCTATTTGTCCCGAGTTTATTATTTTATTAAACAAAATGAATTAATCTCATTATAATAACAATAAATACATAATAATTACCCTACAATATTATAAGCATATTTAAAAAAATTCTGGCAAAAAAAATTAATAATTGCAAAGTGAAAAAAAAATTTAATCACATACAAACCTTATTATGGGAGTTTTTTTTAATTATTATTATTTTTTTTATAGTTTGAGCCGTGCAATGAAAAATAAAAACAAAAAAAGTGCCATGAAATGTAGCCCATGGTTGTTTAAATATTTTGAAATGTGCCATGAAATTAATCACCTAGTTGCTAGTGCACTTAAGATGGTAATATTTTAATATTTGAAAAATAAGAAAACACCCGTAAGGCTAACAAACTTACAAAATACTTGTACCAATTTTTAGTATCCGATTGAGCTAATTTTTATTTCAATATGTTTATTTAAATAATTTGAAAGTCCATGCGAAAAATTAGCTCAATCGGGTATCAATAGGGGTGTTTTTTTTTAATAACCAGCACTTACAAATGAGGGGTGAAATTGAGAAAAACATCTCCCATTGCCCCAGATTTGCAACTGGATATGTAACGACAGGGGTACACCTAGCGTTAGCTAGTGACCCTTCTCCCGGATTTGAGTTGGCCGGATATGCAAATCCACCTCCACATTTTTCCCTCCCAAACACAGGCTTAAATGTGGGCCCGGGATTACAAATCCGGGTGCTTTGCGAATCCGGGTGTTAATCCCGCAGCCAAATAGGGTGTTTAAGTGGCAAAGAGTTTGTGGCGGTGGCCTAAAGAGTTTTGTGTGGCGGTGGCCTTAAGAGTTTTGTGGGAGTTGAATATGAGAGTTTGAGAGTGTTTAGGAGGTGGTCTAAAGGGAGTTGAATATGAGAGTTTGAGAGTGTTCGGGATATATATGAAAATGTATTTTGTAATAGAAGTAGTGTTTGAGAGATATGTATAAAATACATTATATAGGTCTTTTTGTTAACAAAATTGAAAAATGTGAAAAATAAGAAGTTAAAAAACTCATCTCCCTCTACTTTTGACTTCCCTTCTCTAAATCAAAAAACCAAAAACTAATTTTTGTGGACTGTGTTCTGTGGTGTGTGAAACACCTAGCTAGAAATAAAAAAAATGGAAAAGTCATAATGCAAAAAATAGGTAATCAAACACCCTAAGTCTTTCTGATAAAAAAAAAAAAAAAAACCATCCTGAGTCTTTACTTGTTTTGTACATATGCAACATGTGCTAATTCTTAAAAATTTACCCAAAATCTACAACTTTCTAGACACTTCTAACTTAGATATTTTAATACACACTTGTAGACACTTCTATATTTTTTCTTAGATATTTTTTTACACATTCTACATATCTCTAGAAGATTACAAATTACATTTTAAACAATATTTTCAAAAATATCAGTTTTGCATATTAATGAACATCTTTCATAACTTTTCCCTACCTCTCCTATTTTATAGTTCTAGATGGATAATGGATTTGAACCAAGTCTAAATCATGAATTAGCCTGAGGGGTCACGGAATGAAGAAAAACATAAGAGAATCTCGAGTAGATACTTCACAAAATAGCATCAAAAGTTTACCCAGATACTTTATTTTGTCTTTTAAAGGTCAAGATTTTGTTGTACACTCCAGCAGATACTTCAAATGTTGTTGTTAAATTGCTTTTTTAGTTTTTTGATATCTTGATTGTGGTAGTTTCTTCTAGTACCAAATCACTTTTTTTTTTCTTTCTTTTTAAGTTATGGCATTTCAAGTATGCTACTTCTATGTGAAATTTGAAGAACGAGAAAGTGAATTTGAAAGGTGCTTTCATATTTTTAGAATATAATGAAGAATTTAAAACTTTGAAAAGCCTTATTTGAAAATTCTGTTAGAGACTTGATAATCAAGTGAAGTAACAAAACTGACTTCGAGTTTATAATCTTTTACTGGATTCTTCCATGACTATATCATCCAGAATCAACAATACTGCAAATCCACTTCATCACACAAGTTCACTGAGGATTACATTTGATTTTCCTCAAATACATATGAAATAAGGTGGGAAAAAACACCCTTGTTTCACTCAACTATTGGTATTATAATTCCCTTCCTAAGTGGTAGACGGGACACATTTCCCCGTACTTCAAGTGGACTCGGTGATTTTCAACTAGCCCTCTAATTAACGAAGCTGTAGAAACAGGGAAAAAGAAAACTAAAAACAAAATTACATAGAAAAATCAATGCGCGGTCCAGATTCAAACTTGTGTGGTGGTCCGGAATCCATGGGCTATCAAAATTCGAAATGGCATAAAATTTAACCTTTTTGGTCATACAATGTTATCTGCTTCCTCTGATTCAATAGTCTTGGTATTGGATTTGCATGAATGAAGCATGAAGTTGCAAGCTCCAACAGCCTCGGCAACCGAGAGATAGATCCACTCCTCACCAATCGCTTCAATAAACTTGGACTTGTCCAGCTTCTTCATCACCTCACTTCTAGGGTTTGCTAGTACAAGCTAAATTCCAATGATAAAACAAAACAGGTAAGTGATGAAATTTTTTATTTTGCAGAAATGAAAAAAATCCAATAGCGAAAACTGAGATATTTGTACCTTGAGACCCCTTCTATCAAGGGTTTTCTTGACTTCTTCAAGCATGCTAATTCCACTTGTATCTATGCTAGCTACAGCTGTGAGATAAATAGTTTTGCATTAGGGGGACTTGTACCAATTACTCATACAAAAGTCATTCCAGTACACTAGTCTTGTAAGCGCCTGTTTTGTAAATTTTGCTTATTTTGTTTCTGAATCTTTGCTTGTTTGTGTGATTGTGTCTGAATCTTTGCTTATTTGTGCCTGAAGTCTTGATTCAGATACGAAATAAGCAAGGGCAACAAAACAGGCCAGTCTTGTCAGTGTTTGTTTCGTAAATTTTGCTTATTTTGTTTCTGAATCATCGCCGATTTATGTGATTGTGTCTGAATCTTTGCTTATTTGTGTCTGAAGTCTTGATTCAGATTATGAAATAAGCAAGGGCTACCAAACAGGCCAGAACACAACATGAGAATGTGCTTGTGACGAATCTTACCACTCATATCTAGTATGACATACTGTAAACCAATCTCTAATGAAGATTTTAGCTTGTCTTCCTCCTCCTCGATCCATCTCGATAGCCTAACAACATTGTAGAAACTAAAGGTAAGATGCATACATATTTAGAATTGCAGTTTCTCATCGAAATCCACGCAATATAAGCTGTTGAAGGGAAAAAACATGATATAGTAAGACAATCTGGATAGCATCGGAATCACCATTGATTTTTCTGGGCAATTTTTCTTCATGTTTTTACATATAAACTTTCGGGTGTTTGGTTAAATGTACCTTTCTCTCAAGTAGTTTGCATTGGTGAAGTAAATCGGAGCATCAATTTGAAGAATAAGAATTCCAGGAATGCTGCGAGCAACTGGGTACTGATCGATGCTTCTGAATGCAGTGGAATTGGGAATGTTGCCAAGAACATGAGTTTTAGGCCTTGCTACGAATAGCAGCACCCGGAGCAACGATATCGCAACCTGAATTTTGAAGGACAACCCTTATCAGTGATCTCGTTCAGTGACTAAAAGATCAGGTAAAGTTGCTTCATTCAAAGACATATCCGAGCACGGGTGGATCCAGGATTCTACTCATATATGTAACTAGAGAGGCAAAACCAATATTATGTATAGAAACCAATTTGAAGGTAGACATACATACCGCGATAACCAAGCCAATCTCAACGCTACCGAAAACGACACCCATGTAAGAGCCAACACACACGACGAAGTCGAATTTGTCAACCTTCCAGAGGTGTATTGCGGCCTCATAATCTATCAGGCCGACCATGGCTGCGATTATGATGGAAGATAGCACCACCAGGGGAGTGTAATGGAACAGGGGAGTGAGGAACAATAAGGTTATCATCACTGCTGTTGCCATCACAATGTTGGACACCGCCGTCTTGCATCCTGCGTTGAAATTCACAGCTGTCCTTGAAAATGGCCCTGCATTGGAGTTTAGTGTCAAAGAGAAATCAGTTGAAATGAAGGGTTATTTGTTTTAGAAGATAGGAGTATACCAATTGGTTTTGTTCAGAGCCAACGTTTTACAGGGAAATTTTGACACAGAATGACATGTTCTTTCGCGATCCTTTTATATTAAAGCAAAACGCTTTGTCACATACTATGTAGCCCCGACATTTCTAGAGGCTAGAGTGTCCCCGTGTCCGACATGGGAACACACCGGGGACAAGGATACATATGGGACACATCACATGGCGTGTCCCGTAAATTTAACTAATTTTTTAGAGGGACACGGCGGGAACACACGAGAGACATAGTGGGGACATGGGAGGAAAACATTTGGGGACATGTGTATTACTTCAAATATATATGATCCTTGTTTATATATATTGAAGCTTCGTGTTTATACATATAACTATATTTCCATCGGTATACAATAAATTATATTTATTAGTTTTATTTATTTTGGTTGTGTCCCTTGCCATGTCTGTGTCACTTTTTTTAAAAATTCTGTGTTTATGTCTGTGTCCGTGCTGCATAGGTCACATGTTTTTTTTCTAAATTATTATTTTGTATGGAATACCTGTGGTCAAGTAGCAAGAAGTGCAGGAGCCAGCAATATTCATCATCCCAATAGCAATCATCTCTTTGTTCCCATCAATATGGTAATTCTTGAACATTGCAAAACTTCTCCCCACTGCTATTCCTTCCTGCAATATACACAACACTTATCAGATGTCAGCCTCTAGAATTATGAAGCTACCCTTATTGTTTGTTTGGCTATGATTGAATTAACTTTGAAAAATACCAAAAGGAAATCAAATGTATAACCAGACAAATAAAGGGTTTTTTTTTTCTTATTTATTTATTTAAGGGAAGATGAACCAAAGAGCCTACTCCTTACATAATTTTTATTCTTGACATTTTGTTTTGGGACACAAGGTAATTAGTGAAATGAGACTTACAGCTAGAGCGATGACACCAGTGATAATTCCTGTTTTAATGGCTATCAGAAGATACTCTGATCCGAAAGCAAGTTCAGATAAAGATGGTGGGTTCAATCCTTTCTTCAAGCGCCCAATCTGTAGAGGAAAAAAAAAAACCCAAAAAAAATCAGTAAGTACTAAACATCACACTCACACAAAAAAATACATATGTATATAAACCGTTGTGTCCGGACAACCGGGTTACTTGCATTTCGACTAATCCCCTACCCTGTCCGGACATGTTGTAGTCCTTTCCTCTCTCCTTTCTGTTAATTTTGAGACTCTCCAAATACTACTTGGGATAATTATTTGCCTTTTTTTTTTGGTCATGCTTGTAGGGATAATTGGGATTGGGTCCAATTGGAAAAGTTGCATTATGGACCCATCGTAAGGCCCACAGGGCAGGACTGGGACCAGTCCAGTCTTTTCAATATATTCTAACCTAGTAATAAGCCCAGCCCGTTTTGAAAATAAACGGCTACTAGCCTAGCCCTCTGTTTTGAACTTATGGAAACCGAGGGAAAAGGCTCTATTTGGAACCTGAGGAAAAAAAAGAGAAGGGAATTAAATAAAACAAATTAAGCAGAAAATGAGGGGGAAAGTTATTCGGGAAAAGTTGCATTTTTATTTGAAATTTTCTCTTTCTATTTCTTTAAGAACCAAACAAGAGAGTAAGTTTTTTTTAAATTTTCTCCTCCACTCCATTTCATTTTTACAAGTTCCAAACAAGGCTAAGAAAGAAAATGTGAGAAAATGCGTAAGCCTATTATGCTTAATATTGAATTCAAAAACCCTGTAGTGCGCATTCGAGTCATTTATCTTACTAAAAGAGTTAAACTCCTATCGACACAAGTGTTTTTGCGAATCTAAACCATCGATTGCAGAGATGGACAGCTCGAACGCCTCACTACATAATGCATTACAAGATCTGCTTAATACTCTCTTTTTTCCTGTTTCTATCCTCTTATCTCCCAAACCAAACACTAAAATGGACATTTTTTAAACTTTCTATTATTTTCTTTTACTTATGTTTCGAACACAACGTAAGTATTGAGAGAGGGAAAGAGAGAGATTACCACTTGGACACCATGTTTTTCAGCATGGGTGAGGTAAACAAGAAGGCTTCCCAAAATAACAGACAATAGAGGCGCCAATGCATTTGCCCAAAAGAAAGCTCCCTTCCTCTTGCTCTACGAATACCGCAATAATAATCAGTAATTTCTTTATTTTAATTAGACATTATCAAATAAAAAATAAAGCAATTTTTTCATATGCTAAAAGGGTTTTGAATTTACTTACAAAATATCTGGTAAGGATCAGAAAGAAGAGGAAACAACAGCCCAGTACTCCACTTTCCCATCTCCACTGCACCAACAACAATCAACATCAAGAATACTCTAACTAATATTGGAAATTAAAGAATTTTCTAAAATGTCGATCATTAATTTTTATATTACTCAATCCATTGTTTGTCCGTTATTTCATTTTGTGCAATTTTTCAATTGTTTATATAGTTCAATCTATAAGGTTTTTCGTAATTTTAAAAACAGTGTATAACAAAATTAATCGAGAATTATCAAACAAGATCTATACAACATATTTTTTATACCTCTATTAAAATATTTAAGCGATTGAATATTGACACGATCATAAAAAAATGGACAAGCAAATTGGAACAAAGGGAGTAGTATCTATAAAAAGCAATGAACTATAGATATTCTCATATTAATTAGTTAATAAGGACTATGTACAAAATTATTTTTTAGTATGTCAACTGTTCACAATTGATTCTTAAGTGAATTGGGGGCGTTGTAGTGACTCACTACAAAGTGTAGTGAGAAACGACAACCGTTCGATTTAGTAATTAATGGTTCAGATTA